>CAJQTU010000142.1:10770000-12032500 GCA_906901685.1 Desoria tigrina | reverse complement strand
AGTATATCAAAAAGAGCGGTTCCGTCACCAGGTTCTGGAATTGAAACCAGATTCCCTTTCACCTTATCACAGTGGAGATCAATGTTTTACTTTAACTCTCCTACAGTGATACCGACTTCTCGTCGGGTTTAGGATCGACTGACTCGTGTTCAACGGCTGTTCACACGAAACCCTTCTCCACATCGGTCCTTCGGGGCCTCTCCAAAGTATTTGCTACTACCACCAAGATCTGCACTGATGGCGGCTCCAGGTAGGCCTACGCCCAGACCCTTCTACGCACACCACCACGACCCTCCTACTCGTTGAGTCCTCGCGGAGGATTGGATACCCCTCTGTGACTCAACGGTTGGGTATGGGCACGACGCTTCAGCGCCATCCATTTTCAGGGCTAGTTGCTTCGGCAGGTGAGTTGTTACACACTCCTTAGCGGATTCCGACTTCCATGGCCACCGTCCTGCTGTCTTAAGCAACCAACGCCTTTTATGGGATCTGATGAGCGTCGATTCGGGCGCCTTAACCCAACGTTTGGTTCATCCCACAGCGCCAGTCCTGCTTACCAAGAGTGGCCCACTTGGCACTCACCATCCATTGTCAGAGCTTCGATTAAGCAAGCCTGACTTCTCACCCATTTAAAGTTTGAGAATAGGTTGAGGTCGTTTCGGCCCCAAGGCCTCTAATCATTCGCTTTACCGGATGAGACTGTTTTATATAAGCGCCAGCTATCCTGAGGGAAACTTCGGAGGGAACCAGCTACTAGATGGTTCGATTAGTCTTTCGCCCCTATACCCAGTTCCGACGATCGATTTGCACGTCAGAATCGCTACGAACCTCCATCAGAGTTTCCCCTGACTTCGTTCTGACCAGGCATAGTTCACCATCTTTCGGGTCCCAACGTGTATGCTCTTGGTACGCCCAACCTTCAGAGGTATAGACGTCCAGGAGATGCGCATACCCGACCCAGTAAACCTTACGGAATACCAAGTCGAGCCATGATCTCTCCTCAAATTCGCAATCGAATTCTTTACTTTCATTATGCCTTTGGGTTTACTTTCCCAATGACTTGCATACATGTTAGACTCCTTGGTCCGTGTTTCAAGACGGGACAGGCAGACCACGCATGCATTAGATTGCAATCCACTGAACAGTGCCAAATAGCTCATACCGACAATCAGCCTCGTACAACATGCTACGGTTACCCGTCCACATATCATACGCACACAACTCGTACAAACTTTTGACCGCGCCTAAACGCCTGCTCATAAGTGAAATGACCGCAGTAGTAGTTGGAAACCAGGACTCGAAACAACAAGGCTTCGCAGATTCCCAGCACCTAAACTACCATATCTCAGTCACATGCAACCCGATGACGGGAATAAATGCGGCGCATCGTTAGTAAGTCAAAAAGTACACATCAGCCAACCCACGAATGGGCAACTTAACATGCACCTCCAGTCACCCAACATTAAGCCTGAATATTCCCATCAATACTTGCAAGTTCTGCCCGCTTACCCCCGAGAGGTTTCACGTACTATTGAACTCTCTCTTCAAAGTTCTTTTCAACTTTCCCTCACGGTACTTGTTCGCTATCGGTCTCGTGGTCATATTTAGCCTTAGATGGAGTTTACCACCGTATTTGGGCTGCACTCCCAAGCAACCCGACTCTACGGACGAGACGCACTGCATAATATTGTTAACATACGGGCCTAGCACCCTCCATGGGCTATGGCCCCGTTCAAGAGGGACTTAGTTAACCATTCTACACAGGCAATGTCTCGTCCCAAACGCCACATGTCTTTGCATCCGGGGGACACAAGATTCAGCGCTGGGCTCTTCCCTTTTCGCTCGCCGTTACTAAGGGAATCCTTGTTAGTTTCTTTTCCTCCGCTTATTAATATGCTTAAATTTAGCGGGTAATCTCGCCTACTCTGAGGTCGCAAGTTTGAATTGTAATACTCTAGTACTATTTAAACTACTCCATACATAATACGGCATGTAGAAATACGTTCCTCATAAATTGAAATTAATCAAAGTCAAGTGCATAACACATACCAATACTACATAGCAATAGTAACAGTACTAGAATAAACCGGCACGATACGTTTTCGCAAATTTTTCCGTAAATTATTCTTTTACATTCAAATAAGCTAGATTCGTTAATACAAATCTTCCGTATACCCAAAGTTACATGCCAAGATTCTAACCAGGCTATTAAACCCGGCGATGAAACATTTACAACAAACAGGCATCAACGTTATTACAACTGCCATTAGTTTGAGTATCTTTAGTTTTTATTTCAAATCCGACCCTCAGCCAGACGTGGTCTAAAATTTACTTTAGACCGCCATTTGCGTTCGAAACGTCGGTGTTCATGTGTCCTGCAGTTCACACGTCTGCACGCAGTTAGCTGCGTTCTTCATCGACCCACGAGCCGAGTGATCCACCACTCGAGGTTAATTTTATTTTATTTTGTTTTTTGCTAAATGTTTATACACACTCACGGGTTTTTGCTTGCGCTCTCTCTCTATTCCGTTTTTACAATTAAACACACACTGTATACAGTATTACATACTCGCGGTTAATATACAACCAGCGAAACTTAAATACATATATAGTTTACAGATCATGTGCCGTCTTGAAACTCAAAAGAGAGAACATGGGCAGGCTACGGGCATCTTCTACCAATGCAAGTACCATAAAAAGTAAAGCAGAGAGATCCGAGCGAGAGCAAACACGACAAATTTATACATGATTGGGTTTCCACAAACAACACACGAGTTTATGGTGAGAAATCTTTAAAGCATTTCAAGCTACCAAAATAAACTCTACTCCGTTGCAACACTTGTCCACCCACATACATCATATATTTATATTATTTGTGTACGTGTTTTTAGTACTCTACAAGCTCAGAAGCTCTTAGCAATACTTAATTAAAAGTACAAAAGCATCACGTAAATTTTACCACGTAGTACTTTTATAGATTCGTATACAACAACAGTGGCCGTATACCGGGACTTTCCTGATTCACCTCCTAAGTTAATAGGCACAACTATGGAACCCAAGGAAAACCCCGCTCTAGTCAGGAGCAGCATATAATTACATCAAGCCACTGTGTATCCTGTGCTAAAGGGTTTTTTGTTTTTTAAGTTCGGTAATGATCCTTCCGCAGGTTCACCTACGGAAACCTTGTTACGACTTTTACTTCCTCTAAGTGATCAAGTTTGGTCATCTTTCCGGTACTCCGGCACGACCCGAAAGCCATACCGAAGACCAGTCCGAAGGCCTCACTAAATCACTCGATCGGTAGTAGCGACGGGCGGTGTGTACAAAGGGCAGGGACGTAATCGACGCGAGCTTATGACTCGCGCCTACTGGGAATTCCTCGTTCATGGGGAATAATTGCAATCCCCAATCCCCATCACGAAGGAGGTTCAACGGGTTTCCCAACCCTTTCGGGTAGGGAACACACGCTGATTCCTTCAGTGTAGCGCGCGTGCAGCCCAGAACATCTAAGGGCATCACAGACCTGTTATTGCTCAATCTCGTGCGGCTAAACGCCGCCCGTCCCTCTAAGAAGCTGCGATAGACCCACAAAGGGATCTAACGTCTAGTTAGTAGGCCAGAGTCTCGTTCGTTATCGGAATTAACCAGACAAATCGCTCCACCAACTAAGAACGGCCATGCACCACCACCCACCGAATCAAGAAAGAGCTCTCAATCTGTCAATCCTTCCGGTGTCCGGGCCTGGTGAGATTTCCCGTGTTGAGTCAAATTAAGCCGCAGGCTCCACTCCTGGTGGTGCCCTTCCGTCAATTCAAAAAAAAAAAAAACAAGAAAAAACTTTGCACCATCAGAGACCATCTGGGCATTATGTGCGTAAGTTTTTTATTTGAGGGCTCCACGAAATAGAGGCACTTGAGGCACTACAGCGGTAGGGAGGATACCCCGAAGGGAAGACGTACGCCTCAACATACGTTACCACAACTAACCCCGTTTACTAAAAGTCGAGCGTGAGCGTTGCTTTCACGTAACTCTGCCTGTGACATTTTTACCAGCACAGAGAACTCCATTGCAACACTACAAACACCAGGGACTCACCGAGCACGCTAACATCCGGAGACCATAGCGCTGACATTTAAGTCGCCCTCATCCCCTTTTCCAACTTCGAGTGGACTCGCACACGATCGTCCCGCGACTGCCGGCGCATCACCTCCAATGCGAGACATTAGTCGCCCGCTGGCGTAATTTGCTAGCGTGTTATCCTCAAGTGCATGTTTTCGCTTCGTTCATATCGGCTACCCGCTATTGCCATGACGAGTCGAAGAACAGTTACGTTGGTGCTTCACTGTTTTCACCAAAGGTCGCTTGTTTAACGCTTATCGGTGTGTCATAACGAGGGATCTAGAGAAAGCACTGAAGCACTTAAGGGAACCTCTGATTGCGGCTAGCGTACATTCTTTCAAAACGCCCTTCCGCACACCCAGAGACCTTACATACGCTTCAGATTTTTGGCTCATGATTCCCCGGTAGGTAATCGCTAAGCTGCCGAAATTAACCTGGTGACCCGGGTAATCTTTCAGCAGCTGTTCAGTAATACAGGGATTGTCGCCGTATTTCACTACTTTCCTGTCGTGAGCGTCATCAGGATTCACATCGCCACAGATTGTAGGATCAATCACGTGGATCACTTCATCCTTAATGGCCACTATATCAGGCTTTCTCCAACCTTCTCTGGTCTTGACCTTAGGCTCGAGAGTCACTGCAAAGCCACCCTTCCGAAGAGAGTTGGCTAAAATAGAGACTACTTTGTCGTGCCGATTCAGTCTAGACTCATGAGAGCGGGGACACCTTTGGATACAGTGGGAGTTGGTTTCAGATTCCAAACAACCAGCCCTACAAGATCGGTCCTCGAGGACTCCTCTCGTAGTTCTGGCTCTGGACGGGAGCGCGTTGATTCTTAGCTTCATTGCGTTACAGAACTCTCGGCCATTCAAATACTTGATCGACCCGGCTGCAACCCATTGATGCACATACGGCACTTCTCCAGCGTGTTTGAGACCTCCACCATCTACCCGCTCGTACAGTAAACCAGCGTTTACTTTAGCAATCCTGGCGGAGTTATCCCCCAGCACATCTTCAAAGTTGGTAAGGAGACCGTAAGCTGTGGCAAGTCGCTTTTTATTAGCATTCATAGATGCTGCATATGCGATGACATCGTCACAATCTTCCAGCCGTCCAAACCTCCTAATAACCATAGCTGGGATGGAGTGTCGAAAACGCATGAGACCAAGCCCACCATCTTTAACACTCGCATAAAAGTAAGATGAAGGCGTACTGCTCGATAGATGCAAAATCCCGTGGCTCCCTTTCAGGAACTTGCGGATCTTGTAGTCCATCGCATTCAACGTCTTTGCATTTACTTTGGCAAAACATAGTCGGTGAATAAGCTTGGGAACAACATGCACGCGTATAACGTACAGTTTTTCCTGTGGTTTCAACTTTGCCTCTTTAAGTCGTGCGAGCCACACATCAAGGGTATCAGGTGGATTTACGATTCCCCGAGAGGAAAAGTAGGCACCGAGATACCTCCATGGCTCATCAACACCTGTAGCGGGTATTTTTTCCCCATCTACAAGGACTTCAAGATCGGTCTTGACCACTACTTTTCTACCATTTGCGACCATTGCCAAGTAGGTGCACTTACTTTTATTAAACTCCAACCCCCAGGGTCTTCCTGTGTCTACAATACATTTTAGCAGTATGTTAAGACCCTCGCGAGTCTCAGCAGCTGTATTTAGGTCGTCTGCGAATGCCATTCCATTTACACGTAAAGAGTCGCTCAGTGGGTAGCCAACCGATTTGGGAAGCTTCATTAAGAGCTGATCTATGACCATGTTGAATATGATTGGACTCAGCGGACAGCCTTGTAATACGCCACGCTCGATAGTGATCTTTTCAGAAATTCTGCCCATGTCAAGCATGGTCTGATATTCCGAGTACAGGTCGCTAATGTAGTCGACAAACCACGATGTCGCACCATTGCATCTAACCGCTTCTACGACAGCAGAGTGTTTCACAGATCCGAAGGCATTTGCCATGTCCGTAGTTCCAATGAAGAGACTTTTAAGATTCTTACGGGAATCTTTCAACATTGCCTCCAAAAGTACCACATTCTCAGCAATTCCATCGATCGGCAGAAACGCCTTCTGTCGATAGTCGAAACCGGCATATTTAACAATGCGACTCGCGACTATTTTGTGGAACAAACGGAGGAGGACCGAAGATAAGGAGATTGGTCTAAATTCCTTGGGGAGCGTACACACATCTTTCTTTGGGATAAATACGGTTTTTGACGACTTTAAACAGGACGGAACTCGTCCCGCAATCAGAATCAAATTACATATTTTTACGAGAACACGAGACGGAACTTCCTTCAAAAACTTGACTGAAATTCCATCAGGACCACTAGCTGTGGCATTGCTCATCGCACCCAGACTTGCTTTAAGCTCCTCTTGGGAAATAGGATACCCGACCTCATACGAGTTACCCGTATGAGTCATGGTAGACTCGGAATTTGTAGGCACCTTTGAATCATCAACGTAGGTTCCTTTCCAGTGTTTTGCAAATCCATCAACATTTTCGGGCTTGACGTTCGAATTCAAACAACCGTTTAGAATTCCTCTGGCGGTCTTGGATCGGTTCTCACGCCACTTACGGCGGAAACATACATAATCCCATTGCTTTTGCTCCCGTTTTGTAAAGGGCTTCCTAGGCTGAGGGTCATTTCTTCCCCCCTGCTTTGGTTCTTTTCCTAGAGCTTTCACAATGGAATTTAGACCATCAGAGATGTCGAAGCCATTACGATACAACTGGATAACTGCATCCACTTCATCTTCACCTTTCCATGAAGATTCTTTAGGTTTCGCCTTCATTTCATCGAGAACTACCAAGAAGGCTTCTCGACTTCTCACTCTATCTTCATCATGAGTAGGTGGATCATCTTCTGGTACAGACGCAAGGTCTTCCTGACTTGATCCACCGGAGAGAAGTGATTCGGTGTCATCCTCGCTCTGCACACGTTGCACAAGCGGGGACTCCACGACAAACTCTAAAGGCACAGGGCCTTTGTTCACAAGAAGATCCCAATCGGGATACAAGGCCGCGCGGGCATTCTTGTACTTCTCTGACCTCATTTGACTCTCCACGGCGATTAAGGTACGCACGAATCCATAGTTAGTCAGGCACTGGTGACACGGACGTGAAATACCAAGACCCTTCACACCATGGACTCTGAGTGTGTATTCGATCTCAGCCAGGATATTCAACTCCTCTGAAGACCACTTCAGGAATCTCCTAGCCACATTACTGCCTTGTTGGTTTCCATTAGTAGCCTCCGCGGCCTTTGAACCATTCAAGGAAGTGGCGCGTAGGTCCTCATCAGATGCCTTACCGGCCATTGGACCATGCGCTTTACCATAATGGGAGTTCAAACCCTTAACAGATTTAAAACTCCTATCACAGTTTATGACAGGACAGTGCACATCGTGCACACAACTTTTCCCACAACGACGACCCGGACCGCAAAGCCTGGGTACGGTCGTCCCGCTCACAATATTATTTGGGACATTCATTAATGGGTTAAGTTTTTGTCAAGTTGAGATCTCTGCTCCAGTCACATCATTGACACATCAATAACTAGAGAACTCTCATCAAATCGGTTACCAATTTACGGGTGACCGACCCTTGTTAGTAGCAAGTTTTCCGAGACGACCATAATGCTAAAGATATCACTGGCCTTCTGGGTTTCTAATGTCCAGAGACCTAGTGTATCTGACCTCCAGAGAGCTTACGCTCTCGGGGCGGCCGCGTTCACGATTATTCGAACGGATGGAATATTTAACTCAGCCAGAGGCCAAGGTCCGTACCTTCATCACAATTTCGATAAGATGGGATACTAACTCCACCTCTTTTCAGTAGGGACTCAGTCGTACAAGTGCTACACACCATCTCCACTCTTGCGGTCCGTCACCTTGGAAGTACCTTCAGAGAGAGATATATTTTGGGTTTTTGGAACACTTGTATCGAAAAACTCTTCTACCGCGTCTGGGCATAACACTAGGGGCTGTAAAATGCATCGCCGAGACAGATTGACAGCACACCTAGATTGCCTGCAGGCCCAACATACTTCACAGCATGTAATTGGGCCAAACTTCCCCCTTGAGATGCGTCGACTTATTGACGCACAGACCGCCAGGGAAGGCATAAGTTTGGACTAGTGAATATATATTAAAATATACACAAGTACTACGGCTCTAAGGGAGGCACTACCCTCCCCTTCGCTATGTGGTTGTCCCGTCGCAAGGCGGGACAGCTTCCATCCCCGAGTGAGGATAGATTCTTTCCAAAGAAATTTGCAGATAGTACCCGCTTTGTTTACACACTCCGAAAAGTAGCGCAAACCGCAACAAACCCGGTGAAGGTTGGTACGTCCTAGATTTCTCAATCTCCGACACAAGATTGGGTTATCTTGTGTCATAGGCGACTGATCATCCATCGGTCCTGTCGTACCCAGTACAACAGACGCGCATTTCCGCAGTTCCCAAGGATCAAAATAACGGCTGCAAAGCCGTAGCTTTTCCCAAGGGAGTTAGCGGGAAGAAGTCTCATCGCAAGCCCCCTAGTTTCAGTCAGGTGAGAGTTATGTGGGCGACGACGCTGCAGGAATAGGCAATACTCATCGGCCAGGAAGGTGTACTCATGCACTCTCGTCGAGGCTCTCCGCCTGCCGAGGTGCCAGATGCGTAAGCACCCACCCCGACTTCGTACGATCAGTCCTCCACTTTCTTGCTACGCCTGCCACTGAAGTCCCCCAACAAAACTCAAACCTGTATTTTACCGAACTAGTGAGACCCAGAGCCTCCCATCTTTCTTCCATCGAAGATAGATGATGCCTTAGAAGCTTCCGCTGAGATTCGGGTAATAGGGTTTTCAGGCCCTGCCAATCTCAGACAGATGAATCCTTAGCTTCATGTGAGATACCGTAGTTGCCTTCGTAATCCATATCATTCTCGACCTTTTTTCCGGAATCATATTAAACTTGAAACCGAGGAGGCAGGTTGATAAAGCATCCACTCCTAGAACTGGCTTGAAGGACTCGCGCCCCTTTCGCCGTAGTCTAAGATTAAGTTTCAGCTTTGCAACCATATCTCCCCCGGAATCCAAAAACTTTGGTTTCCCGGAGGCTGCCCGTTGAGTCATTCAGTTAACGACAACGGATCGCCGGTCGACATCGTTTATGGTTAGAACTAGGGCGGTATGCGGGAAGAAGTCTCATCGCAAGCCCCTAGTTTCAGTCAGGTGAGAGTTATGTGGGCGACAACGCTGCAGGAATAGGCAATACTCATCGGCCAGGAAGGTGTACTCATGCACTCTCGTCGAGGCTCTCCGCCTGCCGAGGTGCCAGATGCGTAAGCACCCACCCCGACTTCGTACGATCAGTCCTCCACTTTCTTGCTACGCCTGCCACTGAAGTCCCCCAACAAAACTCAAACCTGTATTTTACCGAACTAGTGAGACCCAGAGCCTCCCATCTCTCTTCCATCGAAGATAGATGATGCCTTAGAAGCTTCCGCTGAGATTCGGGTAATAGGGTTTTCAGGCCTTGCCAATCTCAGACAGATGAATCCTTAGCTTCATTGGATAGTACCAGTTGAACCATGCTATAAGCAGCGGGTACGGCGAACAACCACGGGAAGGTTGGTACATCCTGGACTTTCCAATCTCCCAGAAGGGCGACTAAGAAAGCCCGCGGTCAATGACAAATCAATAAAGACCCGCCAGACGCGCTACACACAAGACTCGTTCAAACCAAGGAGATTTTGGCCGTGTGGCTATAAGTCCGCTGGTACAACCGAGAAACGTGAGATACCGTAGTTGCCTTCGTAATCCATATCATTCTCGACCTTTTTTCCGGAATCATATTAAACTTGAATCCGAGGAGGCAGGTTGATAAAGCATCCACTCCTAGAACTGGCTTGAAGGACTCGCGCCCCTTTCACCGTAATCTAAGATTAAGTTTCAGCTTTGCAACCATACTTCCCCCGGAATCCAAAAACTTTGGTTTCCCGGAGGCTGCCCGTTGAGTCATTCAGTTAACGACAACGGATCGCCGGTCGACATCGTTTATGGTTAGAACTAGGGCGGTATCTGATCGCCGGTGCCCTTAAGTTTCAGCTTTGCAACCATACTTCCCCCGGAATCCAAAAACTTTGGTTTCCCGGAGGCTGCCCGTTGAGTCATTCAGTTAACGACAACGGATCGCCGGTCGACATCGTTTATGGTTAGAACTAGGGCGGTATCTGATCGCCTTCGAACCTCTAACTTTCGTTCTTGATTAATGAAAACATTCTTGGCAAATGCTTTCGCAGTAGTTCGTCTTGCGACGATCCAAGAATTTCACCTCTAACGTCGCAGTACGAATGCCCCCGTCTGTCCCTATTAATCATTACCTCGACTCCGAAAGCCAACGAAATAGAACCGAGATCCTATTCCATTATTCCATGCACTAATGTTCAGGCTGTAGCGCCTGCTTTGAGCACTCCAATTTTTTCAAAGTAAACGTGCTGGCCACTCATGGCACTCGATTAAGAGAACCATGAACGAACCAACAAAATCGTCCGGGCAAACAGTAAACACCGCAAGGTGCACCACTCGCCCGAAACCGAGATCCAACTACGAGCTTTTTAACCGCAACAAAATTAATATACGCTATTGGAGCTGGAATTACCGCGGCTGCTGGCACCAGACTTGCCCTCCAATAGATCCTCGTTAAAGGATTTAAAGTGTACTCATTCCGATTACGGAGCCTCGTAAGAGTTCCGTATCGTTATTTTTCGTCACTACCTCCCCGAGCTGGGAGTGGGTAATTTGCGCGCCTGCTGCCTTCCTTGGATGTGGTAGCCGTTTCTCAGGCTCCCTCTCCGGAATCGAACCCTGATTCCCCGTTACCCGTTACCACCATGGTAGGCGCATAACCTACCATCGACAGTTGATAAGGCAGACACTTGAAAGATACGTCGCCGGTACGAGACCATGCGATCAGCAAAGTTATTCAGAGTCACCAATTAAACGGACCCGAAGGCCCGACTGGCTTTGATCTAATAAAAGCGCTCCTTCCACGAGGGTTGGAGCCCAGCGCATGTATTAGCTCTAGAATTACCACAGTTATCCAAGTAGTAAGTGCGATCTAAGGAACCATAACTGATGTAATGAGCCATTCGCGGTTTCACTTTATTTTCACTTGAACTTAGACATGCATGGCTTAATCTTTGAGACAAGCATATGACTACTGGCAGGATCAACCAGGTAGCTATTCTACTACATTACTGTAGCATTGCTAGATTTCAACAGCCCTCGGCACGTAAACTAATACGGTCGAGGACTGGCACACACTCTCCCGAAAGAGAAATGTGCATTTTACAAAGTATCATTTTGTTATTGACCGGTAAAAATACCGTAACAAAATATTATATATTCACTTTCGCTTCAAACCAACTAATGCCTTTTATTTAAGACTTTCGATGGAGTTCAGAATTTTTATCGCTCGGATATTTACAAAGGAACATCGTATACAAACATCGTCTCACATAAGCTGAAGCAAAATGAAACGCGGCTGTGATGCCTGAATCGGAATTGGTATGCCACTTACAACGCCGACTATTAAACCACAGAACCAACATCAAGTCTTTCACGCAATTATGATCGGAAAGCGTAGGTTTCACTGGCAATAGCCGCTGGCGTGCAAAGGCAGACTGCGACGAGGCCGAGGCACACATGGCTCTTTCTCTTGCTGGAAAGTGGGTTGCAAATTCTGGCTGGAACATTTTGACAATAGGAGCGTATTTGATAACTGGTATGCTTTCAAATATTAAATGCTCTTGTCTCAGTATATTTCCCATGCAAAACAAGAATTTGACTTTTTAAAGTGTTTGGACCAAGCATTACATAATGACTATCTTCAATTCTAGACTCATGCAATTGGCCAGCAGTTACCACAATGTACTATTGTTCGATCATGGGCTGCTACCGTGCGTGCTAATACTTTCCATTATTGTTTATTAGCTCACGGCTTTTTTTGCGGGAGCCGTTTTTCAAAAATTGATAAAATATCCCTTACAGAAATAAAATATCTCAATCTTTAAAACAAGCTCCCTTGACTGCGGTGATTCAACATTCCAGTTTACTTTATATCACAACACAGCCACCATCCCAGGATCTCACTCGCAATCAAATAAGTATCAGAGACGCAAAATTATAACAACTCGTTGTCCTTTTACTTACTGAGGGTCCGTGAGAGATTTCAACATGCAGAATTTTACTTACAACACGAAGAAAATATCGAAATGGATTTAGAAGACTACACAACCTTACTTTTTACCCAAAAAAGTTCAATCTTGATGCTTAGATACTCAGCCCAACACCAATTTGACTTATTCGTTCAGTTTCAGATCTTTCTTCTTCATATAGATACCAGGCCGAGCCTGTAGAGTGGAAAGAAACCGTCCCCCCTTTCTCACTCTCTCGGCCTCTCTTGTCCATTTCCCATTCCTTTACTATTCCTCTCTCATTAATGACAAAACCTATATATTAGATTCATAATTTTAATTGCTTTTCATTTAAATTTATTATATAATATCATTTTCGTGTTTGAAAATTAACCAAATGTTAATTACAACTAAAGTTATGTATTTTTAAACAACAAACAACTGGTCATTTAGTGCCTCAAAAAAAGGAGATGGAGAGCTTCCCAGTAAGGTTAACATGGGCCAGCTTAGCTATTACGTAGCGGCACTTTTGTCTCACTTTACCTCTTCTCTGCTACCACACACTGGCTTTAGACAAGAGTTGGGATTTCATGCAATCTGAATTTTGGAAAACAACAATCCTGTCCTCAACTACATATGCATAAGTACAATCCCTTCATAACGTCTGGGCCACTTACACTTCCTTGAATAATTTCATCTTGTCTCCCTCCAAAATACTTGTGTCTTTACAGACACGGGAAAATTGTGGTTCTGCTATACACTACAACTCCATAATAATATTAAAGTAAATACGGACTTTAGCCACTCCGTGCAATGCACCGTTTCTGTGGGCTCCTAGTGTCAGTAGTACTTTAATGTTGAGTAGAATTGAATGGGATCTGTGTGTTGGGGAGAAGGGCGGACGGGAGAATTCCCGCAATTGAAACTAGAAGGGAGAGTAAGTGTACAAGTTAATGTTTCGAGTTGTGAGACCGGAGAATTTGTCGTGTGAGGTTTTGTACAAGTCACGTCAATTCCAACTTGAGCTGTTGTGTGTACCTGTTGCTTGACTGATTGTGGTAAAGTGAGGGTACAGCATGGGGCAAGTAAATATTAAAGACAAGACTTTTGTTTAAATACAACTTGTATAGTATTTATGATACGCAAGTATGATACGCTAATTATTTACTAGGTGTGATAGCTGGCCGACGGAAAAACTCCCATAGTTCAAGTCCAACGGTGTGTGAGTTAGGCTCGGTGAAATCCGCACTCTCTCAACTTCACACAAGATATTACGGAGTTGAATTTCACAGCCTCAGTTAATGAATGCATTAGTATAGTAGTGGTAGCAAATTATATCATTACTATCACTCATTTGCAATATCGTGTAACAATGGTAAACTATTTATGAATGGATTATTTTGTAGCCTTAATTATTACTATATTATTATTATCAGCATTTAAAACTGCCTAAGAAATATAAAAGAAGGTGTTGAAACACTGAAGAATATAATATTTTTGTTATTTCGGTGACAGCATGAATTCATTAAATAAAAGCAGATGTATATTTTATTAGCGGCTTAAAAAGGGAAATTGCATTCACTCCAGACTTGATTCCGATACGAAAACTCCTTGAATTTGAACCTGGCAAGAAGGCTTTGTTTGGGTCTTTCTCTACTCGATCAACAAGTTGTCCGTTACTTTAGTTTAAAAAATATAGGAATTGGAGGGAGTTGGTTTCATAGACATTCTCAAGGGCAACTTTATTATTCATATAATATAATATAAATATATTTATGTTTTTTAAGCTATATTTATGAAAACCATTTCGAAACTGACTCGCAATTCATAACATGGTTCAGTAAGCCAGAATTGTGGAATGAAGATATAACCTCCAATATATATTAATATTGAAAAGTATACAGATGCAAGTTAAAAATTGCAAACTGGAGAATGTCGGTAAGGGAACGTTCATAAATTCCGGAACCCAAAAATCGAGCTTTTCCAAACCTAATCTAACCTGACCTAACCAAACTAGATCCCTTCCCCCCTCTTGCGTTACGTAATTTATGAATGTTCCCTAAGAGTGGGACAAGAAAGACCTTGTCAGCCGCCTCCCATTCGATAAACTAGGAAATCGGATGCCAACGCACCACCACCGACGGCATGGCATATTGATGGAAACGATGGCAACGGAATGAAGAACGAAGATATATGAGTTTGAGACAAGGCAACCATTCAGTTTAGAATTTCGTTCACTAACAGTGATTTAATTTTGTGATTTTTTTTTCGAAATGAAAGTGGAAACAGGATCCAAGAAAACCATACATGAACAAGTTTACGTTTACAAGTTAATATCCCTTGTAGAAAGGAATTGTAATTCAGAGCAAAGAAGCAAGAAATGATAGTAATAATATTAAAATCGAATACCTTTGCTCAAGTCGTTAACGGTGAACCATAAATATTGATAATATATAGACATGATGTTCATTCAAATATAATGAGTCTTAATAATAATATATTCATCATAAGAGGTGTGGGAATGACATAATGTATGATGGAAAATAAGAATTTGAGAGCGTTACATACTTCTAAAATACAATCTTAATTATAAAATAGAGGCAAAAGCTAGAGCTAGAGGTGAGTTTGGATACAGAGGGATGACAGGATTTCCAGCTGGGAAAATTTGCCGGTCGAGTATTCTTAATACCAACGGAGTTAGTTGTTGGTGCCGAATTAGTATGGAGGAATGGCAAATAAAAAAATATGAGCTTAATCGAATTATTTGGGCACCATTTAGTTTGAAACTGCTTGCGACATTAGTAAGAGAGGACGATGGATATTGAATTTGACTCGTCAGTCGTAACATAGTTCAGTTGGCAAGTGTTTTTTTTTTGGAATAATGACAGTTACATTTTAGAAAAATGGAAACTTTAGTAAGTCACTGGGACACGGCTGTTACTTTATATACATGCTCCATAATAAAGGCCTTGAGCAAGTTGACTCGCCGTGTAAAACTCGTGTCGTCCTCTTCAATGACCCCCATGCAGCAGCAATGGGCTATATCTAAGGCTATCTATAATTGCGAATAGACGAAATTAGTTTTACTTGGTGAGTCAAACAGCACATGGGCTTTAATATAGAGATTGTGGAAATGCAATAGTTGACTCGTCAGTCGTAACATGATTCAAGTGGAGGAACGGATTTTTGAAGGAATCAAATTCCTAAATTAAATCCTAAATTCATTGTGGTGATTGACTCGACGGGTGAAACTCATTTTGCTCATGTGCATTGATAAAGCCTAGCATATAGTCATATAGTGTGCCATTTGGCTCGCTATAGAGGACGACAAGAGTTTTACCCGTTGAGTCAACGAGAGAGAGTGGAGACAATAATATGAAGACGATGGCAATCCAAAATGTGATGGCATGGTTCTACTGTAAAAAGGTGCCCGAATTATTGGAGGAATGCATGGAAAATGATTGAAAGTATTAGTTTGAAAGCGTTGCAGGCCAACCATTTACTTTATAATTACATCTCGATTATAAAATCGAGACGATGGCAGTAGATAATAATATGGTTTGTAATTTATAACACGGTTCATATGGGACTGGAGTATTTGTAATAGCGATATGCATTCAGTTTAGAATTGCAAACCTTGTAACTACAAGGAAGGTTTGATTTAATAAACAAACATACAAACACGCAGACGATGATGGCAATGGAATATGATATTATGACTCGAAATAAGTCGCCGGCGGTTTTTTTTTTTTGGATGAAATTAAAATAAAACTGCAATTTTTAGAGTTTCAGAGGGTTTCTGGGAATCATTCAGTTTGAATCTCTGATTGTCACTTTGAAGATGAATTGATATATATATATATATATATATATATATATATATATATATATATATTATGTATGTATATACCAACACGGTGCTGCTTGGATTGGAGGAATGATGACAAAATAGAAAAACATGAGGTTAATCGAATTACTTGGACACCATTAAAGTTTGAAATTGCTGGCAACATCAGCATGAGAATTTTTAATATTATTCTAGTGGCAGGAGTTTTTTTTTTTTTTTGGAATAAGGACAAATACATTTTAGAAAAATAGCAACTTGATCACGTTACTGGGTCACGCTGTGATTGAAATATATACATGCTCCATAATAAAGGCCTTGAGCTAATTGACTCGCCGTGTAAAACTCGTGTCGTCCACCATAAAGAACCCCATGCTGCAGCAATATGTTAGACTATCTCTACCTACAAATAAATGGATGAAACTAGTTTTACCCGGTTAGTCAAAGGGCACATGGTCTTATAATCATATAGAGATTGTGGCAATGCAATAGTTGACTCGTCATAACACGGTTCAAGTGGAGGCAGAGGAAGAGATTTTTGAAGTAATGACAAATGATTGATAATTATGAGTTTGAGAGCCTTGCTGGGCAAAAATTTACTTTACAAATACAAATCTCCAATATAAATTCCTTGCAGTGATTGACTCGTCGGGCAAAACTCATTTCGTTCATGTGTATAGATATAGATTAGCATATAGTCATATAGTGCAGCATGTGGCTCACTATAGAGGACGGCACGAGTTTTACCCGGCGAGTCAACGAGAGTGTGGGTTATTGGAGAAATGCATGGAAAATGATTGAAAGTATTAGTTTGAAAGCGTTGCAGGCCAACCATTTACTTTATAAATACATCTCCATTATAAAATCGAGACGATGGCAGTAGGTAATAATAGATAATATGATTGGTAATTCATAACACGGTTCATATGGGACCGGAGTTTTTGTAATATATAGAGATCAAAAGGTTTTGATGAGGTTAATTTTGGAGAAAACATAACTCGTGAATTATATCACGGGTTTTTAAGTACTAATTCGCAGAATTTTTAAATTCTCATAAGTTTAATCCAGGATATTGTTTTAGTTTGAAGTGTTATCACAATTGTGGCTGTATTTAGTTATTTGCTATTAATATTTAATCTAGTATATTTTACGATCCGGTTCACAATTCTTAAATATTAATTACTATCAAATGACAGAATATGCAAAATATGTGTGTTGGATACGGTTACTAACAGTGATTTAATTTTGTGAAGATATTTTCAAATGAAAGTCGAAACTGGATCTGGACTAGGATTTAAACATCAATACAGGACTGAGAATGACAAATAATGGAAAATAAGAATTTGAGAGAGTTACCGGATAACCATATTACTTTTAAAATAGATTCGTTATTATAAAATAGAGGCGTTAGCAAGCGGATCAGTTTCGTTTCCCCCACATCCAGTTTGGGCTTATGCTGGTTAGGTTAGGTTAGGTTAGGTTAGGTTAGGTTAGGTTAGGTTAGGTTAGGTTAGGTTAGGTTAGGTTAGGGTAGGGTAGGATAGGTTAGGTTTTTTGAAACGGGGCCAATTCAGACGAAAGAAATGCATGAAAACAAAGGTAAATTCTCGCATGACTAGCTCAATTAGGAAGAAAGCTTAAAAGTTAATATACTTTGAGCAAGGAAATTTCCGGGATGGCAAGTTTTGGTGGTGAACTGACGATCCGGACGCAGAATCGGGTCTGATGTCGAGGAATTTACCGGTCGAGTATTCTTAGTAGCCAGAGAGTTGGTACGGATGTATGGCTTGAGAGCGGGGATTTTGCCGTGTCGAAATAATTCTTAGCAGCCACGGTTATTCCGACTTGGGTTGAGTATATTAATTAGTCACCATACTAATCTTAAGTTGAGAATTTAGATACGGACGGATGATTTTTTTAATGTTTCAATTAATTCAATTCAATTAAAAAATTTTCTTTCGGATATTTGTTTATGACATCCAAACGGAGGTCAAGATTGTTTGAGGGTCGTGTAGGTCAAAGGTCAAGAGGGGTAATGTTAAGGGTCAGCATTTTTTAAAATAGTAACACCCCATGTGTGCTAATTAATAATCAAAATATGTTTAAGTAAAAGTTTAAAAAAGATTAGTAAAAAGGCAGCTAAAAATGCCAAAATCAGCATAAACAGCTAGAAATGATTTTTATGTAGCAAAAAACACCATTTAAGGTATAAGAATAACAATTTTTTTTTATTTGAAGTGACTTTTTTGAAGGGTTCTTATTCAGCCATACAAGTGACCCCAAATGTGGCCCAATAATTAAAATTTCCACTTCATCTAAAACAATATAGTAAGCCATTTAGAATCAGTTTAAATCATAAGAACATTCGTTTACATAAAATTTCTTTTCAAGTGAGCTTTTTCATTTTCGGGACGTTTAAAAACATCCAAAATGTAGGATTTTGAATTTCAAAATTTACACGCATGATCCTTAAAAGTTAATCTGAATTTGTATAAATTATCCACAAAGTCATTCATTTTGATACTCCAAAGCTCAAAAACAGCGAAATTGGCAAACTAGACACCTAACCCATAAAATAGGCAAATAAGGCAAAAATAGAATGGTTTTAAACTGATCGTTGGAGTGCCTCAAGTCTCATGGTTCTATTATACTATCCATATTTATTGTTCAACAGGAATAAATGCCTTTTTTCCTTCTTATGTTCTCCGTAGTCAGAATATAATTATTACTAGGGACAACAAAAAAGGCACTAAAAAAAGTCGAAAAAGAAGTAAAAAGGCACCTAAAAATGCCGAAATAAGGAAAAAATAGGCAGCTAAAAATAGATTTTTATGAAACAAAAAGACCATTTACGGTATAAAATTAACAATTTTGCTTATTTTAGTTGTCTTTTGATGAATTCTGAATGTTCTGATTCAGTCTTTCAGTCATACAAATTTACCCCAATTTTCCCCAAAAATTAAAATTTACACAGAATCAGAAACAGTATATAAGCCAAGGCCCTAAACCCATAGTTACCTAATATTACAATCCATATATCTATGGTTCAACAGGAATAAAGGCCTTTTTTCCTTCTTATGTTCTGTCTAGTCATAATATAATTATTACATACACTCACCACAGAATAGACATAGGTACTCACTACTATTGACTTCACATTACACCACGGAAACCATATATGAGTGAGGTATTTATCCCCCGTCCACCCATACGCCACACACTCCTCTCACTCAAACAGCAGTCCACAGTCACATTCATTTCACATGTTTTGCATTTCACAATGCAATATTCATGTGAAACAAAATAACAAATAAATTAAATTTAAAAATTATATTCAATATTGAACTGCGAACTGACTGTGAAACGAAAGTTAAAATGCTTGGAAGCGAAATTGTTCATTTAAACGTTGGAGGAACTAGGTTAGTTTTTGGTTTTCGAAGTTCAAAGTTTGTAGAGTCAAGAGTGTAGACACTGTAGACGTAGAGTGGAGTTTGTACTTTAAATTCATCCAAATTTGTAATTCATTTTGTAATTTGTAATTTCAAATTTTAATTTCAAATTTTGAATTTACTTTGTACTTACAATCCACAGCAATAGCCAATACACAATATCAAATAATTAACAATTTTTCATTGTATGTTTATGTTTCGTTCATCAGGTTCAGCACATCTTGGCAAACGTTAACATGGGTTCCGGATTCCTTCTTTACCGCATTGTTGAGTGGCCGTATCTCGTCCCTTAAGGTATAGTGTATTGCATTTGCATTGCATTTCACATTATTTGCATATACAATATTTATTGCATATATTGCATATTCATTCAATATTCCATGTATCACATATCAGATATTACATTAATTAATGTTATAATATACATATGTTATATAACATATACGACGTGATGAACTTGATTGTTTTGTATGTACAAGTACAACACAAATTACACACTTATTTTGTACTTAAATACCATTTCACATTTCGCATTTTACATTCATTGACAAAATAAATTACAAATAATTGAACATTTGACATTATGCATTAGGATGACGCTGGCGCGTTTTTCATTGACCGTGACCCCAGCTCGTTCTCTGTGATTTTGAATTACCTGAGAACTAGAGATGTGGACTTAAGGTCAGTTGATATGCGAGGTCTCCGAAATGAAGCAGAATTTTATGGAATAAGTCCATTAGTGAAGAGGTTAGCTCTATGTGAAGATCTCAGCTATTCATCTTGTGGGGACGTCTTATTCTACGGATATCTACCGCCTGCACGTAATCAATTAACTATTGTTATTTTCCTAGCACAAATTCTTGGCGACGATTCGACACCTCTAACGTTCTAACTAACAACTAATGACTAAACTTTGTTCTTTTTATATAGCAATTCCAATAATTGATCCTGGTAGTACACCAAAACAGCAACCAAGTGCGCAATCAAGTTCAAGCTCTTCAGCCAAACCTCTAGAAGATATTACGGGGCCAAATGGAGCAGCCGGCGTTTCAAATTTGTCTCGAAATTCAGACTCTAGTTCTAGACCAACCCCTGGATCAATTGTACGCGTTCCTGAAACTCATTCTACTGGATCCTCGTCTGGAACTGGAAGTAGAAGTGGACACCACTCAAGAAGCGCAAGTGGTAGCACCTCAGCCAGTGCTAATGGTAATGCATTTTCGTGGAATGGATCCAGAACGGGACATTCGAGGGCATCATCGGTGGACGTAAGACCCATTCAGTAAGATTTGTGTTTGTCTTCTTTTAATATACATATAGATAAGAAGATTATATGTATTCGGTTGTGAAATTGTCGATCGTTCAATCGTTCTGAAAATAGACACTCAAGAAACTCTTCATTTGATGCCAGACATTCCAGAAATTCCTCTGCTGATCTCAACAAGTATTTTAAAACAGAACTTTCCGTTCTTTCTCAGGGAAATTGGGTTGACCCTATGAGAGTAAGGATCGTAAGGGCTCATCAGGTAATTTAATCATAATCAAATACAAATTGGATTTTCATACAATGTCATGGCGTAACAGCGAGCCCCTTATGATATTGATTTTGGAATGTTAATTTTGTTTCGTGATTAGAATTGGATAGCTGTTGCATATGCTCATTTCGTTTGTTGCTACAGGTAGGTAAATACGAAAACAAAAATAATTCGTTAAAAGTCTATGTTTGTTCTTACATAAACGTAACCGTGACGGGACCTTACATCCTGTGTTTGTTTTAAGACTAAAAGATTCATCTGGGTGGCAATTGGTATTCACAAGTCCAAAGGTGGAGAGCCTAATTGATCGCTTAGCGATCAATGCAAAAATGGCAGCAGGCCAGCCAGCGAGTGCAGCTGCCAGCGATGGGTACTCAAAAATGGTGGTTATCGCTGCGGGCTCAGTAGTTTCTATGTGGGGAATAACTGATGAAGGAGTTAGAACGGACATTGGTAATATCACTGAATAATCTTGATAGTTCACCGAAATATAATTAAATCTGTGTGTAACGAAATAATACCTCTTAATTACGATATAATTTAATGTTTTTGTGTTTAGGACGGTTTTCTCTTCCTGTTACAGTGGAGTTCTTATTCTTTATTGGTACCCAACTAGTAGCATTGTCTCAAATGGGAAAGATTGGAGTTTGGCATTCAATGACTCAACACGTATTGGTCCAAGATATTGTGCCGATAATGTCGTTTGACACGGCTGGTTCTTTTCTGCTACTAGGCTGTAGCAGTGGAGCTATCTCTTACATTGGTAACTAAACTGATTTCGTTCTGATATATTATGATGATTTATCAGAAATACAACAATGGAGTATCTTTAAATTTAACATGGAAATTAATTCCTATAGACATGCAGAAATTTCCCCTTCGGATGAAAGATAATGACTTGTTAGTTACGGAGATGTACAAAGATCCATCAAGTGAACCAATCACCGCAATTTCTGTCTACTTAACGCCAAAAACTAGTATGCTTAAATAACTGGTCTATACTAAAAAAGCCAAAATCGAAAGGACAAAATGATACGTCCAATCTATGATAATAATTGAATTTTAATTCTAGGTATATCTGGCAACTGGATTGAAATAGCATATGGAACACAATCAGGAATGGTAAGGGTAATCGTTCAGCATCCCGAAACGGTGGGACATGGACCTCAACTTTTTCAAACATTTACTGTTCATCGGAGCCCTGTGACAAAAGTTAAGTTAAGTGAGAAGTATTTGGTCTCAGTGTGCAGTGAATTTAATCACGTAAGAAGCTGGACGATGACGCGATTTCGTGGAATGATTTCAACTCATCCAGGTTCTACACCGTTGTCTTCGTTTAAAATTGTTGCTCTGGAAGAGGTGGATTCTTGTGTTTCCTACGGGGCAGGCAATGACTGTGGTGAGTATTCATTTAATTTTTTTACGGTTCCTGGGGCAGGACAAAAACAAGTTTTTCTCTTACTGAACACAAACCAGGTGCTCAAATCGACCTCAAACTATTAAACATCAAACAAAAGTTTAAATCTTAAATATCGTCTACCTACAGTATAGTCCATTATAAGACAAGTGAGTGGACAATTAAATTGTAATTGTGTACGAAATTTATTTTATTGCAATAAGGACCTTACGGAGAGCAAGATGACGAGCAAGTGTTTATACAAAAAGTGGTCCCTGAAACTGATCAACTTTATATTCGTCTTGCATCAAATGGGAAAAGGTAATTAAATTTTAAAATAAGGTTCCAGAGTACTTATCGCAATGGGAAAACCAAAACCAACTGGGCGTAAGGCACCGGAGGGGGGGGGGCAAGATTTATTGCAACGAGAGCTGAAAAAAGCGTTATTGAGGTCATCTGGGGGGGGGGGGGGTTGGTCATGTGTAGCCTGTGTCATGAACGCCTTGTAAATGCATGTTTTAATGACAAGCCTTATAAAACCAGCGTGTAAGCCTTATCCCGTATTTGGTCTGTATTCACATTTTACATCAGCGTTTTCCTACACTTGTCTGACCGCCTGTCATGAAGGCATTCTATTGTTCAAGAGACGAAATTCATCAAAATGCCCGTTTTACACCTATTTTCCCATTGGGATAACTAATCTGGCCGGGATTGCTTGACAACCGGCGTCTCAGACGTTTTTGAAATTCGTTCTCGTCCCGTCTTCAGACGCCGGTTGTCAAGCAATCCTGTAATCTGGCCTTTATCGCTTTAAGGCTCCAGAGTAGTTTATCACTAAGGAAAAATGGATGTCATGGGGAGTACTTTGAACCCCTCCTTCTCAATAACAGGTGCACCTAAAATTCCTTATTAAATTGTATAACAAAGAAAATTTAATGCTTATAAATATCAAACCATCGTACAGACCCAAAAGATAGAGGATGACTTGTAATTTAATTTTTTTAAAATTATGTTTTTTTAACTTCGGTAGACTTCATGGCTCGATAGGGTGGTGCTATTGACTTGATTTTTTTTCTATCGTGTAGAAAATTTTATAGCCGAGGTGCATAGGGGGGTCAGAATTTCAATTTTTTGACCCGATCACCCCGATAAAAGCATTTTAGACAAAAATGGTCATGCATTGTTTGAGTTTTTAATTTTTTTCACAAAATCCGCCACAGATCGATCAATTTTGACCCCCCTATGCACCTCGGCTATGAAATTGTCTACGCATTGGAAAAAGAAAATATTCTGCAACATGACCCTATCGGGCTGTGAAGTCTACCGAAGTTTAAAAAAATCATGATGACCGGGTTGGTTGTCAACGGGATGAACTTAGCCAATTTTGCATAGGATTTAAGCGTTGTCATGGCAATGCCTAGTAAATTGGTATAGACCAAGGCCCTAAATCCTTACTTTACCAGGTTAGATCACTTGTATTTAACTTTTTCTCCTCACATTCTTTGGGACCAGTTGAAAAATTAATTTCTTTGTAATGCCCCCTCCAAAAAAATTTGGGGTGGTGTCAAAATTTAGGAAAATCTCTTGGGAATATCCTACCGTTTTAGATATGCCAAAATTCGGCAAGGGTGGCCCGTGGGAATTTTTTGAAGAGGCATGTTTTAATAGTTGCTAAGGGGGGACCCTATCTGACCTATGTTATCTATAATCTAAAATAACAAGTCCCAGAAAAAGTGAGGAGAAAATTTTAAAGGCAAGTGATCCAACCTCATTGGAATCTTGTCGCTATAGATTTAGGGCCTTGGTATAGACTTTGAGTAAAGTAGAATTGAATTCCTCAGCTCTGGTTGCTAAGTGGAGGTCCAATATTTCCACCTAAAAACATACTTAACAACCGCCGAATGTCAGTCCCTGAAACGCTACCCCTTTAAGAAATGTGAGCGCGACCCCTTAGTAAGTATGGGCAAGGCGATGTCGATTTTTTTTACTAGCGCACTCACAGGGCCCGATAGGATCATGATATCAATCTAATTTTTTTTTCATCGGAAAGACAATTTAATAGGCAACACGTTGTACTGGGTCAAAAAAATCCTATCTATCATGGATTTTGCGTTATAAATAAAAAACCGAAACAATGCATCACCATTTTGGCTTAAAATGCTTTTTTCAGGGTGATCCCGTTCGAAAATTGAACTTTTGACCTAGTAGAACGTGTTGCCTATTAAATTGTCTTTCCGATGAAAAAAAAATTAGGCTAATATCATGACCCTATCGGGCCCTGTGAGTGCGCTAGTAAAAAAAATATATACTTTTAAACAAATTCAATTTTCCATCTCTCCTTACACAATTTGATAAAAATAATACTTCGGTAATTTTTTATATGAATTGATGTGCATAATACATTTTAGTAGAAGTTTCTAGTTGCATTGGGTCATGAAATATCGGGGTTCAAAATACCCCCCTATGACACTTTTTTTCCTTAGTGATAAATGCTCTGGAACCTTAATTATCAAGGTACGTGAATTGAGTTCGTAATGAGGTAGCGTCACTGGGCTCCAGAGTAGTTTTTAGGTGGAAATATTGGACCTCCACTTAGCAACCAGAGCTCAGGAATTCAATTCTACTTTACTCAAAGTTTATACCAATTTACTAGGCATTGCCATGACAACGCTTAAATCCTATGCAAAATCGGCTAAGTTCATCCCGTTGACAACCTACCCGGTCATCACGATTTTTTTTAACTTCGGTACACTTGTGTGCCCGATCGGGTCTTGCTAGAGACTTGATTTGTTTTTCATCGTGTAGACAATTTTATAGTGGAGGTGTGATGGGGGGGGGGGGGGTAAAAAAACCTGAGTCCAACAGATTTAGCTTAAAATCTATAAAACCAAAACAATGCATGACAATTTTTGTTTAAAATCCATTTTTCGAGATGATCGCGTCAACTACGTTGATTTTAGCCCCCCATCACACCTCCACTATAAAATTGTCTACACGATTAAACACAAATCAAGTTTCTAGCATGACCCGATCGGGCACACAAGTGTACCGAAGTTCAAAAAACATGATTTTTTTATACTTAAATTCTACGTTATTCATGACCAATAGGGTTTGAGCAATGGTCTGATAATTATGAGCATTAAAAAGTCTTTGTAACATAATTTATTTGAGAATTTTGGATGCATTCGTTGATGAGAAGGAGAGGTTTAAAGAACCCCTTATGACACTTATTTTCCCTTGGTGATAATTACTCTGGTACCTTAATTATATCGTTCCTGTTGATTGTTTTGGAAACCACATTTTTAATGGAAAACAGGATTTGTATTATAAAATCTGTGGATGCAACAACTGTAACATCGTTTTGCGTCCATGAGTGTGAAGGGTCTAGCAGAATGGGATCAAGGCCAAGACGGTTTATATTCACAGGTCATTCCAATGGAGCTATTCAAATGTGGGACTTGACCACTGCGCTTGATTTAACGTCGAAAGGAGAATTGTGTAAGTTACAATACAATAATTGCAAAAATAGTAACATAATTTTATAATTTAGAATTTTATAGCTTAATACAAAAAGTTTTTGAATAGGTAGTTCATATAATTGTGTCATTCCCATGTTTTGTACTTCTGTAGCAACGCAACGAAGTGGTGGCCCCACTCCTGAAGAGTTATTACGCCTGTTAGATCAATGTGATCTCAGTACCTCTCACGCATCAACCCCTTGTCCATCACCATGTCCCTCCCTTCTAGTATCAAATTCAATATCACCACATCGTCTAAAAGCATCAAATCTTGCGTTTTTATCTCAGCAGCATAATTCACAACTGTCAGACAACATTGGTACCATAGATTCAACCAATTGCTCCGCCTCAGATCCTAACACGGGCACAAAAGTCTAAGAATTCAATGTAGAAAATTTGAGAAAGTCATATACTAAAATCAAATGCAATAATAGCGCAACCAAAAATATTGTATTATCGAAGTCGAATATTGGTAAACTGGTAATAGATTTGTAGATATAAACATTGTTGATCTCAGGTAAAGTGCAACAACTATGCCACTCTTGGCACACCCTCATAATAGACCCATTAATGTGTAATGATTACAAAAGTTACAGTTTGATTACCAATGATAATGTAATGATACTTTACTGTCAAGAGAAAAACTACGACCCTGTCTTGGTCCATAAATAAAACATTGACTGCATTATATATGACCAGTCGTGAAACTTACCAAACCCGAACGTTGATAAGAGTGTAGAGGAACGTTCAGAGTTGGAAAGGTTCGAGTTCTGATAACTGAATTAAGACCCCTTTTTCATAGTCCCCGAGGCCCAAAATTGAAGGATAATAAAATTATAATTAGCATTTCCAACGCAAAAATTGTGAGACTAACGCCACTTATTTGTTATATTTTATGGCCATGCAGGTTTATGTATTCCGAATACTATCGATTTAGTTTGAATTCGAACAATTTATACAATTCGAGGATTTTTTTTTTTTACAAAATCTCAAGTCTCAAGCCTCAGGCAGATAAAATCCTCCTTTAATTCTAAATGAAAGTTAATTAAGTCCAAATTCATTCAAACCTTAATAAAAAAACAAATTAAATCTAATATATAGCGAGTATAGCGATTATTTCGGATTTGATGTCAACTTCTCAACTTTACTCATTGACTCGGACTGAATATCTCACATCTGGGGCCCAGGCTGGGCCAGCACCAGTCTTAAACATCAACAAACCACGGTAACCAGAATACTAACAACTGAAATGACTGACAGTAGTGGCAGTTTGATTCAAAAGTTCAAATGCTGGTGCTCCATGGCATGTCGTTATGGTATAATGATGGCTCGGTAAGAGGCTCGAGAAGAACCACCCATAACAACAAGCCAATGATAAAACAAGCACTGCTAACTCGACGCTGTGAGGCTTCCATAACATGTAAAGCTCCAATATCAGGGAATCCCATATGATTGCAGTAAGAATGAACAAGCACTGGTGCAATAAGATGACCTGTAACAATAATATATATATATATTATGCGCTTCTGCATGCGTGTTCGTACAAATTAATTCTGCAAACGAATTTATTTACCTGTTCGAAGAAACAAGTACGCGGAATAAACCCCAAATATTGCTGTGTAAGCGAACTGGAAACCTAAGTTATCAAATTCAGAATTTAGCTTAACTTTTGAACTCGGTAGATGCAAACTGTTTGTCACGTTACAAAGAGACAATTGCTGACATGACCCACATTGTATTGTACATCAATTCACAAATAAAACACTTACACGACGTAGCAAGGGCAACCCTCCACTTGACCCCAAATCGTATCTGTTCAATCATGTGATGGAGATGAGCGGCTCCAAAAAATATAGGACAAATAAAAATGGCTGTAGACGGTGTCGTACAGTGCATCACCAAAGGCAGCATACATGCTCGGAAGGTAAACTCTTCAGAAATCGGTGCGACGACATATGTTCTTATCCAAATTAGTTCCTTCATGTAGGTCAGCCAATACCAAGGCTCTAAATGATAATAATATCATAATATCATGGATTTCAGTAATATTATAAAATTCAAATTCTTGCACTATAAATTGAATTGACAACGGGCACTCCAAGGTGTTTTTAGTCTTTTTAGAGAAAATCAAACGGCGTCCAAATTCAGTTTTTGACCGTTTTCTGTCGTTCGATGATTACAATTACAAGGGAAGGTACGCGAATTAAGTTCGTTTATAAGGTAGCGTCACTGGAGACGATTTTGACAAACAAAGCTCGGTAATGGGTGTTTAGATTCGTATGTATGTTTGAAGGTAACTATTACTATATAGTATCACTAACAATGGACCTATTTCTCCTTATAAACTGATAATGGGATTTATTACATACCAAAAAATCAAGAAAATAATTAGAAAAACGAAAATCATAGCGGCTCTTCTGAATGGCCAGTCGTTTTTGAGAAATCTGGGTGGGAAGTGGGCGGAAAATGGGTGTGGAGGGCGCGGAGGCCGTGAGTGGGAGCAAGAAAGTTGGGATTTTCCTTCTTTTGGCTTTCCTTCCTTCCTATAGTTAGTGCCCGTCTGGTTTTGTGAAAAGTCTCGATCTCGTGCAATACTATTTCCGGGGTCCCCCCAATGTTAACCTCCATTTACGCTTCCGTCCAAGAGAGAAAAACTCGAATTTCTCTCTCTTTCTCCGTTCCACGCCCTACTTATTACTACCTCGCGCCCCCACACCTATTTCCCGCCCATCCTGATTTCACAAACACCACTGCCCATTCAGAACATCCACTATGATGTCTATGATTTTCGTTTTTCTAATTTTTATCTTGATTTTTTGGTATATAATACATCCCATTATCAGTTTATAAGGAGAAATAGGTCCATTGTAAGACCCGAGACGAGCATGTTTAGTATATTATTGTTTTTTCGTAACGTTGTTTTGGAAGGTTTTCATCTATTGTCTGTACAACGCCGATTTCAATGAGGAGTGCTAGTCGGAAAGTTAAAAAGGCATTATTACTTTTAGAAAACTTCAATATAGGAAGATAGGAACTACGGACTTGAAGCGGACAATCCGGATTTCGAAAGTTACAAAATCAATATAAAAACTTCTCTGTACAACTTATTATATCCCGACTCCAAGTAATATTAATAGTTTATTATATTAAAGTAATATACTATTTAGGCTTTATTTAAAATCCAGCAAGGAATCCAATTTCTTTCTAACCTTGCTTTATAAATCCATGTATCAAGAAAATCACATGGTTTACCCAACAGGGTCTATAGATGCAACTTATTGTGCACAATTGGCCATATTTGCTTTTGCAATATAATTTCATAACTGTATACCAAATTTAGGCGTTCTAGGTTAGTTTTCCGAAAACCGCATGGGTCACCGATTAGGGTCTATAGAAGCAATTTTATGTCCACAATTGGTCATATTTGCTTTTGCAATATCATATTCTAACACTAACTGTATGCCAAATTTGAGCGTTCTAGGTTAGTTTTCAGAAAACCCGCATGGGTCGCTCACATAGGGTCGATTTTGGCCACAATTTTGTAAATCAAATGTTGGATTTGAAGTTTTAGAACCTCGATCAGCCACTATGCAAAATATGGTGCTTCCAAACCTATGTTCAGAAAACCCGATAGGGTTCGCAGACCCCCCACGGGTCAACGTATGGACCGATTTTACCCATCTTCGAACTTGATTCCTAAATTTACCCGAACCCCCTTTGTACCAAATTTCAAGTTAACCGGACCAGTATAACTCGAGTTATCGTGGATACAGACAGACAGACAGACATTGACATGATCTTATAAGCCCTTGGAGACGGGCTAAAAATTGGCATTTTTCATGAATAAGGTCTGAGGGGAAAGCTCCACTCCACACTATGCGCTCTGAGGAAATTATACGATAAACGGGATTGTTTGACCACAGGTAAAAAAAGGGCGTCTCGGAGAGTACATTCGTCAAGCAATCATGGATGAGCACAGTACCCGTATATATACTCCAGAGTCCGGAATACGCCTCCATGCTTAGTGGCCCCAAAAACAGAATAGCTGTGAGAATTACAGGCAGAGTAATAGCCGCGATTATACCATCCCATCGTATTCCGAGAATCCTCCATAAAGTATAATCCTATAGTTCAAGACACTATATAAGTCATGACATGACCAAATGATACTATCATTAATGTATCCCAAATTAAAATGAATTATAAACAATAACGCTCCTCCTGTTGCCTATGCAAACAAACGGAATACAGATACCTGAAGGAGATCTTCATTGATGAAGAACTGGACAAAATACGGAGATATCAAAGTAACCAAAAATAGGCTTATAAATCTCTTCTTGATTGTTGAGGGATGTAAGCTACAATCAGCAATTAAATTCTTCATATAATTTTGGTTGAGTATATTTTAATAATTTGGTACGGCACGAACGGGGTATCTAAGGAACATACCTATTTTGTACGGGTTTCCAGACATACAGACTTCCTACATAAATTGATGCTAAGAGAAAGCAGGACAGATAGGATTTGAAACAGTTCAAAACAGAAACTTCCGGGCCGATTTGATTAGCATTATCCATGTCTTATTTTGAATTTTCTGTATACTTTCCATGGAACATAGAACTAGGACAATGTTAAAGCAAAGTTATTCTATATTCCTTTATACTGCCCCCACCAATGTCACATGTATAGTATAGATGTGAGATGGGGACATAGAAACAGATAATTAGATGAGGGTTCTACTATATAAGTCTGTGGATGGGGATTGGTGGTAATCTTTTTCCCTTATGTTGTTGTCGCAGTCCAGTCGGCAGTCCCTGCACGCACCCTCCCTGAGCAAGCCCTCTGGGTAAAAATACAGTGTGCAGTGAGGCAGTGCACACTGTGCACAGTGCAGTGATTTAATGAGTCAGTGATCAATGATGAATCGACAAGTTGAGTAACAGCACAGTGAATTCGAGTGAATTTTTCTCGAGCTACTGATGTTTTAATAAAATTATTCAAATTATTGTAGAAATAAATGAGATATTTCGGTTCAGTCAATACCTTCTTAACGTGCCTTGGCACTTGGTTGATTAACAAGTGAATAGCAGCAGTTCCAAATCCAATTTCTAAACGATGCAGGTCAACGGTGTATCTGTATATGGTGTCCTTACGGTGTAACGGTAGTACGGTACGACGGGTCAAATTAGTTGAATTGAATGTATGTTTGTCTTTATTTTTTTCAATATTCAAAGTAAACATTTCCCGCATACTGCAGCCATAAAGATATCGAGCGAAATTCAAAAGTAGTACTAAATCTTATTTTGAGAATGTAGTGCAGATACTTTATGTCTTCCATCATGCTGTACGTGTACGTCCGTCCGTCGCTCTAATAACTTTTTTCTGTCGGGATATCATTTTAAAGTTCGTAGGGGTGCATCAGTGCTGCAAAATCTTCCAAGCGTTCGCCAATCCCATATTTCGGTTCGCCAAAGCTGCTGCGCGCCAAGGCGCGCAGCAGAGGCTCCCCAGGGGCATTGATTGGATTTATATAACGTTTTTTAAATTTTGCAATACTCAATATTTAAAAAAAAAAATAGAAAGGAAAATCAATGACAATTTAAGCATTTTTATCTTTATTAACTGGCGACGAACGCCGCCCTCAGCATCGTTCGTCACCGGTTAATAAAGATAAAAATGCGAAATAGCCAACCCCGCTTCGCGGCGTTCGCCAAGACCCGGCACCCGGTTTGGTTCTCCAACCCCGGATTGTAGGATTGGGAAGATTTTGCAGCACTGGGGTGCATCTAGGTCAAAGGTTATGGGGAGGGTCGCAGGTCTTTCTTTTTAACTTGTTGAGACTACCCGGTTGAGGCAGCCTTGGCCTTGCTTGGCCTCAACAACTTTTTGCACAAGTTCAAAGTTTGTCGTTTCTTCACAAAATCACTAATACCACATGCATACGTAGTATCTACGACTCTACGATACTTTGCTATGTTGTATTTGCATGTGCAAATATTTTAAAGGCAAAAGGTTTGGATTTTGGATTTCATTTTCATTCATTTATTTCGTGAATCGTGAATCATAATATTTGATATTTAAGTTGAATTTGAAATTCTGTTTACAATTCAAATGTAATTTAATTTAGAGTTTTACATTTCAAATTTTAAGGCTCAGGGGCTCAACGTTTCACGTTTTGGTCAAGGGCAAAGGTGAAAAGGGAAGTTTTGTAAGTTTAAAATTATTTAAAATATGAAATAAATCGTCATCGATCGGACTAAACACAAAACCGACTACAAACTAAAGAAAGACCAAAGACTTAGCGGAAAACCGAATGCAATGATGAATGACAATTTGTCATTGACAAATGACTAAAATATGCAAAATCTAAAACAACTACAAACTGTGCTGTGATGCCTGAAGCTGAACTCATGCATGACTGATTGAACTGATTCTATACACTATACACTGCACACTCACTGTATCCAGTATCTGTGATTTATAAAACTGCAAACTGTTTACTGTTGACTGTTCAAAAATAAAAAGAGTTCAATCAACAATCGAACTCTTTCATCTTTCATCTTTTGAACAGTTCTATAAATATGAAATAAACTTAATCATTAATAATTAATAATGTGTGATGCCAACACTTATGACTTATGACAATGTTATGTCGTGGTTGAAAGCAATAATCTTGTTTTATTTGTAATTTTTTACTGTTTTTGCAGAGATATACGAATATATGAAGTGATCATTTTGTACTGCAATTAAAAAACAAAAATGGTGGACGAAAAAGAGAGAGAAGAACAAAATGGGACAGCAACTGTCGCTACCAAAGAGAGGTATGCGTCTAAAGCAGTAAAAGAAGAGGACCGACACACGAAAGATCGTCGTAAAAGGTCAAGAACTAGATCAAAATCTCCAGCTTCTAAGCGACGTGAGCGGGAAAGGGAGGAGAAAGATAGGCGAAGATCGAGATCGAAAGACCGAGAAAGAAATAAGGAGGGAAAAGAGCGTAGGAGGTCCAGATCCAGATCGAAGGAACGAGATTTGAGAGATAGGAGGAGGTCAAGGTCCAGGGATCGAGGGACGACTAATAGAATCAAGGATGAGCGTGACAGTAAGCGATCCGCTGGAGATATCCACGGTGGAGACCGTTTTAGAGATATGAAACCAACAATGATTAAGAAAATAGAAAAGCTCGAAGATGGGGAACATAATGACGACGACGACGAAGAAAAACAAAAGAACAAAAAAGAACCGTTGTCTTTAGAAGAGCTACTGGCAAATAAAAGAGCTGAGGAGGAAGCAAGAAGCAAAGTACGCTTTTTTGCATTCCATTAAATTTCATTGCAAAACCATCTAATTGCACAACCAGTGTCGTAATCATATTCGTAAAATCCTTAAAAATAATAATCTTTTCTGGTTTTATGTAGCCTAAGTTCTTAACGAAAGAAGAAAGAGCTGCTGAAGCTATTAAAAAGAGACAAAATGAAGTAGAACAAGTTAGGAAGCGTATGGAGGAAGAGCGATCAAAACGAATGAATTTCCAGAGAGAGGCTGAAGACTCAAAGAAATCAGAAAGAGAGAGAGATCGGGAAGCACGCCGACGTGAAAGAGAACGAGAGAAAGAAAAAGAAAAGGACAAAGATCGAGATGATAAAGTACCTATGTTTTTTTATTTTAGTTTTTTAGTCATTGTTCTAAATTATTATTACTACTAAACATATTTGTCATCTATAATCTATTCAGGAAATAGGTCCCGAACTAACGGAAAAAGACAAGGAAAAGGAATTGAATGCAATCAAGGACCGATATTTGGGGATGGTTAAGCGAAAACGGCGAATGAGGCGATTAAACGAAAGAAAATTTGTATTTGATTGGGATGCAACTGAAGATACTTCTACCGATTATAATCCACTGTATAAAGAAAGACATCAAGTACAATTGTATGGACGGGGGCATATTGCGGGGATTGATATCAAAGCTCAGAAAAAAAATCAATCTCATTTTTACGGAGATTTATTGGAAAAGCGACGCACGGAAGATGAAAAGGAACAAGAAAAGTAAAATTGGAAGTTCTTGATATTATCCGAAGATTAGAAAAATACCCCCTATAACAATACCTAATCTCTTCATAATATTTTTTTTACAGAGTTAGGATTAAAAAAGAAAAAAAGAGGGAAGAAAAACAGAAATGGGACGATAGGCACTGGAGCGAAAAATCGTCAGACGATATGAGCGAAAGAGATTGGCGTATCTTCCGTGAAGACTACAATATTTCTATTAAAGGAGGACGAATTCCAAATCCATTCAGGACTTGGAAAGAATCAAAAATTGCTCCGAATATTTTAGACATAATTGAGAAAGTTGGATATACTGAGCCCACGCCAATTCAGAGACAGGCTATCCCTATTGGCTTATTGGTGCGTTAAAGATATTATTCTATAATATTGGCCATACTTTTACTTGTGTCCAACAATAACAGCCCATTTTTTAGCATGAACGTAAGTTAATCATAATCATATGAAATAAATTATATGAAGTATTTATGTATTTCAGAACCGAGATATTATTGGTGTTGCTGAAACTGGATCGGGTAAAACCGCCGCTTTCCTTATTCCATTGTTGGTTTGGATCGAGTCGTTGCCTAAAGTAGACACAACCAACCAAGCTGCAGATCAAGATCAAGGACCGTATGCTATCATTATGGCTCCTACCAGAGAGTTGGCACAGCAGATAGAGGAAGAATCCAATAAGTTCGGAAATCCATTAGGTATTCGAACCGTCGCTGTTATCGGAGGTCTATCAAGGGAGGAACAAGGGTTCCGCCTTAGAATGGGTTGTGAGGTATGCCAATTTAAAATCATATATTGAATACCTAATTTATATTGATCATTGATGTAAGGGTTATTTGTTAGATTGTCATTGCTACACCTGGTAGATTAATCGATGTGCTGGAGAATAGATATCTTGTATTAAACCAGTGCACGTATATTGTTTTGGATGAAGCAGATCGTATGATTGGTTAGTAGTTGAAACAGTTTTCAATAATGTACATTCACATTTGCTGACTTCTATCGAACCTGGTTCAATGGTACCTATTGTTTTATGTAGATATGGGATTTGAAGAAGACGTTAAGAAGATTTTAGATTTCATGCCCGTAACTAATTTAAAACCAGACACTGAGGAGGCAGAAGATGAACAAGCACTGATGACGAACTTCTTTTCAAAAAATAAGTACAGACAAGTATGTCGCTTCCTTTGATTTAAAATTTCTATTGTTTAATTCTATGGGAATGTGGCAAATAAACTGATTTCAATTCTAGACTGTTATGTTCACTGCCACGATGCCACCAGCTGTGGAAAGATTAGCAAGAACTTATTTACGACGACCTGCTGTAGTTTACATTGGATCTGTTGGAAAACCAACGGAGAGTGTGGAACAAATTGTCTACATACTCTCAGAACCCGAAAAAAGGAGGAAGCTGGTTGAAATTTTGGAACGAGGTGTGGAACCTCCAATCATTATATTCGTCAACCAGAAGAAGGGTGCCGATGTACTGGCCAAAGGGTTGGAAAAACTTGGAGTATGTTCCTTTAGATTTATCTCTTTGTATTATATTATAATTAACCAAGTTTCGACCCTAATTTCTACTTTTTATTGTTTTCAGTACAGTGCTTGCACGCTTCACGGAGGCAAAGGGCAGGAGCAGCGTGACTATGCTTTACAGAGTCTCAAGAGTGGTTCAAAAGATATTCTGGTTGCTACTGATGTTGCTGGCCGTGGAATTGACATCAAAGATGTCACACTGGTTATTAACTATGATATGGCGAAGAGCATTGAAGGTTCGTATCTTCGTATAAATCTTTTTGATTTTGAATTCTGGTGCGCAATATTTTTACATTTTGTTGAAACTTGTCGAAATAAATTGGTTATTGCCTTTAATCTACAGACTACACACATCGTATTGGCCGAACTGGTCGAGCTGGAAAAAATGGTGTAGCCATTAGCTTCTGCACCAAAGATGATGCACCGCTATTTTATGACCTGAAACAGCTCTTGTTGAATAGTCCTTTGTCTTCATGTCCACCCGAACTAGCGAATCATGCTGAAGCACAGCATAAGCCTGGTACTGTTGTCACGAAGAAAAGGCGAGAAGAGAAGATTTTTGCATAGGCAACAATACAATTATCTTTCTGGTATTCCATTATACATCGTTGCGAGTTGTGACTGAGTCGTATATTTAACTAGGTATTTATTTTTCAAAAGCTTCAACTGATTTGTAAGTTTGTAAAAACTAGGATCTTCTATGAAGGCGTTTTGGTAAGAATAAAGAGTTTGATTACCGTCATTCAGGCTTTACATTTCTGAAAAAGTTTCCCCAATACTTCAAATTCATTTATTAAATACATATTGAAGGGTTCCTTTAATGGTTTTACCCGGTCTCTCCGTCCGCCGTCAGTCCGTTCGCGTCCGTCCTATAACTCTCAAACGGTTGAATAATTTCTAACTTCGAGATTTTTTTCGGGAAACCATTGATGACCTACCAGTGGGAACGGGGGTTCGTTTGAGAACCTTGTTGGTCAAAGCAAATGTGTGTAGTCACACACACACTTGCTTCACAAAAAAATCACATTTTTTCAAATTACAACTCTGTAAATGTGATACATCGTTGGAAAGATATCAAGTACAATTCGACGAACGACTTTGCTCTATGGTTAGGGTAACAAAATAGCCAAATCACTAACTTGTGTCATATATTATTTATAAGCGAATGCATGGCCATCACTCATCCATACATACGTGTGATACGGATACGGATATGTACATACGTCGTTTGAAATCTATGTTCGAAAGATATGATAAATAGATAATGTAGTTTTGCTCTATGGTTGGGGCAACTTAATATTTTCAATATTGTGTGTGTTTTAAGCATTTAAACTTTATCCAAACTTTGAACTTTAAACTTTAATTAAAGACACATTCTTCATGTCCATACCGTTTTCAGTAGGGCCAGAACACAGGGACAGAACGATCGCATAATTGGAATTGAGGATTGATGCCCCACAGCCTACCTTGAATTTGAAAGTCTGAAGCTTAGGTTTGATTTTGATGATCATTTTTATTTTTGTCCATTTTCGAATCGGATAATAAGCCCCAAGCCGAAAAGATGCCATGCTTTACAGTTACCCTAATTCCTTAATTCATCATAATTGTCCTTTATCCATAATAATTCCTGTTGCCAGCATAGAATATCCTCGTCTACCTACAGGTTCGAAATATCTTAATAAAGCTGAAATAGTCTTGCTTTTGCTGTTTCCAGTTTTTTTTTGCTGAATGAACAAAGGAAGAAAGTGTGAGAGGTTAGTTAGCTCCTGGCTTAGCTGTTAGCATAGATGGCCGATGCGGGGAGACAGGAAGGACGGAGAGAGAGAGAGAGTGAGAATGAGAAAGGAGCAGCTGAGAGAGTGAGAGTCGTCCGTCGGTGCAGCTGCGTTCTCTTCCATCAACCCTTTGTACGGATTGTAGGGAGAGCAAATGGCTGCTCAATAATAATAATAACAATGAATATCACATTATTACACCAACACCACTACCACTACGATACTTCACATATTCACAAAATACCTTATATTCCGATATATAGGATGGAATAATAGGAGCACACTTTTTTGTATTTAGTAGAGATTAGGGAAGAGCATTCGGATTAGTCGGATTTTGCTATTAGTCAAATTACAAATTATTAGCCACTCAACAACTCAACACACAATACACAATCAACAATACGCTCTGAGTTTATTGTCATTCATCATTTCACGGTACACGGTGGTGTAAAGGAATTATTGGACTGGGCAATATGCCAAGTGCCTCGGTGACCTCAAATAGGTCGCGGAGGTCGAAAAGACGTGCTCTACGTCGAACTGGTAAGGACGGATCTAGTAAAATTTAAACGGACTTGACTTGAATTAATGTATGAAAAGAAAAAATACAAAGCGAATTTAATTATGAATTGTTAATCTGTGCAATACTGTGCATTGATTGCATTGAAATTGATTGGCATTGTTGATTGATTGTTGTAAAAATTGAAAATCGAAAACCGCCCTTTGCCCTTTCACCTTTAGAATTTGATTTGGACTTCAGACTTGGACCTCGTACGTTTTGTGTTTTGTCGTCTTACTTTTTGTTTTGCCAGAGTGCAGAGGTTCATTAAAGTATTAATGTATTAAAGTTGAAAGTGAGTGGTGAAAGTGTGAAAGGCATGCAATGTTGAATGTGTTGGTGTTGGGTTGCATGTTCAACAAATTATGAACGTCAAATGTGAAATGGAATGACAATGTAGCTCAAAGTTTGAACTTTAAAGTTGGGAGTTGAGTTCAGGGTTCAGTTTATGGTTTACGATCAGACCGTTGCGCGTTGCGTTGACTGTGGAGTCTTCACTTACGATTGAAACAGTCACCATTTCACATTTGCCATTTCATTGTCTTCAGTTTGTTTGTTACGATTAACTACAAACTATGAAACTATGATCTATAACTTTTAATTTGTTTCAGAAGTATCAGAAGAGTCAATTGGCGGAGGATGTGTTCAAGCCCCTTCTATTCCACTTCCACTTTTGGCAAGCAACAACCCTTGTTCATCAGCTAATTCCGTTGCGACTACAGCAACAACGTCTGCCACTTCTTCTACCGCTAATAATGGTGGTGGACTTCCGGCCTCATCTTCTGTAGGCGCTTCTTCATTGATCAGCAGCAGCTCATCTACAGGCGCCAGCAGTAGTTCTCACCAGCCTCCTTATGATCTTAGACGGAAACCACCGGTTTTACTAAACAATTCCGATAGCTCTTGTAATAATATAAATATAAGTGAAGGTGTAAATAGTTGTAGTTCAAGTAGTAATAGTAGTACCGTGGCCTCTGGAGGACCCCAATTGTCCTCTTCATCGACTATTAGCTGTAATAATGATAATTTAAGTAGCAATCCCAGTTCAGATTCCACTTTATTGACGGCAGTGTCTTCTACAGCATCAAATTCTTCTGTATCGTCATCTACATCTTCCACCAATAGCTCATCGTCTGGAGCGTCATCCTTAGCCCCCTCTGTTCCTACGAATAACTCTCATGGATATTCTTCCTCAATGCTTCCTGCGAGGAAAAGGCCTAGGAAATACACTGTTACGGCTGTAGATAGTAAGTTGATATAATAAAACTAATATCATCATTGTGCATATTGTGTTTTAAGTTTTAACCTTAGCAATCATTTTTGGTAGCAACTGACACTTCGTGCGCGGTAGTTTGAGAACTGATAAATGGATGTGGCTTGCTTTCTGATAATTGATAATACTTACAATGCTACCTGCATGTTAACCTTCTATTGAAATACCCATAAAGGCCATATTATTGTGTTTCAGATCGAACCAATAGTTACTTAGCGGCGCATTACCTTCAGTATGAGCTACCGGACGAAGTCCTTTTGACAATATTTAGTTACTTGAAGGAAAAGGACTTGTCTCGCATATCTCAAGTTTGTAAACGCTTCAATAGCATAGCCAATGACTGTAAACTGTGGTAAGTAAACTATACTGTATAATTTTATTTGCCTATTAAATTTATCTATTATTTGTTTTTTGTGTTGTCTAAACCTTATCAATTCAACTTTTTACCTCTAGGAAAACAATTTACCAGAGGCTTTTTGAATATGATCTCCCGTTGTTTCGTCAAGGACCATCTAAGTATGAAATAGTTCCATTGGATGAATGCGAACAAGATAATCCGTGGAAAGAATCGTTAAAGCAGCTATACAAAGGAATTCATGTCCGACATGGATGTAAGGAATTGTACAGCGACAATCAGTCAGGGCGAGATATTATATGCGTCGACACAATCTCAGCAGCTCTTGTCGTTGGGAAGGACAACCCTCTGATCTTCGTTCATGCAAATAAATATATAGGCGAAGCGTTGCTAATCGAAAATAATGCCGAAATCATTGGTGCAGCTCCTGGAAATATCGCGGAAAATGTAATATTAGAAACCGATCGAGAGTCGACAGTTATATTTGTTGAAGGGTCCCAGCATGCGTATTTAGGCTATATAACTCTCAAATTCTCTCCTGACATTGGAGCTTCCAATGCACCCCATCATAAGCACTACTGTCTAGAGGTGAAAGAGAACTGTTCACCTACCGTTGATCATTGTATTATTCGGAGCTTATCAGCGGGTAAATATCACGTTTTTCATTTCATTTAACTCTTGCCTAAATTCCAACTTTCTAACGTGAATTGCATGAGCTTGAAATCGCCCTAATTAATTGAGGCGCTCTAGTGAGGAGCTAGTGGCCGTCCTATGGTTATTAAAGTAATACTAATTAATTTTGTTTGGTTTAGTTGGAGCAGCTGTCTGTGTCAATGGTTCGAGTGCAGAACCGTATATAAGGTAACAGTTAAGTTTTACAAGGTATTTTATTAAATACCTACTAGAGTTGCCAAAAGTGTTGTCTCTGTTGTATTGTTTAATTCATGTCACTTAAAAAACTAAAACCCTGGCACATTAACTAGGTTCTGTGACATCAGTGACTGTGAGAATGTTGGACTGTATGTGACTGACTACGCGCATGGAACATATGAAGGTAAGCATTTCAAAGTATTTTAAAAGTAGTAGACCTTTTGCATACCGTTATAAGGGACTGAATTATCAACTCAGTCAATCGGCAGTAATGCAATAAATCATATACCTATATAAAATATTAGTCGGATAGCAAAAACTTTACAACTTGATACATGTATTACTATATTATTAAAATGTTAACATATACGCAGACCTATATAAAAAGATTAAATGTATTATTACAATTTTCAGACAATGAAATCAGTAGAAACGCTTTGGCTGGAATTTGGGTAATTATTTTGATTGACATTGTTTTTGATTTTGTGTATTTTACAATTTTATTGAATTTGTAACAAATTTGGTGAGATTAGATGATAAATTTGTATTTCTTCTGTTAGTTTTTAATTTTAGAACATCTGTATGATTTTGATCATTTGGTTTCGATATAGGTGAAGAATCACGCTAATCCCATAATGAGAAGGAATCACATACATCATGGAAGAGATGTCGGTATTTTTACTTTCGATAACGGACTGGTACGAACTGAATTTAGAGTGCTAATATATTTTATTTTCAAATTATTTAAATTATTTTATATGTATTATAGGGTTACTTCGAAGCAAACGATATTCACAATAATCGTATAGCTGGCTTTGAAGTTAAAGCAGGTGCAAATCCAACAGTTGTTCATTGTGAGATCCACCATGGACAAACGGGAGGAATATATGTTCACGAAAATGGACAAGGCCAATTTATTGAGAATAAAATTCATTCCAATAATTTTGCTGGTGTTTGGATCACATCCAATAGCAATCCTACGATTCGCCGAAATGAAATATATAATGGCCATCAAGGTGGGGTTTATATATTCGGGGAAGGACGTGGATTGATAGAGCACAACAATATTTATGGTATATATGAGAAATGAGAGCCACTTTTATTGTACATGTACATTTTAGTTATTGTGAAGCTGCTTCACAATAATTGAAGCTTTCTTATCAATTGATTTGTCAGCGTTTGGAGCTTGAAGATTTATAATTAATAATTTATAATAACTCGTTCATTGAACACAAATTCTGAAATATAGGTAATGCACTAGCTGGAATTCAGATTCGAACAAACAGTGATCCTATTGTGAGACATAATAAAATTCATCATGGACAACATGGTGGAATTTATGTTCACGAAAAAGGCCAAGGGTTAATCGAAGAGAACGAAGTTTATGCAAATTCTTTGGCGGGTGTCTGGATAACTACTGGTTCCACTCCTGTATTACGAAGGAATCGTATTCATTCGGGGAAGCAGGTAGGAGTTTATTTCTACGACAATGGACATGGGAGATTAGAAGACAATGATATTTTTAATCATCTTTATTCTGGGGTTCAGATTAGGTAAGAGGCATTTAAGTTCTTTAGTTAGTTCTATTGCGACACAGATACAAGCTTGAAAATCGAATTGTTAAATAATTTTAAAAATGTTAGGACCGGAAGTAATCCAGTGATTAGGGGAAACAAAATTTGGGGAGGTCAGAATGGTGGCGTTTTGGTATACAATGGAGGATTGGGCTTACTGGAAAACAATGAGATTTTTGACAACGCTATGGCTGGGGTGTGGATCAAGACAGATTCCAACCCTACACTAAGAAGAAACAAAATTTACGACGGGCGTGATGGTGGAATTTGCATATTTAATGGAGGGAAGGGAATTCTAGAAGAAAATGATATTTGCAGAAATGCTCAAGCCGGAGTTTTGATCTCAACTCAGAGTCACCCCGTTTTAAGAAAGAATCGGATCTTCGATGGCCTGGCAGCCGGCGTTGAAATCACTAATAATGCAACGGCAACGTTAGAGCACAATCAAATATTTAACAATCGTTTTGGAGGTCTTTGTTTGGCAAGTAGTGTACATCCAATTTGTAGAGGTAATTATCTAATGATCTTAAATAAAAGCGTATGAACTGAATGGTGTAATAGTTAATAATACAACAACAGTTGTTAATTAAAAATCAGTTGCTAATCACATATATTTGCTTGTTACAGGGAACAAAATATTTAACAATCAAGACGCCGTTGAAAAAGCTGTGACTAATGGGCAGTGTTTGTACAAAATCTCATCATACACTAGTTTTCCAATGCATGATTTCTATCGCTGTCGCACATGCAATACTACAGACAGAAATGCAATATGTGTAAACTGTATTAAGACTTGTCATGCCGGCCACGATATCGAATTCATTCGTCATGATCGGTAAATCTATTCTTTAATGCAGACAAGAGCCGAGCGTGTCTCTCCATCTGGAAAATTTTTCTAATTACGGACTTTTTAATTCTTAGATTTTTCTGTGATTGTGGAGCTGGAACCTTAAGTAACCAATGCCAATTACAAGGGGAGCCTACACAGGACACGGACACACTATATGACTCCTCTCCACCCATAGAGTCTCATACTTTAATGGTAAATTAAAAAACACGAGTTCACTTACAACTTGTGTTTGTATGGTAATTCGGCTCTCTGATCGAGTTAAACTTCCACGGTTTGACCTAATAAAGGTAATGGTTTGTGTTCTCAATCGCCATAAAAACTTCTGTAATTTTTGAAACTCAGGACTCCGTTTAGTTTGGGAATATTTAGACTTAAAGTAAGACTATGGATTTCCCGACTCGTAATTTTGATTGCCTTTTTACTCAAGGGTAGGCCTGTTGTAGTGTAAAATTAATTGGTACACCTAAATAGGTAATATCATGGTGTTTACTACGTAGTATATACCTTAATATATATTATGTGAAAGTAGAAGCTAGATTTAATCCATGTAGTATTGTCGTGTAGTGATTTATGTAAGTAGTTTAAGATAAGAATTTAAACAATATTCAACATAAGGAACCCATTCCTTATCAAAGAGATTTTGAATGCCACAAATATTTAAATAAGCGAAAACGGTCCAGTTCGTAATAAAACTTCGCTGCGTTTATGTTCAGATATTCGTGTCATGTTTTTTAAACTGAAAGAGCATGTTTCAGTGTTCTCTTTTATAATTACATTTGCGTTAAGAAAAATGTCGGTTGTATTTAACTATCTGTTTAACGGACTATTGTATTTACTAGTTGAGGTTAAACCTAATGGTTTCGCGTAATTTTTTTTACCAGTGAGGTCACGACAATAGGCACCTATACGAATATATTATTACTTCAATTGAGATATTGATGACATCATTTTCCCGTTACGTTTCTTCATACTAATTTTCAATGACCCTATTGGTTATACTTATATAGTTTGGATTGTTTTTAATGCATGGACTGTTTGTTATGGCCGAGATTAAAAATATGTCATATAGTGTTATATTTTGCAAGATCTAATAATAGTATCATTGTGAAAATGTCGAGATACAGAAGCGAAAATTATACCAAGAACTCGTGCGGATTATTGTGAAAAGTGACAGCATTTTAAGTGTACACAGACGAGGCAGAGTAATGACATTTCCTATTTACCTTTTCGAAACTCAGTATATTATATTAGTATATTTAAGTGGTGCAACGGAATTGTCACCTCTAATGCTGGATATACTGGCATTTATAATCATATATCATTTAGTTGTTTGAAGCTGTAAAGTATTTATAATTTTATTATGGAAATGTATAACGGGGCGCAATAAAGTTGTTTATCCGACTGTACTTTTAATGAGTAAGTTATTAATATATTAAGACGAACGTCTAGAAGTCTCACTCCATTGTATCATTACGTAGTTTCAGTTTGCATTTTCCAATCCATTTGGCCCGGCGATGTTGGTGGGATGCACCAGAATCCCTAGTCCATGTCGCTGAACAATTTCCATCGCAATCCAGGCAAGGTCGGTCAAGGGCATATCCTCCACACTCATGGCAGTCTAGACTGACATGATCCTCTTTCCAACGAACGCCGCATCTGTGGAAATAAGCAATTAGCCGGATTATGTATACTGCTTCAGTTCGATACTTGTACGAGTAAATTTTGATTCGCTCAAGGTCTTAAGGCACGTGACTCGGGAGAATTGGGAACTCACGTGAAGCATGAATAAAGATGATCTCGTAGTCCTTCGATGGATATGATTGTGCTTCTATCCGACTCTGCGGACGAACCAAGCTCCTGCGATGGACTTCCGACTGTAAACAAATCCTTCGACTCGCAGAAGTCGAAAAATCGTCGATGCAAATCGATGTTTTCTAGCAAATGATATTTATTGTACTTTCAATTTTTTTTATCATATAATTTTTCTACCCTTATGAAATTGAGGTTACCACTTTACCAGTCTTATTGTTGGAGAAAGTTGAGCCATTTCTAGAAGGTAAATCCGCAGAGAACCCGTTGCTTTCGAGATCTTGGGAAGCAGACTTTCGGAAGGGTTGCCGTTTAGATTTGAGATCATCGTCGTCGAACAAGAACATCTCTTCTTCGTCAACTGTAGTCAAACCCCGAGCATCGGACTCGCTGACCGACCAGGACCTCCTGGTTCTTCGGACGGAGTATGGAAAGGCAGGAGGACAGGTTGGCGAACTCATTCCCTCCAGTCAAGTGGTCCCGAAAAGTTGATGAATTTCTTCTGATTATTATTTCTCGTACTCTTTGTCTCCTAAAGTCTGTATAAAAAACAGGATTCAAGGAGACTTGGATTTTAACTCGTATTGACGAATATTATTGTTATTATTATATTGCAGAGAATGTAGTGCTATGATTTGGCTGAATTTTGGTTGGGACCTTTCGGAATGTTCTTATGATCTATTGTACCTCATTGTAAAATTCGGTTTTCTCGATTGAATTGAAGCCTTTGCAATGCTAAACATAAAACCACAAAACGGTCGGAAGGAACACAATGACAGATTAGTACTAGACCTAGCCAGATCCAATAAAACTTTGATTGTATTATAATAATAGCTCTTTGTTTCTCGGGTTGCACTTGCACAGCCGTCTGGAACTGCAATGCAATGTCAACGCCAAGCGAAATATGCAGACGTATTCTTACTTCTCTTGTCTTACCTTTTAATAGGATGGAGGAATAATAGTTTTTCAGACGTCTTCATATCAGAAATCAGAACCCTCTCCCCCAATGAATTATTATTGGCAATCAAGTATGTTTAGCTTCACAAAACAATAATAAAAATAACCCTAGAACCCTACCCTATTCAGGAAGATAGATTTGGCATGTAATTTTTTGTAATAATCACAAGAGTCAGCCCATGCATAGCTTTTCGATTTTTTCGAGTCATACAGCCCCCGTTATTGAAACTAAATCAGAATCAGAGGCAAGACAATGGAAATAATATTTGCGTATAATTATATTGTTATTCCTTCTTCCTCCTATTTATGCTATGCTTGTTGCTAGTCTAGTATAACCTCCAAACTGTCGACCGAGGTGTCGTGGATTTAAAACGTGATGGTGCGATTGGCAACAGTAGTACGGCAAAAAATATACTTGTTTGTAGGACTGTAAGTGAAGCTCTGTAACTTCTTGTAAGTTTAGGAATCTCAAGAATAGGACTGAAAGAGTTAGAGAAGTTTGTGACTGGAGACTGGATATCCATCCACTTCTGTTAGTGTTAAAATGCAAAGAACAGTCTTTTCCGATGGACTGATTGAAAAAGTCAAGTGCTGGAATAAGGCCTGGGAGAGGTTGTTCATTCATTTCAGATCTCATAATAGCATTAAATTAAATTATACTGCATTAGGTTCAGGATGGAATATAGAGAGATATACATCAATTGTATATGTAAGGATTAGTCTTGTAAACTGATAAAAAAAAGTTTAATGACCACTTTACTTTACTCCCTATGACTCTGTTTTACATGATTGCGAATATGGAATCCAGTTCATGTGATTACACTATTACATATTTTAGTTTAATATTTCATATATGATTTATTCTATATGTCCCTTACGTGATTTTATCATGACTGACACACGAAGTTCTTGAGGATTGTTACACTACATGTTATTGTCATAGTACATGTATCTTTATTTGTAGCTTTAGCAAGGAAGAGTCATTTCACAAGGTCATCTGAACCATTTCTATCTAATGATTCGCATTCGGCTGGATGGAACTGGTAATTAGCTTGAGGTGCGTTGATCGTTTTTTAGGGGGAGTTTTACGAGAGGGTTATATACCATTTGATTATACATGTATATGTATTATGTCTAATCCAATAAGCATAACTAATCCAAATTCCAAGCCGCTTTAACAAACGAACTAACTAACTGACATATAAAACACCATGACGCGTCCTGCCTCGCTTTAGTCGATCCAGGAAAAGGTTGTCCCAGAATACACACGTAACGTGTGTTCGCTCAGTTCTAATAAAATGATATGAAAAAGATCAAACAACGTTGGACGGATCTGGAAGTAGAATAGGAATTCTTTAGTGCAATATGTAATGTAAATGTAATACTTAAAAAATACGTATTCACACATTTTCTGTTTGTGTTTGTAAGACTATGTATTAATATTATCATTAGGTATACTATATACATATTACATACAGCCTTCGCAATCAAGCTAAAACATAAATTCTCATAATCAAAATAAGATGGGATTGAGAAATAACTTGAATGAAGAATGGAAATAGTTTACAGCTTTAATGAAATTGAATGTGGTAAAATGAAGGGTAAAGTTGAAAATCGCTTCCCAAATAACAACTTATTCTACTCGAATGGATTGCATAATCTCGTTAACAACTTTACCCATAATATGGCAGTTTAGTATCAATTTGATTCCTCAAATATACCGAATATCATGAAATATAATCCATTCGGGGTTTATTTTTTGAGTGCCTATAAAATGGGGTAATAAACACTGGAGTATCGATGTATAACGTTCAGTAATCACGAAAATTGGAATGTCATTTTAATGAAAACTTAAAACTATACAACTTTATTAAACATATTGGCTATAAAAATTGTCTGCAAATTAGGAGAAATATATTTTGTAAAATGACCCTACTGAACATTAAAGTCTACTTACTAAAATTGAAAAAAAAATCTATTTCAATTCATCCTTACACCATAAGATTATAAGGTCAACGGCCTTATATTTCGATAGCATTGTAGTTTGAAGGTTACGCATCGCATCAGAATAGTTAAATGTAATTGTCATTCCTTTATACATGAAATAGATTCCAAATTCCAACGTATCAACAAGCAAATTAATAACGCTATGCTATTTCGTACGATTAACTAATAAATCAGTACAAGTCACGAGACTAATATTTTGAATATGCTTTTGACTAAGGTTTTAATAGAAATTCATTTTCGATCGTTGAATTTCAATCTTGAAATCTGAGTTTAATATCGTTGAAATGAGATAAGGGACTATATAATTCCATATTTTTTAATTGTCCACTGATTGCATTTCGATCGTCATCGTGTACGAATTACTCCTTTTCCTGTCCTTCCGATTGAACAAGTCAAAAAATTCAGGTCAATGGCATGCATTTAAATGAAATCAATGAATTAGATATAATTTATTTTTAAAAGAATAAAGCACTAGGTCCATGGAAAGCTGAACTGAAACTGATATTATATTACAAAATTTTCCATTCATCATTTTCTTTAATGGTTCCTCCAACACGTATCTATAATATGCCGATGTCAGCTGTATCTTATTTTCATATATTTTTCATGTGTAATATAATCCTCGTTTCATACACAACTTTTACGACTGCATTTCGAAAGATAGCCTGAGGAACTGTCCGTGCCTCCTGAATAATTTCGAAGAAACCTTTGCTAAATGAACTAATGGACAACAATGAACGATGAATGAAGAAGATTCATATCTTTGTTCATTTTTGTTATCTCTAACGCTTCTTTCTCCACCTTTGCATGAGTATCAAAAATGCAACCTAAACCTAAACGACAACACTATAACATAACAAAGGATGCTTTTAATCTCAAGACGATGTAAAGATTATCTACCCATCGGTATATTTTTTTTAAATTAGTCGTAAGAAAAATACCTATATGTACAGTAAGGAAATATATAGCTGGGGATTCGTTGTGTAACTGTGTAAGTATTTAACATGTAGAGGTACTGAAACTGAACATCCTAAATCCTGATGTTATAGTATCAAGTTTTAAACTATACTATTACAAGAACTGAATCGACTTGGTGGTTACTCTCCTCAGAAACGGATTAGGTCTCCAATCCTAATAGCCACACTATTCTCAAAGGTTTATAATCCATTATAAAGAGGGTTATAGTTGATGCCACTTTCGGACATGCTCCAAAAAGGTCAATAGTATCCTGCATCATCCAGAATGTCCATATTAATAAGTATTCGTAGGACAAGTAATCAATCATTTCATGATTGACGCTGCAGCGCATCCAAAACATTTCTGACTAAAAGACTACATAACTTTGAAGCGTCTTAAAAGTTTCAAAAGAGATAATTGAAAGTAAACCTAAAAATACAATGCCGTTTTAAAACGATATCTTGTGTAATTCTCAAAAGCGAAAACGTGTACTAATTCATCGTTTGGGACAAACGATTAAGCGCTAACAATACCGTTGTACAAATTATTCATGGGTCCAATGAGGTCTATTTATCCATTAATTAATAAGAATAATAATTATTGAAAGCTACAATGATTAACAGGCATAGGTCGAAAGAACTCTGCGATGGGAATTTAGGAAGTTTTGGGGTTGAGTTTCGTAGCGACTTATTTTGGGAGACAGTTCATTCCTATTTCTCGTATAGAGTCCCTGAAATTGAATATAAGGTAGTTATTTAGTTGAGTCGTTTCTACGAAGTTCTTCATTTTGTAAGGGAACGTCTATGATTTTCTGATGTTGATGTTATTTTGAAGGATAAGGTAATGAAATTGTCAAAATAAAAAATAAGCGTAAGTAAAATTGTCTACTAGGTTTATAAACTCACATCTGTAGCAAATAAGGTCATTTGGGTGTTCCGAAAAGAGCATGAATGTGTATAAGAACAGCATGAGTTAAAAACAATAAAAGGACAATATTTATTAGAATAGCATTAGGCATTAGTCTGGTCCTGGTCCGGCTCGTCCGGGTGTTCTCTAAACTTCTAGAAGGGGAACCACAATATGCAATACCACTATATTCCAGTATTGTGTCGTGTGATTGTTGGTACTACTGCTTCATGGTTTTATGGATTATTTAGTGGTTTCCAGGTTTGAAGTTGTGGTTAGGTGATCCGTGTAATGAGTTGAGACCTGATATGAAAACAAATTTAAAATTGAATGGATGGTCAAAGAATATATAGAGGAGCTATATATTATTATACTGTATTCATTGAAGTTCAGTCTGACCTCCTCGTTTATGTACGCGTATTAGCCCATCTCAATGCCGCTTTTAGTTAAGTTAAACTGAAGGGACTCGGGGAACATTTTGTTCGGATTGTAAATTGGAACTGTTGAAAGGTTGAAATAATAAGTTGATCTGTTTCAATAGATGATAGATACATGTAGGACGAGGAGGTTTCAATTATTCCCCATTTTTCATCATGTTGTTGTCTCTGAGGAACAAAAGGGATAGGAGTTCAATTTAAATGGACATAATAAAAGAGGACATTAGCTAATCCGCTCAACAAAATGAACAAGAGCTCATCTCTTTCAAAACAAATTAACTCACGCTTCTCTTCTCATAACTTCATCAAAAACTGATACCCTATAGAATAGTTCCAGTTTCCAACTTCTCAACTGAAGATGAGCAACCATCAAAACATTTTTACGAGTCACAAGCAAACTGCAATACACCAACTCACCAACCTCGATTTTATGTCCTTTTCGTTGGAACTGGAATCCTACACGAAGGGCTCCTTTATCTCAAATTCCTTTTCTAGCATTCCACTCATTGATAATATTGAGATAATCTGCAAAAAACTATAGTTTTAACATCAATGAATTCACGCTTTAGCCCACAATGCTGTTTCCTTTAGTATTTTACAACCCTTTTCCCCTTGACTGGAAACTGGGGGTTTGAGTTCAATCAATAAAATAAACTTTAAATGAAGTCGTATTTTTTATCGGTAATGGTATTCTGTGATGCAATGATTTTCATTGCAAATGGAAGGAGTTTTTTTTTCGGGTTTTGATTACAATTAATAAGTACCATTGTATTTAAATTCCGTCGTTGACGTAGGAATATTTGTAATTTTGTAAAGGAATGGGATTTGCTTTAGAATGGATTCTTTAACGGTGATAGTAAATTTAACAGTCGTTTTTTAGTTATTTTAGGAATGTTCTGACTGTAAAGTAATTTGTTCTGTTCCATACGCATCTGGTTCAATTTTATATTTCTTCTGTTGAAAGACACAGGATAGGAATTATAAATACTCTTAGGATAAATGCCTTTTAAAATTATTTTTATTAAATCAATAAATATTAGCTTTTTAGCTTCGATAACTATCATTATTTTGATTATATGCTACGTTTCGGTGTTTGGTATGTATTTATATAAACCTTTTGGATTGAATTATTCTTAATATTGAATAAAAACAGTCTATACTGTTTTATACATTTCTTGAAAAATCCTCGTATTATTTTAATATTTTTTTTTTAATAGCAATACTCCAAATCGTCTTTTTTTCTGTTCTGCGATGAGGGTCAAAGTTTGGATCTGGACTGGATTGACATCTTTTACGGCCCACTGACTGCAATTTCAATCAACTCATTTTTTGTGCTGGGCGAAGACAAGTATATTCGATACCTACATTATAAAGGGACTCCTCACTAGTTACGGGCTTACAATTTGAAGTTTACTTACAAAATAGCTTTTACACCTTTCGTGTTAAAATAAATAACCCCACGTCCTAAATCTGGACTAGGACTTCGATGAACCTATAAAATCAAGGGACACCGGTAAGGAAAGGTGAGGTGAAGGAATGCAATCCGATGGACCAACACGTACGGGTTCAGTTCAAGATGCAGTCGCCAATCGGAAATTATTTTCAAGTGATTAAATTACAGACAGCTTGAGACGGGACGATTTCGAATTTCGATTTGACAAATGACACTGTTATACAAAAGCGTTTCCAACCACAAGGGTTATATGAGGTACTGACTAATATGGCTATGACTTATTTCATCTTTCTTTCTTGATATCGGCCTAATGATTTTATTACAAGGAGACAAACATAATTCAAACATATATTTCATGTCAACTTTTCATATTAGAAGGCCTCAAAAAATCTGACATCCAAAAGAGCTCGATCGTGTTACATCTTTTACTATAACCTTCGTAATTTGTGTTTAGAAAATATGGGGAGCAGACACCGAAGACTGAAAAAAAGCAACCCTTTTTTCTTTATCAAATACGGTGAAACTGGATACCCTTAGAAGTTGATTGGGAAGGGAAAAAGAGGAACAAAGGCTTTAAAGTTAAATTATGTTACATTTCATAAGCCTTTCTATCTCCTTTTGTTATAAACTGTATCATTAGTAAACCATAATTTCTCAAACAATTTAGGTTTGTTCACGGATCCTAATAAACTCCTCAGGCTTGACAATTTGCAACTTATTTCATTAAAATTGTATGGCTACTATGAAAAGTTGTAGTAAAAATTGCTAAAGGCCAAATGTGATATCTTCTTCGTTATAAAATAAAAATATATTCAATTCCAATTTCGAAAGTATAAGTTTGTATCTAGATACATTTATTTATTTATTATTACAATGTGATACCCACAGTACGTGTACTTGGTGGTCGTTACATCACAAGGATTATTGGATAAGTTGTATTCAAAAATGGAATGTCAGTAAAATGTAAGGATAAGTAGAAGGTTTACAGTTAGGTGTGTCATATAATATTAATATTTAAAAGTTTTCGTATAGTTATATAAAGAGTGTTTTTATGGTTATTAATTTTAATTACATAGTTAATTTAATATGTTGTCTAAGCAGGGCTGATATAGTACTCAGATTGGATTTCAGTGCATTATTCCTGGAGTTTCGATAGTTGGGCTGAGTGGATTTTTGTCCTTTTCTAAGTTTTATCATTGTCATCGTTGGTTAATGGTCTGAATTAAAAAGGTCTAATTCCTGAAGGGTCGATTGTAGTTGGTTTGGTAGGAATGGATTTTGATGAAGTAAAGTTTGAGGTAGAGATATTGACAAAAAGTTGGTTGAGATTATTTGGTGTCAAACCGATGTTGGAAGCATCAATTCTGGATTTAATGGGGAAGCAGGTATGAAATGGTTTCCATAATCCGTCCGTTTTAATTTTTTGGTCAATTTCGTATTTAGAATCCTTAGGATTAAGTTCAGAAGGTCTTCTTTTAAAAACTTCATGTTGCTTAATGAGGCTTTTTGTTAATAAGCTTTAATGTATTCCTTTTTGGGATAATATACAATACATATAGATGATCGAGGCACAAGGTTATTTAAAGTTGTTGACCATTAAAATGTAAGGGCTTTGAAAGAGTCATTCAGAGTTCAGTGGATCGATTTTAAATTGTAACGAGTCAATCATATTTATGAATGATGAGTTTACAAAGTTTTTGTAATTTCTAAATTGTATTCTGGTCTTACGTAATTTGTTAATTCATACTTCAGTAAGTGAGTGGTCAGATATGAGTGGGTTGAGAACATGATGATTCCTGGTTAAAAATTGAAAAGACATTGATACACACTATTTATAGTCTTTTGTTGCACATTCGATGATGTACTTTGACTTGAAATTTATTGTGGTAGCTACAGCTAATGATTACAATTTATTCGGATGAAAGCAGTAATAAGTCAGCAACACACATTCGAAAAAACCCAAATTATATAACTGTGTGCCGATATCTTATAGATCGTGTCCTTGTGGTAATTTAATAATATCATTTACTACTGAATCTAAAGTAGCCTTATCTTATTAATGAAGGTTCATTTCATTTGAGTTTATTCTGGAACCACAATAACAGATACAAATCACGGATTTAGGATTAAGGATCGTTTTGATACTTTTTCGGTGGAGGGCAAAATATATGAACTATAGCGGTGGTACTTTTTGGATTATCCTCACTCTCTAAATGATACGAACGGTAGGACTTATAATCCAAGAAGCTCATATTTTCAGCCTTCGGTTAAAAACCGTCGTCCCTTGTAAATTAGTTGTATACACCGTGGTTCAGAAGCGATGTGCATTTCTGATATGTTCCAGTAGAACCGATGATGCATCAGTACTAATACGAATTAGAAGCGATGTCGAGTTTAGTAAATTTTAAATGACTACTCAATTGATTTACAATGATGAAAAATTCACTAAATTATATTTAAATGAGATGTAGATGAGTAGATAGTAACAGAAGTTCATATTTATTACACCATGCCTTTAAACAAAAAACAAAGGAGAAAAGCTGCTTATCATTAGCCCGTTCAAATTTTAGACCTCGCTTCTGATTCGTACCAGAAGCGATTTAGAAAAAACATTTATACATTTCAGGCACCCGGAAAAACAAAAATCCCTTCTGATACTTTTCTCCTATGAATCACGATATTATTATTAAGCTTACGAGTATATGGTCGGAGGGTTGAGAACAAACCGAAGGGTTGGATATTTCCACCTCCGATGAGCTAATAAGGCCAATAAGAGACAAAGAGGAGTACTTAGGGTCATCCTTTTGTATCGAGTATCATCCATGTTACATCATAAAGCCCATGTTATCACCCTAGATAAGCATCTACAACGTAGGATCTACATTTCTCCTGTTGATCCGACTTGTGTTCTTCCAACGCAGTTGCGCTTTTCGGCTATATTTTTTGAAAAAGATTCCTGTCATTTCCTTATGCCTATGACGGAAATATTATTATTGCTTTATTAGAATGATCCTTTGATGTTTTTAGATTTATTCGGCGATTTCGGAACATAGTTGTTCAGTATTTTCTTAGATTTTGAACTTGAAACAACAAAAATCCAACGGAAAAATAATTCTTAAAAACTTGCAACTGATCCCTGATCTGTTGACTCAGCCATTAGCTGAAGTGATTATCGTTGAGATTGCTTAATAGACGATGGAAAGTGTCCAAAAGAAATCCTTCGACTTCAGCATCGAAAGTTTGTTGAGAATTGACCAAAATAAGGAATTGAAAAGTATATCTGATCTAGGAGTGCAATACGCTGAAGATTCATATCCGATGCCGGTAACATCATTTGCCATTTCAAATGGCGAAGCCGGCTCTTCCTGGAAATCGGAAATAAGAGAAAGAAGTTTAGGAACTTCGGAAACCTTTTCATGGCTTCATTGTACCCGATTTAAACCACCGAAATTACCACGTAAGAAATATGCATAATTATTGAGGCTTTCCTGTGTTAATTATTCTTTATGAATATACTATACACAAAGTCGACTATAAAACCCGAATATAATTCAGGTAAGACCAAAAATTCGGTCTTACCTGAATTTCCGAAATTTCCAATTCATTCATCATGATTTTAATTTATATGGGTTGTGAAAACGGGATCCAAAATTCAAATACAAATTCTCGAAATCATTAACGATGGTCGATAATTAAATTTCATTTTCATATGTAGTTTAGTAATTACACTGCAAGCAAGCCAATTTTATCAGTTCCAAAATTAAGATATCTCTGGTAGCTGTTTGATATGAAAATATAATGTAACATTAAAAAAATGTATTATAATCATTAATCTACTGATGATTGTAAAAATAAAAGTTTAACATTTTTAATAGAGCTTACAAAATTTGAACTAAGCCTTATTCTTCTAAATTGTAAACGTAAGCACATCTAAATTATTCTCGAAAACCGTTCTAGAGTTAGAAAACTTCAAATTTTGCCCTTAACTAATTGAGGAATTGTCTACTTTTATCGTACTTAAAAATTGTTTCCTAGATAGTTTTAGATGTACATAGGTGCATGCCTCGTATTACTATTTAGTTTAGGCATACCTTCAAGAAATCTTTCTACTGAATTTAAATAATTTTGAAACCAAATCTAATAGACGCTGCATCTTTCCCCCTAATTGGTACTGACCAAAACCCAGAAATTCATATAATTATTAGAGCTTTCTTACAGTAGTTTTTTTCAAGTTCTACACATGGATCAACTCCGCGTTACTTTACTATCTACCCTAAATAAACCTAAATCAACCTTAAACCTCTAAGCTTTCTTCGAACCGTTTGATTCTATAAACTGCGTATTATTCCAACGTTTGCTCCTAATGCCTAATTCAACGAATCCAAAGTTAATATTTAAATTTTTAATCTCTCTATACCGTACTGAAATAAAGATTTTGCTCACAAATTTTGAAAATCAATCTAATTAATATAGTAAATAGCTAACATAAAAGATGGTGTATGGAGAAAAGCTGGATAATTAGTACTTTAAATCAGACTCGCAACACTCACAAGTTATCAAAAATGTCCAATTAAAAAAACAGAGAGCTAGAAAGTAGAGATATTTCAAATAAATTTATAAGATATTCAATTAATCAAGCCTACGAGGATAACAAAAACAACATCCTCCGTAATAACTCCATGCATTCTTTAAATAAATCACCAACTCTAAACTCCGATAATTCAGAACAACCTTTTATATTTTAACCTTATCGCAAGCCAGAAATCCATCATTCATTATCATTATACTAACGAATCCTCATGTCATTTTTACAGGATCCAGAAAACGAGGAAACCTGGGGAAAAGAATAGGCCGTGGACCACGCATACCATTCTCACCGAATCAAATAGCCATTTTAGAAGATACATTTTCAAATTCCCAATATCTCAGTAGTGATTGTATTAATAGACTCGCCAATACTCTACACCTGAGTGAAACAAGGGTATGCAAATTACATCAAATTCGATTCACGCATCCAAAATATTGCAAGAAATTGAAACATTAAAAAAATTATTAAAACGGACAGGTAAAAATCTGGTTTCAAAATCGAAGGGCTCGTTTTCGAAGAGAAAAAGATGCTCGAGACGGTTCAACTTTGGGGCAGTGTGAAACTACAGAGTCGGCATCCGATGCGGTTAAAGACGGAGGGATAAAGATAAGCCAAGGTAGCAAGTCATTTCGGAAACAGGATGGACTGACGATGAGGCCGAGAGATCAGTTCTTGGGATTTCAAGGAAAGAATTCAAAGGTGTCGACAACTGGAGTAGAAACGTCGATTGCAAAAGAAATGGAGACGGATTATTTAAAGAATAATTCCTCAACGCTTACAGCGTTGTCAAAATGTCGCGATTTTCAATTATTTAACCATCAACTTCGGCCCCCTCTCCTTATTGCCGACCCCAGACTTGCTCATTTCCAGTATTTAAGTAAACCTTCTAGGATCGGGTTCCTGTCGTTAATGAAATTATCGGAAGATCCGATATCAGGAAAACTAGTATCCGATCTTGCAGCGTCCCCCTATCCTAACAATTACCAGCGGGATCATCTCCATTCTCACCAACCACCGTTTTACTAATATATTTTATTGGAGTATTCAAAATCTCAAGATATTTTAGTTTAATTTGTATATGAATTCATAAATATTGAATATAGCTTTCTGCGTTTTTGAAATTAATTAGTGTCAATTGTTTTGATGAGAAATAAATTAAAAACAGGTTATAGTGTTCTTAGTCCTTCATTGAGTCATTTTTCTCGGAAGAAAACATCACGGAACCAAAAAAAAAATTGCACAAAAATTGTTAAAAATTCCTATAAAATTGTACATTTTGGGGTACATTGCGATCGGAAAAATGAACAGGGCAGTGCAGTGCAATGCTACAAACAGTAACGCTTATGAGTTAACATCACATCTCCAACTGTCACAATAGAATAGAAAGTTGATTCGTCCCCTCCTGATCTTAGGAACAATTTGCAGTAACATCAATTCATTTCCGCTTTGATTAGACACTTTAATCCAAATCGTTCCATTTCACATTTTTATCTCGTCCTTGTATGACTTTACTGGAACCGTCTCCATGGAATCCGAGAGATAAACCATGCCAATTTCCTCTTCATCTCAATCGACTGGGGGTATAGCTCAGTGGTAGAGCATTCGACTGCAGATCGAGAGGTCACGAGTTCAAATCTCGTTGCCCCCTGGTTTCTTTTTTGTTCTTTTTTATTTAGCAGAACGTTTAGTAAACTCCTTCGAAACATGTTTCATGCATTATATTAGTATTTTTATTTTATTTGGACCGATATTTGTATGCTACTACAAAGGCAAAGGCTTTTGTTACATTAATGCTTTTCGATTTTATATAGATGTGAGATGTAACACGATTAAAGTTCTTTCATTTGTCTTGTCATGAGGATCATGCTCTTAAAATCTATAAATTCTATAAAACTAAAATAATAAAGTTGGGTTAGGTTAGTAGCCGGCGACTGGACTGGCGGATGGTCAAGTTGGAACTAGTCAACAAATTCGTAGAGCATCATTCTGAATCACAGTTATCACAGCTACTTTTATTATGGCCAAGACATTTAATTGGTTTAATATTGGGCCTTTTAAAGTCCTAAAATTATGTCCAGGAGGATATTATGAAGTATCAAGTTAGATGACGAGGAGTGGTTGAGTTGGATTTTGGATTGGTTGGGTTAGCTAGCTATGAGGCTTGGTTGTCGCTCATCAATCTGGAATTGTGTTCACAGTGTATTACGAAATCACTATAATAATACGAACCAAGGTTGCGTAACAGACAGATCAGTCGAGCTAATGTATGATGACTACGAATGACGAAAATCATCATGTATTGCAAGCTTACACTTATATTATGTATAACATAAAGTCTATGCTGGTAAGATTGTACTCCTGGATATGCAGATGAGATGATATAAAGACCCACGTGTGAACGGATGAATGTTATCAAACATACAGCAACTATCATGTGTATAACATAGATCTCTAATGGATGGAAAAATGAACAGTTTAATTTCACAACTAGAGGAATAAGAGGAATATTATGTTACCTTCAACCTCTTAGATTAGTCTATTAGTTATCATCTGTAATTTAGGGTAATTGGATTTAGAAGTTTTCTAAAACTCATCCTACAAATGAAACTACTGCGTTATTTATTACCCCCACGAAGTAGGCATGTAGTGCTGGAGAGTAGGTCTTTGTATCATAGTAACAAAGGCATTTATGGACACAATCTTCAGGAGACTGTGGCCTCTTCTAGTACCGGTGATCTCAATTTACCAACCATATCGAAAATACAATCAATTAATTAACTTTTGATCAAAACTGACACCAATAAAATCCTTCCATCCTCAACTAACCCAAACTTGGTTTTTATGCAAACTTTAGAAAATCTACAATCAGACAGAAATAAATGCTCATCGTCTAATTTCTACCGGCTTGTAAATGCCTTCCGAGAACATGGACATAGAATCGCTCATATCAATCCCCTTCTCTCTGATACGGACAGGTGAATATCTGTTTTTTTTTATTTATAGTCTTCAGAAGCTACTACATTAAATTACTTAAATCTAGAGACTCCATTTTATTGTAGAGACGTAAAATGGTAAAATGTTTGAGTTCTTTGTTTCCATCGACTGTTTTAAGATCTAAGCTAACATCCGTCCATTGTCTCAGATATTCGAAAATGGATACTTATTTTCAACTTGAAATTTCTTTTAAAACGTCAAACGGATTTTTAAAATAGAGTGGAAGTTCCTGAAATTGTAATGGGAAGATACCACTTGAACGGTGACTTCAAACCGGATGGATTAGTTTACTGGAAACCACTTTCTGGGCAAGATGACGTTCCAATTCCTCAAGGTCTTGAGATGTTGAGGCAGACCTATACAAATAAAGTTGGATTCGAGTTCATGTACATTGAGGTAAGAAATTAATGGACTAGTCAACTTGTCAAGTTGTCAAAACATGTTGGACTTAAACTGATGATTTTTAAAAAGAATGAAGTGGAAAGGGAATGGTTTGCCCAACGGGTTGAAGAATTATCCACTGAATCACTTCCCGATGAATATAAAATTAGAATTGCTATTGAAATGGCGAAATCTCAAAATTTCGATAAATTCCTGGCAAGCAAATTCCAAACCGTAAAACGGTACGGGGGTGAAGGCTGTGAGAGCATGATGGCATTCTTCCTCGAATTGCTGGAATCCAGCCGTAAGAACAAAAATAATTTATAAATGAAAGAAACCTCCTGATGTTCCTTTAAAATTATGAATGCAGAAAAAGCATTTTATGCTCTATAGCTGAAAACAACGTGGATCACATTATTCTGGGAATGGCTCATCGTGGACGATTAAATTTACTGACAGGACTTCTGAAGTTTCCATACGTTAGGATGTTTCAGAAAATGAAAGGAATGCCTGAGTTTCCACCTGAAGCTTCCGGATCTGGAGATGTCTTGTCTCATCTATGTATGTCGTGTTATGCAATGGAATATAATTCCTCTTACTGGTGTGGTAAAAATGGAAAGCCAACAAATGTGCATTAAAAATATTCGAATCCTTGTATTAGATACATCCGTCGATTTAGACGCTAAAAATAAAAAGGTCCGTTTTATTCTCTTACCAAATCCATCTCATCTTGAAACCGTTAATCCCATGGCTGTGGGGAAAGCTAGAGGGAAAATGAAGAGCTTACAGGACTACGATTATTCTAATGAATCTATCAAAGACGCCCCAAGAGTTTTAAGTGTTCAAGTAAGTTTAAATTACCTTACATCTATCGAGCTCGAAAGTTTAACAATATTTGACACATTTCTTGATAGATTCATGGAGATGCTGCATTAGCAGGTCAAGGGGTGAATCAAGAAACGTTAGGTTTTGCATACGTTCCTCACTTCCGGGCTGGAGGCTCTATTCATCTGGTTGTCAATAATCAAATAGGTTATACGACCCCTGGAGAAAGAGCCAGGTCTTCAAGGTATACGTCCGATGTTGCAAAGATGATCGGGGCTCCTGTAATTCATGTTAATGGCGATTGTCCTGAAGTACGTCCAGCCGATGAGTTGACACAAAATTATTGACCCTTTGATATAATATATTAGTGTGCATTTATAATTACAGGAACTAGTCAAAGCAACTAAATTGGCAATGGAGTACCGGCGAAAGTTCCATAAAGATGTGTTTATTGATCTGATCTGCTTCAGGCGATGGGGCCACAACGAAATGGATGACCCGACATTTACAAATCCTGTGATTTACGATATCATCCATAATAGACGGTAGAATTTAAACTGGAAGAGCATAAAATAAGTTGTACTGATATACTCAGATTCTTGTCCTTAACCCACAGATCCATTCCAGACGTATATTCTGAAAATCTGATCAAGACCGGAATTCTAACGGAAGCAACTTTGAAAGACAACTTGGAGAAGCATAATGACGAACTGATTGAGAATCTGAAAAATCTTGAAACGTACAAACCGGAACAAACATATTTACTAGACCAATGGTCTAATCTAAGTCAGACGGAGGAAGTAATCACGACATGGGACACGGGAATCGATATCCCTCTTCTCAAGTACATCGGAATCAAGACTGTTCAATATCCAGATGACTTTGTAATTCAAACAATGATCTTGATTTTTGCTTGGACGGATCTGTGCTAATTAATAACATTATAATTTCAGAACGTCCATTCCCATTTACTCAAGACGTATATCAAGAATCGGATAAGTAAAATAACCAATGGAACCAAGATTGACTGGGCTACTGCAGAAGCTCTAAGTTTAGGCTCTCTACTTTATCAAGGTCTTACAATCAAATTCCTTGTGTTATCAGTTATCGTACTATATGCTGTCTGATATTTAAAGGCATCGCAGGATAACAAATTATTGTTGTTTTATATGCAGGTTTCGGGGTAAGATTAAGTGGCGAAGATGTTGGCCGAGGAACGTTCTCTCAAAGACATGCAATGCTCGTCGATCAAAAGTCAGGGAGCATCTACATTCCCTTAAATTCAATTGTAGAAAATCAATCTGAAAAATTAGAAGTAATTGAATTGCTTTTCTTTTAAGTTTAATTTATATCGAAAAAATATCTATCTGGTACGAATATTTGATGTGGATGTTTAATGTTCCTCACTCATGCAGATAGCCAACTCAACATTGTCCGAAGAAGCGGTTTTGGCCTTTGAATACGGCTATAGTATAGAAAGTCCATCCAATTTAGTAATCTGGGAAGCCCAATTTGGGGACTTTTTTAATGGCGCACAAATTCCCATCGATACTTTAATAGCTTCAGGAGAAAGTAAGAGAAAGCATAAACCTTATAGAACTGATGAAGATTCTTACTTCTCGATTCCACAACTTTAAATTGTCTTAGCAAAATGGATGCTCCAAAGTGGAATCGTGATGTTACTACCTCATGGAATGGATGGGGCTGGTCCTGAACATTCGTCTTGTAGAATTGAACGATTTCTTCAAATGACTGACTCTAATGAGGATGGAAAAGCTGATGGAGATTATAACAATTTGCAAGTTGTGAACCCAACTACCCCTGCTCAATACTTCCATCTTCTCAGACGACAAGTAAGTTTGTATTATTCAAACCATTTACAGACAAAGATTCAAATAAATGTCCAATCATGTGTGACTTTTGACAACTTTGCAGATGCTTAGAAACTTTAGGAAACCTTTAATTGTCGCAGCTCCAAAAACATTACTTCGTCTACCCGCTGCTACATCGAATCTCGATGAAATGGGTCCTGACACCTTTTTCATGCCTGTTTTAGGTATGAAATTGTTAACTTCGTTTTATATTTTATTGGATCAGAAATTGTTGTAAACTAATTGGATGTATATCTTTTCATATTAGACGATGAGACTGTGAACGTTAAAACCGTTAAGAAGCTCATATTTGTTTCTGGAAAACATTTCTACGCCTTGAGGGACAAACGGGATGAACTTGGGCGGAAAGATATTGCAATACTTCGACTGGAGTCTTTGTGCCCATTTCCAACACTGGAGATCCAGGCGATGATAAAGAAGTTTGCGAATGCCACGGGTAATTATTTAAAAGAAATTTTGCTATTAAGTCTGTTGATATTATTACACCGTATTGTATTGCATATGTTTTAAGAAATAATTTGGAGTCAAGAAGAACATCAAAATATGGGAGCCTGGTCATTTATCAAACCACGGTTTGAAAACTTCATTGGACGTCGGGTATTCTGAATCTTCTTATATTTATCATTTTTATAATTCCGTTGAAATGTTTAAAAGTAGGTATATGCATGCATGTATATTTACAATTCTATTTCCTCTTTCATCACTTGGTCGAAATCTAAAGGTTCCGTTCCACTAACGTTAATATTGACTCAGATTTTTAAACATTTCAGATAAGGTACGTTGGCCGGGGACCCTTGGCAGCTCCTGCAGTTGGAGTGGGCCAGGTTCATCACAAGGAAGTGGCGAAGTTGATGGCAGATGCTTTAGCATGAAGTTAGTATATATTCTTAACATTATATAATTGTTAAAAATAAATATACTCACGAGGAGCAATTAAAAATAAATCAATATTTTCAAGTTAGTCTAAATACTTAGGTATTTATTTACAAGGAAATTTCACACCATGAAATGACCCTATCATTTTGTTTGAGTTTGCATTTTGTAACTGGGTCAAATATTATTAACTCTTTGTGTATAAATATGAAACTATGAAAATATAAACAATATCAGATTAAAAAAAATACGACAAAACATTTAATATGACAAACAATTAAAAGTTGCATTCTTGCATTCAGTACAAACGACATGGAACTAAAATCGAATTAGATCGCGCAATTGTTGCGGTCAAAGATTTGACGTATTGATTTTAGGTATATGGATTCCATAAAGCGATTAATAGGAAAGTTGACAACGAAAGCATCATGTAAAAAAAATCGTGTAGATATGTGATAGTATTGCCTTCATCACATCACAATGCTTATTTCGATTACAATCTATTTCGAATAAAAATATACGTATACTAAATCAAATACACAAGTAACGAACCAATGATTAAATTCTACTACCAAGGCCAGCATGGAGATTGACATTCGCGGAGATAAACTTCCATGCGTCCTTTAACTTGCATAAGTGCAGTATACGTCGTTAGCTAAAAATCAATGATTATTTGTTAGTTCATAATGGTTTCAAATATTTACTGTTAATTTGAAACGATATGCAAGGAATTCCTCACCTTGTTTAAGACAGGACGAGTTGACAGCACATTATAGAGGGAACTGAAATTGACCTCTGATGGTTCAATACCGTTCATGCACGTAATGGCCGGTGATCTCCGATCGTCCCAGAACGGAGCCTTCTTCCAATGATCATAGTTTGTTTGGATCAAATACCAAGAACTATTCTGAGACAAACTCGACTGTCCCATTGACCAAAGGTCAACTTTCTTTTGACCTCGTGTAATTACACAGCCCTGACCCGGGCTCACTCCTCCAAGTACATAATAGGCTGGAGCGAGCAGCGTCGTTTTAAGCAGCATTTTCTGAGCCATTTTATAACTAGTTGCGTTTTCCATGACTTCTCGAGTAAGGAAACCTAGCCACTTTGGCTTTTGATTTCCTAGCATCCATTCGATAACTCCCAGAAAACCCCCTTTTAAGGTAAATCTCTCATTTATTGTCAGAGTAAATGTATCCTGTCATAATTCAACAAACTTTAAGAAAATGATTCGAAAATCTAAATGGTCTTGAAAACAGGAGATATACTGCTTTTTGATTAAATTACAGGTTTCAATCCAGTAAGAATTCCAATATACCCAGCAAAGTTGACTGATTCAAAGACAGTTTTGTTTCCTCTTTGAAACGTCAGCTTAATCACAAGGGGTTTTAGGTACTCTGTTGTCATCCAAGTTTTATTTTTGATATCCCATCTAAATGTTCACGAACGTTGATCATCACACGAAGTTGCTTTAATAATTAAATCTATGCAATGGTGGTCTGCGTATTAAAATTATTAATTACCCAAGGAAAAGTCCAAAATCAAGATTCCGAACATGAAATAGAGTTCCGTTGGAGTTCTGAGCAATAATTGATGTGCACACGGTAAAGAGTTCGTAGAAGATATTGTACAAAATCATTTCTCCATAGGGTATTCCGGTAAGTTCGCTCATCCCTTGAATTTCTTCTCGAAACGGAGAGGGTAACGTTGCCCCAAGAATCGGCAATACCTCATCAACATAATTAAACAGACGTCCTTTGAACAGAAAGGATGTATAGTTCCGTAAATTGTTCAACATATCCTGTATCTGCACCATTTACATAAGACATATATATATACAATACATTTATTTTGAGACATTCGAATATTGTACTTTGACGAAGCATGTTCTCTTACATAAACAGCTTTTTCAGATGCCACCTTCGCCCATCGATATTCTGGTGGAAGGTCAAGGTTTATGATATACTCATCTGGAGTTGTTGACCTAAAAATCGGCAAGACCAACAGATTAGAATCTACTCTTGAAGTCACTTGCCATGTATGATTGTATGAATGAGTTCTTAGCTAAGGCCTAAGGAGTTGTCTGAAAGAGAGCCTTACTTTTGTGGAGGATATGTCGCGTTCTCACATCCCTCGAACTGTAAAAAAATCGAGCCCCAATGCTTATTTTATACTTTACAAAATTTTAAATGCATACTTTCCAATTCGAATATGTTAGATCGTGTTCAAATCTTACCGAAGGGTCTTTTTGAGGTCTGCCAAAGACCTTGAGAACGTCCCTTGCAACCTCATCATCGTCATTTGAATTTTGTAAATCTACAGATCCTTGACAGGTAAAACGGGAGCTTATTAGGACTATTAGGGTTATGAATTCCAGTCCGGATGAACTAAGGATTGATTTCATTTTCATGCAGTATGAAAAGGAAATGCAGTGTACTCAGGAGCTGCTTGCTAACAAAAGCCTTTGTGGCTTTGTACTCGACGGTCGGGTAGAGAGAATAGAGGATGTTCGTGTTTATGGAGCTGTTGTTAAGAGTGTAGTTAAGTAATAACTAATCAGATCAGACGACGGAACACATCATAAAATGTGCGGAGAACCACCTCATTCATCCTTATAATAACAACCATTTAAACCGCGTGATAATGTTGAATGGCCAACATCAAAGTCGACAACATCTAAAAGCAATGGCAAACGAACGAACGAGGATTAATTGACTCCAGTCAATAACTATCTGGGGTGTTATAGTATATTATACGCAAAAGTCTGGCCATAATTATATATGCTGTATGATGTTATAATATTTTGAAATAGATCTATCCAGGATCCAATGGTCAGTATTTTTGGACAGACCTTGTTTAAAAACTGAATCATAGTACTATTTATAAATTAGTTGTTTAAAACCGAAATGCCACAGCATTAAGTTAAACTTGGCAAATATCGATTTTTAGTAATTTATAAGCATGTCAAGTCAATAACATAAAGCCAAGAGTTTGACGATTCGTCGTAAAAGTAAACAAAACTGTGTGTAGTTATGTACACGACAATATTCTTGTATGCATTAGCATGGCATGATATTAAATTACATTTAATTTATCTCGAGCTTACTCGTAATATATTGCATGCCTCCTTCCGTGTGAATATGGGATGGTAAATATGGTAATCGATAGCTTTTGTGATGACTAAACCACTTTTATCGACTATTAGGATTTTGGAATGTTGAATACAGTTTTTGACAGTCGTGACGTGACGAGTATAGAAATAGATAGGTTTATAATAAACTACGTATTTTGTTTTTATAATATTTTTTATTTTTCAATAATTTATATCTTCAGAGGAAAGATGTATAAATTAACATTACTGATAATATAAAAATATATTTGTTGGCCCAAGTAATGTTAATTGAATATAATGCTATACGTATTCATAATTATATGCATTTGTTTATAAATTAAAAATTGCATAGTTGATTTAAAATTAGCATACTGTGACTTTTTCGGTCGTAAAAATATGACAAATCGTATTACTTTTAAGGCCACACGCAGCTTAATTCTAAATCCATAGCTAACTTATTGATGGAGATGATATTAATCCACAAGGTTTTCGGCTGAATTTTCATGGATCCAATATTAAAAGAAACGGGCAGCTCCTTCTTCCGCGGGCTGATTCTCGCTACAAACGCTTCGAATTAAAGTGGCAAGGTTATCCGGAAGATACAAATCCGAAACTTCGTCATCAAACTGTTCCGGAATGGCATATCCACAGACGTAGCCTTCAATTCGGGCAGCCAAATGAGAATGTGCCAGTTGATTAACTGGGATCTTCAGACGCTCAAAAACTTTCTTCTGCTGCTGAAGCAAGTAGTGCTGGTAGTCACTGTATGAAAATAATAGTAATATTTTACTAGTTGGAGTTTTTTTTAATTATTCATTTGTACCAGATAATATAAATCGGCAAGAACGTACTCTTCAACGACATAAAAAGTTGTATATGCAGTAATCTTGGTTAAGACTGGCTTGTCGATTTTCGTCAGCATATTGACAACAGACGCTTCGGCCAGACTTCGCTGCTTCTCATCGTGAAAGAAAATGGCACTAGCGTACTGAAAGAAATCAAGGAATTGTTAAGCATGTATATGGTTTTGCCAAAGAGTTTGGCATATGAATACAGGGGTTCTATTGTGATATTGTTAAGCAATTTATATTATTTTATATCGACCTGTGGAGAATCGCTTTCCATAGAGCAGTCATGATAAGCCCAGAACGTGTCCAGTAACTTCTGATATGTTGTTTTCTGGGGATCAAACTGAAGATTGACTGCTTCCGTGTGATCAAGCCTATATAATTTTTGGTAATATTAAATTTTATTTTTTTCAAGGCCATTTTTTATAAAATTAGATAAATCCATACGGATCATTGTAATTCGGGTCGCCTTCGATGCCTCCAGTAAACCCAACCCGGATTCTGATGACGCCGGGAAGTGCTCCGAATCTAGCACATGGACCCCAGTGACTACCCATGCCGAATGTGGCTTGTTCCCCGATAATGTTCTCCCATTCCGAGTCACACTTATTGGAACTTAACTCCTAAATTTATAAAACACAATGTATTATTATTAGCATGATATAAAATTAGCTTCTTAATTTTAATTTCGACAATAATTAGGTATAAAACTCTTCTGACACTTGGAGAGAAGTCCATGCTCCATTTGTCCACTCCGGATTTGCAACACATTCCTCCCATTTCAATTCCACAAATTATTTTGCAGGAACGCGACTGAGACACGAATGCAAGAAACGATGAGCATCAGATATGTTGCCGATGCAAGTTTTCGAGCTTTTTTAATGAAAACCTTTTTGCGATTCATTCATTCGAATTCACATGCAAGATGCAAGATTACTTGACAACGGGCGTCGGAATGGCACGTTGACAACGTGGATCATAAATGGACAACTTATAAAAACATATCCCTCCAATATCAGTCCAATCTCCAAGGCTTGGGTGTACACTGTACAGTGTTACACCCCCAGTCGATTTTTTTTTTGACATTTCCTCTGGATGGGCACACCGTACCGTAGGGACTTTTTGAACACACGTAGTAAGGGTTGCTTAGATATGACCTCCATACTCCCTACGCTAATACCCAAGGAATAAGGAATCCTATCCTTTCCTGACTCGTTTGAAAACAAATATCGCCTCTAAATCAGAATAGATCCCCAACCATTTAAAGCATTCGAATTCATACCTAGATTTATTCAGTGAAAGAGTACTTCTGATTCTGGGGTTCTGCTTCTTTCCAAAACGGCGAGACGGCACTCGACCGATGCATTATTGTCAGAGACCGTCAGCGTCAGTCGTTGCCAGTTTTGTATTTAATACACAATCTTCTAAAATATGCAACTCCATCTTATTTTATATACATGTGTATTTGCATGCATATGACGATCTGACTCGTCTGTACCGAAAAATCAACTAAAACTGATTTAATATCAATTAAAAATTAAAATAGAGTTACTTCTTGGTTTATTGACACGATTTTCGAATTATATATTTCGATTTGATTCAGGATATCACAGAAGGAATAATAAAATATATTGTAAATGAACTTTATCGATACAACAATTGCTTTTCAAGATGTTCTGATTTAAGAGTTCCGTCAATAGACTGGCAATCCTTGTTGAAAACGGAATAAGCACTGATCTCTCCTTTCTTTCGACGCGATGTCTTTGTATTATTGTAAATAAATAGCAAAGCGGATACCGCAAAATATACGGCTCCGAAACCTATTTTGAGAAATGCTACATAAAATATAAGCCACGTTAATGTAATTAATCCTACAAATAAGTATTTTTGTCTCCAGTTCTTCGAGACATCTTCATCTGACGGTTCACCTACTTCTGTCAACGAATCCCTCCGGATTGTTCCATCTTCGGAGACCGTGGTATCCTCTTCAGGAGATGAGGGTCCTGGAAGCAGGGCTTCGTAAAGTTTGCTGAAGAAGATGTCCCAGTAACCTTGAACTTTTGTACGGATTTCCTCTTTCTTAGTCTCCAATTCCTTATTCCGGCGAAATTTCCTCAACTCCGATTCCATGATTTTAGAAGAGACTGGTACTGAATGTGGAGAGGTGGGAACAGGGCTGTAATAGTACTATTCGACTCGAAGGTCTTCTGGTTCTAATTTCTAATGCTTGTATGGTCAGTTCACTGTTTTACCTTCTTGTGTCTTGTACTTGTCCTGTCGAGTGCTGAGCTGAATGTCCTGCAATTCGTTATTAAAATATCAATTTCGGTCGTATGGGATTATTAACCTCCCTCCCCCTCCCATTCCTTGAAGTGGGGGGTGGTCACATTTAAATGAGTCAATGTACTTAGCAGTTGGTTCATAAATTGACGGTTTTTTGAACACGTATGTTCAAGAAATTAACTTCACAAGTCGTTGAATATAGTCCTTGACAATGAATGACAATACCTTTCTATCAATATTTCATCGATATATCAATATCAGTGATCAGATCACACATGGGGGCTTATATGGAAAGGATGAGCTTTTTAACTTACTCCCCTGGGCTTTCTTTATCGTTTTGACGTTTTGACCTAGACCTACATACATGAACCCTGAACGAACGGTCCGTCTGACTGAACTGAAAGTAAGTCCTAATTGATTTACAGAAACAAGACTTTCAAAAAGTTTCATATTTGGTATTCGTCACACGTCACACCGCGACGGTAGCGGAGTAGACCGACGCCGACAGCAGACAGACGGACGAACGGACACCACCAAGTCATTCGCATAATACATAATAATAATAGAATATCTACGATAACGATTTTGGATACATAATTTAATATGTACATAATTTTGTTGTATATGATGTACTTACTGTATCTGATTGTTACAACTTGAAACTTGACCGTACAGGCGGTACAGGTCAACAGGTCCGCACACAAGACGTTTATATTTTATTTACTGTGGACAATTAAATTCAATATCAAAGCTGGCGCCAACGCCAAGTTTCGTGCTTTCGCAATACTTATATACTCATATTACTGATGCTCTCTTTCTAGCAATAAAATTCAATAAATAAAAATACGAATTATCTTGATTATAATATCGTAAAGTAATCTCAGTAGTCAGTGTCCTGTCCGATGAAAGTGGGTTAGCTAGTCTTCGTGCGTATCTTTACATTCCGGTTGCTTCCTATATATTCCGTCCCCGGTGCGCGAGCAGACCTGACCTGCTATGCTAAGCTAAACCGACTTAATAAATAGATTCTGGTTCGGTTTGTATATTTTTAGGGTTTTTTGCTCGGATTTGATTTGAATTCTTGATGTGAGATGATAAATTGTAAAATGCCATCGGGTATACCAGAACCAAGTAATTTACTTTCAACTCCGTATTTTCTCTAATCACTTGGTATGGTATAAGAACAGGAATGAAGGAAGGAGTCAATCGTCGATGCCAACGGAATTAAAAAATCATTAGGTTATTGACGTTATTGTGAAACATTCAGAAAGTTAGTTGATATTAATTATTGTTATTCAGACATAAACAAGTCATTAAGATCACATTATTTTTATAAATTCGTAATAACGAACGAAGCTGAACAGCTGTCAAACTTTTTAACGACCAATTTAAGTAATGCCTTTTAGGAAACGGATTGGCCAAACTATTGAATTTTTTAAAATTATTATCTGTTCTTGCTCTGGTTGTGGCCCCATAACCATAACTAACATAATAATATAGTGTTTATTTACGTCTTTTTTGTTATTACGAAAATAAAATTCAACATTTAGGTTGTTTAAAATATCCTAATGCAAAATTAGTTAATAGCATTTTACTTCGTAATATCGTGGTACTTATACATATGATTAAAATTAGCAATGACCAATTATTATCCAAGTCAAAAATAGTAATGAATTGCACCAGAACAAGAACAGAACTATTCTCCTTGTTCATATTTTTAACAGCAGTCAGCAGTCGATTGTAAAAAAAGTCTCGAAATTAATTGAAAGTCTAATCCCTAGGACCTCCGGGTGGGAGTGAATATCTCTGCACATTCAAATGCTGTTGAGGTTGAGGTACTTGCCCATGAGGATGACCGTATGTTAACCTTGGTGGTCCTCCTGGAACACTATATTGAACCTACAATATCAATTTACAAATAAGAAATTTCTATAAACCGAATAGGTAAATTGAATAACAAATGTTTAAAAGCCCAATTAAATAGTACATACATGTGGTGAAGGAGGCCTTCCTTGATAAGACGAAACGTTTGATTGGGTTCTAATTGGAAAGCCAGATGTTATGCTCCCACTGGGGACACTCTGGAAATCGTAACGATTCTACTTTCATTAAATAAGCCTTTATTGTTTTAAGTTTGAATTATAAAATTCAAACAGTTAAAAATGTAAAAAAAAAACAATCCATTCTTCTTACTTGAGAATTCTGGATTGTTAGGCCAGGATGAAGACTTAAATGGGAGGGTGCCCTCATCGGCATACCATGAGCAGAAGGTGGAGGGTAATATTTCGGACTGTCGTCAGAAAATTTAAGTGGGGATGAGTTGGGATGCTGCAAATAAAAATTAACCACATTCACAAATCGAATTTAAAAATGAAACCTCATAATGTCATAATAGGCAATACATTAAAATGCCAGTAAATGTAATAACCTCAACAGTTTGATGAAGAACATATCCAGGAGGGATAGGTCGCCCATGGGATATATACATTGGGCCTGGTGCATGTTTTGGTGACTCGTCCCTAGACGGTTGTTGCGGTGATCTTGCAGGAGGAGCACTAGCATATGTATAAAGTGTTGGTTGTGGTCCTGTTGACGAAGGATGAGATACGGTTGAGTACGATACAACTGGTCCATGTTGAGGCTGGGGTTGCTGACTATGAGGGACCTGAACCTGGGTGTGGTAATACTGCATTCCCATACTAGGCTCTAAAACAAAGGAACATTTAATTCCACCTTCATTCGATTTCCACCTTTGATGTTTTGATAAGCATTCGAATCAAACATACTGATAGAACTGATACCAAGTCCGTATTGAGGAATTGCTTGAGGGGGTGGCTTGAATGGGCCAAACTTGTAATTATGTGATTGTGGAGGGGGTGATGGACTTCTGGATCTTTTAATCTGGCCCTACATTCAGTAAAAAAAATACATTAAACCACAACGGGAACCCAACTGATTTTAAGATTTACAATGTTAGAAACATACAGATACAGGCATAGTAGCATGAGGAGATGGATTGTTATTATTGTGATGTGACACAGCCGAGCCAGCTGGGCCCACTTTGTAAACTCCCGGACCCGGGGGATTTCTTGCAACAGTTAAAGGTGGCAGAAATAGTTGAGGATGATGACCTCCATGCTCCGACAATTGTAGTCTCGGGGGGCTGTTAAAGTTGTTGAAGTTATGTAGTTTCATCAGTTCGGCCGCTTCTTGGTTCATCAACTGCCTTCTTCTAGTTTCATCTTCATTCAGTACTTTCTTAAGTTGGAGGAATAACTGGTGCTTTTCTTCTTTCAGCTCAGACAAGCGAGACTCCATTTGACCTATCTGTTCCCTCGTTTCGCTAAGGGTCAGTACATGCTGCTTTTGTTGACGTTCACGTTCTTTACGCTGTCTTTCTACCTCTGCATCTGCTTCCAACTCTGCACAAGCAAATCAATCAATTGGTAATTATTACATTTAGTTCATCAAAGTAAAATTTAAAAAATTCAAATGCTCAGGCTCAGCCAGCCAAGCCCTATAACATACAATAGAATTTGAGATTTGTATGTCTGTGCTACACTCAACGCCGCTGTGACATGACATGACCCAACCATCCTCCTGTCATGAATGGGCCAACAAAAACCCAACCCTTGGCCTTGTGCCTTGCATAAAAAAGCCAATGAATGAAGCCAAGATTTGACATTGTAGAACTGTGATTTGGACTGATTGGGGAGATCAATTGTCAATTTTGCAAACTCTTTTAATTTTGCATCCTATCAGAATCAGGGCGGTCACTGGTCAGGCCAGGCAGGTCGTATCGTGTACCTTACCTTGTTTTTTTCGCTCCCTCTCCCGCATTATGTGGCCTTTTAGAGCATCCCACATTGGTCGGCTCATTTTTGGTCGTTCTAGCACTACAGGTGGCATTTTGACCTACTCGGACGAGCCCTTGCAAACACCTTTCTGTCAATTACAAAGTAAAAAAACACAGTAAATTAAAAATGTTAGAATTTCGGAGATCTCCACATATTCAACAATTCAACTCCAAAACTCCCAACCAAACTCGAGACTCGAGAAATCCCGTTGCATTTTGCATATTGAATTCAGCCAACATTTGGGGCAACTGGACGCGGGAAGTGTGAACGGGAGGTATTTTTTATATGCACCAATATCAATTATAGAACGATACGAATACGACAACCGTTTAGACTTTAGACAAGAAGAGTTTAGCTGGGAATTTGGGATTGGCAAATATGAAATAGGACAGGTCAACTACGACAACCTTTAAACTCCTTTCCCGTTCCTATGCCCGAAGTAAGCACTGAGACTGACAATGAGACTAACTGAAAGAGTGGTGCTAAACTACTGCCACTACTGCGTCAGTTAGTCGGAAACCGGCAAAACTGGGCGAACGTTAACGATACTGGCGATAATGACCTATTGACCACCACGTATTACCAAGGAACAGCTAACAGGAAGGTCATCACAAAATAGTGATTGAAGGTGGAAGGCTGGAAGGTCGCGTCATGAGTTTGCCTCCTCCGCCACCACCACCGCCACGTCCGACGATAATCGACTATGCATGTAATGATGAAACACGTTCAGCACAATTTAACAACGATGGCTATGAAAAATGTTATGAGATTACAAAGCTTAGCAAGGATGAGGCAATGAAACAAGTTAAACAGACTGCATTGCTCGAGCTTGAAAGACTGCGGATATCAGATACCAACAAAGAGCCGTTGGGAATGCTTATTATCATGACTCCAATTCTAGAACCGATTCTGCAATGTGGCCCTGTGTAACATCAATAATTATCATTATCAATGATTTCTTAAATACCGGCTCATATGCCAAAACATTTAGAATTAGTTTGCAGCTAATATTTACCATTCATTTCTAGATGCGGTCTTGTGTCTTTGTCTCAGGCAGCTCAAACATTGAAGTGTGAACTCGCTCCGGATATTATCTTTGCGGAAGCTAGGCGATTAGGAATGACTAAAAATGGAGAAATGTTTTCAGTAACATCCATGCAAATGTTAATCCAGGAATGTTTGAATTACAAGTCAAAAATTATTGACACTAATAGCGACGACACGATTATGGAACTCGGTAGAATCTGCCTACAAGGGAAACCAGCACTGATTCCGTAAATTATATTCTCTCACCTACGTCCTATAAATGCCTTCAAATTTAATATTTAAAAAATTTAACAATTGGGACATAAAATTATATAGATACGATGCCGATTACAACCATGGACCAAGCCTAAGAAAAGGTCATTCGGCACATTGGGCAGTTTTACATGGACTTGCATTACCTCTACATATCTCTGACTTCCCTGAACTATTCACAGGAGATAGTAAAATGGAAGACAACGAAGATATTGTAATTCTTGAACCTCAAGAAGTTTCCAATTTCCCAAAACTTGCAGAAAAAATCATTAAACTCATATCGAAGGATTCGTGTTTTGTGATTGCTCATCAAGGGAAAAGTTTGCGAACAGCTATTTGGAAGTACACAGACTTGATTAAAAGTAACCAAAATCTACAGGAGATCTCTCCAAAATTAATGTCGAATGCGGAAGACATGGTTTTAGAGGATATAAAACTAGAATTATGCTCTAAACTTGTAATTATAGAATAACTGATTGAGCTCAATTTAAAAAAAACTAGCCTTTAAGTTCGTTTATCCGTTATGCAATTTAGCGGTCTGAAGAATTTTTGTGAAACATGACTTCCAGTTCCAGAGTATGATTTTTCTTTCACAATTAAACTTTATAAAACTATTCAATTTCAATACCAGACAAAGACAGGAATTTGAAGAAATAGCTTTATCGGTATAAAGCGATCAACAAGTGTGTAATTAATAAACTTAACTAACGAGTCCCGATTTGCGAAACTCCCTTATATAACTTAAAAGTATTTCTACCAAACCTGTATGCGACATCGACATTTCATGTATCATGATCTGATCATATCATGCAATAAAAAATATATGTACGTCTTAATCGTCTTCATCTTCCATCTGTTCTGAGTTCTGGCCTTCTACGGAGTCCTGTTCTACTTGACTGACCTGGGTCTCCTCCTCATCTGCTTCGTTCTCGATGTCATTATTGACAGTTTCATTAGGATCGGCATCAGTTTCCACCACATCCTCTTTTTCTTGTTGACTTTCATTTTCCACATTTTCTTCCTCTTCCTCCTTCAAAGTTTCGCCTGGTTTAATCGAATCACCGTTTGTTTCTAGTTTGATCGTGTTGGGAGATTTATCTTGTTCATCTGTGTAAACAGTAACTGTGAAGTCTTCAACTTCTTCAGTCCCAACAAGGTCTTCGTTCTTCATGATTTCATTCAGCTCTTCCTCTATATCTTCATCCATTGGATCAATCCGTCTATTGGAAGTTCGTCCAGCAACACGTCCTTCCCAATAACGTTTACTCCTTTGCTCATAATCTTCCAGATCTTCCAGAACTATCTTTCTCTTGCTTGAAGTCATTTCTTAAAAACACGATAAAATATTTATTATTTAAAACTCTTAGTCAATCAGCCCCCATTAATTATCGTAAGTACAGAAAACATCGCCACCTAATAAATCATAAACCAGGCTACGTTAATGGCTTTGATCAACGACACCCACCCCTAAAAACGACGAAATAGGAAAGTAACCACGAACAACGACACATCACAAGGAAAATACCTATTAAAATCAGAGATCCGACTACTAGACTTTCACATCGCCACTAAAATTTTTTGTCAAAACGAAAGACAATTCTGACAAAAAAAATTATTGAATTCAAATTTTGATTTTGCAATTGAAGTAGATTGCCTACAAGCCAATAATTTCAGATAACAATAACACACGTCTAAACACTCTTTGAAAAAATCTGGTCATCTGGTGATCCTTTTTCAGTATTTACGATATGGAATATGTTTCTAAACTTCGATATTCATTACCTGTCACGTATTGCTTTGACTTTTCCAGTCGACACTCCATAATAGGGTTCATTACTTTTGGCAGGTAAAAAATATGTGGCTTCGCCTCTGTTCTGATGAAGTTTGTCAGATACTTCGTCTTGTTTTCCCATTGCTCTAACTAGAAAACGAGATTTCAAATTACAGTCATTTTATGCCTGTACAGCAAACTTTCAGAACAACAATTTACTACATTACAACTTATTTGTAAATTACCTCTGCCAAACGCCGTCGTTTAACTTCGATGCGCTTAATTTCAGTCAGACGCAATTTTCTTTCTTTGATCAGTTCATGCTTCTTGGTTTTGACAACTTCTCTTTCTTTCTTTGCTGCTTCATCAAGCTTCGCTTCTATCTGGGCTCTCTTGTCCTCCTAAAAAATAAAATTCATTTATACTACTTAATATAATCATTATCATTCTAATCTTTATAAAACCCTAAAAATCTGTATATCCTTTAAAAACCTACTTTGTCTTTCAATTTTGTCTCATCTTGTTTGAACCGCTGTAAAGTTCCCAAGAGAGCTCCAAACATTCGTCGGTTTCTTTCTCTTCCGGTTCTATCTTGACGCTGCTCAGCTAATACTTCTTCGCGGGATTTTTCTTTTCCAAACGACACCACTCGAGACGCCAACTACGATCGCAGTGATAGAATATTCAAGTTCAGTAATAATAGTTGCTCTAGAAGTTTCAACTTTGTCAATAAAAATAGCATGATCAAATCTAAAGCATACCCTTCTCCCTGCTTGCATGTAATCATCATCCTCAGTTGAATTTCTAGGCCTAAATCGAGGTCCAATTACAAGAGGGCCTTGTCGACCCTGTGAGAATGAATCTCCTCCTCTGCGTCTCTTCTCGTTCGGTTCATCCATGTCCCTTTCAAAGTTGTCCCTTCTCCTTACCCTCATGGCTGGCTGGGGCTGCTGCTGTTGTTGGTAGAAGTCGTCATTTGTGGTTTCCAGAGGTTGTCCACCTCGCCGATTCCTGAAGAAAAAAGTAATAACATTAAAATGTGCAATCGCAATGTAATAATTTATTTAAATTAGTATGTGTAATGAAGTTATAGAACATACGACCTTGGTTGCAAAAATCTCAAGCCTAATGACATGTGACATGCTCTATAAACAACATCATGTAGGTACTTCATACTTAGGCAATAAATAGCCTCCAAGCCTCATTAAACAACTAATAACTAATGCAATGGCCCGGTTAATTTTGTCGTACACCATGGTATTTGCATGGCTGTAGACTGAGACGTTAGATAGAGTAGGGTATAGTGACCAAAAGTGAAAGATAGAGTAGGGTATAGTGTATAGTGACCAAAAGTGAAAGATAGAGTAGGGTATAGTGACCAAAAGTGAAAAGGACAACGAAAAAATCAAATTTCAAAACATCAAAGCGAAGAGGCCATTTATTTGTATAACTGATAATTTGATATATGTATGCACTAGTTAGTATGCAATGCAGTATTATGTGTTATGTATATTTCTTCAACCGTTTGCAGGCAGAGCACAGAGTTGACACTGCATCAGCATGTCAAGTTGCAGTAGTTGCAGTCAGTGCACAGTTGTGACTGGTGAGCAATGCACAACAATTGATGAGCATGCAATGTCGTATCGTCGTATGTCATATGTGCAATCAATGTCAAATGTTGAACCGATGATTATGTGTAATTCATGGTCAATGCTTTTTACCTGCCGAATACAGCAAGTTCCGACGCATCCTTTCCAAAGACCTTCTTAATGTCATCGTCCACACTTCGAAGCGTTTCCCGAGCTTTTTCCAACTCCGCGTCTAAACTACCGGCTAAATTTGTAATGACGTTTGTCGCCATTTTTCATACAAATCACAAATGCCAAACAAACAACTATTTGAATTTGAAAACCAACTTTAAGGGCTCTAACCTTTAATGTACAATTATACAATTATTCTAAATAATTAGTTACGCATGATTTAAAATCGTGGAAATTGATAAATTTCTTTGCAATTTTTGCTTTCAGTTGCAGTGTGCTTGCAAATTGAGATCGAAAAACACCCGTAAAATTGTGTGGGTTCGAGTTTGTGTAGGAATCTCTCGCTCTTTTCTTGAATTTGAGAAACCCTCTAAACTTTTGGGGAGGTGTGTAGAAAGGAATAGTTTTCACTCTCCCTCAAGAGATGCTGCAACCAATCTATCGGGAAATAAGCAACAGAAAAAGCAAGTCTTTGTTGCTCCATCCTATTCGTATTTAATGAAAAATAGTGTACGCTGAAATATGACGTTTTCGTTCGTTTTCTTGGAAATTTCAATACTTTATAAACATTATTTGCACAAGTTTGTTATTTCAAAAGGTATTGAGAATTTGAGAATATTAAGATAGGTAACAGTAACAGCAAGAGTTGTCAAAGACCATGTTACGAAATACGAAATAGCAATTAAATGCGAAAGCTTGGTGGTAACTACAGTCAACAAGTTATTACCCTGTGATGTTAAGTACGGCACGCACGGGTACAAGCGTTTTACACAATACTGATGAGGTCTGAATTAAAATTTAATAAATTGTTGATAAGTGATAAGAGGGTATACAATAACTTTTCCTACCTAGGTCAGCTCGGCGATACAGGCAGGAGGTTTCAGAAGTTATATATGGTGGCTTCAAGAATGGGACTGTGCTGTTGTTATAGTGGTATGTAGAAACAGTAACTTATAAAAATGTATGATATCGATATGTAAAATATTAGCTTGTGACTTGGTTCACTAGCTGATATACTTGAGTTGCAATTCGCTTTAATTTATAAATTTTAAAACTACAATATAACAAGTTGCAGTAAACAATAATTGTTTATTGAAATTAAAGAAGCTACTTGTTATTGTTTCAACGATATAAAGTAAACAAAATCTATTATAGATAAAAGTTCTACGTTATAAAACTCGTTTTTTTTCAAGTTTTATACCCCTTTATCCTTTGCTTTGCAATATTTATATTATAAAATAATAAATTTAACGAAATTGTTCAAGTTCAATTTTGATTATTTTAAAATCAAAGTTACTATCAGACAGTCAACGAATGTCAAGCTTTTAAAATAGCATAACATAGTAGTGTCAATCCATCAAAGTTGTGAAAACATCCAATTTACAACAGATTATCAATTTTAAATGGATTCATTCATTCAAACGCTGTCAATCTTAATTAAAACAAAACACCTTCTTGAAATTAACAGCGGTCTACTGGTGTTAAAATCCGATTGTGAATTGAATGTTAAATATTAAATTGAATACTAAAGCCGGTTAGAATCATCCTTTTCGTATTGTCACAAGAATGTAAAAAATTCCATCCTCATTATAGAAATTGAAAATAATGGTAAGATAGTCGGGAAGTAGGATGCTAAGATGGGATGAACTCGACCCGACGGCGATGCCGCTACCTTTTCCAGAATGAAATAAGAGATGAATGCTTTCAATTTTATTATGTTTGCTAATGGGGAAAAGATTACGTATGAATATGGCTCGGCTCAAGTTCTTCATCGATGATGGGGGACAGAGTTCCAGGTTCCAGCTATTTTAGCTCCAGCAAATACATTATTTCAGTCCAAAATATATGAAACCAGACGACAGAAATGCGAACAGGCAGGAATAAGTATTACGTAAAAATAAGCGTAGAAAGGGAAGATGCCCTTCGTGAAATAGCCGGATATTGAGTGAATGTCTTTCCTCCACTCTGCTCCACTTTGCTTATCATCCTAATAATCAAATAGTTCGGAGCGACAGGATAAAAATATTTCGTTACATCCAGAACACACAGAGGTAAATTGCTGGATCCAGAGTATCGTATTGTCTTTTATGCAAACTAACCACGGTACTACTGCCTTTATGTACACCACAGTTTCTTGTGTGAGACGAAGTAAAAACCGTAAAGTGAGACTGAAATAACCTTTTGTCCGCAGGTATTACAACTACAACCAACTCACAATTCTGACCAAACTTTCCCCTTCCATCCTTCTCTTAAAATTGGAAATGCAGAAGGACAAAACGGAATGAAGAACCGGAACCTGGACCATTAGAACATTAGCGGAGGGCCTAAACGTTACTACAATATAAGATCAAAGTAACATATGTATTTAGTGGTTTGGCAGTGTCGGTTTTCCGTTCGTTCGTGTGTACATTTTTAGTGTCAGACGAGACGAAAAAAGAAGAATCACCTCTGGTTAGGCTAGAAAACGGTAAAGACTTAAGAGAGAGTGGTGCATGATGAGGCGATGACATTTTTATCAGTACATCTATCACAGAATATAATAAAAAGAGTCAAGGATCCTTGAAATAGAATTCATGCATGTTCAGCCATCAATTTCCCCCAACTGCCCTGTCACTTTCATAATATAGTCATTCAATAAAAAGGAAGCTTCATGTTCTCTTTCTAGAGCCGAAAGTTAATTTTGTGAATAAATAGATTTCGTAGAAGATTGAGGCGATTGAGATTTACAAAAGGTCATTTCGGAGGAGCCAAATCGAAAAAATGAGGATATAATCTAGTTTATGACTGGAGGTGTTAGTGAGTATCTGGCCTGGCATTGTTGGGATATTCTTACAAACTGGATGCGATTTATGAATACAGGGAAAAGTCCGAGAACTTGTCAATATTCGGGGAAATAGAGTGAAAGTAAAATGTGAAGAGATTTAAATGCTCTTTAGAAGGGTTCCTCTCCTTTGAGAAAATAGTTGAATATTCATTTTGTCCCCGAAAATTTTGAATTTGTTCCTGTGTTGGTTAGACGGAGGACGACGAGTGACCGCTTGAAAGTAATGGATGATGAAAAATGTCACACATGGAAGGGAATAGAGAATAATAGAGATTACGGGATATTTCCCATGAGGGATTTCAAATTTCATTACCGGCTCTCTTTCATCATCGCATCTAATTTATCTGACCCTCTTCGAGGCTCGGAATCGACAGGTTCTAACTCTCTGATATGACAGGACAGAGTTCAGTCGTTTAAAATGCACTTAGGATTTTAAATTACTTAGGAAAATGTCCCCTTCACGAAACCCAGAAAGACGTAATACAAATAAAAACTCTGTCTCTAATCCTCATTCTTCCATATAGTGTTAGTTAAATTGCATTTTTAGAAAATTAGGCGCTATGCGTAGTCCTACCCAGCTATTTATTTGCCACTTTGCAGGCATTTTAAAGCCAAATTTTTTGTAGTTTGTACAAAACTACAGCGTTCCGTAATTTGATTTCTCAGCCCCCGTTCGAGATCTCTGACAATTACTACATTGAAAAATGTCAGAGTCGATTAGTTCATTCTTTGATCCCCAATTCCCAATCGTAAGATAATCTTTGGCAATAATTGGTGAAAGCCTTGAGGGGATTATATTGGGAGCGGATTGTACAAGTATATCTGGCATCATGCAGACACACAATGGGAAACCCCAAGACATATTTTATATAAGCCGACGCAATTCTTTCTCATCCCTTAAGACCTTTGTCAGGGAATCCTCGGTACTTTTTCTTCTAAGGTTGCTTTCACTTTCATTTCACCTTTTAATAATATATACTTCATATATTTTGTATTAGGAGATGAGGATGAGTCTAATGTATCCCTTTGTTGAGGCTTGTGGGTAATTACAGTCCGTCCAACATCTTTACTTTCAGTTCTCGGCAGATCTCTTTATGATCATCAGTGGATATCTACAGAGGAGACGAATGATATTCTGTTATATATTGTATTTATATCATTTCTCGAGAAGGAACTTGTGGATCTCGGAGAAAGCGGAATCCTTAATAAAAATACCTTTTCTTCTTTTGCCTTTCTTGTGCAATTTTGATCTGAAGCACAGAAGACTTTTCATCCCCCCTTTCTTTTCTGCCGTTTTTGTTTTCTGTTCTTGGCTGGAGGATTCGAGGAATCAAAAAGAAGATGTCACAGGAAGAGGATATGAAATAGTAGAATAGGACAACAAAAATTGCTTTGATGTTGATAATCCAATTTACCAAACGAAATATCCTGTTATTTGAGTTGGTGGCTAATTTATTATTTAATTGGCATCCGTGTAGGTTGTTCTACATCGCGGCATTTGTTCTGAGGTCGAACTCAGTACATGGTGGTTGACTAAAATATTTGGATCAGGATGATAAATGGGAATACTTTTTGTAAATGGTGAAAGTGCTCACATCACATAAGTAAAATTTAAGCCACGAACACCTGAAGTAGTAGTGACGGTGTATGGAGTAATGCTCGGGAACTGTGTTGAGCCTTCTAGGTTCGACACAGGGTCGGGGCGGGGTAAGTTTTTTCCTAATGAATAATAAGTTTAAGAATATGCGTTTGTTGGGCTGGCTTGATACCTTTAATCGTTGCATTATCAAGCGGGTTATTTGTAATGGCGCAAAAGAAACACTTGTAGTGCGCACACTGTAAGGTCAGTAGACTCTGTTAACATCGTTACACGATCAATGTGTTCTGGTAATAACAGGCAGTGTGTACAATTTTTTGTTTCCTTTTATAATTTTTAGTTTACTGACCCCTAAACTCTCGCTCACCTGGTCCATCTAGAGTCACGCCATCTGATACAAGGTACAACAACAGCTCAATTAGAACTGAAGCTCTTCTAAAAAAAATAAGTTCCGAAAAATTTTGAATGGAATGAAAAATCGGCTAGCATGTTTCAAAAACGCAAAAATGATGAGTGCCTTATATATGACCAATCCAAAAATATGTTTTGATTCTATCAACAATATTTTTGCGTTCAAGTTCTGACCGATTTCTGAACTTTAAGCTGTGGCTGTGGTTCCAGTGGTTTTGCCATAATAAGTAACCAAGAAATTCATGTTTTTGTCAATTCCATTATTTAACAATGATTAAAAATTTTACATTGTGTTTTGAAATTTTGACTTCCAGTTAACGACCTAGGACCTACGACGCTTATCTTATGAGCTTGAGGTCGACGAAAGAAAGCGAGGAGAACCGCAACGGATTTTAAAATGATCGACGAGTCAAGCCAAGTCATAATGTTTAACGAGGATTTATAATGGTCCTGAAATCAAAAGTCACACAAGAACACGGCCAGAATTGTCTGCTCTTACAAATGTAATCCATCCATTTGCCCATTATTTGCACAAATGAGAACAAGAACAAATTGTCACTTTTTCTAACAATAAGATATGAGATGTCTGACACTCGCATTGTATTTTTTAGCTAACAAGACAAGGAATCGGATACCACAAGTGGTCCAACTGTTAAATACACAGTACATGATAATAAAGCTATAAACCTCCCCTGTCCATCATCCCGGATTCGAATTCTCCCTTCCATACACCGAAGAATAAAAAATATGAGGTGGAACTGCCTGTTTAAACGGATTGTTAAAAGACACGGTTCATTTGATACGACAATAGAAAGGATAGGAATCCCCATGGGGTTGATGTTCTTCAAATGATGAGCTTGAGGTCGAGACAAGAGGATTATTTGAGCTGATTTCTCACATTTTTATCGCAATTTGTGGGATTTTCGAGGATAAAACGATAGCAGGAAAAGTACAAGCGTCTGTCTGCATGATGAGAAAAGTACCGAAACATAACGAACCTCTTTAGTAAGTACGGTTATAACGAGGTCCCCAGTGGGTCCTCTTGAGCATTTCCTTTTAGGGACAAGTATGGATAGTTAAATAGAATAGGCGAACGTCAAATCTACCGGTCTCAACGGAAGAAAATGTCGAAGGTCAACAGTTGTCTTACCTCCTTCATTAGTATAGATAAAGACCCTACAAGACCGACAGTGGTTCCTGTAAAAGAAAACATCCCATGAGAATTTCAAGTAAAAATCTGTTGTTTGCTTAAATCTTGGTCGAAAATCCATTAGATGAGAAGTGGAGAAAGTCCATTAAAGTAGTTCAGTTCATAAGGGTCACTTCGTGAGTATTTTTAGCAGGGTCCAGTCATCGAATACCGCATATAAAAAAATGTACCTATTGTGTGTCCATAGTGAGCCGTGCCTAGGCATAAATCCTTTGATTAATTTTGTTTTTGTTTCAGAGAAACAACATCGTCCTGCACATAATTATGCAATGAAAGCGGAATAACGAAGAAAGCAAGCTTGATCAAGAATATTACAAAAACAGCAGAGCCTCTAATCATAAAGGTATATTTTATTGGGGCAAAAGCGACCCCGAGAAAGTAAACTCCGTGCATTCAAATCAATCTGTCATCATGAGATCATGGTTTTATAGAGAACATGGTATTTCCTCATTTTACGTAAACTAATAACTGTCCTGTGTAGTATCGCAGACGGACAATAAGTCCACCATGTCATGTCATTCCCTTCCCTCTAATGTCATGTGCATATGTGAATATTATCAGGGAGTGTGGACATATTTTTATCAGAAATCAAATACAGATGGGATTTTATTTTAGCAATACTTTTATCCTTTTTCCTACAGCTAAATCGGAGAAAAAAATCGTAACATGAAATTCTCATTTGCTAGAGCTACAGTGCGATATACGAGCTTGGGCTTATCATCTCTGCACACCCGGTCTTCAACCGAAGTTATGAGACTTTTCATATCCTTACAGTTGGATTAGATTGTATCGTGTCATGTCATGTGAACGGTATCATGTACTCAATAAACGTCTTGTTCCACCTTGTCAACAACTGGAAATTTATTGCCTCAAAGATACCTTCTGCCCTTACGGCAGGATTCCTGATACTTTTGTGGAAAAACATATTTTTGAAATTACAACCTGTCGCTCGATCCAGCAGGCAAGCCATGTTCGGTGTCCACATTTTTATTTACATCAGTGCAGTCCTATATACCGTAGTGACTTGGCTGTCTTGATACGTTGTTTAAAGTATTTAAACCAAAGCTGAGCTATGCAAATACATAGTTAATTACCCAACCGGCTTGAAGAAGCAGGGAAGTTGGTCCAGAGAGGTAATTTAGATTAGATGGTGGTAGATAAAACCCCAAGATGATTAAAGAGAGTTTGAAAGGAGAGTTATTTTGCATGAGAATAAAAAGGGCTGTCTCCGGTGGGAATAACAAGCATATGAATTTAGAATGAGAGTTTAGGAAAGCCATTACATTTACTTACGTATTCTGTTCCATAACCAAGTATAGAGGGTATGGAACAGGACTATTTATTATAAACTCATCATGGCATGTTTCGTAAGACTTGGTTAGGTTGGCTGGCCGCATATTTAAAATTTCAATCACTTTCTTGAAAAGAGAGGATCCACCAGAGAGGAAGGGCTAGGCCCATCAAATTCTCATTAAATATGCAGATACTTTCCCCTCAACACATCTCTCTCCAAATCCGCAACTTTTGCCAATAGAAATCCATCATCTCATCTCCGGGCCCACAGGGTCGGCAGGCCAAATAGTTGGTCCCCGATATTTCGGATATTCCGTGTTTTGTAGTGTCTTTTGAGAAAACGGGTTCTGTTGAACGGGAGTGCAATGATTTGTTAAACCTCGTGCCGAACCTGGAGTCTTGGTAAATGCCATCCGAGAAAAGCAACAAGCTAACCACACACGCTCCTCAACATTCAGTGCTCAACAAGCTTGATTCAGATTCAACCACTTGACTTAAACCATCTGAATCCACTCGGGTTTTTCTATTTCACATATTTTCATGGAGCGGTTAGTTTACATGCAAATCCCTTGTCTAGGATTCCCTATTTTACAAATGTCAACTCCATCACAAAACCCATTACTAATGCACAACAATATTAGGCCCGATGTTGGTAAATATAGTGTTAGAGAAAATGACTCCAACCCTTCTCCAGCTCCGACTTCTCGTAAAAAGCCCCGAATGATCTGAAAGTTGGAAGCCAAGTGCGAGTTCTAAAATTTACAAGTTTATCGGCCGCATAATAGTTCCGTTATGTTATGCTATTGTCTAAAAATAGATTGTCAGAATTGGAAGAGTAAAACACGGAGCAGACCAATTTGAGTGCATGTTGTCGGAATTAGAGTCAAAATATTGGGTTGGAAAATTTGAAAATTAGGTTCATATTTGCATTCGGAAGATTATGAGATGGAAATATATGATGTACAAACAGAGTTGATCCGAATCCCATTGACGATGACTCTCAAATCCGGTAATAAAAACGCAAAGTGAACGAATTTGGATAGAAAAGGACGGGAATGAAAAGTATGATGTCAAGCGGGTAATAAAATCGTAGCATTTGTAGCCTCTAAAGGTTCCTCGAAGAGAGTGGAAACGGAAAGTAAATTATTACACCAAGGCGGGCAGAGACACAAGGGCCCATTTATTCCAAACCCTCCCGTTCCGAATGACTTTAACCGAAAACGGAGTCCTGGGATCTGATTCATTTTATTCTGCCCGAATCCTGCCTCTCCTATATTTTGTATAAGAATATATGATGTTGCTTGGCTCTGAGAGTGTGTGAGCTGAACGGATTCAATTATGTTTGGACATTTATGGACCAAATGGATTTTGGTAGAGATTTTACGGAAAGAGATCTCCCATCTATTCCAGCTACCCTTTGTTCTTCATCCAATTGTGGATCCAGCGAGAGATGATTTTACACCGACACAAATGAACGACCACGTCATTGCCCCATATTTCCATCCCGAGGATTCCCCTGCTCCAGTTGATCCATTTGCTTGGAAAATTAGATAAGCCCTAGGGGTTGATTAACAAGTCAATGAGAGTCACATTTCCAAAGAATATTTTACACCCTGGTTTGTCTTGGATTAGAACGTTGCGACTTGATCCTAGATAGTATGACGCTTAAAAAGCCTTTAGCTTAGCGTGTCATACTGCATATTTACTGTCACCTATCCAACTTATCTTGGTGATGTAGTTTCATCTATACATGTAGTTAATTACTTTGATTAGAGATAGATGTTGAATAATTCGAGCAATCTGAGCAGTTCTGATGTATGCGGCAAAGTAAATTCCAGAAGGATTTTCAACAATAGAATTAGTTAACCTTGAAAATAAATTAACTTCGTCAGCCGACAAACTGACAACATTAATTAGCCGGATCCCCAACTAAGGCGAAGGATTTAAATGAAAATGGAATATCGAAATAATATTAAGTAAGATATAAGAATGTGTATTTATTTACCCCAATCCTTTCCATTCAACATCGTTGTCTCTAAAGTCGACATTGTCTATTAATGATGATGGATATGGATAAGATATAATAAAATTAGTCCTGAATACTGCATATTAAATAGATTGTGCTAGCTTCCAACAGGAATGATTTTATAATAACGTAATTCCTGTACAAACAGATTAAATATACGAACAAACAGATGGAATGCTGCTGTAACTGTGCGCCTTATCCTTCATGCCTGTGGAAAAATTAAATACTCAAATAAATAGTTAATTATTCTGAAGGTCAGAATCCAGATTTCTCTCCCTCGGCTTGTAACTGCATTATAGGATTAATCTGTTGGTTGACAGGACTAGGCATACCTCAATTGTCCTTTAATAGCGTAGTTGGCAGTTATGAATTCCTTCGTGAGATTAGATTTGACTCTGGCTCATACTGGTCCAGAAATTTCTGATGCTAGAACTGGCATTACAGGAGGTTTATCAGTTTTTATATGAAGGTTCTCTCTAGGGGTTCATTGGTACAAGAATTTGGGGAATGTTTCTGTGGAGGATCCTTTCCATGATCTTGAACAAACGAATTTCTCCTACAAAACTGAGCTTGCAGTTACGAGAGTATAGTATATTATTTGTATTGTCATACCAAAGTTATTAAAGCCAATGGGTTTTGGAAATGGGTGAAAGTATAATAAAAAAATATAGAATGTCCTCGATATGATTGGATAATTCCATTTAAGATTTTAGCAATAATAGATTAAAAGCTTATCTTGTACGTTTCATGTGTGTAATCGCTATTACCAGTAGTAATTACAATATTATTTTAGTTTGTGAGATAATAAAATGATTTAAATCACTATATATAAATTGTATGTAGCTTACCGAACAAGCCGTTTTAAATTCTCTTTTACAATTAGTTTCTCCTTGTAAAGAACTATTAAAAAATAACTTTTCCATGCTATTTTAATAACCTGGAAAACCATAGATTTATTTTAAACTTCCGCTTGCTAGTTGAACTAATAATGAGGTAGGAATCGCAACTTTTTGAAGCAAAATAGACAGATAAGAATGCAACGATTTAAAGGAAACATTCAGAAACGTTGCTTCCGATTCCATAAGAAGACTAATTAGTAATGTTTTCATAAAAACAAGCTACCTACTTTTAATTCTCTATTTCCATTTCTTCACTAACCAAGGAAGACAAAGTGAATATGGAAAGCAACAATTATTCTCATTTTCGGTATGTGCGTTTCATCCCATCTTTTTGTTTTCCTGTCAGTTTAAACAGAAACTTTAACTCGAATCGTTTTTGTAAAGAAGTAAAATAGGATTACTATTTTAACTCTGACAAATTCTATTGTTCCTCCACCTCACTCTCCTCAAGCCTCTTTTAGATTTTGGAGGTTCTAAGTAATATCCAAACTTTGCTTTTTGAGGAAAAATTGGGGTTCAATTCAAAGTCTCTACAGTACCTTATAAAGTTATAAACAAAACATTCATAAGCTCATTCGCATTTACTTCAAAGTGCAAAGCATTTGTATTTATTTATTTCGCTCTCAAAGCGTGGATGTGCTGTCGCTTGAACAGATTCCAATGATAAAAAAGTTTATTTTAAGCGACATAAAGGTTATGTTTTTTTTCACTTAAAGTGTATGAGTTCATCATTGTCATGCTATCAAGAATACTTTCAAAGAGTAAATAACTTAAAAATAAGCTTTGAATATGTTGAAAAGTAATCTGGGATTTGTAAACTGACTTGTCTGATTTTGAATTATTACCAAAAGCAAAAGAGTATGCTATTTTCGACAAATCAAAGACATCCATCATAAAGGATAGAGTGAGAATTTTTTCACTAATTTAAGAAAATTTCAAGAAAATTACATGCGGATGATTTCTTTATTTTAAGTTTTCGAGTTGAGTTTTAGAAAAATAAATAAACAAGTGGGATGAGTACCAAATCATTTTTTATCATTTCCCGAAGGATACGAATAACGTTGGTATTATATTGCCTAATTTGATACAGACACAAATAAGTTTAGACTAGCCTGATTCTTTACTAAATCAAATTTCCTAGCGAATACAAGCAGCCGATATGGGATAATGACGCTATTATACATGTACTATTGCACAAAAGGGTAGTTTTGAGCCCCAAATTTTTGGAATGGATCTAAGTACGGAGGGGGTGAAAAATAATGAAAGCGAGAGAGAGAATGGTAGTTTATTAGAATCCATCAGGAGAGAGAAGGTGTATTGATTAGACAGATGCATTGAACCGAGTCGGATGGACGAACTCTGACATGGTCTATTTGATTTGGAATCCAGGACGGGTGGAAAAATGAATACAAGTAAAAATGGAGAGACAATAGGATGGAAGTTATAGTTGAGTGAAAGGGGTAGGAAATAAATATTATGTTCCTGATGCGGACGTATGTCTCTCTGCTGGTGATGGCTCGTTTGGCATCAGACGAAATGACGAACTTGGTTAGTTTGCTGTATTTGGTTTTGGGGATGATGAGGATGATAAGGGTTGTTTTTAGCAGGGCTGCCTGGCATGTTCCGTAATTTCTCCCACTGTTTTGTTCCACATTTTACCCGGCTCCCGGTATTCCTATAATTCCACCCTCTTTCTCTCACTCTCCTCTGGCCGGACTAACAATAAGAACGAAACTGAAGGCTCGCCGATGTACATTCATTTCGATGGGGATTGGAAATTTAGAAATCGGTATGAGTCATCCAGGTGTGGTTGGGTAGTTGGAGAAAATCCAATACTTTGTCTGTAAGGGAGGGTTCGAAATTGCTTATAGAGACCTCGTCATTCTAACTATCTTAAATCTACTATACAAACAATTGCGATGGTGGAGTGGATGGGGATTGGAGATGTCTCCGGTTGATTGAATTGATATTTACCAGTTTCTTGTTTTTGTATACGATAATTTAGTGCTAGAGTTAAATTTGAATAATCTGATAAATGACCGGTAATTTCCAACTCTAACCTGAGATTCAGGTCGAAGATCGAATTCATGACGGAGATCTTATTTTTTTTACTTGTACTCTTAAATAATATTTGATGCAAATTGAGAAAAAGTCCAAACAGAGCCTATTTATAGAACATTAGGAGTCAAAGTTTTTAAAGTTATTGCAACTGCTATGAAATTATAGAAGCCATATCAAGTCTCTTTTCAGTTAAAGGCAGAATTAGATTCATATCTTGATACTTTCACTTTCTTTGGACATATTATGTTACAAACCATTTAAATGGTAACAAATTACGCTAATTGCCGTAGTTAAAATGTCGCTAGTCGTACAAGGGTGCCGACAGTGAAAGCTTAATCTTTGTAACCCCTACTCTTTGCCTCAAACAACCCTCTTCCTCATTACCATTCCCGTGTTTGTAAACAGAAGTGTAAGGTGTAAGATTCCCTTTCAGATTCTTACCCCGCCGAGTAAGAACAAGTTCTTTATTCTTGAATGGGACACCTTCTTATTTGTTATGAACGTAAGTGCCGAGTCTCAAGTCAGGCCAACGCGTAGGGACATGTGGTTCATTTCATCACGTACCCCCACCACCACCACCATCACAATTCCAACTTGTAAAGGAATTTTTACAGATGCCCCGACGGAGACGAAACAAAGCCATTCCCCTGAAGGGTTCAGAGTAAGGGTGCAAAGTTATTCATCCCTACTTTCTGCTAGCGGAATAGGCTGCCGATTTTTCTGTCCAGAATAATAGAAGTTATAAGTAAAAGAGGACAAATGGTGGAGTTAAATAAATCTGTATGGAATACTAATAAAATAAAAGACCCTTGGTCCGCTGTTGGATTTTATAGGAATTATATGCGGAGTTCGTGGCTGGATGAATGGAAAGGGTAAATCGGAGAGAGAGATTCGATGGAATGAAAAGCATGGTTAATTTTTGAGACTCTTTTGAAAAGATTGGAGAGTCGGATAAGGGCAGCTGGAGTAATCCGACTGCCGTGTGCCAACAACAGAACAATGTCCCTTACGAGTCTCCGAATTTCGGTGCTTCTCTGCTCCATGAGTCAGCTGCTGCTGTCCTGGTCGCGTGACAGCCAGGTGGGTTTCCACTATATAGACGCGTGCCAAGGGCCCACACCCTCCATCCACAACAAAACACACATCTATCGACCTGTCCTTTCCTCCTCCATCCAACTCACCCTGATTTTTAGAATTTCAACCCTCCGTCGATCATGAAGCCAAGCTAAAGGAACCCAAGCCAAAACCCTCCGACCGAATTCAGAGAAAAAATCCACCAAACAAACCAGGAGCCAAACGTATATCGAATCGCTGCTGAGGAGTATTATCTTCTCTGTACTAAAAACCTGTGATGATTATGATGAATTCGATCTTCCATCACTTGCCCATTTAGTACAGCACACGACCTACCAATTCCCCTGCGCTTTGGACCAATGGACTGACAATCCTGGATGAAGCCTGAATGCCTTTAATTCTATTCTAGAGATGTATTCTGCCTGAAACAAAATCCTCTCTGGATTCATTCTATTCTCATCTCTCCTCCGTCCCTACACGGCCGGCATTTCGGATTCCCGATTTTTCAGTTAATCTGTAATGCAATAGCGGTGTTGTAAGGATGTACGGGAAAAATTAAGGGTCTCTCTTTCGGGTAGTTGTTGGTGGCGTAGGAAGGGCTCCCCCCTAGTCCCTATCCGACATTTTATCGGTGAGTTTCAACGGGGCGATGCAATGCTGAGATGGATGAATGAATTGCAGAGATATTTTGAGCCATATGGGCTGAGAGATAAAAAAGATAGTGATCGAATTGAGGACGATGAACAAGCGAATTGTACCCGGATTTCGGTTCAAGAGGTTTTGCCCTGCATTTGTTACCAATGAACAGATGTGGACTGGATTTTATGCTTGTAGATATGTTGTGGACTTGACATTGAATGGTAGAATATTCGGTCTTGGAACTGTTATACAGTATGGCCTGTAATATGTAATAGGAACAAAATATTTTATGAATAATATCGTGCAAGCTTGGAAGTAAAATTATCGCAAGTAGAAGGGTGAAGGTGGAGGATTGTTTCCGTGTTAAACTATAAATGGGGTGACATTGATCCGCTCCATTACCTTCCTCACCGAATTATAACTCCAAACTCTGAGATGGTTGAATGCATAGGGTGGTTTTCGTATCGATTCCAAATCCGTACCCTTCGCCTTCTTTCTTTGTAACTTCATACATTATAAGTAAAGGGCAAGAAATCAGGTTGACGGGAAATTATAATTTATTTTGCCAAATTCTTCAGCATAATTTTTTGAATTGATTTCCTTTTTAATAAATACTTGAAGTGGAATTTGAACTGGAAGTAACCTAATTTAAATTAATTTAATACTATTTATAAACAAAGTAAATTAAACTAAACTGAATAATAAAAACTTTTCTAGTTGTTTTGAGAAAACGGTTGAAAAAAACTGAAAATCAAAAAATGCTTAAATATATGAGGCATCTTAATGGTAGTTAATTTTACAATTCTGAAATTCTACTTTGTCTTAAGTATTATTGGGAACAAATGCTAATTAAAAAATCATACATGTTTAATAACCATGAGGTGATATATACAGATACAAACAACATAGATGAAGGTGAAAGTTGTTTAAAGAAGTTGTCTCTCTAACTTACCAAGATACCCAACCAAACAACAAAATAAAAACAGTGATTTCCCGACGTTATTAATTTTAGCAACAGGTTCCTTAGTACTTTCTTGCCTTATGTTACGGCAGTTGTTGCCACAAATTCTCTGCTACATTTATCTTTTTTATTGCAGATTCATCGATTCAGGCTAGTGAAATGCTATTAACTCCGCTCGACCTGATACATTAAGAATCTAATAGGCAGAATTCAATAACAGCATAACTCATGAATCATAATGTCTGTAGAATACCACTCAACATTTTCCGTGGTGGCAAGTTGGCAAGGGATATTCTCTTCCCGTGCTTTCTCTCGGATGATAAAATGTATATAGGTTGGATTCATATAACCACTACTGGGACAAAAATACGGAATTCTTTGATGCTTCAAGTTAATAGAATCAATTTAGAAGGTCTGATGCTATTAAATGTACTTATAAATTGTAATACTAGCAGGACTGCTTTGAGCGGACCAAATTCGATTTCCTACTTTTGTAAATAAATATAGGAAACCTGTATCCAAGTATTTCAAACGGCATTTCCCTGTACTTTTATATCTTGGCAGGATTGTGAGGAATGATGATGGAATAGGATGGTGCTATGTCGGCTTTTATATTCCTTGTTATAAAATTTCTATATCGAAATAATTTAATAATAAGAAATTGTATTTTGTCGGAGAGAGCTAGAATTCTGAGGAGAAAATACGATTCCGTTTCGGCTGCCGTGAAATAATTCCTCCATGAGGGCTGTCCCATTGTCACACAGACTTAAACTCTTCTCATTTCCTATCACCAACAAAGAAATCTGAGAATTTTTAGGAACATCCACGAACAAGTCCGAAAATCCCGAATGTGTCAACTCAAATCATTTGATCGGCCAGAAAAATGGATTTGGCAGAAGTTAAAAACGGACAACAAACTCATTGTCAGTTACCGAGTTTGAAGCGATGCGATGGGGGTCGTAGGTCATGGACGGTGTGTTCGGAAATCGGATTCTCGTGCCATAAGTTCCCTCCTTAAAGGATTCTTCTCGGATTTCTCGGAGAAAGTTTATAGGGGAATATGCCTGTTGTTATTATTGTGTTGTTGTGCCTTGGCACAGAGGAGAGCAGAAGTATGTTTTTAAAGGATTTTATTTCTCCCAAGATCGGAGAGAATGGAATCCGCTTATAATGATGCCACTATTTACTGGGAAACTACCCATGATGATGATGACACTCCTGCTCCTTCCTACTTGACGCCTAACCTGGAAGTTGTTGTAGATATATGATTTGGTTGGTTTGGTGGTTATGGTCGGACTTAAAATGTGTTGGGTGAAAGGGTTGACACAGAGGAATCGTCTGTAAATCGAGGAATACAATGCCAGAATGAAAACAACCTTTTATGGGGGAAATTCCTTGGACGGTGACTTGTTGTCAAACTCTTTTTTGGTTGAAGAGATGATTATAGATAGAGAGAGAGACGGGAATAACAAGGCACTCTGCTGGTCTTGTTCTGATTTTGACGGGACCAACAAGGAAGTTAAAGGAAACCGAGTCACCCGACCCTAATCAACAACATCATCATCGTCTCAAATGATGCGAAACCATTGACAGTTTTTGCACATCTGTCCCTCTCCCTTGGGTGTCTCCCATCTCACTAACACAATGCTTTTTTAAAGCACGGGGAAAATATCTGTAATGAGGCTCTAAAGCTTCGGAAGGAGGTTCATCAATTTCGTTCCCTCCGCAATTGTTTATGAAGTGGATGGGGATTAAATGACTTATGAAATGGATGTTCCTGCGGGTTAAAAATCCGAGTTCGGATTTCAAATTGCCCATAACATGTACAAATGTAGGTTTAATAGCGCTTTGGTCGGAGTGGAGCAGCTGGAGTTTTTAGAGTTTGTGATCTTAATCACGTCTATCCTATAGTTTGTGCTGTATATTTATATGCATTTGAACTGGAATGATTTCCTTTGCGATCCTGATCCTTTCTAATCAGCGTTTCAGTATCAAAATCCAATTCTGAGGCTTTGAAACTAGAAACTTATTATCTTTTAACATCAGATTTGATATGGGATTTTAAAACACGGGCTTTATTCAATTACCTTATTCCCTCTTATGATGTGAATTTAGAAACTTTTACAGTTTTTAAATAAATAAAAAACTGTTTTTTAGTGATTAAGAGGCTCAAGATTGCCTGCAAATAGAAACTACAATTTTAGCTGTTGGCCAGTTATTCCGATTTTGTATGCTCAAGTACTTCGGCCCTTTTGTGGTAGTTAATGGTTGAAGTTTGAAGTGCCTGAGCTGCTTACAATGTTTTTAAATACATTTTAAAATAGAATTTGATGATGAATGGGAAACCCTTTCACTTTCCGAATTATTATTTACCCGAATCCTTTATTCCTCGTGAGTCCAATCCAATATTTTCTCATGCATACTAATAGCACATAACCCGAAAATGATGATAAGGATTCGGTTTTCAGGGTTTGTTGTTAAAGAGTTCTCCTCTATTTAGCAAAGCCTTGTTGAAAAGCATATAATGAAGATGTGTGAAGATAAGACAAAAAGTAAAATCGGCAAGCATCAGTTGCGGTAGCATTTGTCACAAGTGTCATTCACCAAGAATTCTCATGGAGATCCCTGGAAAGGGGTTGTAAAAATTGTAAATATTTTAACCCTTCTCCATTCTCCACGGGATAGGAACATCTTGAGAATAATGAAATAATAAAATGAGGAAACCTGCATACAGAAACATAGTCTGATTTTTTGTCTCAAATCATCAACAAAAATACTTGAAATAAGTGTTTTAAAGGGACCTCAGGAACATCAAATCTAAAAAAAATTTAATTTGAAAAGGTATGTGAATTAAAGAGCTAGACAACCTGCTGACACCGGATGCCGTGATAAGAATTCGTTCCGTAAATTGTAAACCTACTCCAAGTACACCGACCTTTATGTTATGACGCGGATGTCTTTATCCCGAATTGAAAGAAGGACCTGTACCTCTTAATTCTCTATAGGGAAAGGCAGGGGTCCTTTTATCCCAACCATAAGTCTTTTTTTAAGAATCACTTACGTCTACTAAACGGGTATTTGCCTTTAAATGGATATAACATTCCTCTATGGGATATTATCTCAAAACAAGTCCCGATATACGATTGCAACGTAGGGGAATTCGAATGGCTCCTTACACTTACACCACGACCTTTTTCTGAATGAATGAGACGATAAACTTGTTTCTTTCATCTTTTATTCAAAGAACTTCCCTTCTTTCATGGTGGAATCTCAAATCATCGTATAAAGTTCTAGTGTTTTTTTCTCGTTTTTTACTATATTTACTGAAGTAGCTATGCGGTACAAGTGGTTTCCTTCCCCTCTTCTAACCTAATTTGCTTACTTACTAAATAAGTTACTTACGGGGAAATGATAATAATGTACTCCTTGGAGTATTAGATGTGTGGATTAGATGAGGGACTTTGAGCTATCGAATGATGGGAATCTGAATGAATGAATATTATTTTCCAGGTCAGTGAATTCCAACATCATTATCATCAGATCGGGGATCTTTATTTTACTAACTATGAGTACGAATATTTTTAGTTGAGAACTCTTAACAAGATTTCATGGATGGATTAGGGCTCTTCAGATGCTTAAGAGGTTAGCCCGGAGCTACCCCACATGTTGATCATCCCCGTAGACCCCGAAGTCTCTGAAGAATAATTTCATTACAATTTACAACTCGGCAAGTTACAAGTACAACCCTTCTATTCGGTCGGGTGATAATAGATCTGGAACTACCTACTTGGATTTACATTATTCCTAATCCAACGAAAGGGAAATGTAATTACTTTTCATTCCTTTCATTGCATTTCTCAACTTGAGTGGAAGAAATGTGATTAACACAGAGCAGGGACTTGGGCTCTTTACCGAAATCCTGATTACTGATTGATTATTTTTGTGAATATAAGGACATACGGGGAAGCGGGATATCGACGGATTTTTCACAAAGAAATTCGGGATCGAATGAGTGCCTTTTTTAATACTTGTTAATGGTTAATGCATTCTTGTTCTGTGCAATCCGATTTTTTCTCTGCTGTTTTTAATACCCTTGGATGAGAGATAATAACAAATACAGATAAAAAATGTATAAAAAGAAAGGGAAATGAAAGGTGGTCCATTCTGCATGTGCTGGATCTGGTCCTTATGGTAAACTCGTCTAGTTGATGGTGGCTGACATTCAACATTCAATTGAGTCAGCTTCTAGCGTAATAATAAACCGTTGCAAACGCACGTACTAAAGGGGTGAAACAACCCGAAAAATTCACGACGAATAAAATTTTTTAGCGCTAAAAGACAAAGAAAATCCCATATCGTCCCATTTATTGCGGGCACACCCTCTAGTGTTGGTATGGGGTGGTCAAATACGTTGCACTGCTATTTCCTGGCCCGTGGACGGCATTTGACACAAAAATCTAAACTTGCGCTATATGGCGCGGGCACACCCGGTGTCACTGAAGGTGTGGTCCCATAAGCATTAATGTTGTATTAGAAGCATAGCTAGATTGCGATATTAAATTCACTTTTGTAAATTCAACCGTTATAGTTCACTATATACTGTACAAGTAGACAACAAACAGTTATACTGTAATATATAGGCAACTGTTATATGAATGTGAAGTTGCGAATTTTTTGTGAACCATGGGTGTGACCGATTTTATTAGAAAACGATAGGCTTATGGCCAGACGAACGTAGATCCATAATGTAAAAGAAAAAATTTAAAAACTTCAACCGTTCGACCGCTAGAGTGCAACCGGACGGACGGACGGACGGACGGACGGACGGACATGATGAAAGCATTAAGGGGTTTCACCCCTTAATAAGTACGTGCCCGCGTACCTGGCATTATTGATGGGGGAATTAAATGTAACATTGTTCTTTGAAACATACATAGGTTTATAGGAAGATAAGAGCGAGAGAGTGGTGAATCACTACAGAGCTATTTCAAGTTTATGGCGATAAAAATAATGAAAAGAAAAAAGTGGAATTTTTATGGATCGGATCACCGTCTGGTCTTGTGCCAATCTACATCTACTCCAGACTTTGTTGTGGATATAAATATATGATTACAGAGCCGAGATCCATTATCATCATTATTGGACACCTATATATAAGAGAGGGACTCGTTTAATACATATAAGTCACACATCTGTAATAGAATGCAGTTTTATGGAAATGTGCAGGTGTGCTGGTTTGTAAAAGGGCACTTCCCGATGATATTATGTACGAAGCCCCTCAAAGGGTACCACCACCACCACTTACTACCAATATGCACAACAGAACACCGGCAGATGTTCCCTTCTCTTTAAATTCATCCAGGAGAGAGAGAGGACAATTTAGAGTAAGCTATATGGGGAATTTAAAAATGTGCTTTCATTTATTGTTTTGAGCATTCCAGAGCCGATTTAAAGAGAATGTGACCCTTACCCCTTACCTCGTAGTAATTCCGTTCGGAACCTTCGCATATTTTGATACACAAACGTGTCCTTTATGATTTTAAACCCCTTTTATAATAAAAAAAAACTACCTGGACGGTCTGGATTATACGGGTCCATGTGGCTCTTTGCACTTTAATGTGCTGGATGAGTAGGGACACTCGCATCTCTTGCTGGAAATGAAATCCAGTCCATTTGTTTTTTGGCTTGCATATCAAGACCCATCTCAAATACATAAAAATTATTATTTTAAAAGGGCACACGACGTCCATTTAATGCAGGGGCATTTTTATACTTAGACAGACACACAATACGATGGAAGGGAACGGTGAAAAAACAAAAACGTGTGTCATCCCCGTCTGCACCTACAAAAATAAACGAAATGCACAGCATTTCGTCAACCAATATATTTAAATTGGGAGTTTAATTTATGAATATGAGTCATGGAGAGAGTCAACTGCTGAGGATAAGGACAGGATTAGAATTTCGAAGGAAATGTTTTTGAGCCTTCTCTTAGAATTTGTATCAATAAGATAGCTTATTGTGTTTTGATCGTAGTTTTATATCTAGAACATGAGTTGAGCATTGATAGTAAACAAGTTTGAGGGATGCTGATTCTTAATAACTGTTAATTAGGCTGAGAAGGTGCTTCTTTTGTCTCATCAATTAGCTTGATAATGTCCGTCGTAAGAAATTGAAGAGAGAGAGAGAGGATTGCTGATTGAAGGAAGTCCTTGGATGGATGAGCGAACGGATTCTGAATAATTTGCTGAGAGAGTGAAGCGGGTGAGATCGTGAGATGATGAGTCTTTTGATGATGAAAATATGGAAATGTTTGACAATTTCAGGATGAAAAGGCCTTGTTCATTACCTTATACAAGAGAGAGTGAAAATGAGACAATTAACTAAATTCCTTACTCATCTCGCTCTTCTTCATCCTGGACGGGAGGATCTGTTATTTACGGAACGGGGAAAGCAATTAGAAATGAGAGATAAACAGGAGCATATTCGACAAGTCGAGATTCATCGAGACAAACATTCTAAATTGAATAACATAAGTTACATTGTAGTAGAACGCAGAAGAGTTACATATTTCCTTTAGTGCATACGTAATATGAATTGTTCGAGGGTTGGATGATAAAAGGGCTGAAAAGGAAGTGTTTTTGAGCTAATTGAGCAGAAATGAATGCTGAGATTCCAATTCCTACGAAATAGAAATTTATATCAACATATTTTCATTGAGATTCTGCAATGAATTAATATAACATTCGTTGTGATTATGTGAAAAACGGGCTAGATTTTATTAATGCATGCATCTCAATCTCTATAGCTGAATTTATATGTTATTATGTAATTTTTATGCTTGTTTGACACTTTTACTGTGAATTGTCCACCAATATATCACCTTTGGGCTTTGGACTCACCTTGTTCAGAATAATTATCTTTGTTGGACAAGGCTAATGCCAATGAATACAAAGGTGACAAAAAGTATTTCCAAATCACAAAGGGATTACATTCAACTTTGCACAATGATTCATGATCACATGGTCATTCCGTCTTGAATGTCACAGTGTAATTGGACTACTTTGTAATTGTAAGGGAAAGTAACCAAGTACCTTCACCTTTTACCTCCAAAATACAGCTCTTTTAGTGCAAAAGTTCGGTAATAAAAGTCGGACCTCAACTCAAAGGCTGAACATAAACAATAGAAAATAGTATAAATAAATAATATACGAAGCGAGCAATTGCCGAATAACGGCATATACTTATGTCTGTGATCAACATATAACTTTAAACTGTGTTAACTCTTTAAAGGCCGGATTGAATATGGTTTAATGCATGATAATTGAAATATGATCGATAGGTACCTCCAGCTAGCTTTTTGATCATACTTAATAACAGGGAATCGATCATCAAAATGCCAAGGAGTGACGAGTGGCAGTAAGGATGAGTGAGCCGACTTCGTTCGGAGAGTTCCTGGTTCGATTCCGGGTTGAGGTAAGGTATTTATATATGTTGAAAGTTGGAATATGTGTGTGCAGGCATTATTCATAGACTCGTTGATCTCGTATCAAGGGGTTCATCAGGATGCTAAATAAACACCTAGTGTTCACACTGTCCCGAAAGCGGACAATCATTACTCAATCAATGGGTTCTGGTAGAAGGGACAGCGCGGGCAACTTTTTTTTTCTCATCTCAATTACAATTTAAATTGAAGGCTTTGAAGTAGCTAACTTTGAACTTTGCACAGAATGACTCAAAAATGTCTGAATTGTATTAATATTGCGTCTGGTACAGATGCGTTACATAACACAGCCTTACAATAAAATTTGTAAGCGGAAGCTCCGGTAAACAATATAAAATAGTCTCAAAAATACGTGTACGAGCTATTGTCAACAAACAACAAAACCGGGGACTAAGAAGATGAACAATTAAGACATGAATTCTGAACTGCCTTTAACGCACTTTAACTTTACCTTTAAAGGCAATAAAGACTTCTGACATCTGATAGGTTCCGGAATCGGTTGTTTTGTGTTTAGCAGTTTCAAATGAATACGGGTTTTGGGGTGAAGATTAATTATTTTGAACCCAAATGAGAATTGAGATTTATTGCCCAACTCAAGATCACTTTTTGTCTAGCTTTGGGTTTGGTTTCTGGTGGGGGCATGCAATTTCATCTATTCAGCTATTTATCCTTTTACAACAAACCAATACAAATGAGCATGTAGTTCTAACGTTGTAATAGTTGTACAACTTATTGTGTCTGTAATTCTTCTCCAGAGAAGACAAAGGCTCGTGCCGAGCCCGAAGTGCTCATGAAGCTCGTGCTCATTTAAGTCACAATAAATGGTTTAGCCAGCTGGCTTAATTTTTGAAAAAAGTTACATTGATCATTTCATTTCATCTCCATCTGCTTCTCTAAGCTCATTGAGACGACTCCTACTTTTTGTACCTTTAAATCTGTAGAATAATACAGGAGAGAGATTAGATGAGCAGTTTCACCTTTCTGTTATTGTTCATAATCCTCCAATCCCGAAAAATTAAAATAAAAGAGAGATGAGTATAGCTCATCTTCCTCTAACTTTGAGAGTAGTAAATTATTGTCAGCCCTCAGATCCGATAGATCCACTCCCTCCTGTACTTTATTGTCCTCCTAATGGGTTTCAAGATAATTACGATACATTACCCAGTTACGTGTGTAAGAATACATTATTTTACAACTTATTATAATGTTTCTGAGCCCACATGAGTTTTTGTTCAATCACGAAAGAGTTGAGATAAACTTAGAGAGACTTCGAACTTGGAACGGATTACTATTGCAGCCATAGCCATACCGAAACCTTCTGCTCGTCATTACAACCCATTCATTTGATTACGTTGTATGATGGGCCGACCTAAATCATAACAATGAATCTCATTGTCACTGTCAGTGTCACTCATTATATTGTTGGTAGTATGAATCAGCCTCGAAAACACATCTGCATCTCCAACAACTGAACATCGAAGGAAAATGCTGTATTGTTATGACTGTACACTGTACAGTGTAGTCATACACAACTGCACGTTACTGCACCAACGCATCCCTGTTTGAGGTACACAATGGAGAACTGGAGGATGAAACTACGGAACACGCATATCATTCCGGCAGAATAATACATTTGACCGAGTTTATTAAAGCATTTACCAATAACTATTATAAGTATCTGCATATCATTCCGGACTCATTGTCCCCTCCGAATGAGTTGCAGGGAGAGAGGGGAAATCACATCGATTTTTTAACGGCAGATTCTTACATCCACGAAACAGTGGTCATAAACATCTCCTCTCTTCCACATAAATTCGGGGTTTATTGATTTTCTACCGGTTATCAAGCCAGAATGTTCCAACGGCTACATGTACAGTAAACTGAGTCTATATTGACGGAGCAGAGATAAAAACCCGGGTCCAGGTGATATCCTTATTGAGGGATCAAAGGACGGCATTGGTTATCATGGCGTATTTATTTGTTGTGTCTGAAATTCTGCATGATTCATACTCATCCGGACAAGTGGGGGTTTTAAGAGATTTGGGTGTTGCATATGAATGAGTACAACAAATGAATTAGAAGGCTGTATGAAAGTTCTAGTTTCTTAAAGATTCACTTCATTTATGAATAATTTTAATGCATTTTGAAAATGTGAACAAAGGAATTTAGTATAGATATTTATTAACCTCTAAAAATTGCAATACGTCAGAAACGGAGAAGCTTTATAATAATAGCGGACGAAATCATGAATTTTCTACTACAAAACGTAATAGACTGCAATCTAAATTGAAATGTATAATAAGTCTAATTTGGCTGTTGCAATCACTATATTGTAGCATTGTATTATTAAATTTCAGCAATATATTATATTCCTGTATTTGAAGGAATAGGGATTTCTTCGGATGCTTTCTCTCTCTTCAATTATAATGTATCTTCCTTGAGATTAAAAGACTCTTAAAAGAATTGAGATCCAATAGAAAAGTAAAATAGTTTAAAACCATCAAAATCCTGACATTTCAGCCCAAAAACGCAACGAAACAGAACAGTTTAAAACAAAACAACGTACATTCCATTATAAACCGTCCAAGAATGCCCCAAACCCGTAACTCTGAATCGAATCAGAGAAATCCAGAACCCCAAGAACGTCCCGGAATCCCGTGTACTCTACGAGAGTCTAGGGGGATGATTTGTTCGGTATTACCCAAGTAACCACCAGCATTTCCACGCCAGGCTCCAGAGGGAAGGAAGCTCCAGGATATACACATACGTTAATAGTGGAACAAATGTAAAATTACAAGGGATGCAGATATTTTGGTTTGTAAAAGCCTGGACAAAGATTCAGGTTCCTTCTGAAAGAAGGGAGAAAGTAGCGGAGGGGGATGAGCTGAAAGGCGGAGTGCTGGAGAATGTCTGTAAGAGCGCGTGTGACGGAGTGCAAGGGATATTTTTAGGCCCGTCCCACCGCCAAGCCAACTCCTATTCCGTCCCTACAAAACCAAATCCATATCACAACACAGCTTTTTAAACCTCCGAATTTCAGCGTCCGAAATCCAGTCATACCTCAACTCTCGAAACCTAAACACCAACTTTTCTTCCTCCTTCCACTACTTCATCTACTCTATCCTTCCTACTCTACCTTAACTCCTAAACTACCTACAATAAACGACAAAGTACAAACAAGTTCTGAGAAATCGTCAAAAATTCAAAAAGTTTCGAAAATTTCCGGCCCGATTTTAAAACGAAAGTGAAAGTATTCGAGAATTCCACAGCAGAAAGTCAGGATTTTGATAGTTCGGAAAAGAAAGCGAATCTCAACTTGCCCCCTTGAGTAATAAAATAGTCAAGAGAAGAGACAACTAGTCAGTTTTAAGATAAGCACCATTCTAGTGTACCAACTAAGTCAATAAATGTTAATCTAGTCTACAGGATATACTGTAAAAGATACTCTAAGTCAACGGGGTTAAAATCCTCAGTTAGTGAATATAGTCACAGAACTAGTCCAGGAGGTGAGCACTTGGAACTTGTGGAGAAAGTCATACATTGTGCAAGTAAGTGCTGCCTAGTCAGTTGAAGAAAACATAGTCTAACTTAGTCAACATTTTCATAAAAATCTAGTCAGATTAAAAAAAAGTCAAGCCAAGTCATAGTCGTCTAGTCGTCTGAAGTCAAAACTAGTTTTATCGGAAAGAGTCAAAAGTGTAGTCGTCCTAGTCATCCTAGTCTTACCTACGAGTCTTTCGAGTGAAAGTAGTCCTTGTTCTCTAGTCCTTGAGATTACGATATCCTAGTCAGTCAAATCTAGTGTACCGATTCACCTTCGTAAAAAGAGTTGATGAGATGAGAACTAGTCAGAGGTTAGTCATCGTCAGTAGAAACTAGTCAGCTACCTAAGTCAACCCTCGAGGGGTATGAGTCAGACTCAGAAGTAGGATAAAAACTTGCATGAGGTTTTGCTCATAATAATATAGTCAATGCAATCTAGTCAAGATCAATACCTCAACAAAGCAGTTTAACCACTTATTGCCAACGTTCAAGACCCAACAAATGAGTCAAGATTTTAATTTCAAGTAAAAAGATCAGAAAGAAAGCCAAGATTCCTTTGATGGGATATGGAGAAATCGTTAAGTGAGCTATTTCTACCCGTCCGTCCATCCAGGCCGCTCTACCTCTCCGATTTCGCATCAGCAATCGGGCAAGTTTCGAATCCACCTGTTTCCGCAGCCTCCCTTCATCCAGCAACTTTGCTCCATTGGGCTAAAATATGGAAAGAACAGAGTCAGCAATTATGTCAACAACTGAGTCCGGTGTCACCTCCGATCCAGAATATCCCACTAGCCTTGACAACTGCCACGGCCACCACCAACTGCCCACGAAGGTTAGCAAAACTCTCGGCATTTTCACCTGTGTCTCCCAAGTCAGGGGAACTGTTCCCATTCATGAGTCCCCTTCAGGATCCGAACATTCTAAAAATGCAGCAGCTGCTTCATTCTCCCAATCTCTATCAACATCAACATCACCATTCCCTTCCACCGACAATAATAAGAGGAAAAGAACGGCATCAGTCTAAAGATAGCATCCTATCCACATCTACAACAATAAGTGAGAACAATAACACGGACCAGGGGCTTGACCTTACGGTCAAAGCCAGTCCCCTCCACTCACCCCTTCCGAATCAGACTAATGGGTTCTTGATGACCCCGTCGGACCTCTCAAGGAAACGGCCCTTACCTCAAACTCCTGAACTTTCTTCTCGCAAAATCGTCTCTGCAGTTCGTGCTAGTAAATCCTCAGGGGTAAGTTAAAACTATTGAATATTTTTGCTTGTAGATTGTATCACACGTTGATATACATTGGGATCCGATAAAATCAGACTCTCTTTAAACCCGAATGTCTTATTCTTGTATAACAACAGGTGGTTGAAAGTGGAATCGAGTCCACAACCCCAACAACCCCAGGTTCTGCAAGCAAACGAGGACTCGGGAAGAGTCTGAAGAGGACGAAAGCTGTACGACGAATCCAGTTCGATGAGGATAAGTCATCCCCCGTTTCTGGAACGATTATAAGGGATATTGGCACCGTCCGGGACGAGAGAAATAATCAACTCTTGATGGAAGAAAAGTGCGAAGAAACTCCTCTGGGTATCCAGGTAAGAATTACAATAGCTTTTATTCTTGCATTACTATACTATTATTACATTATTTTTATTATTATCATTACTGTACTATTACGAAAAATGTCTCTAAAAGTATAAGTGCGATTAATTATAGTGAAAAACTTACTGATTTTTACCTAATGTTTTATTTTAAGGTGACGAGAAGAGGCGACATAGACCCTGCGTTTAATACCGTCGAGGTGACCGAAGAGGCTCGAGAGGAGTTGTCGAGGATTGAAAATAAGATTGGTGCTTATCTTTGTCGTCTGTGTCAGGAAGAGTACGAGGATGCGTTCGGGCTGGCTCGACACCGCTGTGCTTGCATTGTCCATGTGGAATATCGATGTCCAGAGTGTGATAAGGTACATAAAGTTTATAAAATCTAATAAAAAAATGTCCGAAGTCAAATGCAAGGACTCGTTTTTCTAAATACATGATTGCATTTATGCCATCAGGTCTTCAGCTGTCCTGCCAACCTCGCATCGCATCGAAGGTGGCATCGACCCCGTGGGGCGACTAATTCTTCTGCTGCCCGCTCGTCCAAGCAAGCCCTGAAGGTGAATAACGGGAGCTCTTCGAATCAGATTGAGAATTGGACCATCAAATCGAATCAAGATAAGGAGCGGCTCTTAATCGCCAGTCCCGATTCGTTCTGCGACGATGAGACGAACAATCATCTTGAAGACGACGATGAAGATATGGACAAACCTGTGGATCTGGTTTCATCTAAAGGTAAGGATCCTATTGGGGGTCAAGTGAGACATCTTGAACTCTTCTCTATCTTCAGTTTTGTCATGTTCCGGGTTGAATGGTACTGTACCAACTTTAATTAACTCATTGCTTTTGATTTTAGAATCAATTAAATCCGACGACCAAGGTGAGACGCACAGATCGAAGCAGATGGAATTCGAGTACAGCTGCGTGATTTGCAGGAGAACGTATAGGGACTACCGAGGATTCCAAGCTCACCTGGCTTCTCATCTCATCCCTGAAAAGCATTCCTCGCCCTTCGCCGACTTCATGAATGGGCAACAAAGGGTGAGGAGTCAAACTTGGACATCGCCGATTCACTCCATTTCGCCCAATTCCAGTACCCCTCTCATGTCGCCCCTCTCTGCAACCTCATCAACTACCTCCAGTTGCAACGGGTCAATTTAGGCTGGTTCCCTGGGGGTCATAGGAAAGGTATTACTACTAATAGTAAGGTGTGACCACTAGAATCTACTAAATTGAAAATATTATACGCTTAGGAAAGGATGAATGAAAAGTCCCTTATGTGCCCTTATCCCTTGATATTCAAGCATTAGTCATCGTAATTAGTCAGTATGTTTAAGTACCTGTCGCCGAGTCATTGCCATAAGAAGTTTAGGGCTAGGAAAAAGGTAGAAGTTGGAACAATCATACAAGAAATCAAACCAAATTATTTTTGTTTAAGATAGGTAGATAATGGTATAGGTTTGTTAAGTTTTGGGCTTGGGCCGCATTGTGCTAATATTATTTAGGCATGACCATCATTCAGAACCGTTTGAGTCAGATTTTGGTTATTTTATTTATCGGAGGAATCTAGTCAGGATTTACCATTTAGGTTCAACAGTCAGTTTCAAGTTTCATATTTTCATCTCATTCTCATGACTCATCATCGAAAACTTTTTTGCGTTTCTCTCATTCATTCAACATGTTTTATGTTGGTTTAGAAGCAGCTATAGGGGTTCATTTTTAAAAAAGGAGGTTTAACGAGGTATGACTTATCGATTACTTATCGATGTGCATATATGTAAATCGTCGTTAGGTATGAAAAAAAAGATGTAATTATGTTCTATAGTTTCCGGCCGGAAAAGTTATCCCTTACATATTCAGTTACATTATATTATAGGCTTGGTAAATTTGGTTGGATCTCAGGTTTTAGAAAATCCTTTGGTGAAAGTATGAAAGTATTAGGATAAGAGTATACGAAAAGGCAATGGACACAGGTGTAATAAAAGTAGTAGTATCAGAATGTCTTCCAAGTCTTTGAATTGACTGGAGACTGTATTCATACTATGAGATTAATATTAATTTGAGTAAAGAGTAATTGGTGTAGGATAAGTTAGGTATTTCGGAAAGTAGAACAGTTTAAGTCATAATTAATATAACCAAAAATGAACCGGCTTTGAAAGAGGTTACGAGTGCAATCTAGTCATGTGTTGCTGCAAAATGAATGCGTCGGAACGAGAGGAACGTTTATAACGGCCCTTGATCTCCTCCATTTAAAATTTTGTAACCATCTTGTCAAAAAGTTTAATAGTAATTAAGCTAATTAGTCAATTAATCCAGTCATGGCATAGTTTAATTGTTAGGATTTAAGTAATTATTTATTTAATTTAGTCGCGTATGTATGTGTAAGATGTATTTAAGTGTTAGTTATTGTTCATTATTTTAGTCTATTTGAGGATTTCATTATAAATCCTAGTGTTGTAGCATATTGTGTAATGTGTACATTGAAAACATGTATAATTTAAATATCTGTAATAAAATAATAAGATCAAATCGGAGGATGTATTTGTTAAATTTATTTGTTTATAATTTCTTGCAAAAAACAATTTCTGATCACGCATTTAGTTCTTAATTCTCAAGTTAGTGGCATACGATTCACTATTAGCTATTTTTAGAAGAGTTACATGGTTTAAATCAGTAACTCATCTGGAATAAATTCACATAAAATAATTCGCCGACAATCACTACAAGTTAGGAAAAGAAACAAATCAGTAAAACGTAAAACAAATATCTTAATAGAAAAACTACGAGTCGAACCGGGATATAATTGTCGTTTCTAGTTTCTAGTAGCTAGAATCTCGAGATAGTTATGTCAAAATTGTACAAAAAATGCATGAAAATAAACATTTTCATTAACCTTACAATGTAATCATACAGATAATGCAATAGATACCATCCTACTAACAAACAGATAAGAAACAATAATTCCTTTGACTCCTTCGAAAGGTTTTAAAAACAATTCCAATTGGGGCTGGGGACTTATTTCAGTATTACGGTGGGCTTACTAGAGATTTCCATAGACACAACCCCACAACATTAGAATTATCATCAATCCAGTTTCAGTGTTTTTGAACACAAATTATGAAGATCATTTCATAACCACCCACTAGACTTATTAGTATTATATTTAGAGAAGGGGTAGCGCCAACAGGTAGGATGGCCAGCGTTTTAGGAAAAACAGTTATAACCCAAGCAGTTAGCAATCTTTCTAAAGCGTCTGTTTTCTTTCTTCATGGAACATGTATGATCTCCCAAAAGAATTGGTTCATAAATTACACAATGATTGATTTGATAATCTGACACGTCATTCCCGTTTAAAATGCAGCATATATGTTTTTCAGGTGACTCAGGACACGGACTAAAAAACTGGATAAGTCAAGTTTTGAACCAAGAGTTCAAGTTCCGACATTACAGAGTAATTTATCCATCATCTCCAATTCGACCTTATCGGCTTCTTAATGATCAAGTATTATCTATATTTGCTTTGAAATTGCCAATTTTAAACCGTTACTGACGGTCCAATTGTTTACATTCGAAAGCTAATACCTTCAATTTTCGTGTCATAGAACGCTGCCGTTTGGTTTGACAAACGTAGTCTGGGCCCGGAAATGCCCGAGGACCAATTATCAATTGATAGCGTAGGAAATGAGTTATCTAAACTAATTCATGAAGAACGAGAAGTCTTGGGAATTCCTATGTCCAAAGTTATAATTGGAGGGTAATGAATTGGCTTTAATAGTATTTCATGTATGCATTTCATCTTCGTCTCAATGTATGTGACAAAGATTATTATTGGGATTTGCTGTAGATTTTCAATGGGAGGATCAATGGCCTTGCATTTAGGATATAAATTAAATCGAGATGTGGCTGGTGTCTTTGCGCTGTCGTCATTCCTACCTCCGGATTCCAGTGTCTATAGGGTGAAACATTTCAAGAAATGAAATTACATGCATACCAGTAATAGTTAAGAGTTCAAAAATTTATCTTAACCAATATTTATTTGTTAATTAGAGTTTGGACGAATTTACAAAGGATAATCCACAATTCGAGCCAGAGGACGGAAATAGGAACGTAATGGAGAATGGCCATTTAATTGAAAACCGGAAGAGCGTTGTCTCTGAAAAACGACTTCCTAAACTTTTTATGAGCCACGGAGAAAAAGACCCATTGGTTAAATCACGCTGGAGCAAATCCACTTTCGATCAATTGCGAGTAAGATTTCAGAAATTATGGTGCCACTGCTGATACCCATAATAAGTATGTATATAATATGAATTTGTGTTAATTGTCTGAATCATTAGAGATATGGAACTGACGGACATTTTTACACATTTCCTATGCAATCCCATGAAATTACAAAAAACCAACTCAGCCTTCTACATAATTGGATTGATGAAGTTCTGACCGACACTCCGAAGCCAAACATAACTGATGAAAAGCCGTATCATTCGAATGATGATCCAGCAGTTCCACTTCCCTGGGCATGGCCAACAAAATGACTCCTAACCTGGCGTAGCTTACCCCGACTCTACCAAAATTATCAGTAATAATTGCAGAAAAACTGTGATAAAAGTAAAAATTCGTCGTAATTGTATTTAGTAAGAATCCGAAATTATAATACACAATTACAAACTCAAATACAGACCTAATCTAAGTAAATTCATTATTCGCTATCACTATTTTGATCCCAGTCCTTTAACTTGGCATCTAACATAAAATCATCCTGCAAGGCATTCCAAGATGGTTTCTTTCTAGAATCTTTCGCGCTAGTGTCATTAGATCTTCGCTTTCTCGAGTTTTCGAAATGGTCGTCCGTTTTCTCCGTTTTTATTTTTACTTCTCCGCTTAGAGTGGAACTATCGCCCATGGATTTACTCTTTGACATAGACGAATCAAAGATGTCCTTTGTTTGATTTAAAATCTTATCCTTCTGGAATTCCGATTGACGGGTATTCTTTAGTTTAGATTTGATCGTTTTCTGCTGCATAGCAATGGCATTGAATAACTGGACAACTCCCCTGAAAAAAAACATTGTTATTTTTATAAAGAAACTTAAAAAAACGAAGTACGAAGTGGGTGGCTGGGTGGGAGTTGAATCTTACTTTGTTGCAATTTTTAAGAGGTCCCGTTCTACTTCAGGCTCTGACTTTTCCATATTTAGCCTGGCCAAGTTTTCCCAAGCACGTTCCTAGAAGGATCAAAAGGCAATTTACATTAAGCTGAATTCATTGTGGGTACTATTTATAAAAATATTTCAGATATCATTAAATCATTTACTAATTTTTTTTGCTTCAATTCCAACTTCCTTTGTACTTTTAGAGAAAGCACACCGTCGTCAACAACCGATTTGTCTTTTATGATTTCGGTAGAATTGCTTTCTGGGGTTTCCTTTGTACTTGAGCCAGGAATAATCTCGAGGTCACCTTGAGGTTGTCGTTGTGGCTTACTTCCGGTTTTAGAAAACTGGCTAACCTGTTTAGTGTACAATACAAAAAATTATTTCGAACCTAAAATGTCGCAGAATATTAGCGTGCGTTTGATTTACAAATATTTTTACCACCTCATAGTCTTTTCGAGCTCGGGATAACATAATTTCCTTTTTATTCTTTGGTTTACTACTTCCCAAGATTTTGGCAATCGAATCAGCCCAACCTGACACACTTTCTTTATTTTCTGCAGCGCTTTCGGATTTACTGGTCGTTTCAACTTCCTCGTCATCAGAAAGAGCCTCATCTTCATTCTGTTGCTCTGTAGTCTCATCCTCAGAATCTTCTTCTTCCTCTTCTGTCACTTCTTTTTCGTCTTCATCAGAGTCTTCTTCGTCTTCTTCTTCTTCTTCTTCGGCTTCCGCTTCCTCTACTTCAGAATCTTCTTGAATGTCAGCTTCTTCCGTAGAATCCTCCTTATGCTCCACCGTGTCCTCTGCAGTAACACTAGGTTCGACAGATTTGAGAGGAATTGGAAGAGGAGCTTCTGTTTCAGATTCGGAATCCGAATCGAATCTTTTCAGCCGCCGTTCCTCAGCTTCCAATTGCCTTGGAGTTTTGGGCTTCAACTGTTGTCTCATACTTCCTTTCCGAACACCTCGAGCTGCAGTTTTGGAACGGGGCCTTCGGGTTCCAAATTGTTGTGTCGCAGGCATTTTATTGTGCTGTAGGAATTACGAATTGTTACTTTTTAAATTCCATAAAATCCCTCTTATCTTGTATCAAATGTGCTTTTTGTGTAATCTTTAATCTTTACCTTGTATTTAATGTATATACCGCTTTTATTGTACACGTGCTTTCCAGTATCTAGTACAACAACGCAAGCTCTTTTTTTTTAGCTTTCAATTTCTGATTCGTGATCGTCGATCGCCGTGGTCCTCGTTTGTTTGTTTTTTTTTCGATTACTTAGCAGCGTAGGTCATAGGTGAAGCGGCTTGTCTATCAAAACAAAGTAATTACAATTTTTAGCTTATCAATTAATTACGCATTAAAGCAAATACCAAATATTTAGTCTAGGCGGGGTGACTGTCTCTGGTGTCTCATTTATTAATAGTTCTGTTGTGTAGGGTACCTTAGGTACTTGAAGTTAGAGGTACCGTACCTCTAACTTGCACTGTCAAAAACCAACAATACAAAAGATACAAAATAAATACAAAATAAGACAAACCAAACAATAATCAAATATCAAATATTCGATCGAGTAGTCATAATTCATAATAGAATACAAAAAAGCAGAATGGTCCAACTATGAACTACAAACTAATCAAATTCAGAAGTCTTACCTGGTTCTTTGTATTTTTAAATTTTGATTTCGAATCGAAACGCTAATTTTGTTTTGTATTTTGTATGCATGGTTTTTCCAATTCCACACGTGTATTTTGAATCTCAATTTCCCTGAATTTCTTACGTATGCCTATTCCATTCCATTCTGGATAATTTGTAGAAGTAGGTGTCGCTTGCAAGCCTTGCTTCAGCATCAAACCTCATCTCGGCAAATCAGACTTTCGACTTTCTCCACATTCAATTGATGGATTCCAAATTCTTTACACCAGATCTATGCTTTCACTTTGTGTAATAATTATAAAGTCATGATTCATGATACTTTATATATCTAAATGAATGTGCATATTTAATCTAGAAACGAGATGGACAAGAGTTCTAACAACTCAAAGAAGGACTGCCTACCCTGTAAACTAATTTCTGGAGGTGGACTAACTGGGGCCGGCCTTTACGTCGGAGCTCAGGTATCGAAGCAGCCGACCATTGTGGCCAAAGTCGTGATCTCAGCATTTGCCGGAGGTAGGTTTAGCAATTTAAATCCCGACGAGCTGATGATAATTACAGAATTATAAATCTTTAAGAAGTTTAATTTCAAGGTATTTCTTAGGGCTGATGTATACAGGAGTAGCCCGACTTCTCAGTCTGCCCCCATTTGATTCCAGCCGATGAAGACGATGGAGAAAGTAAGGAAAGGCAAAAGAATAAAAGTTACTCTTTTTATGCTATAATTCAGCGTGTAAACCAAGTTATCCAAAAATCGTAATAAATAATAAACCCCAATAGCATATTACGATTGAAATTAATACAGTAAAATTCATGAAGGATACGGAGTAACTACTAAATCTAAGGGAATTCATTTTTGGGATTTCATATCAATTTTTATTTCATACTAAAAAATTTGGATTAAAGCGAATTTGAATCATAATCTCAGTTAGAGCAGATAATAGTTGATTCATTTTGGTAGTATTGCTTTTGAAATTTGATTGGGTACTGGATCGATGGTTGAGGTTGAGTTGAGGGTACCGGTCAATTTGGAGGCATGCAGCATCAGGTTGGGGTTACCTAGAAGTTTATTAAGTTCAAAGGTATTATGACACTTCGAACTAATGAGTTTATTTGAAGCCTAAAAAGGAACATATGCATTTAAAAAAACTTACTGAATAATTTAGAGATTAGGAGGACTGGTTTGGAGACAGGTACAGGGTCAAGAGACTGGCGTTAGCTAGCCGTTGAGTTGAGGACGCTTGCAGCTAAAGAGCCATTTTCCACGTCACGTCGAACCCAGTCGTGTGTCGCAACACGGTCTAAAGTTATCCGTTGAGTTATATCGGGTTCCAGAAGTGTCTTGACGAGTTGGGTCAAGGAAGCGGAGAGGACATCCTTTACTCGAGACCGGAAGTCCCATTTCCGGGCCAATTGGTCTTTAAGCAACTTCTTCAAGTTGGAGTCGTCGAAGGGCATTGTTGCGTTCACCATGATGTAAAGAATGATTCCGAGGGACCAGACATCAGCTAACTTTGGATTGTAGGGTGTGCCACTAACGACTTCAGGGGCTGCGTAAGCCGCGGATCCGCAGTAGGTTTGACTTAGAACTCGCTTGCCTACACCAGATCAAGTTTCTTTTACCTTATAGATCCGTCGCCTGAGTTTAATTAGCTATAGTTTAGAGTAATTACCGTCATTGTCGACACAAAAGCGAGCAAACCCAAAGTCCGCGATCTTAACGTTCCAGTGCCGAGAGAGTAAAATATTCTCGCACTTCAGATCACGATGGGCGATGTTCAGAGAATGTAGGTACTGAAGGCCTTGGACCATTTGTCGATACCAGATTTTGGATTGTCTTTCAGGAACAAGGCCATTCTGTCTTATGAAGTCCAACATGTCTCCGTTCTCAGCATATCGCATGAATATGAAGACCCGTGGGCCCCGTTGAAGGATACTGTGTACCTGAGATCGTGGGTGACCGGTGTGTAAAAGCCATGTCTGAATCGCTTCATAATATCAAAGATTCTGAAGTTTCTTACCTGTATAATGTGAGGATTCTCTATTCTTGTCAGGATGTCCAGCTCCCGAGGAAAAAACTTCTCCAAGAAATCCTTGGGTGCTCGTTCTTTATCGAAAATCTTGCATGCTAACTTGACCCGCCTGCCCCCCTCACTGTACTCGGCCAGATGCACAGTGGCATAGGATCCTTGTCCAATCTTACGCGAGATTACGTATCCCTTTTTCTCCAAGGCATTGACTTCAGAGGTGGTTGGGCTCATAATATTCGATGGCTTGGATGTCGACATGCCTGGTTAGTCTATGAAAGTTCTCAGGAGAAACTCCTCTCTCTTGAGATTTATTCACAGATTCGCCGAGCGTCTAAAGTTGCTTGTTCTTCCCAGCCGTTGTCCCTCGCCCCGTTTCTAAGGTCACCAAAAAATCTCATCTCAGGACCCCATAAAAAACTACCCCCGCGGGTCGGTCTGGCTAGTCTTCACAAGTCAAGGCATGTTGCTTCCATATAATTATGTCAAAGTTCAACAGCTCTATAGTCTATATATGCCCCCGAGAGAGGCTCAGAGGGTAAGTAGCAATAAATATCAACACCTGCCTGGAGTGGCTCTAATGGTAACCTTTTGTTTTTAGCCATTTGCCCCACTGACTTATTCGGGTGCAAGCGTTCTGTTTGCTTCATTCTGCTTTTACGCTACGTACGAAATGAATGAATAGGACCGAATTTGGGAATTTGCGATGAATTGAAAAGGTTAGGTTAGTTTATATGTTTATTAAAGTTTTTCCTCAAAGAACATGAGTTGGAAGTTAGAACTCACCAGACTCCAAACGGTGGGTGATGGCTGGATCCCACGAGACGCGATGGGGGCACGGAGTTAACCTTCGTGATGGGGGTGACTTGACTAATTTTGATAGACAACTAGCGAAAAATCTAATGAGATTGAAAAAATTGATTTCGTTTCTTTACATTTTGATTTTAGCTCAGATATGCAAAATTATTAAAAACTGGGCGAAATATGGTATGATGTAACTATGACGAAAGGATTTAAATCCCGCATTCCAAATTACAGAAGAAAGAAGGAAGACTTTCACCTGTAGATGTAATAAATGGTCTGTATATATTCCATATGAAACAATGCTTTTGAGAGTATAGATACTTCATATATACGTTTTTTACGATATGAATAATTCTTTGCATCTTCATTTTGAAAATCTTTATCGTTGATGAGTATAGTTTTTTAATAAAAACGTCATAATCGCAATTGAAAATTAAATGATTTACTGCTGTATAATCTCTCTAGCTAGAAAAAGATATGGGAAAATGAAAGTTGAAATGCAGCTTCCAACTTCAAATTGATTCGGAATTTTTTTTATACATAACTCATTGAAACGTCGGAACTATTTTTTCGACCTTTGTATGAAGTTAAGTCTGTTCGGTAGAGAATGAATCAATTATGCTCAATAACAATTATTTTTCTTCGATTTCTCCACAATTTCTTGTATCATTAATCATGATCATCGTATACATATATGATTTCGCATTTTAATCCCACAACTGGTGAGTAAAATCATGGTAAAATCTATTGGTTTGATGGGCATTTTGTTTGAAACTTTCGAGAAGAGTGGGCATCGATTCCGGCCTCTTTATAGAACATCAGAAAATAAATAAATAATAGCCTCATAAATTGATGTTTGGAATAATTGGAATACATTTTTATTATAGTGGACATAATGCGAAACCAAATCCCTCTTCTACACTACAAAACATACATTAACTTAACATATTCCTTTTACGAAATCTTACACACGAGAAGAGCGTTAACAATAGATTAGAAAAATTAAAAAGTAAAAACCTAATATCCTACTTTCCCTAATTTAGTATCAGTTTTAGGATTAGCTGTAATTGACTGAACTGCAACAATACACTCGTTAATCTTTGTCTGCAAATCCCGTAGATCCATTATGTACAGAAGTCGGAGGATCTTGAAATAAAATAAAACAAAATTGAAATCAATATTAGAAACAAACTCAATAATAGTTATCTTGTGTTTATTTTTGTGACAAGTCAACTGTCAAAGTAATGTATAGCTTACTTTAGCAGCTTGGTTAAGAATATTGTCTCCACTGTCAACACTTGTATCGACGTCTTGAAATGGGAAAGCCGCACCCTATGAGATAACGTATGCAAAAATTAAAAATAAGTAGTATAATAAGTGTAAATCAACTTGTATCGATTCTAAGCCTATCTAATCAACTTACCTTCTTAGCAGTATTTTCTCCATTTTTTACAGCGTCTTTAGAGTATCTATTTTTGACTAACTTAGCACAGGCCTCCAATGTAATTAAATGATTCGGATGCTGAGTAACTTTTAGCAAACCAGCAAGGTCGTTAACACCTTTCACAAATTCAGGGCTGCTAACTGTACACCGATAAAATATTGTTAGGTATATCTAAAATAAAATCATTAAGCCTGATTGATTAAGTTCGCTACAACATAGTTTGTACTCACAATCAAGTTTATCGAGTGGATTTGCTGTTTCCATTGTAGGTGCTTGTTCTTTTTGAGCTTTCACGATTGTTGATGATGCTTGCGTTAACTTTTCAACTGCAATTAAAATTAATCCATATGAGTTTTCCATAAGAAATTAGAAGAGGGGGTCGTATATGTGTGACATAATAACGAAATATCCAATCGAAGAAACAATAATTCTTTCTTACCATCGTCCATATACTCTAATCGTATGGCTAAAGCAAGAAGCTGATCAGTGACTTCCGATCGACTCTGACTGGAGCCACCCACAAATGTCTCGAGACCTTCAAGGCCGAGATCATGCAGATAATTTTGGAAGGCATTTGGCCAGTCCTCGCTTTTTTTGCATCGCAATCCTTCGCGTCTGATTTCTTCATACTGACGGATCTTCTGATCTTCCAGCCATACTACTAGATCTCTAAACTTTGCTTCGTCTAACAATAATGTAACAAACAAGACCATTTTAAAAGGCTTGTTGAATGAATTAGACTCAACAATAAAAATACAGACAACAGAGTACAGAGTAGGTCGTAGGTGTACGTGTACGTGAACATGAAATAGTAAAAAGCAAAATTATTCATACCATCACATACAAAGGAATTAGCAATTGGATATCCAAGGGCTTGCAACTTTCTCCGGAACATTTTTGAACTGGTGACTGGTGGTGGCTGGTAGGCTGCAGATCACAGATATTTGGTATTAAAAACTACGGTTACCCCTTAGCCTTACCCACTACGAATCAGAATCTACGGTCAGAGATTGATGTTGCATCTATCTGCGACGTGGCTTGCAATTATTCGGAACGTCATTTCACATTTACCACTGCTTAGAATCTGAATTCTTTAAGTCCTAAAACAAAAACAAAACACAAAATGGATTTTTGTTGTAAAAGGAAAGTTGCAGGTTGTAGCAGTTTACCCCACTGCTTTTGAAAGTGGCGGGTTTTTGTATTTGAGGCCAGGGTAGGCTGGAAGGGAAGCGAGGGCTTCTCTTTTGTGTGGCCGAGAGCAGAGTGAGAGAGTGGCAGTCAGTTGGAAGGAAGGACGGAGAGAAGACAACATCCACACAAAGGAAGCCATCAACGACGCTCTATCAAATCCCGAAATTCTCTACAAAAACCGGGCATTTCTCTCACACAACTCACCCGCTCCCACTTGTTGAATACCCGCATTCTTCCAGCAACAGCACAAGGGTCGAAATCATGGAGTTGGTCAAGGAACTGGAAGAGGAATTACAGGATTATGGAATAGGCTTCCCGGTCAAAGAGTCCTCGGCCTCAACTCTTCAACAATGTAAGAACAAAGAAAAAACTTTTCATTTGTCAGTTATTCATTACACATTATTCTGTCCAGTCTCCGGTGTCCGGTTACCGGTAGTTTAGTTTCTAGTTTGTAGTTAGTTACAGCTTCATTCATCATTTGTCATTTTTGTAGCCAAACAATGCATGATGCACAATGCACAATGTCAAATGTCATGATGATGAGAGGCAATTCAAAATTGTGAATTGTGCCCTTTTGAGTACGGTGGCCTCGGTCAAAGCGTCGACAGACGATATGCGATATGGGATATGAATTAAAAATTAATACATAATAAGGTGTAAGTAAGGTGTAAAATTTCCGATGTGTGATGTGGAGTCTGTATGCTGTAGTCAGAGTTTCAGACGTTGGAAGTAACGTAACTAGTCGAAAAGTCGAGTCCAGATCCAGATAAATGCACAAGGAATATTGAGCTCATCATACATTTATCATTGTTGTTGTTCATTGTTGTAAAACGCCAACCACCAACCAAAATGCAAACGCGAAATCCACAGTGTTCTTGGTTTTGTATGTAATCAGGTTCAATTACAAATTAAGGTTCAATGAATGCATAATCAATGTGAATGTGACCGTTGTGGGTTGCAAAGGTGAAAGGTAACAAGATGCAGGGCATACAGCATATGACATACTTGTTTATTTCATATATTATTTATAGTGCATAGGAAATAGGAATAGAACTTTTTTCTTTTGTATTTAATTTTTTATTAATTGCAAATGCAAAATCAAATATGTAAACTATCTAGCACAAACAAACCAAATTAATCAAACATGGCACATTGAATGGAACCAGCAGTCATAACCATAACATTTGATTTTCAGTATGAACTATTCACAATTCTTCAAGACTTCAATAGTCGTTTAATATTGATAAAACCACCGACCGACACGAGCAAGGCATTCTTGCTCTTGTGGCGTTGGCGCAATACAGGCAACAGGTACAACAATTTAAATGCCCATATGCCATAGGATTCCGATAATTATTTATTGGGATCCAATGAATTTGGAATGGCTAATGGTCTATCCGGCCGCACCAATCACATGCATTAGACAATCAATAAAAGTTTTATTCTTTGTAAACAACTTTGTATCTACATCTCAATCTACAACATTTTTACAGTATACAAATACAATAAATGTCGTGTATTTGATAGGTGCTGCAATATGCGAGAAGCATAAAATAGATGCAGCAGCATTTGTCTTGCAGTGGCTTGCATATGCAGCCACGAACAGTTTACCGGAACTATCCTCAACGTACCTCAATAAATTTGAATGTGAACTCAAATCCTACGCTCAAAAAGAATCAGTCAAACCCAGAAGGTCAGCAGCAATAAGCTCCGGCAAACACAATGTTTCTGTCATTCAAATTTATGGAAACACAGACGATGGAGAAGATGCAATGGACACCAATGTCGATGATGAAGCTGAAGAAATGTACGACTTAAATAATTCCCGATATTATCCATCATTAAAATGCATTTATTCAATTCAATTGTAATTGATAATTGTATTTGACTAACTAAACAAATTATGTTAATAAATATTGCAAATATTGGATAGGATGGATGATGAGGAAGTCTTAGGAGTTTATGGGCGGAGCGGAGCTGTCCCTGTGGTAAGTCAAATTATAGTTTATCTTGTCATTTGTTTCCCTTATGATCACAAGCTTGACGCTGATAGTTACCTATTTCTTATGTTTTACTTGATGTTCTTCGTGTATTCAAATTTGTTTGTAAATTCCTCCATTCCTCGTCATTACCCCAATCAGAGAATCAGACAATCACAATTATAATTAGAATAATATTACAAGCTTCACTTCACTAGACATCAAGATAGAATATGCATAATTTCCATGCTTTGCTTTAGCTGAAAAGGTGTTATTGCTTTTTAGTTACAACTCCTATTTTTATTCCGTAACGATGAAGAAGAAATGCTCTGCTCGTAAATATATTTTGAAACTTTAAATACAAGCTAGTATTGATCGTAATAGTTTTTTTGGAATAATTCAGACTTCAGACAAACTCTTGTTACAATGAGATGAGATATTTGAGATTAAAGCAGTGATTAACATTATATTATGTGTGAGTTGTCGATGGGAAATGCCATTTGAATGAAATGAAAGAATTGTAATACGATAATTTTAATTGATTTTGATTGCTCTTCGTTGAGATTTGTGAGGGGTTGAGGGCCGCGAGGGATCGTAGCATTATGTACATATTGCATCGGATTGTGTTGTCAATTAGAGGAGTTCTTCCAGTTATCTGTGTCATTCCGTTCCTCCCATGATGAGTGTTAAGTTGTAAAGGCTGTGGTTAGTCTGGAATTGAGAAGGATAGAATAAAGTAAAGGGATCTCGAATTGTAGTTTTGTAGAGTTGTTTTTGAGGGGTGAGGGGACTAACCCTTTGCTTCGTTAAGGCATTAATGGTACTGTAGAAAAACCGAAACAAATAAAATCTAGAGGGAAAATTTACGTCAGTTTAGACTAATGGCAAATGGCAAGTTTTTGAAGGAGCAGATGTGAATAAGAATAAAAGATGACAGACGGGTAGACAAAAAATTTTGCATTGTATTGAATGAATAAATGCCAAGGAAGTAATAGGATGCATGAAATTGAAATAAGAAAGTACATCTGATATTACACAATTTGGATCTAATATACCAGGATGATTAAGTTTGCCTTGCAGAGTCTGAAAGTTCAACTTACGAACTAGTATAGAGATTGCTCGGGAATAATACTATGGCATTTGGGGGCATTGCAAGCCGGATGAATGCTAAGTGAGAAGGTTTTGGATAGATACGGTCCAGCCTGTCGTCCTGTCGTAGCAATGTAGCATATACTATAGGAGAGAACATTAAGAGATAGACTGAAAAGTTCCAGTCTGACCGACCGATCCATCTAAAATCCAATGGTCTCGTGTGTAAAAAAAGAGGAGTGAGTGTGAACTAACAGAAAATTAAGAATATATTCGTTAAAAAATATAGAACTGGTAGGAAAGGGGGAGGCTAGACTATTGCATTACATAGTGGAATGATAGTTAAGATCTAAGATTTCTGTTCGAATGTCGAAAAAGAAATATTCATGCTTCGGGTCGGGAATATTTAAGTTACAGTGAGTTCGTCTACGAACCACAAGATTTAAGATTCAACCCATAAACAGGATTATTAGTTCGTATGAGATGTGATTATGATTTGATGTGCAAATGGACTCCAGTCATGAGTCAAGTCAGATTGAAATAGTTTTGGTCCATTCGCTTTGATGTGTGAACTAAAGTCTTGTCTAAACAGTAGTACTAGCCTCCATTCTTGGAACTAGATGAAATTAGTATGGAGTTTGGGGTAGGATAGGAAAAAATGCACAACATTCACTCGCACAATGCAATGGGAAAGAGTATCTAGAAAATTATGTTGAAGACAAAGTTGTAAGGGGGAAGAGTTGGTTTGGTTGGTCTAGGCTTAGCATACGGGAATAAAATAGAAATATACGTTGGTAGTGTTGGAACGCTTGAGTTATTATTTATTAAATCGTTATAAAGGAGCAGAGGCCTGTTGGATAAAATGTTGAATCGTCTCAGGATTTCGTATTTTTTAGTTGCATATTATCATCAGGGTTCTTGAGAAGAAATGATATAATAGTTCTCTGAGCTTGCTAGTACTGCATTCCTATATAATCCTTTACTATTTTCGATGCTTGAAAACGGTTTCGTCCATCCATGAGCAGCCTAGCCGAGTTAGATAGTGTATTGTAAGTTGTAAGCGTTGTGTCTTATCTCTTTATTGTTACAAGTTACATCTTACATATCATAAGAATTGGATTGGTAAGTGCTGAGACATTTGAATGTATGAAGGTATGTTGTAGATACCTATAAGGCAGGTCGGTAGGGTGCCCGGGGCAGTTGTATGCGTCTTCGTGGACCACAAGAAGTTAGAAATAGGTACCTGGAAACGAAGGTAAAGAAGAAAGATTGGGAGAGGGGTCGGCTTAATTGTTACCTCTCTACCTTGCTTTTTATTCTTCCAAGTCCAACAAGGGGAACTAGAAGCCCAAGAAGCTTTGAGGGTAAAATGCCACAAAAAAAATTCCTTTCTTACCTGAAATGTTAGCGTCAGAGGAGTCTGAGTTTGATAAGCGTCCCGTAAAGACCTCATTTCGTTTCTTCCAAGTTTGAAATTCTAATCCAAGCAAGTTCGCATTTAATTTGAGAGTCAAATGACTTCAACGAGTGTCGAAATTCTACACCGATAGTATCTCTAGGTTTTATTTTGTGAGTGAGCTGATTGTAACAGGAGAAGGAGAAAGATGCGGTCACTGACAGCAGAACATTTCTCAGGTGAACACTTGTTCCAGTACTCGGGTAACTTTTTAAATATTACGAGTTTCTTTCATCATCTTTATCGTTACGTACTCTTTCATTGTCGTATCATATTGTATGTAGACGAAGTAGAGAGGGAGCATTGTGCTAAGTGGATTTATAATTTCTGTAAGTAATTTTTAGATGTTAGTTAAGTACGGAACTATTCAGCATGTATTATTTGAGTAGGACGCTGGTGCGGTGAGTAGTTGAAGGGATGCATGTTATTTGGCTTTGTTAGTCTGTTCTTGGTCGATCGGATGAGAAGGTATCAAAAGTAGTAGGGGGCAGGGCATTAAATTCACTGGGACATCGACATGTATCTTAATTTTAAGCAAAGGGATTTACCTGTAAAGTGCGGAGAGGGTTGGCGGGCTCCGGAGGCTTGTCGCATTGGAATTGGGAGCATGATTAAGGAGGAGGGTGGCTAGTGAAGCCAAGCGTAGTTTGTGGATAGACGCTGTTGTTGATGAGTCTGATGAGTAGGTATTTTTTATCGTGAATTGTTATAAAGGTACTGGCGTATTGTTGAATGTACGTGGAGGCGTGGATCAAGAATCAGAGATTCAAGGTTGGCGTGGGTTTGGTTGGGTAGTCTGTGGCCAGGACGCTATGCAACAGTCTCTATTTCATCTGGGGTTGTCCATCGCTTCTATCTACTGGCTTCACTCAACATTTGAACGTTACCACTAGAATAATACAACAACCCTTCAACTTGATGAAGCTCTGGAGTTTTTTTGTACATAGGTTAGTTATCTATGCATAGTAGTTAGTAGCTAATTTCCCATATCTTGGAGTTGAAGCATAATTATTTACAAAGCATCTTTCTTTGTGAATATTTTCTTCAAATTCTCAGCAACTCACTCACCCTTGGCCATCATTTGGAAGTTTGGAATGAGTATGAAATGGTAATGTGTTTTGCAGTATGCGGATGCAAATGTATTTATCTAGTTGTCTCTCATTTATTTAGATGTGGAGTTTAGGTTTTAGGAATTCAGAGTCTATTTCGATTCACGTTGGCTTGAGATTTCCTTATATACTTGTATACATTATAATTATAAGTACAAATATCATTGCGATAGACTATGGGCGAGTGTAGCCTCTGAAATCCGCATCAGGGAAAAACGATCTTTTCTTTCTCGGAAAGCTGAAAGTCATGGAGCCGAAATTGTCGGTTATAGATATTTCTTTCTTCAGGTTTTTCTAAGACCATTATGTTCATTTCCCTCCAAAATCACGGGGTTCGATGATTAGTGAGGGTAGAAAATTGTCGGTTGATGGGAAGGTAAACAGGTATGAAAAAGGAATTTGAAAGATTGAAAGAGACCCTTTTTAAGAGTTTTGTCTGGCATCTCTCCCCTAATTCATCTCTCTGCCAGTTGTGGCAGACGGTTAAAAATGATCTGTAATACCCTGTTTGGTATGTATGAAGATGTTGACCACAGGGAAAAGTAAAGACTTTTGGGGAAGGGATCCGATGGGGAATATGATGGTGTATAGAAGGGTGAGTTTAAGGGTCTCGCCTTTTGAGAGAAGGCTTTTTATTCTTATCATGATCCCTTAAGAAGTAGAATTGTAGAATGCAGCTTGTGATCTTTATACCTTCTTTCTGTTGAACCCCTAACGGCTTTTACTGAGGGATTCATCATAAAGTAAGGGTAAAGCTCAACCGTCTCTTTCTTTGCCGTTCTTAACAAAACAATTTGCGCTAAGGTTTTCTCATTTCATGTAAAGAAATATTGGTTGGGAAAGGCATGGGGTGAGGCACAACTGCTATCCCATTCAAGGTAGGTGTGTTGTAGTATTGTAGTAATGAATCTTTGCACCTGGTCCGGTTCATCGCCTTGCTTACTTCGTGACAGAGATCTTAAAATTGGTACCTGAAGTTGCGGAGTTATCATCATTTGAGTCACATCTCTGAGATGCATTGCACCGTGTAGTTTGTTGGGTGAAACGCCGATGAAAACCAGTTGCCCGCCGAGTTCTCAGATGAAGGATGAACGAAGATGAGCTGTTCAACCGTTGCTCTGTTTTTTAGAAGAAGATCTTCTCCATCGTCTGCTTGACTAACAAACCATGTTTTTCGAGTTTGGACATTCTCTTCAAGATCCTGCCTTCTGCACACTTTCAAATTTCAAGACACCGAAAAAGATATACCAACTTGATCGATTCGCTATTCGGTGGGTGGGGACCTAGTGCACATCGGTTTTTAAATCTGTGACTAGATCCACACTCATCAATAAACGAATCTAAAATCTTCATGTTTGGACGCAGCAACAGCTTTGGAGAAATACTAGCATCGAAAACGTCACACTGGCTATATTCAAGGAATCGAATCGAAGAGGAAATGAAATGTCTTCATGATATAAGCAGCGAAAACGTGGAGTAATCCGAATTGATCTGAAACCGGTATTGTTGTCTGGGGCTGTGTGTCACTGGTAGTGATTTCTCTAGGTGGGTAAGTTTCTAGTGCTTGTGGTATTCAACATGACTAGATCCATACTCATCTAAAGAAGTCCAAGTGTCTACAGCACAGGCCTTTGATGTGAATAAATTTAATTGTGCAATGGCTTTGTTCTAGTTTCGAATTTTTGCTTAATTATATGGATTTATTTAAAAATACTAGTTCAAAGAAGAATATCAGCGTCATGTTTGAATCTGTGGGATTTATGCGATCTTGTGTTTATTGCAGTAATACAATGCCGATTTATGTTCCTTATTGTTGGTTTTAGAAACTGAAAAAAGAAACCAAACGATTCGAATCAATTGGTAAGAAGAATGCTGCCGTCAAATCTCCTCAAGTCGGACTTCAGGTGGCTGGCTACTCGCCCGCGATGTATGTATCCAGTTGCACTATTAAAAGTTTAAAACATGCACTTGCTTTTGCAAATTTTTATTTACTTTTGAGCTTTTTATAATAGTTTGGATCGTTCTGAGAAATATGGAGCCAGAGCGAAGTCTGGAGATGTGATTTCGCGATATAAGTGTAAAGATTCTAGCTACTGGGAAAAGAAGGACCATAAAACAGTTTGGAAAGTGGAACTTGTTGCCCCAACTTATGATGCTTCGAAGAAGAATGATTATAAAGTTTGTCAATAATTTTGTCAACATGGTTGTATCGTTGTATTTGTATGACTCTGTTCAAAATCTAGGAATTGATTTCGAAATCTGTCGCTTCTTTTGCATTACAGTACATGTTTCAGAAAACCAAAGAGGTATCAATGGCATTAAGCTTTCTTATGGAAGATACGAGTAAGGAAATGTTGAAGGAGTTGGGTGGAGAAGGTCGAGCGAATCTCGAAGTTGCAAGTGTTGTAAGAATTTATTGTGGAATCAAATTCAAATGGAACGTATTTGTTATCTGCTACTACAAATTTTTATGTGGTGTATGCAATTCGTATAGGATGAGTCGATATACTTGGGACGAATAAGAAGTGACGGTAAACTTACATCTGGAAGCGTGTTTTTCGAAGGATGCTTGGATTATAGTGATGGGCATATAGTGGATTTAGATTTATCGGCTTTAGAAGAATATTATGTTTTTCCAGGACAGGTATTTTTTTCATTTGGATATTAGACTTCAGACATCTTATTTTTACTACATGAAAAATTAAAAGTAATAGTTTGGTTTGGTGATATGGATATGATTTTTTTATACTTTTTACTTAGATTGTAGTACTAGAAGGGAGAAATGAATTGGGAAAATATCTCCGTGTGAGCAAAATGCATGTTCCTAAACCTCTTGAAATCCGTGAAATCATAATCGACCCGAAGAAAGGTATTAATTACATTTAGTATTCAATGCAACCGATTACTTTTGCTCTTTTGTTGATAACGAGTATCCTTGCAATTTCACATTTTTGATTATACAGATTCATTAAAACTGAACATTATGATTGCGTCCGGACCTTACACACCTGGTGATTCAATGCAATATGAAGCATTGATTGATCTGATGAATGTAGTGACTCGTGATGAGCCTGACATTTGCATTTTCATTGGACCATTTCTTGAAGCTACGCACCAAAAAATAGCAGGGGGAGAGCTTGCAGAAACATTTGAAGATACATTTCAAAAGTTGGTCAATTTGATAGTCAAATCGGCAGGACAGATTCGAACTCAGTTTGTGCTAATGTCGAGTTTTAAAGATGTCCATGGTCATCTTGTGTACCCTACCCCTCCTTACAATATCACTCGGTAAGGAATTGCATCTTTTGCCTAAGGGTGAGGAGGTAGAACGGTAGCAGCCGAGTCCATTAAGTACACATGAAAAACCCTCAAGAACTAACTATAATTTTTTTGATGGTTTTGATTTTGACATTCAGATGCGATAAAATAACAGTCGTTCCAGATCCTGCCTCCATTTCAATCGGAGGTGTCGTTATTGCGTTCACATCAACCGATATTTTGAAGCATTTGTCATCAAATGAATTGGCAAAGTATGAGTTTAATTTAGTAAATAATAACTATTAATCATTAACATTAGTTACTAATTATGAATTAAGTAGTACTTGTTTATATAAATTTTGCTTTTGAAATACAGATCCATGATTAGATCTGATCGTATGGGTCGTCTATCCCGTCACATCCTTTCACAACGTAACTTGTATCCATTATATCCATGCGATGAGAGTGTACCTCTAGATGTTGAACATTGGATACGGTATGCCAGAATGGTCCATAGTCCACACATCCTTATTTTACCGTCAGACCTGCAACATTTTATAAAAGAAGTGGACGGAACTATCGTTGTCAATCCAGAACATCTAACGAAGGGATGTTCTGGAGGTACCTTCGCTCGGATTCAAGTCGACTTGTCGTCAGATTCTCAAGAAAAAAAGTATTCATCTATTGCTGACTTTTGTGTTGGCGAAATAGTCAAAATCTAAATGCACCTATTTTTTGTCTTGCCTTTTTTAAATTGAACGCTTGTATAAATTCATTGGATTTAGTTTTGCGTATTTCCGACTCTTGCTTTGTTTGTTCCTGTGGTCATTCAATTTCCTGTATTTGTATTCCAGTTACCCAATTGTAATATAAGTCTTGTATAATCACGAATTAAAAAAACTCATTGACTATAATTTATACCCCAATTTTTTGTAATTTTATTGCTTTCATAATTTTGGTCTGGTTTTATTAGGACCTCTTGTAGTGATTCATAACTTCATACGTGTCATGTATAAATATATGTATATCATCTCATTCTCATTACTCTCATAGTCTCATATCGTATCTGTCTGGCGTGTCTGGCTACTGTGTAAGTTACAGAAATGCCGACATGATAGGGAAAGGACGGGACGGAACGACGGAAGCGAGGTGGATTAATGTTTCGTGGATTCGGAAATTCGGATAGATAACGATAAATTATTTTATTAAATTTATTTATTGGTATATACGTAAGTAGGTGGATTATAAATACATGAACGCATGCAGCAGAATGGTGGTGGTGGTGGCAATAATGCAATGAAATGAGAGGGGAATTCAACTACAACCTTCAAAAGTTCATGAAACTTCTCTGTATACACTGTACAGATAATAGATGTTATGCAAAATCTCTTGCCATTTCACATTTTCCCATAATCCAACCGGGTAGCAAATCCCAAGCCCAAGCAAACTCTAAAACGGCGTGTCTCTTCTCTCTCAGTTCAAGTTCAACCAGTCAGCCCGACCGAAACGAACTTTGCTTTCTGCTCTGCATTCCATTGAATTTCATGTTCATGAGATTTGAGATTAGAGCTAGTTCGGTCATAGGTGTGTTTTTAATTTGATCATCAATTGAAAAGCACTAAATGCCTAGTAGTCGTTCATTCGCACTGCTTAGCATAGGAATTGGAAAATCAGCATTATTACAGGTAAATCGAAGTCGTAGAATCGGTGGTGGTGCTTTGTTGCAAAGAATCGTTGTTGCTCAGCAAAAGACTGCATCTGATATCGGTGTTTGCATTTCCAGGTAGGTTGATTATTTTGTTGTGTACATTTTTGATTTTGGATAATTGGACTAATTTGCTTACGTTAATTTTGTTTTTGGTTTATTAATTCATCATTGCAATTACTTATTCTAACAAACATTCCTAACGAATAGATTTCTAATATTGGCCTTTTTGCTGATTTTTTATTTTTAGAAATAGATTAAATTATTCGTACTATTCCACCTCAACCGGTACAAGTACAAACGTTTCAAGTCCCAAGGTCAAGGTAGAAGATTTCCCCCCGTATTCTCAGTCTCAATCGAAGTCTTTGTTGACTCCTACAACAATTAAAATGGGAAGTGCGGAGATGGATTCTAAGCATTATATTCTTCCTTTGGAGCAACCAGTGGTAAACTTGGACAGCACTGAAGCCTTCAACGGACTTTCGCATAAGGAGAAACAATATGCTCATTTTTTGAGTCAAGCTGCTTGGGCTGGAGGACTTGCAGTGCTCGCTCAGGTATTATTCATTACGATTTGGTAATTGGTACTTTGGTACTACTATCTGTATACATTTAATAAGAAATAAGAATCATCTGCTGTCCGAATGTACATTTTAAAAGTTACGACCACGAGTTGATAAATTATTTTTAAATATTTAAACAGACGTCACCGGAAGCTCCTATGATCTTTTGCATTCTTCATGACATGTTCAAGTCTAATGGCATCGAAGGATTAAAAGGTGTAGCTACTGGAGAATGTGGGTTCAGTGAAGATGAATGGAAGGTAAAATCAGAATGAAATGCGTAAGCTCCGGACAAAAATAATTTTTTTTTTTAAATCTAGGCCCTTTTGGTGTACACCAGCGGTTTATTCTTCAACAGTGGAAACTATAAAGGTATTACAAGATTGCGAGGGTTTTTATGTTTAATTTGTTGTTCGTATTCCTTAATAATTGTTTTATCCTTGCATTTTAGGTTTCGGAGACACAAAAATCATTCCCGGAGTTCCTTTGAGTAAGCTGGAGCAATTAATTGGTAAGGCGAAGTTCTTCGGCCTGCAGTCCGAAGTGGAGTCCAAGTGGTCATCGGTGAAAAATAGAATGTACTCACTGAGTGAAAAGGAAAAGCAGCTTGGACTAGGGGAGAAGGTTGGTCACCTGGAAATTCAGTTACATTTAAATAAGCCTACAAACGAAACTTAACTAACTTGGAATAACTTTTACAAACGTCGAAGGGAGTAACCACCTACTTTTCATCGAACTGTACTCTCGAAGACGCTGAGTTTGTCAACAGATTTTTGAAGTCTCAGAAATTGGAAGGGTATATTACCAGGTGCTTTAAGACTACCGAAGGATCAGTCAAGTCTTACGAGGTATTGCTATCCAATAATTCAATCCAGATTTTTGCTTATTTATTTTCGTAATTGTAATACTAGAGGAAAAGCTCATACTTGTTGTATGTGTATTCCCGTTTCCCACAGATTCGAAGTGCTTCATTCGAGTTGGACGATGGAAGTGGGAAAAGTTTTGATTTCGAAGGATCCAAAGTCAGCCTTACAAAAGGTGATTACTCTCCATTGATGGGAATGGTTGCTGATAATTTAAGCAAAGCTAAGGTGAGAGCAATGGTGTCCAGTTTGGATTGACTATCATAATATAATCGTCGATTTGTTTACACATTGAATAATATTTATAAATGTGTATATAGGAGTACGCTTCAAATGAGACTGAGAAAAGTATGATAGACTGTTACATCAAGAGTTTCCGGGAGGGCTCTCTGGATGCCCATAAAGATGGTTCTCGATTTTGGATAAAGGACAAAGGACCTGCTATTGAAACGTGAGAGTAATTTAAGCGTTCAGGTTCATTTCCTGAACAGAATTGCTTCAGATTGAGACACAGTAATCTATATAATTTGATGGCTTGTTAAACGTAGAATATTTTTCATTTTTCAGGTACATTGGATTTATTGAAACCTACAGAGACCCTACTGGTACAAGGGGCGAATTCGAAGGATTTGTTGCCATTGTGAATCGGGCAATGTCATTGAAATTCAATACTCTTGTTGAAAACGCCGAAAGTTTTCTCAAATTGCTTCCGTGGCCAGTTGAGTTCGAGAAGGATCAATTCATGAAGCCTGATTTTACCTCTCTGGACGTTCTAACATTTTCTGGCAGTGGAATTCCAGCAGGAATCAATATTCCTAACTGTAAGTGTAGTTAGGTTTTGTAGTTTTGTATTCGTAATAATCGTAATAAATCCTCATTAAATATTCTGGTTTACGCGTGCTTGGCCTGCTTGGTATACTCTTTGTTGATAACGTTTTTCTGCGTAATTTTGAAAAGATGACGAGATACGACAAGTAGAAGGGTTCAAGAACGTGTCTCTTGGAAATGTGATTCCCGCAAGCTACAAAGAAAGCGTAATTCCGTTTTTGTCGCTTGATGATCAAGCCATTCTCACCAAGTATCGGGTTCCTGCATTTGAGGTAAATTCAGCTCAAGATCGTGTGCAGGCGCTATAAATTAATAATATATTTTAATTGCTAATTATTACTTCTCTTAGCTCCAAGTCGGACTTCATGAATTGTTGGGACACGGTTCTGGAAAGTTGTTGACAAAGAATGATGACGGAACAACTAATTTCCTATCCGATCTAAAAAATCCCCTTACTGGCGAATTGGTAAGAAGAACAGTTTACTTTGTTGTTTTCATATTATAGTATTACAGGTTTAGTTTCTCACTCAAGTATAATATACAATTATAATTACATAGAATAATGTTTTACTGCTTACAGATCGAAAGTATTTACGAGCATGGAGATACATTCGACAGCGTCTTCACGGACTTGGGTTCTGCCTTTGAAGAATGCCGTGCAGAATGCGTGGGAATTTACCTGTCTTTGGATAAATCGGTTTGCAAGTATGGTACCAACTGTTTATAAGACTAGAGTCTACTCAATAGTATAAATGAAGAAAATAACCACTAATAATATTTATGGTGACAGAATTTTTGGACATGAAGGAGAAGAAGCCGATAATATTATATACGTTAATTGGCTCTCGATGATTTTTGCTGGAGCTGCTAAGGCTCTAGAGATGTACCAGCCTAAGACATCCTCTTGGATGCAAGCTCATTCTCAAGCACGATTTGCAATTTTCCAAGTGCTTGCTGAGGCCGGGGAAGGCTTAGTGACGGTTGAAGAGACAGTTGGAGCAGATGGAAAGCCTGATCTTCTTATTAAACTTGATCGAACAAAGATTGATACTGTCGGACGTAAGGCTATTGGAGATTTCTTGCTCAAGCTGCAGGTATTCATTACAATTCATTACGTCATTACAATTGCGATTATTTTTTTAGTCTTAATTTAATTTAATAATTTTCTGCTCATTGTAATCTCCGAAGATTCAAAAGGCAACTGCTGATATCAACTCTTCCAGAAAAATGTTTGCTTTCTACACCGATGTAAACAACGAAGGGAAATATCCATGGACTACCTGGAGAGATATCATTATGGATAAAAAGCAGCCAAGGAAGCTTTTCGTACAGCCAAACACTTACATCAGTGGTACGCATAGTCTCTATTTTTAATGATAATTACATTTAAGTAATCAAGCGGCAGCTTTGTAATTAACAATGTATTATTGTTCTTAAAAGAATCGTCTGTTACTTTAAAAACCTACGATGCAACACCGGAAGGGCTGATTCAATCTTGGATCGAACGATTTCCAGATAACTCGATCTACAAAGCCCTCGAGTACTGCTATAAAAAGGATAAACCCTACTTTTAACAGGTAACCTGGTTGTAATTTTTGATAAAATATGCAAAAATCAAATATAGTCACTCAAGTTTTTTTTTTTATTTATAAACGACATAGATATTTTATTGAACTAGTCGGAAGTCGTTGAGTTAAACAATAATTTATTAATCAGTAGTACAACTGCGATAGCATTAGATTCGACTTTGAGGTTAAACTGTAATTCAAATTTAAACAGAACGAGATCGGAAATCGGATGTGTATAATATTTCAATTAGGCTTATTTTTACAAACGAGAAACCTATTCTTTCGCATCTCCTATCCCGTCCGCATTAATAGCAAATACAGCTTCAGATTCGGGTAGACAGGGTGAGTCATATATCTTGCAGATCCTGGTCTCTCCCCGACCTTTCCTTAAAGACAGTCTGTATGGTTTGGTATTCAAAATACGGCAATTAGTTATAATGTCAATAACTGTACATGACTTCAAAATAGTCCAAAACATCCAGTTATGGATTACCTGGTAGTGGAAGCGTGAGCCATAATGTGTCCGCCAATAGGTTTTTTACTATCTGCAGCAAACATTGCACCTCCATCCACTTGAGCTACGACCTGATTAGTAATTACAACGGCTACACCAAACTGCAATTCAATAAAAAATTATTATATTATAATGGTTTCGTAAAGCGCTCCTTTGTTGGTCTTTCGGAAACGATTAATAATTCCGAGTTGGATTAAAATCCAAATGTACAACATTACATTTCATCGATAATTCTTAATTAAGCAGTTTATAACGTCTATATATTTCAGATGACTTTTAGAGTGAAGCTGCTGCAAGTCGAGTCAAGTTCAACTCGAAAGTCCAATATAAATTAACCGGTGCATTCTAAAATTCTAAATTGTAATCATACACTGTTTACATTTATACCAGTGAATAAAATATTTCTATTGAAAACGAAGGTATAATTATAATGTCTTTCTTGTTAAGTGCTACCATACCATCATCATTTAATAATCTGACCGAATACAGACAATGTTAAACCCACCTCCCCGGAAGAGAGAGTGAAGACGAGTATGCATTGCGTGCCGACGTTTCAATTTCTAAAAAATAAATTAAAAAGCGTACTTCATCTGCAAGACGAAGTAGCATTCGAAGAAAACGTGCGAGGTGCATTTGTCTTGCTGAAAGTTCTCCTCGCCCAGAGTAATCAGTTCGATACAAAGATGTTGCACTATCCACAATTAGTAAGGAGTACCTGAAAATGGCCATTAAAAATAAAAAATAATACTTTTTCAGTTAATAGGTTCAGGTTAGAATTTAACAATACATCTATAGACAGACGTAGAGTTCCAGTATAATATACAACCACTGTAAATTGTTTTATGGTGGTTACGGTTAAATGCTTATAAATATAAAATATGTGGTGTGTTTGGATTAATTTATTTTTATTTTAGATAAGCTAACGTGTTAACTAATTATGTATCATTCTTGATTTGTATTGATATAGAGGGGATTAACGACTAAATTTGTACTATTGTAATCGTAATCTAAAATTAGATCTCCCGAAACTCAAACATTTGAACAAGTTGTCATTGAATTTAAAAGTCTTGGAATTGGAAAGCTAAGTTTGAAATTTTAGATTGTTGCAAGTAGGGCAAATAGTTCATTTGACTACCTATGTTTTCACTTTTCTGAAGTATAGAAAGTGTGAAAAAGTTACTTACCTTGACTCGGTCATCATAGCTGAGGCTTGTATTAGAAGTTGTGTCTGGTGATCCGAATTGTATGCTCTAGCATAAGCCACGTTATCCAAGACAGCACTGCCGGTTAAACCATATCTCTCAGCGGTGGCCAACAATCTTTCAGGTCGAAATGTTCCTTCTGTGTCGACATAAAGGCATTTTCCTTCTCCTCCACACTGGTCAATCGGCAACTAGACAAAATATTTTTAAGATACGAAATACTGATAGTACTAATAAATCAAAATCAGGTCACAAGTACCTAGTTCTGAATCATAATTTTTTTTGTAGGTCTATCATTATTTTCAAGTTTACTTGGCAAGTGACGGCAAGTGTGTGACATAGCTGACTTTTTCCCGTTCTAAATTCTCCAAAGATCTCAGTAATTGATCCTGTTTCGATTCCACCCCCAAGTAATTTATCGAGTTCTTTTGATCCAGTTGTCAACTGGACAATTTCGGATCTTTTCTGGTGGAACTCTGTAGCTGTAGTAAAGCCCATCGGCACGAGTTTTCCAGCCTCCGCCTGTTCATGAAAACAAATGTAAAACAAGAAGAATATTACAAATTATAGATAAATGTGGCATAAACATTGGACTTTTTTACATTATTTATCCATTTTAAAGAAAAGTATGGCATACCACCAGTTTATCAGCCTTGACATCACTTATTCCCTTTATTGTTAAGAGATGCTTCTTTGGGGCATAAGCTACGGATTCCACAGTGTTATAACCAGCTTCTTGCAACTTCTTGATGTCGCCTGCAGATATTCCATTTCCCTGTAAAATTTATAGAATCAAGGTATAATGATTTACAAACATTTAAAAACATGAACATCCCTTTACACTACACCTAATGTACAATGTCAATTGTCTACTTAAATTCATAACTTGTGAATCAGAAAGCAATATTACACAATGTAATCGATTTTTTTGCAATATAATATCTAGTCAGCTTTAAGTTTTCGATTTCATACTACGTAATACATTCATACCTCAAGTTTGTTAAGAAGCTGCGGCCCACCAAAATCGTCGTCATCGTCATCATTCTGGGCAGTGACAATTGGTGACTGCAAAACAGGCTGCGCTTTCACATTTTCTTTGTTATTTGCTGACTTTCGTGAAGTTGCAGCCATATTTTTTGCTCTCTGAGCGCTGTGACCCGTTAAGAGAAGGGTTTATTTGTGTCGTGGTTTTGAGACGATGGAGGGACCACGGCAATGTCTGGCTGAGACTGTCAACTGTGGACTGGGTCCGCCTTCTGTCCTCTGCTGTGTGCTCGGCCTTTCTGTCTTGCTGTTATCTGGGTTTCAAACTTTGGATTTTGGATTTGTCAATCAATGTCAAATGTTGAGTGAGAAGCAAATAATCAATGTATCTGAAATATAAAAACAAAAACTGCTGCATCATCTTGAATCTGCAGTATTATGTGTTACGTATTACATATTTTGTATTTGATATTATGTGTATTGTGCATAAAAAGATATTATATTATGATGAGGCATGGCATGAGCTGAGCTCAGAAGGCCCAAAAGCCGATGGATGGTGATTACATAATTCATAATTATGAATTAATTACAGAGATGATAGACTACTGTGCACTGGTGACTGGGTGACTGGGTGGCACGTGGCGGTCGCGGTGGCACCCAGCAGTCTACAGTTGACAGTCAACTGTACACACTTACAATTATCGCTGATTTTTGTAGATTTGCAACTTGCAAGCAAGTAACAAATACAAAATAAATGTGAAATGAATGTGAAATGCAAAAAATGGAAAATGACATTCACATTACACATTACCCTGGAATTATAGGGAATACAGAATACCAAACACAGAATAATTTCTTTGAAATATTGAATATTGAATGAATGTGTCAATACAAGAACGTTTACAAAACCAACTATGAACTATGAACTACCAACTATGGTTGGACTCTGCATGTTCAATGTTTGGGATGAATTAATAATATGCAATGGCTAAAAAATGATAAGTAATGAAGTATATATACGTACCACCTACGTGTGAAGAAATCTTGTCTGGATTGGATTTGGCTTTGGATACTGTGGATCAGTATAATTTTTTAAAATATGTAAACTGCTAAAAATGGTCAAGAGTCAAGAAGATACAAATATTTACGAAATTGTGAAAAAGCGGGAAGAAGAGGAGCGGGAGATGACTGGGGCTCGTTCATTCTCATTCACGACGGATCTTTGTTTCCACAATGCAGTAAAAAATGACGCTACTTTTCATGGCATTAAAATCAAATTGGTTTTCATTGCAATTATTTAGAAATTGCACTCATTAACTACATGGAATTGTAGGTCACACCCTTCAGTCCTTCATCCAAATATTACAAAACCTTTCAATGTGCACATTTTGATCGCTTAAATTAAATTGTATTATGTTGCATATTTGGAATATCTGAATGCATATAATATATGTAAAATTGCAAGTTCATTTTTGGCTTATCTTTGGTTTATATCCCTTATAAAGAGGTAAAGACTTTAAGGTACGTATTTCAACGGTTACTTTCAATTGAAAAATTATGTGAGAAAGAGCCAAGGGTTCAAAATACTCCATGGAATGGAGAATATAGTATAGAGATCGTATCTGTATATCGAAAAGCCTTTATTAATGTTCTTACCACAGAATTATAATGAGATTTTAAATTATTTTAAATAAGAATTATATTCTGACCTATGTCTATGGTTTTTACCCTCTGCTATCTGTTCGTGCGTCCGTCTGTCAATGTGCCCGCGTTCTAAGTAAGTTTCGAATTGTCAAAATCAAAATACTTTAGATTTTCGTATTCGGAAAACCATTTATCACTTTAATGTCAAGCGGAAGTTAAGTTCGTTTGATGGTTGTAAGGTCAAGAAGTGTTCGGTCGAAGGTCAACTTTTTTCCAAAACAACCTTTGCCACCATGCAGGTGTGTGAATGTACTGTTAATGACTGTTAAGAGTATATTGTATATGCATGTTTTTAGTCTTCATTCTATGGTAGGGGAAATATTAGTCAGAGTTTCAGACGTATTATAGAGACAAGCCGTGTCGGACACCGACATTGTTATTTTTGACATCTTATTCCGTGCGTTTTTTAACCGTTTTGCGATATTCGTTTACAATTTGGAATTGGAACTGCTTCATTTATATAATTATTTAAACTTGCATAATAGTTTTCGTTTAAATTGGCATAATAATATATTTTCCGTATAATTATATAATTACCCGATTGAACGCAGTCTCATGATAGAAATAGAAACTGGTCTTACAAAAGAACAAAATACGTCAGGATGTCTAATATATCCAGGCAAAATTTAATTTTAAATCACTTGTAAGAGTAATTAATTATGAGAGCAAACAATTAAAATAAACTAGTATGCTAAAATAATTATTATGAGACATTAAATGGTAGTACCATTATATATTATTGAATTGTGCTTCCTTAACTTGTGGATTTACTGTTTTATACACTGTCCGCCAGACTGGCCAGACTATGCAATTTTATTTTACTTTGAAGGATTTATAACTTTGGAAGACTTGTCTCTTGTCTGCCATTTTTTGACACTTTCTCCCAATAAATGCATCCTTCAGTTATGCTTTTACGACTTTATGATTTTGAGTGCTGTAAACCAGGAAACTTGGATTGTTACTTATGCATTTGGGCCATTTAACAGAGGTCATGGAAGAATAGGGTTTATTACTTCAAGAACAATTAAAAGTATACTTAATGTGTGACTAATTTAATATTATGGACAACGGACGATGCGATCCTCATCACCATCAGTCATCAGACATTAGGTTAACATGTTGAGGTGGAATGATAGGTTCTGTTCTAACTTCTATACGGAGGTTAGGACTTGGAGAGTATAAAAGTCGATCGGGTTGGGCAATTCGTTTCATTCCATAGACAACTCTCGCATAGTGAACGTCTCTTGCTCGCCCGTGAATTTCCATGAAAAACTATATTCCCTTCGTGACGCATACGCTCTAAAACAAACTACTACAAATCGCTCTAACCTGCAACATAACTACCGTGACTACAGTCCGATTTCGAAATAGCCTAAAAGCAAGTAACCGCAGCGTTCATTTCCAAACCGTGTTTCTAAAACACTTTCTAATTACAAGTGGAAAATTTCGACAAAACCTTCAAGGCCCCTCCCTCCTCCCTGCCCAATCAATACTATAATCCCCACATAGTATATACAATATAGCAGTGTCCTGCCACATCAACAAACTCCCCAGCCTTGAAATACAAACAAAACAGGCAGATCTCTATCCCCAGTCCCCACGTAGAAAACAACACAGAAAGAAAGTCACAAAATCCGACGACCCCGACCCCGAGCCAATTAAGAACAAGAACAACCAAGGAGCTGCACGCAATCAAAGGTTAATATATCCTCTCGATTTGACGACATAAATTTGGTAAAAAAAATTAGGAGAAATGCAGTGGGAAGGCCGTGTCCGAACTCCGAGGGCTCGAATTTCAGCCATCCTCTTCGACCTGGACAATACGCTTATTGAAACGAGAAAGGCTGATCTACTGACTTGTCAAAAGGTAAGATCAGAATTTCCTTTGTCTTCGAATCTCTTTAGTTTGTAAGGAAGAAGGGTGATCAGTTGATCAGGGAACTAAAAAATCGCTTATACATTATAAGTTAAATATCGATGTTGTATTGTTATTGTTGTATATTCAATATTATATATGTGATATTATGTAGATTTTATAAATTATAACTGCATATGTTAGATTAGAGATGTGATGCAAATGAGTGCCTCGTCATATATGTTGTCCCATGTCGATATATAATATAATCGATGAGTTGGGGTCATCTTAATTATCCCCTTGAATAATTGCATTGCGTATAATTGCGTTCACGACGATCAAGGAGATCAAAGATCATAGATCAATAATTTAACGGAGCATGATATTCAGGATGAGGTTGTTATTGGCTGTGGTATTTTACTGGGCCAAATATCATGATAATATGCAAAGTACACAATTTTAATACACACATTTTGTAAAAATTTTCCTATTTACTGACTTTCATACTTGCAAACTGCGCTACAACTGTACTCGCTAAAAATATTAACGATAAACAACTTTTTAGCTTTTTACCCAAGATATGAGAAATACTGATTTCTGACCTTTAACGTTCAAGTTGTGGTATGGATCGTGCTCAGTTAACCTACTTACTCAAGTGTGTGGTGCTATGATTTTTCATAATTTCGCTAATTATACGCCCAATCAAGTAGAACAATAAGTTTGACGGTAGTGTCTGGTTACTGGTGTCAGTGGTGTCTAGATCGTTGTAATTAACACGTTACATGTAGTTCATGGGAGATTATTTCATACACAAGATGCAACATACACTTTAATTTTGTACACAATTCCAAATTCCAATGATTTCAATATTTAATTTCATTGATTTTTTACAATTCTTACTTTCAAAGAACAACAGAAATGATAAGGAATGCTGTAATAATGATAAAAAACATGAGATATATTTTTGCATACAAATTAACCAATAGCTTGTGACGATGAGGCATGACGCTATGATTGAGATCGAGGCACACGCGAACATCCATATATGAAGCAAAAGCTTTGAAATTGCAGAACATCATACGACACAGTCCTGAGCCTAATCATTACGCAATTTGGTTCGGCTATTTTAACTATTTTTGCCTTACCACTCACCGTTGAAACGTTTGATGACCTCAACTCATTATACATTGAATAACCGTTTTGCACCGCAATTTTGGTCAGAAACAGAATACAGTCATCATCGTTAAAAACATATTTTTAAGCTTGTACGTGTACATAACTTCACTTGAACATTAAGCACGAACACTCCTTCAAAACTTCAAATGATTAATACATGTCGATAACATACGTAAGCAGTTAATTAAGGCTTTGTCTCAACAATGAATAATACATAACTAATAGCTGATTATTTGCCTGATAAAAATAATACACGTGTGTCATTATACATCACACCAAAAAGAATTGATGAGTGTTTTTGATTATGACAACGATAATTGGTGTGGAATGACGTAAAGATATAAAACATCGTCTTAAATCTTAATTGTAGTGTTAAAAAATTTATCCGGGTTGGGCGATGAAGTCTATCAGAATTTATTAAGTCCAAAACGTCAATGAATGCTTTTTTAGTAAAAGGTAAAAGGTTATTTAAGTAGTTAGTGACTAAATCTCTTGATTTGGTTGGGATCTTCTATTTGGTCATGTGCTGCGTAACTACGTAAGCCATTCGTAAATATTGTAATTCACGATCTACATTTCTGCATCATAACAAATTTTTTTTGTTTCGACTATTGACTAATTGCGCTTGTATAATTAAGAAGAATCGGTGAGAGTGATAGCGTAGGCCAAGGTTCTTAGTCAATGGTCCAAAATTCCACTGAAAAATTACGAGCTAATTAATTTACAATGAAAAATATTGTTTGTAGCCTTAATTTTCTATCGTCATCCCATCATCACCGTATTTAACTGAAGTTGAAACTTTGAAATGCAATGCAATCAGGATCGTGCAGGAAAAAAGCCAAGTCACCTTATATTCTATCCTATCCGCATATTCTGCAATTCCTCATATTCATAAAAATTCATAATTACACGAAAGCTACAAAGGAGAGATTATTGATTTTCCCCAGATGATAAGTATCCATCCATATACATAATTCCGGCCATTTGTATGTATGTATGTATGTATGTAAGTAAGTGATGCGTCTATACGTTTTTGACTCGGTTGGTCTATCAAAAAACTGAAACGGCCAAAAATTCACAAAAAAATTAGGAGGGGGCCTGGCCATCTCGAAATTTTGAAAATCCGTGACCTGTGACCTGGGCTAACGTGACCTTTTGATTTTTATTTCTCAAAGCGGTAATGTGAGGCACCAATTTAAACCGTCGCCAAGCGAGAAATACTTTGGCTATGTTGGAATTTCAAAATTTTGATCCTTTGACCTTGAAACGGTCAAAGTAGTCAAAATTTTGAAATCATCGTGTGACATATCAATTTACATCTCCTTCCGCCGAGAAAGCCTTCGGTTGTGTTAAAATTTCAAAATTTTGACTCCTTGACCTTAAAAACTGACAAGAAGGTCAATTGTACTAGGCGTATGCCCGGTAAAAAAACCGGGATTCTAAGTTGTGGGCCAAAATTATGCCGTTAAAAATCCTTGAAACGTTGATATTGAAGATGCAGGAATGAAGTACGGTTAACAATCTTGACCCAACACATAGAATCCCGGTTTTTACCGGGCTTACGCCTATCCATATACATAAAATTGGCCATTTGTTTGTTTGTTTGTAACTGATGTTCCAGCTATACGTTTTTTAGTGAGTCAATCTATCGAAAAACTGAAATAGCAAAAAATTCTTTAAAAAATTTTGAACTGGCGTAGGCTTAATGACGTTGCGAAATTAAATGACCTGTGACCTGATACCTGGGCTAACCTGATCTAACCTAATATTGTACGTAAACGGTCGTGCGACATATCGATTTACACCGTTGTACTTTGAAAAATACTTTGGCTATCTTGGAATTTCGAAATTTTGGTTCCTGACCTCAATAACGGTCCAAAAAGGTCGAATTTTCGAAACTATTGTGTGACATCGATTTGTAACTACTTCCGTAGAGAAATTCTGTGGTCATTTTAAAATTTATAAATTTTGGCCCCTGACCTTAATAACCGTCAATACGGTAGATTTTTTTTAAATATCGTGTGACATATCAATTGAGAGGAGGAACGTCTCGAGAATATCTTTGGCTATGAATGTTAGAAATGTAATTTAAAAACAGCTGTTTTGGAATTGTCAAATATTGGCCTCCTGAATTATGGCCTTGAAAAGGTCAAATCTTCGACATTATTGTGTAATACTTACAACTTACGAGTGACATCGTTTCGAGGACAAACACCTCGATTTATTATTATGTTCGGTCAAAGAGGATTGTTGGTTATTATTAGAAATGGATGGATAACCGTGATCACTCATTTATGGGGTGATCAGAACACATTCAACATTCAATCATCAGTCAATACGTTTACAAATTAAGTCTACAGAAAAACAGCGAGGTAGGTCTCTGGCTGGGTGATAGTGATTTGGTACACGCTTCTGAGAATTTTTAATTCAAGACAACTATTGCTATCGCTTATCGACGACGTTTTCTAAGGCCCGATCGGGCCTGTGGTGGCCTAGTTTCCTTATAATCATTTTCTTCGATTCTAACATTCCAAGAAGTACCTCGAATTTAGAGATTATCAAGGAACTCGTTTCTACCCTCAATTTCGTTGTAACAATTCTTACAATTACATCGGCTTCGACACTGACATTAAGGTATCTACTATCTACTGTAAATTGGCATTTTAGACATTTAGTTCTTTATTGTTTGACGTAGACAGTCAACAGTTTGGAATACTTGGAATTGGAAACGGGGTACGTTAAAACAAACACGAAGTCTTCCACATCCTATGTTCCGAAGATAATAAATATATGATATTTTGCAGCTGCACGGATAATTTGAGATTGCGAAAACTATAATAATCAAAATCCAATGATAACTCTAACACATAAAGAGTAGTGGAAAGGGTTGATGGTTATTTTACAGCGTGAGTTTAGTTTGAGAGAGAAATTTATAATGGCCTTTTGTGTAAGAAGAATCATGGGAATCAGTTATTGAAATTGAGTCGAACCGATTTAAATGTTTATAGATGTTGGATTGAAAATAGTACTCTGATTAAGTTTTATTGCTCTTTGGCTGGGTTCTTGGAACAGAAGAGCTTATTTAGTTATGACTTCCGTGTTCAAGTTCTAAAATTTTCCATGAAATCAATCGCCATGTGGTAATCCTAAACCAAATTCTTAAGCCAACTCAGCAGAGAGTCGAAAGTCTGAATGTAAAAACCCCATTGCATTGTTAACTTTCATTTCATCCATGATTTTGCAATGTCATGAAAATTTTAGATCCTTCTGACTTTTGTTCTGTTCTGATGATAAATATCCTTATTATCGTTTTATCGTATCATGCACATCATATTGAACAAATTTTCTGTTCTCATAAGATCTCATTCCTTGGCTAACCCGCAAAAGAAACTCCCGTTTTTTGTCAAAGAACTGTCCCATCCTAGTCACACTGAGATTTGAGATTCAGAAAGCTGTAAAATTAGTAATGATAACCTTGGGGTGTGGGATAAGTCCTATTGCATCCGAAACACATGCTCCTTTGTATCCTGGCATTCGTCTACAGAATGTGTCAAGCAGAAGAAATTAATATTAATGAGACGTGAGACAGCAGATTCGATCCTCTAAAAAGGTTACTTTACTAATGATAATGAGAAAATTAGAAATAATCTCCTGTGCAAAGTGATTTCCCTATTTATATCCATCCTTTGATCATGCATTAGGCATTCTACTTATTGCTTTGTATCAACTGATTAGCAAGATGACTTGGGACATTCCTTGATCTAATTTTTTTCTTGGCCAAGGCATAAGCCTAAGCCTTGACATTGAATTGAATTCACAATGATTCCTATAATACAGAGACAAAACTAACAGAAGAGACTCTAGCACAGGATAAGCTGTTTGCTTGTAACGTAATTGACATAATGACACATTAGCTGCAACATTTTGAAAGCCACAATAAAGCAAATTTCAAAGTCGTCTTTTTAGAATATTGACGAATGGACCATGCCGTAGAAACAGCTTCCCATTTATTACAGTTTATTGGATTTGCATGGACTAGAATATTATCAGAGAAATAAGACTATTTGAATTAACTCGGGCAGTATATAAATCACTGTATTTTTACAAGACTTCTGTAGTGGTTTACATGGTTCATATTTTTTACGGTATTGGGGAGTTTAAAAATAACGAAGGCCAGAAAAATATTTACGGATGAAGATGGATGGAAAATTGTTTAAGCGTCGGATTCCAAATTCCACAAACTTGCCAATCACATAATATTCAATCAAATAGATTATATTCTATTGCAACAGTTACAAGTTATAAGATGTGTAAGATTGTCAAAACATTATATTATGTCATTCACATACACCCGTTTGGGATGGTCTTGATCTAAAAAACCATGAAATGTTCGTCCTCGCTAATATTTTCTTTCCAAATCTCCCCGAAAATGTACTTGGCAGTTCTCTAGCCTCTTTTTGGCATCTGTCCATCTTGTCATCCGGTTACAGTTACGTTGCATACCAGCCAGATATGATTGTGATACACTTAACTGGTTATACTTATACGGATGCAATGATACAGCATAACAAATAACAGGAGATACGGAATACAGCATTATCATAAGATAAGCAATTTTACGAGTGGGTGTAACGTGTATATTCCCCATGAGTCGCTTTCAAATGAAAAACGACGTAGGTATTTGCAATCCCCACAGACAGCGTGCAAAAATGATGCAATTCGCAATTCATTCCAAGCTATGTTTAAATTTAAAGGCTAAAGTTCGGTTATCTCAAGGCTACTCGAATGTTTTTGCATGCCAAACAATTCAGTTGTATTGTATTAGTTCAGTTCTGATATTATAATCCGCTCATTGTGTCTGTATGCTTAAGATACAAGATATAAAAAATGCAATATATTATCACAACTTCACGAACTACAACTGTACTTTTTTGGTTCTGTGCTTTTTGCTCCAAATAATTGCATATCACAATAAAAATGTAAATCATAGCAAAGACTCGTCGAGAATAATAATATTGATAGTTTCATGGAAATTGTTTTTAGTTAGAGGGTAATTTGTATATAGCACTTCTGATTCATCGAATAAAATAATAGGTAAAGTAATTATTATCAACACTGTTAGACTGTTACTTCTCTTTCCTGCGTCATACTCCAGTACACCATGCATAGTAAATATTACTAAACTATCTCGGTTAGAAAGCATGCAGTAAAGATGGAATTAAGACGCTCGATTATCCAATATTTTATTTCCTATAGAATTAACCTGATTGTAGGACTAGGACATGAATGTACAATAATAGAAGGTATATGTACAAGTGGATTTGATTTTTTGGGGTCATTGTTTATTTCCGATGTATAAATGTTGTAATTATTGTCCATCAAGTAACGAAAGGGCTGGGGACTATATAGAATGTGGGTCGAAAATCGATATTTAATAATAAACCTGATTGTTTACGTCGATAACGTGGTCAAATATTGTCCACATTTAGTCAATACATTTGGTGATTCCGATATGAACCCTTTGATTCCTATCCCAAAACAGGCACAAAATGTGATATGACTTGCCAAATGTGCCACTGAAATTAGTTTGGAAATTTTCTTGATTGGTTTATGCTATTAATAGCGATATTCTGCGACTCGTTCATTGCGTTGGTCGATTCTTCTATACTTAACTGAAAGGTTTCATATTTTTTATAATTTTTCGCTGGACAAGGCGTTCATTGTTTAAAGCAGAGAATTAGACATTTGACATACTGTAATTTGCTTAATAATACATCTAGAGAAGGGTGCGGGTGGAGTCCGTTAGTCCGTATCACAATCTAGCTGGAACTGAATGACATAACGACAAAGCTATCAAAATTAACTGCTGAAAGTTAAATGGCCTGACAGATGAGATGCATGTGAATGGCAAAAACTTTTGAAAACGAATGGGTACTCTTTCATTTCGAATATGAATGACAATAATTCAGGTCACCATTAAGGATACAAGCGGATATAGCAAAATAACGTCGAATAACAAACTAAGCAAATAACCCACTGAAAACATCGACTATCTCACACTACCCCAACCATACAAATACATAAGAACCATGTTCATCGTTTCATTGATTAGCCCCTAGGGATATCTATAACGATACTCAACTTGATATGTTTTAGTATAAGATTTTGTTTCTCCCAAGGGGGTGTGGCCGATTTCTGATCTTCCATAATCTATGTTAGGACCCATAAAGAACCCAAGCCCAAGATTGCTTGACAACAGCGGGCTTGGCTCGGTGTCGGTATCTTGTAGAACCAATGTAAATGTCTGAGAAAATAGTTGGGAAAAGTTGAATGCAGAAACGGACAGACAGATAGACGGACCGAGAGACAGATCAAATGAAGTGATCACATAAAGTATCTTCCTTCGACACATGTATCTAACTGCATGCACATGGAGGCGAAAAACAACTCGAAATGACACGCAACTCGTGATTTATCGCTTGTGATGTGATGGACAGTTTAATCCCTTGATGCCTATAAATTAATATTCTCATATCTTATCAATTCAAAGCAGACAGAGAGGCTCCGGTTAAAACAAGAGAACATTCATCCACACCACATGTACAGGAATAATAAGTTCAATAAGATATTAGAAAGTCAGACATCCGACAGTGGGTGGATAAGGAGTTAAAATTCGACTTAATCTACATAAATGCTCATTACTTAAGAGGAACACAATTTCACGAAGAAGAATATATTTTTATATTAAACTGTATAAATATGTTTTCTGATGTTTTTCACAAATATTATTGGTATCATTGGAATAGGCATTTGACGACGGGTTTGAGGTTTGACGTCAACTCAAAAAGAAATGATGAATGAGATTTATCAACGTAAATAGAATAGGATAATAAGAGCGGAATTGGGTATAATAATTTTCTTAATATTTTAGGCATTACGCGTTTTTATCGGTCTATTGCTTATTGCTTGCATTCAAACGATAAAGCACTGTTCAAGACTGTAACTGTCAGTACATGGTCATTGACTGATAAAAGCCCGTACCAAAATATGGCCTAATTTAAAGGGATTCTGAGATTTCTGACTGAGGAGACTGAACTGAAAGGTTAGAATTGTCTTGCTGCTAGACTATAGACTAGACAGACATTAATCATATCACACTCGAATGTATTTGATTGGAATTTGGAGTATGGATCATGAAATCGTTGTGTATTATGAATGTGAATACTAGGCAAGGCATGTACCTGATATGAATTAGATACCATTATCATTTGAAAGAAATTCTGAATGAAATACAATTATTTTGAACGTTTGAAGTCCCTTCTTATTCCTAAATTCCGACGTATAATTTGATCATCATTATAGTCTGCGGGACTTTGATCGCGTTCCATTTCGATATCATGATGAGTGTCCTGAGTCCTGACCCGAGCATATAAAAATAGGAGAAGTGGTCCTGTCCTGACTCCCGACTCCGATATTCCGATGTGCCATTTTTTGCACACTTTAATTGATTAGCTAAAGCATGCGAAAATCGCAAAATTTTACAGCGGGATGGATTTTATCTTAGACAATACTCGTGCTGTTTCAACAGCAAATTGGTTCTTATTTCCTTTTATCCTTTGTTTCTTTTATACTTATTTTGCATTTTGGAATTACTTGCAAAATTGATTTCATGGAAAAGGATACAATCCATTATTGCATATTTTTCCTGTTTTTTACGATTTTAGAGTCCAAGGCTAAGGCACAAGGCCTAGTCTGCAAAGTCAAAAGTCAGGCAAGTAGAGAAGGATTGCAAATTTTGTTGTTGGAAAGTTTTAAAGTTTTTCAAAGTTAGTTTTGTCACGTTGCTCGTTGCTCGTTCTCAGCTTGTTGCGGAAAGATAGTGAGTTGGGTTTTTGCTGTGCAAAAAGGAATTGAGATTGATGGGAAGTCTGTCCTTCATAAATTGTCCTTTCCCCGTGCAGACTGAGCTGTTTCGGAGTCAGCAGGTGATCGAGTTTGAGAAAAACACGGAAACTGTGTGAGGAGTTGAGGAGAAAGACGGGTAAATTTCGGAGTCGGTGTTACCCGGTGTCACTGTCCGGTTCGGATCGGAGCTATCTAGCTTTAATGTAAGCCTAATCGATAGTTCATTATACCCTACCGTGCCGTATAAGACATGTCAGTTAGTTATACACTTCGCCGATTCCTCCATTTTGCATTTCCTCCTGCCTGACCTGCCTCCAAAATGTCTAAAATCCGGATGCATGAAATGATAAGAGTACAGCCAGTACAGGTAGGAACCTTAACTGCAAACTGGATTGTACAGCATGATTGACACAGGGCAGGGCAAGGGCAAATTTAGCATCGTTAGAAGAACAAAGAACGGAACATAATAGGGAAAATTATAAAAAATAAGTCTTTCATGTCACATATTTGATTATTATGTCTGCAAACTTTTCATTTTCATGGCATGCATGTCTTCGACCATTTGAAACGTTTCCTGAGCATCGAATTACTTTCTTTTGGGACAGGATGCAATAAAAAGGAATTTGATTCGTAGTCAGTCATTCATTTTGCCATTTCATACTCTAGAATAATACGGATATGCATGTGAAATGGAATAGTTTGGGACGGGAAAGTGAACTTTGCTTTAGTGAAGTTTGCACCCGCATTCGGCATTTTTAATGGTTAATGGTCGATTATCGTCATACTAAAATTGAAGAATGCACATTGACATGCACGAGGATTATTCAAGAATTAAGAATATCAAAAATAGTTGTGTAGGTCCATAAGTAATTTCTTTAGTATTGGTATTATGGCGTCATGATCTCATGATGTTTGAAATAGTCACATGCCCCACACGGATGTATGGCTGGATTTCCATCATTTCTTAATTTGATTATTTTCGTGGAGGCTGCAGACTGTAAAATCAATTAAAAAAGTAAGGCTATCAAATAAAATACATATGATACTGATATTTGTCATAAGGACTTGTTGTAGCTTCACAGTCGAACATGTTTTGCATAAAAATATAATGAGGCGAGCGATTATTGGAGTCGTTTGACGATCCGATTACATTTTACAAAATTTACAGCCATCTGCGACTGAGAGAGTTGAGAATTTGAGATCTCGTAGTCAAATAGGAATTGTACAAAAATAATAGGCTGGAATCAATCAAAGTCCACATTTAATCAGGAATTGATGGATAGGTCATGGGAATTATAATTAATTGGCTTGTCTGAACTTTAGGTTAAGACTTGAGACATTTCATGTTATTCTCGCTTTGCCAAAATCATGTAACCGAAACCTCTCTGAGTGGGAGAGAGGTTTAAAGGTTTATTGGCATTGTACTCTTCATATCTGCAGAATTTTTTAATTTGGATTGATATATGTACCCTTCTAGTTTTAATTCTGTAAGATTATCCATTATCCGGGATCGCTGATTGGGATGACGTGCAAGAATTATCTTTAGAATGGCTTCGATGAGCCTGTCGTACCACGTCGTGAAGGTTCTCATCTCATGTAGCTCACGCCAACCACCCCTAAGTTTTGGAATGTTTTTTTTACACTCTAGCTGTGCATATGCATGCTTTGCTTACTGATTAGATTTAATGGGGTAATGTAATTGTTTCGAACGAGAAAGGGATTTCTGACCGACTGGATGAATGTCAAACGCATGTGAGTGACATATTCTTCTATGGCTAATGTGCAGTTTAATTTTATGGAACATACGGAAGAATCCTTGAGTCTGGCACAGTTTGTAACGATTTCCGCTGGGTATTAAATAAGTTCCAGGGGGTGGAGGGTAGACGCATGAAATAATTTTTTTAAGTTCTTAAGAGTGTACGTAGATACATAAGTTTCCTCTGTCTGTCTATCTCTGGGCATGTTTGGCCAATGATTTCAACGACTCCTCCAATGCAATTCCTTCAAACGAACATGCTACTGAACTCGAGAAGTTTGCATTTAAAAATAGCATTTTTCGGAGTTTGTTTAAAATTGTCTAAAAATAGGGTTTATCTCACGGAGATGAGGGAAAATGAAGGCAGGAGGAGAGGGAGGAAAGGGTTACAATTTGTTGACTTCAGTATTTATTCTATTACATATCTCTCAGGTCACCTCTGTCCTGTCTTAAACATCGTCGCATTTGTTGAGAGCCAGTACGACTTCCGGCAACTGTCATTTAATCCAGATCCTTCTTAATCGAAAGAGAGATTCTCGTAATTTAATAAAATTTGCTACGCGTCGAACAGAAGGACGAACCTCTCTCGTGATATTAACATCACGGAAGAACGACAGATAGGATAATTTGGATCAAGGCTTGCTAGGTATTTACCGAAACTTTTTACTATATTTTGATCGTTATTGGGAAACTCCGACAGGAGTCCAGGAAAGATCTGTGATTTGATTTCAATATATTCCGATCCAGAGAGCTCGGAGCTTCCAGGGAACTTCCCGGATCTAACGATATAGGAACAAGTAAAACAAGTTGAAGGTCAAAGTTTAGCCAAAGACGGAGTTGGTTGATGGTAGTGGTGCCAGGGTCTGAGTTGAATCGATACTTTCCCGAGAGCAGAGAATCCGGGCAAAATAACCTAGAGAACAGAGTGAATATTGCCCCGTGCTTCCAAAAACCTTCCCTTGGTTTCGGAACAGAATAGTACTGGGACGAAGACGAGAAAAAGAAGAAGAAATGTCCGCAAAAATCGATCCGGCAGTGCAGAAGTGCATTGGGGCTCTTCAGTCTGCTAAAAATGATACGGAGAAAATGGCAGCGCTCTTCCTTGTTACGAAAGTTGTAAAGGGGAGTAAGTTAACTCCAGATGCTCGGAATGCCCTCTTCGAAGCAATCGGTTTTAAATTCCTCCTCCGGTTGCTTACATCACCCTCTACTCCCGAATGCCCTGCGGTTCTTTACAAATCCGTTGCACTTACCATTCTTACAACATTTTGCTCGGACCCAAAAATTGCCGAGAGCAAGGAAATGCTGGATGCCGTTCCAATATTTCTAGGGATCATTGAGAAAGCCGACGAGGAAGGAGACGAAGAAGATGACCAACTTCTTCAAGTCGTCCGAGAGACTTATCAATGCCTCAAGGCTGTTGCAAGCGTAGACAAGGGAAGGGACACGCTTGTCAAATCCGGAGCTATTCAGCGACTTTGCGAATTGTATGCGAATCAAGCTTTTAATTCTGAAGAGGCTATAGAAATCATTGGATGTGTTGGTATCAAACTCCGTGCCAAAACTTGGGAAAATTCTCCAGACTCCTTTGCCGACATCATGGATAGACTGACACTTCAATTCGAAACTGATCAGTCGGATGAAAAGTTCATTGTTTGTGGGCTCATGGCAAGCATTATCCCAACCTACAACATGAACTTGGAAGACATATCAACCAAGTTTTGGCCTGCAGCGATCTTCAAAGGCCTTGTTGACATTTTGTCCAGCAAAATTACGGAAAAACAACGGAATCCAGCTTTGAGATTGGCATCCGTGATGTTAACAACGTTGGGGGTTGATTGGATCATTAAGAAGACAGAAGAAGGGCCTGCCGCTTATCAATTCCTCGTACTCTTAGTCCACTTGAGTTGTATTGAAGTTAGGATGGCTTTAGAGAACAGGTCCATGGAAAAGGTCATGGCAAATGATGATTTGGTCGGAGCTTGTTATGCAATCATCGAAACAACTGTTCGGTTTATGTCTGGAACTCATTTCGAGAATTTAGATGAAAAGCAGAAAGAACAAGTTTTTCACTCTTTAAAGGGAGCATACTGGGCTATTCTTGGATTTATCAACCAGATTCAAAACGAAGCTATGAAAAATCCTCGGAAGTTCTGGGATGCCAGAAAAAAACTAATAGCATGTGCTTCCATTCGATGCCTTGCAGCCTGGTTGGCTGACGAGGCTGCATCAATGAAAGAAGAAGTTTTTAAAGTACTTCCATTTGTCCTTGCCCTAGTATTTGAGACTCTTCAAGATGACGAGGACAATTTAAGTCCAGAAAATCAAGTTTTGGCCGAGGTTGGGAAATGTACTGAACCCATAATGCCAGAAGTTTTGGTAACTCTTTTGCCTGCATTATGTAATTTTACTGCTGAGGAAAGGGGAGTTCATATGCTGATGGACTCGGAAGGCGAAGAACATCTCTTCCGTTTCATTAAGCACAACTGGTCGGTTTATAAGAACCTTAAGGATGTGTTAGAAAAACTTTCTAGACCAAAAAAGCCAGGAAAGAAAGCCAAAGGACCAGAAGAAGAGATTGAAATGAGTGTTGAAGATACTCAGAAGCTAATGACAAGGCTCCGAGTGGCAATGATGAATACTTGCAATATATTCATAAATTCAACCGTCTTGGATCCCGATGTGGTTGCTACTAGTGCCGTGTTTCAGCAACTAATGAGGTGGGCGTTTGGAGCGATGCCCTTACTGACTAATTCTGAAGAGGATCTCCCGTTGATGTCCAATGTTGCATCACTTGGACTCCTCCTCCTTATGAATATTTCAAAGAAGACGTTGGATGCCAAAGAGAGGGGTCAAGCCATTAGTCCAGAGGAGGAATTCATTACCTCTCAACTCATCGTCGGAACTGATAACTCTGCTTTCCGGTTTGGCCAATCGGTTGTAAGGTTTGTATGGGATGCTCATCTTCCAGATGAGATTCAAAGACCTCCTGCTCTCGAACTGACATCAAACTACAGGTCGGTTTGGGCTGAAATTAAAGAAATGTGGTTTCTTAGTCTCCAGACTGTGGGGTGTCTTTTTGACATTGTCCCCTGGTTGGCGGACTTTTGTGCGGAAAGTGGTTTCCTTGAAGCTCTCATCAAGAACATTTCCGTAGCATTCAAAAATCGGATTGACCAAAGCACTCTCTCTGCCTATGAAGACTTCTTGTGTGCGGCGACCCTCTGTAAGAACTCCGAAAAAGCTACGACAGTTTTAAAGTCGAAGGGTCCTGCTCTTGCCAAAAGCCATCATTTGAGGGCATTGGCGAAAGCACTCAAAGAAGTTGGAGTTGAATAATCATTCAATGCAGATTGCCTTTGATGTCAATTTTAGCCAATTCAGTTGACGTCTGCATTTCGTTTATTGGGCATAGGATGTAATAATTAATTAACATGATGAAAGATTACTCTTGTGTCGGGTTTTGAAGTGTTGTTGTGTCTCATTTTTCTGCCGAATGTATAGGAATTCATAAAAAAATGCTAAACTCAGTTTTTGCTGATCCTGTTTTCAATCATTCGATCATTTGTACGCCACTAATTAGAATTATGTAGAATACTTGAGACTCAAGTGTCTTTGTTATGGATGGTATTTTTAAGTTGGTTTCATTGTATTTTCCTACTGATAATTGCCTCGTGTAATCCTGATTGAGCACTTAAACTAATGCGTTGTTCATTCTTAGGCCTGGAGGGCTTATTGTACAATTATGAGATAGTGAATAATTAAATTGTAGTATTGATTCGTACTAATGACATGACTTTTGACTTCTCAAATATTGATAAATAGATAAGCTAAATATGAATCGAAGAACTGAAATAGTAATAGTAGTTGGGCGAAGCCACTTTCCTTGTATATTTTGGGTGTTCTCAAGTCTAACTACTCTATTTATGATAATTTTGTACATAATATTTTTGAGTTATCCATCAACCATGATTATGATTATGTACTTTTGGAGTTTGACTCCATCGAAGGCCAAACAAAAGGCTTGAACTCTAGCAGGTTGTATCTGTAATTTTGATAAGAATATCATTTCAAGAGATAGTAAGTTGTCATAATATTATATTTAGTGCTTACTGTAAATTGATTGTTTATTTGAATTCTGCATTATTGCTTACTGTTTTTCATTTCATTGATTGATCCAAGTTACCAAAAGGAGCTTCGTCTTATCTTCCGTCGCTCAATCAAAATTGTTCCTTACATATGAATTTATATATAATCCTTATCTCTGTCAGGTTCTTAAAATGACGATGATGCTGATGATAAATGAAGTCAATAAATCTTAACTGTGAACACATTTTTCTAGTTTCTGCTGGTGTCTAATAATCTGGTTTTAGGTCATATTTTCTCACAGAATAAATTTTTTTCTCGTAAGTTCACTAACATTTAGGTAGGACCTTCATTTCACACATGCGATTGCAATTTAAAACACATCACGAATCACGACGTCCAGGTACATTTGCTTGGTGCATGTTCATCATAAAAGGATTTTATTAATTTCTTTTGACTTGGTGTGTTTATTACAAAGGAAATTTGCTGTCTTTTCATCGTACCTTCCCACGGTGAAAGCTCAAGCTTTCAAGACCAAATACTTTAATGGCAATTCCATTTTATCAAGGTTTCATCTTCATTTTTATTGATCAAAGCGATCAAGGATATTGCTTTTAGTCGCTTTAGTAAGATAGACATTAAACAGCTATGATATTTTATCGCGTGATCAATCATAATGGTTCATAAATACATGTTTGCAATATAAATTTCAAATCCGTCGTTTATCGTTGAACGATATTTTGGAGGAGAGTTAATAAATTCTGAACAGACTCTGTCAACAAACCGGAGAACCCGTTTAAAACCGGTGAATGAAATTGTTTTTTTTTAATTGATGAGCGTTGAGTGTAAAAAAAATGTCGATATGGTATGTGGGGTTTGACGTTTGTGATGCTTACAGACACAGAACAAAAGTTGTCTCTTAATTGGATCGGATTCCCCGATCGGCCCTCACTCAGTTACATTATTTCATGATGGTAAACTACGAAGGTAACCTATTATGTTAAGCTAGCCGCTAATTAATTTAATTTATTTTTATACAAATTATCAGTTCAGTAGTTTTGATTCGTCTTTTGTATCCGTACTTGTACTTTACGAATTAAATACGTATTTAATCATTGGTGATGATAAATTATTAAATGATCTGAGGGCAGTTATAGAAGTTTAGAACAAGTATCTGATATAAAGACTGGTTGTGTTAATGAAGCCTTTTATTCAAATCCATTTATTTGATACTTTTCGTCGTCCAGATTGCCGAGATTATGACAAGGGAAATGGAGATACCGACGTCTGTGGCTAAGAAGATTTCTGACACGTACTTAAGACGGTTCCGTCGATGTCCTGAAAATCCTCGGATGCCTTTGGATGAATGGAGGCTGCTTCTATGGATTGAAGCTCTCGGAGAGGACTACGAAGAACTTGCAGGTACGTTTATAACAGCTTTTGTTAATAAATATATTTGACGAGTTGGAAGGCGTTAAGGCGTATTTATGGATGGGTTTTTCACTGGCAACTCTTTATTTTTTCAGAGGATATTTATCCAAGATGGAGAAAGCTACGATATCGCAACTTGGCACTAACGGAATCGACAACCAATCTTCTGAAATCGCTGCACAAGCAATATCAATTGGCTCTCGTCACAAATGGACCATCAAATTCACAATGGGAAAAGGTAAGCGACGTCAGTATTCAACAACCTATGTGTGAAAATCATTTTTTGGTAGTTGTACAGGAATGTCCTGGGTGCTGGTTAAGAAAATAATAATTCGGCTCGAATTCAGAGTAAGTTATTGAAAGTGACGTTCGGAATGTAAGAACGTTGTTTGTCGACTTTGTTCTCGATTTGCTATAGTCTGTGATAAGTCATTGTAATCGGAGGCGTTGTTTGTAAACTCATAAGATTTTATTTTGATTTCCAGATTCGCGAGTTGAAGTTACAAGAGCACTTTGACAGTATTGTTGTAAGTGGTGACTTAAAATGGGAAAAGCCTCAGCCGGAGATTTTTCACAGAGTGTGTACTTCTCTAGGGGTAGAACCATTCGAGTGTCTAATGGTTGGCGATAAAATTGAAACTGACATTGTTGGGGGTTTCCAGGCTCAGTTAGGTATCACGGTTTGGGTTCAAAATGACGAGCCAGGTCAAGCGTCTCCAAATCCTCCCCCAGATTTTATAATTCGAGATATCTTTAACTTAGTACAGATTTTGCAAGGGGGTAAGGATAAAAATAAGTCGACCAAAAGCATTCGAACAAAACCCAGCACTTCAAGCGGAGCATCTTGCAGTGCCGGCTCGCCACCGGTAGCTTCAACTTCGGCTGCTATTGGAGTGGCCAAGTCTTCAGCCGGTCAAGCTGAAGATGATTGACCATTGAGTTTGCCAGTTAGGGATAGATTTACCGAATATTAGTTGCAATCATTTTTTAGAGGCTTTAGAGTTTTAAAATTACAGTCCGTATTCCAGAGAATCAGTACCTTTATTCATTAGATTCCATGTAAATAATATTTCGAAGTATTTCGAACATAGAATTTTTAAATCTCGAAGTGTGACAACTGCTGAGATCTACTATTATGTCAAAAATCGTAATGACTTTCTTCCTGTAAATAGTAATATAAAAAAAAAAGAATTATCACACTATCGACACCATCACGTCTCTTTCACTTTGACACCTGAAAGTATCAGAGAATTAGAAGTTTCGTGGATATTCCATGACTAGATAATATCCTTACAAAAGTTCACTCAATTGTGATAAATCAATTACCTACCAGTAATCGGAGCAGCATATTCTATTTTATATGCAATCCATCAGCGATAGTTTATTTGAATCATGTGATAAATGCAAAGTGATGCAAGTCTCTGTCACAAGGTTTTGAAGGTACCTTGGGTATTACCGTTTACAAGATGTACAGAAGATTACTAAGCCTTCCCACGGAGTTTAGATTCCCGGCCTCGTTTTTGGACTGCAGAAGAACCTTTGACTTAAAATGGCTAATATTAAGGATTCAGCAAACTAAATTTATTCAGTAGTAATAATAAGATGAAATCATGTAAATAGGAATTTAAGCACAAAACATAGTTTATGGGATTAAATTGTAATAATCGGGTAATTGAAAAAATGCTCACAATCAAGTGTCTTATGCAACGAAAGTTGTACGGTTAAATAAAAATATATGCAACTCATTTACTGATGACGAGAATAATGAACGACGCATTGCACCGATTGTGCAACCAGGTAAAGGCGGAATAGGAAAGCTGCTATTTTCTTCCTAGCGAACATCTTCCCTATTTTTGTAGAGATAATCATGTAATAAAATTTTTAATACCCGTATGTAAATCAAAAGTTAATGGAATTAATAAAGATCAATCAATATAAAATAAAATCCAAAACTGTATTGTGTACTCATATTTACTGTATGTGAAAAATTAATGTATTTATTATTTTGTCCAATTAACTAATTGTGCATAACCTACATTACATCTGCAATAATTACGTGGATAGATATGCTATAAAAATACAGCTCTCATCTCATGATCATTACATGTATGAAAAGGGGTAGTAGCTCTGCTGTATGATTCGGATTATCCGTCACTCTAATAGGAATTGTACATTTTGATTGAGCCATAAAAAATCAGTATAACGTTACTCACAACAATGTCACAATCACAATATAAGTAAGAGACTTCAAAAGTAGATGAAGATTTATTAAGACGACCCTGTCGAACATCGACTAGGAGGAGAATCCGATCTGACGCTCCGTCTCCGACGGTGTACTTCATAGTCTTCTAATGGAAAGTTGTTACTTCTTGTTTGCTTGCCAAGGCGGGTTGGAGAAAGTTCAGAATCGTCACTATTCATTTCATCGTGGTGGTTGATGATCTGAACAATTTCGAGAGCAGTTTCGCTATCCAATCCAGCCTCTTTCAAAGTCAATCTCAGTTCGTTTTCATTGAAACTAGGACTGCTTTTTGAACTTTGATTGTCCTCGTCGGAGTTCCTTCGACCATGATGAGCCAGACGTTCTGAAGATGAGTTGCTATCATGACTCAAACTTCTTATTTCATTTCCCAAGTGGCTTCGTTCATTATTTCTTATCGTTTTCTTCCCGTTCGAACTCGATGGGGGAACTTTCTCAGGTATGCTTATCGACTTTTCCTTTTGGTAAAAATAGGAATCTGTTGTATAGAGAACGGATCCGTACCCGAATTCTAACTTGTTCAAGGTGTCATCCTTAGGGATGCCTAAGTCCATTCGAAGCTTTTCCAGCATTTCCTCCATTTTATTCTAAAGGATTGGATTGATAATAAATACATTTTTGACTTTGTTTCCTTTAGATGTCGATCGAATTATATTTTTTGTAATGCATGTATTTAATACAATAAAACATAATTTCAATATACATAAAATATTAATGAACAGAGCATTATTGAAACTCACCGGATCAAGGCCTGTATGATTTTCTAGATGGGCTTTAAACAGAATTTTGAGCCCTTTGTTCGTGTAAATTCCCCTATTAACTATATCTTCCGTTATGTCAGTAAGAAAGTTCAAGTATTTATCGCATGTTGGATCCGATCTAAAAAACATACATTTTTATCATATTAAGTCATTTCGGTATTATCATGAATTCCATTATTGACAAACATAAAAGATCCACGACTAACATCGACGAATTCCGCTTTTCATTTGGCCTCTGAACCCTAGCCTTCAAGGCAGGCACTATCTCCAGGTTAGCTGAGGAAGCCACCGTCGACAACGCGGATTTGTAGTTTCCATTGTTATTATTCTTATCCGTGAGTTTTCTGCTTCTTGACTTGCTGTATTGAGTCGGATTCGTTTTTTCCGGCGTTGATTCTCGGGTCGTAATACGGCTTTCACCACTAGAGAAGCCATACGCGGAATCTCGACTGGAATCTTTGTTATTTATCAAACCCAAACTAGATAATGACGTGGCCTTTCCACTTAGGGACTGTGAACAATAGCCCGTTGAAGACGTCCGAAGAATAGCAGCCGACTTTTTCCTAGATTTTGAAGAACTCGTAAACTGTTGTATGGAATTCGGGCTTTGAAGAGACATTGGTATTTTCCTGGGTGGCAGTGTCACTATAATCAAGTCTTCTGTGGTTAACTCATCGCTTCCACGAATAGTTCCCTAAATTTTATTAAATATCGGAATAAGATTTCAGATAAACATTATGAAAGATTGATGATTTTTATAAATCGTATTTAAAATAATAAAATTGGAAACCACTTACCACAGAGCCTCCACTTCCTCCACTAAGGTATCTCATCTTCTCCCCCTTTGCCTTGATTTGCTTTCCCCGACTTTCACTTCCTGTGGTCCTACGCTGATTATCTATTTTTGCTTTACTGTTACTAATGGCTTCAGAGAGTCGCTTTCCTTGTGAACTTATCCCCGAGCTATTTACTGGTGGCTTCTTCTTAACAACCTTCTTGGGTGAGTTTTCATTAGATTCACAAGGGAGAAAGCATTTGGAATGTCGTGAAAGTCGGGACTCGACCATGATTTCCGGTTGATATGTTTCATTATTATTGGATTTCTTGATCGGTTTTGATTGAACTAAGGCAGTACTGGGCTTTCGAGAATTTGAAGTGACTTTCTTCTTAACATTACTATTATGCTCGTGCAAATGTTCCAGGAATATCTGAATTTTCTCTGCAACCCCAATGGTTTCGACTCGTGGTTCGTCAGGTTGAGTATCACAATCTGAGACCAGAGCTGCATAAAAGGGGATACATATTTAATTAGGTACAAAAGACTGTGATGTTCGACTGGAGGTAGGCAATCTGCTAAATACACAATTCCATCAATAAATAATTGATTGTGTATATCCGGAGTCATATATTTCGGAATAATTAAAGTGGTCTGCAAACTTTATTGAATGAGGCGTTTGTTTGCTTAAGTTCAGTTTTGTATCGAGATATTATTTTTCTTGTCCTTACCATCCGTGGAGCTTTTCAAGCTGGAAGGCCCGAAGACAACTTGATAATCCACTCCAGCGTCAAGTGGATCGTGATGGTAGAAGTTAGTCTTGTCGACGATGGATTTCCTTAGCGGACGTTTACTCGTCAGAGTTCGTCCTGAACTTTGAGGGCTTTCAACCGCATCCGACAAGTCTATATACTGTGGGTATTGACAGGTCACGGTTTTGCTATTCGTCGACCCTTTCTTGATTGTCAGACCCGTGGATTTCTTGACAGTTTTTTTAGGCTTCCCTGTCGTTCCTGAACTTCCTGATTGCATTACCTGCTCGAGGACCAGAAATAAATCATACATACATTGTGTTTTAAATGATTATTTGACTGATTAGAACGCAAATCTAGACATTTTTTACCAAGTTAAGCTTCATCTTACAATTTACAGAAAAACTGAGACTAATAAAAATTATGTACCTTCGAGGTAAGTTGAGACTTGGTTGACTGAAGCATATTTGGATTTGAAGAAGATGCTCTCGGAACGGCTGAATCGACTCGAGGCTTCACATTTAACAACTTTCTATAATGATTCGCCATGTGGTTAAACGCCAGCCACTGGCCAGCCAACGAATTCGGTACGGCTGGGATGCCACTAAATGCTATAAATCAATACATGAAAGACAGACTCCTTATATTTATTTTCAATTAGTACTAAAAATTTAGACAACTCTGAACGAGTTCATGAGGCATCCAAAAACTACAAGGATGAAAAGGGCTTTCACTCACGATCTTGCTTCTTCATGATTTATAATATTGAAGGTATGAATTCCAGCCAAGCTTATGCCAATCTTTTATAATTCAAATTTCCACTCCTAAACGTGTAGAAGATCCGTAGCTTTCTCCAGGGAAACGCGGAGGATCAGGACAAGTACTTGCGGTTTGATGTGATTTGGGATTGTCTCTGAATAAAATCCTGGAAAAAGCAGAGATCCACCTCGTCGTCCGAGTCTAATTTCTTTCTGAGGGATTGCACTTTCAGAACTAATGATGGATGAACGCACGAGTTGTTAACTAATCGACCCATCATGTCCCCCACCTAAAACTCTTTTGTAGTACGAACGTTACAAAAAGGTCGACGAACAAAAGACGAGTTTTCTTCCGCCTCCACCCTCCGCCAAATTCTAGAACACTATTGATAGTATCGCTTTTTCTTAGAACAGGGTTCTAATGGAAATAAATGAAAGGATAAGTAGGAAGTAAAGAATGACATAGGCACTATGGGTATTATGCAAACTCCAATCCCGTTGAGGTGAAAGCAGTAGGTACTCCAGGATAATGACAGGCAGACGAAGAAAAAAACTAACCCACGGGGTCTTTACTTATTACACATTCACAAGTCAGACAATCAAACCAAAATCAACCCGAATGAATTGATCAATCAAGAACCCCTTTTTAAAGCCCCTTGCCTGCTTCTGCTTCTACAAACCAAAACCAAATGTTTAAGTAACTTGTAAAAATCCTGCTTCTCTTTATGCATGAGAATGAGCTCTTGACGGTTGTGTCCAAAGAAAGGGGTGAACAAGGCAAATCGCTGGTTATCCTTGCGAGGGATGGTAATAAACTAGAGGTAAAAATAATATCAATCCAACGGGATTCGAATAAAAATGTAGATATATTGTATAGTTGTGGAGGTATTTTTTTGTTCTTATCGTTTCTCTTGGAGTAATAGCCTATTTCTGGTACTGTTCACCAGTTCACCTTTCTCAGGTGAAAGTTATAAGGAAGGGAGAGCTTTCCATATACCCGGATCTACAGTACGTGTACGTAGACGCGATGGCGATAGGGTGTCCAGGAAAGGATGTCAGGTGTATTGTGATAATATTGATCCATTAGCGAAGCCAATCCCACTATTTAATCCACCTGCGTGATTCCTTTCCATTATGTTTCATAAAATCATTAAAATACGTGTAACTCTGTCCAGTCCACATACACACGGTGTGTTTGCTCTTTTGCTTCGGAACGCCGAGGGATCATTATGGTCGTGTTGGTTGATTTGAGTTATAGAAATTAATAGAGGGTGACGTACTTGGTTTGACTGTTTAAGATAAAAATAAATATTTTGAAGCTATGATGCTTTGTGGAAGGTATCGCAGGGAAAAGCAGAGTAATATCAGAAACTCTCGATCTCCGGTGAATCTATAATATTAAAAGGCTTCGATTTTTTATTAAAACTTTACAGGACAACCCCTTTCATATTAACTGACATTTATTTATCGACCATGGATTTATTTATGAAATTAAACTTCACCTCCAGAAAGTAATGCTTCCTAAGAGAGGAAGTTGTCAACATTTTTTTCATATTTTTAAATCCGTTTTTCAGTATCATTCATTCATGATGACGCGGTTTGCTCTATAGTTTTTAAAGAAGCTGTTATAAATGTGGCGTTGGAGCATTGAAGGCTGAAGATTTAACCTGGAATCGATATGTATTTTATTCTTGTTAATGGCTGAGATTTTCCGCTACAATTGAGGATATTTTTTGTTAAAATAGGGAGGGGGAGCATTTTTGTAATTTTTGTTTTTTAGTTTTTGCACAAAAAACATGACCCAGTGCATTTAACATCGAATGATTATAACGTATGGTTTAATAGACATAATTAAAAAAAATTGTCCACACTATCGTTATTACCAGAACTCATAATGACTGAGTAACGGTACGACAGTGTAACAGTATGAACACCACAGGTGTTTATTTTGCATTGTTGTAAATCCATTTGATACGAAAATCAACAAGCTGCGTGGACAATGCTTTATACCAACGGGGAATTACCCCGCCCCGACCATGATTCGAACCTAGGAGATTTGGAAAAACGTCCGAGCATCTAACCTTGCGCCGTGAGACTCACTTCAAGTTACTGCCAGAAGTAAACCTACTGTTGTAATTCCGACGGCACTGACTAGAACAATTGATCTGAGCGTCTTTGCCTGGTCTGTCGATTTTGAAGCCTTCATTTCATGACCAAAGAATTAGAAAATTCGTCTACTATATAACTCTATAAGGAGGAGATGAAAAGAACAATTTCAGCAGTTCCAGCTCCAATCACTAATTAAATTACTACGGACTATCGAATGGGTAATTTAATCATTATCTAAATCATATTCTGGATTTCTAAAAATAATCATATGCTCCTACGATCATGAAACTGATGCTCCATTACTCTTGCAGTCGCGCATCATCACTATTTCATGATTTCATGCTTTCATCAGGTAATTTACGCAATTCTATGTAGGTTAATTATAACGGATAAAGCATGGAATTTCGAATGATCATTTTATCAAATAAAATACAATTTCGCAAGTTTACAGCGTCTCACCATTTTACATATCATATCATGTATATCATATCAATCGGGCATTAATTATTTGGCGTGAAAAAATCAAATAATTCAACAACAAGACAACGATTTTTAGTTTGTTGTTTAAATATTTCCAAGTCATTGCTAGACAATCACTTTTAGCGTGAAAAAAGAGACGCAGAGTGAGGATATAAATAGGTGGAAGTGGAACGGAAGGAATGAACTCACTTTAGGGCTTGAAGGCGGGGGTCCGAATTAGTCCACGGGTATTTTTAAAAAAAAACGGGTATCTGCAAAAACAAACCGGTATCTGCTTGCAGATACCCGTTTTTTTCAAAAAATACCCGTGGACTAAGTCGGACCCCCGACTTCAAGCCCTAAAGCAAACAATCACTTTTAGCGTACAGATTGAAGAGTCATCGAGCTATGATTTGAGAATAATGCTGATGTGGAACCCGAACTGAACCGGTCAGCCAACTTTCAAAGTCGTCCTTATCCACACTCTTCTTCCACTTCTTATTGTCAATTCAATCATCAATACGGAGTTGTCGACGGATCAGCACTATCAGCAGGTAACTTTGAACTTTAATTAATTGTAAAAGATAATTGTACTTTTATACGTTTCACATGTAAACATACTATTTCCTAATGCGTGCTTACTTAGAATGTCACGTATGCAATATGCAACGGTGAAACGATAATCTGTGATCTGTGATCTGTAAGCTTTGACGTTTGCATTGACGTTTGTGGTGTGGGTGGATTCCCAATTAGTTTCGCGTACACCCGTTTCGTTGCCGTTTGTTTTGTATTGGATATTTAAAATATAAATATTAAAAACAGGTTGATTGAAGCACTCCATCTCCGTCTCTCTCGGTACTCTGTGGTCATCTTCCAATCTTCCTATCAGTACACAGTACACAGTATTTGTGTGGACTTTGGACGGACAACTTTTAATTAGCTTTCCAGTTTGAGCTACGCGTCAGCGTTGTCATTCCGCATTACGCATACGTCACGCGTATATTTCGTATATACTTTTAATTTGTTCCTTGAGGTTCGGAACGGGAAATAAAATAAGGATGAAGGAATTAGGGTTAACGATTTTGGTGGTGCTGGGGACAGTCTTGCATTTAGGAGATTCTTTGATGTTCCAACTCCAGCCTAATGCCCATAAATGCCTACGGGAGGAGATTCACAAAGACGTGCTTGTGTCGGGGGACTACGAAATCACAGAAGTGCCCGGCCAAACTGTCGACCTTCATGTAAGTTACCATATGCGGATATGTGATATTTCCGAAACAAAGTACACAGTACGTTACGTTATTAATTAAATTAATTTAAAACATTGCGAATCCTAGGTTATTGACTCTAAAGGAGGATCATTGGCAAAGAAAGATCATGCTGAGAAGGGAAGGTTTACTTTCACGACAGATGAGTATGAGGTGTACGAAATCTGCTTCACGTCCAAGGTCCCTCACGGTAAATCATTCTAGGATTATTTTTATTGTAATTGTGTGAAATTGCCTCTGCTAATTCAGTAATTTTAAGGCTGAGCTGACCTATACTTATTTAGTATTCGTACGTTGTGATTAATTTAATTTTCAGGTCAACATGGGTTCCCTCAAGAGATTTATCTGAGCACGAAGCATGGAGTTGAAGCCAAGAATTATGAAGGCGTAAGTACTTTTATGGTATTCTGTATGCAACGCACCGGATTTGAGAAGCTAAACATAAACATGATATGTGAATATATTTGTAGTTGGACGAAGCTGCCAAACTGAAACCATTAGAAGTAGAACTAAAACGATTAGAAGATCTTTCAGAGTCGATCGTCAAGGACTTTGGTTATATGAAACAACGAGAAGAAGAAATGAGAGATACAAATGAGTCCACAAACTCTCGTGTTTTGTACTTTTCCATATTTTCTATGTTGTGCTTGTTAGGTCTAGCAACTTGGCAGGTTCTTTATCTCAGACAGTTTTTCAAACAGAAGAAGCTCATTGAGTAATACATACGTTTACTGATCAATAATATTGATTCATAAACTTGGAATTTGCTGTGATTCAAATTTCGAAATAGAAGAACTGGCCGTCAACATCACATCACGCAATCATTCTAAAATACTACTACTGTTTTTATAGTTCAATACCTAACTAATCGATTATCGTTCTTTCTTTGTGTTATGCTCTTATGTTTAATTATTTAAAATATTCGTGGAATACGTGTTTAATCGGATTGGATTTGGAATAAACAAATAAAATTAAACTTTCTTTAATATACCTATGTATTTTATTTTCGGTAGTTAAACTTCCTTCATAAAGATTTATCACAACACTGGCTGGCTGACATATTTATACTTTGACAACTTATATCAATTTTAAGGGTTATTCCAACTAAAAATAAAACTTGAACAAATCCATATTGCTGTTAGCATTGATTTATTAGTCAGTCATCCATCCCTAACAATTATTTTATGGAATGTTAAAATGCTTTCCAATCATTCTATGAAGTAGTTTTCATGGTTTGTGATTTTATAAATCGACGCAAATCGAATGCAGCTGCCACGCATTGCAATTACAAATACCTACGGGTCCCAGTCCTAGGTCACAACACACGAGCTAAATCTTAAAGCCATAATAAAATACGAACAACGTTCGAAAATTTGTGACTGACTAGCCATATAATGAAATGATTGATCATGTCGCTGACGTTACGATTTTACAACACAGAGTTTTTGGACGCAGGTGCTTGAGGGAATACTAGCGTTTTTGCTCTCATAAATGAGAGGTCTGGTATTTGTTGTAAGATTTGTTGAGCTTCTTTGCTTAAGGGTCTCCTTCCGTATGCAGTGTTCGGCTGCGTATCTGTTCAAAACAAATGTAAAAAAAATCAGACTTTATGAAAACGATAGCAGTTGACGGCAATATTCTTACGGAACATATTAGTTGTGAAGTCGAAATTCCAAAGCGCTGCTTGTGTAATACAAAGATTTGATGCATATGTTTTGTTTATTCGAAGTAAAGGTTATCAAATAACGATATCTATAGATAGAGGTACAAGTAAATCCTTTACGGGTAATACCTTCGGAACTGGTAACCCCAGATTTGTGAGCAAACTCGTCTGTTTCATTTGACTTCATTGAGGACGGACAAACTTCCGGTTGTAATAGTGCTGCTTCTACCATGCTGGCTGCAAAACGTGGTACTTCAATAGCTCCCCATCTTTCCGTGTAAACCTTTCGGAAGCGTAGTGAAATATTTTGACTTCAATTTTAATTGTTGATCGCAATGGGGTAAAGTGAGAGTTATAGGTAAATTTAAATTAATTTGTATCACTTACGATTGTAGTGCTATCAATGTTTAAGCTGTTGTACAGTTTCTGCTGACAATGACTATTTGGCCATTTAAATACAAGTCCTTTGCTTTCTTCGAAGTCTTGGACATGGACCCAATGAGCATCATTCGACTCTTGCAATTCTTTATCGATATTTTTGAATTTCTTGGAATCGTCTGTTGTTTCTGAGGAACCAGATGTGTCTTCAATTTTTGGAATAACAGTTTTTACTAGATTTTCGAACTTAGATTCTAAACTTGTCAGTGAATCGATAGATGTTCGTGGGGTCATCGTGTATGAAATTCTTCTATTTAATGTAGTCGATGATGCTTGAGGTACTGGCTCTTGAAAGTTTTGAAAGTCAGCAAAATCATCACTATCCACCGCAATACATGCTTGTTGAGGTTGGTCCAGCCGACTTTCAGTATCGGGACTACTAAATATTGGATCGGCTGGTGATGCTTTAACATCTGTTATTATGGCGTTAGGCCATGTAGCCGAAGTACTGGAAAAATCTCCAAATTCATCTTCGTCGTCGTCTTGTATCGGGCCAATATAAGAAGTTTTCATTTCATTACTATTGCTACTATCTACTTCTTTTTCAACAGAAGTTTTTTCGTAATCTGCTCCCGGCGTGGTTGTGGTTTGAAATGCTCCGAAATCTCCGAACTCATCTTCTTGTCCTTCAAAATCTCCGAAGGCATCCTCCTTGTCTTCAATAGTTAGGTTAGTCTGTGCATCACCAAAACTGTCGTCTCCAACCTCTTCAATATTCAAACTGTTCGGGATTGATACTGGTACTGATATATCTGTGTTGGAATCCTGAAACTCTTCAAACTCATCGTCTGCATTCAAAGAATTTCCTGATCCTGATGGTATAGTTCCTTCCACAACTTCAATTTGAAAATCACAAGAAGCTGTGTGTAAAATACTATCTGATGTCGCCGTTTGTTCGTTATTTATTCCCTCATTGTTATCATTGACTGAAACGTCAATTGGACTACTTATTTGACTAAAACCCTCCTTTGGTGATATTGAAATTCCTTCAAGTTGATCGTCAGATGAAACGGTTGTAGAGGCTGGAATGGGCGAAGTGGTATTTTTGCTACTGTCCAAACTTTCGAAGTTGCAGTCCGACTTCAACTCCCTATCCCAATCACCACTGTCTTTGGCTAAGGCACTATCAGGAGTTTGTCTTTCCAGATCAACAACATTAAGTATTGTGGAACTATCTTCCAAGATACAGTTTTCCAGCAGCTCCGGCGAAATCTCGTGTGAAGTGGAAATTTGGGGAGACTGTAAAACATATGCATGCTGATTACAGTCTGTGAATTCATCAGAACTTTGAGAATCCGAAGCACTTCGATTAATGCCCGTATCGAAAGAAGAGTCTGACGGCACAGCCGAAGGACTAGAAGTTTTTATTTCACATTCTCCTACGGGACTTTCATTAGGACTATTGCCAACGTCAATATCACAATCTGGACTGCGTCCGTTTGTCAAAGAATGCGAATCCATAGGTTGCAGATAAACTGGATAAGACGACAACGTGGATTCACATTTAGCACTTTTTCGTGGGGTCGACATGGGTGATGGATCGGCTGTGTAATGAAATAAAATTGTGAATAAATCTTAGAATCATTTCAAACTTCAAGCATTCGAGTTTAGTATTTTTAATTTTTGCATTTACCACTGAGGTCGAGTTTAAGTCCAGGGGTCCGAAACTCTTCACTATCTTCCTCTTCTGAGGAGATATCCAATGGCGGAGGTTCATTGGAAATCATCGAAGGAAATGAGTTCGACATCTTGAATAGCCAATAGTTTGAAAATTCCAATTTGCTGAAAGAAGGGTACTAAATGGCTAGTAGAATGGTTGGAATTGGGATAATATCGTTTGTCGTCTCCAAAATCAGAAACCAGTTTCTATTTTCATAATTTCAAATGAATAATGCACTTCATCAGTCAGTTCACAGTTATTATTATACATAGCAAATTTCGGGTTGAGTTGGTACCTTTGACCTTATATATAGGACTGCTGATGGTGATTATAGAAGGATTTTAAAAATCCATAATCTACAAACAATTAGCTAATCCAGTTTAAATTGTTAAAGCCTTTTGCCTTGAAATATGAAGGTTTCGAGTTCCAAATCCATGATTGATTGCAGATTTGCTAAGAGAACGGATACGACAGCATACGGATGGGCTTTGATTTGACTTCTTCGAACTTCAGTCTTTTCGCCTGCGACCTAAAATAGATTATTGATTTTTACTTTTTACATCACATACGATTATCGTCACGATACATATAGCCGTATATACAGACAGGTACGATGTACGTGGTACATGGAAATACAAAGCAGATAGCCAGTGACACTGTGACCTGCCCATTGCCCATCTTCAATCTTCATGGACCACCTACACGCACAGCAAGTGCACAGAGTACAGGCAACAGCAGGGCACAGGGAGGGTTACACAAACAAACTATAGACAGAGCAATCATTACGTGGAAAACACTATGCACTAATTTCAAATTTATAGATACATAATAATACAAAATACTAATTCATAATTACAAATTAATTAGCAGCAAAACAAAAAAAAACAATAAAAATTCAAAATTACCTTGAAATGGTTTGCTGAACATATCTAGCTAGAACCAATCAATGTCCAATAGTCCAATGCTACAAATTACAAACATTACAAAATTTAAATTACAATTTGCAATTGCGAAAAGGAAAGTTAGTTTATGATTTACATTTTGCATTTATTTACGATGTTCAATGTCAAGAAGTTATGATCTTTTTATTCCTTTCAAACTTTCAATCATTCAATCTCTCTAGCTGTCTGTTTGAACAGAAACGCGCACCTGCTTTTGTTCTGCTTTCACTTTTCCCAAATCAAATCCCAAATCTCCATAAATTCATTTCATACGCTACGTTTCACGTTCACTTTATCAAAAGACCTGTATCCTATCCATTAAACGATGAACATCAAATGCAATGGAATAATATTTGTCCATAACGATACGATATGTAGTCGATACGATGATAGTCAGATTCATTCGTAATCGTAATTCGTATGCATGCATATGCGATATGCGTATATACTCAATTCGCAAGCCGTCGTAAGGAGCGATAAAGCTTGGAGCTTGGATTCAATAAAATGATCCATATCCAAAAATCCACATCACATGAATTTATAGAAAAATTAAAATGTACAATTAAATTGTAATTTCAATATTTTCGAATATAAAAAAGATGTACAAACTCCAAACAGCCCAGCAGTGTTTAGCCTTTTAATGCTACTTTGGAAATCAAGTTAACACGATCGAGTAGGGCCTCGAGCCTGAATGAATCGAAATTCGTTTCGCCTCTTCATAAGCCCTGCTGAATCAAGTTCTAAAGACTTGATTATTTTTTGAGTATATTAAAATTAAATCCACAGCCAGGATATTTTCGGCATCCCGCTTATCATTAATCATTACATTTTGGGTATACTTTTTCGACAGCATTGAAATACCTTAAATCCTGGTATAAGTCCCCGCTTCCGCTATCGGCTTCAACACATTTTATAAGGACTGTCTGTATGTATGGTTTCCTCCTTAAATATCTCATTATAAATATGACTATGACTGTTAATAACAGTAGAGAGAGTGTCTATCGCAATTTTTCGTCATTAAACAACTGACCGTAAAAGGTTAACGAGTCATGTCGTGTCAATGTACATGTGGCATTCCCTAGATGTACAATGGGAAGCCAAGGAAAATATGAAAAATATGAAAATATGTGCCTGGACCGTGGTTGTATATGTTATCGAATTGTCTGATCGATAAATTCGTAGCAACGCGAACGGCAGTATAAACATATCTGCGGTTGGCCGTAGTCATCACAAAAACTTCCGAATCAACCCCGACTTTCGATTTGTACAAATTGCGTATGAATGACCAATGTTTTCCCCACCGCTTTGAAAGCAAGTATTTGCATATATTTATACCTTTTTTGCTAAATATAAAATTCAAGGGAGGCCAAAAGGAGAAACCGCTGGAGAAAGTTGTGAAAGTATATATAAGCACCATCGTATCTTGATTGTAAAAAACCATGCCGTGTATCTGCATCGGTCCTTCAGGTAGTGGTAAAACCCTGCTTTTGAAGCGTCTTCAGTCTTCATCTGTAAATGAAGGGACTTCGACCGTCGAAACGGTGGGGTCAAATATAGTCAAAATCCCAAAGAAGCTTCCATCCGAAACAGAGAAAGCTAAACCGAAGAATTGGGAAGACAGTGAAATTATGGGTGTTCGAGAAATCGGAGGCTCCATTTCGCCTCTTTGGCCCTCTTATTACTCTCCAGAAAAGCTGGTAAGAAATATAATAAACCCAACGGCATGCAATACGAATTTAACACCTCAATAAAATAACAATGTGGAATAACACAAGTTAATTAACTCAACAGATAATGTTTGTCATAGACAGTAGTAACCTCTTTCAAGTGTCGATCTCAACCGTTTTATTGATGGAACTTCTGTCGCATGAGAAACTAATTGGAGCTAAGATTCTAATAGTCCTGACAAAATCCGATCTGACTGACCGAAAGAAGATGAACTATCTAAAGTTTATGATGAGACTTGATACGATAGTTAGCCAAGCTGGAAAAAGAGTATCCATTATAGAAGTGAGCACAACTGCTGGAGACGGAATCGAAGATGTACGGAAATGGCTTGTCGGAAATTGGCCTAAAATTAAAAAACCCAACAACAATCCTAACAGTATTGTAAATTCTCAGTAATTATTGGAAATAGCTTTTATTTTGTATTTAAACAAATAAATATGTTAATACAAAATTGTAATTAAATTATATTATATTATACATAATTTAGTGAATGAGAGTTGTAGTCTTGTAATTATAGTTATGCAAGTTTTTGCCGTTTTTCTGGTGGTGGTTTCATTTGAGGAACGTCTTTCTCTTGTTTAATCTGTATATCGGGCTTCACGTCTGCATTTTGATTTAAACTCTGTTCGTTGGTTTTCGACGACTCGACTAAAACAGTGAAAAAAGTCAACATGATCAAATTTAGTCTTTCAAATTTGAAATCTGAATCAGGTCTTCCGGATATATACCTGTAGGTTGAGGTTTAGGCTGAGAAGGAGGTTCCTCGATTTGAAGCAGCTTAGGTGGAAACTTCTTGGATAATTCTAAAAGTAACATATCTACTCGTTGTCTCTGGAATATGGAACTTGGTTCTTCTTTCTTCTCTTTCTTTGCGGGTTTCTCTTCTTGATCTTGTTTTTCTTTAAATTCCCAAGAGTATCCTTTCGAAGGGTTATACCGAGTGTATGATATGCATTCGTCGAACGCTGCTTGAAGATGATGAACAGTATTGAGCTGAAATGTTTAAACATATCATCTTATTGTTAGTCGATATGCACATGAATTGATGGAATATATAATTTGAATGAAAGTTTTTCTAAAACAGCTACTTCGATAGATAATATTACAATAATTTATAGCATTTACCAGTCTTGAATTCACAACCGACCCGAGATCAGGGGCTTGATAAACAACTCCGGCTATTATATAGTAGTCCGCAATAGGAGTCACTTGTTGAGTAGTGTGACGATGTTGCTTTCGAATTACATACAGGATCGGCTCTTGAACATGCAAGAGAATGTATTCTAATCCGGTCATGTTTCTATGAGCCATAAATATAAAATTATTTAATAAAAGTCAAGACAGAATCGTAGCTCATATGTATTTAAAAGTACTTACGTTAACTGATCTGTGCTCAACCGTTGCATCTTAACAATTTCATTGTTACAAGTTCGATCGTAAAATGGATTACTCCGCTCGGAGAAGTAGTCTAGGACGTTGGCTGCATTTAATATGGGGATCCAGGCACTGTCATGCCACGATATTCTAAGCAAATTATCTAGAAAATGAAAAATAATCTTTACATAAACACAGATTTGGTTAACTTCGTACAAAATGTCTTTATTTTGCTAGAAACTAGAGACTAATAACACATGACTTGAATATGAAGACCTTAATTATAGTCAATCAACAGAATTTTTATTTCATAGCTCATTAAATCTAAGCCTATTAACTAAGCCTAATGCAGCCGTTTTAAATGAGGTCCAGTAATCCGTTTCATCCAGTTTTTCTCCCCATTCCAAAGGATTGATATCAAAGTCCTTCATTTTTGTCTGAAGACGCCACCACTTTCCAATGAACCCGACGTCGATCACTCTCTCCGACAATATTTCTGTAAACCGGGGTTTTATGTACTTGCAGCTGGAATAGTAAACTCCCGTCAGTGATGACTCATTGTCTCGCCAAACGAGAGTACAAACCCCAAGGCTTTGATACCGGAGCAATCCTTTTATCTCCATCTTCCTCAGATTAAGCAAATATTTCTCTGCTATCGGATTTCGAATCGCTTCGCCAGTTGCAGCCAGTTCAGTATCCAATTTAGTCACTTCTTCTATATAGGTTCTCGCGACGGGATTTGTCGACATGCAAAAACCCACACTTCCAATAAGGGAGATATAAAATCCAGCCTTTCTTGGTTTAGCCTTCGCACCAGCTATCGTCTCCCAAAACACGTCATTGTAGTCTGTATACAGACTCTTCCAGAATTGTCGGAATTTCGCTCTAAATTTTACTTTTGGTTCCGCAACCTTAACAGTTGTGCCCTGTGATTTGGTGAGAGCAGCAGTTACAGTAGAGACAACCGTTCCCCCTGGAACTGGAACTATTGCTGTTGACAAATTTCTTGCTGAGGAAGGTTGTCGAGGACCATGACGGATGTTGCGGGATAGGATAAGTATTTCTTTCGTTAGACGAGACATCGTGGGAGATAAAAAAAATCCAGCTGTTCAGATGTGATTGATGTCTTGACCTTTGTCCTTTTTGCCTCTAATACTGCTCAAAGTCGAAGGTACAGGGTCAAAGGTTGAAGGTAGGACTGGTTATCGGTCTTAGCAGATCCGGGTTCCGGGACTCCTCACTAGCTCTATCTCGTCTTATGTGTTGTCAAGTAATGTATCTTCTTCACTCTCGTCTGTCTGGCCTCTGGCTGGTCAGTCGTCAGTGGTCAGTCTGGTCAGGAGCTATTTCAAGTGTAAAAACCTGATTTCCATTCGATTCGTATATTCAATATTTATTTCAGTTTTAAGTTTACCGAAACTACTTAGTTATTTTACGACATTTATTTCACTATTATCCATTATTAATGATTATACATCATACATTCACATTCATTATATGAATTTCAATTCAAAATTTAACATTGAACATTGAACATAAAAATCAAACATTTCATTTGAATTTGAACTTGAAGTAATGAAGTAAGTATTGAACTCCAACAAACTCAGAATTTCGAATTTTGAATTTTTACGAAAACCAAGGACAGAGGAGGACAACGCTGAAGAGGCTTAATCCTCCATTTCTCCAATCGCTAATCATGAATCACTTCACTAGTCATTTCAATTTATTCTGTTTTCCCTAATTTATTTCAAATTCAAAATTTCGAATTTTGTTATAATTTTAATGAGTAAACAAAAACAAAAGTACCTTTAAGATCAGCCATTTTCGATTAATGAGTAATGGATGGTCAAACGTAATTGATTGGATATCGAATCAAATAATTGCAGTCAGTTGGAACCGGAACGAAACGTTGGGAGTTGGATTAACGAGACGAGGAATAATTTTAAATTTTTCGACGGCAGGTTGTTTTGTACATTTGTACTCCGCCCGACCGCTGCGACTGCGACTGGCTTATGATTTGAGTAATAAATTAAAATGTAGTCTCAATTTGCCCCACTCAAACACTTCCACAAAATCTCTTCATTCTCAACTTTCTCCTACTATCCCACTCTCTGTTTTCTTAAAAATATGCTTAAATATACAGAGTTAATGCGTTTTTACGAATTTTCCATTGTTTTAATTCTATATAAGCAGAACTATAAACTGTTTTTACAATGTCTGTATATGTCTATTCGCACCATAGAGTTGGATATTGGATAGTAGAGCACGCTAACTATCGAATGAATGGTTATATATTCGTTTTCAACCTCGGTCTATTTTTCGTTTCTTTGCTGAAATTGTCTCCTGTTCCATTTACTTTTTAGTTTCAAATCCAAACTATGTACATTTTCTACTTTCAGTATACTTTTACGGTATGAAGAATTTAAATTGTAGGAAGTCTAGCATTATACTTATAGCAATGTCGATATTTATCGTACGTGTGTTCTTTTATCCATGCATGCATTTTTTTAATCGTTTCAGATTTTTTCAGACAGTATTCAACATTTCATTATGACTATAAAAGTATGAAGTCTCTCAACAAGGCATACTATTCTTTGTGTTTAATTAGATTAAACAATGAAAAACAGCAGATTTTCTTGAAATCCCATTAGGTTGAGAATGTTAGGATGCCATGAATATGCGATGCATCTTTCAAATCAAACCCTGCAGGAGTTGAGCCGATAACTATACAATTTATCTTGTATGACTTATATCTTATATATACATCTATATGCTATTTAGGTTATCGGGGTTTTTCTAGATTGGGAGTAGAAAAATACTTAATTGTCTCTTCATTTTTTATAATTGTAAATTCTTCATAAAGTATAAAAACAAAATGGATAATCTACAATTTGTGTTTGATATAAAGAATGTTAATCATTAAATAGTCACTTTCTGTGCCATAATAAATTGCAATCTGATAATAATATGATGCCACGAAAATGGATTGTTTGTCTTAAACTGACGATTTGAGCAATAATGCAGTTCAATCCAGATTGAAAATTGAAACATTGTCATTGTTAGCTATCGTATTTATTTACTTACTCCAGAATTTTAAAATTACAGTTTGACAATACTCTATATCTAAATTCCAAGCAAAATTTTCAGTCAAAATACGGACAAAAATAAGCAAATAATATAAGTAATTGATAACAAATCATTATTATTGAAGCATTCAGATTTCTTGTTTTGTGGCCGCCGATTGAAAAAAAACGTCAATACCGTTGTATATAAATGCTATCAAGCTTCAAATTATAAAGTTAAACAGTAAGTTAGAGTTAGTTACAAGGTCTGTAGCTGTACAGAATAACTCATTTAACAAGCAGACGTATTTTCCCAAAGGTGAAATTCTCAGGGATCTTTGAAAGTTTGTACAGTTTCAGAGATAACTCTACATTTAATTGAATAAATATTTGCACAAAATCTCATTCCACAAAATAACCTCATCAATGCAATGATCATACTATATACTGGTATCTACCCTTTGTATATCACTGATTCTGTAATTTACTTCAAATACCATATAATAATAAAATATATGATATTGAATTCAGTATTATAATTCCTAATCTGAATAATCATTGGCTTTATTAGCCCATATTAGACAAGGGGTGTAAACAAAGAGAATAATAGCAATAAAGGCGTGGATTTGAAATTTTCTATTGGTACAGAATTCATTTACATCTTCATAATAACTGTATGTAATGAATGTAATATGCATTTACATAGTCAGCTACAGCGGTTAATGACGTTCACCGGGATTATATTACTATCATGGAACCTATTTAATATGTCTTAATAAGCTATATCAATAATATAGGTGTAAGCTAATTGAAATGGCTAGACAATTCGATGACATCATGAGTTCATAGTGTTTAAAGGGTTTAATAAACGTTCCCTGGCGTATGTTCTGCTTAAGAATAATTCAGCAGTTTTGTAGTTTAGTATTTAAAAGCACGATGAATACATACGTAATGTCCAATTAAAATAATAGACAAAAGATGAACGGAAACTGAATATGGTCTTGAAATAATAAATCTTGATTTTATAGTCATTTGAAAATGATATTCCTGTACAAGGTTAACGAATTCTTGCATGGATATATTTTTTTATTGAACCCCGAGGATATATTTTTGTAAGAGATACTATACTGTCTGAAATGTCTTTGCAAGCCGGTAAGAGTGTAGAATGGACGTATGAAAAGATGGAACTGAAATATTATTTACATTTTTGTGTATTCTAATAATAATAAGGTGTCAACTTGGAATATATCGGTACAGTTCATGTTCACAATTCATTGGATCAACAGCCCATAAACCACGTTCTTGTACTTCATCTACCCTATATATAATTGTATTCTCAAAATCTCCAGGAGATTCTTTTCCATGTTAAAACCAATACCATATACAGAATTATATAGAGATACCGAAACCTTCTTCATACTTTGCTCAATTCTTTCTAGGTAAAAATTGTAAGATAGTTATAAGACGTTGCTTAAACAAATTAAGTTTAGGGCAGGTCTGGTGTATGTGATTATAAGTAAACGCATTCGGTAGGTATTAATTAGTCAATATAAATTAGCAATCACAAATAAAAACATTTTTCAGGTTTATACAGATTCATTGTTCAGGGTTAAACGTTTGGTGTTTAATAAATGAGCGAGTGTGAAATAATAAAACATTGATTTAAACATTGTCGACAACAGTTGATATCAAACCGAATTTTAGTTAGAAGATGAAAGAAGAAAAATAGTATTTCATCGTTAAATCTGTGATTTGCAATTAAACAATAATAGTACTATCCAAGTACAGTGTCAATACTCCTGAATTAATCCAGTAGATATTTTATTTTCTATGTTAAGCCAAGTTAGAGTTTCAAACATGTATTTAAATCGAACAGTTATTCAAACGCATTCTTAGATAAAGCCTGTAGAACGCTCACAACGAACGTTGCAACTTACCGCTAGCAAACATTAAAAAGTCCGCATGACACTTGCATTTTATTAATGGGAATGATAACAGTAATATAAATAGGAACCCCGTAATCTAGTCGAATGCGTATGAACAATAAATAGGAAACCAAAAGGTATCAATTTTTGACATAAAGTTCGACTTCGATTAAACGGTGAAAAGGGAATACACACCACAAGGATCTAGGATTGACACAATTGACAATAATTGTCACACAATTCGGTAAGCAAGGGCTTTAATTCGACATCTCAATTCTAGCTTTCACTTATACTATATCATAATATCATAGTTAAACTCATAATCATAGGCGACGCTTTCCTTAACTTTATACAACTCTAGGAATGTTGTGATGTAAAATTGGTAAACACAGAATTACCCGATTAAACTATACGGCAGTAAATGCGTATTCTATGGCAGAGGGATTTATTTACTACACGCACAGCGATAGGGACAAATGTATGGGTGAAAGTAATTTGAGCGTTATAAATATATACATTGGTTAATTATGTTATGGTAAATAATTTCAGGTGTGATATTGTTATTATGCCTCGTATTTTCGATCCAGTTAGCGTTTCCAGCCCAAAATATATATTAGTGTGTATTTTAGCTAAACATTGAGCTGTTTTTCGAGCTAATTGTTGTAAAACTATACTGAATTTTAACGAACGTTCGTTGAGACAAATTGATCATTTCCTTGTTACTTTTACTTACAATTATTTACAAGTTACAATACTAGAATATTTTATGAAGTATTTTTTTTTCTGTTTTGGGGGTGTTTATAAATTGTAAATATAAGTGGGAACCCTCCTCGTAGAAATTACAAATTAAACTCCACGCAAATCTATTGTGTTCCGGGATTGTCAAAAAACATGGTTAAGTTAAAGATAAGGATAAGTCGGCATGATTAATATTCAATTTCATATATGATTTGTATTGCAAAAACCCTTGAAACCAAAATAACTTCGGTTTGCATGATATTGAATATCGAATTCTCATCCATTCTGATTCTGATACCTGAAGACCTCACTTACAATCAGAACAATCTATTTACTATACTTTAATTAGGTTACAATTCGCAACTTACGAGTATAGCCCATTAGTTCTGGATAAGGGTTGGAAAAATATAAGTATATTGTCTACCACCATTCTGGACAAAATGATATATGTTATACGGTTTTTCAAACAATAATATTTAATATACTCCATTTTCAACTGCTTATACTTAATCAAGTCGATGATAAATGATACATCGATATTATCCATAGACATTCTATGATATTATCAGAGTACAAACGCACGGAGTTTATTTGTATGCTGGTTTGACGGGTGATCAGTAACATTCGTAGATCATTTTCGGACGTCAAAATAAAACGAGAAACTTTTGACTCCATTTCCTACTAATCAACTAATCACCACATATCCCAAGTACACAAACACTTCATCGAGAATAAAAAACAAAGCATTTAAATTGAACTGAACTTGAAGCGTAAATATAACAATTTCATGACGCATGCTGTAATACCGGATAGCGATTTGTGTACGTCGTAATTATGTTACAAAATGAATGGAAATCAATATTTCGCACAAATAAGTGTATTTGTGTAATACTAACTTAATCGATCGAAATCTAACAATAAGAACCAATTAATAAGAGTCAATTTTATTATGGCCTGCTTCATAGTTTTAATTTTAAACTATGTTAATGTTTATAATGCTATCATAAAGTACTGAAGAAGAAATATCATTTCGTCGAAAATGTCATATCTAGGGACAATGTAGTCAGTAGAGTCTAAGTTGGCTGAATCAAAGCATTTAATCTGCATATTAAAGTTTAAATCTAAAGAAGGTGAAGTTTCTTTTATTGTTTGTCACTTAAAATAAAACTTGTCATTCCAGTCTTCTTTGTCTCCTTTGCTATGAACATAACTTGACCGCGTCTCATCTTGTGCATGAAATTCGTAACTCCAAGCCATAGAATTGGATAATATAGTAGACCAAGCCTATGGATGATAAAAGCCTATGGATTTTAATAACCGAACTTTTTCAGAGACGTTCAGATTCAGGTATTACGTAGTGTGCTTTACGGATAATTCCTTGTATTTCATACAGTAGATTAGATTGATCTGTTGTGGTCAAAGTCAATACCATCATATTAAATTGTGATTACCTTGGTAAGCATGTAATAAAAATCATTCCGAGTTCCATATTAAAAATCCTGGAAATGACTAAACAACGAGGATATGAACGACGTTGACTTATGAATTACAGCATTATTGGAAGTAGTATTGACTGGATTTTTCCATGGATCCAGATTTTATTATTTCTCAGGCTACGGTTTTATTATAGAGTTAGACAAGGAGACGAGTAATAGTTTTGTCCCTTTTGAACGTAGAAAAACATTAAACTTGTTTGAATTGATTATGCTTACTGATAATAATTACAATGAGCAATACCTACACTGGCTCTGATTTTTTTCTGGATCATTTACCTGACGGTGATAAAGACTATATATATATTAGATATGTATTTAATGCTTGTGATGCTTATTACAACACCGTTCAGCTATTCAGCTCTTTTTGCAGAGATTGGACACAAAATAAATTCGAGTCCACCTCCACCTCCACTTTTATTCAAAATACAACCTCCGCATTTTCATTTTTAATCTCAGTAAATCATACAATTCATACCGTTTGGATGCAAAGTGGAAGTTAAACCTTCCATATCAACATGGAGTCGGATCTGGAAGAATTGATAATATAAAATTGTAAAACTGTTTTTTCCTGAATTGTAGCTTATCTACTACAACCCTTTTTTGCCCTTTCCTCATTTTTTGCCAATTCAGTAATATTTGATAAGTAAGGGCTATAACTTAAGTGCAAATTTCTAATTATTCCTAAGAAGTTGATCAGAGTCCGAATGAAATGTCTTAAAACATGTCCGTGTTTAACTTATATAATGTTTCAAATGATATTTTATGTTTTCATACATTCATGCTCGATATGAAACCTGGCTTAATAAGTTGTTTAAATTGTAAAAATTGTATTTTTTTTAGGAACAGTAAGCAATAGCAGAAGAGCCCAAGTGCCACGTAATATTTCACTTCCGATATCGTGATTGCACGGAAACATGGAAAAATTGAAAGAGCCCTGAACCTCTTCCGTCTTTTGTGGAATAAAGCTCGTTCATTTGGGAATAACAACGGAAGTTTAACGATTCATTTATTTATACAAAATCCGTAAATTATTTCTCGTTGGCAATTAAATCCTAATTGAGGAACTGAAAAATGGAAAGACGGCCACCAGTGAAAATATCAATTCTAGAAAAGGATGAGAGCGAAGTGTCCCACTGTTGGAAACTGGGCCAATTGTTCAGTTACATTTTGGTTGTGATAAGTGGAATAGCAACTAGTCTTGCGATGGGAAACATTCAGCGGATATTCAATCACGAGTGTATTTTATATGCGGATTTGGCAGTGACGTTAACTAACTGGACCATAGTTATAACCCCGCACAGTGCTTCAAGATGGGGCAGTTACGGTCATTGCATGTTCTGTCAATTCTGTCCCGTCGCCTCGGTCATCTTTGCAGGGATTTGGGGGACAATTTTCGTTATGTGTGGAAGAGGGGGTGCTTCTAGTCGGAAGTAAGTCATTTTATTGTCATTATTTAATTACTCTCAAAAACGGTAAAAATTAACCTATCTTTTCTATTAAATTTTTTCTAGCCTTCCACAACCGTGGAGGATCATTCCACCAGCCATTCTCTTCAATTTCATTTTCGTCATCCTCTCTTGTGTCAGTGTAGCCCTTACGTTTGGGGGATTCTCTGCATTTTGCTCCAGTATTGTTACCCAAATACCCGAAGAAGTAAATGTTACCAGGTAGGTAGACATTTGCTCAAAGGTTTACAGATTTTATGACAGTTCTACAATGCTTATGGTATGGCCGGTGTTGATATGATGTTGTGATGACCAGAAACGAAGGTCTTTTAGGGGAATAGTCCCATTCGAAGCGTATTTTTAGAATTTTATGAGAAAAGGGTTGCAGAATACAGAACATGTTTCTATCGAAAATGAGGGTGGAGAACCTTGAAACCTGAGACCTCTTATACCGTTATATGACATTAATAGTGCGTATTTTTTCTAGTTGTGAGGACTTAATAGGATTTCCGTGGGAGCGTTACACCGAAGCCACTAACTTTTATGATGATGTTGTTATTGCTCAAGTAAGTATTCTTGGTTATTTTACACAGCTAATGGCAAAGCAGTAAAAGCAAAGCGTAAACAAATTCTTCTCGAGGATAATTGAGCCTGCCATGCTAATTAGTACAACTGATTTTGTTTTTGATTACAGACAGGAGCCTCGGTAGGTTTAATTGGCTGGACTCTCGGATTTGTCATCCTTCTGATTCGAGTTATCACCCATGCCGATTTCCGAGTAATTGGACCCGATAGGAAGTCATCGTCTCCAGGAAACTGTAGTCCATCCAATTCTAACTTGTCTACCGTGCTGACGGTAACCAGCAATTCTAGTACAACTCAACCGAGTCATCTCCTCAGTCCCAGGAAACCGTCGTATGAAGGGGAACCTTTGATAAACGCTCCTTCTGCCGTTGCTCAACCTAATCAGGCGACCCCTTTACCGTCCTCTTCGAAGAGCAATAATAACATGGAGACTCGACTTAAGTCTTAATCGACAGCATTTATTTTTTGTAATCCACTATTAGTTGTATTATTACTTTATTACTTACAATGTAATTTATTTCTAAGTTGTTCAACTAATAGCATTCTCTGTTAATTAAATTAGGGGGGATGATTATCCTTGCTCAGGTTTAAGAACTATTCAATTCCAGATGAAATTGCTCAATGATTGGGGTACTGACTGGGGAAGCCATTGGAGAAATATCGACCTATCTAAGATTGTAAAAGTTCAAATGTTCGTATCGGAATATAAATATACCATACCACAAAACATTCGAAAATAAGTTGTGAGTTAATTGCTTAACGACTCGTATTTTATTTACTTACGGCAATCGATATCCGTGCATCATTAAATTCGTAGACGAGATTGCTTATAGGAGTTGTCAACGTTTATGACTGAATACTGTGATGAAAAATTGTAATACAATAAAATGGATAAGCATGGAAGCTACGCTTGAACCAATCTTGGAAATGATCACTTTACAGATTAATTAAAAATTTAGTTACAAATTAACACCTAAGACAATTGTAGGATCTAGTTTTATATTTATTCTTGGTTATTAGCTAATATAGAATAAAAATTAATTTTTACATTGAAGATTTTTGTCCATGCGTACACACATTTTACATGCATTGCTTATCCATAGCTTTTAACCATTCGGGCATGTAAATGATTATATTTTCTAACCCATACATACTATGCTATTACCTATATATTTTTGCATATACAGGGTATTATACTTACGATATTCCTCTTGAAATCAGGCTACTCAAAAAACTAAACTTTATAAAAATCGGCCCAGTAGTTTTTGAGAAATCTAATTTTAAAAACCGGGACATTACGCGTAGACACCCTGTATATTATTAGAAATAGGACAAGCCAATTGTCGAACAATGCTCATAATAATATTAAACAAATTATATATAAATGAAGGGTTGAAATTTCAAAACATTAATACAAGTGAATGATTAGATCAATTATGTTAAACGTCCAGATGAGTTTTTCCTAATAATTCAATAATAAGTATTATTAGTGGATTCTGGTGCTTAGGGCACTATAAAACATGTATATCAAAACATTTTATAGATCGGCATTTAATCAAAAATTATCCAATTGATTTTATTTATTCAGTCATCCAATGCTCAAACATAAGACAAAAGAGGGTTTTCAGATCTCTTTAAAGTAAGTAATATTGCGTTTTTCAAGCATCCGCATCCGGGATAGATTAAAGACTTATCTCATAGTACCCACTTCCCAGCTTGGTTGGGGGTCAGCTACAACTAATATACATTGAACCCAACCACAACTACAACAATCTATCCCAGGGAAGCGTTTTAGCGAAAACCCTGATTAACAAGGCACACCTCTTCGTTATGCAAGATAATGCTTGGGCCATATTCGCTGTATGGATTAGATGAGAGGAATTACTCCGGGCCGGCGCTTAATTCAGCAATTAACAATTAAGGATCTTATAATCGTTAAGATTAGATAATTATATACTATACTGTCTTATTACACTATGATTCGGTTATTCGGTGTATGTCATACAATTATTTTAATTGATTTTTGGATGTTCCATTATTTGAACCCCTGTATATTTTGCTGCTCTGAATATACTTAAATCTTTAACGCGATAATGAATTCTATCCCCTGTCCCCGATCACACGAGAATGATGAATGAATACTTAAACTCATTCTAATTTTCCAGTTTTATCTGTTTGCGAACTTATGAATGATTTATTTGACATATTCACATCCGTTCCGTTTAATATACTTCCCTTTCCAGAGTCACTTAATTGTCTCTATAATACGTCTGAAACTCTGACTATCCCTTTCCCTATCTAACCGTTCAATACACTCCACACTGCTGTGCACTGTTTTTAGAGTTTAGATTGAGATAGGGTTTCAATAAAGTTAACGGCAGTCGAAAAAAATTGATAGTAATTTTGATAAAAATCGGGGAAGCAAAATGCATAAGGTACACGAAATGTACAGGCACTAAAATAATGGGGCGTTAATAACGGGGAACTATCAGCAACACTTTTAATTTTAGTTCTACTATGATCAACGATCGAACGAGCATATTAATGAAAGTTGGTTAGAAGGCATATCTAATAGGGTTGAAATTTTAAATTTCAAAGTCAGAAGTGTGAATTAAAATGAAATGAATTAATTCGATCATTTGGTAGAAACGTGTTATATTGAGTTTTTTTTTCTAATAAGTCATAACATCAATTTTTGGATGGATGGAGTTGTATTAGTAAGTAATAATTAGTAATTTTACTATACCTAATAAAAAATTCCTTCATTACATATTACGAGTTTACGACAGGCACTAGGCAGACAACAAATATCTTCGACAAGTCGACAACATGTATGGAATATCCGGAATTGATTGGATTTAAGATTCATTATCATTTATAAGTTCCACGGATTTGAAGAAAAGCTACCAAAATGACTTTCATACCTCTTTTAGAGTTCAAGGCTTTTATCTGTAGGTGATCAAAAAAGTCAATAATTAATACAAAGTAATGTTGATATATTGATATTGGTATTCGCATCTCATTATACCCATCTCCAGCTTGGGCTTAGCAGGTTGGGTCGGCTACAACTCCAACCCAACTACAACAAGCCCAAGCTAATCCTGGGTAAAACGAGACCTTTGATTTACATTTGTTCAGATAATGGCTGGGGAACATTGAGAACACCAAATAAACTTTACGCGAGTTGTGTAAAAAGTTCGGGAATCTCAAACAAGCCGTGTTGTAAGGAGCACATGGATGGCAGATTTTATTTTAAATGCCAATCAATTGAATCAATACACAATAAAATAACTTTCAATTCTAAATTGACGTTTGTTTTTTTGTTTAAAAAGTTTATAAGGAATTAAAATGGAAGGAGGTGAGGGTGCCTTCACAGGGCACAAGGCCCATCGTCCTGCCCAAAAGGGTAGGAAAGCAGACAAGAAGAGCAGCAAAAGCAAAACGGAAGAAGGGGTCGATCCACGGATAAGGAATCCTAAGGCATTTGCCATCAACTCCGTCGTCCGAGCCGAAAGGAAATTTCGAAGGGCTCAGGATCTGGAGACAAAGAAGGACCGAGTTCCTCTTGTCGACAGAAGCCCTGTAGAAGCCCCACCCTTCGTCGTTGCCATCGTGGGTCCTCCGAAAGTAGGCAAGTCAACCCTCTTCATGAACCTTGTGAAGAATTACACGCGGCAGACGCTGAGTGACATCAAAGGCCCTGTCACCATCGTCACGGGCAAGAAGCGGAGACTGACCCTGATCGAGTGCAACAATGATATCAACTCGATGATCGACGTCGCTAAAGTTGCAGACCTCTGCCTCCTACTTGTTGATGCCTCTTTTGGGTTTGAGATGGAAGTCTTCGAGTTCCTCAACATTTGCCAGGTTAACACGAAATGCAGATGCGTTTTTCAGTTTTAAGGTTGTACTTTAAATTGTAAATTTAATTATGTTTGGGTTGAAATTTTTTAGGTACATGGATTTCCTCAAATAATGGGCGTTCTAACTCATCTAGATCTCTTCAGGAATAAAAAGAAGTTGAAGAAGACGAAAAAAACTCTAAAGCATCGGTTTTGGACGGAGGTGTATCCTGGTTCCAAGCTTTTCTACCTGTCCGGCTACTTCCCAATGACACAAACGTATCCTAAAAATGAAGTTCATAATCTTGCTAGGTTTATATCCGTGATGAAATTTAGGCCAACTGTTTGGCGAACAGAACATGCTTATTTAGTTGCTGATCGGATGGAAGATTTAACTCCCAATGAACATGTGCGAGTCGATTCGAAAGTGGATAGGACAATCAGTTTGTATGGCTATGTGCACGGAACCTTTTTAAAGCAACACGTGTCTGTTCATATTCCAGGTGATGGTTTTACCGTTTTGCTTACGTAATTTACACAATTATATTATTATATATTCCAATGTTTATTACTTCGTTGTTAATGAATAGCATCGAAACAAACAGATTCGTTATAGCTTTATAAATATATCTTGATCTAGGACTTGGCGACTTTACCCCGGAAGCCATTACTGCCTTGGACGACCCTTGTCCTCTACCTATGAAGCATAAAGCCGTACGTCGTACCCTGAATGAAAAAGAGAAAGTTATATATGCCCCCTTTTCTGGTGTTGGTGGTATTGTCTACGACCAAGATGCAGTTTATATAGACTTGGGAGGAAGTCACAGCCACAATGCTCGGCTCAAATCAACCGATGGTGAAGGTCAAGATGAACCAGATAAATCCACACTCGTGGGCCAACTACGTGGTCTGAAGACGACGCTCAGCGAGAAAATGGAATCAGTTGGACTGAAATATTTTAGTAGCTCTGAAGCTTTAACAGGAGCTGATGTGGACATGGATGATGAATCCGAATCTGCAATGATAGAGGGTGAGGAAAATGAAGAACTGGATACAGAGGTGGAAGAGGGTGGTAAGAACTTTACACAAATTGTCGCTGATGATGGTAGGATCCGAAGAAGAGTCGTTTTTGACGACAGCAGTGCAAATTTGTCGGAATCTAAAGATATTTACAGCGAGGAGGAAGATGATGATATTGAAGAGGAAGATGTGGCTCAGAGCATCGAAAATGAAATTAGTAAATTGAAGAAGCGTGCAGATAAGAAGCGGAAAGCTGAAGACGTTACAGCTCATGAATCTGGCGAAGATTCTGAAGGTGACGTAGGTAATGAGAATGAACATTCAAACACTAAATCAAAGAAGTTAGCTAAGCAGCTGAAATCCAGAAAACTAGATGACCGCCGCCGAAATGACAAACAAGAAACAACTTCATCTATTGTATCAAAGTTAAAATCTAAGCTAAAGTCTGACAAGCAGCAGATCGACGAAGAATCAAATACGCCTGCAAAACCAAATATAAATACTGAAATAGAGTATGAAGATGCTAATAGTTCTGATACTTCAGACGAAGAGGATAATATTGACAACTTAGATGAGACCAATCTTGGAAGTGACGATCATTCAGATATGGAGGACGAGGAAGAGGTCGATAAAAAACAATCAAAAAAAGAAGTTGAAATTTATTCAGATCAGGTGTTTCAAGTAGACGATGAGTTCACAAGAAATTCCCGGAATTTGGCAATAAACGCCAGTTCTGAGAAAGAACTTCGTTACAACCTAGCAGAGGACGCGTTTTATTCAAGATTTAGAAACCGTTCTATTCAAAAAATGATTTATGATGACACAGATGATTATATGAATATAACGTCAAAATCAGATTTTGATCTTGCGAACTCAGCAATCAAAGAACTGTCCAAAGAACTTGATGACGATGAGATGAAAGACCTTTTCATTGGAGGAGATTATGCAGAAACGGCTAAGAACATTCTGGACGCTGATAACAATGAAAACAGCGATGACAGTATGTTTGGGGATTTTGAAGAACTGGACGAGGACGAGGGTCAAAATACCAAAAACCACCAAGAGGAAAAACGTCAACCTGATGACGAGGAAACGGTTCAAAAAAAACGTGAAGAAATGAAGAAGAAGCTGAAAGAAAAGTTTGATATGGATTATGATGAAGGTGGCGATGAAAAGGCATTTTATAAGGACTGGAAGGCTCAAGTTGAAGAACAAACTAAGGTACACTATGACTAGGACATTTAAATACGCTGAATAAAGCTTTATGATCTAAAGAGTTAAATATGATGATTACTATTGATTATATTTAGGTGAACCGAACATTCTTCGACGACGTTGAAGATCCCAACTTACTTCGGGATTTACAAGGTCTCGCACCGGGTACATATGTTCGAGTGGAAATCAGTAGGATACCATGTGAATTTGTGGTCAATTTCAATGCTCAACGTTGCTGCCCATTAGTTGTTGGATCATTAGACTCCCCTAACCAAGAAACTCTTGCTGTTGTCCAGGCAAGAGTAAAGAAGCACAGGTGGCATCCAAAAATATTGAAAACACGAGATCCTGTCATAATGTCAGTTGGTTGGCGAAGATTCCAGACCGTCGTTCTGTACTCTGTACAGGATCATAATATGAGAAATAGGTACATAGGTATCTCTTCGGAGAAACTTAATAAACAATGTCTATTATTTAACAATGTACATTATAATTAAATTAAATCTTCATTCTGCTTACAGGATGATAAAATATACTCCAGACCACTTGCATTGTGTTGCCAACTTCTACGGACCAATGACGCCTCAAGGAACAGGTATTCTGGGAATTGCTCCTTCTGGATTCGATGGATTTAGAATAACTTTGACAGGGACGATATTGGACATGGATAAGAGTACAGAGCTTGTTAAAAAATTGAAGTTAGTAGGAACTCCTGCGAAAATTTTTAAGAAATCTGCGTTTATAGAAGGAATGTTTTCTTCTCAGTTAGAAGTAGCTAAGTTTATAGGAGCAAAAATCAAAACCGTGTCAGGAATCCGCGGTGTTATTAAGAAAGAACTCAGGACACCTTTAGGCGCTTTCCGGGCTACTTTCGAAGACAAGATTGTTCAAAGCGGTATGACAACTGTCGACTTCGGATGTTAAATGTTATTAGCTAGTATTTGAATTATGGTTGATTGTTCATTTATAATATCTTTTATTTCTTTTGTAGATATTGTATTCTGTCGAACCTGGGCTAAAGTAGATGTACCACCTTTCTATCTGAATATCCCAACACATGTGGTTGCTCAACCACGAGTAATGAAAACAGTCGGACAATTGAAACGAGAACAACAAGTGCAAGTGGAGCCTAGTCCAGATAACTTGTATACTCCAATTGAACGAGAAGCTAAACGTTTTAAACCTCTAAAAATACCTAAACGGCTACAAGAAAAACTTCCTTACAAAGACAAACCCAAGGTTTTAGCAAAACTGAATGCTCCAAAGCGTATAGCTGTGATTAAAGACCCAGAAGAACGAGAGGTAAGGCATTTTTCAGTAGGGTAGGGTAATGGTGGATGTGAACAAGTAAAATTTAAGCCAGTCATTTTATGAATGTATTCATTTTTAAAGATGACGAAGTTCTTGAAAACACTGAAGACCCGCATGAGTGACAAGGAAGCGAAGGAGAAAGCTGAGAAAGCTAAGAAAGCTGCAGAACGAGAAAAGGTACAGAAAAAGCTCGAAGGCCAGCAAGACAAACGTCAGAAGGAGTTACGCAAAAAAGTGTTTAGAACATTAGGTCTTATAAATCAAAGTAAAGAAAAGGGTACTGATGGAAATTCTGGGGGTGGCGGTGGGAGACGTCGGCCCCCCAAACATAAACGAAAATAGGTCAATTCTTAATAAAAACTGTTTCTGTATCTTTATTCAACAATATTCACTTTATGTTTATATGTATTATGTATATACCATTTTCTATACCAAACTTTAATAAAAACACATTTACCATGCATACATTTTAAAACAAACAGAGAAATAGAAATCTGAACTTTAACAATACCACCAATCTTATAGAAACTGACGAACAAACTGTAATCTATTTGGCTTTAAACTCGCTCTATTCAACTTAAGTTCATGGAATTTTTAATACATTTTCATGTACGGACCAAATGTATTTTTGGACAATTCACTAAATATAGAAACTCATGGTTGGAGCGGGAGAAAGCACTTTTCTGTATATAAAATATAAATATCATATAACATGATAGTACAATTACTGTGGGATTTAAGTTGTTGACAGATTTGCTGGATTTTCTGCAACTATTGATTTCCTGCTTTTGGTTCCACCACCATTTCTCTGTTTCTCCCATGTAATGCCTTCTCTCCGGTGAAGATGCATATGTCCACCAAGACTTTGATGCTTCGGGTACCATTTTCCACATATTGGACAAGTCGCTCCAACTTGACCATGGAGTTCCAATCTGTGATCCCTTAGATCCGATTCCAAAGAGAATTCTTCGTTACAAGTCTGCAGAGTAATTACAGAATTTAACAAAATAGAAGTTTGAAGTGAAGCATTGGAAATATAATTACAACTAATATGGCTATCGATACATTGTTAAAGTAACTTACCGTGCACTTGTTGTTGATTACTTCATGACACAGACCATTGTGGATGTTCAGTGATGATTCGGTGGAAAAATCGATTTTGCACAAAGAGCAGGCAAATGTTTTGATGGATGTAGCATCATTTTCTTCTATAAGCTCTTTATCTACAATTGAGCTATCTGATGCAGCGTTAATAACTGCAGATTCAGGATTTTGTTCCTGGCTTGTACCTTGAGATCCATTGTTATTAGTTTTGTCAGGCACTTCAGACTTCATTCTCTTGGAAATTTTCGGATTCGTGATTGATTTTCTTTTTGTTTTTAATACGGTCAGGTTTCTTTTTCGTTTTGTATTAATGTTGTTCGGGCTGCCACTTGAGTGAGACTCCAGGTCCGTTATTTCCGGCGAAGGTGGGGATACCAATGGAATTTTTACTGTATTGGTTGATTGAATAGTTGGTACAGCACGGAAATCTGGAATGTGCTTACCCGTATGAATTCTGTTGATATGCAACTCGAATACGTGCTTTTTCCCAAAAGTTTTCTCGCAATATGGGCATTTAACAAAGCCTTCAATAGCTTGCTGATGGATGAGCTGTAAGTGTCGCCGCATGGTTAAGGCGTTCGTAAACCCTTTTGGACACAGGTGGCAAACCATAGGACAGGTACTGGGGTGGAACAAACTCTCATGACGTCTCATTCTCGTTAAGTCCGGACAAATTTTTGGACAGTGCTGACATTTCCAAGTACCGTCGGCTACGAAAAACAATTGATTTGATCGTACTTTAGCTCTTAATTCATGCATCCAAATTTCCAAATACATCAAATTTTTAATTTAACAAAGTTACCCAATTGCACAGGAGTTTTTTTGTATTTTGCGTTGTTGTTCCTAAAAGTTTTTAATGAAGCCATCCCTTTACTGTTTCCTGTGTGTTTTTTGAGTAGATGTAGTTTTGCCTTGGTCGATTGTTTGAGTAAGCTCAGGTTAGCACTAATAAACAAATCAACCATTTTACTTTTCAAAAGACTAAATTCATTTTTTAAAGTAGGGCCAAATAAGGAAAAGTCGAATTCAATTTAAAATCACCCATGAGAAGTTCCATTTACTGTGTTGTGAAAGGAAGAATTGGATAATTTTGCATTTGAGGGGAGTTTTCCCATGGGTAACAGCTTAGGCATTTCTGAGACGCGACTCTTTCCTTGCCCACTGCCCTTGACTTTTAGTATTTTCCTAACAGTTCCTGAATAAGAAAATGAACAATTAAAATTTTTAGGAAATATTTTGATTAATCCATGCGATGATAAAAGTTTTCATAATAATAGCTAAAGCTAAGCTTGGAATTACTCAGAATGAATTGGATCTGCAAACATACCCTTAGTTTCAACAGCAGGAGTGACTTCAACCTGGTTCTTCAACGGAGATTTTCGAAATTTGACTGGGGAAACGTTAGCGCCTCTGGTATTAGTTTCATTAGTATGCTCAACTACATTTGTACGTGGAACGTCTTTATCCAGGACCGTTGCTTTTTTTCTTCTAGATACAGAAAGTTCCATACTTTTATGATCTACTGGACAATCCTGAATCACAGTCAAAGCAGGATCTAAGTAGGCATCCCTTTCATCTTCAGCTATATCCGCGGTATTCGATTCCTTTGATATTTCAAATAAATCCTTCCAACCTAGTAAATAAAAAATTAATAAATATTCCCACCCAGTACTATTTTTCCAGACCGCAATTAAAAAATGTTTGAAGGGTTTCAATACGTTCAAAAATCTGCTGCCTTATGGTATCCAAAGGTCCGTTTCGACAATTCTTAGCAATCGTTTCAACAACCGTGAATGCCAAATTGTTTCTAGTACAATTGAAATTCTGTAAGATGCTTTTTAGTTGTTGATGGACCGAAAACATCACAGAAACCTTAGAATGGCATTCTGGGCAAAAGGGCAAAGAGACAATGGACTCTTCGTCTTGTCCTCCGGATGGAATATTTAGTGCAATGTAGAAGTCTTTCGTCATTGCTGTCTCCCATGAAATGCAATTCAGACTATAGTGAGCAAATTCATTGTAACACACAACGCAGTACATCATGGGTAAACGTGTTTCCACCTCGACCTCATCTTCTTCCACCAGATCATTCTCAATTTCTTCGTCCACTTGGATGGGGACTTCGTCCAAAACCGTAGCGACGGGCTTAGCAGGCCACCTTCCTCCTCCTTTCCTCCCAGGAGTTATGACCCTTCTACTCCTTGGCTTGATGGTCAGTCGAAATCTGCTTCGTTTCAGCTTAGGCATCGTTTCTTCTGAGAATGCAAAACCTTCCTTTCAATTCGGTTTCCGGTTTAATTAAGTGTAGATATATCCACAAATATCCTGCAGAAGTAGAAATACAAAAAACGTTTTAATTAACTATGAATTGAATCGCTTGGAAGCGAGGCAGTTCACAGGTTGGTGGTTGGATGAAGAATGAAGATACGACTTGTTTATGATTGAATTTAAAATCAAAGCACAAGGCAAGGGAAAGGCGCGTGGGTAGGTACTTCACTCTGCGGTTCAGCACTGACTGCACTCCAAAACTACAGACTGAGACCTTCGGTTTTTTATCAGTCATCAGAGACCCTGCTGCATGTCCATGCTACTACTGCTACCCTGCTTGCTTGTCAAGTAAACTATTGTACTCTCACTAAATTATAACTGACCCATAGAATTGGATCTGACAGTTACGGTCGATTATGGTATTATGAATACATGTCATGATGTCAGTATGTCACACACAAAGCGTGAAATGAGTGCAATTAGTGCAAATTATCTGATTCAGGATTGCACATTGCATTGTGAAATCGTGAAATGCAAAGCAAACGGGACTTCCGTGCACATTGCCCGGCGGTTCACTTGTTCTATTAAAAATTACAAAAAAATAAATGATGTTAAAATTAATATTGAATTTGAACCTAGATCTAGTGCAGTGCATATCTAATGTGATACCCAAACCAAATGCCGCATGCCGGCGAGAGTTGGATAGATAGGATAGGAAAAAGCTGGTGGCCTTGGCCTCCCGTCATGTTGTTGTATGGACAGCTAGCTGGGGCATGGGGCTGTTGAAGGGTTTTTCCTAACTCTGGTCGACATTCAGCTCGGATCATTCGTAGTACTCAATTTAAGACAAAAAGTGAAAAGCAGCCCAAATCCAAATGTGAAATGTATTTAAAATTCAAAATTGAGCCCAATTAATTAATAATTAATGCATATCCAGTGCATGTCATGTGCATGTGCTGTGAAGCACAAGCTAATTGTAATTGTGTATTGAGTTGCAATTTGCAATGATATGAAATGATACTACATACTGTACATAATGTCAAATGTGTAATGTGTAATGTATACTATATACTCAATATTATTTGATACTTCAATTTTCAATACTTGCATTCATTGATTGTGCGCTTACTTATTATGCAATATAAATTATTGATTATCCAATTCAATTCACAATTACTATTAAAAAATACAGTCAGTCTCAGTATGCAGTAATGCAGTACAACACGGTAAGTGAAATTTTTTAGTACCTTTACACTTACTTTACCTAATTTATTTTTTGTAGTTTCTTTAGTGTGTGTGTAGTGTGTCGCGTGCTGCAACTGCAGCAAGACGTGATAATTTGTAATTGAGAAGATTATATATTCGATTAAAGACTTGGTTGCAGATTAATTCTATATCGTTTTATTGAGAGGATGAACGACAGACGAAGACAACGAAGTGTGAAGTAAAGTATGAAGTAGGAGATAAACGCAGCCGTCCGTCCCGTCCCGGTCCGTCCAAATTATAAACTCGCAATGAAACTGAAGAGGCGGGAAGTGGACTTTACAAATCACAAATGTGAATATTGTGAATCTTGCCTCTCTATATCCCTGATCCGTACATCTATAATCTATAGGCCTCTGTCTACAATCTGTAGTACGTTCTTGATTGAAGAATGAATCGGAGGCATAGAGATTGGGCATCCAATGTTGAACACTGCCTTCACTATCTAGCTGCATGCTGTGAGGTAGGATCTTGTAAAAATGAAAAAATAGCTGTGCCCGTAAGATGCTGGGGCAAAGGAAAGAAAGCTCGGGCCTCTGGACATGTGTATTTCCATCGATTCATTGATTCTGTGCTGAGTACTGCTGAAGTGCTGAGTGAGAGACGGCGGGCGGAGAGAATAGATCGAGCAACACGAGCCAGCTAGAGGAGAGGAGACTGAGTTTTTGAGAGGCAAGGAGGCTGAATGGAATTCGTAGAGGAATCCACTCGCCACAACAGCTCTTCTCCCTCAATTCACAATTGATTGGGAGCGAATTAGGAGCGGAGAGTCGGAGACGGTTCTCCATTACCCACTCACTGCCACTCTTTTTCATTTCCCTGAATTTATTATCAATTAATTTGCAATTATATTATATATCCTGTATTGAATTGAATATCAAGTATTCAGGATTTTGACATTTATTATTCCTCTGATCCTTCCTCCCTTATAAAAATATACGAGGTATACACGTATACATACATTGTATACAAATTCCGCAAATCCTCAATCCATTCCTCCTTTCCCGTCCACCGTTGACCGTACACGTAACAGTTTCAACTGTTCTTATTCGACCATCTATATTCGTTTAATTTTTGGATCGACAAATCATCACTGACATTAGCCCAGGACAACAGACAAGGACGTCCTGGATTCCACATGAAGGACGTTTGTACTTAACTTACTTACTTTGTACAGCAATGAAAATGAAGTGTGAAGTGGCAGTCTTACACAAATTCAGCACAGCACCACAGTTGATGAGTTGATGGCAGTGCAGGTGCAGTGCACAACACGAAGTACAAAGCACAAAGAAAATATTCAATATTGCATGTCTCATGTAAATCGTAAGTCGTAAAAACTGTATTACTTTTACTAACTTGTCACTTTTAAAGAGTGAGTTTGAAGACGTAAAGTCCTATTCACTATTGTCAATTGTAATTACAAATGAATTTGAATGTGGTGCAATGTTGAATGTGCAATGCTGAATGCATGAAATGAAATGGAATTAAAGCACTCACTAACTTCATTGATTAACTTTAAAATCGATGTATGTATATGAACGACAACCTACCTTTCACCTTTGAAAACTAACTAGACTATATACAGGGGGTCTTCCAAAATTATGTCCACATATTGTTGAGGCTACCTCAACTCACTACACACTAGCTTACACCAGTACTGCATACTGGTGACTGGGTTTATCTAGTAGGTTGAGTTAGACCATAGAAGTATATAGAAAGAAGTAGAAGTGGGTGCAGGGCCAAAGCAACGTCCGGATTAATTTTTTGTTGCGCCATCTGTCCATTACCATGCATTCCGGATGATTTTTGGAGGAAGCCTGATTGCTTGATGTAGATTTCGTATCTCCTACTTTAATTTTTAGCTAAGGGCAGCTTTTTGGTTCTCTTGAGGGCTGGAGGTGGCCTGGCTCAGGCCACTTTGAAGCTACATGTCCGTGCGGGTAAAATAACCGAGCAGTATGCAACGATTGACATCTACTACTTTTATATACATCTATGAGTTAGACTCAACAAGTCCACATAGGGAAATTTTAACATTCAACATACATTGTACATTGGTAAAATTCTTTAATTTTATACATTAGCAACCATGCGAAATTCAAAACATACATACATTTATTTCGAGCGAAACCGTTAGCATTTTACCGATAGTAATTTCCCTATGTGGACATAATTTTGGAAGACCCTGCTATTTGCTATTCACTAATTGATTGACTAATGACGAATGAACTATTTCAATTCAACATTGCAGAGTAGTTACAATGCAAATTTCAAATTTGAAATTGCAAACCAATTCACAATTCCCAATCCCATGCAAAGATGAAAAGCCAAAGGACAAAAAGTTTCGGTATTGAATATGCAAGCACAACGCAAAATAACGCAATGCACAATGACAAATGAACAACAAACAATCACAAGTTCATAACACAACTCCTGTGTCCTGGAAAGATCCCGAATTAAAGAATCTTCCTTTAACATACTTTGTACTTCATTTATATATTCAATATTATTATTATTATATGATATACAACATTAACATACCTTCAACCATGACACATCACGCATGAAGATGAACCACAGACAGACTGAATGGTACATTCATGGTATGGTGCTGTGCTGGTTAGCTGGTTTGTTTGTTCAAATCATAGAAAAAGAAAAATATCGTCTAGTTGATAGTCGATAGTTTGAATAGTTTCAGTGCAGTTCGTTGTTCATAGTTTGACTTGATTGACATCTGTATGCCATGACACATGATTTATGCCAGATGTAAAACTTATAGGTTATAGATTAGACTGCATTGTCAGAATTCAGAGTTTAACCTTTCTTTGACTATAATCAATAAAATTGAATGACGGCCGTGATTTAGTGATAACGCACTGTTGCTTCTAAAAATTGTGCGTCTCTAAACTCTAGGCGCCGTTCATGTCCGTTTACTCCGTTTGATTACATAGCAAGTCGTTAGTCGTTGTAACGTAAAGGTAGAAAGTTGAAGGTCTGTCTGTGTGTGTAATGTAAAGTATCCGGTCGCTATAGATTTAGGGCTTAGGGCCTTGGTTATGTTGGTAACTTTGACGAACTCAATTTACTCAATTCATGTACAAGGTTGCGTCTATGAATCCAACCTTTTATAACGTATTTAAAATATAACGCCGCTGTGACTTGTTTAACTGAACTCATAGAAATACTTGTAAATTCCTAAGTCAGTATGATTGTAACAGTTTGCTTTAGAAGTTGTATTTTTGTTGAAATTGTAGGCAGATGATCATCATTTCACCTGATTTTCAACAAGTTGCTTACGATTGCCCATCAAAACGAGAACAAGACGACAAGAGCTTTGACCAACTGTGTTCTACTCTATTAAATTTCTAATTACAAACAATTTTAAGAAACCCGTGCTATATACAAACAAAAGTTGAGGCACTTGAATTCCGTATTTAAACCACTCGATGCCATGGGCTGGGGTCAACCAATAGCTGGAAAACGTGTTCGACACTGCAGCGACGAAAATAATTCCGAGTACAACAGGAACTCGGAAAACGTTTCTGAAGATATGAAGACTCATTTCGGCAAACGACCAAGGGATGTTTCTCCTTTAAATAGAAATGATTCCGAAGAAGATTTATCCAATCCAGCAGAACGACTGAGCTTGACAGCTTCCAGAAGTGACGAAGAATATTCTGGTGCCAGTTCTAGCGGAGCTGCTTGTGAGTTAATAATGTTGAAATATTTTTGTATCTCATCCTAAAACGTAATTAGGTATAACCAAGTAAGTGTATTTGTATTTTGATTTATTCTTATATTATACGATAGGTTCGTCGAGTTCTAGTGCGACAAATCAGGGTCAAGAATACTCAATGGATAATGTGATAGTAGACTCGGTGGAAAGTGACGATGCAAACGGAAACTATGAGGAGTTTGATAACGACGTCAAGATTAGTACATCAGCTCCTAAACATCTTTTCACTGGGTAAACAACAATACTAACGACATTACCGTAACGCTTGGAAAAAATATGTTACCTTTACCTTCCAATCCTAATTTTGGTGAATCAACTACTTTACAGAACATCAACATTACTTTCTTCCAGATACAACCGTATCTCGAATTCCCGGAAGGGTCCAAGAATAGTTGCCTCTTGTAGAGCTAGAAATACATATAGTCGCAAAGTAGGAGCTAAAGGTTCTGGAAAAACACCTATTAGTTCAACTACGAGTGATACAACATCGGACAGTGTTTCGGGTGCATCCCAAGCAGATGAAGAAGTGGAAGAGGTGGAGGAGGACGACTTTCTGAACGATGTAGAAGAAAAGTGTCCAGAGGAATCTATTGACGACAGCGTATCTATAAGCAATTCCGTGGATATATTACCTCCATCTAATATAGTTCGTAGAATTTTACCTTCTATTCGCCCATCATATTTTCCAAACGTTCCGCCTTACGTGAACTTCTGCCTTCATGACGAGAGAACAGAGACTTTGCCTAAGGAAATTCAGAAACATCTTAAATGGAGGCTTTCTCCGATAACTCCTTCATTGGTAAAAAATACTCTTACAAATTCAGGTAAATCCAATGACGGTAAAAGTATTTATAGATTAATTACCTCTAATCATCGAAAAATTAAACATTACCTATTGAATGTACTCTGCTTGTGCTCTAGGTTTCCGACTTTTACGCAAGACGGTTGAATGGAATGGACAATGGGGAAAACACATGAAAGCTGCATTGTTCCGGTCGTCTTTGAAAGATTTCCAAAAACTTAACCACCTACCTGGAACTTTTCAGATAGGAAGGAAAGATCGGCTATGGAGAAATATTCATAGATTTATGACTAAATTTGGAAAAGAGGAGTTTGGTTTTATACCCCGCACATATGTTCTTCCATACGAAATGAAGCAGCTTAAACATGGTGAGGACGTCAAAACTCAGAATTTACAACTTGAGTACATTCATTATTCAAAATTGTTTTCATAGCATTCAATGTATTGATTTTTATTATCAGCATGGGATTCTACCGATTCCAAAGGCCAACTATGGATTGTTAAGCCGGTATATTCACAAATAACATATTTTTATAACATGATTCGATCTTTACGAACACAATTTAAAAATCAATGCTACTGATACATAATTGTCCATAGCCGGCTGGTGCAAGAGGCACTGGAATTCGTGTAGTGAGTAAATGGAACCAAGTTCCGAAAAAGAAGTCGATTATTGTTCAGTCATATATCGCGAATCCTTGTTTGATTAACGACAGAAAGTTTGATCTTCGGATATATGTCCTCGTCACAAGTTTCCATCCATTAAAGTAAATTTTGTTTTATTTTTACTGTCCATTATTAGATAAATCATTGCTATTATTCAAAGTTTAAATACGCGTTAAATAATTTAAGGGTTTTCGTGTACCATGACGGACTCGTTCGCTTTGCACCAGTGAAATATTCGCATGATGCAAAACGTGCCGGCGACAGATTTATGCATTTGACTAATTACTCTGTGAACAAGAACTGTGAACTGTACACACACAACGAAGATGCTGATGCTTGTCAAGGACACAAATGGTAATATTGAATGCACAATTGATGGTCTAAAAAAAATATTTCATTGTACTGGCAACGGTAAAAAATATTGAAATCGATAACTTATTTTTACAGGACTTTAAAAACCCTGTGGCGACATTTTCAAGAGCAAGGAAAAGATACCGATGTGTTGTGGGATAAAATTGAAGAAATTGTGATCAAAACGCTAATAAGTGCAGAGGAACCGATAACAGGTTAGTTTAGTGCAAACGCATAATATTTCTATTCTTTCTGAACTATATTGGTTGTTGGTTCATATTATTTAATTTATTTTCAACGTTTTGTTGTACATCTTGATCTATGATTGTGATACGTACTTGCTGAATATTTAATTGACTAAAATTTTATCATTTTTAATTACAGCTTCTGCACATTGTCTACCTAATCGCTACAATGGCTACGAACTATTTGGATTTGACATTATTTTGGATAGTGAACTAAAACCTTGGCTTCTTGAAGTCAACATTAGTCCCTCATTACACTCATCCTCACCTCTTGACTTAGCCGTAAAAGGACCCATGATCAAAGAAGTATTTAATATTGCAGGATTTCATTTACCTCCAAAACTTTCACCCGTAATTAAGGTGAGAATCTGACTGCAGATGATGTTTCTATTATCCTATTGTTTTCTTTTATTTTTATTAAAGTACATAGTGTAGTTGTCGATATTGGATTTTCAATCCGTAACGTAACCGTAATCCCTGTTTAATTTTTTGATTCGTCCAGACGATGTTAATGAATAGCCTCGATGTGAAGTTAAACTTGGAAACTCCTGTCTTTGATAAGAGATTATATACAAGTGCACTTTCAAAGGAGGAGCAGCTTAAACACAAATCTTTCAAAACAAAATATGAGAAGAGAAGTGAGGTAAGTCATAGATATAATTACCTAATTGAAATATGACTTCGTGTGATGTCATTACTTACTGTAAATGTAATCGTTCTTGTTTTCTCTGTAATCATTGAACTACTTGTTAGTACCTTGAGGACGCGATTGAGCATTTAACCCCTGATGACATCCGACAACTTGTGTTGGCCGAAGACGAATTGAGTCAAGTTGAAGGTTTCTGCCGAATATTCCCCAGTCCATCAACTCATACTTACTTTCCTTACTTCGAGGCACCCAGATATTACAACGTGTTGCTGGATGCTTGGGAAAATAAGTATCAAAACAATAGAGCTGAGGGAGTGGCTCGATTGATTGAACTTTGTAGCCAAAAAATTCATCTACAAGTACCTGTAACCAGCAGTATGGTAAGTCATTCGAGTGTGTATATCTTTTCAATCCTAAATTATTTAAGACAAATCGCCAAATATAGTGTTATAAATTTGAAAGCTACATTCTGCAATTTTGATAAGAATATGAAGACGTATATCGAACCAGAAACTAGCTCTACAATCATGGATATTGGTCAAACGGGTTTGGCAAATGGGTTTTTGTTCGTGGAAGCTAAACGCTGATAAAATATTGATTTAATGATAGGCAAGGGTTGTCACCATTCTAGCCCATGATGCCATTACCAAAGTCAGGGATTGTAAGTCCACACTGCTGTTGAATATTAGGAACTGTCGTCAATTACAGTGATAAATATTGTACAACGCTCAAGTAGCCTTTAAATAGTTAAGTAAATATTTAGAATTTTAGATGTAAAAGAAGACTACCTCCCTAAACTTCCCAGGTAGGTCTGGGTATCATGATCTTGCACAAGTGTAGACTTTTAGATTTGTTTTGTAAATGTACTAAATAGGAAATAGCAAACAAATACACTTAGTAAATAGTGTGATTCTCTAAAGATTAGTAGAGGTTATCAGCGACGTGAATGTGCCAATAAAGTTGGAACTACGAATGTCTTACGGTCAAGACGAAGATTTACTATAACTGTAGTTACTAGTCGGTGTCCGTTGTATATTGTTAAATACTAGATAATGGCTATATATTGAGCTTTTGGTAGTGTGTAAAAATTGTAAATACGAAAGACCATAAACAGGTTCCTTAAATTAATAGCAAATAGAGCAACAGCACCTGCCTTTGTGTATGTAGCTCGTGGTCAGTGGTGTGGTTGTCAATTTCAACCAAATATTAATTAAAATGCCTGTGCTGTTTCAGATCTCCGAGAGCCAGGAATGTAGTGCGCCTGATTCAAATGATACGGAAGTCATGTACTTACAAGAAACGGGAAGCGCTGTAATAGCAACGGACACAGACTGTACCGCTCAAAGTAGGACCATTGAAATAGGAGATAAACGCATTGCCACAACATCGCCGATTACTGCCGTTTTAGACAACATCACCAACAATAATAGCCGTGGCGTAGGAGCCACTTCACTGTCCAATAACAACTGCCACCACGAGGAGGACCGTTTTTCGACCGCCAAAACAACGGCCCCATTGCCAAACAAAGTTGCGGAGTATGTTAAAGGAATCTGCTATTAAAATATTGCAAAGTGACTGTATGCATGTGATCGAGAGTTAATTTATCTTAAACGATCATCACTATATATTCTATAATATGACTGGAATGTGTGGAATTATTCCACCCCACCGTGTGTACTTTATTAGACTTACTTAAGACAATTAATTAATGAACTGTATCAAGCCTAGGCCACGAATGACTTTCGACGCTATTCGCTCTTCATCGCCACTCATTTTGTCGAAAAATATTTTCTGCTTGTTAAACAATTGTGACCAACAGACCCATTTTCGATGAGAAATAAAAATGTTCTTTCAAGGACAAGAATTTTACAAAAGTTCTGATTTTATCATGTAAAATTTATATACCAACTACAAACTACAACAAACACGTGTGACATGCACTCTTCGATTAATAAAAATACTATCTTGATTTTAGTTCAAATCGTATATTTTAGATTGTAATTATAAACACGATTTGGACAACTTGGACGTGGTCCGTAGTTGCAGTTGGTAGCAAACAAAACTTTGGCCACACAATGATGCACGAGTTTTACCTCGCATAGCACGGCATCCTAGTACCCTGACCCCTGACATACACATACCTCGCCAAGCTCGGTACAGTACCTATCGCAAATCGGTAACATACGTGAGATATATAGCTCGTCTGTGACCATATCTACTTTCAATAGCTCGGTACCCTACCCCTAACAACCCCACATAAATCACAAGATCATCAAAAACTTACTCCTACCATATACCATCCGAAATCCGAACCTAAATAAACTTTTGACGCTTGCCTTTGCCTGGGGCATGGGATTTGGTTTTCAGCGAAATAATAGTCAAGAACATTTGGACAAGTGCGCTTGGAAATTGTTAAGAACAAAAGGACTCGTTCGCTCCAAGCAAGACTCACCGTAAAAACGCCATTGATCGAAATGCGTTCGAGATTTTGAGATTGAAAAACTTTCCCTGAACTATTGAAATTATAGTTGCGTATACTAATAACCTACTGTGTGCAGTCTTATATAGCCCGAGTCAGGATGCTTCAATTTGTCTGTATTTTAAACCTATTCCCTTGGAAACACTACTTTGCATGACCCCCACGGGCCAACCGATCGACAGATTTTTCCCACCCTCGAACTTAGCCTTCGCATTTGCAAAATACACAAGTGTCCCAAATTTCAAGTCGATCGGTCCAGCCGTTTGGCCTCTAGCGTGTCACGGACAGACGGACGGACGGACGGACGGACAGCACGATTCCATAAGCCCTGACTCGGGCTAAAAATGAGTAATTGTTCAGGTACTCGGATAATCAAATCTACCTATAATCTATTACTATGGTTGTAGTTGTAATTTGTAAAATGAGAAACGATAAGATAAAGCCGCAACTATTTAGGAGCAAGGAGCAAAAGCATAGTTTCCAAATATTCGGAATCCTACATCTCGACTTATTACAAATTATGAGTTAACTGGATTAATTTCAGTTCAATAAAGTATTAAGATTATTAAGAAACACTTATTGGGTAAGCAAAAATCGATAGTCAGGAATAAGCATCAAAATCGTCCTTGGATTTTCATCAAATCAAATGCTCATAAAACAAAAGCATTATGTTGGTGGCATTTTTTTAACCTAAATAAATACGAGTAATAACAATATGGATAAGTTGTAAAAATTGCAACTAACTAAAAAAGTTCTTACAATTAGAATATTGGCTAATCACTAAGAAAAAGCAAACCAGAGAGGAGGAAGCATCCGTTTCAGTCATCTCAAACCTCTCAAACAAAGAGAAGTGAAGAAGGGTGAAAAGAGGCGTTGACAAAGAGATGTTATTCCTCATTCGCCCGCTTCCTTTTCCTTTGAATCCCAAACGAACGAAAAGCCCAACTGACACTTTCCCAATTCCCATCCCGTTCTCTTGCCCAGCCTGCTGCCTGCCTGCACTGCATTAGTGCATATTCCAGCAAAATTCAGTTCAACATTCATCATGTATTTTTGTGTATTTGCATACAAATTAGACTAATTACAAATATTATTCATAATAAATCTGAGTAGTGAGTACTGAGTGATTGGATTGAATTACCATTCAACATGAACAATGACAACATTGACAAACGTTGGTTCATGGTTCAGAAGTTCAAAGTTTGATGTTATAGAAATTATTGAATATTTTACAATTGCACTGCATTGTATTGTAATTTGTAAGTCACTCGATTATTTTTGATTTTGTATTTCATATTTTTTATTTTGTTTTATACATTATTGTTCAGTTTTGAACGGGCGACTTGATCAAGTACCAAACAAATTCTATAGAAATTTGAAATTGATTGAGTCGCACACACGAACGTTCAGCGCAGAGCACAAAGTTGCAAAAGCAAGCCACAAGCACAAAGACCAAAAAGTACGTGAATCTGCAATCCACAATCAATTCGCAAATTCATGTGCATGACTTTTGACTTTAGACAGTCAGTGTTACTGCATCTACTTATCCCATTTAAATAGTTTTAGTTTTTAGTTGTTCTGTTGCTGAACTACGAACTACAAACAACCCGTATCTAAAATTAATAATTTTTCAAAATTGCAGAAATCAAAATAATAGACGGCTGAAGTTTAAGATTTATAAAGCCTGAGACCGGATTTGACCATTTGACACTTCACACTTGGAATCACATCGATACCGCACACCGGCACACCACAATTTATTAATTGTTTTAAAATAATTGAAGATGGAAGGTGGGTACTGGACAGATGCCTCAAGTCTTGATGGCATCTCAGCGTGCTCTGATGTGGAGGACTCAAATTCGAAACCGATAAAGTCTGCCTTGTTTTCACCAACATTAAGTATGTACAGTGTTACATCTGCGGCATCTACTCCAGTCAACGCTTCAAGTAGTTTTTCTCATCAAACTAAACTGGCTTATCTGATCGGAGCATCCTTGGCTCATAACTCAGACCTGATACAAGCTTTACAGGTAAATCATATCATATTTACAGATAATAACCAAGACATGTGCAGTTTTTTAAATTCGATGAATTCATTTTTGTTTGCAGATTTTACAAATCGAGCCGATATTTGTGAATGAAAACGACTTCAGTGTTTCAACTGTGGAAACTTCGACCTCTATTTTTGTATTCGAAGATTTCACTGGAAGTTTGTTTGACAGTTTAAGAAAGAAAGCAGCTAGACTGAGAATATACGGGCCCCCGGTTGTTATTGACGCAGCGAAAAGTTGCTCAGGAGAGAAGACGTTGCCTGTTACAAAATCAGGCTACCCAATTTATTCAAGACTTCTAAAAAACTGCCGTATATCAGTGACCGGTGTTAGGTCTAAAGATGAATTGGTAAATGTTTACTAAATACTAACTACTTGTTATTAGGTATTATGTAAGAAATAGCTTAAAACACGTTACAATTTTGATAATTTTTTGTCTTAGTATGATATTCGAAGAAGAATTCTCTACTTAGAAGGTATATTTCTTGAACGAGAAGGCCCACTGACACATTTGATTGCAGCAAAGTGTCGTGGAAATAAATATCGAGATGCTGTAGCACTGGACAAGCCGATCTTAAAGCCGGAATGGTTAGATTTTCTCTGGCAAAATAAAAATGACAGACGATTTGACCTTTCAAAAGACTTGGTGGGTTTAATATAAAATGTTTATAAAACCCAAATGCTTCAATAAAAAGGAATTTTGTCGAGTCGTTGTAGGTATTAATTTTATATCCTTTTTACAGTGTAAATTCAAAGTTCGGGCGTTCTATGGTTCTAAAATCGCTTTAGAAGGATTTGATGACACTGAGAAAGTTGGAATGATTAAACTAATTGAAGAGAATGAAGGACTCTGCGTTGGAACTGCAGATCCGACCGTCACACATATTGTAAGTTCCCAATAATTTTAAAGCTCAATTATGCTTGGGCCAAACGCTTGTGATTGATTTCATGTATTGCAAGAAGATATTACAACGAGTAATATGTTCAGTAGAATGTTATTTGCATGTTTTATAAGTACCTAGTTACTTTATTAGTTACATTAATTTTGTAGCTGCTTACATTTCTTTTCGGTACGAGGCCACGGGACGAGGGTGTAAATTTAACTAATATGTATACCCTAAATAATATTTTTATCTTGAAGATTTTCCTAGTTTTTGCTATATTCTTCTATACTAAAATTAGTTACTTGCCACATTTCTTAAATCGTATATACAATATATACCTAAGTTAGTGCTGCTAGCTTCGTTACGTTTTGCATGTTAAAAGATTTTGGAAAATGCTGAGTCTGAATTTAATCATTTTAATCTGCTTACAAACAGTATGAGGTGTCGGTAATTTCATTCCCTTGCCTTTCATTTTTTCCATCTTAACTAATTTTTCATTTGCCCTTAGTTCAGCTTGTAACTTTAAGTAACACTTCTGCTTTAAGCTTTTAATTGGGAAAATGTATGTGTGAATTTCTTCAGGTCAGGGGAAATTCGGTGACCAACTTGGGGACCATGCATCTTTCACACACGCAAATAACTGAAGGAGATGGACTAACAGAATTGGATGACCTTCGAAGCCCATTGAAGCGAGCGCGCTTTGAGCTTTCTGTACGTTAATCGGGAAGCTCTCTAAATATATTTTTTAATAACCTAATTTCAAGAGATTTATGCGGGTGCTACAAAATTTTAGCTGAGGGGCTTTTTTATAAAATTTGGTAATATTTTGTCATCCAGAAGAAAGTTTAAAAAAATTTAATTTTAAAGTTCTAAAGTAATCTTAAGATCGCGACAAATCTCACTAGCGTTTACAAGTAACAGTCAACACTTTAAAATGTAGCGCCTGCTAGGAAGGTTTTATATATTTTCATACTATGATGCATGGATTGTACAATAACGTTGTTATAATGTTATTTAATATATGAATAGGTAATCAATGATCTTAATGAGACTGATGTGACCGGAAAAGACTTCAGTGTGCATGGAACAGAAAAGGCTAAAATCCTTAAAGCAGAATGGTTTTGGACCTCAATTCAGATTGAGGCATGTGCGGATGAGAGCGCGTACCAATTCGACAAGGATTATGGGGACGATACCTTGAATAACAGTATCGGTACCCCTAATTCGTTTTCGAGTCCTTTAGGGCCAATGAGTGACACTGATGGAGGAACGCCGACTTCAGGAACTCCTGGATCAATCGGTCGTCGAAAAAGGAAGCGACTTATGAAAGATTTTATGAAGTACGAATATCATAAATGAATCCCAAATAGATGCTTTGAAACGCTCCATTGCTATCGAGTAAAATTTAATTTTAAACATCTATGTTACAGTACATTTGCGCAAGTAGACCATCCCAAATGTATCATGGAAGTAGACGAAGACAGTGAATATCTCGATCTAGGAGGAAAATCTCTGCAGCCATCTCAAGATGATGTGTCAGATGCTGAGCTTGCGTCTGTTCTGAAGCGAATAAGTGCATTAGTAAATCCACCGGATTTAAAATCCATGACTCCTAGGCATATCGAATATCTTCATTTGATTGAGACCGAAAGGAATTATGTTACTATTTTAATGAACATAATCAAGGTACATTCTCGTTTTATAGTTATTGGAACTTGGAACGATGAAGTTAAATGCATATTTAACTATCAAAAAAATTCAATGCAAGTAGAGATTTAAATAATACAGGTTGCACGCTCTGATTGTTTGTTTAGCTATTCAAAGAACCATGTGAGCAAGAAGATCAAAAGGCTGGAAGATTATTAACCCCTTTAGAAGTCAAAACAATATTCAACCCAATACTTCCTATTTATTCATTACATAGAAGAGTTTTACGAGACATGCTTCATCTGTTGGAAAATTGGGCAGAGGAAAGTTTGATCGGAGAAATTTATGTAAAATATGTAAGTTATTCCAGTAAAAACTATTTTTATACCATTGATTTATCAAGATTGGAATGATGTTATGCTAGATATTATATTATGAATAGGCTCAGGAGTTACGAAAGGGTTACGAGCCCTATGTTGAATATTTTGAAACCATCAAAAATGAAATAATCCGGTGTGAAACTGAAAATCCACGGTTCATGGCATTTTTGAGGATAGCTCAAGGTAATTTTCACAATTTACCTACTGTAACAATAAGGAAATATTAGGCCGTATTTAAGCTTGGTTTGTAACTGGATGCAGGAAAACCACAATGTGGGAAACAAAAATTGGTGGAATTAATAATTCGACCTGTACAAAGACTTCCATCGACTGCTTTAATTCTAAAGAACTTGGAAAAACACACACCAAAGACGAATCCCGACTCAGAATGGATTACTAAAGGTGTTGAAGCCATTGACCGAGTCAACCAAACAATCAACCAAAAAAAAGAAAGAGCGGATGCTCGAGTTGCGATGTTTGACATATTTCATGAAATTGAGGCATGTCCAGTTGAGCTGATCTCTGACCATCGTTCAATTTTGAAGAAATATGACGTCTTATCTATGAATGAGGCGTTTGGCCAAAAGAATGAATTGTTGACATTGTGCGTGTTCTCGGACCATTTCCAAGTTGTTAAACGACGAAATCTTGGGGGTTCTAAAAATATGTCTTCGGCTATGTCAATGGCCAACTTAAGGAGCCCAGCCGTTTCCAGGAAGTCGTTTATGCATGGACCTTCGTCGAATTACTCGCAGCAGAAGAGGTACAAATTTCTTGAGTGGATTAACTTTTGCCACGTGAGAAAAATTGTTCATATCCAAGACATGTAAGCATAATATTTTTTGTTAGTGTTAGTTTAAACAATCGTATGTTGAAGTGTACGTTGAATCTAAGATTATGGATGCATATTTACTTTTCAAAGGGAACCAAAGTCTTTTGCGTTTGTTGTTCGTGAACCAGACGAAATACGTGAAAGATTTTTAGTCTTCACAATTCCAGAGGATCTTGAAATGGAAAAACACGAGAAAATGACCGTTGTGGACTTCTTTGCTAAACAGTTGGCTCATTCCGTTGCTAGAGTAGATTACGTAAGTCGATTCTTATTGCTGCCCTAGTAAATTATTTATTTTTGCCGAGTTATCGTTATTATGGACATATACCTACCTATGTATATTATGTTAGGAGCAATTCATCACCACTGTAGATGCTGCGACCGTACGTGTTCATGAAAGCAGTTCAGTCTATGAAAAAGCAGCCCGATTTGCTACAAAAACAAAGAATAAAGTTGGTTAATTTTGTTGACCATAGATTGTTTTTAACAGTTTAATTCTAGTTTCAATCTAACCAACTATTTTTTATTCTCACTATAGGTTGGACGTGCTTTAAGCCTTAGTAGGACTCCTAGTAAAATTAAACGGACGATGTCCCAAATGATGAGTCCATTTTCATCCAGATCCGCACAGAAAGACTCAGATTCTGTTTCTCAGTCCGGAAGTGAAGCTTCTATTACACCCATGAGAAATAACCTCTCAACAATGAGCCTTTGGGTTAGATTTTAACTTGAACTTTTATTGATGGTTTGTGAATTTTCAATTCAATGTGACCTATATTAAATATGTTTTTAGTTTGGATCTAAACGAGGAGATGGACAAAGCACTCCAAAAGCCAGAAAAACTATGAACGAAAAAGATCCTCGAAAAGGATGTTCAGTCATTCAAGAAATGTAAGAAACTATTGCTTCCATTTGTGGGTTAGGATTAGGAATTCCAATTACTGCCTACGTACAAAGTGTCTGCGTTTTATAAATGTCTGATACCAGTATTAATTTGTAATCTTATGCATTTGCGAAACTTGTTAGTTTCGCAGTCTAACATTAAATTAAAGATTTATATACAGTTCGTCTCCACATTACCACATTAGTTCTTACTATAATCAAAATGTGTTTGACAAATACATCCACACTGGAATTTTATTGTAACTTGTTAGCATATTTAAATTTTTTATATATCTCATTTGCATTTTAGATAGGAATTTACTCGAATGTTTTCGGGTATAGATGCAATCATTACAAATGAATTCAAATGTTTATTTTGATGTAAGTTTTAAATCTGTTACGAGATATTCTTAGTTTTAAAACGGCAGCTTTTGGTTTGAATGAACTCTTTATTACATTTCTGTGTGTAAGCAATATATTTAAACAAGATTTTTAACTGATTATTTTATATTTTGCTTGGAGGATCTCCTACAAAATGTAAATAAAAAATATTGTACGCTACGTCCTGAAAAACAGACATGTTGATGGAGTTTCTTTCAAGTGTATGGGTGTTCTTAAGTCTGCGTTTGTATTAAATGATCCATAGTTCATTTTTTGCACGAGTCAAGTTAATTTATAAATTAGCAAGTCACTAACACCATCAGTTTGTTAATCTCAACTTCAGATTTATTTGAAACCAACTAATAGAACAAATTGATTATCAGGGTTTGGATTTACATCTATTTATCGTACTCGACCAGCAAGCGTCAGCGTGGGAATTGTAATTGTAAGGTACAGTTTTACAATACAATCTATTGAAAACAAGATTTACATACTACAATATTAAATATTATGATCATACTAGCCCCCAAGATCCGATACCATTCTAGTAATTTCACTGTCATTTCCAGCGGATTACTTTTTGTAAGTTAGTTCCTCAATTTGAGTTATAACAAACGAACTAAAATATGATTAGCATAGCAAATAGGAATGGCTCCTCACAAACTTAGGCGTTCTAATACGAGGGGGTTGAGGACGTAGAGGTTTCTGAAATGGCGAACCGAGTGAAGAAAATATGATGACGTATAGTACATCGTATATAGGTTGGTTATCAATTTGTTGTCTTTCGACTTCGCTAAAAAACATTTGCATATAATAGTCGCTTAATCGAACCGAATTTCTACAAACAAAATAACTAACCGTGCAAGGGCCCTAACAATTCTCCGTTACTAGCAATGTATAATTAAAACACTGATGCAGTACGTTATGAGTAGAGTTGGTAAGAATATCGGTGTAGAAGTAATTAAAGGGCCAGGTTATAATTACGATCATGCATGACATCGCATGAGCGCGAGCGGCATGACACTACATTTTGGTTCCTCAAAGTGAAAGATCCATAATAATATTTAATCCATCCTCGACAAATGAGGATGAGACAGATCGAATGAGGAAGTTCACACTTTCACTTCATCAGTCTGCTTATCGTGCTCGGAATTTTGACGGAAGGGAGAGGAAGTTTACTTTCTTTTTCGCTCCGTTCAAAAAATCTTTGTACATGTCGGATCGTATGTATCTTGAGTAGCTGTCACTTTTCATCAAGTGGTATACATGGGCCTGAAATTCCATATCATCACATTAAATTGTATTTAGTAAACCCAAGCCCCCCCCCCCCACATTGACGCTAACAATTTAAATGCAAATTGAACGAACCAAAGCAGTGTCGAAACTCCATCGATCAGCCTGACTGTCTTGAATATTTTTCCTAGTCTGTTCGTATGAATGGGAGTCCACATTTACTAAACACGTAGAATCGGGAGCCAAGAATTCGGCCCAAATTTCTTGAGCTCGTTTCGGAACTTCACTCATAGGCAGTCGTTTCAGATCCTGTACTGCTTCCCAGAATCTTTATTAAATAGTGGATATTTAATTTACTTAATTCATACGATTAGAAACGCCGTGTTGGTATATGACGACCAAGAAACATACCTTAAGTTTTCCACAGAGAATTCCTTCTCAAGGAATTTGGCAAAATGATCCCTTCCTACAGGGTCTTTTAAAAGTTCTTCAACAGAGAAGGCCCATCTACGAACACGACGAGCCGGTATATCCTTCCTACAAATGGTTAAACTCAATAGTGAATGTAACGTTATAAAATAATAAAGTGAAAGTGGAGAAAGGTGAAAGGATATAGAACATTACGCATGCTTCTCGTGATCCCAGTAGTCAAGACAGTCGGATAGCCAGGGATTCGATGGTTCAGGTGCAATTATAAATGGGTCGTATTCCGAATACATTTCGAAGTACCCTAGATGCCTGATATGGAAGATGATAAAATGCAACTGAATTTTAGTCCAACATTTAAAGGTAGAGTAAATATAAAGTGTTTTTAAATGTAAATCGGTTCCTTACAGTTCAGCAACTTTTGATATTTTAATGGAATGTCTGTCCAACTTGTACTTTAGGGACTTAATTTGTTTACTAAGCTCTTCCAAATTCAGACTCTTCTCTTTCGAAGTTGCAGCACCATCCTTGCTCTGACCCGCATCACTGCTCCCGTGTCTTGGTCGATTCATCCTACAAACCTTCTTGATATCCATCTCCGTCGTGTTGACACAGCCAGGCTAGGAATTTACATTTACAAAGTCAGTCAAAGTAGCAAAGTCAGAGACGGTAAAAGTACAGGAATGACTTATTCATAAATGAATTACCGATGGTCGGTGCACATCCCAAAATGCCCGTTCCTGACTGTCTAAAACCTTCCTCTCTAACTTGTCTCGCTTCTTGTCCACTTTACTTTGGGCTTCAGCCTGGTGGATCAAAAAAATTATATGTTGAACTATAACCTATTTTTATTTCACACCCAGACCTTCCCTTTGTCAATATTTGTATGAATTGTTTTAAGATTCCATGAATTATGGATGTCTCGCATACCTGCATAAAAATAAACTCCCATTTCCTTGAAAACATTTTCTGGAGTCTTGCTAAGTTTTCGGCTTCATAATCCACCAATTCCAGCCTTGTCTTATTCTGCATTGTTCGTTTACACAAGTATACGGCTAAACGGACAAAATAAAATTATTTGACTCGTTTTCGACGGCTAATGTTATGCTTTTAATCCATAAATGGGCATAGGTAGGAGCGTACCGTAATCGGAATTTTCGGGATCCCAGTAGTTTGATGGCCAAAAGTAGGGAGTCTAAAATTAAAAACATGATTCAGTACACTGATTTCAAGATTAGATATTTGATAATTACAAAGCTTAAAAATCTAACCTGGAATCTATAAAAAGTGGAGTCATTCTTTACGGACAGTATATGATCGTCAATAGGGAATATGTAACCATGTGCTGAGAGTAGATGGGCCAAATGAAGTGCTTCGTCTATGGAAAGGTTACAAGCTAAATATTTAAGGATGAGCAATTCTATTGAACAATAAATTTATTAATAATCTGAAACATAAGAAATCATTCCACTTACTTTGATCTTCAACCTCTAAATTCTTCAATATCCATGTTACTAAATCTGTCCCTGTGAGTAAAAAAGGACCATATCCCAAATGTAATGGAAAGTACTAATAACTCTCTTGGAATTATGCCATAATTTAACAATAAATTTTTGGGCGGATGCTTGGATTATGGATAGATTACATTTTTCAATAAAATATTGTCGAACAATAATAAGCATGGAGATTTTTAAACAATTTAAGTAAACCTGTGAAAACGGATGGTATCTTAGTAAGAAAGCTTTTAACGGTTCTAACTGGAACGCCAGAACCTTCGTCTTGCATCTTTTCGATGATTTTTTCCATCTGAAAATATTGGAATGGGAATTCGGAATTGAAAGCACGCCATTAAATAAGACGGGTAAATCGGTAAATTACAACTTTTAAAAACTTACTTTGCGGTATACAATATGATGATGAGTATGATCACGATTAACGTTTTCCGGGGCTGTCGCACCCCCCGTCGACTTTGACGCAACCTCTGAAGTTGAAGAATTCATTTCCTTGTGATTAACCCCTGCCGTTGAAGGGGCATCTCCGACTTTCTCCTCAACCTCCATCTCTCTATTAGCTCCACTGTAAAAACGAACTCCCAATATCAGACTTTCACCGAAACTGCTTTAAATACAACCATTAAGTTACAATATATACTCACGTCATCTCAAAACTCCAAAAAACTTCCACAAAAGAATATCCGCACTTTCACAGTCTATATTCAAGATGAGATAAATTACGAAAGGGAGATAACTTCCTCCCGAACGCTGTTTCGTAAACCGTCTTCCCTCAAAGCATCAAAAAAACGATAAAAATGAACACCGCAACACTGTGGTGTCTTTTCTCAAATCTCTGAACCTGTTGGCCAGAAGAATGGGATCAGAGATCGCAGAATTCGTTTATACTTGTTGAAATCCTCAGAGTGAAAGTGACTCCAATTCCTATATGATCGGAACAGAAGTGGCTCAGATCTATACTTTCACCATTGTAAATCGGCAGTGAAGGAGACCCATTCTCACATCTACCTTTACAATCTATTTGGATGGGAAATGACAATTAAATCGCCCTCAAAACCATGTCCAATTATATGTATAATATATAACAATCCATACTTATGACTTATCCTCCATATATAATTCTATAGAATATATTTATATATATATATTTACAGGATATTATTATCGTAGATTTGCAGCTCTGTATTAAGTAGGTAGTTTGAGGAGTGTATGAAAGTAGAAACTAAAAGTCTGAAACTGGGTTAAGGAAATGTAGGCTCTTCATATTATTATCATGTTCATGGGGATATAAAAGTTTCCTGGCTGCTGAAGGAGAGGATATGAAATCGTCTTGTTCGATATCTCCGATTTTGATACGAAGCGGGTGCATATAGGAGACTTAGCATTGGAAGATTGGGAATAGGGCGAGAAAGGGTCTCCGAGTTTCGGATCCCATCAAGTTCGTGGAAGGTTCTTGTAGTAGGAGTTTCTTTTTTGAGAAATACATTAAAATCGATAGTCAGAATCAGTCCGCGGATGTAAGAAGAAGTTCTTTTGTCAGCGGAGCCTGGTCTCCTTGTGCGCATTTCCCAGGCCTCCCAATCACCTAAACACCCAGATTCCAACTCCGACTTTTCATAGAAAGACCCGAATCCGGTGAGACGGAATCTCTCTCCCTATATACACCCTCACCATCATATCCCACTGATTTCCCTGCTCCTCATAGTAGAAATACGTATTTCGAAAGCGATGAACTTCCTATATTCAAACCGCACGATCGCTGAGAGGCGTTTTAGTTAGGTTAGAGTTAGATGGGGGGAATTACGTGACTTCCTGATTCACCCCCCGGCAGAGGCTGGAAGTAGACTATATAGCAAGTATCCACTCGATCCTACTAACCATTTACTTTCTGCTTCAATAAGCACATATTCTTGCTACCTCCGATGATAACTTATAAATTATAATCGTCCTTGATTGTTTTATCTCTCTTGCCGTCGTTCTAGCACAAATTCTTGGATTGCAATTTTTGCCGTTCTCTTTTAGCTCTGAGATTGCGAAGGGTGAAAGTGGTCGATACCCAGCAATTATCAGAGGTATTGGGGTTGGGAATTGGGAATACTGTCTGGATCTTCTTGAAATTCTATATGATTATCAGAATTTGGTATAAGTTTTAATTTCGGTGGCTTGAAGGACGATGGGAATTATGATGATATTGGATTTAATTGTTTGATGAACTGAACCTTTTAATTGAGGTTGGATAAATCATAAGAGAATTCTACTATTGACTACGTAGGCTACTGGTTACATATTACGTTGATTTGGATGAGTTTTGATATAAAGACGGTCAGTTAATTTTGTTGGATTGGAACTGTACTTTTTATATAATTTGGAAAGATTTATTATTAGACTGTATATGAAGTTTGAGAAGAGTATATGAAATTAGAAATAGCCAACGTCCTAAAAATAATGTCTCGTCATACTTCCTGTGGCTTCCAGCAATACCGCAAAGCAAAGACGAAATACTAATTTGTGGTTGGCTCTTTGCACAGAAACTTTTCGAATAAAAATAGTAGGGCAATTTATGGTAGATATGTGTTTCTATTCTAGCCATTTAATATCAAGATCAATAGGCACTACTGGTTGTTGGATTATTATCTCAATAATATTTATTTTGGAATAGCAGTTCTTTGTGTTCCATGCTCTTGAATGAGGAAAAATACAAAAGTTTGCATGGATTTGGATTCATTCAATAATTACATCAATTCGACAATATTACGTCGCAGGAACTCCGTCCTTTTTAGAACAAAATTAAATATGACATTTTATTGGCCAACAACAAATACGTGAAAGGATTTTTTATGCAATTTCGAACAAACAATATTTTAAAACTAATTTAGTGGATATCCAACCCAACATATTATCTTTGATATCAGATCGAGCAAGCTTTTGACTAGACTGTGTTAAAATGCAAATTCCTAGATATGTGAACGTATGAACATCTAGTAATGAACGAATTAAATTGCCAGTTTAACGATGCTTGTGCACCATTTATGTATAAATTTACAGGGTAATTATATAAATAGTAAAGTAGCACTACAAATCGATAGAACAGCCTTGCTGTTGTCTCGAAACTTGGCATTGATAACTGATAAATGCCAAACTCATTCAGATAAAATCAAATATTTAAACATGATCTAAATAAAAACATCTATGGTTGAAATATGTATATACGTTTTGCAACGCAATAGAATGTACTTATGTCTGATCCAGCTGAACCTGACTGTTAAAGTCATAGCTCGCGTCACAAAATCATCATAATTATTAATATTATTAAACAATACATTTATAAAATGTGCATATATCATATGTATATCTATAGAATTTGACGAAGGTACAATACTCGACAACTCGGCAACGACGTTGCCGGGAAATTTTTCAGGAAATCGGGAAATCAGAAAAATTGGGAGCTTTTTTTTAGAAAATTTCTCGTTTTCTACCGAAATTGTCAAATTTACCAATTTTTTCCGCTTAAATACGGTAAAAATAGGGTTTTTAAAATCGGGAAATTTTTTTCAGATTACCGGGAAGAAAAAGTTTTTTTCCACCAGCGAAGGTATTCTTTATTTTTTATTAGATTCCTTTATAAACATATCTATGCATTTCGTATTGAATGAAAATCGAGTAAATTTACTCTATCGTTTAAGTTCAAAAGAGTTTGAGGTTTCGATCTATGGAACAGCCAAGTCGTTGGAGTTGAATAGTTGAAAGTAAAGTCTCATTGTACCCATCTCCAGCTTGGGCTTAGCTTGGTTGGGTCAGGAGCAGCTCCAACCCAACCACAACAAGCCCAAGCTAACTCATGGGTAAAGCGAGACCTTTGATTAAGGCACCTTCCAGTTCGTTACGATAAATGAGCCCTATGGAATATTGAGGACTAGATACAGGAGATGACAAACTTCGGGTCGGGCACTTATTTCAACATTATCATTATAATATTTATATCTACGAGGATAGTTATTTTAATCATATTTATAGCGAACGAACGTCAAAGCATAATGTTGAATATTTGAAATTTCAAAGCGTAGAAGTAAATTTTGAGATCAATAATTTTAAACATCGGATTGAGTTTTTCTAAATCAATTAAGTGCTATCTTTTCAGGAGTTACTTGATCAGATAACTAACTACAAACTAAATAAATCATTTAGTATTTTTGGTAGATCGAATAGAGGTTGGAAAACAAAACAGCCACTTTAATATATATTCTAAAAACTGATTCTGACCCATTACGTTATGTCAAACTCGATATTTAATCAACAATTATGAAAAATAGGTTTTTATAAGTCATCCGATGGTAACAATAACCAACTCAGCCAAGAGGGAGGGGGCTTTCAGAGCCGCTTTAAAGTTCGAAACTTCGATCCATATATATAGGAGCTCAACAAAGTCGAAACATATAAAAAAAATGTCGTTGATATTCGTAATTATATCATATTATTATATCATTACACTCATCTGCCAGCTTAGGCTTAACTTGGTTGGGTCAGCGAGAACCCAACCGCAACCCAATCACAAGCCGAAGCTAACCGTTTGCGTTTGGGCAAAACGAAGCCTTTGATTTTAACTATACAAGATGGTAGAAGAGGTAGGGAATATTTTCGAGGGGACACTATGATTTAAATATAGTTTTTTATGCCTTTGTTCCATATTTTAATGTTCATTAATTAATTATTATTAGAAAACTATACAAAAATAATCTCTGTGCTCTGGCTGTCGCGTTACTCGGGATCGCAAAAATTGTGCCTTTAGTTCAGAAATGCAGGTTGACCTGCGAGCAGCAAATTTTAGAGCGGATTTTGGGTCATTGTCATATATATCTACCAATTCATATAACTAAATTAGTTCTACAAAAACATTGTTTATAAATGTGAAATGATGAATGGAAATTGGAACATGAAGAATTGTTGGAGAAAGTAGAATGAGTATTGACAGAAGCTTTGTTGTGCGAATTGTGTAAATAATAAAAGCGGGTGAAATCTGTTCACCCTGAGGAAAAGGTTGTTGTCCTTTCCCTGAGGATATACTGATTTTTGTGAACTACACACTATAGCGTGGGAATGTTGTGAGAATTCAGGCTCTCTGTCCTTTCGCCCATTCATTGCATATACGACCACATTTCTTTACTGACGGAGGAGCCGTGTTTACTCTCACTCTCACTCCTCTCTCTCTCTCTCTTTCATCTGTGATCTGTGACGGATGTGATCTCTCGTACTCAAAATTCCGAGTTGTTCTATTGGAATTCAGAATTCCTGAATTCCAAATTCGTAAATTAAAATTTTAAATTCAACACCGTTCAAAGTATTTTGTAGTTTGTTTTGTTAGTCCTGTTTTCCTCTTTGAACCTTTTAATACACAATATATTCAAAATTTGATTGAGATATTGAGAACTAACTACAAACATAAACTATAAAGGAAGGACAGTCAACACAACAGTTTTCATTTGTCATTTGTCATTAATTTCACATTCAACATATATTTGCATTTTAAATTTAAAGGAACTGTATGTGTGTTTACCTTGGAATCTTCGACGTTGATTGCCGATTGTGGATTGGAGATTGGAGTCCTTCAGTTCACAGCAGTTCTGGTATTTTTTTTTATTATTATTATTAATATCTCAGTCCCAGTCATTAATCATTAAAATTACAGCTTCAAGATTATAATATTCAGTAGTTGATATTGTGTATTGTTTCGTTGATTTTTTATTACAGATAACAGATTATGTCACCCTCGCGCTGACGCTTGTCATAAGAAGGTACGTCATACGTACGAGCGTTCATAATTATTATGTATTAGAAGTTTGAGTTTGAAGTTCATTGTATAAAAAATAGATTTAAATGAAAAATTCCCAGTTTTTGTTCATTTCAGTCCAATTACAATATCGCAAAAGGTATTGAATTATTAAATGTTGAATGTGTAATGCAAATAATGAATTTATAAATATGTGTGCTATTGTTTGGATATGTTCTTATTGTTCTTGGATCTTTTGTTCAATTTCAGATTTCAAATCTAGAATTCTGATGGCTGATGCCCTGATTCTCTCTGTGTGTCTGTTTAAAATCGTATAGAAGTACCCATACCGGGTCTGCGGAGGTCGTCTACTGACAGGGAGTGGAACGGAAAAGGTTAGCGATACTCAATATAGCCATGTTAGCAGGCTAACATTTCCAATAATCTCTTGCAGGGCACCCAGGTCACAGGTGCAGGGATGTGCATTTACATCCCCTATCCCTAACCTTACATCATTCATGTCATGTCTAAAACATCAAACATCTACTAAAACGTATACTAATTCTAAAAAATAATAAATTACAGATTCCAGATTTGCTAGATTTGTCGATAGTGGACATTGTGTTCAACCCGTCATATTTCCTCTACTCTGATTGTTATCAAATACTCGCTAGTCAGGCATCAGATGTTCGCATCAGTAAAGAAATCCATGATGGAGGCTTCACAACAGCAACAGCCGGTTGTACATCCGAATGAAGTTTCAGACACAAATGATCAGCAACAACAATGGTCTAATAGTCTCCAGTCCACTCCTCCATCGGTAACCACAAACCAACCACAACATCATAGTTCAACCTTAAACTGTCTCAGTGGAAATTCTACTTCATCTTCGCAACCAAATAATCCAACTCCTGGTACGAATGGTCATTTTTACTGATTGTAATTTGCATAAGCAAATGTTTTTGGAAATATTTTTCATTGTGTAAAGCTATTGATTCTTGACAGTTTGTGTCGTTTCATTTTACCTTCTCGCTTATTTTGGACTTGCAAAGCCAACAGCTTTATAATATAAAATAAATATTAAGATGATTTGCACGATTTGTAAGAATGCCTATGCCATGCAGGTTGAATGAGATTATAGATTTAGATTTAATATTTAATATTTATTAGTTGCTTTTTAGACTCTGAAGCTTATTACCGTTTCCCTTTCCTACTCCTATTCTAACCAGATGCTGATGTGAATCCACAAGATTTATCTAAACGCAAAGCTTTGGATATGTTGATGAGTGACGAGCCACAAAAACTAGCTGCAGAATTTTTTGGTTGGCCAAAGGAATGTGAAGATTTTGTGTCTAAGCGATTGAAACTTTCTTCTTCCGTATCAGAATCTGTAAATGCAGGAGGCTGCTCTGCTGGACAAAGACCATCAGCAAAAAAACCTGTAATTGAAAGCCAGCATCCTGAGGTTCACATCACCCAGCCTTACAGCTTGCCGACATCCCCCATCGCATCCCCTCGGCCATCTTCTGCAACATACAATACCTTTGTTGGGTCACCACCACCTTCTCCAACACCAAACTTTGTCACCCAAAACTTAGCAGTTGTACAGAGTAAACCCTCATCAAAAGTTAGCTCTGCGGATAAGTCTACACATGAGCAAGACTGGCAGGCTTCCAAAACAGGTGTCCGAGAACGAAACGCCGCGATGTGCAATAACGAACTTATGGCCGACGTTTATTTTTCGGTGAGTAACAATGGAGAACCGTATCGCAAGTTTCCTGCTCATAAATTTGTCCTTGCCACGGGAAGTTCGGTTTTCTTTGCCATGTTTTACGGGAGTTTGGCGGAAACGTCAGAAGAAATAAATGTTCCAGACGTTGAGCCGGATGCGTTCCTCAAAATGCTTATGTAAGATTTTTTTAAGTTGTTTATATTCATTTTGATTCATTGAGACAAAAATTAATTAATTGTTTAGTGTTTTACTGACTTACACTTGTTGTAAAACTTAAGGTATTTGTATGCGGACGAAATAGACTTGGACGAAGAATCTGTATTGCCAATTCTTCATGTCGCCAAAAAGTACATCATTCCTTATTTAGCGAAAGCCTGTGTACAGTATATGGAAGCTAGTCTTACTGCCCGGAATGCCTGCATCCTGCTGTGCCAGAGCCGTATTTTCGATGAACCAGAGTTAATGCAAAGATGCTGGGAAGTGATTGATGCACAGGCATGGTTTTTAATATTTTAACTGAGCATAAATTCACCTGTTCTAGAGTCAAAAATTGGTTTAATTGTTCTAGGCCGAGATTGCCTTGAACTCGGACGGATTCATCGACATTGATCACTCAACTCTTCAATCCATATTGTCCAGAGAGACATTGAACTGTAAAGAGCTACATGTTTTCAATGCGGCCATGTCTTGGGCTGCTGCTGAGTGTGAGAGACGAGAGATCGAACCGTTGCCAGAAAATTTACGGGCAGTTTTGGGTAAACGTTCTAAAATAGTTTGTTTTTACAATTAAGAGTTCTGATGGCCTAATATTCAAATTTGTTTCATCAGGGAATGCGTTGGAATTGATTCGGGTCCCTACGATGGAACTGAAAGAATTCGCGGATGGTCCAGCACAAGTTGGAATATTTTCTCTTCAAGAATGCCATGACATGTTTCTCAACTTTACTGCCTCTACCAAGCCGAAGTTAGCGTATCCAGTGATACCAAGAATGGGGTTGAAACCCCAGGTACATTTCATAAAATTTTATGTGTACATCATCCATCACTTGTATGAATAGCATTATTTATTCTTGCAACTTGAATGATTAAGGTTTGCCATCGTTTTCAATCTTCTGCATATCGGAGCAATCAATGGCGATATCGAGGACGATGCGATAGTATTCAGTTTTGTGTGGATCGCCGGATTTTCATAGTTGGTTTTGGACTGTACGGATCATCCACAGGAGCTACAACTTATGGAGTACACATAGAACTGAAGCGACAAGGTAGAATTTTGGCTGAAAATAACACCGAGTTTTTCTCCGATGGATCCAGCAACACATTTCATGTATATTTTCGGCAGCCTGTTCAGGTAATACCTTTATGAAATTACTTTTCAAACTCGGGTTTACTTACCTATACCTATACTGATGGTATACGGATGATTGCGCCTAATCATTTGCGCCTAATCAATTGCGCCTATGTACACTTTGCGCCTACGTACACTTTGCGCCTAATCAATTGCGCCTACGAATATTTTCCACTTCCCGTTTCCAGCACAAAATCTGGTCACCGATTTCAGATACTAAAATACAAAACAAAATATAAATAAGTCCTGTTGCTGTCCGAAATTTCAATTGTCCCTGGCATATGGTATGAAAAAATAAATCCGAAATCACGAAGAAAAAAGTCCAGGTTTGTAATTGCAGACTAATTGCCAAGCTACAATTATTGCTTTCTCCCCTTTATAGTTTTGTAAAAGATCAACTGACAGAGGATTTTGTGTTGGAAATGAATCTTCTAAAATAATATATTCAAATTCTGTAAAGTTGCAGGTGCCACATAGTTTTACTTAGCTGTATAGTTTTAGTGTGGTGGGATAGATATTAGATCCTGAACTCAGACAAAAAAATATTTAATGTGTAACAATGACAGAACACTATTTTCGGTAGCTTGACCTATTTTTGAAGACAATATATTCATATTCGGTAAAGTAGCAGGTGCTGCTACTTTACATGAGTTCCAAAAACTAGTTTGATTAAGTAAATAAATAAACTAGATAAGGTAAAGAGTAGAAGTAAGAAATTTGATTTGATTTGATATAAGAAAGTAAGTGCTAGAGATATGAGATGATTTCTGAAAGTTCAGAAAATATTCATAGGCGCAAATGATTAGGCGGAAAATTTATGTACAGGCGCAAATTGTACGTAGGCGCAAAGTGTACATAGGCGCAAATGATTAGGCGCAAAGTGTACATAGGCGCAAATGATTAGGCGCAAATAATTAGCCGCAATTGATTAAGCGCAATTGATTAGGCGCAATCATCCGCAAATCTATACTGATGTCTGGTACATCGTGAAGCGCTTTTACTTTTAATAATTAATGGATCGATTTTTATCATCAGATTGACCCAGACGTCTATTACACTGCATCTGCTATACTTGATGGAATGGAACTTAGTTATTTTGGACAAGAGGGAATGACTGATGTGACTGTTGGAAATGTAACATTCCAATTCCAATGTTCTACAGAGAGCACTAACGGGACCGGAGTTCAAGGCGGACAAATCCCTGAACTCATTTTTTATGGCCCCAATCCCACAGAAACCAAATCCATTGGAACCATCAACCAGGCTGACTGAAGATGAGTATAAAATGGAATCTCAAATATATTTTAGCATATCCTAATTTTAAACTCAACCCGTTTAATTTTTCCTCGACTTTTTTCATTAGAGATTCGTTTACCTTAATGATCTGCTTTAGGGTCTTGAACTTGACGTTGATAGATAATATTTCCTCACGTCCTTCGTATAGTTTATGTAAATTCTAATGTTCTCATAGCAGTCAAACCTGTTGCGTTTCGCTGTAGTTGTCAGTGGTATTCTAACTTGTTCGAAGTTTAAACCAAGTAAAAATGCAAATTGTTACAAGAAAATATCGGGGTAATAAATGCCAACGTAATTAAATGTATATCATTCATTAATCATTAATAACGAGTTTTTACTTGGAAATATTATAATTGCACATTTAAGAAGTGGAGCATTCTTAATATTAAATAAAGGCAAACAAATTAAGTTATTTAAAACAAACGGTAGCGTGGCTATATACAGTTAACAATTCATTAGTAATACTGCTTTTATACGACGTGGACTGGTATTTCATTTTATTTAAATATAAATTAATTCTAATCATAATAATCTTCGTAGTCGTTTTCTTCCTCCCCTGCGCCTCGAAATTGTGTTAAAAGTCTGCTGGCAGATAAACTATCGTCATCTTCTTCCTCTGAATCATCTATTTCAAAACAACAAAATATTATGTCGGTCGACAAGATTCAAAAGTATTAAACATTAAACCAATGATCTAAATTCCATCATTTCATTACCATCTTCGTATGCTACTTCACCAGACTCCACAACAACATCTTGCTGTTCTGTTGACTGAACAGGACCAGATTCGACAACGACTTCTTGAGCTTCGGCGAATCGGACAGGCCCTGATTCGATAATTACAGCATCATCAGCTAATTGTTTTTCTGCTATTTGTTCTGTGTCTTCGACACTTTCAATCAATTCTGTCGATTTGTCGGCAGCCGAAGATCCTTCTTCAAATCGTTCATCCAATGATTGCTTTCGTAATCTTGAAAGCTTAGACTTCTTTGAGCCTGACGGCCCTGGTTGTTCAGTCTGATCCTCTGTTTTTCTTTTATTTCCACCTCGTTCAGGTGGAATAATTGGTCCTGATTCAATGACTGTTACTGGTTCCTCAACGGTATCAGTACAAGCTGACTCTTCTTCTTCTGGATCAACGGCGGTTAGAGAACGTAGAACGTCATAATTGATTTTACTCGACATCTTTCTTTCTTTTAACATTATCTTAATCGCTTCGTCTATATATAAAAAGAATATTTAATACTTTCATAAACATTATGGAATACAACAACGGCATGGTCAAGCTAAACACTTACTCGCACTCTTGGCTTGAAATGTGGGTTTAGCTTTTGCATTTTTCTTTTTCTTTTTCTTATCAAACTTTCCTTCCTTAATGTCCCTTTCAAGCTGTTCTTGTTTTTCTACAAGCAAAAATTTCAAATGAATTAAAATCTGACATGAAAAGTCACAGGAATATCTAAAACGCTTACGTTTCTGCAGAAGTATATAATCAGCATTTAGTCTTTCCCAAAGTGCTGTTTTCTTGCTAATTTCTTGAGTATTCATGATATAACCATTAATTTCATCATCATCTATTCCGTATAAATCTAATTCTCCATCTTCGGATGATTCCCCACTAGATTTAGTTTCTGTGTTATCATTATCTGGGAGGTCAGGAACTATATTTACGGACAATATAAAATAAGAGCGGTTATATAAAATCGATACGTGGCATTATTGAGAAATATTACAGCAAAATTGAATGAACAATAGCCTACCTATAAATTCCATCCCGAGATTGGTGGTAGCCCCACAATTTGTAGAAGTGGGAGGTGGCATCAACATTCTGTCAATATCACCTTCTTTAGCTGTATGTTCTTCCGTGGCTAATTTACTTTGCTTTAGATCTGCGACGTCAGCTTTAATGATCGGTTTCTTATTGCCATCGTCGGGTGTTATAAGGGTTTTTATTGTGCTTAAAGTTGATTCCATAATAAATCGTTGTGCATCGTGAGTTTCATTAACTATCATATTGCTACCTTCTGGAGTTTTTGAACGAGGGGAAGAAGTTCCTGCTTAAAAAGACGAGTAATAATATATAAAAATTCGGTGTCACGAAGAAAAATTATTTGACGTAATAAAACTGACTTTTAAATTACCTTGTTGTACCCTGCTCATTACTTTTTTACGTCGTTTATCCAATTCTTCGTCGATTTTACCTTGAATAACTTTAAATTCTTCTCCATCTTCGTCATCCAACAACTATACAGAAAAATACTGGAAATAGTCTTTGCCGCTATTAAAATACTGCTAAGACTAAATGTAGTCTTACCTTTTGAAGGCGTTCACGGTCTTTAATTCTTGCAGCTTTAAATGAGGGGGGATCATGCTCCTCCTCCAGGTCGACAGACATAAACTCATCTAAAGTAAGGGAACTTGATGGTGTTTCTCCAAATTCAACAAGTCTAAAACCAATGATTTATATTTTATATACGTAAATTGCTATAAATAAAATTTAGTTGAAATATATTTTAAAACTAGGCATTTAAGGTAAGCTACCGTTTTCTTAGAGTTGTTTCGTGAACTTTCACAACTCTGATCACGTCTTGTACACTTCTGGAAAAACAATGAAGTCGCGCGGAAATGAGGAGTGCTATAATATTTTTAAAAAATACCAACTTTTTAGATAGATGAAATACAACTTATCCAATTCTCTCTGCTTATTATATTATCAGAATCTAACCAACCCCCCTTGGTGGATTTCGTTTAGCTTTACATGTCAAATTGAGCCAGCGTTTAGGCGTCGATTCCCTTTGTATTAAAAGCGATGCCGATAAATATGGCTCGGTATATTCCAATTTCATTTCTGTATATCATTCATAATATTCATAATGAGATCGCTTAGCTTAGCATGCATTTCATAGCAAACTACTTTGGACTTTGGAGTTGCAGTCTCGCTCGCAGGGTTAGCGTTATTAAATTGTTATGCTCAGCCAGACCCTGAACTGCTGCCTTGTGGTCATCTATTCATATCCCTGCAATACTAATCACATCTACCCCTAATCTTGTCAATATGGAAATTTTTGGGAAGCCCCATTTTTGCAATGGAAAAATATTTATGCCACGAAACATTCTGCATGCATCTTTCCAAGTCCTACAATCTAACCATCATATGACTTATGATTATGACTATTAATCTGATGTTCCTTGTTCTATGCGCCTACATATGAGTGAAAGCCTGAGGTTGTTTGTGAAACTCTTCAAGCCTCATTCCTAGATATTACTTAGACAGTTGACCCACACTAACCCCCGATGATGTCATCACAGACCACGTTTTGGTCATTGTAAGATAAGGCATTAGTATTAATTGTATCTTGACAAATTGAAAGTACCTGCTCCACATAAGCCTGAAGGTCGTCGTCCCAAATGTATCCAATCTCTCTTCATCCTCTGTACCAATCTGAGAGCCGTCATAGCCACATCATGAGTTTTATCTCCTAACTCGAACTTGTGAGCGAATCTCAAAATGTACATGCACGGGTCCACCGCTGGTATATTGATATACAACGCTCGAGAAATCTGGACATACGCTCGGCCTAATGCGTAAACGTCCATCTGAAGAACATCGCTAAAATCAATGAGTAAATCTAAAAGGGAAATATACAAAATATGAACATTAACTTTAAATATTCATACATTGTAATTGTATGTATTTTTATTATAAAACCAGAGTTCGAAACTATATTCTAATTGACAACTTACGTGGTGTTCCTTCGATTCGGCAAGTCATATATATGCAAGCAGCCACAGTAAGAGAATTTTTCCTTCCTTTCGTAAGCTGTTTGTGTAAAGCCATTTTAAAGAAGTTGAAGGCTACGTCGATACAATGTGTATTTAACCTGAGAATGTAAGAACACAACAGTTAATTAGTAATTCTTATCTGACGATCACATCAAACTTTCATATGAAGTGCATTGTGGTCGAGTAAAATAAAAGATGCCTCACCGTAGTTGTTGCGCTACTTCCACGATTCTCTTCTTAGCATTTCGAAGTGTGAGTTCCCGAGACTCTTTTCCGACCCCAGTATGAAATCCGCTACCAGCTCCGCTTATCCCTCCACCACCCCGACTTTCCGCCGAAACGAATTGACCAACTGCCGAAGCACCGCCGTGCCCATCTTCTTCGAATGTGACCTCAGAGACTATAAGTGATTCCTCGAGGACGAATCCACAGCTAGTACACACAGCATCTCCCCTGGCAGGATCCGTATCAATGTCGCTACAGCCACATTGCTTGCAACTCAGAACCCCGGACATTGTGACCTCCTTGCCGATCGATCACAACGGAAAATGAAAGTGAATGAAAGCCGATTGAATATTTTTTGGTTAGGGCATAGGGATTATGGATTAGGGAGTCGGAGTGGGTTGCAGCCTGCAAGTTGTTTTTGCAAGTCTGCCCCTAGTTAGCTTTTACTGCACAGCTGGCATTACGGTGTACGGTGTACGGTATTTAATATTTGATATTACTTTGTACTTAAACGTTGAACGTCTTTGGCCCTGATTGCAAACTGAAGTGTGAAGTGGTGTAGTTGTAGTTGATCTGTGGTCAGGATTTCATCAGGCTGATAAGACTCGGCTCGGAAGACTGGTGTAAAGAACTGTTCCCTGTCAAAGAGACCCGCTGAATACACGTGTATGCTGGAAAGAGATTTGAAGTTTTCTGTTCTGCTTCTGGCTCGAGTTTGGAGTTGCTCCGATTTATTTCTCCCCAAAAGTCCGTGAAAATGGTGTGGAAACCTCCAAGATATATGGTCGTGGCTTCAGCAATTGGGATGATAGCTGGGGGCTCTGTCTTAATCAAGTAATTATGTTTATGATTAGAAAATTTTAGAAACACAAAATTGATAATACGAATTGTTGTTCGAGAGGAATTATGAATTAGAAGGGAATTTAAATTCCCGGGCTGGAAAAGAGATAGTACTTCCGTCGCAGCTAAAAGAGTTGTTTTGTTCCTCTACTTTGTCTTCTTTGTTCATGTTATTGTTTGCATGGAATGGAATTTAATGAAAATGCTTATTATTTTGATGAATTACTTGACTTTGTTTCCTTTCATACGTTCCAGAGATGTTATTGTCGGAAAAGCTCAGAAATTGAAAGAAAAAATTCGAGCCGATGGAAAAACCGTCATTATCACTGGAGCAAATACCGGTGCTTTTCCTTAATTTTTTATTAAAACAAGACTAACTAGACCAATGGAACTCCAAATTGACTTAAATGACAATTATCACCACTTTGGTGTATGTTAAATGTTTAAGGAATTGGCAAAGAATCTGCCAGAGAGTTTGCGAAACGAGGAGCTACGGTTTATATGGCTTGCCGTAGTCTGGATCGTTGTCAAAAGGTAAAATGATATGCTTTATCTTTAGAATGCTCATGCATTTTTGAATCAATATGAGTTAAACTGTGAATGCCACTTTCTAAATTTTACTATATTTAGGCGAGGAAAGAAATAATTTTGGAAACTTTGAATAAGAAAGTGTACTGTCGACTCTGTGATCTTGAAGACTTCAATTCAATTAGAGATTTTGTGAAGGAATTTCAAGAACATGAGACTAAACTTGATATCCTTGTAAACAATGGAGGAGTCATGCGATGTCCAAAAATGTTGACGAAACAAGGGATTGAGCTACAACTTGGTGTAAACCACATGGGGCACTTTCTTCTTACAAATTTGCTAATTGAAAATTTAAAAGTCAGTAGTTTGAAATACCAACAAGACAAATTGCAGCATTTTAAATTAATTACTTTAACATATAATTGGTATGGTATAATGATTAGAAAGCCGCTCCAAGTAGAATCGTTGTCGTCTCAAGCTTAGCTCACACAAGGGGTACAATCAATTTTGAGGACTTGAATTCCGATAAATCGTACGATCCTGGAACCGCATATAGTCAAAGTAAACTGGCAAATGTTCTTTTTATGAAGGAACTTGCGGAAAGACTTAATGGTAACTTAATAATTTTTCTCATATTTATATTTAAAAACAATATCACATCCATAAAATCAATAGATAATTATTCCTACTACTCCTAAATGCCTTGCAGGTACTGGAGTTACGGTTAATGCTCTACATCCAGGCATCGTTAAAACAGAACTGGGTCGTCACATGGGACTCGAAAATAGTATTTTAGCATCAGTTTTTGTGAAGCCGTTGTTAAGCTTTTTTCTTAAAAGCCCTGAACAAGGAGCACTTACCACTATGTTCGTCGCTCTAGAACCGTCTTTGGAGAAAGTGACTGGAAAATATTTCAGGTTTGGTTTGGCCGTTCAACTAGTAAACATATTTTTAGCTATGTAAAATAAGTAGTAAATAATTTTCACCACCTACAAATATCTTAATTATATCATCAACGTTTTAGTGATTGCAAGGAAACGGAAGTTGCAGTCGAAGGCCAGGATTCGATTAAAGCGAAGAACCTTTGGGCAATTAGTGAGAAGTGGACGAGACTTCATTCCCACAAAACTACTTCTCCAACTTAGCCTTTTGTGATTGAGAAATAAATTCATCCTTGCTCATCTCAAAACCATGTGTAGATTAATCTTATAGTACAAAATATGATGAATAAAAATAATTTTAATTCCGATTTTGTTTGAATTATTCTGACAATAAGGAACAGGACCCAACAAAGTGAACCATTAGAGTTGTCTGATTTTTGTAGTCAACAGTTGAAAATGCAAGCTTTATTGGCATTGACCAATAATGGACACTCACATAGACATGCTGTAAATGACAAATGGAAGTCATCAAAACATAAAAACAACAAAAATATATTAGAAAAACGAAAATCATCAGATCAAAACGTTGTAAAATGTTAAAAAAACTAACTTATATGAGTACAATTATAACAGTAACCGATAAATAATCATTGTGTTTAATAAACCTTTATAGTTATCAAATCATCAATAAGTCAATGCGAAAGGGAGAGATGATGGAAAAAATAAATCTGTATGAATGTCATAAATCGTCATGTCATTTTAAGTGCACTTTGTGCTTGAAACCCCCACATGCCCGAATTCCCGGTCGGGGTTTATTTCGTTTTATTTATTTTCATATGATAAAATATCAAAAGGCACACGGGTAGGGATGGGGTATATGGGATAAATTCTGGATCGGAAAGGAAGGGTCGGTTAGGTACGACTGGCAATCGTAGGATAATAAGTGCTATATAGTTGCACTAGTGCTAGTGCTGTGGCACGGTTTCCATAGAAACCGAAACTAAACAAACTTTAGAATAGTTTTAAAACAAAATTTATTTTTTCCCAATTTCAAATTAGCAAAACTCACGTCATTATTGACAAAATTTAAAGATGGAAAATTCATTAGATAAAATAATAAGGACGTATATAGTTAACGAGTTCAATTATCAACGGCCAGAACGGGAAAATGGAAAGTCTGGGGAAGGAAGCAGTAAAAGAAACCTTTCACATTCTGACAGTATACCAGATGAAGATTATGTCGACGCGTTACATGAGTGGTATGGAAATTGATGAAGCTGTAAATGTAAATATACGTTAAGGACATGAAAATTAGGGAATGGGATCATAATAACTTATATTTTTTATTTGAATATTTTATGTAGTAACTATCAGTTAGTGTTTGAATAAAAATGTATATCTATTTATTACATTTATTTGTTGTTTAATTTTCATAAGCCTCGAGAAAAAAGGGATAATGCGAGAACTTCAAGCGTTTTTAAGACAAAAAATGGTTCTGATCCTCCAAGACAAATGGCCTAAATTACTCGTTTCTCCGACAATTGAATTTGTTAATGGCTCCGTCATCAAACTACTCGAAGACTTTCTGTGCTGCCGAAGATTATTGTATACATTTTCAGTGATGTCGAGTGAACTTGGACTCAAATCTAGAGGAAAAGGTTGTCCTTTGTTTTTTAAAATGACCCATCTCTACACTACAGTAATATGAAAGATACTAAATTTTTAAGTGCATTTGCAATATTTATTTTTAATTGTAGTAAAATGGGGTAAAATGGCATGCAGAGATGCAGAAAAATTACTGGAACAAATGGAAATAAAAAAGGATTCCCAACTCAGCCGTAGAATTTTGAAGTTCTATTCGGATAAAGACGACTTTTCTCTTCTAGAATGTATTATTAACACTGCCGGTTGGTCCGAATCCCCGAAGGGGCAAGAGATTACTTGTAATCTCGGCAAAATTAACGGTAGTCTCAATGAGAACCGATCGCTCAAAGTTGGCAGGAGACTGAAGCAGATCGACGAGTTTTTCGATGAGAAGCAGAGACAAAATGCTAATTCTAGTCTACAAGCCGATGCCGATGAAAGGTTCCATGCTATCGAAAGATATTTGGAAGAGGATAAAAGGATTCAATTACATTTAGCAATTAAAAAGTATAAAAAGCTTCATTACAAACTTACGTCTTAAAATCGTATCAATAATTTAAAACTAAAGGATCTAATGTTTTTCTGAACCATTGTATTGCTAAAGATTTAAAGCAGAAGAGATGGAACGAATCAAGGAAGAATTGGAACATAAAATGAGATTCGAAATGTTAGCCAAGGAAAATGAACTGCTTTTAAATTACAAAGAAAAGTCAATGCTTTTAAAGGACAACTTGGAGCGTGAAAAGTCAATCTGGTACGCGGAGAAATCTCGAGAAGAACATGAAATCGAATTGAAGCGTCAGGAGTTAGAGACCATGTTGGCTTCTATTTCTAAAGCACGGGAGATCATGGAGCATCCTGAATCCCCCAGAACGAAGGTAGACAGAGTTGTTAATTTTTTAATTACAATTTAATTGATGAACAACGAGTATTATTGACAATTTTAAAACACAGTTAACGGTTTGTTTGAGTGAAGTTTTCATTAAATAATGAATAATATTTAGACAGGATCAGAATCCAAACAAAGAGCCACAGATGTTACAGATGCCAGTCTGGTGAAGCATTACGAAAAAGTTGACGAATTTCTAATGAGAGAAGCTGAACTAAGAGTAGCAGTTAAAAGGTATTATTTGAACCAAACCCTGATCTTAGTAAATGGCAAATTAAAATATACATGTTTCCTTTACCCTATATTGTTTTGTATGTAAAAAAAAATTGAAATAATACCTATTTTTGTATAAATATAGACTTCAAGAAGAAAACAACAAACTGCTAGTCCAACGCGAAAGACAATTTCGGGAACAATCCGATACTTTTAGAAATCAAGCCTTAACAGTACCAGAACGACCTTCTTCACAGAACTCGAAACAAAATGTACAAAATCAAGATCCCGACGCGATCGCCTTCCTCCAATATAACTTGGAGCAACAAGCCGAAGAGATAAAACACCTCAAGCAACAATTACATCTCGACCAACAAAAACCAACTCTTTCTTCTTCGTCCCCAATAACAAAGCAACCAGAGGCGGATTCCAGCGACTTGATAACGTTCCTCGCCGAATCCAAACGACGCTGCGAGCAAATTGAAAGGCAGTCAAAATCCGTTGAGAAAAAACTGCACGATTTAAGAGTGAGGCGCTCGAGGTCGAGTAGTCCTATTTCTTTTAAACTGTCAAAACTGCCCTCACCAGGACCCTATTCGACAATGTCCAAGATGTTAATTGAACAGATTCAGCCACTTCAACATTCACAACCGCAAGTTATCAGACAACTGGCTATCACTGGAAGGCCCTTTCCACCACCACCACCACCCCTTAGATCAGTTCCAACGCTGCCTCTGCCCCCGTTTGAAGATGCGTGGAGCAAGCCCATCATTGCAGCACAAGCACCCAGAACCCTTCATCAGGACCAAGTCTTTAAAAATGTACAGGAGGAAGCTCAGACACTTCATCAGGGAACGAAATACATTGAATCGCATCAAAGACTAGACCAACAATCGAAGGAACCTACTACCGTTCATTCCACGAAGTCCACGGCCCCAAAAACAAGTAAAGATCATATGGCTGATGATACTCCAGCGAAACCGGAAGCAAAGAAAGAAACATTTCCAGAACGAAAGAAGGCAAAGTTAAAATCTAGTTCGGATTCGGAAAGAGTAGTGAAAGCAGTTCGGAAAGGTGCTCTGTCCTTTGAAAAGGTCTCATCAGACGGAGAAAGCAGCATGTGTAGTTCCATTCGTCAGGATGTATCTTCCAGAAGTCGGAGTAGAATTAAAGTCCAAGGGTCTCAAGGATCCACAGCTGTAGTTCCAGTCGCCAAGATCGAGTCGGAAGACCAAGTGCGATTAGAAATTAATACAGACAAGAATGTGGATTCTGAGCACGTTTCTGGAGACGATAAGTCCATGCCGATTTCTGCCGTTTCCATCGACTTTGACATTAGCCATAATGGGGATCAGAAGGTTGAGGTTGAGGACGATGATTTTTGGAGAATGTAAATTATTTTAATTGTAGTTTTAGTTTAATTTTATTTCGGCCTGAGGGATGGGTTTTATTTATTTTTTATATGACTTGTCAAATTAAGAGCTGTCGTGTCGTTGAGCTTGAGTGAAAGCTATGTTCTTAATCATTTTTATTAAATGTTGATAGTAATATATCAATGTTTCATTGTTAAAGCATTTCTAGTTTTTTAAATTAATTATTAATAACCGTACAAGGACGTCAAGCCAAGCTATCAAGAATCAACGGATACTTTATATCCGGTCATGTAGGTCAAGTGGTTTCCCATTTTAAAAACTTTACATTGTATAGTCTGTGCGTGTGTGGCGGTCATTATATCATACAGAAACATCTTATACACTTAATCATCGTGATCGTAGATGTACATATTATAATTTGATAAAAGATACCCTAAATGTTGAAATAAGTAAGTGCCCAGGACCAAGTCATACATATTCAGCATTCATCATGCATTACCTACCGTAACGAAGGAACTGAACGAAGCGAAGGTGCCTCCAATCAAAGATCTCGCTTTACCCATGGATTAGCTTGGGCTTGTTGTGGTTGGGTTGTGCTGTCGCTGACAGAACCAAGCTAAGCCCAAGCTGGAAGGAGGGTATAATGAGACTAATCTCAGCTCCGCAGAGAAGTGATAGTATTGTATTAGCAGGAATTACTCATTCATTACATATGTCTATGTTCATTACACTTCGTAATTAGGCAGGCAGTATTATTATCTGAAAACCTTTAATTATGAATGGTAAAATAGTTCAAAATAGAAAAATAGTGAAGAAAGGCCGTAATTCTATCAACCGACTGTCGACTAATTGAAATATCACCTACTTAAATCCGAATTGGGATCTTGATCTGACTGGAAGTAAACATACTTAGCTTAGCCTTCGCACATTATTACAAATTAGCAATTAACAAGAAGGTGATAGAATCTGGAATCTGTAGGATAATCCACGGACAGGGGCTAAAAATAAATGGATTTAAAATATTAAATAATAAATAAATAAGAGGCCCTTCAGAGACGGGAAAGGAGTGCGAGTGGAATTAGGAATGTTTTTTATTTTTATTAAATAATTGTCTGTCTGTCCGTGCTCTATCTCGCGAGAGTCGCGAGCGGTAGAACTTTTAAGGTGGAATCCCACTGTCATGCAGCATGCAGAATGCAGAATGCAGAATTCTGCATGAAGAATTCTGCATTTCTGCAGATGCAGAATTACATAACTGTGAATAAAAATAAATCTTGAAATTCTTCAGAATTACACTGCTCCAAGATTTGAAGCAGCTTTCTGCAGGTAAAGTGCAGAAATATGCATGCGTTTTTCTGCATTTGCAGTGTAATCAAGCAGTGCAGCTTTTCAAAAAAATTTAATTAATAAAAAGACAGTAAAATTAATTAATAAAATTTAAAGTTTTATAATTTAGCGTTGTAAATAAGATTGATTTATTTCTTTCGGCTAACAGTTTCCATTCTGAAACAGGGAATGAAGCATAGACAGAAAAATGCTTTCAGCTCCCAGCCCCCCAGCCCCAGGGGCAGCATCGGGTGTGCTGAATATGCGCGAGCACGGCTCGTGGTGACATTTGGTCCCAAAACCACAATTAATCAAATTTTACGAAAAGTGGGGACATTTGGAATTTCGCTACACTTGAAGCCTTTTTGGGAGGACGAGTAGGGACATTTCGAAAAAAAGTGGGGACATTTAGAATTTCGCTACCCTTGAAGCCTTTTTTTTAAGAGAAAAAAGTGGGGACATTTGGAATTTCGCTACGCTTGACGCCTTTTTTGGACGACGAGTAGGGACATTTCGGGAAAGTAGGGATTTTTAAAAACCACGTCCCCTTGTTGGGATATTTCTTTGATTTGTAGTTTTGGGGACATTTTAAGATTCGGTATATCCTGGTAGCATAGTCGAGCTGGGGGCACTTTTTCCCTTAGCTGGGGGCACCTACTGCCCCCAGCAAAATATAAAAAATTTATTTCAAGTGATTTTATTTAATTTAAATGATTAAGCTTCAAATATGAAAATTAACGAGTTCAAAATTTTCCTTCGAAAGTTTTAATCCGTATTAAAATTAAAATTGATTTGCGAATTTTAGAATGAGTCAACAGCTCATGTTGTACTCATGTATCGCAGATGTAACGTTTTTATAACGTTTAATACGCTTAAAACTGTTTTTGAACACGTTCACAGTGAAAACTGTGTTTTGAAATATTAAAAATGCATGAAATATCAAAAATCTCAAATTGCCCCAACCATAGAGCAAAATTACATACGTCATTCGAAAGCCCTTCATCATACCTTTCGAATGACGTATCAAATGATTAATCTCAATTTGCCCCAGTCATAGAGCAAAATTACATACGTCATTCGAAAGCCCTTCATCATAGCTTTCGAATGACGTATCACACATATATGTCTGTAATTTGACCTCTTTGACCCCTCCCCACCCGTCAGGGGATCACCCCACCCCCAAAGCATATACGTCATTCGAAAGCCCTTGATCATAGCTTTCCATCGATGTATCACACATGGGGGGTTGCTATTTGAAAAAATGTTGACCTTTGACCTTTCCCCCATTGACCTTCGACCTCCAGGGCCCCCAAACGAACTTGACCTCCGTTTGGATGCCTCATATAGATATCCGAAAGAAAAATTTCAAAAAGTTAAGCCGTTCTCGAGTTATCGTGTTTACGGACAGACGGACAGACAGACAGACGGACAGACAGACGGACAGACAGACACCGAGCCATTCGCATTATGTATCTACGATACATAATAATTATTAAACTTACCAGCTAAACTAATAATGTTGCTTGCGATGTTGCGATTACTGGGAATTTAGAATCTTTTTTGTTTGTTTTGGTTTTTTGAGTTCTATAATAGGATGTTTTAACGCCTTTTTAACCAATCCCGAACATGCAGACGTTTTTCGTGAAAAAACTTCATCTTCTGGAGATGAAGACAAATTTTGTCTGCATGCAGCAAAAAACTGTCTGCGTGAAGAAAAAATCAGTGTAGTGGGATCATACTTGCATTTTTGCAGAAAAATGCATGCAGACAAAAAATTTCGTGCAGAAAATTATTTTTCTGCATGCAGACAAAAAATTTCTGCATGCATTTTTCTGCATGATAGTGGAATCGTGAAGTGCAGACAAAAATCTGGATAAAACCGGTTTTTCGTGCAGAATTCTGCATGCTGCATGACAGTGGGATTGGGCCTTTACATTTTTTATTTCGAATATTTATTCTACGTTTCCCAAGTTCCGTTCAGTTCGAAGTTGGGTCATATCGGTCACACCCCCCCCCCCCCTTGGGTTTTGTCTATGTATGATCTACTGTAATGTTAAAAAACCATCACGCACCACCACCATGTTAACCGGCAACCGGTACTACTGGTAAGTAGTGCTTTGTTATTAATCGACGTATTTCGTGTGGTTTCGCCCTTTTTCGATGTGCGTTTGCAACGGTTTATTTTGGGTGATTTGTTGGGAAAAGAAAACGACTGAAAAGGAAAAAAGAGGGGACATTGAGACGGATGCAGCGTTCAGAAGTTCAGGTCGGGGCACTTTGAGATGGTCAGGATGAATCCATTGGAAGGAACAACAGCTTGGAACTCACACAATCCCTTCCATCTGTTGCTACAAGGTCCGAGGAAGCAGTGGAAGGAAAAAAATGACATTGACAAGAGAACAGAAGAGGCCAGAGGAAAGGAGATGAGAATTATTATGAGAAAAGCAAAGGTAAATTTCGTTATATGCAATCTTCTATGTATGCAATACATAAACACAATCTATATATTTCTGTTTTACATTATTTTATTATGATTACATCATATATAAATATTTCTTTTCCAATTTGATACAGTCTAATATAGTCCAGCTTTCAGCTACACGTCTGCAATGTTGTGCACACGGACAACGGAGGAATGAGTATGAGTGGTGATGATGAAGTTGATTATTGTTGGAATAATGAATAATTAGTTCTGATTTGGACTTTGGTTGGCTCTGACTGTTGAGACTTGAGTTTGAGAGCTGTAATACTAATATCAATTGTGAATTGGCTATATACGACAGTATATACATTTGCATTTGCATATTTCTGTATATAATAATGAATAGTACTCGGGTTTATAAAAAACCAACAGCGTATTAATATATTCAATATTTAATACATATCACATATGAAATTAATAGCAAAAGTGTCCAAAAGAATCAATAAACCCGAAACTTCTTGTAAATCCAATAATTTCACAGTTGACAGTGAAATTTTCACTCGGACATCGGACAAAAGGTTTGCAGAGTTTGAAGCTTGAAGTTCGGGAACGAGAATAATTATTGTAAGTTCAAAGTTTTCATTAATTTCAAATTTACAATTATGATATCATTGGCACAAAGCGCAAAGCGAAATTCAAAATTCAGTATATGATATAATGGAATTATTGTAAATGTAGACAATAGAAAAGCTGATTGGTTCTGGTTCCTCTTCAACGCGCTCCCCTCATTCTGACAAAATCTGTCACTTCAACAACCGCTGTGCGCTGCGAGATTAGGCTACAACCGCAGTGAAACCTTTAAAATTCGAATCAGTTGAATTGCGGTGATTCAATCCAGGCACCAGAATGACGGTGGCGGAGAATGACCCAAAAAGTAAGTCTTTAAGCATTACGCCTAACAACGCAGTATTGAAATTTAATTTGTTGTTCTGTCATCTCCAATCAATCAATGTCCAACGGTCCAATTGCACATCTGACATCATTCAATTGTTTCGTCTAGCTATGTGCTGCTAATATTCTGGATTTCAGATTTTGGATTTACGATGGACTACTATTACTACTATATATACAAACTAACTAGACGCTAAAACTACACAATATCAGCTGCATATTCAAAAATTAGTAATTTTAATTCAACATCTGAAATTGGAAACTAGAGTTATTTGGGTTGTACTCACACACACGTACACATAGAATCCCAGACGGTAAGCGGCCGGGTGGGTCTCAACTCTCAACTCACTATAGATTTCACTGTTAAATGAAACTGAAACCATACCAAGTTGCAAAAGTTATTAGAAGATTAGCACACGTGATAAGCACGAATACGATTTTTTAATCTTTAATCTCGCCTAAACTCTAAACAATGTTGAATATGTAAGTATAATGGTTATGATTTGTGATTATCTGGCCGCCACATCACATCCACATCTCAGACAAATTCGCCGTGGTCTTAGACGTTCCTTCATCTTACCCATTTATTCTGTAAAGCAACCTGGTCATGCTCATGATGATGTACAAACAAAGTACAGATTACACAATTGTAATAGTTGATATCGTGATGTGATAGTAACAGTTAGCAGTTGATACTTGGCAAAGTTTCATAGAAACACCTCTCGCTCGTCTCTCTTCCTTCGCCAATAAATAGCTTCTCGTACAATAAGATCTCCGTCTAAAAATACCCATTCATATGTATAATGTATGTATATATGCATAGGGAACTTATAAAAATCAAGATGTAAAGATGAAGGAATAGAGAAGCGACGGGGATATATAAAAAATACAAGCGAATTTAGTTTTTTTTAATCACAAGAATTTGATACTTGGCTGGCTGGTGCACTGACCGCGTATCGTGTCTTTGGATGACATAATAGCTAAATGGATCATTGTTCAAGGGCAAATCTTCTTAATTTTGTCTTTACGGAGTTTAAGTTTATCAAAAATTGTCTAAAATATATTAACGGAATAGAAAAACGTATATACGGAAAATCTTCTGCACGCTGTACATAATTTAATATTTGGATATGTACCTATCACAACCAGGTATGACTGACGCTGGCGCTGGTGAAGCCATTCAGATAGTCCTTGCAGATGACGAGCACAATTTTGAATTGGACGAGGAAGCGTTAGCAAAAGTTCTGCTCCAGGATGACATTAAAGACCTACCTGTGGCTGTGGTATCCGTGGCAGGAGCTTTCCGAAAAGGAAAGTCTTTTATGCTGGACTTCTTTTTGCGGTATCTTCGTTCCGGTGTAAGACTTTATATTTAATTGTATTTTTCCATTCTTGCCAGTCATTAACATATTGGTCAAAACCTCACAACTCACAACATACCAATGTACTATTTTAATTTTTTTAGGGTAAAACTGATTGGCTCGGACAAGACAATGTACCATTAGAAGGATTTTCATGGAGAGGAGGGGCAGAAAGGGATACAACGGGTATTCTGCTGTGGTCACAAGTGTTCAAAGTTGAACTTCCGTCAGGTGAAAAAATCGCGGTTCTTCTAATGGATACACAGGTATGTTTTAGGAAATTTTAATTTATAGTTTGTGTGCAGTCATGTTTAATCCGTGAATATGGCGATAATTAACATCGTTTATTGGTTACCACCACCAGGGAGCTTTTGACAGTCAGAGTACAGTTAAAGATTGCGCGACAATATTTGCCCTTAGCACCATGACTAGTTCTGTCCAGCTTTACAACCTTTCACAGAATATCCAAGAAGACGATCTTCAGCATCTTCAGCTTTTCACGGAATACGGTCGTTTAGCATTAGAAGACTGTTCCGACACTCCTTTCCAGAAGTTAACGTTTCTAGTAAGAGATTGGAGCTATCCATATGAAGCCACTTATGGAGTTGACGGAGGCAAGAAGATACTGGAACGGCGACTGGAGGTATTTTTGCGAAATTAATGTGAAATATGTGAATTTTTATTGATTGGATTTGATCCTAGATAAAATAAATCTGATTACTTTGTCATCCTTGTTTAGCTTTCAGAAAAGCAACACCACGAGCTGCAATCATTGAGAAAACACATTCGATCCTGCTTTTCAGAAATTGGTTGCTTTTTGATGCCTCACCCAGGATTGAAGGTTGCAACAAACCCAACATTTGATGGACGCTTGTCAGGTATTCGAGAGAAAATGAGAAAAAAACTATATGCAATAATGGTTTCGTTTTTAATGAACAAATCAACAAAAAAATTTGTAATTACTTGCAGATATCGAATCGGAATTCAGAAAACAGTTGGAAGAGTTGGTTCCCCTTGTGTTGAGCCCTAGTAATTTGCTTGTAAAGAGAATTGGTGGTAACAAAGTGAAAGCAAAGGAATTGTTACACTATTTCAAGGCATATACAGCCATTTATAAAGGAAATGAGCTTCCAGAACCTAAATCAATGCTCGAAGCCACTGCCGAGGCCAATAACTTGTCAGCAGTAGCCAGCGCCAAGGACATGTACTCATCATCTATGGAGGAAATATGTGGAGGAGCTAAGCCCTTCATGTCCACTGCTCGTATTGAAAGTGAGCATGATATAGTAAAAGACAAAGCTTTAACTCTTTTCCAATCCAGACGCAAAATGGGTGGAGATGACTTTTCAACCAAATATCGAGAAACTTTAGAAAAGGTACCTACTTGATTTTTTTTTAATTATTATACATAGACCTACAAACATGGAACTTATCGTTATATTTTGAATAAACAGGAAATTGAAGATTTATTCTTGCATTTCCGAGCCCAAAACGAGAGTAAAAATATTTTCAAGTCGGCGCGTACTCCAGCGACGCTTTTTACTATAGCAGCTATTTTCTACGTTCTATCCGGTGTTTTTGGATTACTTGGAATGTACTCATTTGCCAACATGTTTAATCTTATGATGGGTGTAACTCTTCTAACTTTGGGAATCTGGGCTTACGTCAGGTATGAAAGAATATTTTTGATCGCAATAATAACAAATACAACAGTCCTTTTCTATTTACATCAGTGAATATTTCTTAGCTATATTGATATTAATTTATTGAATTGGGGTTCATTTTGCTTAACAGGTACAGCGGTGAGATGAGGGATATCGGCAGTCATATAGATACGGGAGCTTCAGTTGTATGGGAATATGTAAGACAACTCTTTATTTTAAATATACCAGAATGCTAGAATATACCTAATAAAAGCATTTGTTGCAAATTGCAACTACAAAATAACTATTTCAATTTCTTAAAATTGCAGGTTTTCAAGCCATTATTTGCCAAGGCGGTCTCGAAAGGCTTTGAAACTGCAACAACTGAAATGATGTCAGATAATGGAATATTCTCTCCGAAAGTTAAAACGAAGTGAATACAATTCTACATAAAATCTTCATTTGTTATGCCATATGTCCATCACCCATCTAATCATGACACTTTCAATACTTACGTACATACTTTCTCCGCCTAAATTACTTAACGTTTAAAAATGATACTTGTTGTATATACGTACCTACACGGTTCCCGGTATTCGAATTTGTAACAACCAACCGCTATGCCAACATTGTATTATTATTCTCGACAAACTTGCTGTGTATAAATCGCTCTAAATAGGTGTATGATTATGCAAATTATCAAGCTCTAAACAAAGATAAAGTGTATTCGCTAAAGAGTTCTTTAGCGTTTTGGCTCCCTTGCATGAGGATTCTAATAATGTATAATAATTAATTGTACTTATTATATTGGTGAAATTTATCTAAAAAAACTAATAATTAATTAGAGAGTTCAACCGATTAAACGTACACATGTGCCTTGTATTGGTTGTTGTGTTATAATAATAACATGTTCTAATTCTAGAGTTTGTCGTCTTTTGCCAAATAATTTTTATTATTGCATATTCTGAACGCAAGTAAAAATGGTATGCAAAAAATCAGACGTACAAGGAAAAAATAAAGAGTAGTTAGAAATATATTAGGTATCTGACCAAAGTTCGTAGAAAGTCATTTGGGTAGTTTTTAATGAATTGTAAAATAGTATTTAGGTCTTCCCGAACACATTCAATTGCATTGGAAGTCACACACAATAAATTATATTGGCTTTTGTTAATAGCATGTTTGAGTTTTAGATTAGTCTGTATGTATTCTTGATTTATCTATCGCAATTAGTCGTGTATTTTGAAACGAAAATTACTATTAATACAAATCAACTTCGTTAATAGCATTAAATGGTGGTGGGATTACTCATTAGTTGTGTAATGTCTGTGATACATCACGAAAGTCTAACATCGCATCGGGGTGTGGTAATTAATAAAATGAATAAAGTCAATTTCTTATTATAGCAGATCAAGTGAAACACAAAAAAAATTATTTATGGACGGAACATTCTTCTCATTGTCGACGCGTATTTATGTTTCCAGGCTTTTTCCTTTTCATCTAAAAATAGTAGCTTACTCTTTAATGCCAAATTACTAGGTTCCAGTTCCAAAACAGCAAGCAAATCATGCCGAGCTCTATCGAATTCCTGTCGATGCAAATGATTGTGTACATTAAATGGTTGAAACATATTTAGATTATCATGTTATTATTGTTATAAATAAGATATTATAAACACCTGAATTTCAATTAGTGAGGTTCCTCTGCGAAATAACGATTTGACGTTATGAGGGTCATTTCCCAGAACCGAATTACATAGGTCAATTGCAGAATCCCAGTTTTTTAGGGCGACGTGACATCCAGCTAAGTTGCCAAGTAGAATTGTCATAAGTTTCTGCTTCGCTTCTATGATTGTATTATTCTCATTTCGTTCTTCGATAAGTACAAGAAATTTTAAGGCCTTGCTAAATTTATAAAATGCGTCAGGAACCCTGTGTTCAGAGTAAAGCGTAACGCCATGAGCTTTAATTTGGGAGGCTGTGTCGATCAGTTCCTCGGGAGTCATTTCATAAAGCTCTTTCACATCTAGAAACAAGAACACTAGTTATTTTTATTGTAAAATTGTGACCCTTGAGAGAATATATAGGTATATATATATCTTACATTCAAAATTAATCAATTGTAGAACAATTTTGACGTCAAGTTTAGCCTTGCTGCATTCTATTTCAAACTCCGTAACATCGTTCAGGATCATTTTGGTTAAGCAAATGTCAACGAGTCTATCAAACTCAGTAACACAAGTTACACCGATGGTGGTAGATATCTCATTCGGCTTATGCTCATTACTTTTGTTCTCAATTTCTAAATAGTAGGAGGGAATAACCTCTACTTCCGGAGTCACGTGTAAACTTAATATCTTAAAGGTACATTGCGAGAGTTCATGGGGTTTGTCACCGATGGAAGAAGAAAGTGATTTTAATTCAGAATCGGAAGAAATCTGAGAAATTTTTCCATCCTCGGTTTGACACTTCCATACAGAATTAGACATTGGATCGAATCGTTAAAACGATTTGGAACCAATAAACATCTGAAATCTGAAACAGTTCGAAATGTGAATCAGTTCCTTTTAGTCACTTGGCTAATCCAATCCAGGTAAGCTTGACTTCCTTGTTCGATCTGAAATAAATGTATGGTAAATCTTAACTAACGTGTCTTACATATTAGGTCTTGTATATTACTTGGACGTTAGTCTTTGCTTTTTACCGGAAGTGCAATCACTTCAGGGACGTCATAAGGGTGATTATCTCTGTATTTAAAAGGGCAAATTAAATCAAACACGGATTCCACATACGTTTAAGAAAAATCAAAAACAATATAAAACGATCGTACTTGACAAACTTCTCCAGATCCTGAAAATGAATTTCTTGACTTTTAATCATCTGTAATGAAGAAAAAAAAACAATCCTGGTCTATTCGTGCTAATGAATTCAGAAATTGAGAAATGAAAGGTTGAACTAACCAAAATAAGCTCTGAATCTTCGTTGACTTTGCCCTCCCACTCGTACCTGAAACCATACCATCCATATCACATTATTAGTCTAGGTTGTAAATTAAAACCCAATTATTCACAGCCATCACAAAGGAAGGAGGGCAAAGCTGTGATTTATGAATGTGGATCAGAATATCAGAAAAAGTACCACGAACGAATAGAATCAGCATGAACTTACACAGACGTAACTTGTGGGATTATGTTGACACAAGCGGCCAGTTTGTTGATTACAAGGCCACTGTTAAGAATCAGAATGATACAACCAATTACAATTACAAATGAACTAAAAAAGGTGTATGTTAATTGACTTGGCTCTTGTTGTGGCGTCAAGTTCACAAGTAATTTATGATTGATGTATCGTTAGTCAGAGTTTCAGACGTATTATAGAGACAAGTGACTCTATCGTAGATTTGCCGTTCTTTTGTTGTATGTATTGAAACTGTTTTTTGAACATGTTCAATATAAAAACCGTTTCGAAATTTTAGAATACATTGAAGAATGTCGAAAATCTAGACGGTGGGACTGTCTCTCTAGCGTAGCTTACGTACACAACATGAGACAGAGCAGGGCAGGACCAGACCCTCTGACTATCGAAAATCTTATGCTACCTACCTTAAGCTCCACCCTACCATAGACAACAGAGCAAAATTACATGATATTTTAAAATAAATAGGCGTTGTGATATGGCACTGCACACTGTCAAGTCTCTTGCAATTATTTGTTGGCTACCGGTTTCGATGTGATACATCTTCTTCATTCTTCAGGCCAAATAATCCTTTGCCCTTATTAATGTCAAATGTGATCAAATATAAGAAGCGATGAGAAGGAAGGGATTTTTTTTATATTCCTTTCCACACACTCAAGCGTTTTACGCTAACTTTATAAAAATTAGGGTTTTAAACATTTGTTGAGCTATAATAAAAAATAACATTCAACATTTTTCAACTCTCAGATTCGTTCTCTTGAAAGTTGTTGTATGGAATGATTTTCAATTTTCTTTACCCACAACGAGGCCAGGTCGTACATCATACGACTTTTGTAAAAAAAAAAAAAAAATTTGGCCCAGCTTTTCTCGGGTGCACCAATAAATGCTCGCCTATGGTCGCTGGCGGATATGAAAGCTAGTCGATATGACTGGGGGTCCGCGGTCCTTCGTAGTCGCTCGCTAGGAGATCTAGGCGGTAGGGGGTCTAGGTGCTAGGCGATAGGGGGCCCTTAGTCGATTTGCGGAAAAAAGCGTCCCATGAAAAGCGTCCAATTATAAACGTCCATGTGATTTGCGTCCCTTGCAAAAAGCGTCCCTAATTAAGAGCGTCCCCCTATATCGTTGTTTAAAAATGTATGCTGCAATTGCAAAGATTATGCACCAAGCCCACAAAGTATTTTTCAACAAGTTTTACGACTGAAATCCTCCTCGAATAATCGTCACATTACAATAAACCATAAGATATAATTGTTTTTAGGTTTTTTAGATTTATAATAGATATAAAAATATATTGTTTATTAGCATTTACTTATTAATAGTGTACATAGTAGATATATCAGGTCAATGTTTTCATCAAATTATGAAGTTTATTTTTTACAAAAATTATGGTTTCATTTGACTATCACTAATTTAATTAACGAATAAGATTACTGAAGTCCCTTTTACTTCGTGACTTTAGAAAAATACTTTTTAAAACATCTAATTAATTAAGTACTTTTGTGGGCTTGGTGTATAATCTTTTGTCTTTGCAGCATGCATACATTTTTAAACAACGGATATAGGGGGACGCCCTTAATTAGGGACGCTTTTTGTAAGGGCAAAGGGACGCTTTTTGTACGGGACGCATTTCACATTTTGCAAGGGCAACAGGCAAAGGGACGCTTTTTGTTCGGGACGCTTTTTGCAAGGGACGCAAATCACATGGACGTTTATAATGGGACGCTTTTCATGGGACGTTTTTCTCCGCATACCCCCTTAGTCGGCGCTAGGCGATACGTGGGCTAGGCGTGTACTTATACTACTTAACTTACTGAGCAATTTTCTTGGCAACTTCTATATTAGGAACGGTGACAAAGACTGCCCGGAAAGCATTCATTGCTCGAGTAGTGTAGATTCTAATGTTCTTTCACGATCCACGATCCACGACTAGAGATTTTATTCTCTTTGTTATTTTGTATTTGTTATTATTTTGTTTGTTTATAAAAATATGACGTGTGGAGTTCAAGTTTGAAGTTATTTACATTTCAGAATTTAATTTGAACGATCTACATTCCGTGCCTTCTCATGTGCTTCTACAATTGGCGGTAAATCGCATGTGGGCTTTATTATACATGTTCAATGCAGTATTTTATGTATTGAGTGTTTTCTCTTATTCTACAGGATCAGCGATCCGCGATATTAGCTTGCAGCGCAAATAGAAGTTAGAAGTAGCGACGCATTTAATTCCAAAATTGTTGAAATATTATCAGTATGCCTCAAGCATTCCCATCTTGCGTTGTAACCTTCAGCTCCGAGGATCCGGTAAGTTTTGTCTTTTATCTTTCTTTTGTCTTTTTCAACACAACAATTATACAAATACAAATGTTGAGTGTATTGTAAGTGAAGTAAGTAAAAGTGTTCTTTTGGGGTTTGTTGACTGTGTTGCATTGAATTAAAATTTGAAATTAAAGATGAAAGAATTGTATTCAAAGTATTCATTAATTTGTAATTGCACGTTTAATGTTTGATGTTTAACGTTGTAGAATCATCCGGCAAGTAATTTACTAAATCGGGACACTTACCGGAAATGGAAGTGCAAGGAGGCTGGAGAAAAAGAGGCATTCGTAGTGCTGAAGTTCGAAAAGGCAATTACTTTTACAGCAGTCGATATTGGAAACGAAAGCTCAGCGATGGTTGAAGTTATGGTCGGTCGATCCGGTAGTGCTGATATCAAATACGAGGTAAGGAAAATAAGAAAATAATTCCATATAGAGATGTATAAAACTGATTTCCATTCCGGTGTTTTTAGTAAGTTCTCTCTGTACGCACTATATTAAACTATAATTGTCAATTGGGTTCTTTGTTTTTATGATTAGGTACTTCTTAGTTCGTCCGTGTTAATGAGTCCAGCAGAAAGTCGGAACCAGACGAATCCATGTGTGGTCAGGAACTACTCAGCACCTTCGTTCGATAGAGAAACAGCCTCTCAGAAATGGGATCTTGTCAAAGTCGTCGTATCTCAGATATTCAACAAGAATGTTCAATTCGGCCTCACATTTGTCAAGTTTACGGCGGTTCCGGACCCAGATGAACCTCAGAAGATTGGAGTGTTCGGCATGAGGAAGCCTCTTGGGTTTATGGACGATGATGATGACGCGTCACAGCCCAGCCGAATTGGGGCTATGTTTGCCAAGAGTATGGCTACCAAAAGTTCTATAAAAGGTAAAGTTGACTCCACCTAATAATCTAATATTAACCGATTTTAAAAAAAATAATTGTTAATGTCTGAATCATTGATGTAGGTAGTTTTGCAACACCTAGGTCCTAAAACTGCTAAACCTAATGTAGGACTGCTGTTAAGCTTCATTTATTGACGTAGCTATCGAATTTCTTTAATCATTATCATTATAACAAATCATTTTAATTTAGAGTTGGGACTTGGCAGTGAAAATTTATCTTTCATCTAATATATACGTACCTGTGTCGTAATAAATACCTGTGTCGCTCGAATGTTTAATTTTGAAAGATTAAATTTTCTTATTAGTTAGTGTCATTTGTATTACTATTTGAATTGAACAAGAGTTGTGTGATGTGATATATAGGATTTGAAATAATATTTAAATAAAATATTCATTTGAAATTGTGTCACTGCGGTCGGGAAATAGATTAAGTGTCTGAGTTTGGTTTTGGTTTACAATAATATCAACCGATATCTAATCGAAATCTCGTTTACTTTAATACCCTTCTTAGGTGCGACTAGTGATTCAACGGAACAGCATTCAACAAGTGCAGCTATCCGTGAAGTTACAAAAGCAATCTCAGGTGCGGCACAACTGTCTACTGAGGGGAAAGTTAAAGAGATTCTGCAACAGCCTAGATTGGATTGTAGTTCTCCGGGAATGAATTCGATCAAGAAACAGAGTTATGACCTGTCACAAAAAGGAGGATCACCATCAGGAAGTAAAAGCACCAACGGGCAAAGTGATAAGCTACCTAACAGAAACACATTGCGAGTTGCCGATACCTTATTAGAAAAGAAGAAAACCAATCAAAATCCGAATACCCCTGACCGAGGATCTCCCAAGAGTTTCCACTCTTCTCCTAATAACCGTACGGGCAGTGGTCTAATAAAAACAAAGGTAGACAATCAGGGTCCGAATGGACAGCTGAATTTTTCCTCGAATAAAGCAAACAGGGAAGTGTCGCTCGGAACTGAAAATAATTTGGTTGAACGAGAAAAGAAGCACTCCCGACCAGGATCGAACGGACAGACAGATGTGAATTCAACATCCGTTTCCAGTACTTTACCTCCTAAACCGACGGGGAAAAGTAGAAAGGATAAAAAACCCTTTGGCAAATTGTTGGACGGGGTGATCTTTGTGATGAGTGGGTTTGAGAATCCATATAGGAAAGAAGTGCGAGATAAAGCTATCGAAATGGGAGCTCGATACAGGGGAGATTGGAATTCAACTTGCACGCATCTCTTGTAAGTTTGTACTTACTTCGATCTGTAATCACCCGGTCTACTTTCCCTGCTCTTTCTTCTTGTTCTGTATTTCATTTCTCAGAATCGGGATTATATTATAAGATCGGCTCGGCTCTCGTCTACCTGTTGAAGTTGAAAACAATACACAGATAGATAAATCCAAACGCATTGCTTCCAGTCTTTCTAAATTACGATTTCATTCATATTTCACTCAACCAAAGACACTACAAATTAGTATCATAAATAGACACCTCAGACCTGATACAATATTTAATTTCTCAACAACAACTGTGAAGAACTTGCCATTATTCTGCAGTCTGCTGTTTCATAGCATGATAGCATCATTACTCTTCATCAATCAACAATATAAGCACACGTAAACTAAGCATGCAGTGTCTGGCATATAACCGAGCTTTTATTTTCTTCCATAGTTCTGACATCATTTCAGAAGAAATAATTGCTTAGAGCCTTCAAGGTTTCCATTTCATCCCCGTGGTCCATTCGTTTCTTTGTACTCACTGCTTTTGATCTCCTATTTCTCTTGGGAGATTGATTCTAATCAAGCGAGTAGAAAGTATGAAACAAATCTGATGCCCAAGGCCCCAGGGACTCCTTTCCTACATTTACTATGTAATGTATTGACAAGTATAAAGGTTGGAATAGAATAGTACATGCTGGATAAACTGGATGATAGAACTTTGTAAAGTAACTTCGATTCCTATTTTATTTTGTCTTGATTTCTTGATGATTCCGAATGCTTATGCTTGTGCGATAGGTAAGTTCCGTTTTCTTAAGGAGCATCTGCATTTCAAAATTAGTCTATATTCTGTATGCGTTTAAACTCCCAGGATGAGATTCGTACTTTAGACAGTCTAGCTACGTCTACTTACCTTTGTCTTGTCTGCTTGTTAGCGAAATTTAATTCTGCATAATTTTTGAAGTTCTCTGAACGCAGTACAAGAAAGTCGCGAGTGTCTCTTCTTAGAGGGTTCAAAAATTTACATCTGAAAACAATATTTCCTCTCTGTCTGTGTACTCGAAGAAGGTGATGTTTTAGAGGAATTATTATTTTTTGCATGTTGTATGTAGGACTAGGAGAAAAGTCTGAGTGGCTGAGTGAGTGGATCAGATAAAATAGAAAAGGGCAGAAAGTAGTAAAAGAACGTAATCCAATAAGGAAAACAAAAATGTTAGAGACATTTGGAAAAATGGAGCGGAATGCGAGATGATGTGCGTTCAATTTATTTTTTATGTATTTATTCATAAAAATAGGGCTTTGAAGTTTGAAGAATTCATTTCGGCTGTCGTGCTCGTGATGTGCCGAATTCTACTTTGGCGATCTTGTGAAGATTGCGACGGGTGGCAGTAGTTAGGGTCGATTCATTCCAGAAATCAGTGGTTCCTGATGTCTGTTTTTGCTTACCTCTCTCTCTCTCTATTCGGCTTCTATAAAGTTTCAGCGTAAGAAGCGCACTTTCATGCTCGAGAGACCTTCGAGGTTAAAATGATCCAAATGTTTAAAATGAATTGATACATGTGTCGGCATTGGAAATTGAGTTCTAGAATTGCAATGAAAAATGATGGTTTCATTGTTAATTTGATGTTGCAGGTGTGCGTTCGTCAACACTCCGAAATTTCGTGAAGTCCGGAATTCAGGGAATGGAGTGATCGTGAAGAAGGAATGGATTGAACGGTCGTATGAAGCTAGATGTCGATTTCCGTGGAGAAGGTAAACGAATTTTGATATTGGAGTACGGAGCTTAAGTTCTTAAAAGTTTGAATAACTTTCTCTGGATTGGAGAGCTTTGGAAATGAGAAAGTAGGCGAGTTGTAGGTAAAGAAAGAGGGTGATGGAAAGTTCTATTCGTCCAATCAAGTAAATCGGAGGTTTGGATTATATTACCGAACTAGCTACGTTCTTTTAGAGTTGAGAATTCAAGCGTAGGACTTTTTATTCCAACTCTGGAAAATAAATGTATTTAGATTTTTTGGAATAATATTTGAAAGCTGGAGAAAAGTACGGTTGGTTGGCTAGGTTCTGGAAATACATCTAAGTACATAGGGACTAGTGCCGTGCCGTTGTTCAGTCAAATATGTAAGAGATGAAATGAGGTGAAACCGATGAAAAATTCATGTACTGTTTGTTCATGAAAATCACATTCGTAGAAAGGCAAAGGATTTTTTTTAAATGATCGTCTTGCCGTATTTTGCTTGTTGGTACGATTGTATAGTACTATCCTATATCCTACGTCGAAACCAAATGAATCGGGTTGTATGTCGTACCTATTTTATCCGGTATTTGGCTTTTGTATGTAGATTTTGTCTAGATCGAAATGACAGGGGAGAAGAAAGTGAAGATGAAATCCACGCTTTGGATCAGGACGCAGAAGACGAAGAAATCCTGGACCGGCCCGTAGGTATTTCCAATGGTTCGTATGGAAATCGTAAGTTCAACTTAAACATATTATATTGTCGAATATGATGTAGCCAACTTTCCATTTTTTAGTCAAATTTTGATCTCATTATCTCCGTCCGGCGTCCATATGACCATTTCGTTTTGTAGATTTAGCAAAAAAGGTGCATACAAATATTATAGTTGATTTGAACACAGAATCAGCTTTTGCACCTATTTTTTATCACCGTTATAAATTGTTCTCTTTGGCACCATCGCTTCGATAGAATTTAAATTTTGCTAGTGTATATGTGAGACAAAATAACATCTTTCAATCAGTCGTCTGATTACTTATTGAATTGATTGACATTTGCAGTGTCTTATATTTCTAAAAAAAAAAATTGTTAAAAGAACGACGTTGAGGTTTTAAGTATTTTCGGTTTCAGCATGACAATAAATCTCTTTTGATGGCATACGGACGTATGCATGCTAAGCCACATTGTTTGAGTTTGATTAATTGAATTGGCCGTAGTTTGTATTTCTTGTCAAGTATGTTTTCTGTATTATTCGGCAAATGAATACGAGAGATATGGTTCATGTTAAAACGTCTCTGAAAAGTTTTGTGATACATAATTCGAGAGTATCGAGAGTATAATATTTATCGCGTGCATTCACTATAATCTGATGTACATCCAGTTCTGTGACCTTAATATTTCATAGATATAATTACGTGATTTCTTGGTCTTGCAGAAGGTAATAGCAGCCGTGTTGAATCTATAGACGTTGATGCTAAAAAGGAAACTGATAGCCAAAGTGGGTTAGTAGATTTGTACCTTTCTTTATTACTTAACTAGAATCCAATATAAACCCTTGCGTGGGTATTGTGTTGGTAGTTGATAAACTATGGACCCTCCTAATGTTCTTTGATCATACCTATCCTCAGTATTGGGTTACTATATCTATGCTATATACTAACTCGAATATGGTATACATGTATTCAAATCTGTTTTATTCATGCAAACCTAATAATAGGGAAGAAGATGGAGAGGGAAGTTGTCCAGGCAAAAAGAACACAAGAAAAAGGATATTGGTAGTGGATTCTTCAGATGAAGAAGAAAGTCGTAAGGCCTACGATGCGGATACGGACGTCGATGAAGAAGATCCACCCAATATCTCATCAGTGACAAAGAAAGCTAAGAGTGATTTCGAACCAGTCGAAGAAGAAGTAACCGAGAGGAGGAGTAATTATGATGTGGATGAGGGAAGTGCAGATTTCTTTGAAAACTCGATATTCTTCCTCTCAATGCCCAACGGAGATCTTTTAAATCAGAGAAGGCAGATTGAGCAAATAATATCCAAGCGAAAAGGGTAAGTTTTATGTCTTGAATTGCTCTCTCCTGCCCGAGTTTACTGGAGTTGGTAGTTGGTATCCATCCCGAATTACACCTTTTCATAGTTTATGGTTATTCTATCCATTCTGTTAATGAATTTGTGATCCCTCGGGATACGTAAGCTCTAAGTTGAGTTCCAAATTTCCAAATAAATGTGTTTCTATTTGTAATACATGATGATTAAGAAGCAGAGTGGCCAGACTCTCTTAGGAAAGTTTACCGAGTTTCGAAATATAAGATAAATATGGCCAAAAGTATATTTGTTTATATTCGAAAATAAATGTAATTGCACGACATGGCTTAATAAGTTTCCATCCGCTCTATCAACTTACAAATAGAGAGAAAGGAATATAAGGAAGGACGATAGTGGCGAAACTTTAATTAGTATTCTAGTATTGGAGGCAGGAGAATATGAGAGTTCGTAGAGAGTAAGACGTTGAGAGGTTCTGGTCTCGGTTTGGTTGTTGTCTCTTGTGTAAAGGAATTATTAATTCTCAAACATATGATACCCAGTAGAAGTTATTTAATTTTGATTCTTGAGAGAACCAGAGAACACCAGCCTTTGAGAAAATGTTGGAAGTAAACATGAAAGAGACGTGCAGTTTTATCAAAATTGATGGCCTCCTCAATTGAAGTAGCTAATTTGTACTTTCCTCTGAGGGATGACAAGATAAACGGTCCGTGAAACGATGAGGGACACTTGGGACCCAATTAGATTTCTATAGATATTGGCATATGTTCCTGTTTCATCCAGCTAGAGAGATATAATAATTTTAATAATATTAGGATCTCTGTATTATTATGAATTTCGAGGATCCCTCATTCCAGTTTATGATCCAGGAAACGGCTTGCAGAAATGGGTTTCATCCAGAAATGTTGCAGTTGGCTGTAGGTAATCTTTCAGCGGACGGAAATATCTATAAATATATTCCTCATCGAGTGAGAGAAAACAAATAACGCTCGAGTAGATGTACAAAATGAAGTCATTTTATAAAAACACAAGTTGGAGTTGGACTTATAGGAGAATGTGCCGAATGTGAGATTGAAATCAAATCAATTCCAGAAGATTTGTCGTCGGAATAGATTGAAATTGTGGAAGCATCTGCAAGGATTTCTCAGCCAAAGCATAGCATTTTCCGGTTCCTCGTGTTTTCGTGAGTCGTCTTGGTGTATAAAGGTATCAAGTGGATGGAGAAATACGGAACTAGGACCACCCAATCAACCAAATAATCGGATAGGAAGGTCCACTCCATTGTAAATAGCAGAGTAGCAACCGAAAGACTACTGATTGAGATTTCCGTCAAGTACCCTTTAGTCCGTGGCTGACGTTAATTCTTAGAAATAATATTGACTTTACCCGTAGAACCACTACTGACTCCTTTCTCTAGTCCTTACAAAAGCCCTTGAATCTTATGCAGGTTCCCATTCGAACGGTTTTTATTCATGCCCCTCTGGTTCTCGATTATGGAGATTTTTAATGTGTCTAAAGCTATTTTCTATAGGCAAGCTAATAGTGATTGTTATAAGAAATCAAAGAATTTGTAACGAAGTTTCTATAAATGATATAAAGTAATATTAACATTAACAAAAACATGACAGAGAAAGTAAGAAGACTTGGGACTTTCTCCCTTAAAATGATGTATAGGCTATGACCGACTCTCTGTTGAACCGAAGAGATGCTATCATCAGAGTTTCCATGCACGTCTCTAGCCTCTTTTTCTTTAGTCAAAATTAAATTACACCAGATGCACCCCATGAATTCAATTACTACAGCTTTCTCTAGTGAAAGTGGCGGTGGCGGTGGTTGTGGTTGGGAAGTGTGGTGTATATGTCATATGTGGGGGTGGTACCTTTTTGGAAATATGTATGGCTCAGCAGAGATGTTTTTAATCTGATTTGCAGATTATATGCTAACACATCTGTTTGATATAAAAATGAATAAGAATTACGAGAGAATTATTGATGATTTGCTTTAGAAGTCACTGCATGTAAGCAATTCGTCACAAACCATTAGCTTTTCACACGATGAATAATTTAGGAACTCGACAGGAAATGGTGTATAATAATTCGTCAGATTTTTAAAACAACTCAATCAATGATTGAATTTTAAATGGATTTTTTTTTCTACCTAGGACGATTGAAAATGAACTGACTGAAGGTGTCGAGTATTATATTACCACACCTGAGGAGGACTGGAATGAAGAGTTTTCTGAGGTACGGATCTTGTGCATTTTTAATTGTATAAATTATCTTGGAATTTTATCATAAAAGTGATTGAATTCCCGTAGTAGCCACTTATTACCATATGCAAGGTGCAATTAATTTTTGTGATTCCAGGCTTAGAACTATACTTGCCAAATTAAATTAAATTTATCATGGGTTAGGCATGAGGTTGAAATCTAATGTTAGGATACTTAGGATGATAGTATTTACGTATTTTGTTACGGTTTTTTAACGAGAGATTAATTGAAAGGATTTCATTTTATTGAACTGCAGCATGAGGGAAAAGTGAGACTTTGCGATTTCGATAAAAGGAATCAAGATAAAGTTTAGCTTATTGTTAGATTTGGGCTTCATACGTCTATGTCAAGGATAATTATTATGGGTCATGTTGAAAGGGATGTTTTTTATCCTTAGTTTCTTGTTAAAGGCATTGTTGTCGTTGTATTTAATGATTTATAGGCCCTGTCGGATAACCCAAATCTGTCATTTGTTCGATGGAACTGGATCCTGGATTGCGAGAAAGCCGAAAAGATGACCCCTTTCAATCGATTTATGCTAACGCCGTCTTAATTACATTTATGAAAAGAATACAGTGAAGACAAGTAATTATAATTTTTAAAACCTTATAGATATTTATTTTCTGAAAATATTCTTTATGATTTATGACCTAGATGAATATATGATTAAGAAATGTTAGTCTGTAAATTAAAATTAATTTTTACTCATTGTGTCTCATGGGCCTTAAAACGTAAAAAAAATACATTCAAGTCTGAAACTGGAAGTTGGGGATTAAGGGGCATTACTTTAATAAAGCAAATACCCGGTTGACATGTTGTTTGACTTGAGGAATTTACTCTGTAGAATTTTGTTACGACAAATAAAAGTGAAATGAATTTTTCTGTCTAAGAACTAAAATATCACGATGTGGATGATTTAACGGACTCGATATAGGATGTTCAAAGCCATCCTTCCCAACATTACTGAACAAGTAGCATATTATACATGTTAAGAGATGGGAGAAAGCAAAGATTGGAGCCGCCACAGTGTAAGTTTTTTAGGCATGTAAGTGGTTCAGAGGGGGGTCCCTGTACATACGGATTTCCAGACCTTAGAGATTTCTCTCTCCAGTCATGATTTATGAAGGAAATCAGAAATGTTCTCTCTGAAAGAAATCTTATCGATTTATAGTCTCCTATGTGAAATTTGCTCTTTGGAATTTTATGGCTTTCCGGAGGAGATCTTAAACTTTAACAAAAATTCTCATAAATTTACTCGTTTATCTGCATAATCAACTCTCCTTTGTAACGTTGTCTCGGTTAGCGTATACAGGGACAAGCTCAGGGAACCCTGCCCTATGGGGAAGGCAAAAAATGTCATTTTTTGCTTTCCTCTTCCCATTGTTACTTCTAGGATATATGTGGCTTTATTTTTCTAGATGACATGCTGAAATAGATCAGACGGAATCGAGTCTCTGAAGTCCAAGGTGTATGAAATATGAAGCTTCTTTCTCGGTAGTCGGCAAATTTACACTTGGTTTTCCAATGTGAACCACTTATTTTATGGAGACGGTTTACTTTTGGTAGAGGAATAAGGAAATATATGTGGAAACTTGATTGCTTTCACGGTTGTCAGAAGCATATTCATACATTTCCTTGGATGGGCGTCATCTCAGGAACCCTAATGTAAAATATAACGAAAGGAATTATCTGATGCTTCTGTTCTGCCGGCACACAACGCACAAATATTTATTCGAGGAAATGTGTGTACATATGACTTTTGGGATAACTTTGCATTAGTAATTGAAGGTCTTGCCTAAATATTTATGAATTCTTTGGTAGAATTTTCCCAGATTCCGAAACAAGTCAGATTTACTCTATACCCATCATCGTATTATTCCGTTGGTCTTTAGGTTTGAGCAGTTGCAAGGGAAGCAAGTTTAACTAAACGGATTTAAAAGTTCATCGGAACTTTAGACTAAGCATGAGTTATTTTCTGACTAGTCTGACATCCCATCTGGAATGGTCATTCCTACGTCACTATACATGACCCTGTATTTAAGCTAGGTAGTTCAAGTTCCTTGAAAAGGAACAAATTTTTTGATTGTCTAAGCCATTTGAATCTGACCAAAGGGTCTCTCCGATGAATACAAATGTCGGACCTCCTCGAGATACAATATTGATTGAGCCAATCAGCGGAAGAATCCTGACCGGAATCCGGAACCGATTTGACACAATCAATCAAGCCCTTTCCTAGAACAGTATAGCCTGTTGAAACTTTGTTAGATTTTCATTTACTTTGGTCAGTTAGTTGTGAAGAAGCTTTTGAGTACAAAAATCCCTCATATTATTTCCTAAGGCTCTAATAACGTTAAAAAAGTCTTAATTCCTAATTCTTGGTAAATGTGTGATACGGGCCAAAGAAAGTGGATGGGATTAAGCAATATGTCAACACAGTTGTGCTGCAATGGCAATAAATAATTCAATTTCCATTATCTCCGTCTTGATTTGACGGGGGAGTCTCATTGGTTTAACCAAATCGTGGAATTGAGTTCAGGAGAAGGGGGTTTTAGATTCAACGACCTAAAAGTCGTGTCAGCTACAGGCTTATCAAACCATATAATGGTCTCCACTACGATTGTGATAATGTCTATCGTGTATATGTTCGCTTTTTTGGCTTAATATACATGGAGATATAGAAGGTACTGCGGTAAGAGCTGATAGTCAGCCAGGGCTGAAGAAAGCTGACGGAGAAATGTTTGTGTTGATTCAAAAAATAGGGCTTTGGACAAATGGACCGATTAAGGATAATAAAGGAAGTACTTGCACGTGTATAAAAAAGTCCATCTTCCAACTCCTTTGAATATTTTTGCATTTCAAGAATGTTTTCCTTCCCTTCGTTACTATTTGCGGCATATTTTGTGTGATTTCCCTTCGTATCTCAATTTCCCAAGGGACTGGGTGGAAATCAGATTGGGGCGTTGGAACGTTGGAAGTAGGAACTCTTCAAGGTAATGACTCGCCATTTTTTTCAGTGCCTGGACGAAGCCCAATATATCCTGTTGTTTCAGCCCCAGCAGCCCCATCATCAGTTGGAAGTATTCTCATCAGAATGGGAATTAGGCCCATTACTTTCCATAATTCGTCGGGGAAAGGCAGATCATTGAAAATAGGCGTTTATAGAACAGTTTATCGGTACAGGACTTTGCCAATTTGTAATGAATTCATAAGACCCGAGCTTCAAATATCGATGGAAATCCACCCGGAGTAGTTCCCACAATTTCTGACAACCGCATTGGATTAAGAGTGTATTTATTACTACGAATTAGTACATTCAAGTCTAGTAGCCGTAGCAGTTTTCATTGCCAATAAGATTTGCATGATAATCGATACGTCTCTTAATGTAAACAAGATATGATGACGGTAGCAGCAAATGAGGAGATAGAAAGGCCTTGTTTAAAGTTGGAGGAATTATATGTTTCTCTTGTCAAATGTCTAATTTATGGCAAAACTTTCGTTTCTGCGTCAGAATGATAAGCTCCGTTGATCTTGTCCGCATTGTCATCGGCAATAGTCATGGGTTTCATGGGACGTTTTTGTTACTATATATAGTTATGCCGATTCCAGATCCACATCCAGGATCCAGGGTGAGGCTTCTTTACTTCACAGTGTAGTGCAGGAAACTCGTAAATACGGCCTTTATTGTTGAATGCAAATCTAAAGCCATATTATAATAACAATGTCTACAGAAGCGTGGAGTTCTGCTGAGCTGGATTTGGATAAGAACAATGTTACAGCGGGCAAATAAAATGGACAAATATAAACGAGATTTGGGAGAAAGGAGGGGGAATATTGTGCATTATTGTGCAGTAAACCAAAATGTTTTCAAGTACTGGGTGTAATGAAAGCAAATACTCTGCTGAATTTTTCCGATGCAATATAAAGATAAGCAGACATATCGTTTGAATTGCACGTTTTGATATCTAGAGATTCGGCCTCTAGAAATAGCCTTGAAATCTACTGTCTCATACTACGCAGCGTTGAGCTTCTTTTATATTGTTGTCTACGAATGAATTTCAGAGTCTATTTTAAATTCAATTTACCACTAAAATTAAACTGGTCTAATAACTGCTGTAAAATATGAATCTTGAATCTATACGTTGGGGTGGAGGCTAAAGTAGAAGAAAGTTTCTTGACACGGTTTTGGAATGAACAAAGTTCAGCTACTTTCACTCTACGCTACTACTCTGGGAGTGAGATTCTAGAAGAGATGAATTTACATGTATCTACATGAAGATAGAAATAAAATGAAATATTGTTTGGTAAATGTAACGTTTACACTCTGCTCCATGTCACTGCAGTCATTTTATGCCTTCACTGTGATTATAAACAGAAGTTATTGTGATGTCAAGTCGTAGCTCGTTACAGTTTCGAGAAGTTCCTTAATTGCTTTCCTTTTCGCTGTGAAAGGAGTATATAGTTTCATAAAGTCTGTGTGTCCGCAGAGCCTAGCAAAGGCTTCTCTTTCTACAAGCTTTCGCCATTTCATCAAAATTGGAGAATTTATTACGGTATGAAAATGTTAAAATTTACATAATGCATAGTTTATGATGGCGTGAAGGTTGGAACAACAAAGTTAATTGCTATCTGGTTTTTGGAATAAGGACTTGAGAGTAATGAGAAATTGGTGTTTGTTTAACAACATGAGTTGAAGAGATCGAAGCTTAATCTAATTTCGAATTTTATGACCGTCCTTTTTCCCTCCTGTTCAAATTAAACTCCTAACTGAAGTACTACCCACCATAATACGAGGTACTAGACCAGTTAACTCCGGTTTTTCTCACCTTCGTGTTCCTATAATATCGGTGGTTACGTTAACGATACGTCGAGTGCCAACTCCCACAAAGATGCTTTACATTCACAAACGACCACTGCTTCTACTTGACGACTGGCTGATGCATTCATGCAAAACGACCCGTATAATTTATATCCACGCCTGCACAACTGTCTAACAAAGTGATAACTGCCTCCATTATTATCTATTTCATGCCCGGAGAAAGGGAGTAAATCATCCTGTATGTGTGTCTCTGTGTGTGTACATTTGTACCAGTCCTGTTTGTTATTTTATGCTTATCCTGTTCTCGATTTCCAGAGGTCCTATCACTGCCACTAACTATACTATGTGTAACCGAGAAGTGTAGAAATAGTATCGTTTCAGAAATTGTAGAGAACCTTATTTTTGGACGCGTCCTAAGTCCTATGAAAAATGATAGCCCTTTGGAGAGACGGGAAGAAGAGTTGTTGAGTCGGTTGGGGAGTGTGAAATATCATCCCAATCCCAAAACTAACAGAGTCAACAGTACATAATACATAGACACTTCGGATAATTGCTTTGTCACCACACTCCTGCTGCCTCTAGATTTTTATGCTCCAGCAACCACAAGCCATCCGTGCCTTTTCAATGCATGGAGACGATCCGATCGGATTCTATTCCAACTGGAGGAGCATCCTAGTAAAATTAAATTTAAGTCACCTTCTCGATTACATCGACACAATCCACTGACTTGAACCGATTTACAGCTCATTAGGGAAATTTTGAGCCCCTATTTCTAAGCCTTGTTTACCTTCCTCCGAAGTAGTAACAAAGGAGAGAAAGGAGGTGAAAGGTGAATCCGTTGGGAACTTGTGAAACCTTCGTTTATACATATACGTATTGTATTATATGTGTACGTGCATATGCTGCGAACATGGAACAGGAATGAATTATAAATTATAAGTCAATTATACGGCTTTAAGACACTGGATATTCCAGTTCCGTCTTTGTGGTCCTGAGGAGATGACAGGGCGTTTAAAGAGTTCGTCGAAATGTAAATGAGAGAGGAAACCACTCCGGGAACGCTTATACTTCACACCGACAATGTTCTAAATTCTCAAGTCAACCCGACTTTCTCCGTCTTCATATCTATATAGCAGAGCTTGTATAAGTCTGCATGAAAGTTTAATTTAATTTAATCAGCTTTGGGTTAGGCATAAGTAATCAGATTCTCTAGCTGAGTCAGATGGACAGACGAGGTCAATCGCGTTCCATGTTTAATGAAATATACTTGACAGCCCCCGGCGATCATCCACGATGAGCATTAATTATCTCGCTGTCCCATGGCCAATGGACTGCAAATTGTAAACTAATAGTTATTAGAAGTGTGTGTTTATATACTACTTTTTAGGCTTCGTTGGAAACGAGTAGGTAACAATTATATTACGGCTACAATTACAAGTTAAAATGTTAGGATAATGGCCGGGCTGCTGGCTGTCCAGAGAAAATTAAATCCCGAACTGCGTGGTTTATCCAACCCTTCCGTATCATTAAATAGTCACACCATCATCATCCATCGACCATAACAATCTGTTTTTTTTTAGTCAGTTTCAAGTTTCAAAGCTTTGTACTACATGTATTAGCTACTGGAAAGCATTTTGAACAGCGGATATCGCGCTTTATATTAAAATTCCAACTTCTATATAACCTTTATTTTAAGAGGAGCAACAATTCTTCCAGAAAGTTCATTACGTGTACGGGGCTTGAAATGTTGCGGACACACACACACACGTATGTAGATTTGTACATGCTTTGAAATGCATCGCTGGAAGTAGAACATAGAAGCGGAGAAATGATATGGAATAGCCGTCGGTCCATTAGGGAAATTAATTTAATTTAGCATGTTTGACGGTGAATTGGCTGGAAGTGTACTTCACATTATTAGTTACTTGCCCGGTTTTGGGGTGGTACCGTATGTTGTATGTTATGATGGTGTACGTCAAGTCCCGTACAAGAGCCTTCCGTCAGTTGTCGTGTGTCAATGGATAAAGCATCCATTCACCATTCGATCGGGAGCCGGGTTCTCTGAAGAACTGATGATGAAAGTAAAATGAAGGATAAAACCTGCAATTAGGAGAGTCCGTCTTTTTATAGCTTCCCCTAATCTGCAGCCGGAGTTTGAATGGCTATTAGAGTAATTAGCTAGTTAGTCTGAGCGAAATCTACCATTAAAACTCGGTTGTATATAAATTGTAATTGTTGTCGGATGGATGGAGGGTGAACAGGAAGGTGATTTTAGTGCACTCGAATCAATTAGTGAGAGTAATTCCGAGTCAAGTGTTTTAACTTTTGTTCATTAAAATAGATTACAATTGCAGGGATATCTCACACCTATCTGTACTATAAGCTTGTAACTTTGTACAGATTTTTAATCCTGGGATTTCGCAAAGTTTACCTGGATATTTGGCATTATTGAGCATTGACATCAAATAGGATTGAAGAATCTCGTTGAAACCTTTCTCTTTCAGCCAAATAAATTATTTCTGAAAAGAGAATTTTTTGAATTTCCTCAGTAAATTGTGTTGATTGAATGCCGTAGCTGGGTGATAAGTCTCAACCCGATGTATTGGGTCATTCTTTGAAATTTGAGGTTCGCACACGACTTCCAAGGAAATAATAAGAGGGATCGTATCCAGTTCGTATTGAAATACGGAAAATTAATTTAGAAAACCTTCTCTAATAAGAAATGGAATCCTTACAAAAATTGAGTTCATTGTAGGTTATTTGACACCAGAAATTTGAAGGCCGAAATTTACAATTTGCACAAAAAAAGTAGAAAGATCTCTTGATTGTACTCCCAGTATTTCAATTATCTTTTCATATACAAATCCCTTGAATTTTCTGAGATGTGTCATTTTTCTGCAGCAATAAGGTTACCTACGTCTTTTGTGATATTTTAATATGACTTTCTAATAAGCTGCACTGACATGCCTTTCACCAGGAAGCCGGCTAAAAGGCTCGAATTTTTATTTCCCTTTCCTCTTGTACAAATACTATTTCCTGATGCAATTTTTTGCAAAAAATTCCCAAATTGTAAACTTTTATTACTTCAGGGTTCAGAATAATCAGAATACTGCACTACTTGAATCTCTAGCGTCTGAAGTTGGGAACATATTAATTTTAATATTTCGACACGTTTTCGTGGTTGCTAGATTAGGTTTCGGAGCCCTTGTCCTATTTTTTGGAATTTAATCGGAGAAAACAATTTAATTTACATTTATATTATTTTTTAAATGATCAACATAAACTGTTATTGTTCCGCTCTTGGTATGGTTTATAAAACTTTGTTGTTTCCTTACTCCTCCGTACAATGTGACTCTGTTACTAGGTGTAATGAAAGTTATATACAGTTTATATACAGATAGATGCAGATTCTTGACTATAAAATAATCCTGGTTGCAGATTGTAGGATCACAAAAGGAAAGACAGCCAGACTTTCACTATCAGAGAAGTCTTCTGATTTCCTCCTATCGCAAATATGGAAATCTATTACGCTTGGCTTGCATTTTATACGATTTTTTGCAGACTTTGAGAAAATCAACTGTTATTTTAAAATTATTATGTATCTTCATTGAATGAATTTAAATAACGTTCTTATGCAATAACACTATTTTTGAGATTTCTTCCGACCCCATAACCAACTGATACATATATATTATATATAAGCCTGATTCTCCTGCAGAAAAGCATTAGTTTTGAATAAAGTGTTTTATAATCAGTACAGGAATAAGGGGAATAAGTAATGACGACAGTAATAGCAAAAGACGTCAGTCGGATATAAGACGACTTTGAGCAAACATCAAGAATAAAATCTACTTTATTAACAGTAACTTATTTTCCTTAACCAATTATTTAGGAGTTTTATTTCTTCATCTACATTTCGTCTACAATTGAAACTACTTTGAAAGTCGAGAGCAAGAAATATTTCCGTCTCTCAACTCTACGAATACATATGTAACTCATACCATGTAATTGTTTCATTGAACTATTTTCTGACAACAATGATGTTAGACCTAAACTATAAGTTTTGGAACCATTATTGCCATTGTTATTTTGAGCTCGCTATTTTTTTCATTATTTGTCCGAAATTTTTGTATTGGAGAAAGAAAAAATATCACGATCATCCACGTTCTATCATTCTCAGAACTGCCCAACCTTCAAATTTCGAATTGGTAGAGACTACGGAAAGTTTTCTTAGTTCGGACGAGATTCTTTGTAAGAAGGAGAGAGTAACTAATAAGTTAGAACCTGATAAGTACACAGCATTGTAATAGCTGTATGGTAGCTCTTATAAATCCTTATTCCTCTGGTCCTTTCGTCTATTTACTTAGTTATATGCTTTGTAGTAACTTCTAATATATTATGGTTGGAAGATGTAGTCGTTTCTGGGCAGAATTAAAAAAGTTGCGAAAAATGTGGAAGTTTGTAAAAGGAGACGGAGGAAAAGGAGTTTGAGCTCATTAGAAGAAGCCGGCTCAACTTTTATTCTTTCTTTATCAACTTAGTCCATTATTATCAACTTTCTCTGTCTTATTAAACCTTTTGTATGGATTGTAACATTGTGTGTTGTTGTTATTATATGGTCATTATTTTTATTAAGATTTTTATTAGATGGCTCACTGAATTTTAAACATATGCATTGTGTATGTGAACTCACTGTTCCTGACTTGTGAAAGTGGAAGAGAATGTAAAATACAGGTTAAAATCCGGACTACCGGATTTACTAAAATAATTCCCCTTGAAATTGGCTGTTATTTCAAAAAAATAAATTTTGTAATCGACATACAGTTTATTTGCGGCGGAAGACAATAAGCATGAATTTCTACGGCTGTTAAAAAGTTGTCTCAGCTGCTGCATTAATATAATGTAATAAACTGTTGCAAACCGCACGACGAACTGTCAAAACAGCGCTTCCGTCATACGGCGCGGTCACACCGCCTGGTGCTAACGGGTGTAAACGGGAGTGATTGCCGTATCCTAACAATCTCTTCGTTGTTGGATACGGATAGGAGTCAAATTATGGAAATTTTACATTTTGGGGGGGGGGGGTCAAGGGGTGTCATCTAAGTTTTAAAAATATATTCCACTTATGCCCAAAGAAATGCTGGTTTGATATCCGAAAACCGTTTTTTAAAACTGTAACCGTTCAATAGTTAGAGCGCAAACGGACAGACAGACAGACAGACAGACAAGGTCTTCCCATTAAGGGGTTTCACCCCTTAATCGGTTGAAACTGAAATATAAATCTTTACAATGTACAAAATATAAAAAAAAATTAACAAGAGTATTTCGTTGCAGCATCGTAGCTTGATCTTTCTGTGAAGTTCTGAATAAAAAACTATAATAAAGCCTTTAAGAATAATGAGGCAAGAAATCGAGGATTTATGAAAGGAAATACGCTCAAATCCCTTGTTTTTGTTCGTCTCGACATAGTTGTAAAATAAAGTGTATCATGATGATAAAGTACTTTTTTTAAATTGGTATTGGTATTGGTATTAGCTTTATTGTCAAAGAAGTACAACATAATTAAACGCTGATTTCCACTCCAAGACACTGAAGATACTTCACCACTAACAGTTTCAAAATTATACATGATATTTTAAGTCATAGCGTATTTTAATATAATTATACAATTTTACATTCGACTAGCAAGAAAAAATTGGTTTAAATTAAAACAAAAAGTATCAGTAGATTCAGAATTTTTTATGTAATTTGGTAGATCATTCCATAAGGAAATTAATCTAAATTTAATGCTTGCTTGGAAAAAAGAAGTCTTATGCTTAGGAACAAGAAAATTGTTAGATCTATCCGTAGAAGATCTCGAATCACCGAAGTGATTTACAAAATCGTGCAAGGCCTCTGGAAGTAATAATTTAACTCGACTACATAAAAAATCACGGGCAAGAGTAAGCAAATAATAATTTGCGTATTCTTTAACAGTCAAAAGTTTAAATTTTTCATACAAATCAAAAATATTACACTTCGCAGGCGAGTTCCATTTTTTCAAGAAATTATTAATAACATTTTGAACAGATGAAAAATTAGCATTATTAGTACCACCCCATATTTGGATACCATATTCAACACTGGACATAACAATTGCTTTAAAAACAATAGGCATTCGATCTTTTGGAATGTATCTTTTGCAGCGCAGAAGAAAGTAACATCTAGATGAAATATTTTTAATGATCTTACTACAGTGAGAGGAATAAGTTAAATTTTCATCTAATAAAATACCCAAATATTTGAACTCATCCACCCTATTTATAATAAAATCTGGGCTAATTATACTTACATTAGGAGGAGTTTTTCGCATATGTGGATTTCTAAAAATCACATAAAAAGATTTGCTCCAATTAATCTTCATATGATTTTCAATACACCAATTATTAATTTTTTCTAATTTGATTGTCACTATTTTAATTAAAGCATCAAAATCAGAATTAGAGTCGGCCGTTGCTAGATCATCTGCATAAAGATCTTTGTGACCATCAATGATTTCGCAAATATCATTTATGAAAAGATTGAAAAGAACTGGACCAATAATTGAGCCTTGTGGTACAGAGGCTGAAAGTTCATGGGAGTCAGAGATAAATTCACCCAATTTAATTTTAATTGACCTTTCACTTAAATAACTGTATAAAATTCGAATTAAATAAGATGGAAATTTATATTTAGTCATAAGCTTTTTTAGTAAAATGTGGTGGGGGACAGAATCGAATGCACGAAGCAAATCTAAAAAGGTTGCCAATGTATAATTACCAGAGTCGATATATTGATAAATTATTTGTGTCAAGTGAGCTAGAGCATGAACAGTGGAGTGCTTTCTCCTAAATCCAAACTGAAAAGGGGTGAGTATTTTCTTCTCAGTTGCAAATTTAGTGATCCTAAAAGTGAGTATGCTTTCAAAGATTTTACTTAAAAAAGGTAAAACAGAAATAGGGCGATAACAAAAAGGATCCAACTTATTCCCACCCGATTTAAATAAAGGCGTGACCAACGCAGTTTTCCATCGGGATGGAAAAACTCCTTTGTCCAAGCAGTTATTAAACAAGGTAACAAGAACAGGGGATAACTCTTCAGCAAACAATTTGACAATTTTAGGGGGGATCGAAGAAAGTCCTGCGGAAGTGGACTTTTTAAATTTAATAGAATCTTGTACTTCCTGAATTGTAATTGGTGAAAACGATTTTTCTAAATTTAAAACTTCGGCTACAAAATTGTTTCGGATATCATCATCTTCAAAGTTAGTTTTAACAATAACGGCATCAGCAATGAGTTTTGAAATCTCAGATGGCTCATTTACAATTACACCATTAACCATTAATTCGCTGATATGTGACGTATTATTTCCAGTACCAGTTAGCTTTTTGTAACAAGACCATAAGTGATCGCTGGTATCTGATTCATTAAAAAGTTTATGAAAATGTTTAGATTTATTTTTACGGCAAGTTATATTAATCGTATTCCTTAATTTTTGATACTCCTTATAAGTGGAGGAACATTTTAATTTTTTAGAAAGCCTTTTTAAATGATCTCGTCTATGCATCATTTTCCTAAGATCACCATCAATCCATTCCATAGATCTGGCTTTAACGGTACGAGTAACAATAGGCACATGTTTATCAATTATTTGTAAAAATGAGTCTTCAAAATTAGCTATCATATCATTAGCATCATCCGAGAAAGTATCAAGAGATGACCAAGGGAATTCTTTCAATTCATTTGATAAATCTTGATTGTTCAAATGTTTATAATTTCTAAACTTGATTGTATGAGTAGAAAACTTCTGCCCAATTTTTTTCCTAACTACATACGTTAACTCATGATTGGAGAGCCCAGTAGTAAGAACACCTGAGGCTTTACAGAAGTTCATTGAATTTGTGTAAATGTGGTCTATTAAAGTTTGAGAAGTTTTAGTGATATGTGTAGGCTCCGTAATAAGTTGACTGAGTTCAAAAGCAGAAAAAGCACCTAACAATCTATCAGCCATTGACCATTTTTTCATAAGATCAGTATTTAAATCACCTACTACGTATAATTCTTTGTGTGACATTAAGAGTTTATTTAAGTCTAACAAGTAGAGATTAAGATCCTCAAAAAAGTCGAGATAATTTGAGCTAGGAACACGATAAATGCACGAAACCAATATAGGTTTCTGGAAAGGTAATTTAATTGATATACATAAAGATTCAACTTCATTTCTAAAATTATGCATATCAACAGCCTGAATCGATAAACCATCTTTATAAAGGCAAACGAGCCCACCCCAAAACGAATGCCTATCCTGTCTAAGCATTGTATAGCCAGGAAAAACGAGTTTGGGATAACTCTGTCCATAATTTAGATGAGATTCAGAAATTAAAAGAATGTCTAACTTATGAGTATTTAGAAAATCTGAAAGTTCATCCCGCTTTTCAAACAAACCATTTATATTTAAATGGGCTATAATAAAACCCTTAGGTAATCTTTCAACAGAATACGAATTTTCAAACGAGAATTTTAAGGGCAAGACATCGTTTGACAAGACAAAATCGTCAAAATCGTCAATATTAGACAACGGGAAAAGACAAGTCATGCAGGTCCAAGAATTTATTTCTTTCTTGGTAGTACTATTTGCAATACAAGCCCTGTGAAATTTTAAATTACACGAGCTACAACTAATTATTATTTTAGATTTATGCGAATGAAGGCATGCATGACAATCAGAAGAAATTGAAATAGGCTGAGTGGAAAAACTGAAGTTCAGGGACTTACAGCACATACAAATAAAGTCATTAGCATTATCAAGTAGCGATTTGAATTTATCATGATCTACATTTAAACAAAGTCTGTGATAATACAAACTACATTGACTACAAAAAATTCCTAATTTCCTACCATCCGATTTTGAACAAATAATACAACTAGAATTAGATTTGAGTGACCTAGGTAAACTCATCGGTCAAAGATCAGAAAAATACACTTACAAAAAGTTAAGGGTAAGTGATGTAGAAATGGGAAGACGAATGAAGTTTAGAAGAATCAGAAAGCCTGGCGAAAGTAGAGGTCAATCCAAGACTTTTTGAGGGAGTCAATACCCTAGCCCCATACAGCTGAGACCCCAGTGGTCTAGTGGCATTACGGGGCCAGGACCCAACGCCGTACAGATGGGACCCCAATGGTCTAGTGACTTTTAGGGAGCCAGGACCCTTAAAATGTTAAATATTGGAGATGAATGAAGGAACTAATACCTGGAAGCAAATTTGTTTGCTTCCAGTCGGCTCAAGAGCTGGAGAAGGAATGAAAATACGGAAATAAATGTAATTAGTATACATGTTTAAACTCATTATAAGTATAACAGCACGGATTAGCTTCTGTTTTAAGAGATGTTCGAATACCAGCATTTAAAGCCCAAGGCCACCATTTTGACTCCTTAACTCTTTAAGAGGATCTTGGCTAAAGGTTCCCCTCTAGAGGTGATCGTAATAAATATGGAAAGCAAAAGCAATATTTTCTCCGAAGAAGTTTTTTCCCCTGAATTTTACAGCAATTGACTATTAAAGGCACTTGGAACATTTGGAAATAAATGGTTGAGCCAAGGACGGCAATTACAATTTGCAATAGAACTGTAAAAAGAATCTGCGACATAACTAGTGGTCCGTGAGTTCTTTATATATTAAGCTTTCAAAATGCTGCCGATGGATTGAAGCAAATGAAAAATCCATGGGTCGTGCAAAAATAACAGGTTTTTTCAGTGAAAGCACGAAAATTTCTTAATTTTGCAATAATAGTGGATTACAATTCCACGAGTTCCTAAATCAGTGACAGACAGGTCTCAAGTCTAAATAATCTGTTTCTCCAAAATTTGGCGTCTTGGAAAGTTACACACTAACACTTGGTTCCTTAACCCTAAATACGTTACCCCTTACTTGTGAAACCTGCAGTCAAGGATATTCGAATTTATTATTTTTAATGGGAAGAAGACCGTAAAAATCCATCTTTCACACGAAATACGTAGAATGATTTTAGTTTAAAAGAATATTTCAACTAAAAAAACAAATGAAAATCCAAGTATAACTACGAGTAAAAGGCTGGATTTCCATTTGGCAAATGTCAAATATATCAAATAACTGAGACTAATTCAACATTCATTTATGTAGAGAAAATCCAAGCGGATTCAAATAAGAAAGGGAAGGGCATGCCGAAGCGAAGGTTGCCAAAGGGCATTAATTCAGTGAACATTTGAAGATAAAATCACCACCATTCCCATACACCAACACTTTCGGGCACTAAATCCACTTTTTTATTTCTTATCCGAAATGGGACCTCACCTCCACTTAACTACCAGCATTAGATAAAAATATTCCCTTTCCCCAGACTAATTTTTCGATGACAAAAACTTTTCTAATAATTCTGATTTGATTGGGAGGACAGATTGCTTCTAGCTCTAAAGAATACATATATTATTCTATTACATAAGGATATAGGCTAAGGGAAGTCAACACTTTCTTGTCTCCAAAAATGGAGAGGACTTTCTTTTAAATGAATTCTTTCCCTGAATTCCGAGTAGTACATATACTGTACGGGGAAGGGTTGATAAAAATGTGCCCAATATTTTTAACGAGTGGAGTTTGCTGGAGGATAACTCTGCAGATTTGCATGAATTATATATTTCGTTAGGAATGAAGAGGGTAGGGAATCTGTATTGAAAGTTGGAGGCGACAGGCTTAATGACTTCATTTTTTTTCCTCCGAGTTGACTCCATTCCGAATCTGAATGAAGAATTCCTGTAATTGTTTCCACCTGAGTTTTTTATTCTTATGCGTCTAGAGATTGGAGAATGAATAAGTTCTTCATAACCTTCCCAACTTTTGCAATTAGAGGGAACTGTGGGACTTTATTTTTACACATTTCTCTTCACTATTTCCACATACTACCAGGAATTTGGAGTCGACTTTGTTAGTGTGGTATATGTATACATGCATAGAAGCCATAACCACAGCCACAAGCCACGACGTAAACTTTTGGTCGCTTAATATCCCACTTCTGCGGAGATCTTAAAAGTCTTAATGCCAAAGTTGTGCAAACTAACCTCAAATCAGATTAAGTTCAATTCACAATCACCTTCTTTGCATAGGCCACACGTCCTTTGAAGAGATTGTAACCTGCTCTCTGGGAATTCAAATTCACCAGCAGGTCGTTGCCTCAGTGAATTATCCTTGGGACCAAGGGTTATTGCGTTTTCAATCACCTCTCTAAGCCCCTGAAACTCATTTCGAATTCATTTGATTTAGTAGATTTGATACGGACTTATTATAATTTGCCCTAATAAGAGGTATTTTATTCATTGTTATGCATACTCCTTGGAATTGGATGCTGATGCGAAAGTTACAAGGTATCGGGGTACGGAATTAAAGTATCGTGTATCGCATCAGGATTTACAACATTCTTGGTAAAATCCAAAGAGGGGTGCAAGGAGATGTGGAATTGATTAAAATTCAGATGAAAGTTAGTAATTTTTTGTTGGTTTTAAGCTAGAGACTATGATTTTAAGAATACTCACTCTGAATAGCTAATTTCGATACCTCTTCTCGGTATCAAAATAAATCACCACCAGATTCTCAGATATTTTGAAACTAGGTTGCAATTTGTAATCACGTCCTAATTTGAACATCCCATATAAATAAAGCTCGTTCATCCACACTGACTTGGCATTCTTACTTTCACAGTCCGTAATAAACATAATGATATTAGAAAGATCATAAAAGACCTTTTAGAAATCTTGAAGATCCTCATAAGATTCTCTGAAATCCTTACCAAAAATGACCTTGAGATCTGTAAGGGTTACAATTTCTAACTACTCAGCAATGAATATTTAGTTTTAGGATTACAAAGGAGATGAGTAATAAAGTCGTAAAATTTGTAATTACTTTTTGGAATTTAGAAGTCGAAGAGGTTAATTTTGTTTCCTTTGATAAGAGATGAAGCTCATGGATATGGGAGGCCCGTGAAATAATATGGGTGGTGTATGCTAATTTTATTGGTTTTAATTAACTTTTGATATTAAATTATGCAAAGGCCTGTTCCATGTCTTTGATATTTGGAAATTACCTTAGTTGATGGGACTTGGTGGCAAAATAGATAAAGCATCAAGACAGTGTTAAACCCGTACGGAACAATATCAGTTTGGATAGACTATACTACAAAACGTATAAATATTAAACTGGTTACACGGTTAAAGTAATTAAACTCTGTAACCTGAAGATTCTACCTTAATGTTAGTAAGTGCCATAAGAAAGTATTCCCACAGACATGAGCTAAAGTGCTTGATTGTGAAATGTAAATGCACACTATGTATACATGTCATGCTTTCTCCGGTTGTTTATTTGCATTAGGATGATGAAACCGTAGCTAAGAAATTTAAATGACGACCAGGGTGAAGAGATCAGTAGAAAATTGCTTCTAACACCTTACTTGAAAATGGCTTGTGAGGAATTGCTGTTATTTATTTGTCAAATAAAGGCTAAAATGCCTACCTGTCATTTTTCATGGGTTTTGAGATCATGAATATTTGAGGTTGAATAAATAATCACAATGTTTCTCTTTGCATTCATTTTTATGTTAGTGTAAGCAACGAGAATTATGAATATCAAATTGTAATCGTTACTAAATGCTGATAGATAGGGATATCAGATCGCAAGATATCGGTTGATAAAATTGTCTAAATTGTGGTGTCTAAATGTCTAGATGATTGTTCGTTTTGGCTTTTGTTTTGTTTTTTAGCGTTTTACGGTACATGAAAAAACTATAAATATAAACTATAAATATTGCGAATCAAAACTCGCTGGACTTTCGAAATCATTTCAAAAGGCGAGCAAAGCTGCGTATATCTGAATTCTTATTACAAATATCTCAGTTAGTTCGACCGAGGAAAGGCATAAAACTTCCAAGATTGTCTACTTCTCGTAGCCCAAAAACCTAAATTACATCAACTTCAAGACTTCAAAAGTTTTGACTCCAAAACTTTACCGCATATTTCCATTACTTAATCATGATGAAGTGGAATTAATATACAAGTGGCATAATGAATAATTATTTTTTCAGCTCATAAATTATTTGGCAAGTTTTTGTATTTCAGTATATGGTATGGTATGAATGGGACGGAATCTGTTCTATTTTCGGGACCCTACCCCTGGCAGCTAGCAAGTCATAGCTTGAAGTTTTTTATTATTGCAAAGAAAGTGGATATCTTATCCATGGTTCCATCCAAAGTTCCAACTTGCACATCACCACCAACTACCAACATTCTTTATTAAACAGCTACATTACTTAAACATGAGGATCAAAAAAGTCAAAATTTTTCGTTTCCAAAAAGCAATATTTTAACAATATTCACTAAAACTATTTTATATCTGATCATCAAAATTAGTATTGCAAAGTTTAGTAGCTCCTCGTTTCTTGGCCTGTTGCATGGAACCGTACTCTGGTTATGTAGTTTCTGTTATTAGCTATTTAATTAATCTAAGTAATAGTTCCAACGAATTTCCGAACTATTTTGTCAAAATTACAAGCTCCTGTTTTTACCGACTTTGATGCCTTTAATCATGATAAAAATGATTTTGGAGTCAATTCAAAGTTGAAACATGGCCTAACCCACACTTTCACACTTTCAAGTCTAATATAAATTACTTTAGTGTGCGTATTGCAAGCGTTGATATCCATCAAAGACACGCAGTCAATCTCCACCACATTTTGTTGAGGTGTGGTAAACTGTGGAACTTGGGGCACCCTGATTTATGCACTTACGTCTATATGAATCAAACTTTAACTACAGAATTGGCGAAATAACTGAATGTTCTGTCTTAATACCGTGTAACGATAACTAAATGCAACAATGTGCCTTTATAGATCGTGTCAACCCAAGTCACAGGTCGCAGAATGTTGCATGGCCTACACGAATTTTGTTTGCGAGGTTTTGGTTATCTGTGGCTTGGTCACAGATAATTTCAACGGTGGCTTTCTTTTATCAAATATTTCAATTGACCAAGGTTTAAAGAGTTTCTATTTTATTTATTCATCAAAGTTTCAAATTTTTGATTTTGTCGAAATACAATTTAAGATTAATAATAATAACTAACTAATAACTACACCTAAAAAATTTAATTGTGATTGAATTTTCTTACCCTAATGTCGGGAAAGATGCTTGCAAGTAATGATATGTCAACTTCGAAAGTATGACGACCATGGCACTGTCTTCGTTTTAATGGCCGTCTCATAATTTTTAATAACACAGTTTACCGCTAGTTGGTCTATCAAATTTTATCACCATATTTGTCCTGTCTTATCTCTCATCTCTTGATTGTGATAACTTTTTACCATCCTTCCAAATTCCAGATGCAATAAAAGAGCCCAATTGAGAAGGAAAAATTAAATGGTGCCTGGTTGTTGCCCATTTTTTAAATTTAAGGTTTCCCCTGTGTACACAATGACACTGCATTTTGTATTTCGTATCTTCATGGTCCTCATAATCTTCAAACCACTCCGATTATTTCCCAGGTTCCAGAAGGTGAATTATGGAAAGATATTTCAAAGCTATTTGAACAAAGTGAAGCATCTAATTCGTATTTGTACCGATACGATTACCAGGGGTGCCATTCATTCATGTGCTTATAAAGCAGCACTATTGCCATTGTTCATTTTTTCTTGTGATGGTCAACCTCAAAACCGATGTTGATGAAGCGGCAATGATTGACCCCGGGTCAATTGTCTGTAGATTATGAGTGGTCCACTGGCTTTGTAGAAACGTTTGTTATTTGAAACAATCATTGATTTAACTCGACTGCAGGTCCGCATAACCTTCAAAATCCGTTCATAATCCCGTGGGAAATTATTTCAGTCGGAGGATTTCTACCAGCAAAATAAAACAATACTGTTGAAATGTCTTTCACAGACGATGGCGATTTGACGATGCAGGGCCCAAATGCTCGGTCGAAATTACATAAATCGCTGCTATCAATCTTATGAATACAAATCCATCCTGAATTTGAAAATAATCTTAAAAACAATCTCTAATGAATTGCGAGTCTTGATTGAGTCATTTTCTCTATTCGGAATGAGGGAGAATTGTTTTGTTTTAATAAAAACAAATTAAATGCGATTCTTGCTAAATTCATCAACTGGAAAGGGTAAAATTGAGCATGGAATAGTACCGCTTATATTTACTTAATATAATTAGAATTAAACATTTACAAGCCCAGTTAACGGTTAGTTTTTCCGGGTATTTTTCTTGAGCTAAAAGTTTTACCACAGATGCGTATACATGAATTTATCATGAAGATACCCCGTCAATTAAAACTATTTCATTCTGATTAAGTTCAACTGACTTTAATTAAATAACTCTAAAACTTTTTTTCTCCTGATGCCTGAGAAGTAATTTATGTTTTGTCCAAACTTTTCTCTAACAAGAAACCACAAAAAAGCTACTAATTATTTTTGGAAAATAAACCAGTTTCGTTTTTCATTAATATATGCCGCCTAATTGAATTGCCTAATGATCGGAACTGTTACACATTTTCCAATTGTTAACACATTGAACGAAGTTCAAAACTGAATCTGGTACGATAAAACCGCTTATTTTTAACGTGTGGTTATTTAATCAAAAACATACGAAGGCGATAGATTTGTAAAACGACAAATTCAAGGCTAAAAGACTCAAGGAGGCGTGTAGGAAAATACTATGAGAGCAAGCCAAAGCCGCGTATAAAGACCGTCTAAAAGGCATGTTTTCATTCACACCCAACCGACTTTGGGGGATTTGAATGAATATTTATGGATTACGCCTGACCATTTGTTTTACTTTGTGCTGAAGTCTGTCCAATCTGATGAAAACCTTGCTTGTCGGTCAGGATTCTCAGGATGCTCATCCCCAACCCTCCTCTCTCTAATTTCGGATGGGCTTGGATGATGGTTGAATTCCAATAACACAATAAAAATTCAGAGGTTCTGTCCTGTCCTCCGACAACGACGTTATTCCTGTCTTAAAAAATCTACGAGCCAAAAACGCGTGTATTTAGGCAACCATAACGTATCTCAAGAAAATGGGAATTCTTTGTCGCCAGCAAGAGTCACCAAGCCCGTGCCAAACAAGTGAAAGTTCCTCAAAATCCAGATGATGAATGTACCTCCGGGGCCATGAAATAGTCTTCGGGGAACTATTCTATTTTTTATAAATCTTTTAGTCTCCAGATTTCGAGATTGTAGCTTTCACTATCTGTTCAACTTCATGCTTCAAACGAATCCTTTATTTATGTTCCTTTATTTCAAGAAGCCGATATGCAAGAGACCTTGCATAAGAGACGGGCTATAAATTACCTACGCAGACAATACATCTACCTACTTATTGTTGGATCCAAGGAATATAAGAGACTAACTAATAAAAGATTCCTTTGGGCTATTTGATTTTTGTTGTGATATTAAAACGAAAAAAGAAACCTATATTTCAACGGTAAATCAGTGATCGTTGTATATTTAATCAACGTTTAGCCAAGACGATCTCCCGGAATTTCTTGTTGAGTAAATGAAAAAGATTGTGGTACTACGTATCCAAATTGAGTTATACGTGTAAGGGGGTTAGTTTTGGGAGTTTTTAAAGGAAAGGCAAACGATAAGGCGCTTTTTACTTACTCTTTATGGGAACGATCTGTGTCCGAATGTCTGTCTGCCCGCCTGTTTGCATTTCATTGATCTGACGGCTGATTTTGGAAAACCAGTTTTACGAATTTCCAACATACATTTATACCAGTACAACATGAATTAAAATTGGAAATAGTTGACCACACCCCCTTGGCATAAAACACAAAATTAAACGACATTGTATGAGATTCGACCATTGGCTTCTCTAAATTAAATTGAGATCGATTCTAAGTGATCGGGGCAATGTTAGATTTTTGTATAAACAAGTCCCGCAAGTCGGATTACAGCTTACATCGCTTGCAAACTTTATGAAAACGTTTCATTTTGACCTCGCCCCTTTGCTGCATTCTGTTTGCAACGGTTTATTTTCCTCCAGTATGTTATGATGTCATGAGTATGTAAAGAATCCCGAATATTATGGGCCCTGATCCGATGGATCTGCTGGTAGCATCTCTCCGGAAACTCCATAAAAGTGGACCTTTCATGTGTGGTCCCTGATGTTGCCCGTATTCTGTTGTACGTACGGGTCCTGTGCGTTGCGTCGTCCTGGCCTCAAAGCTGGAGATCCATACCCGGGCTTTTCCCCCGTAATTTCCAAACCGGACTTTTTTAGTCTGGGCTGTACCATCCACCTTGGCACACATTATCTCATACACTCTCTCTCTTTCTCTCTCTCACTTTCACTTCTCCGTACAATACAATCCTCCTTATATACTTACTTCAGCATTTAATCATTCTAAAAAATTCGGGGATATTTGCATAATTCTTATAAAAAGCATCTCGACTTTGAACGTATTTGTTTTGTTCCTAATTCCTTGACAAGCTTTCAGTTATAATGTAATAGGCCTTCCTTACTCACTCCTAATCTACCCTATTTACTAAAACATCTGAGTCTGAACATCTACGAAGAGAAAAAGACGTTTAAATCTATTTATCTTTAATTTACAGTCATTCCCATCCTCATTAAGGGACTAATTAACATTCCCTTCACTCTAACTCCAGCTTTTTATGTTTCCTCTTTCTCCCTGAGAAGGGATTTAAGTGTCGGAATTTCCAGGCTTGACTTTACAAGAAATAACAATAACCTCCTTATCCTCTTGCTAAAAATCCTCAGCCTCTTAGAACTTGAAGTTGTTTCTGTGCAAAACTGTAAACGACTCATCGACCTGTTTTAGGCATTTGACTCAATTACATCGCTGTGTTTCAATTTCAAGCAGTTTTCAAGGACTAGTAACGTGCGATTTTACATTCAATGGGCCGGATAAGAGTGTAAAACTGCTCCAAAGCGCTATACAGACAGTAAATAACATAAACTTTTAAAGACCTTTTAAAATATTAAACTATATCTTCGTTCCCAAGTTTCAATCTTGTCAGAAAGAAGAAACTTTGCTATCCCATGGTTTTGTGATTTGTACTGGTGGTGCTACTGATACGAGCCGATTGACTCTTCTTGTGTGGAACAACAAGTTTGATCTTCCAAAAAACAGTTCGTAAGAAACGGAAGTTTGAAGTTGGGATAAGGAAAAGTTAGTTTAACCTTTTATAGTGGCATCCCATAAGTTTTTGGAAAGCGTAAAAACAGGACCATATACAATATAAAATCCATATCCAGTAGGTGTAAACAAGGACAGAGAGATTTGGAAGTATTAGCCTCGAAGAAGAAAAATATTTTATTGAATCCGAGAGTGTCTCTATTTATACTGATCCTTCAAAACCCGGGTGGTTGTTCGGAGATTGCACTCTTCTTCTTCTAGATACAATATATATATACGTACACATCAAGGCCCTACCGTGTGTCTGCAGTTCAAAGTTTCTGCTGGCTCATAAAAAATTTAGAAAAGGGATTTTATTTGACAAACAAAAAACTGTAGTTTATCCTAAATCCTAACCCGAGGAGAGGAAAGGTTGCTCCGGTGGATGAACTTTTATCCTTTGAGGAGGGATAGCGTATTTTTGTTTTAAATTTTAATCGTACACATTTTAGGGCATCATTCTGAACAGTGAAACCGAAGAGCCTGAACTGAGAGCTAATATTATGTGATGATGCCGGATTTGTGAATGTGACTGGAAGGGCATGAGGGAATAAAACTTGTCATGTCGTCTAATCTCATCCGGGTTGCCCTTTCGGGATAAACCTAAGTCAACCTGAGACAGAACAAGAAACTATTATTAGTCAATCTCAATCTCAATATTGGACAGAGATATAGATATAACGGGAACAGTAATAACAATTCTCAGTAGTTCTGTGGGTGCCGAAACTTTCTGTTACTTTCCTTGACACCAGGAATAATAAACAGAGACGGGATCGAGCCAAAAAAGAATAAATAAAAAGGGTAAGTTGCTTTTTTCTCACAAATAGTATCGTAAATGTAAACTCTATAATTGCTTCTCATATGCATATATTATAGGCTGTGTCGATCTGCCTTAAAAAATCTCGTCGGAAACTTTAAATCCTCAAATGTGTCCCGTGAAAGTAGTGTGGGAAATGCAGAGGTGGGGAATTGAGTTGTGTTTTTAAAGAGATAAATATAAAACCCGATTCTGGATCTCGAATTTTTTCTCACGTTTTTTTCCTGCAGTTAGGGGTTTTCTCCGCAAAGAAGATCCCAAAAGTTGTCATGAAATCCCCAAACCTGTAGCTGTTCCAATTTTTCGGGGTTTTGTAGCCCGACTTCCACACATCAATTTGCATTAGGAGGGAAGCAGAGGTGGTATAATTTAATGGGAGTGTTGTAAGGGGAGACGTTGATTGAAAGGGAAAAGTACGTGATGATGAATGTGTTTGAGTTGCGAGTTTTGGAATATGTATCCAAGACTCGGTTAGGTTTCCCTTGACGTCTTTTCCTGGAAAATCTGAACGCAACGGCTCAATTGTCACTTGATTAAAAAGCTGGCCTGAGTTTATATGATTCTTGCTTGGTGATCTATTTACATATTTCCACCCATCTCTATCCGCTTGTACGACGTATAAATAAATGTTTCGGTTTTCCTTTGAGAGTCTCATCTTCCCGGTTGCTCCAAATCCGGATTCGGAAGCCTGATCAAACAAAAAGCTATTAACCCTTTCCTTTTGAGTTGGGTTCATGTTACTGGTCGCTAAATTTCACAGACTTTAGTGGAGAGACTGATTTTATATATCATATTTTGGAATCATTTCGTGCTACATAAGCTGAGTAATCATGGTTTATTGTCGTCACGATTTAAAATAAAATATAAAGGTAGACCATGAAGTAGTCCTTGTCCTGCGTGAGTCAGTCGGAGCCCTGTCTTCCGTAAAAACTCCTTTTCCTGCAACTTACGTGGATTTTAGCTATAATAGATGTGGATCCTCAAGTGCTGTTTGGAATAAGTTTTTTATTTATTTATTATTACAATGTGATACCCACAGTACGTGTACTTGGTGGTCGTTACATCACAAGGATTATTGGATAAGTTGTATTCAAAAATGGAATGTCAGTCAAATGTAAGGATAAGTAGAAGGTTTACAGTTAGGTGTGTCATATAATATTAATATTTAAAAGTTTTCGTATAGTTATATAAAGAGTGTTTTTATGGTTATTAATTTTAATTACATAGTTAATTTAATATGTTGTCTAAGCAGGGCTGATATAGTACTGGATTTCAGATTGGATTTCAGTGCATTATTCCTGGAGTTTCGATAGTTGGGCTGAGTGGATTTTTGTCCTTTTCCAAGTTTTATCATTGTCATCGTTGGTTAATGGTCTGAATTCAAAAGGTCTAATTCCTGAAGGGTCGATTGTAGTTGGTTTGGTAGGAATGGATTTTGATGAAGTAAAGTTTGAGGTAGAGATATTGACAAAAAGTTGGTTGAGATTATTTGGTGTCAAACCGATGTTGGAAGCATCAATTCTGGATTTGATGGGGAAGCAGGTATGAAATGGTTTCCATAATCCGTCCGTTTTAATTTTTTGGTCAATTTCGTATTTAGAATCCTTAGGATTAAGTTCAGAAGGTCTTCTTTTAAAAACTTTTATATGCACTGTCATGTTGCTTAATGAGGCTTTTTGTTAATAAGCTAATGTATTCCTTTTTGGGATAATATACAATACATATAGATGATCGAGGCACAAGGTTATTTAAAGTTGTTGACCATTAAAATGTAAGGGCTTTGAAAGAGTCATTCAGAGTTCAGTGGATCGATTTTAAATTGTAACGAGTCAATCATATTTATGAATGATGAGTTTACAAAGTTTTTGTAATTTCTAAATTGTATTCTGGTCTTACGTAATTTGTTAATTCATACTTCAGTAAGTGAGTGGTCAGATATGAGTGGGTTGAGAACATGATGAGTTTCGATGGTACTTGGATTGTTCAGGATTATGAGGTGGATGATAAAATTGGAAGATTGAGTCGGTGTATTTCCTTAGGGTACTGTAGAATCATTTCTTGTTGACAGTTCATGAAATGATTTGTTGTAGTAGTATTTGAATATGTTTGCGTTTCCCATTTGCCATCATTTATTCGAAAAGCTTGGTTGCCTGCTTTTATGGTCTTCTCTTTCCAGTTGATTACAGGTGTTAGCTTATTTTGTTTTAATTCACGTGTTTTTATGCGAATGTGAGCATAGTCCCGTCTGAGACTAGCTGGTAGGTCTTCATTGATGTAGATTGGAGGTTTAGTGATCATTCTGTTGTTCCAGGTGAGATTTTATAAGGAATGAAGCTCTGTATACATAGTAGAGGTGGGATCGCAATCCGCACCAACTACTTCAAGGGCCCTCGCCCCTTAATATATGTTATATGTGATACTTGATAATGAACCTGATATGCAACGGATTGATTAACGCCTTAACCTTTCAACTTACGAATACAGGGGATAGCAGACTTGATCCCGTCGTGGTATGGTCCAGGTCCTCCGGTGACGTCGTATGTGTCCCTTAAGGATACGAAGGGATGATCGAAGGGATGTTCGAAGGGATGATTAAATAAAGAGAACGGAGGAAATAATTAACTATGAATGTGAATGGGATTGTATTGATTGGAGCGCACCCTGCGTATAATGAGATAGCTCAATCTCTCATTTCCAACTGAGGAGGAAGAATCACGTCTTCCTCCTATAATGCTATCTTCGAGCATGATCGTAATCTTATGTTTACCGGGAGAGATCACATGACTCTACCCGGTACACTTAAACTATCCTTATTCTATATTTATTCTAATGTTACCCCGTACCCCACTCCTTACATCGTTACATCCTCCTCGGTTTTAAAGGGCGGCGACAAAAGAAAACTCCCGGTACAGTAGAAAACTCCCGGCAGCAGATGAAAACTCCCGGCTGGACTCCAAAAATTTATAGTACAGATGAGAAACAAAGGCACTTGTTATTTATTAGCACTGTCTGGCAATGGGCAAGGAACGATGACATAAGTCTTGGCGTGTTTTTTCATTTTCCATAATGAGCACTTCACTTCATGGACACTAAATGCCCGGTTATTAACTGAAGCTTATTTTTTTTTACAAATAATTTTGATATTTCTTACTTCACTTGGCAGTAAAGCTAGTGGATTGTGAATCGGCTCGATTTGGATCTATGGGATAAACATGTTAAGTATTGGTTGGTTAGAAACCATACTCGGGGCTTCAGCGATAGGATCTATGTCCATATCAAACTGAATCGCGATTTCCCCAACTTTGCATGCCAAAAACTGTTATAATTCTTGATTTTCGAAAGGGTGTGAAAATTCATCACAATCCATCTCGCTTTCTGTTGTTTTAAATCATGAACAAACGAATATCTAACATTTTCATTAGCATTGATGTATTTACGAGTATCCTCAAAGTTTTAAAATTCATTCCAATCAGATTGTACCACAGGCATATTATTAGGCATATAACTTATAGTTAACAATTCAACAATATGTTCATCATCATCTTTCCACGTACCATTTAATCCAACAACAATAAATTATTCCGTCTTTGTTTTCGATGTAATTAACAACATGGTTTGAATTTGTCGTAAAGTCATAAATAAATTAGGATTGTTATCACTATTTTTGGCCAATTCTTCACGCCACATTTATACAGATTTAAACGAACTTCGCTTAGTGTAAATTATAACTATTATTTTATCAACCTTTTAGACCAACTATATGTTAATATTACGGCTTTAATATTTAATTATAAATTGTTAACTTGACCTTATACTTATTCACTTTTATATTACATAAAACTTTATATGTTTATCTACTGTCTGAATTATATATTTTTCTTAAGTTATCATTGATAATAGCTCTTTGAAAATTTTGAACATCCTTGAACTTTAAATTTGTTTATAATTAACTTAAATTATGAATTACATTGCTGAGCTTTTATTTATGATCACTTTTAATCATATTTAACCGATAGTAAGATAGTAAGACAAACTGGATTAGTCGTACTTTCTTGAATTTTTTGGCACCTTTTGGAATTTGTACCACCCATTGAACATAATCATCTTCATGTTAAATGAATATTTTTGATGAATTAATGATTCATCTTTTCTAATTATCTTTATTCAAACATTAAGCATAAAATTCTGCTTACTGAGTACTGGTTTGTAAGATTCCGACGGCATTCTGTCAGGAAACCGTAGTCACCTAGTTCTAGATTCGAAACGTATTGTGAAGTTAATCAGTGTTCCGATATTCTGTAGTTTCTTATTGCGCTCGGACTTGAACGAAGTTCTTGTGCATGAAGTATTTAACTTCCCTGTCTATATGTTCTTTCACTTTTATCATATCACATTGACATTTATCACGTGTTTGTTGACAATCATCCAACTGTCAGGAAATCGCAATTTCCATTTCGCAACTTTATTCCAAAAGTTATATATCATATTCTCGAAATCATAATTTCATTTTTGAAAATTTTTACTGGAAAAATATTTCTGATACTGCCTCAGGGGCATGCGCAATTTCTCGTCATTCTACCCGACGTCTCGGAATGTTTTTTCTCATCAAATTTCATTAATTATGAACTCTTTACTTTTTACCAATAACAACAAATAATCTTTTACCAATTTTAACAAATAATAACTGCCAACTCCAATATAGTAACTCTTTTTCTTAATTACTTCCGGTGTTGCGAGCACCCATCCAATAACGAAAACTAGAATATAACTAAATAAACCTCTGAAACATTTAACAGTTGTTGCGAGCAACCACTAGTTCTTTATATGATTAAGCATGTAATCAGTAACCCTGTACATAGGTAATATCATTCACACTGTAATCCTATATCACGTCTTAATGATATTTTTTGCTGAGTTGCGATATTCCATGCAACAAATATTTGAAGTAGATCGTCTATACTAACATAATAAAATCAAAAGAGGTGATCAATCTCTTCTAGAATTAAAACATTACTGCTCCACAAACAAATATTAACAACATATAAGACTTTTACTCCTTTTATGCAATTTTTATGACTCTAATTTAACTATATTTTAAATTTTAACCTTATGAAAATTTCACCAATTTTTGCTTCAACACCCGTCTTAACTAACCTGCAAAATTAACTGTTGATTTTTAATTATTGTGGATTTTTTATAACTGACTCGGTGCATTGATATGATTTGTGTCCGAAATTCTGACAACTATAGCATTGAACGTTAGCCGAATGACCTGCCCTATTATTTGTGAACCAATGACCCTCTGATTCCTCACCATGGATTTCAGATTCAGCTGGCTCCAGGAAATCATCTATTTCCTCAGTCTCACTGTTCAAATAATGATCAGAATCATACATTTCGTAATATTCTTTGTCTTGATAGTTAACTGAACTATCCGTTGGTTGTTTTTGCTGAGATGACCCAGACAAACTTTGACTGTCTTGACTTTTACATAAGTCCTCTCTTAATCCATTTAAAGGCGGAATTTTTGCTAGTTGTCGAGTCTGGTTTCGACTTATTCTATGTAAATTTTCATGGACTGAAGCTACTCTCTCCAACAAGTTGTTTATAGTCCAGGGACTTATATCACCTACTAAGGCGCTTATTTCTGGATGCAGAGCTTTCCTAGCCCTTCTTAAACTTACTTCGTCTGACTCTAGAGGATTAACTTGCTTAGCTAAATTAACCATTTCGAAGATAAACTGTTCACAAGGATCATCCATGGTCTGCAGTCTACTATACAGAATTCTAGTTCGTCGACTCTTAACAGCCTCATTATCGAAACGTGCCTTAAATGCTGCTTCAAAATCTTCCCAACTAACTATAGAACCTGATACCGAATCAAACCACCATTTGAATTCGCCCTTCATAAGGATAGGAATAAAATTAACATAGCTAGCCTCCTCATAATTTTGACTGGCTAAATAAGTTTTACATTTTTTGAAGAATGTCTCCGAAGTCATTATCCGACAATTATAAACTGGATTTTCGATGTTAGAATTCATGTTAACAAGCTTAACGGTCTTAGTAGCTAATGCTACCTGCTTAGCTAGAAACTCATTTGCATAATTTTGTTGAACTCTTGTCATTCCAACAAAAATAGGATCAGCAGCATCGAACTGTGACTTTGCCATATTTGAATATTTAAATAAACTGAACTTTTAATGACTTATTGAACTTGCATAAAACACCACTAATTTGAATTTAATTTATACTAATTATTCTACCTTTTCAATTCCTTTGTTAATTGTTAATCTTTATTTGACTTTGTTAGTTCAGCCTATGTCGGGATAAATCTATTATGCTAATCACTCCTCGCAAAGCAAGGCTAATTGCATTAAAAATTTAAATTAGTCAACCGTAATAACTGAACTTCACAAAACTAAAAATGAACTTTCGATCTATTTTTAACTTTGTGTAAATTAGATGTCTAGACTTAGTACCAAAAAAACACGGCGGTTAATTTGTATTGTTTTCCTTAATTACAATTAACGTAGACAATTTTTTCAAAGAATAAGAGACCGGTTAGTAACCTTGTCAATTCCTCTATATAATTGGCGCTAGTTATGATCGGTTAGAAACCATATCAAAACTCTCTGAAAATTATGAAAAATGGACAAAAACACATACACAAACAATAATGACTTTGTAAGTACCCAAAAAGAATGAACGGAAGTTATAGTCCTTGTTGTATACGATTCCTCGAAAACTGAAGTGTGGCGAAGTAGACCAACCGATCCTCAGAAAATACGGAAAATATTCAAACTTTAATTGTACAGAACAGAATTTCAATTAGTATATAATCCTCAATAATCATAAATTAATGCCATCCAATCGTAATGTTTTCATAAAACCACAAATATTATTTTTTTACGGAATTCTCTCCTCAAATTTGTAAATTTTTAACTAAAATACCGAATTCTTCGAAAAATTTCAACAAAAACGGACGTACCAGACCTCCCCGATTTAGACCACAACACAAAATACCAGTAAAATCGTCATTTATAAGGAATGAAGCTCTGTATACATAGTAGAGGTGGGATCGCAATCCGCACCAACTACTTCAAGGGCCCTCGCCCCTTAATATATGTTATATGTGATACTTGATAATGAACCTGATATGCAACGGATTGATTAACGCCTTAACCTTTCAACTTACGAATACAGGGGATAGCAGACTTGATCCCGTCGTGGTATGGTCCAGGTCCTCCGGTGACGTCGTATGTGTCCCTTAAGGATACGAAGGGATGATCGAAGGGATGTTCGAAGGGATGATTAAATAAAGAGAACGGAGGAAATAATTAACTATGAATGTGAATGGGATTGTATTGATTGGAGCGCACCCTGCGTATAATGAGATAGCTCAATCTCTCATTTCCAACTGAGGAGGAAGAATCACGTCTTCCTCCTATAATGCTATCTTCGAGCATGATCGTAATCTTATGTTTACCGGGAGAGATCACATGACTCTACCCGGTACACTTAAACTATCCTTATTCTATATTTATTCTAATGTTACCCCGTACCCCACTCCTTACATCGTTACAATTTCTATCGGACATTTTTAAGAATCGGATTCTAACTGGTCTGTTATACGCTTCACGGTAATTTCCAACTCTGTGAAATGTGTCAATGTCCATATCGTGTCCATTTACACTCTTCAGTATGTCACAAATTTGGGATAGTAATTGAGAGTTTGATTCATCTTTGAAGTCGGGAATGCCACTGAACAGTAGATTGATTTTTAGCATTTCTTTTTGTGCTAATTCAAGATTATTTGTTAATTCTGAATGAGAAACTACTACACTTTGAAGTTTTGGTATAACAGTATCTTGGACGAACTCATCTGTAGTTTCAGCTTTGGATTGAATATCTTTTATTGCATCTTGGATCCTTGATATGTCATTCTGTTGCTTTAAGACAATGTCGTGAATTTCTTTCATTCCAACTTGAATTTCATTAATTGATTTTTGTTGAGCAGTTTGCTCTTCTTCTGCTTTAGCTAATTTCTTATTGATACTTGTAATCCCTCTTTCTATGGAAGCTAAAGTGGTTAAGAACTTGTCAGATAGTATGTCGTTACTGTTCACTGATCTTGGGTCACTTGGTATAGGTGATAATTGATTATTTGAATCAGAACGTCTGCGTTTATTTTCATTGATTACATTGTCGAAATCACTAACACGCTTATTGGTATCACTAATTGAAATATTATTCACTGTAGATTTTAATGTTTGTGATAGAGAGAGGTTTGCTTTCCGAACTTTAGGAGGCATTTTTAGTATTGAGTAAGTGAGTATGTAGTTTTAATAAGATAGAAGTCAGACCTATTTATTTAAGAAATGGAGCAGGTAGTATTGACAGGTGTGTGCAGGCCAATGGTCAGAATAAGAATGAATGAAAGAATGAGTTTCTAGAATTTCTCAAAGAGATGATAAAGGGAGTCCTAATATATTATCATCTGAAGTAGGAACGTAATAGGAATAGGACTTTTTAAGGGATTCTTTGTAAGAAAGGAGAGAAGTAGAGGAAAGTAAATATCAATAAGAAGGAAGGAAAATGAGATTTTAAGCAAATATTGAGGAGATTGTAACTTCCTATTTTTGGAGAAGGGCTTTTAATCCTGGCCCGATATTTTCAACTCTGACCCCATGACATTTGATTGACTGGAGTTGTAATTGTAGCAGCCTAGCTTAAAAACACTTACTTGAATTATTTTTCGTGACATTTGTTATATTTATAAAAGGAGATTTTAGAGCGATTGCGCCTTAAATTGGTTTCTTGTGACGAAAGTTAGGCAAAACTTTCCTTATTGGGATGATGTGGGAAGTTGGGAAGTGTGAGTAATATCTGGGTCTAACTGTGAATATTTCGAACTGTTTCTATCTGTTTTTTTAATTGAAAACAACTACTAAGAACGTAAGAAACCGGTAAAAGTAGCATCCCTGATTGGTTTTTATTGACTTTTATTTAGTTTGGAAACCGTTAAGTTGCGATGAATTTATTATTCCTACGTACAATAGGAATATTTTTGAAACTCTTTTGAAACTGTCTAACAAATATGGATACCTTATTGTTATTAATAATTGAATGAACAAAGATTTTGACCTATACAAAAAAAACCTAGGCGTATTGAAAGTTTAAGCTTTCTCCTCTTTACTAATCGGGGTTTAAGACATCCTTCAATTTATTTTAGAAACAAACAAGGAAGGAAAAATCAGAAGAGTATAACTTGTGACCTTGCGACAGTCAGAGCGATAAATTCAAAACTATCCTCATTCCCTGAAACGGGATGTAAAACGACCCCACAAGGGCATGGCTGCCTTTTACATTAAACTATCAATTTTAAGCGTTATTTTATCGCTGGATGATCTCAGGACGGATGACTTTAGGCCAACAAAACATTATAATTTGTACCCTTCCATTCTAAAAGCGACAATTGGATCCATTACACATTACACTTGCTAACAAACACCATATCTCCTGGTTCAGATCTGAATAATTCTGCAACACCGACGAGACGATGTATTTAGTTAATGCATGCCATTGCATATAGATAGAAGCGGACAGTGTTCAGGACTGACATTCACAATTTGCATGCCAACTCCCAAACAACGAGTTACCAACCCAAAATACAGCTATCGCGCGTATAACATAGGAAATCGTGACAAATCGTAATGTGCACTCAGGGCTCAAGCCGGTGCTTCATCTTGGAGGATCTATTATGCCAAATGGTTTCCACTTCCTTACAGGAACGTATCCGAATTAGTAATCCGTTTAATTTGTCAGGAAGATGCATGTCTGGTGGAATATATATTACATTATTTGTTGCTGGTTGAAGTGGCTCTGAGCTACCACAAATGAGCCCTTCATTTCCTCCTCCGAGGTTTACCAGCTGAACAAGGCGGCAGAACTTCTCTCAGCATTTTAACAGCAAATACACACGGATGCCGGAGTTTGAAACTTTCGCCATCCATTTGGAATAGAAGATCCCGTTATGTGGAGAGAGGACTCATAATTCCTCTCCTCTTGAATTGGATGGAAATCTAAAGAACATCTATCTTTATTCAGAGGATGTATGTGGATAAATAAATGAGGAGTCATTATGATGCTTCTGCGGTTCGTGTGGTCGTTTCCTAAGTTGGGCCAATGTTTAACAATACAATGGTCCTTGATGGTATATATTTTACTATTAGTGCTCCTGCCCAGACTGCATGTTACCTCCAATTAATAACTCCAGACCAAATGGATACCTGTCACGCAAAATCCCTGTCCGGATAGCTTTTTAAGCTTACCGTTTCCTTTGGCAGGATGGAAACATTCGCCATTTCCTCTCCCTCGCTGAGGTTCAGCGAAAGTAATCACTGACATGATGAGGCTATCGGAACCGCGTCCAATAAGTTTGATAAAACGACCCGATCGAGTATGTCCTAAAAGCGATTGTTTCCTCCGACAAAATACTTATGTAATTATTTCCTTGGGTCATGCATGTAATTTTTGCAGTGCTCTTCTCAGGCTCCTTTTCTTTTTAATTTTAGAAATTCAAAACACGAGTCTAAATTACATGGTATCAGCGTTAAATTTCAGTGCTTTCTCCAACTGATAAAATTTAATGTCATGTTATACGGCCTTCTCTTTAATTGCATGGTAGTTTAGTTAAAAGAGTTGTCCTTGTCGGGAAATTCTCGTGACCGTGAACGATTAGTATTTGGCATGCTTGATGATGATGATATGGATATGAGAATGAGGGTCGAGTTTTAATTGAGCTGTCGATCTTGGATGGACTTGATATTGGCTTAATAATTTATATAAGCGATTACGTATTACATAGGACTATCGGTTTAATCAGAGCGATGGTTACACAAGGGAAAGGCAAGGCTAGCAGTTTTATATGCTTTTGAATTTTGGATAGTATACAGGGAGATATTATTATTGTAGAACAGGGTTATTTTCAGCAAAATATACACTACAATTTCAGGAATAAGCAATATAGTATTGCAGTCTTGTTTTAATGAAAAATATCACAACTTAACGGCATTGTAGAAGATGATTTTCTAAAATTAGACTGTTTTAAAAACCGTTCCCGGAGAAAGTTGACACACATACACAATAAAACAAATCATGTAGGATTTCAGTAAATTCGTCATAAATATAAATGCATCCAGTCAGTATTGAGTGATGGATAGCCCAGTCTCCAGAGTTTGGTGATTAATTACACTGTCTCAGTCTCAAGAGAATGAAGGATTGGTTGATGCAAGGTTTATGACTTATACAACATAATGTATATTCTGCTAATCAAATATATCCAAGAACTCTAAAAAGGCTTCCAACAGTTTCATCCAACTTTCCAGAATTCAAATGTCAAAATGATATTTCAAGTTCTTATTTTTAGTATAAAGCCAATTTGTTTCTGTCCGACGGACTTCAATGCACTAAATTCAGTAAATGTTGCGAAAGATTTGCAAATAATATAGACTAGTCAGCACAGAAATCGACAAAAATGCTGTGCATATATACAGGAAACGAATTTAGATTTCCACTGGTTCATTAAAATTTTGGGCAAAGGTTGCAAAAGAGCCTGCTGACCAAGAACTTTGTTGTTTTCATATCAATCCTTAAGCCCAAACACTAAACCCTACGGTGTCAAACAGCTCAAAAGGATTTCCAGTAATTACTGACTCCTCTCCATGCCTTCAACAACACGGGACTACGGGTGGAGAACAGTTCCCATCTCCCTTTGACAACTTGACCACCTCCGATCAAATATCCCTTTCATGTTTATAATCTCAAATAAACGTAGGTTTGAAGTTTGACAAAGTCAGCAAATTCTAAACTACTTGAGCTTATTTACACACAAACGGGCTTTGGGACTTTATCGATTTCCTTCCTTGATTCCTTGTCAATACACACACATTGCATCCGCTTCCCTAGTGAACAGTGAACTCAACTCAACTCCTCTACAGAGTTTGAGTTTGAGATTTTTTTCCGAGAAGTTGGCGGAGAAGAGTGAAAGTTGGCAGAAAAGAAAGGCTCTTCTTATTATATTTGACGGAACTAGTTGATTCGAGTGCAAATCATAGGCGAGAGCCAGAGAGGGTAACAAGTAACAGAGTTACAATTTACAATGGGACTTTCACATTCTTAGCTTAGGCTTATGCATTGATTGGCACCAATATAATGTGCCGGAAAAGGAAGGGATTTTTTTGACTTGGGAATAATAATATGGAGAGGAAGGAGTTATATAGAGAATCTTTAATCTTCCTCACACGTTGCATGACTTACCTTTTTCAATTCATGCTCCGTTTCTTCTCTTTTTATTCCTCCTACAATGCCACAATCCAGCATCAAAGGGGACTTTGCTGTTTGAAGGGAAAATATATAGCTGAGGGCGGAATACAAAAGACCGATTTAGCAAGGAGAACGTGTAAAGACACTCTATTCTTTGTATTTTGAGTTCTATAAATAAAATATATTTATAGTTATGGCCAAGGGAAGGTATATCGTGTATAACTATGTATATGAAGTATAAATATATAAATGCAAATTGCAAATGCAGGGTGCATGTCTAACGAGTCTAGGAATGTGGGGATGATTCATTACTATCAACTCATTGCATGTATCTTAAAACGTAAAGCGATTTTTTAAAAGTACTAATTGAATACCATTGAAAAGATTCAAAGCGATTTGTCAGCTTACGATATACGACTAGCGATTTCTAGGGGCCAAGATGTTATTTTAGCTTGCATAATATGAATCTGGCTCCAGAATCAGGTACAGTGATTGAAGGAGAAAGTCAGTCATCAGATCTTTTAAACCTTGAATGATGTGATTTCAGCAAAAGAATCTATTTTATCGGATAGGAACAGGAATTTTGGCATGCAGAATGTGTAGAACAATATTAGGTACATGTAGACACAGGTGAGGCTGACATGAAAATGCACTATGGTACAACTACACAATTGCCAATTGTATCCAATTTATACCTGTAAGTGGAGTTGTGTTTTCTAGTCCGGATCCAACAGCCCATGACCTCGTACGAACATATGCCCTCCGTCTCTACCTTGAACATTTGATTTAAACTGTTCCTCTACAGTTGTTCAGAAAGGAAAAGGGCATTTCATGTGTCTGGAGGATGAGTTGTTTTGGCATTTTGTTACATTGGAGTATGCTATTAAATATACGAACCTGGAGGCTGACGTATACAATTCCGATACAGAATGTTTTCCCTCACACATGTGCCTTTTCTTCTGTTCTCCTGTCAAAATATATTGTTTCCTTGCTTTCTATCCTCTCTCTCTGTGGTACTTTCACCCGGGGTGGTGGCGGTGGTGGTGGTCCTGCTAGTGGTGAAGTCGAATGTCTGGTGGCGGATTGCAAAACATAGTGCAGGATGACTGGGTGGTGGTGGTGTTGCTAGTTTTGCAATAACAATATTTGACACAATAAATGGAGAAACAAATAGAGAAAGTTATGAGGAGAGTGCTTAATGAATGGGAGCTAGTTTGAGTCATGCCTGGGACTTAATGTCTGAGGCTTATATTAAATTAATTTAAGACGAAAGTATTTAAAGTCACTCCTGCTGAGATCCCGTTGCTTGAGGAAGAAGTCCCGAAAGTTCAGAGATTCTGTTATTCTTGGGAAATATGGTTGGCTGAGGCTGTAACATACGGACATAATATACCTTGTTATGCTCTGTTGTGTTTGCTAATAATGCAGTGCCTGTGAAATAATATGACTTGCATTAACTTCCAGCTTTCCCTTTCATGATCCCCTTAGCAGTTCTTGTAAATTGCAAAGTTGGGGTTAGCTGGGACCCGAATAAAAGACACGTGTCGGCTATTTCGAACGTAGGCCTTTTGAGGAACGTTTGTAATAACTTGGAATGTCCATGGGAGACCTTTGAGCTGGTTTTGAGGAAGTTCTTGGAGAAGTTGAGTCGTCAACACTTTTCACTTTGTACATTAAATATAATAGTTTCGTCTCCTTGAAGTTGTAGTTCACATGCATGCTTTGTACATGGCCAGTTTGGGAGTCGAAACCAAGACCCCTTGTGTAGTTTGGAATGGCAAATGGATGTGTTGGGTTTTGGGTATAATGCTGTGAATTTTTTTCATTTTTGGAAATGGCAAAACAAAATATTTCCTTGTTATACTGGGGCTGGCAGATTTGAAACTTTTCTTTTTATGTTAATGTAAATAGATATGCGTTTTTGAATGAGGTTCTTGCCTTCAGATTCTGGCTCCTGTGCCCTACACCGGGTTTTTAGAGTAATCAAAAAGTAATTGCGTGATGATAACATTAACCCATTCAGGCACAAATATAGCTTAAAAGAAAGTTTTGTTAAAATCATATATTCAGTCAACGAAATTAAGAGACCCAGGCCTGTTGCTTTACGAACAAAGACAAGATTCACATCAGATCAAGAAATACATTGTTCCACTGGTTTCCTAAATCAATTAAAATACAAAGTCTTGTCTCTAATTTATGCATTATGTTTAAGTCTTGCCCAATCTGGATTTTCTTGTTGGTTTTAATTACCTCCCCCTTCTTGATATCCTACAGGAGAAGCTGAAGTCACCCAACACTTGACGTGGAGTCAGCAATGTTGGAGCTGGAAAGGTTGCATAACCGAGCACAATGCAATTAAACTATACCGACTCATTTCCAGGGTTGGGCAAATTGAGCTCTCTAGTGCATCGTCTATTCGGAAAGTGGACATGTTATTTCTCTCTCCTCTCTTGTTATATCATCATAGCTGGGAAATGAACAACTAACCGCTATCAAAATGACATCTCCGATGATGAAATTTACAATTAGTTTAAGTGACTCAACATTAACAACGGCCACAAGTACAATGAAAGGAAACCTCTCAGGTACGGACCCTTGGTACCGGGACAACGAGACAATTTCGAGACTCTCTCCAGTGGTATCCAACCTGGTAGCCGAGGGCAGTGGCAGTGGTGGTGGCAGAAACGATGATTCCGAAAGCAGCACTTCCGCATTGGCTACCACCTCAATAAGTTGGCAACGTTCAACGACGAAGATTCCGACGGAAATTAAGGGGACGGACGGCAGCAGTTCCAGCACCATGTCATCTCTGACAAAGATGATTTCCCAATGGACAAGCAGTGACAGTGGGATGTCGGGAAGCCCATTGTCCCAAGGTGACCTTCGGGGGACGTCGGCAAGAACCAGCACTGAGGCTTACGAAACTGGAACAGTAACTCTAAATAGGAGTGAGACGTACCTAAATAGAAATAGATTGACCTCTTTGCCCCAATATTGGGCCAACGACAGTTGGGTAGAAGAGCTTCCTCAGAGTCTTCCTTTAATTACTTCCGAAGAACATGATGTCCATCCTGGTGCTAATGTCACTCCCTTTTTCGGACTATTTGAGTACGATAATTCGTCGGTGGGGAATATGACAGATCTGAACGGCACTTTACTTTACCCTGGAGATGAGGTAGAGGGCTACAATTACTGGGCTCTCCTCCTCGTTACCTTTTCCATTTTTGCAGTATTCGGGAACGTATTGGTGATACTAAGCGTGAAACGTGAGAGGTCCTTGTGGAATGTGACTAACTACTTTATCGTCAGTTTAGCTGTAGCTGATCTACTTGTCGCTGGAGTTGTCATGCCTTTTGGTGTCTACTTCTTGGTAAGTCAGTTAATGCCTTCAAAGGGCTTTTTAAATAGACTTTGCCAGAGTTTGTCACGGATTCGTAATTCTATCCTTTAGAATTCCAGCATCTATTTCCTCAGCGGCTTAAAATAAGTAAATATTTGCATTCATTTCATTTCTCGTCGTCTGGTTGAATGAACTGATCCCGAAACTTCTTTCAACGGCTTATAGTTTTGAGTTTGATGATTGGATGGAAGAAAACGCCGAATTCGGTCCCAACTTTTGCATCAGAAATGCAAAATTGTAATGCATTTTCTGATATAATGTAAACAATCACGTAATCCTATTAGAAGTACGAAATATTGCACTTCAGTCAGTTTGCCAATTTCTCTAATAACCTATGCCCAATCTATGTAACCTTAAAAAACTTTCTAATACGCTTTCATCGCGTTTACGACTTATAATTGGGTTTCAGAATTCCATCGCTGGCAGAGGAAATGCATTTTGAACGATTAAAGGCTTGATGAAACTTTCAAAATCCCGAAAATTTCTCGTTTTACATGTTTTGCGATACAAACTTTACTAGGGGAGATAGGCCTAATATTTTTTCTGCGTTTGGCACATCAGAACAAAGAAGTCTAGTCATTTCCCAAATTCCAACAAAAATAATTCATTGAATGACAGTTGTTATTCGGAAGGAAAGTCACCTTCCTGGTTTCTCTAGTCAAATGGTTCCTATCATTCACCATCTCCATAAAAAACATAACTCCGAGAGACCGAACGCATTCTGAAAAGCACAAATCCCAACCATATATTCTGAATTTAGAGTATGTAATCAAACCTGCCGGATTATATTAGGTTTTAGTAAACCGGAGGATAGCAATATTATTACAAAATGGCCCAGACAGATTTTGAGTGAAAATTTAATGGAGTCAGTCGCATGCAATGTGGAAACAAACAAACACGTCGGTGATAGGATTACAGGTTTAGTTTATATGCATTTTCAGGTCAACATTGTATTGTCGGGTTTGTTGGCGATAGCATTGACACATTGGCACATGATAGTTCCGCATATTATCTGTCGTAATTTTAATTGGGGCTTGAACTTTGAAGTTTGAACTCGTTTATTTGCTTTTTACATGGCCAAACAAATATCGATCTAATTCGATATTCAATAGCAAAAGGGCATGATTGACTCACGATTAAAATTCATAAATGTAGATTTTAATATAAAAATCGTCAACTCAAGTGAAAATTTAGCACGTATGTAATGCAACAGAATCCATGTATGCTCCGGAATAAATAGAATACGAACGAAAGAATCAGAGGACAAAAGTCAACCTTCTTGAGTATTGACTTCTTCTCGACTGTCTTGGAGAATGGGGACGTTTGTGTTGTACTATTTGTGTCAATTGTGTCAGCCCTGTGTTAGATTCCGATGAATAATGGATGATGAATCAAACGTGTAAAAGAGGATGATGCATAATAGTTAATGGAATAGCTCTATATAGGAGTCAACATTGGTTTCGTGTCCTTTCAGTGAACCAATAAAGGAGAAAGGTACTGACACTGGAGAAGGCATGATCACGATGACTTGGGAATTCCAAGATATATTTGATCAAGTATACAGTTGGAAACGCAGGTAACGAAATGGCGAAACCCAGTCAAATCTATAGTTGTCGAGGCATATTCACAACATCAACGTCTATCAAAAGTTGGTGGTGGCGTTTTTAGCATGGAATGAACCAAACCCCAATTTAAAAAAATTTCAACCATTCGATAGTTAGAAAAACACAAAACGAACGACAGACAGACAGACCGAGTAAAACCATGAAAGTTTTTCATCTTTCAATTAAAAACCGCAAAGACCATGTCGACGATGTAGCCGTCCAGACCGGGTCACATGGCAAGGAGTCAATCAGATTTCAATCAGACTAAGTAAACCTCCTCCTCTACCTGTTACCAGTCAAGGACCCGTGTGAAAGGACTCGAGATTGATGACAAGACAAGGATTTGAATGAAAAGGGGCGTCAGTCCCCATTCACCCCTCTTCAAGTATTATTAACCTGATTTCTTATTCATGGACGCTAATTCTCTCCTCTCTTCCAAGAAGAGCCTCAAAGACGGAGATAGGAATCCCAAAAACCAACCGGCATTTTCTGTCTACTCCCCCGTAAAATCCCCTTGAGTAGTCCCCCTTATAATTCCTTAAAACTCCAAATTCCTACGGTCTTGAATTGAAGAGAGTCAACCTTCCAGATTTCCGTCCGTCTGGAAAAGTAGAGATAACAAGAGTGGTGGGGAGGCCACGAATAGTGGGCAGGGGCCATTTAGTTTTGCCGGAGGCCCAGCAACGGTACAATTCGATGCATGAGTTCAAATACCTACCCCTATCTACATCGAATAGCACGGTATCCCACCCCTACCTACCTACCTCGCTTAGCTCGGTATCCTACCCCTACCTACCTTGCATAGCTCGATATCCTACCCCTAACTACCCCTAACTACCTTGCATAGCTCGGTATCCTACCCCTACTTACCTCGCATAGCTCGTTATCCTACCCCTACCTACCCATACCTATTGCTCAGTTCAATTGTATCAGGGATGAAAGTTTACCACCTTTTTCAGTAGGACCACCTACTCTCACACCCAAGTGTACAAGTGTCGTCTCAAGGGGATTAGTTCATGCACCCTTCATGCATTGCATGAAGCATGAGACTACACGACCCTTATTTTAGTTAACGCCCACTCTCACACCTACCCTTTTCTAATTGGCTTTAATCCTTTTTGGTGGAAAACATTTGATTTGATTTCATCCCTGATACACTTGAAACGGGCAATACCTCGCATGGCTCGGTATCCTACCCCTACCTACCCAGCATGGCTCGGTATCCTACCCCTACCTACCTCGCATAGCTCGGTATCCTACCCCTACCTACCTCGCATAGCTCGGTATCCTACCCCTACCTACCTCGCATAGCTCGGTATACTACCCCTACCTACCTCGCATAGCTCGGTATACTACCCCTACCTACCTCGCATAGCTCGGTATACTACCCCTACCTACCTCGCATAGCTCGGTATACTACCCCTACCTACCTCGCATAGCTCGGTATTCTACCCCTACCTACCTCACATAGATCGGTGTCCCTCCCCTACCTACCTCGCATAGCTCGGTGTCCTACTCCTACCCCTATCTACCTCGCATAACTCGGCATCCTACCCCTATCTACCTCGCATAACTCGGCATCCTACCCCTACATACCTCGCATACCTCGGTATCCTACCCTAATCCTATCTTCCTAACCTAAATCAACGGTATTTTTTTACATTTTGGCGCCTGCCGGCGGGGCCCCTGCCGGGGGCAGCGAAGTGGGGAGTTCAATGCTACACTGCTCAGTATACGAGGCGAAAATTAAGACAAAATAACAACAATCGAATGTTACAAAAATCAACGTGTAAAATACCATGATAAAAAATGGGGAAAACTCGTACAAAACTGATTTTTAATCGGTTTTTGGGTTAGTATTTGGCGAATTTCTCACGAACGCTTCGGAGATATGACAATCTGGTTAGTGATAAAAACTCGTAATTAAATTGTTAACAAACAGTTACATCATTTTGTCCACGTATACAATCATAAAGCACCTAAAAATAAATAAAATCCGAAAAAACCCGATTTTTACCCGGTTTTCGGGTTTTATCTCGAAAGTTTTTGTTACATTCGCGGGTTTTGTTTGCAGATTTGGAATCTACGCAAAATTTGCGATAAAATGATATATAATATGTCGATATTGAAAACTATGACCAAATCCTTATGTAATCGTAGTAGCGTATACTAATGATAGTAACAGCATTATATTGTCGTTAGCGAAAGCAGAGAGTTCATATCTGCACGGTGGAAAGAGACTACCGAGTCTTGAAATTTTAATCAAGATCATTTCAAAGGGAATGAAACGTGGTTGGTTGACTTGGCCCTCACTTAATAAAATTCAATGAGATGAGGATTTGGTGAGCCAAGAGATTAGTTTGAATTTGAATATAAAAGGTAGGCTTAAAATGGTCTAGAGGTGGTGGTCTGCGGGGACCAGAACCGCTCATCTAATGAGTCTTAAATAGAGGAAAGAATTTAATCCGAATTCGTCTCCGAGATTCTAATAATACTTGAGCTGAGAGGGAGGTATTTCCATTAGTAGCTACTAATACTAATGGAGCTAGGGCTAGGGAGTTGGGATTGAAATTCTGTAAAGAAAATAATTGATTTCTTCCTCATTCTTATCTCTTCTCAGCTGGAAATAAATGGTTCAAGGAAGGATGTGATCGGTTTTATCGGAGATCCTTTGTGTCATTAAGATTAAGTGGTTTAGGGTATTATGACATGTATTCATGTACACTTATTCCCTGTCGTCAAACATACGAGGGGGTTGCTTGGATCTTTTTAAGGAATTACAGTGATTCCTCTAGTGACTTTGATCATCGAAGGGAAAACTTTCTCCTCTGAGAAGTTGTTGGTCTTCTTCCTCTGGAGCCTTTATTTCTTCCATCATAATCAAGTTGTGGGTAACAAACCAAGGAAAAGTCTCAAAAAGAACGACGACGAGTCCATTGAATTCAATTCGACTTTGGACTTGAAGATCATTTCATGAATTCGTGGCGTGTAGTGTGTAGGGCTTGTAGTTTGGAAGCCGGGGAAAGTAGCACATCGGGACTTTTGTACATCGTACATGTACAAGGGCCGGTCTTACGTAACATTCCTACCGACGTCGGCATCATCATCATCGTCACATCCCTCCAATTTCCCTTTTCGTTTCTCTTTATTGTAGGATTTTCAAGTGGAATAATGGAATCCGAGGAATTCGTGAAGGAATCAGACGGTAGAATCAGAAGGTTGTTGGTGGGTATGGGCTCTAAGAGTCAAGATCAATTCCCATATTCCCACAGCTCCATTTGACATTTCCCCTTCTCATCAATCAACTAGTAACTCGTACACAACGGCATGTACACTCAACCCAACCTGATTCGATGCATTATTTCCCTCTCCACTTTCTTTGTGCGGATTTAGGCGTTTCGAGGACAAATTGGGCAAAGGGTTGAGGAAGCGGGGCAGCTATATGTCCTCGTCAATTGTTATAAAATTAATAGAACGTCTTGGCCCGCCTTTCATGTAGAAATCGAAGAATGAGCATATGCTACTACCAGTACAGTGCTTTGAGACAAAACCGAAAAAGAGAACGAGCTTTTTACGATTCTGCTTGTTATGTGGTTTTTCCTTTTGATGATAAGTAAGGTGGTAACAAGTAACAAGTTTAGGGAAAAAACTCCCAGCTAAACGACTGATTTCCAAACCTCGTAAAACCGCAGACTTCTTTGTACTCCTGCTTTCGCCCTCAAAACTCAAAACCATCTTTATATCAGAGGGATAAAGAGCCGTCGTTAAGTTAAATCCCTGTTTTTTCCAACTTTGTCCACAAGGGAAAGTCATTCAAACCATTGCATCCTATACGACGTTCCATCCAGAGAAGCCACCGCTATCCCAAAAGACGTCAGAACAATCAAGTAGGCTTTTTCTCTTGCTTTCACAGCCTTTTGAACTTAAACTCTCCCCCTCTCTACACAAAGGATAAAACTTCCCGAGTAAACATGCGATGACGGGTTGAAAAATAGATAAAATGACACTCGAGCAGAGTTTTAAATTACGCGATATTTACAATTTGCAATACTTTCCTAGCAAAAAAACTGTAACTCAACCTTCAAAAGTAGTAAACGTCAGATACAGAAGCGAAGAAGAATGCCGAATTGCAGGGACCGTTTAAATATCCCAAACCATAAAAGTCACCATTCTAAATTCTACTACAAATCCTTCAAATCGTTTACGGATTATCAAATGAGAAGAAACAGCTTCAACCTGACTGAGTACTGTCACAAATCGAGGAGCGGTTCAACATTGGACGAACAGGGCCGTATTAATTTGTAGCTAAGCGGATTTAAAGCGTTTCGGAGCGTTCCTTGAAATAAATGTCATGGGTGGAGGGGACAAGAGAGGCGGTTTGAGAGTAGTTTCGTGAAAACTTAGGATATCTCCCGATTGACAATGAGTGTCACTGTGCTTTTGTAGGTAGGAGAATCTACTTCTTTTACTCTTTCTTCCTCTCCCAAGACTTGTAGAGACATTTAGAGTTTGGGATGAGTTTTGTAGATTTACTTTAGTCTAAGTAATTCAAGTCGAGCTAAAATCACTCAAATCACCAACAGACTGATACAATAGAGATCTTACGTACGTTTCCCGTCTCCTCCATTTCCAATATAACTCTTTCGCTAAAACCTTAGCACATAGTAGCATCCTCTGCTAAGCCCTTCAGTTTGAAACCTAACATCTCTTTGGCTTTGAAAGAAGAGATGAGAGAGTTGAAAGAGGCCTTCTGCCGGGTGCAGAAATTTAGCCCAAATCCTATCTCCCATCTTGTATGTTGGTGGAATGGAGTGGCCCTTCAAATCAAAAACTTTCTCCATAAATGTCCCAAGGAATGGGACAAAGGCACACCCGACTCGGCCTCCAGTAGTAGAGCCATTTAGGAAAATTAAATAATGCCCCCATTCCCATGCATCTAATGTTTCCGATAATCCTTCTCAATTTATCACAACTACTAGAGGCTACAGGAGAGGACAAACCAGAGAGAGGAGAGACTTAAGTTTCCCAACCACGGCCACTTACCATTACATCCAAGTGACCTTCCTTGTGCCGGGAGTCGGGACTGGGGAAAGGATTAATTTATATTTGTGGAAGAACGTGGAGAGGAATTCCTTAATACCTTTCCGGAATTAAATTACATATGTTTATTATATTAGCGGGGGAATTACATATGCTAAAGAGATTTATGTCTCCAGCCTCTGCTCTTTTTCCAGCACTTTTTATCGGGCTTTAGTAGCTTTCTAATGGGCTGATACAGGGGACGGAGTGTCTGGAAGCAAATGGATTATTTTAGGACAGGACCTCCTTTGTGTCTAATGATTAAATGTGCACTTAAATGTGTACTAAAATCCGATGGCTTTTGGTCACATTCATTTAAATGGGATCCTCTTTCCCTTTTAAACTTTTTACTGGGACTTGGTGAAGAGGAAATGGCCTGTGGTGTAGCTTTGGGTTAGTCGTGAATGGGGGTGGAAACCAGTGGAAAGCCGAGGTTTGTTAGTTTTTTTGGTTGTGTTGAATGCCGAGTATGTTTGGCTTTACTTGTTTGACGGAATTTGAATTTTAGAGTCGGCTGGACAAGAACAAAGAAATCCCTTATATGTTCCATCATTGTTGCTTAAATCCCACTGGAATGGGAGCATAAAAGCCATCGTAATTTGCAGTTATGAGTGAGCGGAATGCATTGTCTTGGTTTTGCTTCTGCTGTTGATCGCTGGTCGTCCTTACGGATAATCCGGTTGAAGAACAATAACATCGATACTTCGTATGTTTTACGCTCTTTTCTTGGCAGTGGTAATTGCATATGGAACGTAAGTACCGAAGTGGCGGAACTAAGATCGGGAATGTTTTCCCGAGGGCTGGAAGCTGAAAGTCATTTCCTCGAATTGCAACTTTCTTCTTAAAGATGAGTTCAGTGGATTCTATGTCCTATTCATACTCGGCACATGTCACGATGTCCCGATTCTCGAACCTCTAAGAACATTTCCTGACAGTTTCCAGGAACGGGACCCTTTGAAGTTGCTCTTTTTTGTGTCGAGGAGAGTTGAGAGGCTTTTGAATTTCAGTTTACTTTAAGACGAGCGGATGTGTCTCTCCTCTCCATTCTGAACGAGTGGGATTTTTTCCTTGGTCCACATCCGTTAGCTATATAAAATTATCGGGATTTTCATAGCCTTCTACTTGCACTTCTAGAGGAAGGAGGAGGGAGGGAAATGGAACAGAGATGAGGAGGATTTCATCAAAACAACAAATGGAGAGTGGTTTCCAACATTTTGAAGCTTTATCTACTTACAGCTCCAGTTCATATAGCAATGAGACCAGAGCCAGCAGTTGTAGTAGTTTAGTGCAGTGTGGCCTTGTTCAGAAACCGGTGGAGAAAGTCTCCTACATTTCCTTACATCCGACTACAACATTTATACGTTTAGATACACTCCCCATGTTTGCTCCTGTCATCTCCAATGTGGAACCGTTGAATGTTACAAATTACAAAGCCAGCCCACCGTGGCTACTTCCACTCCTTTCTCCGGCCCATTATACGAGAGACCACGTAGAGTAATGGCATTGCATACCATCAACAGCTCATCTCTTCTATTTAACAGTGTGTAGCCTTGCCTGTCTGTCGGTGGTCTTTTCCTTTCGCCACAATGAGGAAGAAGTAACGGAGTTTGATGGTTCTTAGATGACGTAATAATAATATAATACGAAATATTATAAGAAGGAACAATGCTGGATGTGGACACCAGAGTACTTTGCCCAAATCGGCCATAGAAAAGTGCTAATTTTACGTGATTTCTGATTTTTGATAAAATTAAACATCTCACAATCAGAATCTTATACACTAATAAAGATCTGGGGAGGAATAAAAACGGAACTTCTTTACGGAACGGTTTTAATTTAGAGATTTCATGCATATTATACAGTTCAAGCAGGAAATAGGTCGTAAAAATTCTTGAAAGGCACCGCATATGCGATATCAAAGGTGAAAGTTAATCGAAAATGTAATGGAAATGAGATCGGCTTTGATTTATGTGGTATACATATATACTATGATCCTTGAGGTCTTGAGTACTGAAAGTTGGAGGTCGTAGATCGTGCATTTATTCAGGGAAATGTCTTTATATATTTCTTAAAATCGGATCGGGTAAATAAATATATACAGGTGCCGGAGGAATATGGAATTTTATGCAATATAATATGATGGGAAGTTAAATAAGGAAGGTAAAGGAGCAGATGATGGAAGTGGATCACGGAACTCAGTGACCTGAATTTGCTCATCCAGATGGGCAATGTGGAATGAAGCATGAAATGAAATTGCCAAGACCAATCTGGCTATCACTCCACAAATTGCAACTCGAGACTTCCCAAATTCATTCCCTCCGTGCATCAATCCGTTTGATTTGTATTTATTTGTAAATTACCTTCTCATTCAATTTGAATATACAAAAATAAGGAAGTATGAGAGATCTTTCTCGATCCCCTTAATGGAAAATGTAAACGAATACATCAAAGTTATCCTGGTTTGGTTTCTCTGATTTAAAATCGAAGAGCATGTTACCGTTTGATTCGGTCGAGGTTAAAATTTGGCATATACCTCGAAGCGTGTAGCTTTCACTTTAATTCTGTGCTCTTCCGGTAACTTACATTTCAGACAAATTTTGATAACTATTATATCGATGGGGCAAGGTACTGATGACCTAGTTTTAGTTTGTTTTTTTGTTAATTTCTTGTCAATGGCAATTTATAAAAACTTACAAAGGTCACGTACGAATACAGAGGAAAAAAGTTCTCACCTCATACATTACTCTGCTTTTGATCATTTAAAAACAATTGCAAAATTCAAATCCCCGTATTAGTCTCCCATAATAAATCCCACTCATTTATTTTCTTTTACTTTCACTTTTAAATCATCCTACATTACCATTATACATTATAACGGAATACCATTATAAAACTGAGTTTCTTCTCAATAATAAATAATACTATGCCTGCATCAAAAACAAGGATTATGAAAACAAAACCATTTAGAAAGATTTGGTCTAATAATAAGGGCCTAATTCAAAAGATTTGAGCCAAAACTGGATATTTAACCAGTGACTTTTCAACAATAAAAATAGGACAAATAATCTCCGAAACGGAAGAGAGGAAAAAGTCCCATTTAAACCTATTTGTTTCTGATATGGTTTGTTATATTTTAATCCAATTAGTAACGGTTTAAAACTCTAAGAGTTTCTACAAGTCCTACTTCCAGCTCTCAATGGGACCGACTTTTCGTGAATATGACGCCTAACAGTTCGTTACAGACGTAAGCTGATACGCAGTAATAAACCTTTGAAGTTTTGACAACTGACGATCTCCTTCAGTCTGATCTCTGCAAACAAGCAAAATGTTTTTTTAAGTTCATCCCAATCGAGAGTCAGTCACAGACAGCTTTGCTGCCAACTTTTCGACAGCCGAAGTGAAAGAGAGGCATGAAAAGGAATATAATGATCATTTCAACTCTGTTTACAGATCTCTGAAGAAGATAATATTATATTTCTTCCAAAAGATAGGACAAATAAGTGGATTTGGTTCACAAAAGAAGCTTTCTTTATGGCTTCTTAAAAAATATGAATAGGATTTGTGTAACTGATTGAAAGAGGTCAAATTCCAAAAATAATAATCCCGTTGACGGAGAAAGTCCCCTCCTTATATTATGTCAGCCTAATGATTCTTTTCCCATCCTGATCTCTCGTCAGGCCCAATAACTATAGAAGATATACAAGTACAAGTACCACGCCGGGTCGATCTTTCTAATAAGAATGGGAGTCAGTGGAGCGGGTCGATAAATGAGGGAAGTGGGAGTGGCTCCCTGATTTCCCCTCTCTTGAGCCATTACCATCCATTACAAATGGTATCAAGGGCTTAATTACGATAAACGACTCTGTTAAAAGCATTTTCATAAAGGACGAGGCTCGGGAAAATTAATACTTTGATGTTCTAGACAGGCCTATACACACCCCAAACAGGGCTGAAGATCGAGGGAACTGTCTACAGACAGAGACTATACGGAAATGCTTTGTGGCTCATTATCCCTCCGTTTAAAATACACGTATTAGACTATTATCATCCGTACTTGAACCGTATTAATGATATGCCGATGATTAAATCCTCTCTCTAAACTCAAATTCCATAATTTTCCAGAGTTCTGGAATTCTGAACCTCGGAAAGTCGACAATACCTGCACACAGAAACGTACGAGAAAGTATGAGGTGCTTATCGAAGGAGATAAGTCCTCTCTTCCTCCGGTATAAACGTAGGAATAGAGGGGAAATGTAGGTAGGGAAATGTCAAAGTTACTGGGTGACTTTCACTATTATTGTAATTCACTTTGAGTCTCGTATCTCTAGGTATAGACGGATCCTCCTGGGAAGTCTGGTGGATTTGCATAGCCTATCTCTAGCTTTACACAAGGGTATCGAGGGGAGCTTTCTGTACTAACATGCCCCACTGCCACTATGCACTAGTGCTACTCACCCAGATTGGATTGACTTTTGGGGTGTGTGCCTTTTATATTCTCCAGAGCTGCTCATTTGTCTTTATTCAGTTGGTTTGGATTTCAATAGAAGGATGAAAAGAATCGATTTGGATTTCAATCTGAAGAGACTTTCCCTCTATCTCTCTATTCCCCATCATCTTATTCCCTATTCAATTCAAGGAACCAATTCCCTCTGCATGCTTAGCCATGGTGGAGGTACGCCCGTACGTCTACATATCTCCAGTCATCATCCTATGGATTAAATGTGCCTCTCCTATTCATATATTCATAAAAATATATATTATTTCGGCTAGGAGAAAGCGGGGTGAGATATGAGGAGTTGGGCCGGGACTAGTCAGTGAGAGGAAATAAATTCCACGGATGAAAGGGTTTTACCCACTCTACTCTGAATTTCTTAAGACTTTTAGCAGAAAGTCCTACTACCACTACGACCATTACTATATGCTGCGAAAAATACGGATAGACTCATACATATTGAAGGTCTCTCTGTAGGAAGTAAGAACATGGGTGAATAGATATGCATTTGAGATGATAAGGAATTTGTTCCTTTTCAAATTGTCAAATAGACTCTGTCTCTCCTTCACTTTCTCTACTACTGCTACGGCCTTTTATTTTTATGCATTCATAGCTCGCCCCTTAGGGCAGATCATTCAAAGATTTTTTTGTTCTGGGGAAGAGGAGTGACCTTATAGTACGTGGAATAAGAAGAATGGAGATGGCGAAATGTTGGATGTAAGTAGGGGGCTTGAGAAGTGCAGGTAAGATGAATTGGAGACAGTTGCAGAATCTTTTTGATATTTTTAAGAAGTTCGAGATCATATCTCTTTATCCTTGAATCTCGATCTCGTCGTCGTGAGCCTTGAGGCGGAACGAACTGATTTCAGTTGGTAGAGGTTACATGGGAATGTGATTGTGAATGATGGAATGATGCAAATCTTAATATTGATAGTTGCTATACTGGCTGATCTGACAATGAGACATACTATAAATAGAACTGCTTTAAATTTGGTTAGGAGTATAAGAATATATGAAATAATATCTCTGATTTTATCCGCGCGCCATCTTATTGTTAGCTGATCACAGGAGTGTAATTTCATTTTCTTAGGTGCAAGTAAAAAGGTCTTATCGAGGTCTTAAGGAAGTCTGAAGGAATCCAAGCCCCCCAGCAGGGCTTAAGATGAGCACTTCTAAGGCATTATTTCTGGATGATAAGAACTGGATCCGTTGGGCTTGGCTCCGTTTTTTGGAGAGAGTTAGGTTTTTTTAGGGCGGTAGTAGGTCCTCATCTGCTCAGAAGTCACAATAGGAGAGGAAAGGATTGTGCTCTGGTCACATAAATGCCACATCGTCCACACTTCCTTGGCCTGATGCTCATTTGATTAAAAAATGCAAAGCTGTGGTGAACAGGGCCTTTATACTTCTGTCCTGTGGATACACCCTATAGAAGTCCCTCCCGAGACGACGTGAGACAGGCACATGCATTTGAGGGTGAAGGAAAAGAGTGTCATGTCCTCTGAGAAGAATTTCATCGGAGATTCGCACAAGAATAATAATCAGCTTATTTAAATCGAGAAATGAATACAAAGTGAAGAAGCATCCAGTTAGCTCGGCTGTGGGAAGTTCCCGACCTTTTAGACTCTGGAATACAAACAAAATATAATTTGGTATAAGATCACTTCAAAATTCCAGAGAGCTTCAAATTCTTGAAAATTTGAACCCAGTTCGCTATTTAATCCTGACTTAAAAAGGGGTATTAGTACGAGTTCAAGGGAGCACTTCCGTAACTTCCAGATTGGGCGGTTTATACCGGCTTGCGGACCGATCTAATACAAATTAGACTTGTATAGTCAAATTTTGTCAAATTGTCTTCTCCTCTACTGTGTGCATAGTAATAAGTTATGATTAAAGCTGGATTTCTTGCTAAGTTTGTAATTATATTGAATACAGGCTAAGTTTATGATATTTCAAAGGTACAGCCGACAATCTTGTTAGCCAGAACTTTTACCTAGTTTTTAAATTGTATCGCTGTCTCGCGATCCTTATTTTCTCGTCTTGTGGCTAGAATCTTGAATTTTAAATATCTTTCCAGGGATAAGTTAGAGGAAGGATTTAAAATAGCAACTCAAGGTGTATCTATTTCTGTATATTAAGTTTGCAGAATCTCAAGAAATTCAAGCTTAACTTATTTAAAAGGGATAAAACGGGAAAGATTTTTGCAGAGTAGAAAAGAGGCCGGGAAACCCTGTTACGCGAATCCCCGTCCTTCATTCCCCCCCCGACTCATCCTTGCAAATTGCATTTCAACCGTTTGGAAATTCGCCAGCTCTTTTTCCTTGAGAAAGTAAGTTGCTCTCGAAACTTTTACGAATTCTTGTGTACTAAGCTATTAGCTAATAGTTCCAGACCTCAGGGGCAGGCCTCAGCAGCTACATATACCTGGCTAAATGTACAATTTATAGCTCTTGTCTTATCTCTGCTTTCTCCCTTTAGTGTATTTTATGTCCTCTTTCAAGTACGAGCCTTGAATAACGTTGAAAGAATGAGGAAATAATTCTCGCAATCAGTCTACCTTTACACACTTATTACAATACTAATGTTCCTCTCCATTAATTACCCAGTCCATAACTTATTCTCTGTAGAAAGTAAAATTTTGACTTGGCAATTTATTTTTGAAGCGAACATCTAATAAATTGCAGTTGAAATGTAGCCTTGCTGCGGAGCTTTTTTAAATTTAAATATAAAATATTAGAATAAATAAAGAGTCAAAAGAGGAGGGTTGTGGTGGGGCATTAAAGAGCAGAATCGGGGATCGGGATGACCAGATTGTACCTTGGGGTGTTATTAGATTATCCCAAATTGTTGTAAAAGCAGGGCGTAAAAGTCGGGAGGGGATGGGAAAGAATGGAAGAGGCTAATGGGAGGAAATGGAGCCACTCTGTTCCTGGAGACAGGTTAATAAAGGTGAAATAAGGAGGATGTAATCAGTGTTCCTAAAATCCCACTTTTTGGATCAATTTCCCATCCCACTTGGGAAATACTGGAAAATACCGGGAAATACTGGGCAATATGGACAATATTGGTAAATACCAATATCCTATGGGCAATACTGGTAAATACCGGGAAATACTGGCATATACTGGGAAATAGTATCCAAGAGGGAAATATTAGTAAATACCAAAAACTAATGGGGATACTAGGAAATGCTAATAAGTACCAGGAATTGAAGCCAAATACATGTAGCTTAGACAGACACTAAAAAATGCTAAAAATTGTAGATAAGATTGATAGATGATAGAAAATCAAGCATAAGCATAATCCCAAACACGCATTAATCACATTCGTAAGTTCATTGTTAGATAATCAGAAATTGAATAATAAAAACACGACACGTCTACATTACATACATAGTAAAGTAAAATCAAAACTGAATCACATTTTCCATTTCTATACTTCGTCATTAATTCTTGGTCTATAAGTTCATAGATTTAACAATTGGCAAACACAAAAACAATTCATTTAGAAAATATCTTAAAAATGATTCACAAAAGGACTGAATTTAATTATGACTACTCATTTACGACTTCCTGCTCTTCATCTTCATCTTCCAGAGCCAAAAGCTTACGCTTTCGTGGATTTTTAGTTGCTTTCAAGTCATCTTCTCGTCTCAAAGCTCGGAAACAAAAGGTCAGTTTCATTAATTTTTCTTGTGAGAGTCGGTTTCGTTTGTCAGATTGGATGAATCCATAAGTTGAGAAAACCCGTTCAACTGAAGCTGTGCTGGAAGGACATCGGTATAGAGGAGTTATGAAGTCGATCAGCTCGTTTGGTATTTTTTCTCGATTTTTTAAATTCAGCCACCAGTTTGCGGGATGAGACTTCTCCACTACCGTAGGATCTAAAGCTACTTTCGGAAAAGTAGTATTATCCATGACTAAAAATGCATGTACTGCCGGAATCCAGTCAGGAGACTTATCCAACATGTACTCCAGTGCGTTGTCCTTCTGAGCTTGAGACATCAATTCTCCTTTATACTTGGGATGCATCAAATAGGCGACATAAAAGAACGGAGCAACTGCAACCTCCATACGTGCTTTAACTTTATCCTTATGTGACCGCAGGTTAGGACTGTGTGAAAGCTTTAGCCAAGAATGCAAAGCGTCCGCAATGTTCGAGGTGTCACTTTGAAGCTATAAAAGTACGAATAAAGCAGATATTAGATAGGATATCATAATAAATCATTTTAAGAAGCAAAACCGCTCTTTCAGTAGAAATTAAATTTTACAATAAGCAATTCGGATGAAATCTCTTGCATTTGAACAAGAAGATCCGTCCCAGTTTTAAAAATGGCCAGGCTGTTAACTGTCTCCGTGACTGTCGATGAGCAGACTCCGTCCAACTGTGAAATCTCAATATATTTTGTGCGATTCAACAAAAACACACGGATACATTCCAAATGGCTGATCCAACGAGTGGGGGCAGGAAGCTGTGGCTTGAGTCCAGCCTTCTCTTTCAATAACGCAGCCGGTTTATGATGGTCTCGAAAATACTTCGCAACCTAAATTTAATAATCAAATTCATTAGAAAAAATGGATCGAATTAAGAAAGTGAAATTTAGACAATGAATCAAATTTTAGAACATTATTGGGATTTAGAAAAAAAATCGAATAGAGAAAATGAAATAAATTGAAGATAATGAATCGATAACACAAAATGAATCGAATTTAAGAAACTAAGTAGTATAAAGAAAATGAATCGGATTTAAGAAAAAGTAGAATATCGAACATGAATCAAATTTAAGAAAAAGTAGAATCTAGAAAATGTATCGCATGTGTAAACGGAATCGAATTGTAGAAAATGAATCGAATTAAGAGAATGAATCAAATTTATGACATGCAAAAATGCATCGAATTAATTGCTAATGCACTTACTTCGTTAATTTTTGCAATAAAAACTTTGGGACTTATGTCTTCACAAAGCAAATTAAGCATATGCGGGGAACAGCCATACATAAGTAGATCTGCATGCTTTTCGTTCAGAAGTCTTCTCATCTTGACCATGACGGCGCAATTGTCCGTAGAGCCTGCGATAACGGTGAAGTCGATTTTACGGAGTTCCTCCATAGCGCGTTCAAATTGCTCTGCACAGTATTCAGCAGTTTTCCGTTCGGCTTTGCAGTCAATTGTATCCCACAAGTAGGCAGTTCCATTGCAGACTATGGTGTGACTCATTGTAGGAGCATTGTGGATGTTACTCCATCCATCTTGTATAAGAGTTCCACACTTATTCTTCAGGTCCTCGAACATTGTCTTTTGAAGGTTATCAAAAGCTTGTGATAAGAGCGGCCCTTGAATCATATATTCGCTTGGTGGTTCATACCCGGGTCGCATCGTTTGGCAAAGTTCCTTCCAAGCCGAAAGATTAGCGGAACTGAATGCTAAATTAGATGCATACCAAAATCGGGAAACTTTTTCGTCGAGATCTATCTTCTGCGATTTGGTAGTGGTTGTCCGTTGCACGAAATCGGCCACTTTTGATTGAATCGATTTATTGGAACCGGAAGGAGTGGGATCGAGTTCTTGTGATTCGTCGCTCTGCTTGTCTTGATCAGTCTTGCCTGCATAGAAATAAAAAACGTGACAATTCTCGATTATTTAAAGCTGTTTTAGTTATACTTTGATTTGATAATAAGTTACAAAAAATTGATTCATTATATATATTACATAAGCAATCTGTGAATTAAAAATTGATTCATCACATCATCAATTAAAAAGCATGAGCAAGTGAACTACAACGACAAACTTCTTACAAATTAATATTTAAATTATTAATTAATATTAATATACAAAAATAAAATGCAATTTAATTATTTAATAACTAAATATATTTTAATATGAATAAGAATGCCAAATAATTTTAAATCAGACTTACCTTTGCATTTTTTCGAGTGCGCTTTCAACCTGTCTGCTTTCGAACTCACCTCCATTCCACACGAGATGCATTTCTGCTTGATTTTTGTACATCCTTCCTTAGTACTAACGACGGCCTTGTAAAGGGCCCAGATTGGATCCTTTGGCTTGCCTCCTACTCCTTTACGGCTATAAACTTTTGGAGTTTTTGGAGTTTGGTTTTCGTTTTCCGATTCAGAATCAGTTTCACTCATTTTGCCTTATGAATCGAAATGGTACTTATGTACTTTAAAGTATGTAAGATACAGAATAACAAGCGAATGTTTCAATTTCCAATCGTTAAAAATAAAAATCGCAAAAATAATTTTCAAGAACAGGTCCTTCAACGACGAGTTCTAAAACTGGAATGTAATGCATAAGCCTAAAGTTCTTAGGTCTCTATTTGAACCGATCGCGCATCGAGCTGACACAAAGAAACAGTAGCAAAGCAGTAACCAGATCGGTCGGAACCAAAACTGGAGCGTCGGATAATCAAGGTCCAAGTCCAAGGTTGATGCCAACCATGCATTGTAAAGTGAACTTCAACCTTTGGACATACAAATACCAAGTGTGCAATCATGCCAGCTCACTGAGTTCATATCCTAAGTCTCATCGTAATCTCAAAGTCCACTTAAAATAAATATTTGAACAATTGAGGAAGGAGAATGACAAGTACTTGCGACTTAAATTTGGATGATTTAAAGAATATGTTTAAGTATTTCCCAGTATTTCCCATTTCCCATTTTCTATCAATTTCCCGGTACTGGTATTTCCCAGTATTGACCAGTATTTCCCACTAGTGGTATATACCGTTTAGGAACACTGGATGTAATGGGGCATTTTGGACAAGGGCAGTAAGAGACGCATTAAGACCAAAGACAAAAGATACCCAAGTCGACCATTTCCCTGATCTTTCCTGACTTCGAATCCACCAGACGAAATCGCACTTACTTTCTCCAGTTTTCCCTTCGCCCTGAGGATATATAAATAGCTTTAACATTGTATATCCCTACGTATATCATCCTACCCTCTCAGAGATACGTCATCTGCATGCATTTCAGTAGTTATACCCCGGTTATATATATATATACACCTCAGTGGATTTCGGAACGGAATACTGAACCCGCGGAATTTGGCAATATAACCCAAAAGGTGAAGGCTGCGGTTCGAGACACTGAAACGACATTGTTTGATTGTACCTATTAAGGAAGTGGAAAGTCTTCTGTATATACACATGGACATGGCAAGAAGAGTTGATGGGAACAGTACTTTCCCCCTGTGGTGTAATCTTATATTCTTAGATGGAAAAACTGCGTTGCCGCAATATTTAGCCCGTAGATCCGGTGAAATCTGAGCATTTGCTAAAGGTAGTTGTAAGTATACACGGGGAAGTTATCGGGTAATAATCCCATCATCCCATGGAGGTGTTTTCTCCGCAGAATGATTATCTGTTTATTAGGTGTTTTGGTTGTAGGTAATCGGAGGAGGGGTAATAAACAAGTAATTTCGGAGTCAGGGCAGGATCCCACTCTATCGGGTGTTGTTGCTTAGCCTTCATCACACTATGTACTAGCCTCGGTAGGATATTACTCAGAGTTTCGGTTTAATTATTTCCCAAGGCTACTACTACAGGGTAAACAAGTGTATTATCAAAAAAAAATTCCTCCCGGAGTGTCATTCAGTTTTGATGTTTTTATAGTTGTTTATGGCCCGACTTAGCGGCTAATCTTACTAACATTTGTCTGCTAAATCTCCTACCGTTCCTTTCTCCTTGGAACAATGGCCGAATGTACTAATTCTAGCTAGGACCTATAGAAATCCTATTGTAAATTGAGAAGACTTTATAAAAAAACCTTGGGTCAGAGAGACGGGAAAGTTAAGGTAAATAAGAAAGCTGTATAGTTCCAACTTCCTAGTCAAGGGATCATCATCAAGGGAACGGTAGGCAATAGAAATAGATGGGGCTTGAGTTTAAAAGTGGACCTCCTTAAGGGAAATTTATGTGAACGGGGCATAAATTCTGGGTCCCTTTATTGGATTACAGGGAGGATCTCATTATTACCCCGACTATCATCGTTATTACGGTTATTATCATGATTATTATTGCAGGTTTCCTCAGCAGGGTGCTATTTACATGCCTCGAACATGTGTACATCCGCATTATACACGAGAGGAAACAATGGGCTGGGATCTGAGTTGCTATTATTATTTAATTTCACATAGGAGACCAACAATGGGTTTTGAGTTACTTTACTGCACTGGTCCCCTCCTTAACGTCCAAACTGGATTGGGTCTTGGAGAGGAGATGAATATTGCAAAAGGAAATAGAAAGTGGTAATTTTCGGGGAGTGAGGTAATATTTGGAATATAGAAATAAATCTTATTTTTTCGGAAGAGTTTACGATTTTCATTACATTGTAATTGCACAACTGCAACGATATGTGTACATAGCATATTATAAATAACTTCAAGGTTGTAGTGCAGTGCCCAGAATTTACGTCATCTTGTTAGTGATTTTAGCTATCTATCTACGGGGATGTAGTGCAATATGAAATATTTGCATAAATGCATATGCATATAATTATGACGTGCAGATGCTTTCAGAGGGTTGAACCTGTACTTTTCATAATTTGACGTGCCAAAAGGCATATCCTTTACCATAAAATAACGTATTTCTAGAGGGATATACAGCTTAGCATTATCTGTATCTTCTGAACCGTCCATAAATCAGAATGTGTTATCTCTTTAGTTGAGCCTTTGGATGTTCTGAACGGAGTACCCTAAATACCTGTCCATTAGCCCATGTATAATTAGGATGGAAAGTTTGCCAACCAATTCATAAATTATTTTGACGGAGTTGATCCTTTCGGGTTGGTAAGCTACGGCTGGAAGGATCTGAGGCTAAGAATAGATAAGAAAGGTCAAAGTACTATTATAAGTGATCATGTTTTTAAAGTTAAGTGGAAGTAGGTCATTCGTAAGGCCATCTAATTAAGTGTAGAATGATTTCCGGAAAATCCCCAGTTTATTATTGATTCTTAACAAAACTTGAACTAAAACTTGAACACTCTCGAATTGACTTACTTTTGGAAGAAGTGAAAAGTTCCAAAGTTTCAAATTACAACGGGAACGAGACCCCATGCAGTCTCCCTTTGATCCTCATATTTCGCAAGAAAACATCCAATACCGTTGACGATCTCGAATGTCACAGTATTTGTGGAACACTTTGCAATCCACACTTTCAGTCTTCAAGTACGCTGGGGATGGTTTTCGGAACTACAATCAAAACAAAAACAATAGCGGATAAGCGTCATGAATTTACGACCTAGCTTTAAGCTGGATTTTGATCAATAAATTGAGGCCTGCTCGACAAATATTTGAGCCTTTCGGTACACACACATACACACTTACAGAGAGATGAGAGGGAGAGGACAGGGGACAGTGTGGTCGCTGTAGTGCAGAAGTCAAGTCTCTAAAGTCTGTTGACTTTCTCCCAACCTGCCTCTCACTTTTCGGATAGTCGGATCAGTTGGAGAGTTGGATCATCCAGTCATCATGCCATATTTCATGGAATTGTTATCGAAATCATCCATCCACAGAGAAGGATCTGCTAAAGTGCCCCCCACACACTTGTGAAATGATATTCGTTGGTCATGTCATGTCCCTTATCAACTTATCAGGGGATTTCGGACAAGTTGGCTGGGCTAAAAACTGAAAACATCAAAACAGGAGCTTTACTAATCCTATAGAGACTTCTAGATCCTCTCAATCCTCTCCTGAAAACTGAAGATTACAAAAGGCAGGGGTTCGTTCCCACGATCATCAGGAAATTTATTTTCCCTTTTACACGAGACGAGAGATAGAGAGATACGTCGCTTAAAACTTGGTATTTTCACATGAGATAGCTGTAATGACGAAGATGCCGGGCTTTGATTTTGTAAACTCTTGGCGGAGAAATCTTGTGTAGGTTTCGTTTTTTTTTAAAAATCGGATACTGATTCCGTGTAGGGGGCAACCTTCCTATCCTGAAAAAAGTTTATCGATCTCCGTAAAAGTTGACCACTTCAGCAGTTCCTCAGAGCGGGATTAGGGTAGCTGGTGGACTTGACGGTTTCAGCTTCCGCATCAACGTATATCACTGCTCAGATGCAGCGAGAATGGTTTCATGGTTCCTGCGTCAGTTGAAATAGTTTGATGTTCTGAATCGAGACACAGGTTTGAGGAAAGTTTTCGAACTCCAGAGCCTCTGGATTTTAAAGAGTTTTGAAGCTAGGCCCACAGATAAAATGATGAAGTCTGTTCTGGTACAAATAAGTTACTACAACACTCTATATTATCCAACTAACTGAAACTCATACCACTACTGTTGGCTTCATGTCTGCAAAAGTTACTTTGAAGTGGTTAACTTTGGATTAATCAGAGTAGAAAGGCTGTGGTAGCAGCATCCAGAATCCATTCACCGATTTCCTGATTTTTGGATACCGAGGTGGAAGGAAAGCAGAACAAAGAGGATGAGATATGTAAAAGTAGATATAATGTGATACTGTGGGAATTGCCTAGAGCAGAGGAACATTGGAATTATGATTGAGACCTAATTAGGCATTTTGTGAGACAAAAATTCCAATAATGATCTCATTTCCAGAGCTTGAATTATACTATACTATTAATAGAATAGAACGATACTGTATATGCCCACCCGGATATTTTTGAAAAAAAATAAGAAGAACCAGGTTTTAAGATTGAAAGTTTTCCGATCGGGTTATTAGCTTTTAAAGCTATATACCTTGATGTACTGACACACAGACACTAGCTTTAGCTTTGTCATCGATGACAGCTCGAAAATAATTCCTTTGTATTTATTTATTTATACGGAATATTGTTTTTGATTAAATTATCACTCATCAATCCTCAAGTCGCAAAAACTGGAAGCTGGCTCACACTTGAACGAGGAATTGGAAATTAATTCTTAAATTACAGGAGATCTATTATAATTAATTACAACTTTCTCCCAGCTTCATCTATTATGAACAATCGGTTGAAAACAAACTTCCTACTATTAATGAGGAACGAAAAATCCCACAATCATCAACAGACCTCCCTTACCTCCAATTAATTAAATTCCTCGCTCCCTGCATCTACTCAAAAGTCAAATACAAAAGACCCATCTTTGTTTTAGACAATTGATCCATGAACGAAGGTCATAAAGTCATATGCATATCCAATTGATCCCAGCTTGCCGGATCGTTTCCTCTTCAAAAGCCCTTACTACAATACCCTCAGCCCTCTCAAGATCATCCCTTTATTCTCTACAGCTTAGCATACTCGATCCAGAAAAACCATCCCGTACCTATATTATGTTATGAGACTACACATGGCTTCCTTCCCAGAGTGTCTCTGCTCAGACAAGTAAATTAATTTGAATTCCTCCTCCTCTCTCTCTCTCTGCTTGGAAAAAGACAAAGCATCTACCATTTCCTGACGAGAGATAATAAGTGAATAGAACGTGGTACAAGAGAGCCTTGACGCCGAGTACTCGACTCTCAAGACTAACGAAAGTAAAAGGGAAAGTAGGTGATGGCAATTTACTGTCCCGGTCCTCTTCCGCGTATAAAAATAAAAATAAAGCGAGAAGAGTTGTAGTTGGCCCTCGTTATTGAGTTGCTGGTTTAAGGAGATGGAATCGATTTAAGAGTGAAGGGAAATAAGGGTGTCAGTTCACACCTTCTTAACTCTATTTCTTCCTCAAGAGACTTCATCATGAATTCCCTTTCATAAAAGAAGAGCTTCTTCTGCTTTCTCCTCCTCGTCTTGGGGCTCCCAGATTTGGAGCTTCGGGATCTGCAGGGAAGACTAATACAGAGACGAGGAATCTCACTTGAGATAAGACTTTTGTCAAAGAGCCTAATGAACAGATGATTGCATCTTTATTGTCTTCTCTCCATCTTTCTCTCCCTTTCCAATGGCATGCATTTATATCCTGACTTTGCTCAAGGATCCTTAGCCTCTTCCAGAGGCTAAAATGGCTGGTTTAGCCCTATAAGTAAGGTTAGGTTAGGAGAGTGGCTCATCCTGTAGGTAATAATGAAAAGAGGCAAGGATGTCAAGCATTATCACCATGTCGTCCCAGCTTTCCCTACCATTCGTCCAAAAGTCGCTCTCTCTCTCTGTCTCTCTGAAAAAGGTCACGGCTGTCATCCTGTCATCTTCACAGAACCACCACCACCACCACCGCCGATAAAAGCCGGGTCAAAGAGTGTGCACAATAGATCAATACTACTCATTAAAAGTCCGTCGGCCCAGAGAATCCAGATTGTGGAAGGAGTAGATATGGAATATGTATGTGAGGGGGTGAGGTCCATATGTTTTATTACGGTTTAGGTCATCCATCACATCGGCTCCCCCTGATTTTTTCGACTTGCAAAAGGTATTGATTGGAAGTTGCTTCTGTTCGTGTTTCATTCTATGGATTTGTTGGTGGGTTGAAAGACTGGGAATTCAAAGGTAGTTTATGGATGTACCGTGTTGAAAGAATTCCTAAATTCCTTGATACTCCTTCCTTAGCTTGAGGTGGTGGATTAAGCAAATACCTTCTACTTTAGCACTACCAGCCCTGACAGCCCTGTTCGTTCTCTAGACTGAGTTTTGCTGAATTTCTACTAAGGATTTATTGGATTCACGTCGGAGGAAAAACAGTCTTCTTGACTTTCCTTAGAGGAGCATGGCCGTATTTGGAATTTATGAAGAGGGTTTATGGGGGAATGCTGGGGAAATTTTAGAATTTATGTTAAGGGTAAATAAGTGGAGTTGAGTTGGGTAAAATTAGGATCAAATTGAAAGGAAGAAAGTCGGTAAAAAAGAGAGTAAGGAATATTTTGTAAATGATTTCCCTATAAATCCCTTACGCCCGTGCAACCTGATCTTTCCAATCTTTTCTCCTTGCCTCCATTCAAGGATTTCGGCTATCTAACTAACGGTTTGTATTTTGTTAGTAGTTCCTTTTAGGTTTGTTTTGGCTGCAGAATTGTATATTTGTATACTTGTATTTCTATAGAGTTCGTCTACACATGTTCCGCTAACTGGTTTATTTACTGTGCTTTCCCGTCCTGAATCCATTACCCAGTACCAACTACTGGCTGAAAGAGCAGTAGTTTATACAGTTGCAGATATCTTGTATTAACATTTAATCTGGAGAAAGTTGTGGACATTTAGTTTTACGACGAGAAGTTAGGCTCGTAACTTTGTCCTGCAGGTGAAGCTGACGTTATCTGAGTGGCGTTATTACGCTGAATTTCTCAGATTTAATAGATTCCCAAGCTTTTGCAGCAGCAGCAGCAGCCGCCCGCTGCCCTATCGTTAAACATTTTGGAGGTATGTACATAGTACGAGGGATACTTAATCATTTCCCCGGCTTTATCTACAACTTTCATTTTACTGACTGAACTTTGACTCTGGAGAAGAGAGGGTTTTAGAAATGCACAGAATATCTCCATAACTGAAATACATGCCACAGAAAGGTCCTTGCATAAAAGCATAAATAGGAGGAATATTATTAAGGGATTGGATCTCCTAATTCCGGGGTATTTTTAGAGGGTGTTGATGCGATTTACACAATTCGTAGGAACTTCCAGATATATGTATATAAAGCATTAGCGTTTTCAGCATATGGTGAGTTTGATTGTGGTTCTGACGATTCGTTTATTTGTAAAGTTTGTTTTATTTGATGGACGTGGGTTTTACAGTTACTGAAACGGAAGTCTTCCATAGATCCGATTTTGGGATGGTAAAGGCTCTGTAATGTTCACAAGCGTTTTAAACTCCGATTTTCATTTCATGATGAGCACCCGAAAACAGGATGGGCAATAGGAGGCAAATTTATTCAATCCGGAAACTTCAGAAATGAAAATATTTTTAATACTTTTTACAACAGACTATTCTAAAAACTATAACGGCCAGATATGTATGTAGGATTTCATTCACGTGCATTTGTCCAAATACCAACCTGATTTACTCTTTGTGATCATCGACCTTAAAATTTATGCACTACGTTGAAAGGCTTTGTAGTCCCTAAATAACTTTCATATAATCTTGCTTCACTACCTTGGGATTGGTTTTAGAACTGGAAAATTTGCGATACGAGATAGTAATCCAGAATCGGATTCAATCTCGAAATCCACAGAGTAATTATATAAAGGAATAGATTTGAATTTAAATGGTTTATAATCAACTGTATAGTACTCTGTCTTTCTGACGTCATGCGGAAGGTTGACAGTGTCAACGATGTTTAATATGCATGCATTGTAAGTATTTAATTCATAAATCTGTGTGTATGTATATTCTGTATATTTATATCAACGCAATTCAAATTTGCATTCGTATACATTCTATTTTGTCCCAGGGTTATGTCTTTTGGTTACACTTATATCCTAATACAGCTGAACTTCGGAATCCCTCTGCGGCACAGTATGGTTTTCATCATTTCATCCCAGTCATTTCGGCCAACTAAATTACATTTTCCTCTCCATCATTCGGATTGAACCGGATGGCATTTGTTTGAGAATTGAGCGACAGAATTTGTATTATATTACAGGCTTGTTGAAGCCTTCTGAATATATCATTTCATAGATTCCTGAAAACCAATAGGTAGTGTGTAATTCCTGGGTTAATTGCTCCTTCTCCGGTTCACTCTGGATCGGGATTGTAGTTTTAAAATTAGGAAAGCCCACAATGTCAGGAACTTCGAACTTTCGAACTAGTTCACCTATATGAAACAGGGTTCCAATAGAGCCTAGGTTTAGGAATTTCCAAAACTAACCCTATCATTAAAGAACTTTTAGTTTTTTTAAAGCCTGGGGTACATTGAAACAGTGCAATACTAATTTTTACTATAGGATGACCAGGGTTCCCATCAGGGTCTCCAACAAAATGTCTAAAACATGCGTTTTTTTATTTAATGTAAAATGGTGCACAAGCACAAAATGCCAATTTATTTTTGACTGCCACTGATATGCACTATATGGCTTTATTCCGCTTAGAAATTACCGGCAAAAAATCACATAGATTTTTAAAGAAACGCAGCCCCAAAACTCTTAACCTCAAACTCCTGCCGCACCCTCCTGCTTTAAAAGCATAATAGAGGAGTTCCTTTGTTCCTCCATCTTATCGGATTCAGTAGAGCGTAAGGGAAGTATCAGGTCCCTTGTATTCAGTCATTTCAAGCCCAAGATTCTCTTAACTCAAAGGATGTAACCTCATTACGGGGAAGTCATATGACCTGCTGACTCTCCTCTCCGTTCCGATGGCCTTGTTGAACTCGCTTCTTGGCTCATTGGGAAAGAGGAGAGAGTGAATCCATCCGTCTCAATTTCCGTAAACTTTCTGAACTTTCACCTTTCTGCTCCGGAGAAAGGATATGATGTCGAGGGAATCTAAACTTCAAATCAATTACCGATTTCAACTACTCCTCCTGTCCTAATAATAAACTCTGCAAAGGTTAACTAGATCCGCTAAATAGTTCCCAGCCTTCCATGAAACGGAAGCTGGGAAGGAGGATTCTATGACGCTCCTGTTCTAATTCGCTAATTTTAAATTAGATCGCATATAAGTTGATATTTACACTGATGTACAGTAGATTCTATTTACATTTGTATTTCTTGGTATTGTGCCCATTAATCATAAAATTATCATCCCCCTGATTTCCTGGAATACGGAATTGCACAAACATTGCAGAGCAGAGGAGGAAAATCTACTGATGCTTGCTTAACATCACTTTCCTCCTGTATTTGTTTTGATACATTTTGGAAAGTGGGAGTCTAGTGTAGTATACTTCAGATTGATGTTATCAACGGACCAATCTATCAGATTAGAGGATGGGATGAATGATGAGTTGATGATAATGATAATGCAGATTGAGACAGTGGGACGAGTAGAGAGGGGGACGGGTTGTGGACTGAATGATAATTATATCGTTATATCCATATTTCTCATATCCTAGATATCTCATCACATCACCATACTGGGTGTAATTTAATATCCCTACGTTGATGTTATTTAGACATTTAATTACGAAATTTCTCCGTAAATGCCTGCTTGGCTGATTTTCTATGGACTTTGATTACATAACTAATTGTTTGTTCAATTAAATACGTGAATAATAATTAAATATCCCGAGAGACTCTCATTGTTCGTGCCTATATGGTGTTCCGTGTCAAAGTCAAGCGATAAGCATAAATCAGCACCTTGAATAGAAAGGCCGTGTTGCGTGGATGATGATTCTAGCTTATCCTAATTGCCATTAGCATTGGGCTGCCCCGCGTGAAAGGCAATTATCGCTGAAACCAGGAATTTTCTATTTCCTTTGTAAAGCGTCTGAATACAACCGGACGTTTGATCATTAAGCCATACAGTTGGTGAGGGAAACCTGCATTTACGTGCTTTTTCTTCAACCCAACTATTACGAATCTGTAGGATTTTAATAAAAGGTCCGGAGTATGGGATGAATGATCACCCGTGCAATCCTCGTTAAGAGCCATTCTTTTCCGGACGACCCAGGCCAGGCCACAACGGACAAGTTTGTAAAAAGGTTACTAGAAAACCCGTCAACGACCACACGACCAGGAGGACCACCCACTCTCCTCTCCCTACCACCGGATTTTACTTTCCCCAGGGCTTTGAAATTCCTTTACACAGTTCGGTTGAATTTTGCCACTAAATTAAATTACAGCTTTCCTCCAGATCTAATTAAATGACTACTTCTTCTCGGCCGCCGCTTCCTACGAACACGAGCCGAAATTAAAGGGTAGGTATATATGAACTATGAAGAGGATGTAGGTTGTAATTAGATTACAATAATAAAATTGCACAGTTGTCAGTTCAGTCACTCCGAACACGTCCGTCTGTCCTCAGTTTGGATGTCATAGGTCACTCTCTAAGACATTCCCTCGGTTGAAACGTCCGTAAAGAAGGGACTCTCAAGGACAATGCCGGAACTCTCTCAGTCGGATGAATAATAATAAGAATAATAATAATAACTGGTTTACTATTTTGCATATTCCGACTCCTCTTGCACTTCCAGGAGAAGTGACATTTCTAATTGAATAACCTAATCAGCTTCCGAGGAGAGGAAGAAAGTTGAGGAGGGAAAGTACATGGAAATATTGTTTTTGTGCATTAACCTTGATGAGTGGACCCATCTAGATCTCCTTGTTCTTTTTGCAATGGGGATGGTTGGATATGAATTGCGAGAATTAATCTGTAGGAGAGGAGAGTAATCTCATTTCCCCGGCACAAAATTCGTTTCTCCTCTATATTCTTACGAGGAATAATAAGGCAGCTCTGCACACTCCCAGAGAGAGAGAAAGCTGTACCGGAAATCCGGCAAAGAATATAGGATCCTGTGAACCTCCACACGCTACAACACATAACAACTAGTTTCGATTCTTAGGATTAGGATCATAAGAGACGATGGGAACCATAACCATTGAATTCTATCAAAACAGCACACACATCATTCTCACAAAGCACTTTGAAATTTAAGGGATTCAATGCCGTTTCAACTCAAGGCTTTGAGATAATAGATTTGGACGGGGAAGGAGGGCGGAAATCGCAACTTCTGCACTTCTCCCTCCCTGCGTAAATCTGTCAAATTTAAAATGGAACGATCCCACTTCGGCTCTCTATATATAACCGTTCATCCTTCTATCAGTTTGAACTGGTAAAAAATGGGACTATCCAGCCCAACTTGGATCAAAACGATATTACCAACCTGAAGCGTTTTTTTAAGAGAGAGAGAGAGACCTGATGAATCAAAATGCGAGTTCCCCTGAGACTCTATATATATCCCATTGGCCACTTTCAATGCTCCGATCTTTTATATTATTTAGAGAAAGGTTAGACTTCTTCTTCTTGGGAAGAGGATTCTGAAACGATCGGACAGAAGAGGTTCTTGCGGATGTATCAGGATTTTATTGAAGAGTGATGTGAGAAGTTAAGTGTTCTGGCGGAGCTTTCCTATTCTATTACGTTCTTATATAGATTCCTCCATTCTGGCCCAGGTCCCAGGGGGGATAAGAGGAAATGACAAAATTTGCCTATTCCCCTGAATGAGTATTTGTACAGGTCTCGACGATTCGCAGAGAGAGATAGAATTGAGCGGATTGAGCTTCTGCCACAGTGGATTCGGTGTTGACAGTAAGAAATATATGTATAAAAAAATCGGGCAAAAATGCTCGTTCCACGGTTTATGGGCAACTTTCACTTCTGCTACTACTAGTGCCTTGAATGGATTAGAAATAGCCGTAGGCATAGATAACTGGGATATCACGGAAGGAACGGGAGCCTTGAACGAGTTAATTTCCTCGAGGTCTTAGTACATCCTGTCCGGAATGCAATTTGGTCTTATCTTGAGAGCGGATGGAGGAGGATATATAGGATCTCCCTCTGACTGTTAGTGAGTTGATTTCATTGTCAATATTGATTTATCGTTCTACATCCACCGAAACGATTTCCAGGGAGTTGGGGCACAGGAAGCTGGAGGAGTTGAGGATTTCGATACAAGGACCGGCGGAAAATAGGTCCAGGAATACAGACTACACGGATATTCATTTTATATCCTCTCCGATTTGATTTCATAAAATTAGAGTAGCACATTGTTTATTGTGGATTCGTTCGTTCGAAACAGTTTCAAAGTATTGCATAGTCAGTATCTTTTCATTTGAAAAGAGAGATTCCGGTTGATCAATCAAGATATGGAAAGTTTGTGTTTTTGTATGCTAATTTTGTATGGGGTTTTGACTAACGGAGCGTTAGGAGAAGCCATTGGTTTCCGAGGTCTACTATTGACTGTTGCAGGAAATTATTTTCTGACCATTACAGATTTGTTTTTGTTTCCGTTTGGTTCAGGGATATAGTTTGATTTTTACTATCTATCGAGATTTGCGTAGCTGCAGGGATGAAATGAGAAAAATTTAATGAATTGCTATATTTCGTTTTAATTGTTAGGGATATTCATCGATTATCAGTGTATCGAGTCGAACGCCCGAGTAGTTTTCAAGTTTCAATTTCAATATTTGTTTGGATAGTGATTCATTAAGTTTGAATTTGAAACAGAATATTATGTATTTACTGAAGAAACGGCTAACAACAAAGACATTTACTGCTAATACAGAAAAAAATTCACCATTCATAATCATATCCCGTAAACATACGTGATATAGTTATTAACCCCCGAATCCAAACGCGTAGAATAAACATGTTTGCAACTAACTGTTGTCAGAAATTTCATTTGTCAAGAACAAACATTATGATCCTAGTACAGCTTTTTAGAAACAGAATCTGAGATCAGTGCCCGTGTAATGTCAAGAAATAAGCTAAAATTAAATTAATTGCAGAAACTATGAAAATATTGTAAAGCAATGAGTGAACAATTGTATTTCAAATAGTAAAACTTCTGAATTTACAATAAAACTCATTTTAAACTTAATAAACACTCGGTGTGTTCAACTATTTTTGAAACGCTTAAAACAGGGTCACTAATTTTTCCAAGAACCAAGCTATACATAGAATTTAATAATTTAAACTTGCGATCATCATCACAGTTCAATTACACTTACAAAAATGCGTCATTTTCATTTTGTCAGAGTTCTGGAAGTTTCAACAACCCAATTACATTTACTAGCTTCACGTGAATAAATGTAACGATCCTTTTAACGAGCCCAAACTCCTAAGTCTTTAATAAAAATTTGTATCACTCTTTTAGTTAATTAAAAATATTTTAACAAATATGTTGACCGTCCTTGAAAAGAGCATTCTCCTTTGTATTATTTCTTGCTCTTCAAACACCAAAGGTTTACTTTTGAATCCGCCGTCTGTTCCGTTATTTTACAAAAATTTTAGAGGGAAAAGTATCTGTCAAAGTGCTCTGAAATATTTCCAAAATGCTACAAGGTACAAACAATGTTATTAAAATTTGTAGACTTGGAAAAACGGGGAAACCACTCCTAGATTTGTTTGGGGACTTATGTGCAGACCTGTCAGTCTAAACTTTCTCTTTTCAGTAGAGAGAGTAGTAGTAGATTGATTGATATTTCAGATATTTGACTTGATTTGACGAATAGAACCCAAGGGCGTATTTGACGTACAAGGATTCTCAAAGAATGGAACCTTTTGTCTAAGAATAGCAACTCGTTCGGGTTTATTGTAAATATATCGGTATTAGCATTCAGCAATCGGAATTTGTTTTTACCAATCCAATTCCAAGGATTCACATGGAGAAATCAATCTGCTTTACTCAAATATTTGAAGTTTTTATTGAAAACAAACAGATACCTCAATTTTCCAACTGTCTTATCCAATATATAAGAGATTGGGCAAATGTAAACTATCATTTCCGGAAGGTTCTGGGGATTGTTTTGAAAGTAGATTGAAAAACGACCAATTGATGTTTTTACTGGACTTGTCGAGAGCAGGTTCCGATCGGGACAAGATTCATTCTATTTACTGCAAAACATTACCATTTTCATGTGTTGTTCAATACTATTCCGAAAGGCACTTACGGGTAGACTTTTACAATGGCGTGAGGAATTTAATCATAAAAATAAGGAAAAATCAATTAACAAGGATAAGGAATCCGTATCAAAGTTTGGGCCATTAATCCCAAACATCTTTTGTCTCTTTTCTGCTGTCTCTTTAATGAGTTTGACGGCTGTTTCGTAATTAAACAGATTTTTCCCAGTCTCTGTTCTTTGATAACAATGTATGTTTTGTGAAAGAGTGATCCACTACAATGTCATGTAGTTCCATATAGTGCCTACGTAGTTGTAGTAGGGCCCGAGGCAGTCTACTTCTCCAAAGTAGAGATAACGAGTTGAAGAATCTTCCTGAAACTTCTTCCTGTATCTTGGAAGAAGCTCTTGAAAATAGAATTAGACCAACTACATGTATCATCTCATCGAGGACTGAGCAACTACTACCCAACTTCAAAACCTGTGTTACAGTCAATTAGATCGAAGAGGCAGTCCGAACGATATCGAGTAAGGGGTTTAAAATGTTCTTTAAAATAGTTTAAACAGACTTATAGTATTTTCGTATTCAAATGATCCTAGCAAAATTGCGTTTCAAGAATGTTTTCCTCAACACTGAACAACAACTTACAAACTCAGAATCCATCGTTCCAAACCATTTTTTTGAAACAAAAACAAAATGTAATATTCGATACTCAATCTTTCCGTTCAAAACTGACCAACTCGTCATAAAATTGCCTGCAATAAAAACACCGCTTTCAGAGTAAAATAAGTGCGCAATACATACAACAACTATAGGGACTGGGAAATGAAAGTTGAGCAACTTTGGCCATCACATAAGAGTAGCTTTCTCCCCTTCGGCCGAGAGAACAACTTCCTCCTCGCATTCTAGACTCCACCAAAGTACAAGGACTGTTTTCCTATTTACGACGAAAAAAAAACTTTTTTCATCTGGAAATGAGACTTCTTTTCGTCAGTTAGTCAGTCGGCACAGGTTGATAGTCTCGATTCCATAAGTCTAGAGAGAGAGAGAGAGAGAGAGAGACTGGCGAAAATAGAGAGAGTGGTCTGTGTATCCAAAGTGTCACAATGGAGGACCATCCCGTCAATCCATCTTCTATTCCATGTCTGAGCTAAGGCTCTGTCGACGAGCCTATAAAACCTGTATCCGTCCCTTAATGCAACATCGAGAAATAGCAATACCCCTTCCTTAAAACCCGCATTAGTACACGTCCGCACTAGCTAGACTCCATGCCATTAGCTCTAGTATGTTTTCAAAGTTGTGATGTGTTTTTATCCAGGAATTTGGACATATGCGTATAGGTATTGGTAAAAAACGCGGAATAGAAGCTATAGCCATGCTACATTGTAGGTGTGCTGTATGTTATCATTTCAACTCCGAGACTCTCCAAGACTCCTTTCTCCGCCTGTATGTTTGCGGGGAAAGAAGCTGGAGACGTTTGACGGTTGATAGTTGATGGTGTGTAGACGAGGAGAGGAAGAAAAAAAAAACATAAAATGGAACTAAAATTGATTCAATTTCCTTTGTGGCATGTCTCACAACTCTCCTGATCAATACCGTACGATCCGAGTAAGAACTGATCATTCCACTATTTGATCGAGGGAAAGAGGTTCTTCTTCTGAAGGAAATTCCAATCATGTCTCCCGTCTCCTTATGCCATATGCCTTATCCTTACGGTGATGATAGTGATGGTGATGATAGTGAGAGATGACTCCTCACGGCTCAGAAATATATCATTACACAGATGAGGTGGAGATCTCATATATTATAATCTCAACTCCGCAAAAGCCGTCGTCTCCCAAGCCTTTTTTCTAGATAATATATTCATTTCACATCCTTACTTATCCATGAGTAAGTTACCCTGACTTCGGGGTACAATGCAATATATTAGAGATGCTTTTTATAGCTCGGCCCGACTACCTCACGCTACCGGAGTGGAATGTTTATTTATTAGACGATAATCCCACGGCTACAAATAGCAGATCTGCTTTTATCCTTTTGATTTTATTCCTGACGTCCCTTGGCATATCAGTTGGATAGAGGCCCGTTGGACTGGAATCGAAAGATTGGAGAAGAATCTTTTCGTGGACCGGTGGATTAAATCAAAAAGTTATATGTAACTTGTCAATTGGATCAGTATCTGGGAGGGATATTTGGTGATGGAGAAAGTAGCTTTTGCTAGATCGATCGAAGTCCTAAATATTTTGATATATTTTGTTGTTATATTATTGTATGCATTCAATGACCCGTTTCTTACAGTTCATTCACACCGTGCTTGGTTACGTAAGCCGCTCTCGGAGCAGTTTCATGCTTCGGTGTCAGTTTCTGTCCAGTGAAAGTCCGGGCCTGACAGCCAGGTTTCGTACGGTTATGGAGTAGGTATCGGTGGCAATGGACCGTGTTAGAGGAGGAAGACGCTTACATTTTTATTGTTGGGAGTTGCTGGGACGTAAGTCTGTTTTTCGGAAAGCCTTTATAATCATATAGGGGGAACATGAGTCGGGGACGATGATAAAGAAAGCAGTTTCTTGGCTGTTCTTGCTTTCGCCTCCTCATCTTTTCTACAGAGTTGGATTCTCATCGTCATTACTGTCAAATAAGTGGTTCCCGAAGCATATAAATATCAAGGATGGACTCCTTTTTCATATATTGGATGACAAAATGTTTTTCCTCCGATCTTAGATGCCATTTTTGAACCATGACAAAGTAATAATGTCCTTTACGGGCCTTTCACAGATTCTGTATTAATAAAATGGGACTGGGAGGTTTTATTATGTTAGTTAGCTAGAGAACGGGATTCCTACGGATAAAGTTTTTCCAAATTTCAACCCTCCCCGGTCCTACCGGCGGGGTTCCCATAAACAGGACTTTGAAACTTTGGTTCCGTGATGCTCTACTTTTAGATTAGGTTTAGAACTGATGATGCTCCAGCTCCTTGAATTGGCAAGTTGGAAGTAAATGGGCCGAAAGTGCAAGCTTAAAAAAGTTTTTTACAAGGGATACTAATGACGGCTCTTTGTATTCGATTGTAAAATACAGAGTCGGTCCCCAATCCCCAGTTGCATTTCCAGTTGTTATTGAGAGGAGTTCAAGCAAGGAAAATTGAGAGCAACGATTAAGGAATAAAAAAGAACTGGCGATGTGAATAATCTACAATTTATAAGGCCGGTTTAAAAAATAGTAATGTCATAAAAATAACGAGGATAGTTTATTTAGATAATGTATCCATAACAAGGACTCTTGTTCTGATACGCCCTTGGCTCCAAAATTGTACCCCTTTCGATATGCTTATGTTAAAAGAGTCTTAAAACATGTTTTTTATGAGGGACTTTCACTTTTTCCATATAATACTGCGACTTGGACACTGACGGAGGCATTAATTTAACTTTGCTCCTGAGAATAGCCGAGGCTAATTTCAGGACTTTATTGTACTAAACTAAAGTAGTAAAAGGATTGGACGTGGTGGCAGAGATATCTTTGGCTAAAACGTTATGTACTTTCCCCGCTGGCAAAGAGTACCCATCGGATCAGCACCTCCTTCATCCTAATCTAAATAGTACGTGGGGAAACGATGCCGTAGAATAAGGACATGAGAACATGACCTCAAGCTTTTATGCTCTGTTTTTTAATTCTTCTTCATCATCGTCTCACCGACTTCTTGCTCGGCATATTCATGCATGCAGACAAGAGTGCTCCTCTTTTACGTAACATTCTTACGACTTATCAAGCCTTTCGGGAATTAAGTCTCCTGAAAGTCTCATTATTTCCTCTCTACAAAATAGCTGCCACCACTGTCAGAGCTAACTAGGATGAGGAGGAGGACGAGACCGCTACTTAAAGATAAAAAATAAACCATATATAGCTGGCGGCACGAAGTGCACGACGGTGAAGGTTCATTTCCCTGTTTTTACAATTCCCGTCTGGGGAGAATGTTGTGCGATACAGAGCGGCCTCGTCATATCCCAACGAATTCCTACATCTTCTCACCACCAACTTTCAGAGCCCAATTTGACTCTCCGTCTTTCAACTCTAAAACCCTGCTTAATTTTTAAATGAAGAGAGGGGGCTTTGGGGAGTTCTTGCATAAAAATGGACCCAGAGGCATCAAATACCCAAACTCAGCTACTTTCTCTTACTAAAGTAATACCCATCCTGTAAAATAAACTTAGGATTTACGATACTCAAGATGAGACGGTGAAAGTAGCTGAAGAAGAACCATCCACGCTTACGAACTAATAATACGAGCTAATAGGACGGGCGATCGATGTTGTTTGATGTGTGGTAAACGGTATAGTTATTTTTATCTCTCTCAACACAAAATACCTATCCGAAAAGGAGATGAGCCGACAAGAGCGGTGGTTTCCTATAAAACTCCCTTTCTGATTTCCGCTAAGGCATGTCAATTTAATTTAGGAGACATGGAACCGAAAAGCCCTCATGCTTCGCATACTTTGAATTTTCTTTTGTTTCTCTTAGAATTTAGAGCTGAAAGTTAGACGATCCAAAGTTATTGTTAGTTGAAGCTGGTCGGAGAGAGAAGAGGATGTTTACGATATTGATTGAAAGTTTGGAAGAATAATGGCAAAGTATTCTCAATAAAAATTCCGAAAGTCACCCTAACCCAGTAGGGCCTGGAGTTGGGTTCATTTTGATGGGAAAGATATCATAAAAATAAGGAGTCTAACTGAATGCAAAAGTTGGTGTTTGGTAAGATCATAAAGATACATTGTGAGGCTGATGAGGATTGTTCCCTTGTTGTTCAGAAATCATTGGACCGTTGAACGATCCTAGCAGAACAACCACCACCGACCACCGCCGCGCTCCCATTCCTGAAACAAATACTAACTTTTTATACTTCCTTTGTACTCGAGAGAAAGCGAAGCCAACTTCTTGTTTCCCTAAACTTCCTCAAACCCATAATCTTATAATGTAATACGAAGCTGGGAAAAGCTGACGTACCGAGACCGGAACGGACCTCTTGAACGGTTCTGTTGTGGTTTCCAATCCAGGGGGGTTTTGCAGACTCAACTTGACGTGACACTTGCGTAAAGTGTAACGAAGCAGTAGGAAATAATAATGACTCTCTCCGCCAGTCAACTTCCCATATTAGAGGAATAAACTTGGACAGTAATATAGACACTCTTTCCTTCTACAACGTGACCTTAATTTTTTTTTTGCTAATATATTATTTGGAACAGTATGAGTTAATACACACTTGAATCGAGAGTTGAGCTCCTCCAGGGTGGGACCCGAATTGATTATCCGGGAAAGCAGTTTCCTGAAAATGAGATGAGCTGAGCTATTCTTAGCTCAAGGAAACTATCAATAAATAAATGAATGTATGTATCTGTAGGATGGGAATGGAATCTTATCCCGAGATTTCGGAAATTTCGTTCCAGCCAAATGACCCACGCGGAATTATCAACAAAAAATGGAATGGTCTTCGGAAAGGGCCTCGTACAGTGATTCTGAATGGATAAACATTTCCTGTAGATATTTATCTTCCGAGTTCCTCTGAGGCGTCAAGTCATAGTTCTCCAGTGGCTTAGCCCGTTGGGACAATCAGGGCTTTGGCGATCTGCTGAACTCATCTCCTGACGTCCTTAAATGTTATTGCCCCCTACATGCCATTTCCTGATCCGTAAACGGTCCTCCCGATTCCTTAGCTTCAGATAGTTAAGGGAAGATAAGAGCTGCTGCTCTGATAGAATTATGAAACCCTTTTGGAGTGTATTATAGGGGACCGTATCAATTCCGTTAATTCCTCCTTGGCTTTGTCTTCTGGATTCCTATAAATGTGGGCCAAAGTCGACTCCCGTTGTTCCAAGTCCGAACTGGAAGAGCATTGCATTGTACGTGAGCCCTCAGGAGTAAGGAACTATCGGCTATCAAAGAGATCTGTTCATGACCTAGCTAAGTTTATCTCCCTCTCGATATTGCTCATAAAAGGGGATAGGAAATTTCCCATTTCAATGAAATGGACTGCACATAAAAGACATTCCAGTGAGGAGTAATAGAAGTTATTATTTTAATTCCCTAGCCTTGCCCATGTCGGATCAAAGGAGAGCATTAAAGCCTGTTTTATTCAAGGATTAAATCATAAATGAGTAACATTTATAAAAGATTTATATCAAAATTTAAATTCCGAGGCTAACAAAGAAGTAGATTTTGGAATTTGTACAAATTCTGGAAACAATGAATAGAATTTGGTAACGAACTCCTGCCATGCATGCTCACACTCACAATAGGTAGTAACAAGTATGGAACATGTTATGGTAAGTTGACAACAAAAATACCATTTCCACAATAGAAAGGGCTGGGAATGAAATATGTGGTTAGATTATCCTGAAACGACCTCCATTATCATTCCCTTCTCGAATTGAATTGATACAAAGAGTCAATGAGACAGATGAAAAAACATTTCACCCACTACTTCAACTGGATAGGCATTGTTCAAAATTAGGTAACTTATCATAGAGGGAAGTTATTTTGTGTGGAGCAGAATATTTCGAATTGGAATTAGAGCTAGTTCTGCCTCGATGGTGGGTGGTGAAAGGATGCAATTCAAATGATAAATGCCTTTTATATGCCTGTCTGCTACGTTGCTTTCCAACTATTTTTCTTTCCAGAAAACTTGTAAACAATCCATTTGTGAGTTTTTTTGAGCCTGTCATTCCTATCTGCATTTCTGTCCCTGGAGGATTCATTCAATTATTTATATCTCGGTGGGGATACAGTCGAATGTACTTATATAGTGTTGGGTATCATAACGTTTTTAACGAATATAAACATTTGGATTATTGCTGTCTTTATGGGTACAAACGAACTCGGAGCGTATGATTTCACGTTTTAAGAGTGAGAATTCTGTACTGGCTTCGATGATTTAGATATACGTAGGCACGTAGGCTTATGGGGAAACTAAAAATTACAAAATGTGTATTTTAAACTGGGCCTATAATTTGCATACTTACAATCTCGTTTAAGGATTTTAATTGTTGCACTGTTGAATTAGGAGTTTTCTTCAAATTAGCAAAACAGTTCTTTCTACAAACATATAATTCACGGAGATTGTCGAGTCAGGAACGTGGCATGTCTTAGTTAATTTGAAAATTTATTTTTGTCATCTTTTTGAGCAAAATTTAACTACCTACACGCACAAGATGAGATTTCGTGAATGTTAAGAAACGAGACTGAAGACAACCTACTACAAAGTACATGGCTTAGAAACCATGTCATTTGACTAAACTTAACCATATGGCATGGAATCATACATCGTCGTTATCAAAGAAAGTAAAGGCCACATTTTACTAAATTATTTCCTTTGAAAGATTGTTAAGACTCAAAGATCTTAAGTCTGAGAACAAAATTTCTGAAAAACATGATTAACCGGTTTCGAGGCCATTATTTCTCCCTTAGAAATCAACAGAAGCTTAAACCAATAATTGTTGAGTAGAGACTGTGAAAAACAACCATTCAGCCTTACTACGTCCGTAAAGAAAGAGGGCGAAGGTTCCGCGAAAACTATAATCCTTTCAATTTATAATAAATGTTTTTCACTTTCCAAATAACCTCGGAGAAAGCTTTTAAATATTAATTATTTTACTTCTATTCAAAACTCCTGATCCTACATGCGAGCAGATGTAATTCAATTTTTAAACACGGAGGCAGAATCATGTACCTTTGCATAATGGAAAACCACATGAATCCGATATCCCAGCATGAATTATACAATTTCGTCTTGAAAACACATGAGAACCAGCTTCACAGTCCTAACCTTCAATCCAATCCTCATCCCACACTTCAGTATTTTCCACAAAGAATAATTTACGATTTCTCTGTTATTCCAGGTCACGCTCAATAACGCTCAAAATAATTCTGTTACATTTTTTCACGATTTCCAATGAAATCTGCTCTCAAAGCCACACTCTTTCTCTTCGTTATTGTTTAAATTTCCTGAAGACGTTGTCAAACAAAATGAAATAGAAAGTTCTCATTTTTAAGACAAAGCTTCCCACACCCCATTGTAGGAAGGAGTAAATTAAACGCTGGGCCGTAAAAAATGTTATTATTACATCTCATGTTTCCTCTTTTCATTTCTTCTCACTAATTTCCATAAAATTTATATTCATAAAGCTTCGAGACGGGTTTCAAGTCTTATAATGTCTACATGCCAACTCCAATTCCCTCCTGTTATTCTTTCACAAAGTAAGTGAAGATAGAGAAGTTAATGCAAATAGCAATTAACACTTATTCTCTCCGGAGAAATAAATTAAAATGAGGATAAAAGTTCTATTCTTTCGAGGTTTTTCGCGAAATTCCCTTATTTTTAAGTAAATTGCCGGTAGTCCCGCAGAGACTTCTCTATCCGTTAATGATAGTCCCCTCCGTCTTGTGGTGGCACAAAGTTGAGATTTACAATGCCTTCAAGTACGTGTTTCTAAAAAAAAAAAATTTGAATTGTTTAAAATATTTCATTTCCTTTACAGTCAGTGCATCTGTAAAAATAGTGCTATATTAGACAACAGAAGGAGAAAGTAAAAAAAATAGATAACAATAAAGGATGTGGCAATAGTAGTTGCATGGGAATGGGAGTGCAATATTTAAAAATTTAGGAGGACAAGAAGGGAACTTCAGTGTCTTTTGATACAGACACAGTTTGCTTTCCATTCCTCTTGATGCATTTCAAGAGAGAGGAAAAATGGCCAACTACAGACTTGTCAAACTTGTCACTGTTTTAATAAAAGTCAACAAACTCCATTCAAAATGCTTTATATTTATTGCACATCTAGCTCGACTGGGACGAGGACACAAATTGCGTCATTAGCCTGTCCGAGTAGGAAAGAAAAGCGGAAGGGAAAGCCGTTTTTCCCTTTCCACAAGTCAGTGGCAGAGTCAAAATCCACAATGTCCTGTCGGTCGTAGCATGAAATTAAGGGCTAAAGTTGAGGGAAATATGGGAACATTCCATCCTTGTTAGTCCTTAATGATGGATTGAGGAGACAGGAGCGGATGCCAGGACAGTCAAAGGGGAATATAACATGGAGAAAGTTCCCAATTTCTGTTTTATTTACGGCGATTTCTGTTCATTTTCCCCGCAAGGCAGAGGATAAGGAATGGGCTTTTGTATTGTAAGTTGTTGGATCTCGTTCAATTCTCCCTTCCCTGTTGGCACCGTGTTTACTTTCCCCTTACTTAAGAGTTTCATTAATCGATTGACATTATTAATACAAGAGATAAATGGATGACAGCTAGACAAGTTCTAACATGAGGAACAAGTAGAGCTAGACACTAGAAAAGCGTGTACTGTCACCATTCTTTAAATGATACCTTTTCTAAGTCATTAGTTCATTAAGCCTCGACGGATTCAACTTCTGCTGGGTCTGTTGACTCGGCTGATAAGCTAGAGGAGGAACTAACTACCGTAAAACTTTAAATGAATCCCTCCTCTCAAGCATTAAAATGAGAAGGGATGAAGGTTTACAGGATTTACTGGTGAATTTCTTTGTCCTGAATGCTACAGCAATTATTAAGAAATTTACGGTACACACAGTATCGACTTATGCTTATATTTTACATAGTAGATTATATTATCGTACTCTTCCGTAAAAGCTGTCTCATAGAATCACATTATCGCGAGCCCTATATAATGGTATAAATAAAGATTACTTAGAGCCTCTCTTCCCTGACTAACTAATTCTCAAGTCTTAAGAAAGTTTGGGACACAATTATACTAATAGTCTCTTTGTGTACATAAAACACTAGGAACTTTTAATTACGTCCCTTAAGAGCTACACTATAGATCTGGAACATCCGATTTGGGTCACTTCTGCACTGCATTAGTCAAGTTGAAGTAAAACAAGGTCCTTTTAGCAACTACAGACTGCAGACTTACGGATGATGTTTATGTGATGACGATGGAGGAAATTTCAAGTTGTAGAAGTCCTTCCGTTAGCACCAACATCCTTGTTTGTTAAACCACTTGGCATTCAATCTAAATGTATGCATGATATATAATGCACATTGTAGTAAATCGCATAATTTAGTGCTTATAAATGGTCTTGGCCTTGGCATAAACTTAATCCGGGTTTATCAGTCGATAGACCCTATTTCCCTTAGCCTACTCAACTATCGGAACGAGAAGATACATGCATAATGCTTGACAAATACAAGGAGCAAGGGAAATTAAATGAGATACTTATTCTGTAGTTTTGGTCCGGGATTGTCCCTAGACGAAGCCAAAGGAGGAATAAGCCTCAAGTACTCTGTCACAAATAAATTAAATAAAACGATAAATTTCTTGTCCCATAGTAAAAGCGGCAGGGGGCTTATTCCAGTTCCCTTAAACTCCCTAGCTTAGCTACCAACGATAGGGATAAAGAACTTTTATTATTATTTCGGCATTTAGACATTAACATGGGAGAGAAAGTTTGGATTCCATATACGACTCTGTGCAATGCATTGAATTGCATCTTGTCTGTTATATTAGAGGGTGCAACAGGTGATGGTAACGGGTTGGGTCTTTTATTAGACAATTAGAATTCCTACGAAGCCTTCTCCCTCGATCGGGTCTTCTCTGCAAACTGCAATGGCTTGAGCTGATAGGGATTTATATGTGGGTGTTCCAGTAATGGATTGAAAATACCTCATTCCGCTTATAGACATGGGTTTCCCTATATTCCCGTATAACCGTTACTAGAGTTAGAGAGCATTTGAATTATGCTTACTTACTTAAGGGTTTATATAAGGCTTGAATATAATTGTAACGACTTTAGCCTTGGCTACTTTCATCACAGCAGCAGCAGCCTGTACTCCAACCTATGAGATGTTATATTGTTATAGTTTATGCTGGATGACCGACCAAAACCACAACCACCCGACCGCGGATTAGCTTTTATTTCCGCAGATGGATTTTTTATCGCCCAAAAAGAGCTTCAATAAAAGCCCAAGTAAGGATGAAGGAAGAAGAGAGGGAAAAATGGGAAAGGGCTTAAGGATAATGCTATAATGCATGGCTAAAGTTTTTTATATCGACAGTGATTGGCTTAGCACTTTCTCTTCTCGTTCTGCTTTGTAATAGAACAGGGTGTTGGGTATTGTACAAGAGCAAAGGACCAGCTAAAAAGATTGTAGAAATTCACTGAGAAAAGGTTCGGTACTGCTTCGTTGGTGCGGTGGTGCATGGTGGTTTGAATTTGATCGGGACAACTATGTCCTGCTTTTATTTTTACTTTTGTGTGAAAGGTGTTAAAGTACAGAGGTGGATATTGGGTATGGTTAGAATCGTTATCCGTTACGGCCATTAAAACGGGCGAAAGTAACGCTTTCTCGATGTTAATTTTGAGGCGACGTCACACTGTTGAATCATAATTCAAACGTAATTTTTCTGCGCTTAGTTTACCGAAAACCCCCAAAAGAACCGGATCTGTCGGAATAAAACAATTCGTAAATCGTAGTAGAAGTTTCCCGTTTTAGTTGCCTTTAAATCCAAAAATTCAGGGAATTTTGATGCTTAATTAAGAGAAGGGGAACTTATTCCGGGGCAAACTCCATCCGTATTTACAGTACATACTTATGATGACATGTACAGACTCACATCTTGTATATAATAATTTGCAATGAGCTGGTAGAAATAAAAACATGTCACCAGGGAATCTTTTGAGCAATTTCTCCCATTATTAACTCGGGTTGTAATGGTTGTCCTCCGTCTCTCTTTCCTAATAGCCCTTTTTATCCCTCCCCCAGTCCACCCTGATTCCGAATTCTTCTTCAATCTTTTCCGATCCCGGTGGTGGTGGTTTAGTAAAACCCATTCCAAGTCCCTTTTATTTGTCGACGTCATCTATTGTAGCAACTACCGCCCATTTCCATCCCAATAAAGTATTTCCTAACTATTCCAAAAGATTTGTGAAGAGTAGAATGGGAGGAGTGGATGGCACATCAAAATTGCAAGGTACGTAAGGACGAGGATAGAGTAATAGTTGTCGAATTGAGAAAATGATAGGTTCTTTGTTGCTTTAATGGAGCGTTCGGATTTCGGAAAAGTTTTATCTTCCCTTTATGGACTCCGAATTCGGGGATGTAATTAAGATTTGAGTCATAGGCCGGGGATGGAGTACAAAAGGACCGAACTACCTGTAGTTTGGCTGGCAGTAGCCCGCGGAGTGGGATTGTAATGCTAGTTGTGGTGACTATAACCACGGACGGATTTATTCCCAGTTTGTCAAAGAACCGTAGAGGAAAATCCCAATTTGTCGATGCTGTGCGTCAGAATGGAAGCCACAAGGATTCATTTCAGACCTCCACCGCCATGTGCTATTTTATTTTATGTATACACATTCCGGATTTCGGAGATTTTTGTGGTTGAGCCATAAAAATGAAAAATGTCTCCCGGTTCGCCTCGGGATCGGGATATAGGCTTTAGGCCCAGTCTGTTTAGATATGCGGCGGTGGTGGGTAATCTCTGATGAATAATAGGCTTTGCGTGAGAGATCCCAAGTCCCAAGCATCACAGCGGAACAGTTCACACGGGCTCTCTCGTCTCCTAGACATGGGAGCACGTACAAACAAATTCGAAAGAGGCATTAATCACACTTTCATTCCCACTGACCTTTGAGACCGGAGGGCCAGGAGGAGGAAAGAAAGTCGCACTCTCTCTGCTTTTTATGGCCATTTCAATGAATTCCGGAATAAAATAAAATATGATTTAAGACGAGGGCCTGTATTAACCTAAAAGGTTTTTCGACTCTGTTCACCCATGTACTCTTCTTTAATTTAAAAAATACCCGTCCCCGCAACAACATCCCACCATTTACTGAGCAGAAACGGAGGCCAGGAACCTTGGGACCTCACGTTCCGGTCCCAGCACCTAATTTCCTTGAGATAAATCGGGACATTACGGCGGCTATATTCCGCTATAGTCCCAGGCTATTAAATGTATCATGAACATGATGACCAGCTCAAATCTTTCTCTTTTCTTTTCATTCAGGGTTGACTGACAGGTGGGATAAGGCTAGCATTTATAACCTCTGAAAAGGGCAAAATCTGTTGCTTTCACACTCGGAAAGGAGAATCCTGGTAGTTGCGGCGGGTTCCATGTGTAAATGAACCTCTTTCTGTGCCCTGTCACCGCCACAAACTCCCGAACCTCAATATATCCTGAAAACACACGTAGAAGTAGTGGAGGGTGATTGATTATCAAAGCTCAGCCGGGAATTAACTGTATTCAGAAATCAGGGCCTGAAGAATGAAGAGCTTGGCCCGGCCCAAGTCCCGAAAGATATTCCGATTTTCTAAGCCAAGGCAATGACACAGTTGGTTGGTTCCAAAGTTCCACTTGTATTCTGCGAAGACTGCTACCGAACACACATACCAAATCCCTTCGTTCCCCTTCCACTTTAATAGACCTTTCTCCAGGAGGCAGACACACACAGACACACACACGAACTCACCGTGTTCGTGGTTCCAGATTCGAGGGAATCAAATCCTCGGTGAAGGTCCTGGGAGATGAGAAATTAATTTAGAAACTCCGTGTGTAGAGAGAGCCAGAAATCTCTCTGCAAACAAAATACAGACTTTGAAATAGACAAGTTTCTAATTTTTTTACTCGGGTAAGAACTGGGTTTTTTGACTGTTTGTCGAAGCTTCGGGAAGCGTCTATCAGGGCAGAAGGAAGCTCACACGGGGCCTTGAGTACGTATTTATATACGCCATTTACTTTGGGACTTGAAGGGTGAGAAGTAGGTGAAGGAAAGTCCGTAGTTTATATCTAGAATGATGTTATCATAGGAGCATTTGGGATGGTTAGTGTGAACTGTGCACATAATATATGCTTCTTCGGCACCTATCTCCCATCATCCAGCCTTTGAGATTGTGGAGGAAAAAGTTGTTTGATTAAAACTAAGTTTTGAACTGGGGAGAAGAAACCCAATTTATGTTTGGATGAGTTTGACTCTTGACGGGAATCCCCGTGAGGTTTTAATCAATTTCTTTTTGACAGGGGAAAAATCAAAGTTTTTTAAAAAATTATCACGCACTCTATTAGGCTTCTTTTCATGATAGTATTTTGACATCAACAGGGTAATTAGGTAAAATTGTATAGAAGAATATCCCTCAGTTCTCGTTTTTGAATGGTTTATTTGGATGTGATTCCAACTTCTGATTGTTATTGCTTGAACTAAATTGATAAGTCCAACTCTTTGTAGTTCAAGTTTGTTTTGAAGTCATTTAATTTCGGAACTTTAATGATGTGAATTCAACTTCAACATATTGATTGTAAGGCGATATCCCTTCAATTGGCCAGATTAAATTCGAATGATATTTTGTGTTGACAATTTACTTTCACAAGCTTTTAGCAGATTTTCCAGGATTGGGTAAATAACGATTTAAAACTGTTGTTCGTATTTTTTAAGAGTTTGAGTTATCCGGAATAACAGCCTTTCAAATTATTAGTAACCTAAAATCTGAGCAATGTTTAACGACCTAGAAAACATGGTACTTATATTAATAATGCAGGAGGAGTGTCCACATCGAGCACTTTAGTTTGCAAAGTAGCTTACATTTGTGCTACATGTTCCATGCACATGTAAATGTTTGTTTACCTACAACTTTGACACAATTATATTAGTTTGATCCTTAAGTACGGAGAACGATGACAATATACTTAAGTATCATTATTGTGAAATTTCCAGAGGTAAACGGATTTCATAATCCGCTTACACAAGTTCAGATTACATATACGTCAGAAAAAGTTCAAATTACATATACGGCACCAAGAGATCCGTAGCTTGATAAATCTGTTTCAAATTTAGAGTAAACATCGTCATTAAAATGACCTCCTGAAGCGGCTTGAAAGAGTAGAATAAAATCACTTCCGTATCGCATTACCTGTTAACTTACTCCGAGAAAAACATTAAAATAATACTAAAAAGGAGCAACAACACTTCCGGCAGAAATCGTAGTATTTTAAATCCTCATCAAAATAAAAAAATTGATCCCTCTTCCCGTTAAGAGACCCGTTGGCAGTTAGTTGCCTAAGTCCTGGAACAAGAGATCGAGATTTTATCTCTATTTTTTTGAGAACTGAATTAATTCTTCTTCTTGGAATTTGGAATGTTTCTGTTCCCTAACAAAAATCCATTAAGTAAGGAACTACATTCTCTACAAGAATCGCAGAGTGGAAATACCAATATCCAAAGGCTACATAGAGGGATGAGAATATTTTAATAGCCAGCCTTGTCAGCAGAATCCTCGAGCCTGAGATAAGTGATGATAGTGGATATGCTCATATTCATATACAAACTCAAGAATTTAAATACACTCTTATGTGAAGTTATGTGAAGAGGAATGAGATACTCTGTGTACTTTACATCCGAATGTGTAGCGTCTGAAATTTATCCGTATCTTAAATTTTTTCAATTCTTTTAGTAGGAATTCTCGAATTTCGTGATTTTTGGATTAATTTCACTTCTCTTCTTCCTTTCCTCCTAGAGTCTTGCCAGCGGCTATAAAGCAAATGTAATAGATCCAGAAGAATCCGGATCTGGAATTCTGGGCTATCTTTTACTTAATTGAAGAGAAGGGATCTGAAAACATTCCTTCTTAAATCTGACTACCCGCTTTCGGAATACGGTCCTAAATCTTGACAGAAATAACATAATATCAAAAGAGTAAAAGGAATCAGGTTTCTTCCAATCTCAATCCCCGCATGTAATCATCTCGAGGGCAATCTCATCTCCTCCTCTGTGTATATATAAATGTATAAATGTAGGTAGGAGGCGAAGTCTGAAATAATACGGAGCACTCAAGGAACTTGAAGAAGAACAGTGTTCATCTCATTCTCATATTTCAATTCGGGCATTAGGTCCGTAAAGTGTATCCGCTTTTCCAACTTATTTTGCTCAGCAGAGTGTAATGGAACATTTTTATGATATTTGATATACAAAAGAGCATTTCACGTCCCTTTCATTTCCACAATCCATTTCCACAATTGCTTTACTTACAATTTCGGACATTATTCCTCGCACATCAGGATCTGTCTGTCTGTCTATATATGGACGTCATGGTCTTGTCAATCCACTTTGACTTCTCAGCCTCCGCCCTTGCCTTGTCCGATTCCCTCGAGTCTTTCAAGCAGGATGTGTCATATAAGAATGATGTAGCGTATGGATTTAAATTTCAAAGAAATGTCAACCTGAAATCCCTAACTTTAGTCGCATCTTCAACTCCGAGGCTCGACAGTTTCTCAAGATCTTCCGAGTTTGAGAGGGAGAAAGCGATTGGAGAAAATAAATTTGAAGGATAAGGGAAAGTGGATGGTATTGAATAAATCATGGACGGTTTGGTAGTTTGGACTCGACACGGTTTTTGAGGTGGTGGAGGATGGGGAGATCGACGGAGAAAAATGCATCCCTTGCTGATTTAGTGCCCTCGGGGGAGGTTATGTGCTATGTTCGCTTGGGATATTATTTTATTCAAGAGATTTGACGAGAATAAATACTTGGGATTTTTTAACCAGTTCCGTTACCTTGTTTATAAATTCAGAAAAATGCAGAGTGAAGCTCTGCAAATTTTCAAATATTAAATCCGCTTTTCATAAACCGGAAGTCAGGTCCAAAGTCGGTATATATGCTTTATCTATTTAGTTAAATTTCATTAAACAAGACCCACACGTTTCTGTCAGTCAGACTTAGTCCTTTGTATGATATTATAACCTTGTTTTGTGTTCTGTGTATTGTTAGGCTTTTTTGTTTAATTAATGTGGCTTAAGGATATTTGTTCTTCAAAGAGTAACATTTCAATAGAGTTGTAAGTTGTAACATGTAATCCCCCACGATTAATTTCGTTTTTATTTTCAGACAAAATATTTGTTTCCCAATAGAATCCGTTTCGTTAAAACAGGCATTTAATCCAATTAAATGGTTGTGTTGAGTAAGGCTTTGCATATTTGAGACTCCTCTACTTTGAGTTAAACTGTCTATTAAAAATAACGATCCTTTAGTTTGGTTGGTAGAAGATCATAAATACTCTTTGATGTCTCGCTTTGTAAAATCGTGTAATGATAACTCACTCTTTGGAATACGAAGGTATTTATGTACCTACCCGACAGAAAATTTTAATGAGCGTTCTTTTGAGAGATTTTGCAGCGTTTTAGCTTTCACTATAAAATTAAACGTTTTAAAGCTCTGCTCTTCAGCGCATTCGAATGCAACTAAATGTTATAAGGATTTTGAGGAACAGAGCAAAATGCTGGCAAAATATCGCATAAATCCTTGAAAATAAGTGTTCATTAAGAAGATCTAGTACATAAAATTATGAACCGGATGAACACCATTCAGAAAAAAACAATTATCTACTCAGTTGTAGCCTTTGATTAATTCTGCATTATTAAACAGCTAAATTATAGATACTAGATTTTTAGTTTTCAAGATTTAAACTCTGGTTTGGCAGAAAAAGACTGTGTCAGAACGTAATAAACTTAACAGTAAGTTCGCCATTGTCCACAGAATAATTCGGCAAGGGCGACATAAATCCCTAGTCTCCTTCCCATTTACAGCACAACTTCTAGCTCCGAATATGTCGTTTTGAATGTCATAACCAGAGATAAAATTTGTTCAAGTGATTAAATAAGCACCTCTTCCTTAACCCTTTAGTCATTTGTTTGGCATCTCTTCATGTGGAACTCCGAGCATTGGAACAACAACGCAAATACTAATAATCCTGGAGATTACTCTGCTTAACGCAGTTATGCACAAGCAGAGGTAAGGATTTACGTTTGCCACTGGCTTGTTAGTAGTAGTAGAGGCTAAATTTGTCGTGCCTTGAATGGAGAAAGTTGCTCACGTGGAAATTGGAAATGTCCTACTGAATGTTATATAAAGTTGAAAGCCCTTTCCAATTACCTACACGCCTACTGTTAATAATAACATTATAAATTCAAGTTATGTAACCCAGTTCCGCGAACTAAAATTGCATACGTAGATTGTAAATAGAAGGAAGGTTGTTGCAATTATAAGTAGAGGATTTATTAAGAGTTGCAAACAGTTTATGCGAATACCCCGTCCGTCTGTCTATCCGCACGATGGTTTTTGAAAGCCTATTAATTGGGCTATTAAACTGCATTAGGAATAATCCGACACACCCACTTACTCCGGTTGATACGATTTATATTTGTGATTTTTTCATGAATGTCCAGCACAAATCACACTGCAATGTAGCAAAAAAGGTCCACCTCTCAATTCAGGATATGAGATTGTGACAAAATGAGATGTATTGAATCTTGAATCAGAGTTGAATATAAAGATTTTGCTATTAGAATTGCAAGTTAAATTCCAGCAGCAGTTGTACTTTGAATACACAGGGTCTTTTCTAAAGGTATCGGACTTCTTCATATTAATAACCGAAATCCGACAACTTTAGAGAAGACACCCTGTATAGTATCCAACCGTTTCATAATAGCTCGTTAATTGCCATTTACAGCACTTGGGTAACCCCATTTTACGATATGCAATTTATACTTACACTCATACATTGCCAAATCTAAAATCTATAGAGCAGCCAGAAGTTCCCAACCCTTTTTGCCGGACTCGTCTCTATTGATTTAGGAGATGTATAATTATATTCAATCCGTTAAATTGCATCCCAAGGGAATAGTGGAAATCCAGAGTCCATCTAAATTATCGAAGTGAAAGTGAAATACAGATGACAAAAGATTCAAATTATTAGGGTTCATTCAGTTCGTCCTAGCCTTGAAGAGAGTCGACGATGAATGGTTCCAGTGGAATAAGTCAGAATCATAGAACTAGAAATGTCTATGGTCAGAATATTAATATACGTCCTATAATATTTATTGTTACTTTATATCTATTATTATCCATTATATATTTCTCCGAGCCAGTGACTAAATTACTTGTGGTTTTTTCCTATTTCCGCCTGATAAAGAATCCCATTATGGAGTCTGTAGGGAACAAAGGGTGGAATATTCTATCGTTCAGGGAAAATGTCAGGCTCATTTATCCCTTTCCACTATTACATTTATAATTAAAAATAAATGATCTGAGACAGGAGTCTCCTCTTGTTGAATTCAGCTCCAGAAATATTCCCCCCTTAAGCTCTCAATTCGTAAATGAACTTTTTTCCATTCTCTTTAAGGACAAAGGGAAGTCATTTCCAAAGGGGCTCTTCATCTTGACTTAGATTCGAGGCCTTCCAAAACCATGCCCTATATTACTTAAGGGCTATGAATACTTACTTAAATATGGGGCTTAAATTACACTCTAGATTTATTAACTCGATGGGAGAAAATAAAACGAGACGCTCCTTTCAGATTTCCCTCAAAGACGGACTGATTTATAGAGCTAAGAGAGTCTTGGAAGATATATTGCTCCTGGCCATTTCCTTTTTTACCCAGCAAAAACACTTCTCCCGAATGGATATTCCATTACAGTTAAATTAGAAAATGTGACATCGGCTGATTAAGTTGGATTGATCGTAAATTCGTAAATGTATTCGGATTTTCGTGCCGGAGAGGAATGGCGGAATTTGAAATAAAACGATTGGAAAATGGAAAATCCAAGGGTCAATATGTAATATGTTTCATGACCCACTGAAATCGGACTTTAACTAGATCCAGATCTAGTCGGAGATAGCTACAAATTCGAACTCTGACCACGTTTGCTTTTTCCGACCACTCAAGCCTTGTTAAACTCATCCCGTCCTATGACCTTCTCCCACTCTAAAAACCCGGTTATGGCTCTCCATAACCGAAAAGTATATGTATATTTCTACAAGTATTTTCCTCTGCGAGAGGACATGTCGGAATTGCCTAAAGTGAGGGAGAAAGAGGGATCTTTTGACATATTAGTAGCCAAGAGGTGAAATATGGTGAAAGGTCGAGGCTCGCCTTCCGTGCTGCGATTCGGCTGTTCGTGACAAGAAATTGGAATCCCTATCCATCTCATTTTTTTGCTCTTCTCCGAATCTTGGTCTACCATAACTAAAATGGAGGAATGTGGGTGACTAAGGGCTTTTAGATAGGGCAAGTCTGGTCTCAATCTAACTCGGCCATGTACTATTGGATGTCGCATGTGATGGAGAAATAAGTACGGACGTTCTGTTCGTAAAAGATCAGATATTCCGCTGAAACTTTGAAACTGGGCCCCACAAGTTGCAATTTATGTTTAGTTCCATATATATTTATTTAGGGAGGTCCTAAGACTCTAAAACAAGGGATTTTTAAGCTTTTTTCTTGTGTCCTTGCCTTGGTTTGTCTTTTCCAAGGTTTTTTAATGGAAGAAGGACGTGATATTATCAACTCATTTTCTGAAGACACAAACCACAAACAGAGAGCGGCTACCATAAAGAAATGGTCTTTTCATTCCAATTGGATTCCGTACTCACGTCATCCTTATAATAATATATTTAAATGTGTCCACATGCAGAGACTGACATGGTTACACTCGTTCAGTCACTCCTAAATTTGATTTACAATTGTGTAGAAGAGAGGGAAAATAATCCCCTCGAGCAATAAATATGCTGGAAGCGTGGAGGGGTCTTAGAGTAAATGAAAGTCTTACAAAACCGGGATGAAGTCGGTTCCAGGACTTTTCTCCTGTACAAGTAGAACTAAAAAGAATTCTATATATTTTTTACAATTCCACCTGATTCCGGAGGCCAGAGAATAGGATTTCCCCACCTTTTTAGTAAGTATCATATATCATAATATCTTATACCAACAAATTTATTTCACGAACTCGCTCGTGTTATATGATACTCGAAATTTTCAGAGTGAGCTGGCACAAGAGAATTAGCAATTGGAGATGGGAGGTAGCCACTTGTAAGATTTTCGAATCTCCGCCAACTATTCTATTAGGAATCTTATTATGAGAAATGGGAGTCTTGTGGAAAGGTAATCTCTGGGAGCAAGAATGAGAATTTTTGAAAAAGAAAAATAATTTAAAAAGATTTTCCCTTCACAAAAGTTAAAAAGCACATCCTTCCTGTTCCGCTTTCTTCTCTTCTCTGGTAGATCAGATGAAGTGGAAGTATATATATTTCTTTTCACTTCTTCACAAAATAGGATAGGAATCTAGAGTCCATACACACGTCTATCATCCTGAATGTAGAATCCATAAAAAGGATTTGAGAATGATCCCATTCAGAGAATGAGATGATGAGACGAAGTATAATATACAAAGACTATCTGATTACACTGGCCAAGAGAAGCCTGTCTCTTCCACTTGAAGAGGTCATCTCGTCCCTTCCTTCCGCGAATTGGCACATGTCCATAGTGGAACGGAAACGGTCAAAATGGACACACTTTCTCTCGGGAATGTTTCGAAAATGAGTGTTGCCCTTGAACAGATTCAATTCACTCTGTACAGGGAGAATTCTAGTGTTTCGGAGTACTTTCGGTGTGATTCTTTCAAAACATGGGAAGAGAGTCTCCGAAATGACATCCTGGAGAGAGTCAGGAGTACATTTAGGTTCCTGGCCTTTCCTCTACTGCCACCACTACCACCACCACCACCACCTTATTCAGATCCATTTGAGAAAGCTCGCCCGGATATCAAGCACTCAAATCAAAATGTACCCAAAGCCTTATTGTCATCCTTATCACCTCCCTCATATAAAAGAGTGATGGAGTTCTGAAGACCATTTCCGCTTATCCCGAGACGAGTCCTTTCCTGGCCCAAGTGTCTTTCAGGAAATAAAGTGTGAAACGAAACTACTACCGCCACAACTACGGCCCAAATTACTCCGAATACCTCTCCAGAAATATGGATTTATTACTCTATAGATTCATGTGTGAAGAGGCCTCTCTCCCTCTCATTTCTGGGCTCGGGATGTAAAAAATTGAAGAGTGAAAGTCCCACTCTTGAGTAGAATGAGAAGAGCTGGTGTGTGTATAATAGGAGGATTAGTTGTTGTTAAAGAAGTTTACTGAAACTAGATGAACCTTATCAAATCCCCTTTCACGTGAGTGAGGACAGATCCCTTGGGTCCTCGATCCTGTGAGAATCCTAGTGAAAGTAAGTTAGGGGGAGGATTTCGAGGCCGAGGATCATAAATCCTACTCAATAATAATATGAGAGTGTAAATCGTGGCAAAGGTTGATACGGGTGTGATGGGAGAGAGGAGTTTTTAGTTGATGACTTGAGATTCATTCTTTGGGAGTTTATACCCCAAAGATAGGGGTATATGTTGGATATACCCCTGATTGAGCCTGAGGAAAGGGGTAGATTAAGGGCTAAAGTAGACAAAGGCGTAAAAGGATGATGAATGGGCAGGGGCCGATATGGAGAAAGTCAAGATTCTAGGAGATCACTTAAGATTTTGTAATTAAAATACCATTTAATTTAAATAAGGAGATAGGGACTGAGTAGATCATCCCTGTCTTTGAGCCATGAAGAAGCTACTTGCCAATTACTCGGCCTTCTTCCATTTCACCAGTTCCCAGCTGGATTCCCATATAAATTATATGGACGGAGATTTCCAGAGACTTTCTCCATGTTAGTTAGAGGGAGGAGAAAGTGTACTTATGGAAATGAGAGGGATATTGTATGTATGTGAAGTTCATTTGCTCCTTCTGGAGAATGTTGGGTTTGAATTCGAAGGAACTTTGGCTAGAGATATGTGAGATACAAATCTCATTGGATGAGGAGGAGGACGGATCGGAATTTATTCCTTGGATCTGAAGCATTGCTCTAGTATATGGGATCTTGTAGCTGGGATCTGGAATTTGGAATATCATCTCATATCCTCGGAATCTACTCCCAAGTTCCTCGCACAATTAGTTACTTGTTCAAGCCATTCGAGTGGAACAAGACTGTTTTGACAAGGAGTGGAAGGATGTAATATTCTCTTGGGAGAATATACACTACAAATCCCCATGAAATGATATACTGAGAGAGAGAGAAACAGAACGCCTTATTTGTTAACCAAACTTGGCATCTTCTTCTCTAGCACTCCGACCAACAACACTAGAAACTATGTACTTCCCGTGGAAATAATGTGGATGATGTAGAACTGGTCTCGTTAATATATCAGACACCAGCTTTTTACACAGTTTTTGTTGGGTTTTAAACTATGTCGGCTTAGAGTTTAGGAAAAAGTACATCCTTCCAAGCCTGATATTGCTTTTTCTGTAAATTTGAAGCTGGAACTAAACGGAGAAAGCTGCCTGCCAGCGAAGTTGCAAACATCTCCAAATATACGTTTCCGAAACAATGAAACTGTCGTAATACCATTAGGCAACCATTCCAATTTCAATTAAACTACGCAGAGTCGGTTAAACTGTTTGGAAAAACGCTCTTGCCACATGTAGCGTGGGGTAAGTGAGAAATGATTCCTCTCTCCAGGAAAAAGTTGAAGGGTTGAAAGGTCTACTGGAGCGGATGGAAATATGTCACTGAATGATGTTCCTACGAATTATTCTGCCTCCCGACTAACGACTACGGTTATTATACTCTGCTCAATTATGACCACATTATACTCCGACTACTCTCTCGTATCATAAATTAGAATGGAGCGACTAAATATGTCTGCAGGGGCCTTAGGGAAGCCCATCTGGTGATTTAAGGACCGAGGACCTCTTAAGTTGGTGGCGGTGGTGGTGGAATTCGGATTATTATTTTGATCCCAGAAACGACGAGGATCTAATAGTGTGGTGAAAATGGTTCATGGTATTTAATGCGACACTCTGATGGTGACATGGTTATATTATGAAATCCAGCATGTAGCTTGTTATCATATCAAGACATTTACGCATAAGAACACATCATCCATCCCAGCTCCACAGATGTTTCCCTGATCCATGTTTAAAATGCTGCTGCCGGGATGTAAAGCGTTTCCACTCCAACATTTCATAGCATGATCGAAGAACTGTCGGAATAACGGATGGGACCCGAATTTATCTCCTCCTCCTTCTGGTCTCTCAGTCTAGTTCCGCCGAGATGGTCAGGAATAAATTGAGTGAAAAAACCACCACGGACCTTCTACGGCTTCTACAACGCTTCATGGGTGGAATGCTCAAAGTACAAATAACAAAATATAGGACGGATACGGGATAGAAAGTCGGGGTAAACAGATCCGTGTGTATAATACAAGATCCATCCCTCGCGTCCAAAATCATGTTCCAAATTCATATATTATTTAGGAATAATAGAGCGTTATTCCTCCCGCACTGTCTCCTTGTTCGAGACTTGCACGGTTCCCTGCTCCGGCCATGTTCCAAGGATAGCAAGTCTTTTAAGGATAAATGTGGTCCAGTGAGACGTGAAAGTGGATAACTTAAAGGATGGAGAAATATCCGTTCGAGTTTAAGGAACTTGAAAAATTACGAACTCACTGAACTCTAAGAGTAAACGGGGGGAAAGGGTTGAAGAGATCTTGTCTTCTTCGCCTCAGCAAATGTCTCTCTTGTATGTTTACAATAACATATCCTCTCGTAATTCCATTCTCTTCCTCTGCATACCTCAAACTCAGCCTTACGGAGAGAACAACAGAAATAACAGGAAAGTAGAGTTCTAACAAAACCACGGAGGAAAGACAGCTTTCCACGAATTTGAGGCAGGATAGGAGAATGAAAATAGTGGAATATTTTTGAGCATCCTTACTTGTAGAGATAGTGGAGGTTTGAAGGTTGTAAGGAGGTATAGGTATATAGAAGTTATCTATTAAGAGCTGGAATGCTTTCTCCAGAGAGACAGAGAAATGGAGGCTGGAAAAGCCACACACAGCCCTGAATTTTTAAGGTAAATTGAGAAGGAAGAGGAGGATTTAGAGACGAGGGAGATGGATTCCCGTGGTTCGGAGAAGGTACTTTTACTTACGGCATACTTAGTACTGAGTCTACGACTTACTTACTTCCATTTCTACAAAATATAGAGAGTTGGATGAGCAGGATCTGCTTTTTGGGGTTTTCACTTACAGGAGAGGATAGAATAGGAGAAAGGCTCCGTATTTGGCGAAGAGATTTCGGGTTTAGATAAGGAATCTAGAACCCAACTGTAGATAAAAGTAAGTAGAGGACTTTGAGGGACGGAAGTAAGTAATCGGAGATGCAGAAGGATGGGTTAACCGTGCAATGGTGAGTGAATCGTATGATGATTTGATGATGGCTTGAATGGCTTGTAGTTCTGGTGCTACTTCTTGCCCTTTATCTCCTCTGCTATGGAACTACAAGGGTGATGGTGAATGGTGAATGAATGGCTGTAGTTGTAGCAGGCTTCTCTATTCCTAGTTCCGTTGGGAAAGCTCCCGTACGAGTTTAGTATGGAGAGTTGCGATGATACATTTCGGAAGAGGTGAAGACGTGGATTTTAAAGGTTCTAGCGACTGATTCAGTTAAAACCAGTTCCTAATCGGGGTGGACTTGAGGTTAAGGTGGCTGAGGAACGAGATTTCACAGCTCATTGAAATCGTTAGAGAGATGCTCTGCTCTCCGAATTCTTGTTCCGTGTTTCAGGTGAATTTGGAAGAAAGCTTATGTTTCAATTATTATTGACAGTGGTAGTTGGGAGTACAGGGAATTATCATTCATGGTTGACTGCCATGCTATCTTTTCGTGGAAAGTTCCATAGGGTCTTGTACAGTTGCTTGTAGCTATTCAGAAATAAGTAGCTTCTTCGATAATGGAAAGGGATTTATACGCCAGGAGAGGATTTTAGAAGAGGAAGACATTGCTTGGACAGGTTTAAAGATTGGGGAGGAACAGTTGCTGATTCTGGCGGTGGTGGTGGTCCGTTAGTAGGGATTAAATAGGAACAGAAGAGTAGTGAATTGATATCTGTAACGAGGATTTCATTCAAGTGTGACTAATAAACTCGGAGTAGATTCTATTCGCATGACTTCCCTCAACAATTCCATCTCATTCATTGTTAAGGAAGGAAGCCCTTCCGACTCTTCTCATTCCTATTGACCTTTATAACGAATGTATATATTTCTTCTGAGTTCTAGAAATATATAGGATTTTACACTCACTAACCAAAAATACACTAACTTTATGAATATTTTGCATCGGGGTCAAATCTAAAGAATTCAAACTCTTTCTGTCTTCCTAAAAAAATTATTTAAAAAATGAAACTTCACTAAAACTTCCAGGAGCAACAATTTAGAATCTCAAAGTAGTCAAAATACGTCTCTTCTATTTCATTTGCGATTTGCTTTCCCAGGAACAACAACCTAACAAATATTGTATAGAAACAGGGAATAATAGACCAAGGACCCATCTATACGAACCTAATTTCTAAGGTTCCTAGTACAAAGGATTAAGAACGGTATTGAAATTCCCTTCAATTTGCAAAGCCAACTGTGAAAGAGACACTTTTTATAGCTCTCCTTGAATCCTTGAATCGAATTTGTTCCGCCGAGTCAACAAATTCAAACGGACTTTTCAAAACAAGTCATTCCATTAAATTGAGACTTACTTTCGTCTTACGAAACTACACAAGACCAATACTCGCCTCTGTTCTTAGTCTGAAGATCGCCCAGGCCAAGGAGAAAGGCCTAGCGAAATGAGTAGGATTGAGCGGAGAATAATAATAATGTCGACTATAGAATTCGAAATCGGTCCTTAGGACACACTTGAGGACCATAACTTTTCCATCTATTATTAAAAGTTTTAACGGGCAATTGTATTCTTTTAACTAGGGGTCTAGAAGTAAAGTTACTTACCTCCAAAACCCAAGTCCAACTTCCCCGAACTTGGGATCTTTAGATCTATTTTGTATCAATGTTTACTCAACCGTATAAATAGTTTAAGAAATTTTCCTAACTTCCACCTTCCTTTGCACAAAATAAGCTCTGTCTCTCTCTTTACCTAGACGTGCTCATCTAACTTTCTAAGGCTCTGGAAAGAGAAGTATACGCTTTGTGATCATCTATATGTTTCATATAGACATTGATATATCCTATGTTTTCACAGACATTTACCTTCATCTCCGCCCTATGTAATTTACAAGGGTACTCTACTCTCTTGCAAAATAAAATGTAATGGTGAACGTGTGGAGAACATTGCCAAAGAACTGTTCTTGACTCCCACGAACTAACAATCTTCTGGAGAGAGAGAGAGAAAGGTCTCTATACAGACATTGTAGTGCTAACAACGTGATCAATTCTATCTTATAACAATAAAGCCCTATTGTTTTACTTATCCTTTGGCAGGGCAGACAATCTTATCCGCCCTTTTAGAACACTATTTATGGCCTGACTTTCCCAGTACCTTGGAAGGGGAGGCGGACGAGGGGGTAATGAGATAAGTTACCTAGTCTCACGTAAAAGATTACCACTTCTGCAGAGTTAGAGATAAATTACAAGGGAACCTTTCCTCCTCCGTGTGGTTGCAACGGGAATCTCACAAGGGAACATTCCCAACTGTACCACCCCGATATTTTTCAAACCGGTCTCATTCGAAAGAGGAATTAAAATAATGAAACTTTAATATAGGAACTATGGGTGCATAAAATATATTTGACCTAGTAAAGTAGGTCGGAAAGTTCGAGACCTGGCGCTGTTTAAGGGATTCCTATGGTAAATCCCCGTTTACATTTTGCGAAAAGGCTGGATCAGCGCAATACTAATTTGGAGGGTCCTCCAATGTTAACTCCCTATCTCCATCGCGACTTTTGAGAGAAAAGGGATGAAAAGGGGAAAACTCGACTTTCTCCTTTTTCTCCCCTTCTCGCCCACGCTAGTTTTTCACTTGAAACTCGCGGTCCTTGACCTTCCCACCCACTTTACTAGGTCAAATATATTTTATGCACCTATAGTTCCTATATTAAAGTTTCATTATTTTAATTCCTCTTTCGAATGAGACCGGTTTGAAAAATATCGGGGTGGTACAGTTGGGAATGTTCCCTTGTCAGTAGGAATTATTATCCTCTCTGCCACCCGTAAATTTCAACCCAATTAGCTCATCGGGATCCCTTATTGATTTTATTGCCCAAGCCACAGAATTTAAGAGTAGCATTTATTAGAGGCCCTCCTCTGGGCCTGGAAATTGGACCAACGGTTCAGTAACAGATAGTATTAATGAAATTTTGACCTGGATGAAGTCGCAATATAAAGGGAATCTAATTGGCAGGAGTTTGAATGCGAACCCGGTACCGTAACAAATAATAAGTCCTTCAACTTTTTTTTTATTGCTGATAAAACCATTTAGAAATCTCTGCCTCGGAAATAAACTCCTGTATTTAATGGCCAGAGATGAAGTAATGTGCGAAATGTGGTATTGAAGTCCAGCTCTGGTCGAAGGTAACTCATTGGCTTGGGGAAGTTTTATGATAAGATTATAACTTTTAACTGGTCCAGGAGGGTGCCTGCAGAATATTTAATCGTTACAATGGAGTTTATATATATCTTTACTCTGGAGTAGGACCGGATTTGTAAAATGGATTATTTCATCCCGTATTTTGGAATTGGGATCAGGATTCTGGGATCATCCATTCCTAATAAACTCTGGACTAACTCTCAGCTCTCTATCTACCTGACCAACGAGAGCGGGGGAAAGTAATCTCATTTAATCCAGCTGCTGTGGGAGTATTATAGTAAATAAGCGTAGCTATATTCAATTATTTCCGTTCCGACCCGATCGGGTATTGCAAAATCCCTGTGTTCTTTAGTGAGGCTTTTAGAACTGGAACCCCACCGAGTTAGTAAATGTCACTCAAAGTGAGGACGGAAGGCGTAAATATTTTACGCCTTCTAATGGATGTGGTTTGACTTGAAATAGTTTCCTTGAGACTTGAGCTGTTTTATCGAGCTGTTCTGCCTTGCCCTTTCCAGTTGTCTTGTCCTCGATTCCTGGAGAAAGTTGTCCTTTCCCTGACACGGCAAGGTCTTAAAACCTTGACAGGGCTGAGTAACGGTATTATTAGAGCTATTTAAGTCTTTATATTCGACAAAGCCGTAAAAATATTGTAAAGTTATTGCTTACGACATAACCGCTTCGGGATTGAGGTAGTTTCAAGCATGGGAAATCATGGAAAAGTCTGGTCAATCGGAATGAGTGAGTGACTGAGTACGAGATTTTTACTTATTCACCTTGAGGGACTCAAGTAGGTGAATAAAAAGACAGCTCTAGATTTTTATGACCGAATTCCACATTTTTCTCCCTCTTCCTCCTTATTATGGATACTTGAACGGAATGAAAGATAAAATAAAATATAAAATAATATGGCATACTGTAGAGCCGGGGATCTTAACCGTTTCCGTCATCTCAGCAAAACGAAATGACATGGGATGAATAGGAGAGACTATCTCCTATCTTATGAGCATCTCATTTTTCATCCGGCTTCCTATTCACATTCTGTAGTATTCGTGAGAGGAAGTGAATTTATGCACATCATCGACGTTATTATTATCAGGAGCCTTGGTACATTGAAATGTAATCATGCGAGCTGTAGCAGTATATAACCTACCTCTACAGGCTATTCTAAATATATGCAGTGCTGTCCTTGGAGATGGTTCGGGTTCCAAAATGCCAGGATTTGAAACCTGTTCATTTCGTACACTTTGTCTCCTTGCAGTAGTGCAGATTTGACGTTTAAAATCGACCTAGTTGGTAAATTATTGAGCTGAAAGTTCCGTTTAAACAGGCTATGTTTCTTACTCTGCTAGATTTTCGGGAGAAATGCAGGATACAGCTAACTGACTTACAAGAGAGTGGGTCTAAGGTATTTTGTTGTGAAGGACTTTGAAATGGAATGGAATTTAGAAATAGCCTAGTCCTCTAAGGGATAGGGAGGGCAGGTGAAGCAACGATTATCTAGGAGTAAAATTGGGTTTGGGAAAATAATGTGTTCGTGAGATGAAACGAAATTGGAGAAAGTTCCGGAACAGATTGGAGCTATTGAAGATGATGAGTAGATGAAATCTGACACAGTCCCTGTTTATAGGGTTTCTCCTCTGAAGATGACTTTCCAATAATTTTCTATTCTAATACATTACAGGCATCATTACAACAGCGTTCATTGGATTCAAATTTCAAATTTAAAGGAGAAAAGAAATTGCGATGCGTTTTACTTTAAAGAAAAATTCTAAAAGGAAAGATATAAGAAAAGGCTCGGAGAGGAAATTAAATCTGAGTCCGGAATGGGAAAGTAAGAGGAGCAGAACCATAGTCAACCCGTTTGCTGTTGTATTTCCGAAATAGGATGTTATGCTTTTGAGTTCAGATTGAGAGTTCAGACAAGGTTTTGGGGGATTTGCAAAATATTTACGATTTCCAATAGAAACTCCGATTTCGAAAATATTGACAACAAACGACACCTTAAATTATCCTTACGCATGTTCATGCCGTAAACTACAATTAACACCCCGATAATTCGCCCTATACACCTACAATATTTTAATATACATTAGTACGTTGTTGAGTTACATTTCAGTGGAAAATTTGACCTTGGCCTTCAACCAATAAGCTCGTAAAGGGTACAGTTAGCCAATGTAAAAAACTACATCTTCACATGTACATTCAAAAATCTTATTTTGTACTTCAGATACTCGAAAAGATTTATTCCTCTCGTCAGAATTTCGTTTAAATCAGTATTGCAGAAATTGGTGGAAGAAGGACTTGGATGGATTTTCGAATCCTTCCTTCTGCTCCATCAACTCGCGTAATATTTATTGCTCAAAATAAATATATCCTCTCGTTCTTCTAGACCACTATAGTTTACGCTATATTTTCGCTCGTACAAAAATACGATATTGAATCTGGGATATTAAAAGTGGGCAAAAAAGATCCGCCTGGGGAGGGGAAATAAGGAAAACCTGAAGAGAAAGTTGTTTCTGCCAGTTTCGGGTATTTTGCATTTCGGATGTCTGAGCTGTTATGTTATCATGTCTTGTGTATTTGTAGTCTATGAACTGCAACGTCTACAACATTATGCTCTTATATTCCCTTCCATGTCGATACAAAACCCTACAGGGTTAGTGGTTAGTTAGTGTAATGGTATGAGGGGGCCTGCTGCTGGAATTTGAATCCGTACGAGTCTAAGGGAATCTACTTGAGATATGTATTTTAGAATTTGATGTGACACTTCTTATTCCTTTCCTCTCCATCTCTCCTGCTTTTTGGCAAAAGTTGCGAAAAAATTCAATCGGCTTTGAATTACGGTGTTTGGATCTGTATCCCTAGAATATGCAGTTACATGTTTGAATCATCATACAATCTTCAACGTTCATCTCTGTAGAGGAGTTCCAGATGTAAATTTTCCTACCTATTTAAGTAAGTTTGAGGAAAGGGAGTGGATCTGAGATATTCAGTTCGTGAAATTGACAGATATCCACTTGATATTTCCAACTTAAATCCCCTCCCTATCCCGTTTTTTAAATTATCTCAGCAGTTCCTGGATTCTAAATCTTAGATCTCACGTATATTTTTCTACGATTGGATTATAGGATATGCATGAATTTATATGCGGCTTGAAATTCAAATTCCAGAGTGCCACTTTGCCAGTTATCATTTACTCCAATGTCAACCTGACTTTCCCTCTTTATGTTCTGCTTCTGCAGCACTTCAAGAGTTTCAAAAATCTTTGCGAGTCCATTCAGCAGTTCCGTACTTCTACATCGTAAAGTATATCATGTACTACGAAAGATGCTGATAAAATCTTAAAACGAAAACGGCTTCGTCCTGGTTTGATGGATAATCAATTCCCTCCTTGTTGCAATGCCGGTCACATATTCCTTCAAAGTACCAGTGACTTCGACTGCCTTTGCATTTCTGAAGTCAAGTCAAAGGGATCAGGGTCCTAAATTTCTTCAATTTTTATCATGAAATTGGAAAGTTTGTATTTTTTTAGAGAGAGCAAGGAGATATGGATGTTACGTTAAAGTGGCGGATAAATAATAAATATCCTATTTCCACGTAACAACAATATATCAGACACTGCATGCAGAAATCTGTAGCACTTCCTGCGTTTTCAACTGGCTTTAAAGTTTCAAAATAGAAACCGTACTTTTCGAGACATCAAAATAGAACTAAAGAGAAAGTCAATGCGCTCAAATGAGTTCTGTCTGAAACTTCCAATTTCCACTTTCCCTTCATCTCAAGTTTGTTTGAAGATTTTTTCTGATTCAACCAATAAAACAGTTTCAGGTCAACACTACAATACAAACTAGCATGAGAAAAGGTCAGTGTCAGCTCGTCCTGGAGTTGTTTAATAAGTGCTCACTGTTTACCTCCGACTTCAATAGCCATGAAATTACTTTTCCTCCAGGATAAAGAAAGTTCAAAGAACTGTCTGTTCCGTCCTTCTCTGTTGAAGTTGGGCAAAGAGTTAGCAGGTAGCGTAGATTCGATCGGGAAAGAAATACAGGATTCAGGGCACGAGACTATACCACGGGCTGTGTATAAATAAATGCCAGCCCTCAACTGCATAATTTAAAAACGTTTAAAGAACCTGTCCAGAAGTCAGACTTGAACTTTGACGGTGGTGGTGGTGGAGGAAAGAATCTTTTGTTGTATCCTCTACTCCCGATCTTGGGATAAGGTACGTAAGAATCGGAGTAGACGTAAGATCTAAAGAAACCCGTCACAGCCGAGGTTCAACCTGGTAAAGTGAAATTATTCTTAGAATTCCGTCGACGAACATCGTCCAGGATGAATAATTCAGCCCTCAAGGAGCCAATTTGTAATTCATATAAGCTGCTCGGCTATAAGCTACACTTGGTCCGACTTCTTAAGTTTCTTTTAATTGAAATTACCAAGCCCATCCGGGATTTATTCTGCATCCACTACCACCACCCAACTGTTAAAAGGGCGAGAGAATGGAACGGCCATGGACGGAGTTGTATTAAGCCATTTTAGCCGACTAATTTGCCAACAGACTGCTCGCTTATCCCCTTAAGTACTGGTTAAATGGATTGTAATTAAAGATGTGATTAGTATTCAAGAGAGCATCCACTTCTTATAGCAACATAAAGTCTAAAATGAGATTCAGTGTTTCAGTCGTTTTTTTTATATTTTTTGCAGTTCAACAATACGACCTGGAACCTGCCTCCTATTGCTTGCGACTTCTACATCGCCATGGATGTGACCTGTAGTACTTCATCTATACTAAATCTTGTGGCAATCAGTATTGACAGGTAAGAAGGAATTGGTTTTTAATCCTCCTTTTTCTTTTTTTAACATAACTTGCATTTGACCCGACAACTGCTAGATACTTAAGGCCTTGATTTATGATGTTTTTTTTATATTAAATCCGGGTTTATCACAAACAACTGCATGGTTATTTCCTTGTAAGTTACTGTACAATGGAATCACCTCAACTGTCCGATGAGTTTTGTCAAAGTAATATAGATGTTTTTATCGAAAAGTCATTTTCTAACGCAATACTGTTTTTTAATTTCTCCAACCTGAATTTTGTTTTTTCTCTAGTAACAAAGCCTAGAAAGGCTTAAAAACGCCAAAAGATACTTTCTCCTCTCCCATTGCTGATAGCTAATATTGCGATTTTCGTAATCAGTATGGTTGTAATACCCTATCTACATGTTTCACTTCAAAATTTCGTCGGACAGTTCAGAGCCTTCCATTGTAAGTTGCATAATTCCCGTCCCGAGTGTTTACATTATTTATTCGTTACGAACAAGAAGTGGAAAGCTATATGATCTTGTAGATTTCCCTGTAGTAGATAGGTGGATATAATTTTCACAACGTACCTCGTCTTTTTGCTCATTTTTACAAACGTTAGCAACATATTAAAATTGTAACGACGTTATGGATATACATTATAGAGATAGGTAAAGTGGTGGTACTGGTGAAGACGGTGGTGGTAGGTGAAGGTTAAAGTGATAAATGAACCGGAGGTGGCTATAAAACATGATGAAAAAGGGCTTATCAGGGCCATTAAGTGCAGAAGGAGTGCTCAAGAACTACGTTCTGAATAACAAAGCCGAGAGATAATTTTTTCCTGCTTTCTCGCACACACTTTCTCCACTCTTCATCCTATCTACCTCACATTTTGTCCTGAGGAAAGGTTTATGATCCTATGTCTGATTTGTGTTCTTTAACCACATTAAACACAGATAACCCTATCGCCATATCTTACCTCATGTGCTAAAAAAGACCAGAATCTGGAAACTAACATCAATTTTAGAGCATTCCAAAGATTGATCAAATCTCAACAGTGCTGAAAAGGTTTAGGACAGGGCTCAGCCCATTCATACGTAGAACTCAAATAGTTTTTGAAGAAGTTATGGACGGTGTTTGCAAAGCGGATTAAATTCCCTCTCAGTCTGGCCGATATTTTATAAGACTTTGGAACAACCTCGGGATGAACTGTTGACCCAGCGTAGTTAATTTGTATGAGGTTGACGTTAATCCTTAACGGCTTGGAGATTCATCTTGATTTTATCTTGAGATGGAAATAGAATCTTATTATGCAGTATATGTATAAGAAGGTATCTGAGATACGAAAAGAACGAATGGTTGATGAAATCTCTTGTCAATTTGGCTTCAAATTGTATGGATTTAGATAGCTAATTGCAATCCTGCATAATATTGATTCTGTTAATTGGACTTTAATTATGCGAGTTTAGCTAAATCATTACCTGTTTAAGTTTAGCTAAATCATTACCTGTTTCCTCGGAATGAGAGCAAGGATTAATGCTAGTTAATTACCATCTGACATTTGTAGCTTAAGAAGCTGTTGACCTTTGCATCTGATTGTAAGTGAAAGTGCAAATAAATTAATCCCCACTATTCTAGAGCTTCTTCTGATTCTGTTCGTATGACATTTACTATTTTACTAAATGTAATTAAAAATAATATTGCAAAATTTAAAAAAAAATCCGAAAGTGCCTGTTTTTTTCTCATTGTGCATTGACCCTGTAAACAGAAACTCACAAAAAAATGTTCGAGTTATCTTCGTCTATGAGCCCGTGACGTCAATGTGAATTTTTAATCAAAGCATTTTAGAACTAAATATTGACGCTTGTTCATGGATGGCTAGACTGATCTATAACATCTAACATATATACAATATATCTTTAAACTATTACTGTATCCTGCTGGGAATAAATCCATGCTGCTGCTCCTTTTAGGATTAAAATGTGCAATATTAGATCTGCTCCGGAAAAGCCGTTTTAAATCATTTACAAGATATTTAGAAAATTGAAACTAATGCACACGTAGCATTATAAAAAGTTGCAATTTAAATTTTATCCCATCATCAGTCAAAATCTAGATGATTTTTTAGCTCGAGCAACATTTTTAATTTAGTTCTGGCTAATATCGATATTGCTATGATGGATGATGCAACTGAAGGGAGATATTAACGTTAGCTAACTTTAGGAGCTGTCATCTGCCGCAGATGACGACCTGACAGGAGATATATTATTTTTAAGCACAAATGTATAGCATGTTATTAAATTGAATTGCCAGAGACGCCTTTTCCTTGTTGAGGTTCGAGAATCACGTTTCATTAGGAAGAAATTGGTATTTGCAGTATGATTCCAATTCCAAATCGCAGCGTCATTCAACTTGAAAGTTATATCCGACCCATTGCGTTAAGAAACGATAAGATTAGGATCTATGAATGCAAGTGACACATACAGAAATTTTCTAGAATCTGGAAGGATTAATGTTTAAAAAGTAAATTAATTTTGTAGTTTTAGACTGGCTGATAGATAATTATAGTCTTGGATTTAATTACGTATATCGATATTGAAACTGTTCATGGTGACATTGGCAATTAATAGTTTTACTTAATCTTTCACGTAATGGCTTCAAATATTCGTTTTGACATTATGCTGAAAAAACTTGATATAATTTGATAAACTTTGAACAAAAATAGCTTCATTTTAGATCCAGTTTATTTTAAGGTGAGCTGGAATTGTCATTTAAAATCTGAAAGATTAGCTGTAAATCAGATATGGGATGAAAGAAAGGGTTTTTGTAAGTAGATCTGTATTGTGGATATTCATGAAGTAAAACGCGTTTCTTTTTATTAAAAAAAGTTCCATCTCAAAATGGATCTGGTATAAAATTGCAGAATAAAACAGTTTAGCAGTTAAATTATGTGAGATTTTTAACCAGATTTGCCCTAGCTTAATTTTTGCCTGTCAGAGAGACAGAAGCTTAGAAATGCTAAAAAACACAATGCATAGGTTTTAACTTAGGTAAAACAGTTTAAAGTCCAATTGACTTTTGAATGTTGCAAAGCAAGTTGGTTTGATAAGAAGTGACAAAATAATATGCCAATGTGCATTGTTTGATAGAACGATGGACGAAGGTTCGTACGTAATTGATTAGGATACATGCTCCTGATAACAACGGCATTGGGAATGACAGAAAACAATTGCGTCAATTTCTTCGCTGACACTCATATATATATACTGCAAATTCCAACTGAGCTTATCCAAAATCAGAACCCGTCATATCAAATCATATTCAAAATGTACGGAAGAATAGCCCTGATTGTATTTTTAGCCAATTTTATTTCTTCTGACGTCTTGGTAAGCTTTATCATTATATTGCAAGCAACTTAATTTATTCAATATAACGAACTAATTATTCATTGGCACAATCATTGTAGGCAGAAATAGAATGTCCTTCAGAAGGGGTTTCTTACGTCCCTGCCGAGGATTGTACCAAGTACTACATCTGTGCTCAAGGAGAATCCGCTTTAATGACATGTCCAACCGACCTATACTTTAGTCCTGAAATTCATGAGTGCGACTTGAAAGAAAACGTGCCCGAATGCCAAGGGGGAACTCGGCCTCCAGTAACTGTAACTGACAGTTCGACGATTGACATTGACACCACCACGGCTATAGTTATCTCGACCTCTTCGACGCAGAAACCCCCGGTTGAGACTAGTTAGTCGTATTTTTTTGTTTTTTTATATATTTTTATTTTCTGAATTTATTCGCATAAACCTTATCAAATTATTTTAGTACGAAATTGTGGAGAGACAATTGTGGCTAACGAAGGATTTATTGAATATAAATTGAACGAAGCGTATCTAACGAATCAAAGATGTGCTTTCATTATCCGAAGTGTGGATCATTCTGCGTTTCTATTCACCTTAGAAGAGCATGGACTTGTTGAGGACCCCAGTATCAAAGGTGGTCCTATTAGTATTTTCAGTTTCGGAAATGAGGGCATTCTTCTCGACACTGCTCATTTGTGAGTACTAAACGGGCTAATCAAAATCTTTTACAATTATTTTTTTTAATTATAGTTAAAAATAACCAAACAATCAATGGCTTGTAATTTCAGAGGACCTCCTAACCCACTATCTCAAGTTTTCATAACGGGTTCGGTAGTAGTTGTCGTTTTCCGATCTGAAGATTATCTTGGGACTGGTTTCCGTCTTCGTTTCGAGGCAACTGGAGTTGCCAATGAGAATGGTATTGAACATTGGGACGATTTGATAATGTCGGACGTCCCGGGGTCATTTAGCTACCCGTCTTCGGGGTCATTCTATGAAGACAATACCCTCTCTCTTTTCGTTGTCTCAAATAATCATAGTGACATTACCAGTCTGTACCAGACTCTCCAGATTTTTGTTACGAATGTCGATTTCGACGTTTGTGGAACGGGTTGTGAGTGTGACTTTTTGGCCGTCTACTCATTTTCTGGGGGCTCCATAGAACAACTAGAACGGTTCATTAAGAATAAATTAAAATTTTATAAGCATGCATTTGCTTCTCAAATACTAATTCGCATGTAATTACAGGTTGTGTTCTGATGCTGAAGAGACTAATTTTGTTACGAAGGGGATTTTTATCCTCGCCTTTAGATCTGATTCTGGAGTACAAACTAAAAACGGTGTTGGATTTTCCATGGAATGGAGGATCGTTGAGAGTTGATCTTAAATTTGTATTTGAATAAAAAAGCTGAACATTTGATCAACTGAAGGTCTTTTATTCTAGTTAATTAATTTCCAAAAAATCACAGCGAAAAATGCAGTAGTTAGATCATTCACCCTTCTGGTTAGAACATTCATACGATTTAAAAAAAAATGCTTAAAATTAATCTAGACAAAGACAAAGACTACAAATGCATTTCCCCATCATGATTTATTTCTTTGTATTCTAATGCTGAAGAGCTTCATTTGCATGAATTGTTATTACGGAATGGAAAATTTCCCGTTCGTCATTCTGCCGCCGCCCCAGTTGTCAATACTATTACGGTTGCAAGTTCTTATCAAGTATTATAAAAGTTAATTTAATTTCCATCTTCTAATCTTAAAGTTTTGCACATGTAGGGATGATAACATTCGGCTTTGATTATTTTTGACTTGATTATTACGCGACAAAAACTGTATTAATTTTATTGTTATCTCTTTGTAGCATGATTAAGAGTTACAATGACGTACAAAGTCATGATTAAATACCAACTCGAAACTTTAAATTCTGAGTCTCAATTGAAATTTATTGATCCAGAGAGAACTGTAAATCAAAAGTTTTGTTCATTACCGAACTCGCAACATTTTCTTGATAAAATGATCTCGAAGTTATTTCTCGTCTTCGTTTGCATTTCTTATTTAAATTGTTTGGTAAGTTACTTTATGACCCTTTTATGTTTTCTGGAATACGAATTTTGCAATCTATATTCTGCACTAGAGTCTTTCTAATTTGTTGTGCAGGAAAATGTACACATGATTAAATTCAATTCTAACTATCTAATGCAAAAAACTAGGTTAAAGCTCAGATCGAATGTCCTCCCGAAGGAGTGGATTTCATACCCGATGCCGATTGTACCCAATATTATATATGTTCGCATGGTGAGGCGGTTTTAATGATCTGCCCGGATGACCTATATTTCAACCCGGACGTCGATTCCTGCGATTTCAAGGAGAATGTTCCTGACTGTGTTGGTGGGACCAGGGCCCCTGTTATTGGGACTGGGACCTCAACAATCGGAACTACCACTGAACTCTTGACTTCTTCTGCTGATCCTATCACAGAAAGTACAACAAATTTACCAACTTCCACCGATTCCACGACACAACAACCCCCAGAAGGAATCTGTACGTCTTGGGTTATAACATGATATAAATTACTTAAAATCTCTGGGGAACTAATTTCGGGGAAAGATTACGACTTACTGCATTATCGTAAATGTTTGTAGTCATAATTCATACCTCGAAACAGTTTTGACTGATAATATTTATCTCTTCGTACAACTTTCAGAAAATTGAGTACCAATAGCCCAATAAACGGCTGTGAGATTCGTATTCTTTGGGTGGGGCAGTGGGGGAGGGGTTGTTCCTATTTGCTGAGCTTGTTCAGAGATTTAAAATATAAAATGTGTGCGTTAAGGTGTTGCAAATATAAGAGCATCTTTTTTGTCCCATACTTAAATCGTCGCCTCATTAAAATTCATTTTGAATTTTCCTATGAATACAGTAACGAACTGTGGGGACACGATTGTCGGAAACGTAGGAGTTATCGAATACAAACTCAATCAGGAATTAGAGGCCAACGAGAGGTGTGCATTTATCATCCGGAGTGTTAACCACTCGGCCTTTATATTCAATCTCGAAGAACACGGGCTGGCCGAAGACCCCTTGGTCGAAGGAGGTGCAATTAACATATTCAGCTTCGGACACATCGGGCAGTTGGACCATGTGCATTTGTACGGGCTTACGATCTTAGAGACCCGTGTGTCTCAATACAACTTAATCAAAATTAAAGATGTGTTGCTACTTGCTACAGGTTTTAATTAAATACATGCAGGGGGCCTCCAAATCCTTTAAGTCAGGCCTATGTCTCAGGATCTGTCGTAGTGGTTGTATTACGGACGGAGGGCAGAATCGGGACAGGATTTCGCCTTCGGTTCGAAGGAGTCGGAAATTGGGGCTTTGATTTTAAAGGTTGGGATGACACTGTAATCTCGGAAGCTCCTACAAGCATTAAATATCCAGAGACTGGTAATTATCGGGATGACATTTCGGCCTTGTTCGTTGTCTCAGCTAATCATAGGGCCGTTGAACCTTCGAGTGAACTCCAACTGGAGGTCATGAGTGCCGATTTCGACCCCGTTTGCTCTGGATGTCGATGTGACTTTTTACTAATGTATTCGTTTACTGAAAATTCGCTAGAACCCTTGGAAAGGTTGTCTTTTTAAACATATATCATGCTATTTAATTTGATTCCTAGCATTGATCTCTTTTATTCAGTAAACATATTTTACTTATCCTTTCTAGATTGTGCAAAAATGAAGACGTTTCTCGAGTATTTAGCACACAAGGATTATTTATTCTCTTCTTCAAGTCTGATTTCAGTAGCACTGGAACTGGGTTTTCTTTGAACAGTAGACTTTCACCATTGATACTCTAATATCTTAAATGAATAAATCCCAACAGTTTTGAATCAAAATACATACGTGCAAACACGACAAGATTCCCTAAAACTTATTGAAGTACACATATGTCTATAGGTATAATAGAACTGGAACTATTGATTAATATCCGCAATTTGGTTTAAACTGACAAAAATTCGAATGTTCTTATACCATCTTGTGATGTTACAAAATTCGAAGGTCTTAAAATTTGTGTCATGACTCATGATGATTCATGTTAACAAAGACAACATCAAAGGACTCTGGAATCCGACTCTAATATTCTAGAAAATAAAACTATCAGAAATGCACACTCTCAAAATCGTTTGAAGATCTTAGATCTTTGCATCCGTTTGCAGTGGTTCAGGCAGGATATCGAAATCCATATTTTTGTATCATACGCTTGTCTTAGTCGTGATCGGGTTTTGTAAACAAACAAAAAACATGTGGGGATAAAAAAAGATAAATATCCAAATCGCAAAATGTTATTTTGACCTCAACGTCAACAGACTTCCCGTTCCAAGTCATTTCCGGTTCCATTTTTAGTTCGTTCCCAACTCTTTACTATAAAGATAAGCCTCCTACCATCCTATTTGATAAAACACTTCCTACCGATTTCATGAAAGCAATTAGATACTGCTTCTGTCACCATCACGCATTCTTCCCTCTCAAGCAAATATTTAAGCATATTGACAATTTCAACCCGGGCTTCTAAAGTCGGTTCTCAACCCTGCTGTAGTTGATGAACAGCCCCGAAAAAAAGTTCAGATAACTTCAGAAGAAAAGTATGAGCAAGTATGTCATCGTTGGTTCCCAGGCACGCAAAATGCTCTTCTTCTGACAACATCTTTAAACATCCCGATCCCCACTCGGCCGTCTCATGAATGGAGATCTGGAGCAAATAACAATGATGTTGTTCCTGAAAATGTGAAAACAAAAAAGCCATAAGGTTAAACATCCTGTAAATGTATTCGATAACAACGGTTCAAGATCATTCCCTTGGAACTTCAAAGGGACTAATAAATCTTCCCTGAATTCCAAAATAAAATAGGAAGAAGAGGAGATAAGAATGAAAACAAATGTGGGTTAGTAATGCAAGCAAATTGCAAGATCCAAACCGCGTGTAATAAAACACGTATGAGAGATCATCCCTCATCTGTGGGAATAACAGGGCCGTTTTTTATGTAAAAGAGTTGACATTCCTCCAGGCGATAAGTCTCCTGTGTGAGATGTGCATTCAACTGATCTCCTGCCTTCTTGTCAGGTACGGGAGGAACCTTCATCATAATATTTTATACGGACAGGAAACGCAATTTCGGGCATTCTGGCATTTCGTTCCTAGCTTAGCGGAACAAGACCCTGTTTATGTATTATTTCCAGAATTTATAATAATCCCGTCACTTTCTCCAAGCGGATCCTGCCTCCGCGTCATTTTATCATTACTAAATGTTCTTCCCGCTTTCTCTATCCCGGTTGGATCTATCGTGTTCTTTTAAGCTTAAATAAGCCTCTGGACGCATACTATAACATGAAAAACTTTCTTTCCGAAAGAAATACCATCCATACAGACTGCATAAGACGATAGGATTGAATATAGAAGCGACTTTGAGCAGGCTTCTTCTAGTTATTCTGTAGGGAGAATGTATTGGATCGATATTTCAGCCTGCTTTCGACGAAAAATGAATGGACGACCCTTTCGAAGATCATAGATCAGCTGAATTTTTAATACTGAGAACTTGTCAAAGCGTCTTGCTCTTGATAAATGCTCTCCTGTAACTGTCAACAGTCTTCGTATTCTAGTTTTAAATGGATTAGTCCTATGATGGAAGAATTAAGCGTTTTATTTTATTAGTATGCTTTCTCAAAACACATTCGCTATACACCGCCATCACCACTACCCTACCGTCGTTATTGCCATTGCCCGTTTCTTATGTATCTTTTATTTTTCTGATCTTTTAGGTTTTCGTAACAAAATTGCATAAAGAATAGAACTGGGTTTCACGTTAGTGTAGGTTGCAAGTTTGAAGGTTTTCATCGTCCAAAGTTTTTGTTGTTTGGTACAGGAAATGTGTATTTTCCTTGTGTACGTAACAGATATTGTTGGTAGGGAATGATGGATGGGGTTTACTAATCCTTTGATTTGTATTGTGTAATATTGCAGATTCATCGCGGTGACACAGCCGATAAAATACGCCAAACACAAGAGCAACACTCGAGTGTGGCTAACGATCGTGTTCGTTTGGGTGTTCTCGTGTCTTGTGGGATCGCCAATTGTCCTGGGACTCAACACCCCCCCTGAACATGTCGACGTCTCATTGTGCGCATTTCATAACTACTACTTTGTCTTCTTCTCATCTCTCTGCTCTTTCTACATCCCTTGTACCATCCTTGTCTACCTCTACTATCGCATCTTCAAGGTAAAAACGTTAATTATACCCTCTTATTTTGTAGTATAGCGACGAGTACTATGCCAGACAAATTTCCCTGCAAGAAATCACCAAGTCCTGATAAAACCAAAAGATGAACAAAAGCTTAATTCTAGATGATATTCTGAGCCCTGGGAATGCAAAATTCCCCAAGTCCGGTGTAATTTTACCGAAAATTTACGGTATTCAATAGATAGTCACAAAATACGAGTATTTTCTTGGAAGAAATCTGGATTCGGTGACACTATTTTTAAATTGGTTCCAAACGCCAGGAAATACCACAACTTGTACTAACTTTACGAGATAGGTGATAAATTATAGATCACCTTTTGAGCCCTTGGATTTTAAAATTCTCTAAATCAGTTGTAGTTTTACTGAGCATTTACCGTATTCAAAAGATATTCACAAAATACGAGTTGAATTCTGCATCCATATTTGTCAAATTGTTTCTGAAAATCAAAAAATACCAAAATTTGTGCTAACTTTACGAGATGGTTATCATTTTAAAACATTTTATTTTTTTCGTTTTGTGTACCCATCCAGCAATTTAAAATCCTATATAAAACAAAGCTTGAAACCGGGCTGAACCCAACGGCCTTTTCTCCCCTAAAACAAACTAGCCAAAGAAAGTAGCCATAAATAGAAACAAAACATTTAATCCCCTATAATAGGTACATCTTGAATTTTATTCAAGTCCAGAGGCCACCTCCAAGCATCTAAATTTGATCTCTTGACTGCTGAAGTGCTGTCAAGAACCCTAACGGAAAAGATCTCTAGAGAAAGTCGAAGGAAACTAGTCACTATTACCAATCATCTCCTTCTCATTCAAACGTCGAAAGTTACCTCTACCTCCTGTCTATTTCAGCACAATCCTCCCTCATTCTTAAAACTTTCAAATAATTCGACTCAAGTTTAGTGCTTTGAAATTGTAATCATTTGTACAGGAGCCACATCCCAGCCCATTATCCATTAAACTCCACTTTGACTTTGAGACATCAGAGTCACATCTTAAGAGAGAGAGAAACGAGCTAGACAAATAATTCCCTATACTGCATACAAGGGCCCTTTGAAAATTCCTCCGAAAGTTTATCAGATAAGTCAATCCTGGGTAGGCTGGGTGGGAGATGGGCCATTGTTTGCCTTTAATCCCGATGAGGATGCACATTATCTTGGAAGTTTGATACGGGGATTAAGTTATCACGCTCTTGTTCCTCTTTGGCTTTGGCAGGAACTGACTGCCGAATAATAGCATTCCTCTCTCTCTCTCTTCTGTAATAAAGAGCTGACTGAAATAAAGACTTCTCATTCTCTCATATTACACATTACTTTGGGAGGAATAATGTCTCTTCCTTTAGCCATTCCCGGCTTTTAATGTTCTACAGTAAGTCATCGCTGTGGATTTACTTAAAGTTTCTAAAATAAGGTCTAATATTCTGTGACAGTCGATGGGTTATATTATAACAACTCTCGCCTCTATAACATATTAGGAGAGGGACAAAGAAATTTTAAAACAAAGTTTTCCTATTCCACCGATAGAATTAAGTTAGAATGAATTCTGGGCTGCCTTTGTGATTTCTTGGAAGAATGAGCACACATTTCCAGGGCGTGACTAATAAATCCCCCACCACATGAAGGAGAAAGTCGCTCCTTTCATTTCTTTGCTCCAGTGACTCGGTACACAGGGATGGAAACGCTAGGGCCTTTTCCAGGCCACTTTATTAACTCTCAGTTACTTATATTCCGATATTCAGAAGCGAGACTAATAATTTACACTGCCAGTGTGTATACAGGGTCTTTCATGAGAATCGGGGGGATCTCCGACTTTGATGACATTCGAAATTGCCGATTGGAGTTTGATTATGGTTTATAATTTAAATATAAGATTTGAACGCTGTATTCCTGGATTATAAGTTTTTAGATGATCGGGTTACGAAATGTTTTAGTGTTTTTCCGTTATCCAAGTGAATTGACGTTAAGATTTTTTTTTGTCTTAAACCACTTTCTTGGTTTGGATCATTCATTATAATCCTTTGGGTAAAAGACTTGGATTTGGATAGCTCACAATCAGATATAACTATTGCACAAAAGTCTACTTCTATTTCCAATTACCTTTTACTTTGGTTGTAATCGCTACGAGGAGAGAAATTAAATTTGAGCATACTGACTATTAAAATGTTTATGAGCCATTTCAACAGCCAACGGAGACAGACGTGCTCTCATATCACTCCTCCAAACTCTCTCCTTGTGCCTGCTTAGATAATATTTTTGCAGTAAAATGCAATCCTGCCAAGGAATTGAGGGATCTGTGACTTCTGATCTCCATCGTTATTGTGAATCTTCTACACAGTTGGAAAATCTTTTCGAAAATTTTGCCCAACAAGTTTCGATAAAACTTTGTAACACTTTAAACCAGACTTTCTGTGACGTTAATGTTCCTGTGCAAGTGAAACATATTCCATTGAAACCAGCCGACTCTAACAATTTCGCTGACTTACCCGGTGTACCAGTACCTTCAAGCATCTACCTTGCACGGATGCATATGCATTATGGGGAGCCCTTCACCCGCTGCGGAATGCCGACTTCACGTTATCAGACAATGTTCCTGCGGAGCGCTAGGACCCTTGAGGGACGCCTTGGGGGTTACCAGTGCCTTGACCTTGCTGCCGCTCGGGGAATCCGGAGGGGCGGTGAGGATACCTACCAGTTAAGGCTCCGTGGGACTACGAGCCAACGCCCTAACCCCGTTCTTTGGACATTTGATGGTGGTGGACTATAACTTTGGAATTCGATGTCATTTAACACCCTCTCTATCCGGTCTGCTGATCGTGCCTTATCTGCTATTTTGAGTTTAATTGTACCCACTATGTATTTACAAGTATAAGAATTTATTTATATCTTATTATTGTGCTATAAGTACTTTTTATATCTTTCCACTTCAACCTACAGGAATCTGTTGAACATAATCTTTTGTTTTCTTTACTTTACGATTGACCCGAATAACGTTTACTAGTATGCAATTTTTAATCTCATTTGAGAATGAATGTTGATAATTACACCCGATTCTTTATTATTCAAATGTTATATGTCATGCCTATATATTGGCGAATGTATCTTAAGTGAACACTTTCTATATCTTGTATGGAATTGTAACTTTGAATTTGCAAATGCAACTTTAATCTTTATTTTACATTGAAACAAACTTACATGTTAAGATTACCGTCTGTCTCTAGCAATTTATTAAGTTCCTAATTTAATAATGACTCTCAAGTTATATACAATTATGTAAACTGACGTACCTTCATGGACCAGTACTGGTCTTAAAAAGGATTGAATAAATATCTATCTATCTATCTATCTATCTATCTATTAAAATGTTTAGAGTTGTAATCAGTCTTTGGAATCAGTATAGATCTGAATTAAATTTAGATGCAATACAACTAAACCAGTTAATTAGTTTGTGGAAAAATGGGGCCGTTGAAACAAAAGTAATCTGAAACATAAAAAATTCTGCAATTTCTAGCGTTCCAGTTCGACTGGTTTTGAATGATTTTAAAGTTATACTCCGTTATAGCCAATAGGTGATGTTATAAATAACTTACAAGGCAACCAGAGTACCTTCTCCACACCTTTATCTTTTCAATATCCTTATTAAGATGAGTGTAAAATACATTTCAAGATATTACAAAAACCAGCAAAGTACCTGGAACACCCTGAATCTAAAAGTAATCCACGCATTAAACCCAAAGGATAACGTTCACTCGAGCCCTTTTGTTCCTCATTTGATTGAGGAATTTCATCAGTTTCCGGATTGATATTCCCTTCTTGTACGGATTAATTGCGTCCTCTTGTCAAAATCAACTTTCTCCCAAAGCAAGGAGCTATAGATTACAAAAGTAATAGCTCCTCCCCTTAAAGCAAAACCGAGAGCTATTGAATTTAAGACTCCCAATTATTGCATGATGCTCCTCCATATTCATCCACACAAAGGGATATAATACTTATTAATATCTATATATATGGACTAAATTCATATGGAACATAACGAACAGAAATAACGGCAGAGAAAGCAGTCGACATATATAAGAGTATAACACCACCAAGCCAATAAATACATTAACTTCATCATCACCCATTCTTCTCTGGGAAGAAAGTTCTTTATTCCCAGAGTCTGGATTCGAGTTCGGCGTAACATGCGTAAAAAAGTTAACTTCCCCTGTTCTTTTGGAAAAAACTTTGACTCCGTGGGGATTTCTCGATTTGGCAAAAACAAAAACGAGAGAGAGAAAGGAAAGTTTAATTGAATTTAATTAGCCCTCTTCCTCGTGTCAGTTTGAGATGAGGAGGAAGAAATAAGGGAATTTGTTTGTTTGTTGTCAGGATCAGGCAGGATTGTCTACTATATCCGTTCAGTTTAATCCTGTTTTGTTGGCTTCTCTCTGCATTAGCATCATCTTGTATCTAATTATCCCAGGAGAGGATAATGCAGTTAACTCCGAACTAGACTCCTCTTTTTATGACCAAGGTAAATTAATGAAAGTTAATGACTCAAAGTTCCTAATTACTTAAATCAGGTGATAAGGGAGCGAGCAAAGAAGGCATCGGGAACGGGGCACGGGAAGTCTGCTGGGGGCACTGTGATTGAGAATCTGGCTCAAACCAAGAGATTAGCCGAGACAACCCTTGGAGGTCCGTCCAGCCTCCCCATCCCCAAGTCACAGACGATGGACGACGAGAAGTGCACGAATACGGGGAGTGGAAGCCAGGTAGGTCACTAATTAATTAGCTTATTTTTAAACCTCTCATGGTCTACATTGATAATGTGATCGAGTCGGGTCTTGAGGAAAGTACAAAAAAATCCGAATATTACGAGCCTTCAAAAGAAAGATGCTTTTACTTTTACTCTTTCCCTCATCTTTGGTATGCCGTATTATGCGATGCCTAAAAGGACGGGGATTGCTTAGGGACAGAAGTAGAGGAGGGCAAGAGGGCTGAAGATAATGGATAACATGCTCTAAGCTTCCTAAAAGCATTTCATGATAATCCCTCCTCTGCTCCACTGCTTTCAAAACTTTCACTCACCCACAAAAAAATGTGTCTTTCCCTCAAGATCCTTTAAGATATGAATTCTGAAATGTGAATGGACGGGAGAGCGTGATGGTGTGATGATACATGATACACTCTTCAGCTCCAAGTTGTTCCCTATTATGCTAAAATAACATATCTACAGGAACAAGAAGGATATATATTATGGCCCTGAAGGCTGAGAAGAAGAAGCAGAATGCAGGCTGAGCTGAGATACCAGAAATGTGTTGAAACAATGAGTCTATAAAATTATATGGTGTGGCGATTTTTTGTTGATGGATGGACAGGATGTTTGCGGAAACCGCAATGGAATTTCCATGTCACTTCCGCATGAATGAACGGCAATTTGTTCATGACGTCTTACAATGTGTTTTCTCGGTTTTTGACAGTTGAGTTGGAAGATCTACGCTCTTTCTAGGGATTTGGTCATCTCACAGAGAAGGCGAATATTTAATATAGCCGTTTTGGAACACCAAATTCAAAACTGTTTTATTAATGTCTTTGTCTTTTGAGATCGACGTTCACTTAGTTTATATGATTCTTAATTCTATAGCTAACAAGAATGATAAATGCTTCAAGAGATTATGTAGAAGCGTATGTCGATTACACAGCGTTTTTTTTGGAAATCAGATAAAATCAAATAGATAAATAGAAGGTGCCATCGGACAATTAGGATTAATTGATTGGCTAGCAAGTGCATTGTTAGTTTAGTTCGTTTGCCAAACAACAATAGGGAATGGGTGAAAGCCGTGAAAGCTCAAAGCATTAACTCACAAAAAGATGTTTTGTGCAATTTCTGATATACAGAGCTACTTTTGACCATGTTTTGATTTATATTTGACAGGAGGAAGGTGACGACGACAAAGATTTAGACGACGGAGAAGGTGACGATGATCACGATGGGGACGGAGATGCCTCTCCAGATTCTGCGGACGAGTGCCAAATCATAGCAAACAATCAAGTGGCCAGTACCGCTTTTGTTCTCGAGTCTGTCAGGAATGAAGATAGGTACGAACTGGATATAACATGGTTCCTTAAATACGACCCCTCTTCAAATAAAAACTCAGCAGCCTTTCCGATCTAATGAGTCTTACAAATACATGTCAAGCTAAATTCATGCTTGTGTTAACATTTAGAACATAAATTTAATTACCCTGAATAAGCATCCAAACTCACGATAATTTCACTATTTCTTTAAGCTCCCCAGGCCTTTCTCGTTTAACCTTGCAAGTAGAATCCAGTGAACGGTACAATTTTCAAGAAATGCCTGGGTGCCTAGAGGCTAGTGGAATTTTCTACCGAGTCGGATATCATAAAATCGGATATATTCAAAGTATGCAAAGCATGCAGGGAAAGATCTCTCCAAGTTCAATTGCAAAAGAAAGATCAAAAGGGAAGAATCCCTTTCCAAATTCGATTTCCACGTCCTGCTGTACAAAAAAAACGATGGCAATAGATCCGTATTTAATATTAAAGCGGTCCGTTTGCGGTTTGCAGAGGGACGCTGGGTCGAATGGAGCAGAATGGGAATCATGACTCGGGTTACGCGGCCTCGAACATGGAAGAAGGACCTCATCCCGTTCCACAAGAACCTTCTCCAGCCAGTCCCAAGCTCTCATCCCTTCAACCTCTTGTAAGTACATGAAACCCGATATGCCTCTATCCCTCCATATGATATTATCAGTTTTGACCTTTGCACACGAACATGCCCTGCTGGATGACAAATCGACTGTTCACAACTCAGAAAAAGAGTTGAAGAGAAGGACACATCAAACAGCTCTCAAATACCAAGGCAGTGGAGGGAAGCCAATCGGGTGAAAGCAGCTCTTCTCAAGTGGATTGAAAAGAAGATCCTGTTTTCCTTAGATATTATTCTACCTCCTCCCTCCGATATACATTTACGAACATGTGTCAGAGGCCTTTTATCAACAGTCCCCCGAATATCCGATCGTCACGGTTCGCGGAATCATTACAATTTCCAGATCTCCCCTCTCCCTTACAAATTTTTCCTTTCCACAACACACAATCCCAGCATCTTATTCAATGATCAAATCTAAAGAGCTAACCTAATGATCTTTGGAATCAAAGGGGCTCTAGTGGTTGCTTTCAAAGAAATGCCAGGAACTCGGGGCTAGCTGAAGCCGTAATTCGGAATAGAATCCCGTTGGTCCTCTTAACTACTCCCACCCTGTAATACGGTATGGAGGCTGGAGTGGGGGTGGGGGTACACATATTTATTTATTACACCACCGGTGAAAGTAGAGGAGGCAGTGGGTGGTTTGTAGATCGAGATGACTCAAAGCGTTCTCTCTCCACTTGAGTCCTTTTCTTATTTCTCCAAGGCTTTAAGGGTAAAGGAAATTGATTTCCTTTTATTTGTGGAAATCTCAAGTGCCAGAGTCATCATCGAACGTGGGACTGTTGGGCAGGAAGTCTGCTGGTCAAGAATTTATTGCGTTGCCAGGTTTTGACTCGGATCTCTACGGTCCTGCTCCAAGTTTATTTCAATTTATTCACACTTCCCAGGCCCCATAAGCCAAGCTAAGGCTCATTGAACTAGGAGAAAGTATCCACTGTCAACTTCTTAGCTTACAAGTGCATCTCTGCGGAATTTCAGGAACTGGAGACGAACTGTTTTTATGATAGCCGAGGCATGAGGGAAGTAGAGGAAGGAAATGTGCCGGTGCTGATGAGATTGTCGTCTCTTGTTCTCCTTTGTAGAAGCGTTAATTACGTTCATAATATGAACACTTCCCATCTCATTCATAGCCTATGGCCCTCATGAGTTCCTTGCATTTCATGTGCATACATTCCTTGTCCAAGGAAGTCGGGTCGGGTCCTTGCTCCTTGAGGAGAAAGCTGAGTTTCATTAGACAAGCTTTCTGCACAAACACCTACTACTTTCCCATCTACTTTTACAATTTACAGCCCTTTTGAGCCCTACGAACAGTCATATAGCTCTCAAATATGTAGAAATAACACAAGTCTATCTCCACTAAGATCCTAGTTCGTTCTCAATTTCGAAGTCGCACCTTTCATTTTCTAAAATCAGTCGATAAATAGACTTTGACTTGCCTAATGATGGGGGGAGTCATTGTTGCGAGAGGAAGGTTGTCGGGACTGATAGTTGAAGATAGAGGAAATTAAATGAGAAGCCATGTGGAGGATCAAGAGGGTCGTGGTTAGCTTGCCTGTCCTGATAAGTAATTGGACGTTCTGGCTTTCACTGGCCTGGATTCCGTAGATTTTGACAGTCTGACTCTATAGTGCGGTAAGGGAGTATTGTAATATGGTGACTGTAACTCTGGTCTTTGTTCTGTTTAATTGTGCAGGAGCCCTGCAAGAGGAACGGATTGAAGGAGGAAGGGGACAAGAAGTCGTCTGGCGGAGAGTCGGGGGCGAGTGGTAAAAAACCAGAAGCCAGTCGATTCACGATTTGCAAAGCCCATAAAGCGAGTCGGAGGAAAAAGGAAAAGTCCTCAGCTAAACGGGAGAGGAAGGCAACGAAAACATTAGCCATTGTCTTGGGTAACTAACTTATATATTATTCCCAACCTTTGCTACACAATTTCCTAGCAATGCTACTCCTGCGGCCGAAAGGCACTTTCTCCTTGACTTTCACTCTCCGTCTGGGATTTATTACGATACCCACACTACTACCTTCATAGAGATGGAGATGTGTTACAGGCACAAGAATTGGTCTGTCAGTTGCTGCCTTGTTAATGTAGTCTCAACTTTCCCCTTTGAATGGGGGTTAACGTAAATGATGCAATAAGTCCCCCGGGGAATTATTTTTTGGAGCCCCCAAAAGCTGTAATCTGTATGAAAGGGGTTACTTTGGGGTAGAGTTATTGCAGTATTTAAGGCAATTATTCCTAACGAATGTAATATTTTGTGATGTGACATAACATGACTATCTGATTAATGAAACTCGACGACAATCATTTTGACTGTAACAGTTTAGATGAATATGATAGCTTTCCGATCATAGAACAACGATCCTAGTTTCAGCCACATACAGCGAACAGGCTTGAAAATATGTCCCTTCCTGTCCTCGAAAAGTCGTATCCATTAACCATAAACCTTGGATACGTACTTTCACTTCGATCACTTACTATAACTCAAGACGGACTCAAATATATTTCATGTTTTTCAGGGCTCTTCCTCCTCTGCTGGCTACCATTTTTTACCTGCAACACTATGGACGCCATTTGTTCCATGACGAAGCAAGAGTGCGGTCCGGGACTGACTACGTTTCTACTCACGACGTGGCTAGGATATGCAAACAGGTTGGAATACTTTCACACATCAATTACTTTCACTTGGGCACTTTCCGTTCTGGAGAAAGTGGGGGGGGGGGGTGTCCACGTGACGGCTAGAAAACTATGTGACTTTCGGTCCATTTCAACTCCATTGCCTGGCCGTAATATATTCTCGGAAGATTGATATTTTTTTATCATTGAAGTCATGAATTGTAGATGGTAGATTTAGAAGGGATATGGCACTTCCGTAGTTATATCTACATGAAGAATTCAGAGAAAATATAATAAAATATCATCTCTCTTTCTTTCTAGCTGCTTGAACCCCATAATCTATACGATCTTCAACCAGGTACATGTAACTTTTATATATGGGCTGTCGGATTTCCATGCTCAAGAGGGTAAAAATCCGTCCGGGGTTTCAATGTTTCAATTTATGGAATACTTTCGTTGTATTTTAGGAGTTCAGAAAGGCGTTCAAGAAGATCCTCTTCGGTGGATCGTAACAACAAAGTCTCCAACCCGAAATTTAGAGAATCGTTTTAAGAAATTGATGGTGCTTAAACATTTACCTTTCCAGACCTGTCGTGGGAGTCAGAGACACTCATTCATCAATCAATAATATACCTGCTACTTCGACGTTCGCCCGAAATGTCATTCAAGGACTAAATACATAACTCACTTACGTTTAGGGGCAGTTATTGTAAAACTTAAAATGGAGTTTACGCCGAAGATATTTTATCTCCTATTTTTATCGTTTCCGTTCAAAGGTTGAATATATGAAGGGCAGGGTGTCTGCCATTGCTTGTATTGTATCTGTTTTCATAGCAAAATAAAATGGAATAAGTGAATGTAAAAGTCCAATGGATGACACATAGAATATGCGACTTATCAGTGTGAAGGTGATGGATGATTCCTTTCTGTTTTCAAATGCATAATTATATATTATATATAAATAACTGAAAAAATGTACACCTGCATGGATAATGGATATATTATAAATATGTTAGATAATCGTGGCAAATAAAATGGATATTGAACTCGGAGTTCGTGGAAAGAAAGCTGTGATTTGAATCGGCGTGGAAATCAACCCAATGTCCCGATGTCGATTCGAATGAGTGTACTCTTTGGTCAATAACATTTTCAGTTTATTACACAACACTAGTAACCAACTTACGAGACTGAACAGGTTTAATTAAGTTGCAATAAAGCTAATTAGAAATATGGTAGTCTAAATTAAAGGCAAGAATTCGCTTTATACTACGGCCTGAGCCAGAAATCCACTTGAATTTCAAGATTTAAAACAGAGAAAGGAACTAGTAAAGGTAAGCTCATCAGTAATTACTCATTAGAGACTTATTGTAAGCTAAAATGAAAGGGAGGAAGCAGATAGATAGGCAAGACAAAGATTATGGGAGTAGCCTGAATGAAGTTCATCTTCAGCTTTTGAATGCTCAATGGAAATAGAGGCATGGAGTAGAATTAAGAGATTTCTAATTCGCCAATTCTTCTCGCTCCACATCAAAGGATTAGTTTCTGAATGAGCCAAACTACAGAGAGAAAGGATGAAGAGAAGGGAACTAACAACTGACGCTGGGTGTAATCCTTATCTTAATAAAACAAGCTATTTAAGATCAACCCAGAAGTAAAATACTCGACTAAATCCAATTTATTTGTGACTACTTAGTTGTTTCCGGTGGTAATGATTAAGACGAAGCCTCATCAGCTATTTATAGCATGTCTTCGTCACTCGAGTTTCAAAGAAAGAAACGTTTTCCTTACGGTAAAGATGACAATTTAATTGGCTAGAGCTATGATTTATTACAGGTTCATAAGCATACTGCGGGGATCTTCGACTCCAGATTTGATCTTCTTCAAAAAGGTCACAGCTTCACGTCCATCGATCAATCGATGATCATAAGTTAATGCTACATACATCATTGGTCGTATTACCACCTATTCAAGAAACAAAACAATAAAAGATTTTCCCATTAGAGAATCTCATAGAGACAGTAGCACACTATGTTTGTGAAATCCTGCAGAAGGTCGTTCTTCCACATCTAAAATAAACAAAAAACCACTTACTTGTCCATTACGAGCGACGGGTCTCTCTACAATGGCATGCATTCCAAGAATAGCCGACTGAGGTGGATTAATGATGGGTGTTCCGTAGAGTGACCCAAACACTCCTCCATTAGAAATGGTGAAAGTTCCACCATCCATGTCTTCTATTGCAAGATTTCCGTCTCGGGCTTTAGCGGCAAGTGCAGCCATTCCCCTTTCTATATCAGCATAACTCATTTCCTGGACATTACGAAGGACAGGAACAACTAAGCCCTAAAAAACATCCCAAGAACCTCACATTAATATAAGTAGTACAACTAAAAGTAAATGCCATGAGAGTCATGACACCGACACGTCGAACATCCGTCGTAAATTCCAACGAATATACTCATCCCCCAAAAAATTTTCATATATCTGTAAACGAGTCATATTTTTCAAGCCGCAGAAAATGAAAATATTGACTCTTCTCTCCATTAAAAATACCGGAGGTAGTACGACCAGATTTCTTTTTGATGTGTACATACCTTGGGTGTTGCAACTGCTACCGAGATATCCACATAGTCCCTATAAACAATGTCTTGTTCATCAATTACAGCATTTACAACCGGCTGATCCTTCAAGGCATAGGCAGCCGCTTTCACGAATGGAGACATAAACCCGATTTTAAATCCATGTGTTTTGGCAAATGCTTCTCCAAGAGATTTTCTCATTTCAATTATGTTGCTGCAATAAAAATTTAAAAATCTGCATTTGCCACATTCGCTAGAGAAGCAATAAGTGTATGAATACGCATAATGCTTACCTCATATCGATTTCGTTAAATGTAGTTAACATTGCATTGGTATTCTGTGCCTCCTTAAGTCGCTGGGCAATTCTAATTCGCATTCTATTCATTTTTACACGTTGCTCTGTCCTAGTTCCCGATATTTCTTTGGCAGGGTCGGCAGGAGGAATCTATTCATAAAACAAACGTTTGCATATAGCTACTAACTACAAATTGAATTTTGATGTGGAATGTGGAATCAGTGGATATATCTAGGTACATATAATTCAATGTATGACAGATTACCTTAACCATAGGCTCTACCATTCCAACTTGAGGAACAGCACTCACAGGTGTTGACTGCCTTGGTTGTACAGGCCTTGGAGGAGGTGGAGGTGGTCTTGCTGGAGGCGGGGCTGCAACCGCCGCTGGACCTAATCAAAATAAAATGTGAAAATTACTTTATAATTTCTGGATTGTGGAAATCAATAAAATTATTCTCAATGTCTTGTCAATTATCAATTGCATAAAACGGTAAGGCATACTAGGAGCCGATGGTGCAGATGCAGGTGGAGGGGGTTGTTGAGCCTGAGGTGGTGGTGCAGGGGCATCGACGGATTTAGGCGCTTCGCTTTTGGCCGCACCCTCGCCTAATATTTGGAATTGACTATTAGAGTATCATTCACAGTATCTATTAAATATATGCGCTTTTTCATTGTATACCTCCAAGTGTCATTCTGAATAATTGCATTCCAGGTTTTACAGTTGCACCGTCCTCTTGGAATCGTTCTTGAATAACTCCATTGCCTGGAGCAGGGATAGGGATTGACGTCTAACACAAAAACACATAGTTTTACACGTACAGGAAGGTTCATGATTCAAAATCGATTTGACGGGTTTAAGTCATTTAAGTGTAACGTGTATAATTATATAAAAATTGTACTTTATCCGTCTCAATTTCCGCAACCGTCTCATCTGTAGACACGCTATCTCCAACGGCTAAACAATGTTACCCAAAATACTTTACACGTTCATCAAATTGTATTTAATAAAATCAGACAAAGACGAGCTTGATCAAAATCATACCTTTTTCCCATCTAATATCCCCTTCCGAAATTGAGTCCGCAAATGGAGGACAGCTAACAATTTTGTCTTCCTGTAGAGGAATACTCACGTGGAAACATCTCGCCCCTAAGTACCATGTTCGTTGCTGACCAGCAGTGATTTCTAATTGTGATCCCCTGAAACACAAAATATATAATCTCGTTGTTTTTAATTTGCCAATCTCTTTCGAAGTAGCATAACCAGTAAATGATTAAAAACTGAAACAATAACAGTGGATTAACAGATAGGTATATATAAATATTGAATATATGAATATAGCTTACGCATTAGAAATGAAAGACGGAGGTACTCGACGTACTAGATGAGCTCTGGTATTTCGCAAAGCTAACTGAGAGTACTGACGACCCCCTCCTGAGCTCCATAGATCAACACACTGTAAAGGAATTTTATAATTCTTTCAAAGTTCAGAAACATAAATTGTAATTCATTCCAACAAAAGTAGTTGTAGAGACAAACCTTATTTAAACATCTTCGACTAGCTCGATCTGAGAATTTCAACATCGTTCACCCCTTCTTTTTGCCTTTACTTTACCAGTCTCAGTTCACAGTTTCTTCTTTGAATACTTCTTCAAATGGTAAGTATGAAGTACACCAACCTAATTTGCCTATTGCAGGCACAAACAGGCAGGATAAGCTAAATCTTCTCCGAGTCAATCAGGAACGAGTTTCAGTTTGCGTAGTATGTAGTCAGTAGTAGCGAACACCGTAACTTTGAACTACCTGACCTGTATACAAATATTGTAAATCAACTAAATTAAATCAATTTCAAAACATCTAATTACAATTTAATTTAGTAGTTCTTCTATACGAAAAACCGAATTGGATTAAAAGATGGGATCTGCCGAGCCGAATAGCTATAGGTGATAGGAATGAGATTATGAGTTTATTAGATCTAGAGCTAGACTTACCGACTTGCAGCTTGACTTACTATAAATATTTTCGGGACATCCACGACAATTCGCTCTAATCTATTGAGAAAGTGTAGTCAGGAAATCGTAGAATCGGATGAAGACAAGAGGAGATGTCAGAGGTTATCGCCGGGCCGAGATCCTGCAAAAAATACGGTTTTTCGAGATGAAGCAATCGACTCCGTCAATGTATGCACGAACCCAAAGGCCCGACCCATATATTTGGCGAATGGGTTTTGAGGTTTTGGAATGGCGCGAAGGCTAAATTCAATGACTCTAGTTTCTCCACGTCGATGAGTTTTTGTGTATCGACGAGTTTGTAAATTGAAGATCCTTTTTAGATTGTTAGTGACACGTTCCGTTCCGTTTTTTGATACCAATTTAGAGCATGAACTATAGCAGTGAAACATTTCCAGAAGGTCAGATTATGTGCCCGTATGACAAATCGCATGTATTAGGAAGCCTGAGGGCGATTTCCCATCTTACAAAATGTCGAAAGGTAATAATTTACGGAAAAGCCTTTATTTCAATGTAATTTCGGTGATTATAGCAACGGCAAAAGGTTCATGGTCAATACGCGCTGGGAGCGCTTGTCCCAAGTGACAACGCTGGTTGAAATTCCAGCGCCTGTTGTCAAGCAATCTTGCGCTTGTCCGAGGAGGGGCACGGACCAGGACCACCGACGGGACGATATTTATAACGATTTGTGATTTGACTATAGAACATAGAAGTCTAAATATATTTATTTTAGTGTTAAAATGCTCATATAATATTTATTGATGGCAAAATTGCAGAGGCATCCGGAACTAGCTCAAAGAATTCACATTTGTCCTTACAACCAGACCCATCACATCCCCTCAGAAGATATGAAAGACCATTTTAAAGTATGTCAAGAATACAGCGCGATGCGGAATTATGATACCATGGAATGTAGAAGTTAGTTAAAAAGTCATTGACGAGCTTAATCATATTTCGCTAACACCTAAACTGCATCTAAAGTACTTTAATACACTCAATCAGTTGTACAATAATACATTTCCCCATTTATATAGTGAAAGTCCCAGATCTGAATCTGACTCCTCAAATATCAACTTCATTTGGTACTTCACAATCCCAATCCCAATATGCACAAGTCGATATTCCTAAATCTGAAGTTGAAGATGATGTCTCAGGTAAATATGATGATTATAAAATTAGAGCTTGGAATTAGTATTTTTGGCAGGTGAATACCACAAATGTCCCATTGTAACCTACTACCTTTTTTTAAATGACTACCGTTCGGGACATTTTTTTTAAACGCCGAATTAAGTAAGTAGGGATTTCGGTATTTATTTGGTATATCAATACATGGGATTCGAATTTAAAATACATGAGGCATGAGAATTTTTGTCATTTCAGACTTAATGCAAACTTAACCGGTGCAAATATAGGTTTTGAAGGGTCTAACAATTAAGGTGGGGTTTAGGGTACCACGCTATGCAAAGAAAGGCTAGATTAGCTTTATCTGTTCAACATGTCATCACATCCGAGCTCCTGTCAAGTCACCTGTCAAATAATGTGTAGTCACTGTAGCCCCTACAAAACTTTCTTTTGGCTCTGCTCAGGATTCGACGGATTAAATATTAACTATTGTGGATATATTTACTATTAACAGAATGGATGTGAATGTGACTCAAAATATGCGAATGGAACCAACGCTTCACGGAGGACTTACAGTCTAAAAGATTCTAAGATATAAACACTTACTCTAATAATATGTTATAGGCTGCTCACTTTCGTTATCATTTAATTCTTATAAACGATACTTTATTTGGCAATAAAAATCTGTTTTTTTTAATAATTTTACTTTGTCGAATTACTACACTAAGTATTTGCGATCAACATGAATGTGCACTAACCAATGCAGTTTGTAAATCGAAGCGTGCACGGGCTTAGCGGTATAACAACATTTAAGTTAAGTTCAAAACATAAAGTTTATATGTTTAGTAGTTACACATACACTTCGGTTCCGTTGCGTTTCTTACATATCAATTTAAAATTATTTAAATTATTATACATCGATCATCGTATCATAATTTGTTGCCTCCATTTCATAACCACTAGCATAAATACTCTCAATTTACATTCATCAGCATTCTAAGGAAGTGTTCAGTATTATTCTAAAGGAACCACGTACTTTCCCCATTCATGACTCGAGATCATAGACAAATAACATCTCAGTTTTACCAAGTCCAGCTTGACTAAATGTCGGTGGTTCAGGATTATCTTCGGTAGCCTTGCAAGGCAGGTTTCGCTTTGGAAAGTTAGTGGCGATATCGAACTCATTTGGAGCGTCGCTGTGACTGAAGACGAATTTATACAAATGCTGAAAAGATACGAACTAATTAGGCTGATTTTTTTTACTATTTCAGTATGAATCACGAAGACATGAATGCACTTACTATTAGCGAATCGGATTTCAGGAATCTTCGCTCCAGTCGGAGTCCGCATGGAAGCTTAATAACTGTCCGAATAACTTCCGGATGATCTGCTGGAGGTTCAGCTTTCAGAGACTCGCCAGCAGCAATTTTTTGTTGCTTTATATTCTATTCGTAAGAAAATATCGAGATTCAGATACACAGCTTTTAATGGTGTTTTTAAAAATGAAGCATTTGTAGACGCTGCAAACCTCAATTCGTTGAATTTCTTCATTAATTTGGCGTTGTTTGTCTTCTTCGGCCTGACGCTTTTTCTCGAGGTCTTCTTGTTTTCGTTTTTCCTTTTCTTGATCTGCTTTCAGGGATTCTAAATAAGCTTCATCCTGTTGTTGTCGAAGTGTTTGCGTCATGCTTCGCTCCAAACGATCTTGCCGAGCAGCTACCAAGAATGCCTCATTATCAGCAACCCCTTGATGCAGTCGTGGAATTACAAGCTGTGGATCAGTTTCGCCTTCAATTCTGTCGAACGTATTTAAAATTAGCAATTTTGATAGTCTTAAATTGGTTACTATAGGAGTACTATGGAAAGCTTACCTTTTAACAATAGTCATTCGGTTATTTTTAAGAACGATGAGAGCCAAAAAAGGATACGAATTCTCCCTTAATGCTTGCGATGTTCGATAACCCTCTGGTTTCGATACGGAGCAGCTCCAGAACAACATATTTTCTCGAGCGAAGTCTCTGAAATCCGCGTTTGGCATAACAACTCTACAGAATGTTTCAGTGTCTAGATGATCATCACAGTGCAGATACACTAGAAGGAACTTCAATTCCTTCTTTGCGTCATTTAGAGCTTGTCCATAAGATCCCTTAATAAGAATTAACATTTTTATTGTAATAAATCAAGAATTGTTGAAAGCTAAACTAGATTTAATTTATACCTGATAAAATACGGGATGTTCTGTTCCATACTTCTCCTCGTACTCGGCAATAAATTCAACCACATCTTGTACAGGATTAGTTATAGCTAAAAATTGGCAAAGCGTGCATTTCATTGTAGCGATTTAACGTGTATGAATAACAAATGAATTGAAACAACAAAGTAGAATTACTAATCACCTCGTCGGGGGTCAGGGCGAATTAATCTTAAACCAAATCCGATGAAATCCCATAGGAATCGAAATACAAACTCCATAGGCCGTGTAAATATTGCCCAAATCCACCCAAAAATTCCACCACCAGCGGTACCGCCTCGTCCAATGCCCGGTATTCTTCCACCAGTATAATTTCGAGATAAAGACTGACTTGGTCGTGGAGATGAATTTGCTGAAACCGGTTGACTATCCTCCCTTTGCTGATTTCGGTAATCTTCGGCACGATTGAATTGCTGATGTTGAGCCCCTGTTTCTAGTCCCATGTGATTAGATATAGCAGCCAAAAGATCCCAATTATTTCGATCTAAAATTCGTCGAGATTCCTCCATGTCCTCCATTCCTGTAACGGCCTGCAATCGAAAAAAAAATCAAAGTTCTTATTTGCGTACCTTGTATTCTACCGTCATTACCTTAAAAGGGGGAGTTTAAATGAAATGTAATAATAATGAATTTAAAGCGTACTTGGAATTCTAAAATAACTTCCATTACAGCATCATTCATATTGTTCTCGTCTGGAGGAATGTTTGGATTTTCAACTCCATTTGTGGAACCCATGATACCTTCTTGTTTGGTTTGCTAAATGTGAAATGAACCTCCAAACCAAATTCTAAAGCTACGAGCTGTAGAAGTTAAAGTTAGAAGTTCAATGTTAAAAGCAAAAAGTTCTGGGCTCCAATCCAATGTTGAATGAATGTCCGATCAACAATCAATGTCTTCAATTGAATGCGCAATCGATCGGATTTTCTGAAAATCGAAAATCAAACAAAATATGAAATACATGACCTGATGGTTTTAATAAGGCAATACGCACAAGGCGTCAATTTGTAATTTTACATTCATACACGGACAACAGACAACAAAGCTCAAAGCTTGAAGCTAATTTGTAATTATACCTCTATTTTATTGATGTCTGAGCTCGGAATGAAGTTTAGAGGTCAAAGTTCATCCAATACACAGTACAATACTATCTAAAATGTAAAGTTAATGCTTCTAGTCAACAATCAGTGCAGATTCACAGAATTTTGAAGCTTTCAGTTTATAAATTTGAAATTTGAAATATTAAAATTATAATTTGTAATGAATTTGGAATGGAATTCAGAATCTGAAGTGTCAGGTTGTCTAACATAACAACAAAACAAACTTCGATAAGTTAGGCATAAGAGAAGAAGGGAAAGTCAGATTTCCCATTTTCTGTTTTGCTGACTAAATAAAGCTTGCAATTTTTTGAAGAATGAGCTACATTTCCTGAAGTAGTCAGATGGAAGAACAACGCGCCAACCAACCACACGAAATGTCGCTATAGCCGTAGACCCCCATGATTGCACATTGCATTGCATTAAATTTGCATTGCATGGAATTAATCCGTTCCGTGCTATCAACTTTCAACTTCAAAATTGATAAGCTAAATCATAAATAGAAAATTAAAAAGGACTACACGTAAATTACTATGCACTAGGAAAATTAAATACATCTTAAATTAATTTAGAGTACTACTTCCTTCTTCTAGCATTCAAAATCGTAAGTTTAATCTTCAATGACCTCAGCACTCTATCGTTCATACCTTCGGATCTTGGAGAAGTGGCCTCTCGACGCCTCGAAAAAAGGAAGGTAAGGATTATCTAATTTGTAATTAATCCAATCTAGTCCAGTCTTGTGAATCTTGACTAAGGACAAAGGACAAAGGAATTGAATTAATTTATCCGCTCTCAGTAAGGTTGGATATCCTAAATAACACACCGCCGTTGTATTTCATACTTTCCCACTCAATCATGGTTAATGATGAAGCATTCTTTAAACGAATCTTTTCCGGCAGTCGTTCCTTTAGTAAAACAAGAGAACGAAGCCGTGAAGTGAGGGAGGTATTGACTGAGAAATAATCTTATTTAAAAATATTTATTATTAAATGTAAATAATAGCAAAATCAATAGTAAATTGTAATAGGCCACAATAAGTTTGGTCCTTGAACCTTGAAACTTAATTGATTGATTGATTCGTCTTTATTTAAGTGTCTTTCCTAGTTCAGGTTCAGGTTTACAAGAAACCACGTTGGTAAGCTAATGCATAATCAAGAGACACATACAACTACGATGTCGCACAAAGGATATCAAATATGTTTGATATCCTTTATATATTTTAATATTTTAACCTCTATTATATTATCCAATTCTATGATTTTAACAAACATATTTATCTGTTTGTTACCTATATATTAGCATTTTGACACAATATTGAATATGTTTTAATACAAATCCGAAACGTTGATTGCTAGCTGTATATGTATATAAAGACAAATTGATGTTTTTTTAATGCGATTATTTACTTCATTTATTGAAATAGGGATTTAGGAGAGCACGTAAGGACTTGTATTGCAGAGGCGTTTAAAGTCTCAGAACCCAGAGACTCATCTAAATGTGAAGAGATTCAAGGGGCCCTGAATAGAATTGCTAGTAATCGTTACAAAGAAGTGTTTTATCTCTCTGGAACGTCTCATTCTGCTTCTGGTACTTAATCATTAACTACTGAACGTAGGAATAAATTGATTTGTAATTTAGAAGAGTACTTAATTCAAATTCTTTTTTAATAGGGTTGACCGAAGCTGAGTGTCAACAAATTGTGTCCAATGAGTTCTTGAAATTAATGGAAGAAGAGGACAAAGGCTTGAAGGAGAAAATTTTTACTAAGACAAAAAAGCAAGATTAATTAAGTGCTTAGTTGCGCGTTAAAACTAGTCAAGTCAGAATGTTTTTTGCAGTTCGAGGTAGCCGGAAGACTTTACAAAGCTTAGTATGCAGTTGTACAACAAAATTGACATTTTCTACCACCAAAAGATTAGGAAATAATATTATCAATGAACTTAAAAGTGACAGCAGTAATAGTAGTAGTGAATCTACTTGCCTGCATGTTCCAGTTATGGCTAACGAAGTTGTGTCAATGTTGAATCCTCGACCAGGTTAATTGCAATATTCAGCTTAAGGCCCAAGTGTTTCAAAATTTAAAGTGCCGTGGCTTAACTGATTTAATTATTGTAATTATCTATTTCAGGACAAACTTTCATAGATATGACATTTGGGGCAGGAGGGCATACACGCCAACTTCTGGAATCATCGAATGATGTGAAAGTCCTCGGTTTGGACAGAGATCCAGGCGCTCATAAATACGCATTAAAATTGCAAGAAGAATATCCCAAACGATTTATTCCTCTTTTAGGCAGATTTAGTGAACTACCTCGGCTTCTGAATGAGCAAAATATTGAATCAGGTTTGTGGACTTTGCGAAGATGAATTTTAAAATAAACACAGTAACTTCGCTAACATCTTTTCCTTGATTTTAGTTGACGGAATACTCTTTGATTTGGGCTGCTCATCTATGCAGTTTGATGAAGCTGAAAGGGGATTTAGTATAAACCACGATGGACCTTTGGATATGAGAATGGACGGAAATAGATTTCCCGATCAACCAACTGCTGCCGATGTACTTGAACACATCGAGGAGCATCATTTAGCTAAAATTCTTAAAGTATGTATATGACTCAAATTGAATAAAAGATTAATACTTGATATGTCAAATGCAAAATAAATGCTGTCGTTCTGTTAGGTATACGGGGAAGAAAAGCAAGCCAAAAAATTAGCTCGAGCCATAATCGAAGCCAGGTATATGTTCACACGATTGAAAACAACGTCAGAATTAGCATATTTAGTGGAATCAGTATTGGATAAAGAGAAGCGTCTTGACAAATTATCAAGACCTACTCATGTGGCAACGAAAACCTTTCAAGCGATCCGGATATTTGTAAATAATGAAATGAACGAATTGAATCGGGGAATTGAAATCGCTCAAGAATACCTGAAACCAAATGGAATACTTGTATGTTTGACGTTTCATTCTCTAGAGGTAGGTATTACAAATTACAGCTAACACTATTGATGAAAATAATAGGTAAATCAATTGCCTTTAATACTTTGTGTTAATATCATCAAATAGGATAGAATCGTGAAAAGGCACTTGGTTGGTATTGACATGGATGAACCAGTGAGTCAGACCATGAGTCAAAAATACAGAAATGCAGCCTCATGGCATTCACCAGACGCCCTTTCAGAAATTTTCAGTAACGTCTGGCAAGTAGTGAACAAGCACGTTTTGGTTCCTAGTTTGGAAGAAGTAGAGAAAAATCCTAGAAGTAGATCCGCAAAATTACGTTGTGCTATGAAAACCCCGTAAACTAGTTAAAATATGATGTTTGCTTTACTTAATTCACAATAAAGTGTATGAAATAAAATATCCTTAAATCATTGTGACGACTGCATACATAGATACCTAGATGGCTAATAGATAAGTTTTTAAAACAATTGTGACATTGCTACTTACTTACAGTAATTTACCCTTCCTTGTCATACATTAATTAATGTAAAAACTATGATTAATCTTTTATCTAGGTATTTAATACGCAATCGCAATCAAGCTGAACTAAAAAAATAACGTTTCGTAAAACTAAATCAGGTAACGTTTCAGGTGTGGCGTTGATATAAGTTAACTAGATCCGTTCTCTCATTCCTCCGAATTCATTAGATACCTATATAATTTATCTTATAAATAAACCAGGCAGGCACGACATCATGTGGTTTCATTGTATCTTCTTTAACGAAAACTTTAACTTAGTTATCACGGTGGGATAAAAAGTGTCCCAAGTCCGAAGAGTAACAGCAACGTGAGTGAAGCAGTAGAGAAACACGAAAACGTAATTATCAGCTCCTTTAATAAACCAGACATTTGAATTGAATATGGTAAGTCGGCATAGCTATCATATTACTAACCATCATGAACGATATTTATAATACTTACGGTCTGTCCATAGTCTTTCTGAAAAGGCAATCGTTCCTTCTAATGTCCCACAGAATACGGAACTGTTCAAAATCGACATGGCTGCTAACGGAATAGTTACAACGGGTTCAACAATAAAATCCCAAATGATCGGCTCAATTTCCTTAATTTTTATAACACAATTAATAATTATTGAATTTCCAAATTAGACTTCCAGACTTTTTGAAAGATTGCTTTCTTACGAATTTAGCGTCAATTTTTCTCTTCAATAAACTTCCAATTCTTTCAATTGTAATCCCCAAGAAATTTAAACCCGTCCAAACGAAAACATCAAATGAAGTGCAGTGCCAAATGTACACGTACACGTAAGATACAAACGAACCCAACAACTTGTGAATATCTGGGCTCATCCTCTTCTTTTCATCAGCTCTTTGTACGAAGTCAACTACCGGAATGTATGTGTATCTATATTTGAAAAATTTTTATATTTCAATTATTATTAGCTTGAAGATTAAAACATGACATATTATAGTAATAAATAATAAATAACAATATTATATAGAATAGTTACTTCACAAGGAAAAGGTACAACCCCCTATCGAAGTCTTTCCATAAAACGGAATACCGATGAAGATAAGCTGGGCATCTGGGTAACGGATGCATTGTTAATCCATCGAATTCAGCAATACAGGAAGGAATTCCATACATAACTTTGTATTTAAGAGTAAAAAATTGCCCTAAAAATATAATAAAAATAATCAAGTACGCTATTTTTTAGTACGTCTGTACGGTAACAAAATCAAGAAAAGTCGTCAGTAGTTTTCTTACCAAGCCAATAAACAGTACCACACACGGCCCATAGATTCATTTGATAAATTGCTGAAGGTGTAAGGGACAGAGGCCGGAAATACAGATAATGATAAAGTAACTCGTTCAGAATGGTAATTAATACCATTTTCACTAGTCCCCTCAGAAGTTTAATTAGGTCTTGGTTAAAATTAACTTTAGTGTTTGAACCCGGTGTCGAAAATTCTTTCTGTAGGATCTGCAAAAATGTATATATGAAAGTAATAAGTATTAAATAATAGTATTGGATTTGAGAACAGTAAATTACTGCTGCCATAAAAAGTTCATATTTTTGCGTTTCCCAAATCGATTTCAGACTTAAATGTTATACAAAAAAAATTAAATATAAATACCTGTTTCTCGAAATGTTCATACAATACCAGTGGCCCCGTTATTGCAAGTGGCAGATAGAAAACATATTTCAAAAACAAAATCAACGATCCTATACTTCGCTGTTCTTCTTCAGGTCTATTCCAAGTATCAAAACAGAAACTAATACACCTGGCATAGTTCCACGCTGCTGTTACTACAAAATAATATTCTCCTATTCCATTTTCCCTTCTCCACAGAGTTCCGAAAATGGTCTAGCAAAGAAAATTTTAAAATGTTAAGTCGCAACGCCATTGATAATGGTAGAAATAGATAAATACAACGGGTTACATACCCGAAACAAAGTACTACTGAGTGAAAACAGGAACATAATTGTAACGCTCCAAACTACGAGTTTACTTCTGGTCTGAGAAACCAACCAAAATACTACAGGCATGGAAAACAGGTACAGCGTTGGAGTGAGACCACTCAATGACCACAAAAGGCAAAAAGACATAATAGGCGATATCCAAGGCAGAATCTGAATGATAAATTATTAATATTTATATAAATAATGTTTTAAATACCAACCAAAAGTAAAAGTAGTCATATCTGGACACGTTTAGAGTGTCATAAAAATACTTCAAATTCAAATTCAAATATACAAATAAATTCGTATAACATAAAATAAACGGAATGATTTAAAACAAATGAATAACTTTCGACTTTGCTTTCTTTACCTGTTGTAAGCCGAAAACAGAACACGCTCGTTTAGATATAATGTATGCTGAATACCAAATAGCCAATCTTGAGATAAGCACAGAAGTGAAAGTCGTCCACTCATAATCGGATTCATCTCTTCCTCGATTGAGCAATTTTGTGAACGGTCCTGGATTCATAACCGGATCTCGTTGAAACGGAAGGAATTCTACATATTTTTTAAAATTAACTTTAACTCAACTTTAACATGTTAAAAAAATTATAAGATATAACGTGTTAAACCTACCTTCTGCAGCAAGATACACATGGTATGTGGAATATAAAATGGACCCTGCCCATATAATAAAAGCTGCAGATCGACAGACAAAGATGAAAAATATGAATTCATAATTATCAGTTATCTGGTTCCCTTTGTAGGAACAGCTTTTATATCCGACTGATTTATGAAAATCTTCTATTTTCGTTTGCGTTGTGGACTGTTGGCCCTTGACTTCTTTCATTTTGTGACGAGCACGTTTTTGTTCCAAAATCTAGACTTTGAAATGCTCCCCGACGGTACAGTGAGTGCCAATTTCAATTAGGTACTTCCAGGCCTAGTCGCTTTAAATACTCATCCTATTCTCCAGCATGTCTATTATTGTAGATTGGTTGGCCTTTATAGCTTATATGACGGTGAACGAAGGGATGTGATTCATCTCTAATCAAGAAAATTGAAGGCTAGATGATGTAAAAATGTTTAATCAGGGCTGGAGATTTCCCTTTTAATGTTTTAATCTTCTTTACTTTAATAATCTTTCTTCAAGTGTCAGGTACAGAACTTCATTCATCATGCCTGATTCTAGTTCATATCTTGTAGGGATAAAAAAAATGTATGTGAGTGTAAAATTCAACAATGAGCAGGTAATAAGTAATGTAATATTATTATATATATGATTTTCAATAAATGTCATATACTTTTGCTCTTCAGTGGTTGTAAGTACAGAGACTCATCTTCTGGTGACCGATGACCCTGTGCCCTGGAAACGTCAAACGTACAACAAGTCAAAGTCGGCTCTGCTGTTGTGGGCTGCCAAGAACCAAGTAAGTGTATCGACAATGAACAAAACCTGCAAAGCGCAAAGAAAGTGTCAAAAACTACAAAATGTATTTCTAATGTTTAATATTTTATATTGATTTGATATTTAATTCATTCTTTAATTGTACGTGACCAGTGCACTGTAATGGAAATGGTATAAATAAGCAAAATAAAATTGAAAACCAATGAATATGATGTAATGTGCAATAATCGCAATATGCAATCAATTGAAATCAATGCAAAATTGGCATTGCAATTTTGCAATATTGCAAATTGAATCTTAAATATTGGTGAAGGGTGAAGGGTTGACTTGAATCGTTGAATGCAGAATTAGGATGTTATGATATGAACAACATAATGTTTAATAAACAAATTTATAGGCTTACGTGTATGAAGAAACATAAATAAAAAGCAACGGTAGAAGAGCAGCAGCAGGCCGTTAGGCTAGAGGTGCTGAGGAGGAAATCGAAATGTTGCATGTGGAAGTGGAACTGTCATTGAACCAGATCGGACAGGAAGTCTCTCTCATTCGCATTCCCTTCCCGCCGCTACATTTATTTCTATCAAAATATATAAAATTATAAACAAAGGCCGGGAATCACTTTTCTTACGCAAAACGTGTTCATCATAAACATAATCATGGATCTGGCTTTGAATCTCTTTCCACTTTCACTGTTGTTTTTATTTTGTCCTTGTTTTCTAGATTTGAAAACTAACTAAGAATATCAAGGTTAATGAATACTAAAGGTTGAATTTAATTGCAATCCACAAAATCCCAACAAATATTAAAAATAATTCCCTAAAACTGGGTTTTATTTTTTTAGGGGTTCAGTTCAGGGTTTGGCCATCTCACATTTGACCTTATTTTGTACCTTGCTGAGTACCTTCAATACTTTGCGTTTGATTGTGGATTGGGGAGACAATGCACGGCATGCGCACACGGTGGCAGACGCTCCTCCATTGAGAACAAAGACAGCCATCCGCCATTCATTTATTGCCGTTTCCCAGCCCTGTATAGCTGACGGGAGGCCGTGGTAAGGTTTTTGATTGGGTTTTTGGCAGGGTACAGGGCACCGAACTACATAGGATGTTGAAGCATTGAAGGGTTGGGGTTGGGGTACCGAACCGAACTATGTATAAAGGTAGGTTGGGCAGGGTACCGAGCTATATGCGGGAAGGCGCTCGCTGCTGTTGGCTGTGCAATACTGTGCATCATGCATTGTAAATTGTGACAAGCTAGTTGTAAAAATGATTAAAATAAATGCCGTCGTCGTAAGCCAGGCTGGCTGTACACAATGCGTCACAGCGTGAAGTGAGATAGCTCGATCCAGTCTTAATTTTTTTCTGAAAACCTTATCTCTAGAGACTATTATAAGAAATTTTCGTTTTGCACTATTTTTTGATTACTTCAGATAATTTTGGAAAAATATATTTACTCATGCATGCAACTTTTCGAATGGCCTTTCCCCTTGCGCCGAAAAGATGTATCTAACAACTATCAATACAAAGTATCTGCTGAACATAAAATTTAATTTTGATGTAAAAAACCTATGAAGTCAGAATTGGAGAAAATGGAAACGATAACGATTCCAATAATTTCATTGTGCTATGCTATGGCTATGGGACGCAATTTCCCGTTTGGAACAATGGGTCTTCGGTTGGTTGATTGGTTGAGGAGTTGGTGCCTTGCTGAGGGTGTATTCGCACAGGAGGGTATACAGATATTACAGATATGAGACTCGGGAGTATTTTTTGATAATTTGTTATTCAGTCGATTTTATCCAATATTGTGAATTGATGCGGTGTTTATTTCTTATGTCGTACGACCGCAAATCACATCACAGAGCCATTGTTGGATGCGTTTTTAATTACAAATTATCGGTCTGTCTGTGAAGCTGAACTACATACACGTATAACATGAACCGATAACTATTTGCCATTATCCAGTAATCACCAATAATTCTGAGAAATTCATAGAACGAATCTCTGGAGAAATCTGTCTCTGAAACTGGCATATTCCAGTGTGCTTGCTTTGCTTTTATAGTTTTTCTTGTTTTTGCAACTTCAAACTTATTGTATTAATCACTCCAATTTAGATTTAGATATACAGTTGACACAATTGACAGTACATGTACGGAGAGTTGTATTTAGATTTAAAGTCTCTATACTCACTCCACACTCATCAAGGTCATCAACTGCAAGTCAGAACAGAAGTCGAGATGTAATTTTTGATCTGCCAGAGTACTAAATGTACTAAGTAATAATTAAGTGGGTTCACTAAATTCGTATTTTTAAGCCTTCAACTTCAAGATTGTCAACAAAATTGGAGCGAATTAATCAACATAATAGCCAATGTAAATAAGTTGTAATGTAGCAGTTCGGATGAGGTCGTAGTTTCTTGTGTATGTCCATAGATAAAAAAGTATAAAACTACAGAGAAAGGCTTCGATCGCGACGCGAGACCAATTAATGCATGTTGCTTTCTATTTCAACGTTTAAAAATTATTATCCTGGTTTCTGTTGATCAGTAACTGAAATTATAATTATTAGATTTATTACATAAGGAGCATTTTCGAATGCATATTCTTGTAAAAACCAACTTTGAACTCACACTTTGTTACATGAATTGAAGCATTTTACGTCATGTAAATGTATGATACATGTATATGAATAAAGGAAAGCCATAGCCTGTGCGTATTGAAGAGGTATTTCGGCTGTTGTACAATTCAACATTTATCTGCCGTGAGCTTAGATATCAAAGCCAAAGGCCAAAAAGTCAAATAGTAATAAGCCACAACTGCAATTCTGCAATCAGCAAGTTTTAGTTAGAGTTAAAGGGGTAACTAAAATACTTCTCAGTTCAGTTATAATATATTTATTATTTATACTCGTCTTTCTTTCACGGACAGTATTTTTTGGTTCAACCTTGGAGTCTTTGGATTTGGATTTCCAAGTTTGGAGTGTCAAAATTGTCCATACTTTTATTTCTAATAATTTCTTTAATCTACAAAGCTCCAAGCCTCCAATTCAACACAGCGTCGCGGCGGTTGAGGAGTTTAAAAGTTTTATCACTTTTAATTTTCGCTTCTGTAATCTTTTGTGTCTTTGCATTTTGTTTCAGGCAACCTTGAATTGTATTATATCGGAAGTCTTCGATCGACATGATGGATGTATCACGCCAAAAGATACCAAAAATTCTTCTTCTGGATATTGAAGGAACGACAACTTCCATAAGTTTTGTGAAGGTAATCGTACTTTTCTTTTATAACATTATCAACAGCATACATCACGAAAATTATCTTATCAGATTAATTATTACTGTAATGTTTAATAACTTATTGTGGACCTATTTCATAAGTATTTATGCTTTTGGAAATATGTAAATGCGAATAATTTGTTGTAATTCGGATTTTCTTATAAATACATAGGAAACCTTGTTTCCTTTTTCGGAAGATAAAATGGAAGGATTCATTCGTCAACATTGGTCTGACGCTGAAATTCAGAAAATCGTTTCCGTTCTTCGGATACAAGTAATTAAATAGTAAATATTATCTTGGTATTATTTGTAGAAACAACATTTTTACCTTAATTTGTACTTATTTTCAGTCTGAAGAAGATGTAAGGCAGGGTTTATTAATAAAGCCTTTGCCCGATTTAACAACTGAAAATGACGAAGAAAAAATTATTCAATCTGTCGTCGAGAATCTGTTATGGCAAATACGTAACGACAGGAAAACTACTGGCCTAAAAGAGCTACAAGGAAAAATATGGATGGATGGTTATCGCGAAGGAGTCCTCAAGGGCCAGTATGTTCAATCCTGTTTCCTATGTGTATTCATTTATTAACCTTTGGAGACTTTAGATTTCGTGGGTGTAGCTTAAAATTCATCTATGGCTGTTTTCTACATCAATTATTATGCTAATCTAACTGCTATAACTGCTGTGGCTAATTATACGGCTACAATTGAACGGAATTGGTTTTGGTTAACATGTAATATTTGTATTGTTATTTTAATTTTTAGCGTTTATGCAGATGTACCTAGCGCATTTGAGCGATGGATGCAATCAGGTAGAAAAATCTACATTTACTCGAGTGGTAGTGTTCAAGCTCAGATTCTTCTTTTCCAACATTCAGAAGCTGGAGATTTAACGAAGGTGGGCTTTGAACTTTGAACATAAACATTAGCCTAATAAGTGTTTAACTTAATTTCTCTGCAAAATTATCAAAGCGTATTTAGCCATTTTCGTTTCTGTTGGTTTAGTATTTGTCTGGACATTTTGATACAACATCTGGACCGAAAGTGGAAGCCCAAAGTTATTTAACCATCGCAGAAAAAATTGATTCTCCGCCAAGTGAAATTCTTTTTCTGACCGATATTCCTAAAGGTGATTACAAGTAAATCGCTAGTGCTTCCAAAGGCCAATTGTATTGTAAGGTGAGCTGATACGATTTTCTGATTTTTACAATTTATTTTGTATGGTAAATTTTCAGAAGCGTATGCTGCAAAAGAAGCAGGATTACAAGTTGTTGTCATTGTTCGGCCTGGAAACTCACAATTGAGTTCCAGTGAGAAAAGCGATTTCGTGACCGCACACAGTTTTGAAGAATTTAGTATTTAGTATTTAGTATTGGCGAGCATCTAATAAATCAAATATTGTTAATATTAGACGTTGCATAGCCTTTTGGCATCACTTAAATTATAACAATAATAGCCAATACAACAATTGAACGCCTTTCATAATAGTTCTGTAGTGTTATAAGTCTATGTTTACAAAATAATACTGTTGACTTTCAGGATTTTGTAGTTGCATATTGAGAATCTTATTATAGAAAGTCGGAGTATTGACTAAATTTATGGATGTCGTTTTCATTGTGTAGTTATATACAAATAAAATTGTGTAAAGAGTAAATAGTGCATTGCAGGATTATTGTTTAGTCGAGTCATATCGAGAGATAAGCAACAAAGTCGAGGATCAAACAAGCAAAAAATCCTTTTTTGAACATCAGTTTTTGGGTTAGCTGTAGATGTCCCTGTGTAGGCAGATTTAGGTTACTTCTTGAAGGTGAAAGTGAGAGTAACCGCCCTATAGATGGGTTAAAAAAGTCTTCTCAACTTTTCAGCCATAAAATCCGTCAAGCTCACGAGGAAAAACCCGAAATCGGATTGTTTGGCAGCCAGGCAGAGGCAGTCACCTCTCATAATTTATGACTCTTTGCAATGTAAATATATATTATTGACTTTTACATTTGAATGATGCTCATGAACGAATGATGTGTAAATTCTGGTACAGAATTTTTTTCTACATTTGCAGACAAATTGGATATTATTACATTTACGTATGGATCGAATCAAAAATATCCGAATATACGGAATGAATGGCTCATCTTTTGGCCACACTCCCATCTCATCCTAAGCCTAAGCAGAACATCGGCAGAAGCTCCAAACTACTCAAACTCCACATCATAGGAAAATAAATTAGCAATGGACATAACCTATTATCTTCACAATACTGTTGCCAGTCAGTCCATTGCCTTCTAGACCCTCCGACTGAGCTGCTGTACTGAATGAGGAGATTTATCTCCAAAATTAATCAAATACGAACTATAATAACTCGAGACATCCATGCATGTAGAATGTTCCGTGGCAGGATGGCTACGCCAGGGGGAAAAAATCGGCCGAAGGCCGATTTTTTGTGGGGAAATTTTCGGGGTTGAAGAAAAAGGGGAAAAGGGGAAAATAAAAAAATGAGGGAAGGGCAAGGCGAAAGAAAAATTAAAGGGGAAAATAAGACGACAAGGGAAAGTAAGAGGAGAAAAACGACCAAACGACGAAAAATGCATTCATGGGGAAGCTAGTAGAACCAAAACCACAATATTTTAGAAGCGTAGGGAAATTGAAAATCTAGAAATGCTTAAAATAAGGAAGTCAAGTCAGTCTATTTCAATTTCTTTACCGTGTAATAAGGGAATTTGCTTAAAACTTTTACGATAGAATCTACAAGTCTTATGAGCAGGAAAAATTGAAAAAATAGTTGCTCAAATTGTCGTTGACCATGATTAAAAAATTGCCGAACACAAAAAATCCTACAAATTGACAATTTAAAATGTTCACAAAACAGCAAATATTGGTCAGATTTAAAAAAAAATGTTTTTGTATGCCAAAGACTTATTGTTTTAAAACATTACTTGAAAATATAACGACTTGAATTTTCAACACATAAAAACTGAAAAAAATGTATTAGTTTCCACAGCTTAAAAAATTTGGAAATTCGTAAAAATCATATAGAAGATTCAAATCGTTATATATTGTCTTGAGCTAACTCGAGATAAGTCAGCACTTTGTCATTTAAAAACTAGAAAAATTTTGAAAATCCAACCAATATTTACTGCTTTATTTGCATTTTAAAACGTCAATTTGTATGATTTTTTTGTTAGGCATTTTTTAAAACATTGTCGACGTCAATTTGATTTGATTGAGCACCTAATTTTTATATTTTTATTGCCCAGAAGAATTGTAGTTTTGACCGTCAAATTATGGGTTCGGGTTACGGAAAGAAAATAATCAGAAGATTTGGCTTTGTGGGACAACTTTAGTTAGAGACTATGTAGATGACATAACTGAAAAAAATGAGTGTCCAAATTGATGTTGAACCTGCTAACAAAATGCACACGGTTAAAAAATCAACAAAAATAGCAATTTTCAAACGCGCCCTTATCGAGAGTTTTGAATCGACTTTGAAACGTGCCGATTCGGTTCAGATAATTTACATTTTCTGTTCTTCCAGTCCCACGCCACACGTGCTATCCTCTCAATGTTAAAATATCAATATCCTTATCCTTACAATGTTAAATTTTAAAAAAATCCAGAGGGTAAAAATTTAACATTGGGACTAAAATTGTATGGGGCCGATTTAACATTAACAATAACCATTATAAAAACATGGTTTGAAGTTTTTGAATGTTTAAGAGTTGTTTTTAGAGGAATTGTGAAGTCCTACGCTCCTAGACCTCATTTTTCAATTTTTACCCTAAAAAATTTCGAAAATTAAGAAATTTTCATACCCTTACAAGGGAAGTAATCGAGAGTGAAATTCCAGAATCGTCTGATTTTTTTACAGTCGAAAATACTACTAATAGGAACTACAAAACCGTTAAAATTATCAGCTATAATTCATTCTGATCATATTTAAAAAATTATGAAATAAAAAATCGCAAAAATTGAAATTTTCAAACCGTTATAAAACGGGGAATTCTGGGTCGATTTTCAAAATTGTCTTGTGATCCTAAAGAGTTGATTTTCAAGGAATTTCAAAAATTATTTTGAGCTTTTTTTTATTTTCAAAAAAATCTGGACGCTCTGGATGCTTGAAAAAAATCGAAACAAAAAATATTTTTTTCGATTTTTTTCGAAATCTTTAGCTCTTTTGGTTACCTTGAAAAACTACTTTTCAACATCACAGAACTCGAAAGATTTTGAAAGCTAAAGATCTGAATTTTTGTAAAAAATCGAAAAAAAAACTTGTGTTTCTTCAACGTTCTTGGGGTTCAATTTTTTTCAAAAATAAAAAAAAAAATTTAAATATTTCTTAAAATTCAAATTTTTAGATTTTCATAAAGAACAACTCTTTAGCATTGTAAAACTCGAGAGATTTCGGCAATCGGACCACATATCGATGTTTTATTAATTTTTGAAAAAGTCAATTTTCGTGATTTTTTTAAAATGACGAGGATGAACTACCCCAGATATTTCTTGCAGTTTTGTGGTTCATATTAGTTGTGTGTTCGACCATAAAAAATCAGACGATTCGGGCTCTGACCTTTGGATGATGTCCCTTGTTAGACTCAGAGTGGAACTGTTCAACATTGAAACACATGTCACAAATGTTTTCGAATTCGGTCCAAAACTCGTAATTTTGTGAATGTTTGATAATTTGAAGTTAATTTCCTTGATTTTTTAAATTCATGAATTTTTTAGCATGATAAACATCCATTTCACATTTGAGTACCAATTTTTTTCAGTTATTCTTCGTAGTCTAAATCTAAAGTTGTATCAAGTCAATCGGAGTCTCTCCATTACATCCCTTGTCAGCTGTATGACCTTTGGGTGATGTCCTTTGCTAGACTTACTTTGCATTTTGCAAATATAGTTACTTCTGTAGACAAACATCAATTGATAATATTGATAGAGGTAAAGCCTAAAAGTCACTAAAAATGGACTTGGGGTTGAAAAAATCGTGCAATTTGGTATTGGAAATTTTGGTCGCGAAGACCCGCCATGGGGAAATTTTTTGGCCGTGGAACATTCTACATGCATGGAGACATCATATATATTCATATAGTAGTTCTGAATTCCTGAATGAAGAAACCTCATAAGAAAAGGAGCGACGGGGACGCGGTTATATTTTAACTGTACTATAAAATATGAATACTGTGGACTTTATTTATTTACATACACAAGATACAAAGTAACTGAACCCGAAGACTCTTCACGAAGAAGACAAGAAATAGCCAAGAGTGGAAAAGACATTGCTTTCCCGTGTCAATGTATTGTATACTTGTGGTCTGTTGATGTTGTTGGTCGAGATTCATGAATGTTGTTCCCTCATCATCTTCTGTATCATTAGCACTATAGAAGAATGATCAAGGAAGGAGGAATCTCGCCTCGGGACTTTAGGCAGGAGTAAGCAACGGTGGAGTATTGTTATATATATGTGGTTTATACGCTGTACAGCTAACTAACTAACGTTGACTAACTGCTGGTTGGAAGCGGAAGTGTGTCGGGGTCAGTTACTTACTCACCTGTCAAGACTCCCATCCCTCGAGCTAAAGTTTCTGTTCCCTGATGTTTTATACCTAGTATGGTGCAGTTGACAGTAACTAAAACTAAATTTTAATCCGCCTACGAATCCCTCAAATTCTAACCACGTCTAAGCAACCGAACCATCTGACTGAAACAAGTAATACGTAAGTAAGTATAGATTATTACAACTTAATATACTTTTTGCAACATTTGCAACAGTTAGGTTGTTTTAAAATTCCTGATATACTTTTCTTTGCAACTTCTAGGCAACAATATGGAGGCATTGAAAATCTATATTTCTTCCAATGGTGGATTGTAAAGCTGGTACTACATTGCTTCCCTGCCTGTATTCTCGATATCCTATTGTTCTTCCTGCCCAGTGTCCAACAGACAGAACCATTACGGCATTACCCATCGATGCCCTATCATTTGCACAATTATATTGTGGCTCAGGTTTAACGACATAACACCCGGTTTGACAGATTGTTAGGCATAGGCGGAGCACTTGTTCAGATGCTCATGTCAGGTTAGGGTTTCCCTTTCAGTTAGTCAAAGCAATAAGTCACGGATATTAAAGTGCTCAGTGCGTCGACAGTCTTGCAATTCTATTGTTTTTAGAGGTCGTTCGCTAAACCATTTAAACTGCAAAAAAAGTCAAGAACATCTGTGATTGTAAGAAGTAATTTTGAGGGCAGGACCCCCATCTGACTGACACAATTGCTTAATTGACTTCTTAGCCCTTGAAGGAAAAGGGGAAGTGAAGGATTAATTATTGTCAACCACCAACGAACGATTGTTCTGAATGAGACTGATCTAAGATATCTTGCAAAATTGGGAATTGTGAAAGACTGGGATTTGATTCTTGAGTACCGTATTTTGACACATACAAGTGGGAGCAGACTGATTTTATACCATATGAACTCATAAACAGGTTTGTATTACTTCCGTTTCCACGATTTTAATTTTATGTTTCCGAGTTATTTCGAATGGTCTCATTTCGATTACTGTCATCATATTGGCAAAGCTTTATTATTTTAGTGTTTGTTGTCAAATCTCGTATGTTTTCTGGGTGGATGTACTATTCTGGAAAGCTAAATTATATGTTCGAGTATGAAGTAATTATCAATTTCCGGGGTCAAGCCGTAATAGTTGATGTATGCATTGATCCAGATTAAATGCTCAACCGGTGTCAACTGAGTAATACTAACTATATCTGGCGAGAGTATGCTTTCGCTCTTAAAATTTTTCTAGGTTTGTTTAATTATAATTAAATGGTTTATCATTTCCCTTTTTCGAATGGGTTATAAACAAAACCTTTTAGCAGATGTTTTAAAAACTCTAGAGAAAGGGGTTCGTTTCAAAGCTATTTTTATTTAGAAACATCATGCCATGCCATATCTTTTATACAAATACTTTTTTCCGTAATCGCACTGATTCAGAATGAGTTTTATTTAGGGATCATTAATTTTGATAACTGAATTTCAGATTATGATATTATATGAGATTATTATATTAAGCTTTGCATATATATTAATCCGTGGCGTAGCAATCGTTACATATTATTAGTTAGGTAAAAATATATGGCCCACATTCAGTATTCAATTTGTATATCTTCAGCAGATTCCTGGGTATTCTGTATTACTCATAGTATGTTCATACATTACAATTATTCATTACGGCGAGCCTATTAAAATAGAAATGCTTTAATAGGGCAGTTCTGTCTGACTTGAGTTATTGAATTAAAATCAACTGTGTGTAAAATGCAATGGCATAAAATATGTTGTGGCAAAACGTAGGGCGTGTGGTGGTATGAATTTGTAGATTTTACGATAAAACGACAATTTTGTTCTCATTCCGACTCTTATGAAATATCAAGTATCAATCTACATATTTAAATGTAATAGGTTCTATCAAACCGACAATATGCAACCTAGATTTTATTTTAATTCGATTTTTGTTAAATATCTTTACATTACAGATAGTTGTAGTCCTGGATCTTTCCAACGGGAGATTGATCCTTCTGTCCTCGATTAAGAGAATGGTTCTTGGGGACCAAGAAGGATCTCCGCAATGTCTTCACAACAACAACAACAACAACAACAATTTGATACTGGGAAAGGATAAACCAATTCCTCTGTCAAAAGAAGAAATGGATGTGCTCCAGAAAATTGAAGAGGCTAATAGGTAGGTCTGCTTTGTTTATTATTTCAGTTTGTGGGTTTAAGCATTATGTCATATACCGAAATTTAGGAGGAGTGAGACTGTCAAGAGATTCGATTTAATGCAAAATTGCATTGATTTACTCCATTATGCTATGCAGAAACAGCATCATAATGAACGCCTGAAAAGTTTATACAATTATTAGTTTTACGAGAGGTAATTGATAATGTATTGCTTTGAACGCATTGACTTTGACGCAAATACAATAATGACAAAATCAATTACTTGGCGTACGTGTGTCTACAAGGTTGTTATCCATTATCTGGTTATTTATAAGTTCGTTTTCTGAAATACGACAAGAAAATTGCTTTGGTTCTAGACACTAAGTTTGTATTCGCAATTTAAATGGAAATCCTGCATGCAAGACCACGCGTTTCACCAATTTCTACGATTTTATTTTGCCTATGAGTTTGACAGTTCAATGGATATTCGGCTTCAGAAAGTAATTGATAATCCATAGTGACATTATAGGATTTTCATTCAGTTTAGTGTCGAATAACAAGGCTTATCTAAAAACCACCTTTGAATAACAGAGTGGCTGTATTTATAACTTGCTTCTTTCTGGTGCCAATTCATAGGGTTCGACGATGGATGAGTAGGATGGATAACGCAATATATTCTGGAGGTTTGACCTTCTATCCGTTTCTAGCAACGCGATTGTCTTGTCGCACTGGTAAAATAAAATATGAGGAGCAATTACGAGAAAAAGCTTTTCCAGCTACTTTAATAGGTCATGGCTACCTTCTGAATTTAATTGTTATGACGGTGCGGATTGACGAAGGTTAAATGAGGCATTATATATTACCACACTTAGTATCTTTTAATAGCCCTCAATCAGGTATCATTATCATTATACGAGTTTAAAGAGTTGTTGTTATTAACTTCCCGTTTTGCATAACCAGCAAGTCAGGTTTTAATTTTGAATATTGGGCATTTGTTCGTAAGCAATAATTAAAACTCCTCTTAATATTATAGGTTTGGTAGATAGGGTAGTCGAGATTCGGCACTGCTAATCCTGCAATGAAGAGAAAGCAAGAGTCAAAGTCGAAGTACTTCTTTTCCACTATTATTATTGAATTTCAATACGACGTTAGGATGTTTGTATTGTGTAAATTAGGGAGATGATGGTTGGGGATAAGTACGAAAATATAATAAAGCCTATATGAAGTTCCATTCCATGATGATGCTCATGTTGTCTGAATTCTGAATAGCTTTCAATCAGTTCACTTCTCGAATTAACAATGAATGGAAACATTTACGAGGATTTGCATGCCTTCATTTCATTTAACTTTGTTCGCAATAATTCCTCTATTTTAGTATTTTAGATGGTTGAAGCCTTCATTGCTTTTCAGTAGGTCGGCGGAATTTGGAACAGTTGGTTGGAACATCCAACATTCTACGACGGTTATGGTTATGGTTAGTATTTATTTAATGCCTAGTTGTTGATTTGTGGCCGTGACATGAAGTTATGTTTTCCAAACTCCGCACTCAAACCACTAATAATCCCAATAGAAACGTGGATAATATTTTATTCATTGGGATTCTACCTGGATTGAAATGGGAATTAGGTTAGTTCGAGGTTGAGTGGGTGATATATCGTATCTTTTGAGACAATAATTCCTTTTCATAATATACGCATCATATATAATCATGGAAGGTCCCAGTGTTACCGATTCGGGTATGATGATATCGGGTACTGGCCCCCTTTCAGTTTCTCCTAGAGAAAGTAGATCTGGGTCATCTGAAGACAGTAGTGCTCGAAATGATGGAGTGAACGGTGTCGGTCATTTGGTCAGGAGAAATATACCTATAGCACCTTTGATACGGATTACCGTAGAGCCGGTTTCTTCGGACAATGATTCGGACGAGGATTCCTCAATATTTTTAGAACTGAGTGAAACGGGATTATCCGACAAGACGCTTGCGGAACTAGATGGAATAATTGAGAATAGTGGAAGTGGAATCATGGTGTCTTGTGATGAGGTGGAATTTTCTGCTCCTGGAGATAACGAGCTGCCAATTGATGGCGAATCCGACACAAACGAGTGCTCGTTAATGGAAAGTCCTAATAAATCTAAGTTAGGTCGGGCTCATTCCTCTCCAAGCAATACTAATTTATCCGAACCTTCTACTGAAGGTGGAAGTGCGGGGGAAGTTGAAGGAACCCTAAAAGTGGAGGAAATTAAACCGAGGCGAAGGAATACGATCGCTGACATTTTCAGATGGTAAATCTTCGGTGGAATTTTATTTTCAGGTTCCAGAGAAAGTTGAGAAAGACTTTTGTGATTAGGATGCGAAATATATGAATGAATGGAATAATGGGTTTGGGTTGTTAGTTTTATGGGGCTGGATTTCTTTTAGACGTTATACTCTTTTTTAACGTGTCTGCCCCATCCATATTACTTGTTGCGGTATATTTATACTGCGATGATCAGATTCTATGCGTTGGAATGGAATGGGTTTCGTTAGCATGACAAGAAGGGTGGGGTTCTATTAAAATAAAAGGTTTCTGACATTTCTGAAATATTGGTATTAATACAAACGGTTGGTTTGCGATCATGAACCAATTTACTTCCAGCTTGAAGAGCCGAGCTTGCATGGTTTGGGGGAAAAAAATTCGTAGGTTATAGTAAAATTAGGATGGAAGCAAGAAACCTCGGCGTTGGTTTCATGATCCAAATTAGATATTACATTGTATTTAATCTAATCTCATGAAATTATAGAGTTATTGAACTATTACATCCGCAGTTAGGAAGTTGGGATTATTGTTAGTATGGCATTGTTATATTATTTAAGCATTAAAGTAAGCAAGCGGAGAAGGCTAATAAATTCTGGAATGGCGGATATGTGATTTGTATAAAAAATATCCGTCTCTAGAAAACTGCATTAGAATCTCAAAATTTGTATTTTTTATATTGGTTGTACATATTATAGGTAACTAATTTTATATCATATTTTAAAATATTAGGTTAATTGAATCGGACTCGAAATCGTTTAACTCCCTCCAAGGTGTTAACAGTAATCATTCCCGAAAGAGTTCAGATACATCCGAATTATCCCTTGAGCAAGGTTCCGACAAGGGATCTGAAGAAACAGAAGAGGATCTTTGGATAACATGGGGCCGTATTGTAAACGAATGGGACACATTCTGGAAGAAGAAAAATCAATTTGTTCGGGTAAGCGATGCTTTTATTTTGAGTGATTACAACTCATGGCCGAAATAGATCTCAGAGTTGATTGCCTACCTCATTTTTCTTGTTAATGATAATGATCGAGAGTGGTTATTAAATGAACCTGGTAAATTATGTATCCATGAAGGACCTGGTTAGACGGGGTATTCCACATCATTTCCGTGGGATTGTATGGCAGTTACTATGTGGTGCTCATGACTCTCCTGACAAGGCTAAATATGCAGATTACATTAAAGCAACATCAGCTTGTGAAAAGGTGGGTCTATCACGATGATGATTTCCTTGCTAGTGTATCCATTCTAATTCCACTCACGAGGATGGAACTCAAATTAATTTACTTCAGGAATATAAATAATTTTATTTATTTTGCCTCCAAATAGGTAATACGACGCGACATTGCTAGGACCTACCCCGAACATGAATTTTTTAAGGAGAAGGACGGCCTGGGACAAGAGTCTTTGTTTAATGTGATGAAAGCATACTCGTTGCATGACCGGGAGGTTGGATATTGTCAGGGCTCTGCATTCATCGTGGGGCTTCTTCTCATGCAAATGCCTGAAGAAGAAGCGTTTGCTGTTGTGGTCAAACTTATGCAGGTTAATTAAATGGGAGTTGAGGAGATAATTTCCTTTACTAACTTATTGATTGCAATAATATTCCTCTGTTTATTATTAATATAGGATTATCGACTAAGGGAAATGTTTAAGCCGTCAATGGCGGAGTTGGGTTTATGTATGTATCAATTGGAGATGTGCGTTCAGGTAAACAATTGGAAGCTTATATAAGTTACGTAAACATGTATGATACGGCAGTTTATATTACAACGTCCCCACTTGTTTCATTATTACAGGAGCAGTTGCCGGATCTTCACGTACATTTTCAATCACAAGGGGTTCACACATCAATGTATGCTTCGTCTTGGTTTCTCACCATATTTACCACAAGTCTTCCCTTGGCCGTAGCTTCCAGAGTTATGGATATGTTTTTGATGGATGGAATTGAAGTTGTTTTCCGAATCGCGTTGGGCACTCTTTTTATAGCGAAGAATGAGCTTTTATATCTTGATATGGAAGGAATACTTAAGGTGGGTACTACTTCCACCTTAATATTTCACAAATCGTTTTCAGTACCCATTGTAAGCTAAATTATAAATAAGTATCAAAATTCGGCAGAATTTACAAAAGGAGCTGCCACCTCGGATTGAACAAGAACCTGAGACCCTGTTTGGTGCAGCGTACCAAATGAAGTATAATGCTAAGAGGATGAAAAAACTTGAGAAAGATTATGCTGCAATGAAGACCAAAGAACAGGAAGAGATGGTTGAATTAAGGGTATTATTTTAGACACTACTATGTTATCAGTAAAATCTAAAACGTTTTGTTTATTCCATACTTCATGAAATATTTACAGAGGCTCCGGTCGGAAAATAAACAATTGAAACAACGAATCGAAGTGCTAGAAACGGAGTCTTCAGAATTAGCCAATAAATTAATTCAAGGTCAGGTAGGACGGGCGGAAGAGGTTGAGACTACATTCACTTTAAAACGGGAACTAGCTAACGTGCGTCAGCATTATATGGAGACCATGAAGCAATTAGAAAATGTTACCCAACAATATCAGAAATTGTTGCTTGTGTTAGATGAAACGGTGATAATGACTTTTATATTAATCTGATTATTTAAAAACAGTTTCTGTCGATACGATTCCATTTGAATTTTTTTTTATACTTATATTTTGATATAGAACTGTACGAAGCAAACATCTATGGACGAAATCTCGTTAAAGTCAGAGCTATTAAAGCAACGCGACGATTTAGTTCAGTGCCTCCAAAATGAACTTGTTGATGTCAGGTATATACTTATATAAAATAAATTAGCTAGATATACTCTGAACAAGTACAGTAAATTAATTATAAATTAATTTTGATGTTAGACTACAAGAGGCTGAAAATGCCGTAATAATGTCGGATCTGAGAAGCCGCATCCAAGAAATTGAAGAAGAAAAGAAAAAACTTCGTGAGTCTGTCGTAGACAATTCAGTTGCACATCTACAAGAAGAGCTTATAGCTGTCAAGTTGCGTGAGGCTGAAGCATCTCTTTCGCTCAAAGATCTTCGTCAAAAAGTTGGAGATCTTACATCGCAATGGCATAAGCATTTGCAGGTTTGTCATTGTGTTATCCTTTATCAATTATTACTTTCAGACGGGTTATTATGACATTTGCAATCCGTAGTTCTAATTTTTCATCTCGACACATTACAGGAGCAAGAAGACAATTCTGCAGATAAAAAGAGCAATGCTACACCACTTGGAAACCTGTTTACTTCTAGCCGGGTGGAAATAAAAAATCTAGAGGAAGAAGTCATGACCCTGAGGTTGAGGGAAATGCAATCCGTCATCGAACTCAAGGAACATAGACTGAAAATTATGGAATTAGAAACCCAGGTATTATATTAGCTCGATTTTGCATACACCCATCAAAACTAAACACTGCAATGACCCAATCTGGCATATTTATAAAGCACTACTTGTATTATTATTATTATTACTTTATTCCAGCATCAGTGCACAATAATTGAAACCGAATGCTAAGTGAAACTATCTTATAAAATATATTTAAGGTCCAAGTTACATCAAACCAACTAAAAAGACAAGAGGATGAAAGTAAACGTTTAAAGGAGGACTTAGATTCATCATTTCTACAAAATAAAGATATGCAGTCTAAAATGAAGGATGAACGTAGGAGATATTCCGACCTCGAATCGCAGCTCAAGGAGGACTCTGTACATGCAAGAATTAAAGATGCTGAGAAAAGCCAGGTATACTCCTTGTAAAACACGGATATGATCGATTCACGATTGCTCTAAAAACTAATTTTAATTTCATTTTTACATTTCCTATTAATTTCAGAGAATGTTCGACCTGTCACAAATAATTTCTACATTAAAACTGAAAAACCAAGAACTACTTGCGGAAAAGGAACTGACAAGAGACAGATGCTCATCATCTCGTACAAGTGATAGTAACGGAGAAAAATCCGACTCGGAATCTGATACTCAAGAACGAATTAAAGAACTCCAGGATACGATTGCTACCCTCAACTCCCAACTGACCATCCTTCAAGAAACCGAGAGTAGAGAGCAAAAACTAGAAGAAATCCAACTCAATGGGCATGGTACCATTACCAATGGAACGGAAGACGATGATTAACCACGTTCTTCATTAATTTCTCTATACTCGATACTCTCGTATCTTCGCCGTTTGCCCTATCCGCGTTGCGTTTTTCCACGAATTTGTCCTGTTTCTTGATATCAGTAACAGTCGAATAGACTGACAAGTTTCAGTCATATCACTTTAAAAATTGTATGCCAATTATATAATCCCCGTGTTGGTAATCAGGTGCAAATTAGGCATATATGTATTACGTATTACCTACTTTCGAAAGAATAGTGCAGGTAAATTTACAAGGATACTTCGAAGAGTGCTAAAAACCTACGTAAGTTATAATCCTATAATATTAGTCCCGTTCGATTACTGGGATTAATCGGAGCAGAAATAACAATAAGATAACATATATAATTAGAGAGGTAAAAATTAAACTGACAAAACAAAAACATAGAGTGATATTCGTAAGGATCAAGTCAACTACGTTAGGGTTTCACATCTGTGATTACTGCGTGCTGCTGCTAGAATAACTTTAAGGTTGTAGCTATAATCGATATCGCACAATTGCTTGTTAGATAGTATTATATCAAGTTTATTGATTAACTGGAATGGGTTAACTTTTGAATGTTTACTGATTCAAACCGTACACCATTAAAAAATCTTAATAGGGTATGGGTATATATATATCTAAGGGAATGGAATTTAAGTAAATTATTTGCATTTATCATAATGTTAGAATTGAATGTAATCTATTCTGCATGTATTATTTCTTGTTATTGATGACATCGGTGGGATTTCTAATCTGTTAATGTTCTTAAAAATCAATTTAAAGAGTTATCCTGCACCCAGAAGATGGTTTACTTAAAAGCTGGGCTCGGTTCAGAAAAGTATTCATAATAAATAAGCTTTTACTAATGAAATATTCTTGAATTACAAAACAACTAAAAATGTTATAGTCATAAGGGTTTGAACTTACCAATTTTACAGATAAAATGAAAATCTAAAATATAATATCCCTTAAGAACCGTTTTGCAACAATATATATAGCCCTGTGCGTATTTTTATAAATTTTTGTTTTCCCAACCCCAGTTCACCTAGTAAGAAACAATTATCTATATCAGTGCTTTGTAACCAAATAATTTTTGTCAACCGTTTTTAAATGTCTTATCCCGATATTTGCATATGGCTTTAAGTGTGTTTTAACTGCTATAGTATATCTGATAATGATGGTGAAGGAAATCTCAAAGCCTTTCTGCAAGATTATGAATAATTAATTCAATTTGCTCACGTTTCTTTTATTAATAAGTACCGCAAGCAACTCTGCCATTTCTCAGTTAGATACGCCACTACAACTACAAGTATTTTAAATATTCTCGCTATGCATCAATTAAAATGTGCAATGAAATACAGCATTAATTTGGCGATCTGGTAAAGACCGATTTTGCAATAATGTATCCAAAAGGCTTTTGTATCTATATTCTCGTATCGCTGTGGACCTTGTAACTGATATGTTACCTTAATAATATTAATTAAACTACCAAAATTCATTATTTATTGTGCATCGTTAATCGTAATTAAACTAATGTAAGGTTGAATCGTGACAGCAATGTTTAGTCAATGTTTTTGTACTTACTTATAATATATGCTTATAGGATGTACCATTTACGATTTAAAACCAAAATAAGCGGAATAAAGTATGAATGACGAATAGCAAAGTGTTGGATAAAAAAATCGGATTATTTCCATCTTCGACTGATGTTGTTGAACCATGTAAATGGAAGGCATGTGCGGTGAGACCGAATAAGATAGCTTAGGCAAGCTTTCCTTTTGCCGTCTCTGGAGATGATATTTTAATATAACACTTTTCATATGAATTATGCGATGATGCTGAAATTGTAGATTTCTCTGCAGAAGTCGGAGGTTTCTTCTCCGAATTCAGTAACGGTGTTTACCTCCGTCTCGTGCATGGAACCGCGTTAGGGCATTGCAGATTTGCGGTTACTTCAGGGGAGATTCATTCAATCATTCGTCATCTTCGTTACAAAGTTCATCTGAAGGACACTTCGGAGAGTGACCATTTAGGAGCTGTAATTGAATGGTGAAGGATACATAGCAAAAGCCACCACGATGGCTAAGATTGGGCAATTCATTGTTGTGATTAAGGCAATATTTACACGTGTTATGTTTGGGACCCATGGATTTATTGCAATATGGAGAGTGACTTCTATTAAAAATGACCCTTATTACTGGTATCTCTCCGCGTCGATTTTGGCACTGACAATGGAGGGAGTCTTTACGCTCACGATCAAGGAGAATCAGGAATGGAAATGGTAAGTTAGTAAGGCTTTCAGGCATTTATAATATCGGGGGGTATTTAAAGATTAAGTTTGTTTCACCACATAATTATAATGTAGAAGAAAAAATAAAAATAACACCCCACCCAGAAATAGAATCCCCTTTCAGAGTTCAGAAGCATTAAACGAATGAAAGTTTGTTTTGTTTTTGTGTAGCTTTAAAGTCTGAATTAAATACAAGAAAAAATATACGACCAGATATAATGGCCGAGGGTGGTATTGATAAACTGATTTAAATGTTTTCTTTTTATCTTACATTGTTTTAAGAACAAAAAGATTGCATTTCAAGCATGTAAGAAGTTGGGGATGATTAGAGCCGAGCTGTAGAAACTTCTAAGCGACCTTCCTAAACAGTTTCCATGAAAAGAGAAAGCGGACTATGACATTTTTAGACGATATCTGTTTGCCCCAGGATGTTCATAAAAATTAAGAACATCTCGTACTGGGTTTTTTTATGAAAGAAAGTACAAATAAATTAACATTTTAACTCGCGAGAAACAATTTTATTTGATCATGATACCGTAAAGAAAAGCTGACAAGTCTATGTGTTTTGCTTACTTCACGAGTAAATTCATTCCAAGCTAAATGTATGGTGAAAGTCCCAAAACTGAAATGCAAAATGTACGAGACGAGATGAGAACCAAAAATTCCACTAAGGAAATGTTTTAAGGTATATGTTGTGCAAAGATAGCTATATTATATAGTCATATCCGATGACACGAGAAAAGAAGGAAGAGAAATTGAGCAATATTTCTTGTTATTTTGATTGATTACGGAACCATTGATTTCTTGCTCATTCGAAATGAATCCGATAAATTCTCAAGTTCTTCTATAGGCATTTCCGAAGTTGTGGGAGTAATCTTTTGTAACCCTAACCAGATAAGTTTGACATCCGAAAATTGAAGGAAATTGCATACTTGAGATCTCATTTCAAAAGTTACCCTTCCTGTCGTTTACAATCATTGCCATATTGCCAATAATATGAACATGTTTTTGAATGGGAAAGATTTCCTCCATTAATCTTTGACAGTTAGAATTTATAACACGCAATTTTAATGTACACTCAAAATTACAGGAATTCTTGAAATTTCTAATGCGATGTTATAAATCATGTTGTATATTTTTTATATATGTTGTGTAGTATATATGGTTGGGGTTTAGTTTTAGTCTTGTGTCTGGCTTTCAAACTCTGTCAAAGGAAACAATAACAATAATATAAATGATCAATAATGGTGCAATTTTTTATGTTTTTGTTTGTTTTTGTCCGATTTTTTTAAATTTGAAGCCACATATATTTTAGGTTTAATTAAATCGCTTTAGTAGTAAAATTAGGAAATCGTTACATTTGTTTATTAAAGAAAACATAGGTCATAGGTTGAAGGATATTTCCTTGCTCACGAATTAGAATGGAACAAATGTCTATTTCAAAGCTTGTCTATTTTTTTAGAAGCTAAATTTTAATCAGTTGCTGGCTGTTAACACGTATTTACAGGTTCTGCCCGAGTGTGTTTTTCTACCTATGTAGCGTGGTCCCATCCATTTGGCTACTGGAAGTGGACAAATTTGACCGGAAGCTTGCTCTCAGGGCACAACAATTGAGTGGACTCAACCTGACAGCAATTGTAAAAAATGAGCAACTTGGAGCAATCGACACTTTTGGGGTACTTTCATTTTGTATAAACCGTGAAAACTGTTACAAATAGTATACTGATATCCATGGTCGTTTGCCGCGATTTATTACTGAAGCGTCTTTCTCCTGGCATTATCCATTTTTTCGATTTTTTTAAAGAATATTAAGACTTTTCCCCTTGAAAAATAACTGTTGGGGGTGGGGGGGGGGGGGGGGGGGGGAATATGATTATAATTCGCCGACCATATTCTTCTTTATGAAATTGTTTGAACAATAGCAAACACATTGTGGAGCTAATTTTTTAGTCACCTACGATTTACGTCTATGTATTAGTTGCAGAGATTTCTCACAAAAATATTCAAGTGAATAGGAGATTCCAGCTTGTGTAGCTTCCCTTGTGAGATCCGAATTGTTAAAAAACCTAGTTCAATATCCAGAACTAAAACTAGCCTTATAGCTTTACGCAAGCTATCAGATAAACGCTGATACTGGTTAAATTAAAAGGTACGAAATTGAGAATTTAGCATTTCCTTAAAAAATTACTCTTACAATTAGACCACAACTCGCTGTTTGATGAGCTATTGAAAATCCCCATTTTTATGCTCTCCAATTTGTTAAGTTTTCATTCGAACAGCTAATTTTTTATCATTAATATATGACTTTCCTGTTCAGCCAATATACGAACGTTCTTATGATTTCCTCCAAACAATATAGTACCTAAACATAAAATGGTGGCCAACAATTTAATGAATTCGACACGGAAATCCTATTGATTTGCGATACTACGATAGGATGTATAAGAAGAATGAAAACAGACTAGTCCCAGAGTCCTTATTTTATATTTTATCTGCGGAAGAAGTACTAGATCACTTCAGTTTCAACTTTACATAATGGGGCAAAGGCTTATCCAGGAACCGTAGCCGACCCCAGGGAGAACATAATCATTGGCACGTATAGGAAGTGGTAATAAAGACTGGAGAGGAGAATGAAGCAAGAGCACTTCCTTTCCTAATAAATTGCTCATAAATCTGTCCATGAAAAATCATTTTTGCAAAAGCAACTTCCACTCGCATGCAAAAGGAAGATGATATCCGTCCATTTAGTTTGGACGAGGACGAGTCTAGTGACTATCTTGCTAAGAGAAATCTGGAAAATAGAATTCATTCCCACATCCGAGGTCCGTTTTGACTCTTGCTTCTTGTTAGACGCATTGGCGTACTGACGAAGAAATTTTGATTCACTCTATCCCATGGATCCGATCATTATATTGTGACTTTCAAAACTAGTTGGTCTTTGGATAGTGTGCATATAAATTCGAAAAGTACATCGTATTTCATTCATACATAATTATATGCTTTCTTTGTACGACCAAAAGAAAAATACAGTAAATTCCGACATCATTTCGATTGAACCCCCTTAACTGGGAGTCCTTATAGCGTTAATGCATATTAGTATTAACTTAACCTCAAATAAACTGAACTTAAAATCCCAATTTTTTGGGGGATTTCCTGGTATTTCTCAGAATCGTAATTGTATTAGCAAATATAGCAAACACAAAATGTTGAGTTAAGAGTCCTAAACGGTCCATTTATTCATGATTTCCATTATGCGAATTCTCTATTTCCCAACTCTTTTCCAACAACTTTACCTAATAATTGTAATATTTTATGTTCTACGATGTGGATAGAGGTAAAAAAACGTAAAACTGCGTCAAAATTTAAGGCTGAAATGGCTTAAAGTCATAATATTTTATATGCATACAAAACTGAAAAAGTCAAATAAATATTCCAGTGAAAGTAAAGGTAACATTTGAACTATTTGAAGTTGTAAAATTTTGATATTATTCTGCCCAAATTGTCAAAAAATACACTGAGTGGTTTAGTTCATAAAACCATGAGCCCCAGAAATGGTATGTTTCACGGGTTGAGTACGCCTACTGGAATTGAGATGGTGGGTGAGTTAGGAATAAAATAGTTTGAGAGAGAGAAAGCACGTAGATCTTTTGAATGAAGCCATTATTAAGCCATTATCAGAGGAGGGGGCTAATGAGCTGGAAACTCTGTAAGACTTTCTCACCTCTCTCCTCTCCCTTCCATTTATCGAACAACATGGCCATTGTTACCCAACGCCAACAAATCGATCAGGATTTTCACCCCATTCACAAAATCAACTTCATTTTTGCAGTCAAACAGCAACGTTTACATGGAAAATCACAATGAATGGAAAATTAGTGACCAAAAGCCTGGAGTTTGGCATGGTTGATGGAGAATGCGTCATTTTACTTTGAAAATGCAGCTACTCGACTCGAATGATAATGACAATGATTTATGATTTTCTTCCAAAGATGATATGATCGTGTGTATGTTGTTTTTTAGGTTAAATTAGAGATTCCAGTTCAACTGGATGCAGAAATGTGGGCAACTGTCATTGAACAATTGTTGATGTTGATTTTGATAATTGGTCGATGGATGTTACCCAAAGGGGGTTTGACCCGGGATCAATTGTCCCAACTTCTGCTTGTTTATATCGGAACGGCCGCTGACATCATCGAGTTTTTCGATTCCTTCAAGGTTAACAAATCTAAATAAAACAACGAGATGATGGTAATTAAGGTCTAATACGCAGATTTTGCCTCATTTAGTATTCGATTTTGCTATAGGATGACAAGATAGCATCACAGAGGATTTTGTGTTTGTTAATCTTATCTATTTGGTCCTGGAGCCTTCTTCAGTTTACATTTGTCCTCACGGCTACAAAATCCCGTAGAACACGACTGACTACGGACATTGAGACTCCAACACCGAAGTTTGTGAACGGGATTAAAAAGGTTAAAGAGGTTTGCTGCTCCATTGACGTGTGGGGGATTTTGATCAATATTATTCTGCAGGTATGATGCTCAAATAATACAGGGTATTAATTATTGCGACGAAGGCTTCATTAGTGACCGATTTTACCAATTCGTTTTGTTGTTTCATTCTGCCCCATAGGACGCTCCGTTTCTCGTTTTTCGTATGCTCCTGATTACTTACTACAAGATCATCAGTTACATGAACATCTTCTTTACTTGCAAGAACACCCTGGTCATCATTCTTCAGTTTTATAGACTTTATGTCGTTCAACAAGAAAAAAACAAGGAGATAAGCAAAGCCACTAAGGCAGGGGTTTCTGGAAATCTTGCCAAGGCCGTAGAACGAGCAGCTTTTATGGGCCCGACTGCCGACGCTAAAAGCAGACCGAACCCTAACCGAGGAGCGACTAAAAATTCTAAACGTGCTGGTAATTTCCATATTGTTTACAAAAAAGTATCATGATGTCTAATTGTAGATTTAATTAGACAATTTTACATGATTATAGGACCAGCTGGACCTGGACCCAACTCAAAGAAGACCCAACAACCACAAGTACATCAGCAACCAAAAAAGCATCACTCTCAAGATTCCATTACTTCCCAAAGTAATAGGATTCTTGAAGCAGCCCGAAGGGAAAAAGCAAAGGTTTGCAAACATTGTATTTTCATATATTTAAAAGCATATTTTCAGTCAATTAATTCTTAAAATGGGGTTCTAGACCGGTAGACGGAAATCGCTGTCAACTGGAAACTTGCCTGAAGAATCAGAACAAATATTTGAAGCCGACAAGTTATTTGAAGATGATTTGGAGCTGGGAATTTCAGGTTCCGTTTTGTCGGGTTCAAATGATCGGGACTCACAAGAAGTTGAATCCGAAGTTCCAATAGACGATATTTCGGTGACGAGTGAAAGGCCAAAAAACAACAGGAAAATCAGGTTTATTTTAAAACCAGTAGCAAACCAGTTTGTTGCATTACTGAATTTTGGTGCTTATAATTTACACAATATCTTACTTGTAGAATGAGCGATAACCCAGGGATTTATAAAATATCCGGAAGTCGAAGTTCTGCCGCAAGCAGCGACCAAGGTCAGGGTCGTTATCGACAAGACACAGGATATTCCTCAAGCTCCAAGGATTCTGCAAACAGCAATCATAGAGTCCGTTTCATAACTGGATAATCATTAATTGCATGCACTTAAAAATCGTTCTAAATTATATGTAATCCTAACTCCATTAAAAAACTTTGAGAATTTAAAATGAATTCGCAATAGGGTCGGCTTGTGAATGGAGGGGGCAGATCAGGGCGAAGCAATGGGGGCAGTCGATCTCGGAGTGCAGCGCAAAGGTAGGTAAGTGCATGAATACTATTTCATCCAGGATAATGCCGATTGTGGATATGACGCATTTCACATTACCCTAATTCAGGAAAAAAAACTATTTATAAACTGATATAAGTCCCACGAAATGAATCATTCTTTGTCTGTTAACTACCCCTCAATAAGCCCTTCGCCCATAAGTATGGCGTTCTAAGTTGATTTTTGGTGCCCCAATTATTCGAAACAATATTTCCTTCTGAAATAACGCCCACAACCTATATAATTCCCCCTTTTAGATGATTTAAAAAAACACCCTGGGGAACTTATTTAAGTTAATACAGTAGTAATATTTTCCGTTCTGTTCTAACGGAAACATGAACAGACGAAGGCAGATGGTGATTGCTAAGGAGCTGAACTCGATTGAGTACGGGGGGATGATGATGTTGGGTGAGAACGCGTTGTCAAGCAGCAGTGGGGGTACCGAAAATGAGCGCATTTATCAACGCCGCGCCGCCATCGCGGCCGTATTCTTTCTCTTCGTAGTCATATTTCTTCTCTGCATGGTAGCCATTTACGGAGGAATCAATCCTAAAGGCCTTGTCCTTCGTGAAACCTTTAGCGTTCGAAATTCCACACCACCTCGCACAACCACAGCCGAACCCCCTTCGTCCACCGGGCCACCGGTCATTCCATTGTATAGTGAATCCACTAGCTCATCTACTTCCGTTGAAATAACCACACCCTCACTTTCATTAATAAATGACACTTTGGATGATCTCGTTAACGTCAGTAGAAGCACAACGGAAGGAGACCCATTGGTAACTTCCGTCAATACTTACAGCACTTCCCAGGGAGTGTCCACAACAATGAGTTTAGCCACAACTGCTTCCTCTGTAGAAGGTAGCTCCAGTTCACCGTACAGCAGTTTAGGCGACACAGTAGGTCCAACCAGCTCTACGACGAGTGTTAGTTTGTATTCGAATCCTGAGTCACTATCCTCAATTAGTAGATCAAGCAAGCATCTCTACTTTGGATATGCTTCAGATGATGGAAACCTATTACGTCATGCACGCCATAGAACGAAACGATTCCATCTGCATAGGGTTTTAAATTCCATTGGATTTCAAAGAAGATCGGCGTTAGCATACCGACGTTGAAGGAGGTTTTAGATACGAAGTTCCGGTCTGAAATAGGTTTTTATCTTTTAAAATGGGATTTTGTGTAAAATTGTTAAAACTTTAAATTCGTCATACTATCCTAATTATGATGTGTGTATAATACGGGTTGATTATACAAAACAAAATACTAAATCGTATCTGAATTGAAGTTGGCAAGGGATATTAGTTCGCTGTAATAAATTAATGTGTTTAAAAAAAATTATCTATGGGCATTCCAGAAATTAAGTCCAAAGAAGAAATCTGGTTTGAGATGAAAACGACTTAACTCGAGATAATTTACAGATGGTTGGCAAATAGGTTAACAAACTCATGGCCGGATCATGATAACTCTACAGGTATATGACTGTTTGTGCATATAATTCCGAGAAAATTGTTTATTATCTTGTATAGATTTTGGACGTAAGTTTATGTAAGGTACACAATATCAATATATTGTTAGTTCCAGCAAGTTAATATAATTATTAATAAATTGTGTGAAAACAAGTAACGCAATATTTGGACCTTTATTCATTATTTTAGCTTCATATTCGACTGTGAAATGTATTCCTTTATGAATTTTAGTTCGGCATACTTGTATGGAAGTTTGAACAATATATAAGCACATAAATAAATATGTTTCACTTTCAAGGAAGTTTGGAACCTGTCTTTCTTGGATACCAGGTTTTTATTTATTTTAAACGAAAACCTGAGACCAAAAGTGTTGTAAAGCTCTTGGGCTAGTTGATTCGACGGGTAAAACTCCTTTGGTTTTTGTAACTGATTTTACAGGATTCGCTATAGATAATGAAATGAGTTTACCCGGCGAGTCAACGAGCACAGGGACTTTAATGAAGTCTTGAAAACAGTTCAAGTAGCATTTACAAATTTCAGCTCATATCACATGTAATTGAATTAATGTATCCAATTTTATAGATTTTGTTAACAAAAACAATAAAACGATACAATTTGTTATGTATAGTTTTTAAATGTCCATGTCCACCATCCAAAGTGACAAATCAGTCTTCTTAAACTTGTCTTGCAACCTCCCCAGTTGAATTTCATTCATCTGAAAATTAAAACCATATATAATTACAAATTGCAAAATCCCCATTAAAATTAAATGTGGCTCAATCTCAATTTATAGTCACCTTAAATTCCTTATGGATTACAGGAATAATGACGTCCTTGAATAAACTAGCATCGTTGCAACCAGGTTTGATGCCTTGGACAGTTTCTTCCAGTTTCATATAAAGATACTTATCCCCCTCAATAACTAAGCTCCTAAGACCTTTAAAAAAATGCATGAAGAATTTTTTTGAAAATCTAAACACAGGATGAAATAAAATAGTAGAAGTAGTATTTCAAGAATACTTGAGAAAAGGAAGAAAGTTCAATATACCTTGAGAATTTGAAAGATATTCTTTCAGAAACTGTTCATTGTGAATTAAGCACGCGCTTTTTGTTTTAACCCAAAGTCGTTCAATTTTCAGTAACTTTGCAAGTTCTTCGAAGCATTTAACAATTTGAAGAGAGTAACGAGATTCCATGTTAATATGAAGGGCCTTAAGATTAGGAAAGTAGATGACGATTCTTTTGAGCACCGCTATATCTTCAATGCCGCAGCTGAGAACCAGGGTTGAAAGCTTCGTATGTGGATTCTGTATTAATTTGTTAATTGTCCCATAAGGATATTCTTGTAAAACAAGCCCTTCGGAATGATGGCAACTGTCAACACAACGAGAATCTATCATGCAGTATTGAAGTTTCGGAAAGTTGGACAATAATTCCATACTTCTGAACGTCCAGCCTCGTGCATGATGGTTACAAAATGTTTTTAGTTCAGGCATCAAGGGAAAATCCTCGATATATAGGGAACCATGATAAGTTTCACCAAGGGATAAGTGTTCCAAGGAATTGCCAACGTTTTGCAAAAGTCGAGTTACAGATGCCCAAAATCGAGTCGGGTCTTCCACCTCCCCGAAGTCGCCCAGCCCAAGTTTGCGGAGATTTGTAAAATTAAGTCTGGTCAGTTCATCGATAATACTCGGATTCATTATTTGCCGATGCAAGTCAAGGGTATGGAGTCGTTCCAAAGACATTCCTATTGGATTTCCAGGAGCATTTTGAATAAGAAGATCGACACCAAGATTTTGGCAACTATTCATTGAAAGGACCTTAAGGCCGGGTGCAATTTGAAGTGCAAGTCGAGCTATGAATCCAATGTCTTCATAATCATCTCTAAACCATTTCGAGGAGCCTAGATTAAGTATTTCCAAGGCGGAATCGAATCGAATCGGAATCTTTCCTATCTCTGCGTCACTGAGCGTTTGGATGCAGGGAATAGGCAAACTTAATTCTTTTAAATTCGGACACCAGTCAAGAAGTAGTGTTTCGAGGTCACAAAGATTAATTTCCTCGTTATCTTCTAAATCGTCCATTTCCTCTTCCTCCCCTTTCCCAAGGGTTAGCGTTTGTATGCTTTTCCCGTAACCAGCTAGCCAACCTCTGAATGTCATCGAGTCCAACCACGTCATGGAATGGATGTTGAAATTCCGATATCGCTTTGATTCCTCGGAATTAGAGGGGAAGATTGATATCAGGTCCTGTTCCACTACGAAATTATTTTCTGTCGTGGCTTCAAATAATACTTGTACGGTGGTTTTTTTTATGAACTTAGGATGGATGATATGGTTCCATTTAGAACAGACGAGCCTTCCGGATTTTTGACTGTCATGGTCCATGAACTCAATTACGGTTTCCAGTATCTGTGTAGTACAGCAATAAAAACGAATGCTATATTAGCTCTTTGATGAAATAAATATGCTAAATAAGGGAATTATGTATTATATTGAATATTGAGGGAATTTAAGGGAATTCAATAGTGAATAGTGTACAAATATAATTATAAAAGACATTTAAAAACTCACGGTGTCGACCAGAAGGGGATTTAATACTGATCCATCGTATTCGGGGACAGGAATCAAGGACGGATTCTCAGACATCGTTGATAAAACAAAATTCTGTCTGATGATGAGGTGACGATTTTTATTTTTAGACTCCAAGTTCCAACTGTACTGTCCGTGTCTAACTAACTAGTCCAAGTGAGTCCAACACCTAAAAAATGAATCAGAATCAAGTCGCAAATATATGATGTATTCGAGGATTATTAAATATAATTATAAATGATGAATGACAGATTGATCAGATAAAATTTGTACAAGTCACAAGTACTGCAAGTCTTCAGTTTGCAGTTCTTCAATTTCAAGAAGCAAAATGATACAGAAGTGGGTTTCCCATCAAAAATTTGAACGGTTGACTTTCTTATTGGATATTGGAGAAATAAACAGACTCTATTCCACCGATACCAATCCGTCTTACTTTGCACCCTTTTCGGTATAGTCAGAATTTCAGACGTATTCTACAAGTAGCTTCAGTATAATTCATGCTTTTATTCGTACATTACATTCGAAATTTACAAAATTGGCAACTTTACACACGTATTAAATATTATACTATGTGAATTACGGATGCATACTTATAGGTGGGGGCGGGGGTCGTAGAATGCTATTTGAGATTTGGGAATAGCTATATAATTGAATCAAGTGTAACATCATTCGAAATCGCAAATTCATTCGATCTCTCTAGACGGATTCAGATTCGGACCAATATCGTCAGAAAATATATATGTAATTTATTTAAAAAATAACTTGGTTTTAAGATCAGTAGAAAAATTTGTAAAAATATTTGTAGAGGTTTCATCTGATGAGATCCCAAGGGTGTCGATTAGCGAATAAAACATCGGAGCCTTTCCAACCTCATCCCCGCTATTAGATAATTCATCTCGAGGAATTATATTTAAATATTTTATAGGTAAGGGTTCTTCTTTCCATGCCCTGTAGTCCATGTCAGGGATCACGTCTGTCTCTTCACAATTAACTCTTGGGTTTCTGAAAAAGACGACAACGAGATTGGACATTTTCATAAACACGGAAAATTCATTTTGGATTTCGATAAATGTTTAAGGGATTTTAATGTCAATTTACTTCTGATCATGGGGCACGAGAAGTACAACAGGTTGCATAGTTCGTATAGCATCACTTGTATCACAGAGTATCCTCGACAGACTGATATTTCTTAACATTTCTAACTGACTTTGATTAAACTGCGTCGGATTTTCGTACCAAAATCGGTCACCTCGTCGTAAGTTTCGGAAAACTTGAGCAATAAGACAAGCAAATGTAGGTCCGAGGATTCCACCTTTCACCGGGTATTCTATCATTGCTCCGGGGAATAGATCTGCAAATGAATAAATAAATAAAAATGATAATCAAATAAATATTATGAATCAAAATATTTATAAAAAGTGGGGCACGAACCTACATCCCAGGGACTTTCATATATTTTAGAAAATCTCTCCACCTTTTCTGTTAACGTTTTAAAATAACACAAATATCAGCAAAACCGTTAAAACGTTGAAGCAAACAAAGCAATTTCACTTGGGAAAATTTTTCGAACCATTCGGAATTTCTGTAGCTATTGAAAAGTCTTCCCAGTTTGAGACAGTTCGGTTTCCATCCAAAGGTTTCATGAGACCACAGGCTTCTCTCCATCGAAGATAAGGTGGAAGTCCATGATCCCGACCCCTGCGTCAAATTCAAACTGTTTGTACTTAAGAACATGCGAATTCGCACAGCTTTATTAAATTCAACATAAACGCTAACCTTTGAATGTTTATTGCAGCAAGGTCGAGGCCCTTGTGACCTTGCGTTTGGAAAAGGTGGTTCGTAAGTTGAGACGTTATAAATTCATCTCTTCGCTGGGACCTCTGAGAAGATAGTCCAAGTGATATGCGATCCACTTCTCCAAGATTGTGAATATTTGATGGACTCATCATTTCGTGACTCAGTTCTATTTCTGGATGTAATTAAATAGGTATTCATTTTTAGTCTTGGGTTCATTTAATTTTAAAAACCTATTACACATTTGTGTATTGTATTACACATTACCAATTACACCAGGTCACTAATTTTATCAACTACAGTTAGAATGTACTTACTGTAAGGCATTTCGCGATGACTTTCGTCACATCGATGTAACTTTGGTTGTACAAGGGAATGTCCAAATCGGAAGGCTGCTGCTGCAAAGGCAGAAGGAATCGTAGCGTCTATGGTGTCGTTGTATTCGTTGAAATAACCCGATTTTAAAAGTTTTAGTCCAAAAATCTAAAAAAAACGTATTCAAAGGTTTCAATTAATCAATATTTATACGTGTTTCAGCTTATGGTTTATGAAATAAATCGCACTTACTCTGATAACATCCGGTCCAAGTACCAACGGCAAAAATTCCCTATACGTGATATGTTGTAATTGAGCCACAACGATCTTTCGGGTTTCTTGAAAAATTGTTTCCTGACAAATTAGAACCAAACAATCTTAAAATAACTTAATCCTGTGTCAATCCAGCTAATTTAATGTTAATGAAAACTTAACCGGCATGTTACCTCATCCCAATGCGGATTTATTGCCACAAGCTTATCCGCAATAAGGTTATGTTGCCGAAGCCAGAGTGTATGCATAGTTGTTAAGCCAGGTTGTTCATTCACTCGACCGTCGCCGGCAGCAAAACAAAATAGCCGTGGGGACGAAATGATACATTCCTTATCTGGAGGATGTACTAATTTAGGAAGTAGCGACTTGCGACTTGGCATGTAAGAGTATTTTAGATGCCCATGCTGAAACAAGCGTAAAGTTTGCAAATCTGAAGCCGTTGATCCGTAAACAACGCTCCCATCCAGCCATGATGTCAGCTAAAATAAAAACATTAGTCTCTAAGCCGATTTAATAATCCACTTTAAGCTGAATTGGAAATTCGTATAAAGAATAACTTGGTTCAGTTGTTCTCTGGGGCCTAAAGTACAGTCTGGTCTTGGAGCGGGTGAACTGCGAATAAATTCCATGCAACTACTGCTCCCATTAAAGTATAAGTCATCTTCGGGAATCTATACATTTTTCACATAGTAAAAGTGTCATGTTTTATAAAAATTCGGTATGAATTTCAACATTAAATAAAATATACCAACCTTAATAGGAAGGCAGTCGGGGTGCACATCGGTAACATTACAGCATTTGGGAACGGAATGGTTAAATGATCTGGTTTGAGAAGTGGCTGAATGCGAAAAAAAATGCATTAATACATTGTGCAACGAATTAAAAAGGGACAAACTATTTTTTATTTAGTACCTGTAAGATCATGGTCTAAAAACTGTCCCCACCTTTTTAAAAAAATTGGGTTTTCCGTTAAAATTAATGCTTTGTCATTTTATATAACACTTTATGCAGTCACGTCCTAAAAAAATGACTTACTGCATTAACATAAGTGTGAAGGTAGACGAAGGCCTAGAGACATCCTTGTGAATCTGGGTTGAAATAGATCTGGCTGACGGAAGCTCATTTCCACTGACGGACTTTCGTATAGTGGAAACCCCTACATGTTAAATAATTAAAGCAGTTGTGAGCCCTAATCCAATAGTAGTAAAGTTATTGGGTGACTTACCTCATTTACTAAAAACTCATAAAAGAGCCATAATTAGCAACACAATGAAATATCGTGACACAATGGGTAAAAGGGGGTACGAGACATAACAATGTAAATGTACCCGAAACGAATCTTTTCAGTTACCAACTCACCATCATCATATTCCGGTGGGAGAAAACGAGCGAAAGGTTGGAATGAAGAGCCATAATGTGCATTTTTTAAATTGTTGCAGCTACCGTCAACCGAACGGTATTTTTTTGCGAAATCGGGACAGTCATCCTCTGTCTGCCTCCTTTAGGGACAGTAATAAAAAAAATCATTCATGAATGCAATAGAAGAATTAGATCTGACACAGACGTCGTTACATGCTTATTTAAGTGCAGTCAAATTTACTTGGTGGGGCATGTAGATCGCTGAAAGGCTGTTTTGGCTAATAGTGAATGCTCATACACTGGATGATCCCTATCATCCCGAAGTTGAGAAAATCTTTAAAATGAATAAAAAAAACAGGGTATAAAATCATCCATTCATTATTTCCCTTGGAGAACCCTTACATTGATTTAACGACAGGACTTACTGTTCCTTCAAAACCGTGGTAGCCCTTAACGTTGCATATGCCACCCGTGCCAACTCCTTGGCTTTTGGTAATTGTCGATTAATTGCAGCCAAGTAAGCTGCAGGATGCTCACCTTGGATTACTATATCTGAAAGGAGTGCAAAATCAGTTGTGAGACAAAGCTGCAGAACCTGTCTTCCATAGCCCCAAAGTAACTTGTCTCGTTCGTAACCCGACTCCAGGAGACAAAGACGTGTTATGCGTGGTGTACTCGAAACAAATTGCCATAAATCCCAAAATACGATCCCAGAAATGCATGACATTTTATCCAACAAAAACAACTTACTATTTTTATAAAGCGTGGGTTCAATATTTTCAAACAGATCCGTAGCATCCCTTACACCCGTTTCCACCGCATTGGCAACGAAGGCAGCGTAGTGAATTGGCAGAGAGAAATCCTCGTCTTCGAATCCTCGACTGTCCAGAACGCTTGGTTTCTTACCCGCAGAATCCGATTCTTCACCTGAGTTGGTTTTGGAATTTTTACTCGCGTCACAACACGCACTTAAAACGGAGAGTTGGAGAAAGAAGTAGAGGAACAGAGTGTCCGTAAATAGCAGTTTCCGTCTCAAAATCTGGACACCCAGATTCATCTCCTACGTTTTCGCTCGGCTTGCAGCGATGATATGGCATTCACTGAACCAAACAACACTCGAGCCGTCACCTGAAATCCCACAGTAGTAAAAAATGAAAAACATAACAAACGGATGTATTTCACTCTGACCTTTAAAAACACTGTTTCATTTTTTAAATCTCGGCTATAAATAAACGTAAACAGGATGTTTGGATCAGAGGCGAGCCGCTTCCGAACTCATTTTTCACAAAAACTAGACCAGAATGTGAGAACGGATCAATGATAAAAACTGATATTTTCTACAGATTTAATTCTTGAACTTTATATAGCGAGCATTGCTGATCTCAGACCACATGGAATTTACGTTTTTAAGGCTTCTCGGTTTGCGGTACTGAGCTTTTAAGAGGATAATGCTTTGTTCCTATGTACTTTAAAGGCCGTTCTGAGCTAAAAAATTAAATAATGAGCAATGTGTCATTTCGGAACCTGGACACTTGGTTTGGACGAACTGGAGGAGGACGGGCCGGGCGGATTGACACCGGAACTGGAGGATGAAGATGTGGAAGGGTTCCCCGGGCACGGGCGTGAGGACATGATGTCTTGGATTCTCCTCAAAGCCAACTAACCGATTGACCTACAAATCCTGTGTGCATCTTCAATTGTTGTTGATGAATAGGAGGTGATGATGAGCGGATGATGATGGTTTGGTTTTGCTCTTCGCCTTGATAATGATCTGGTGGTTGGTGTGGCAAGGTGGGTTTGACTTTGACTTGGGTCCTCTTATTCTCTGTGGTAGTAACTAACTAACTAAATGAGATAGACAACTCTTGGTCTACTAATGTCGATGAGAGCGAGTCTGTCCCGTTACACCTCAAAATACCTCTTCTCGATTCTTTATGCCGGATACATCGGATCAGTAGGCCACGACACATATAAAATATCTACAATCTACAATCCACACCACTCGTCCTCTATCTCTATCTCCTCCTATCTCTCTCTCAATAGACGTAATAATAATCAGTCTTTGTCTCTTCGCATCCCGACCGACTCTATTTTTCCACCACCACCACCAGGACCAAAGGGTCTCTCTGCTCGGGAAGGAATAAAAAAGATAGTCTATTTTTTAAGAGAGGAAAGAGGTTGGGATTTTAGGAAGCAGAGGAGTTGTAGAAAGACGGGAGAAAAAGGAGATAATAATATTATTATTATTGATAGGCCTGAAAAAGGATGGAGAGTCGGTTTATAAAATGTATGGTCTCGGCTTTAGAGTTTAGAGAATGGAATATTATTATAAAGTTGAGGGCAGGTGAGTATTGGTTTAAAACTGAAGCTCCTCGGCTCTCCTCTCCCGTTTAAAGAGCTCGTATTCAATAACCTTTATGGGTAATAAAAAATGAAGTAAAAAATATCTAGGTCTCCCAGAGCCCCAACATGTCATTGTTGGACAAGTTGTCTTCAGCTGTAAATGGTTGACCTGAATCTGGGCCCAGAACTAGTCTACTGTCAACTGCAACATGCAAATCATGATTTGGATCGAATGCATTCTCGTGTGACCACTTGTTGCATATCTGCTCTTCTTTATCCCCATATATGCAGGCAATGCAACGAGGATCCTAGTTAACTATGGTAGTATATACGGGAAATTATAAGGTTGCAAAGAGGTAATCCACCGTCAGGAATTACAGTTTTGCCGAGCACCAGAACTAAAGGTGATACCTAATCAGTTGTGTTTTACCGTATCCCATGTTTTGACTCCCTTCCCTCTTAGGCATCACCCTCCAACTTACTTAAACACTTACCTGACAACCAACCTACCTCGTTTTGCGACTTTTCTCTCCGCAGCTCTCCTAGGCTAATATTCCATTGGACTTGGGAGGACAAAAGTACCTTTTTACAGATTGGGATTATCTGGTTACCATTTAGGAGGAGGCTCAGGTTTAGAGGTTTAGGAGTTTAGAAGTTTACGACGGCTCGGCTTCGTTTTGAATCGTTTGATTGAACTCGCTGGGGCAAGAGTCTAAAAGGCTCGAGCAAGAGTTCAATCAATAGCATCAGGTGATTGTAAGAGCTGAGGGCAATAAATCAAGCTTAAAGACCCATATGGAAGTCCCTGTCTCATTTATTATCTAATCCGTATCCTTGTTACGATGATAAGAATACCTGCATTTTTTGTACTAATTTTATATCGGCCCCTGGCCTTGGTATCGGGTTTTTTTAATGGGGTTTATGTTTATTCTAGGGGTAAAGCCGAAATTATATGGGACGCAGATGACATAAAATATAGGCATCGGTTTTGGATCGTCTGAGATTTTAGATTTTTATTCTTTAAGGATTTTCTTTTAATTTGAAATGGGCCTTATTAAACTCATAGACGCCTTTAGCGATGGATTAGTCATGTCATTCTAATAATAACTCGGCGACATTGGAAGTTGGAATGAAATACTTAAATGGCGATGATATTATTCAATCTTATGAAGTGACTTCGATTAAGAAAGCAGCATGAACTTTCCTCAAAAGTAGATGTATTTTGCCTGAAATTCCATAGCATTTTAAAAGCGTTGAGGTTTGTTTTAATCTTTGCCCTTCGGAAAGCAAATATTTGAACCCTTTCTTATTAGGAAATTGTGGTAGAACTTTCCTTCATTATAATCATCTCCGATTGTCTTGCATCCGAATTCAATCCATGTTCCAATTACCTAGAAAAAAATATCGAATAAAAATGGGAATATTAAGTGGCAGTGTGGCAGATATGCATAGAGGGTAGTAGAATACATGGACATTTTGTATTAATTACATTTTAAATGCCTAAACAGTAATGCTATTAAGTCCAATTTTAGACATGTGTTTATAATGTAGTTTAGTGCTAAATAAAATACACCTACCTATTGTTCCAGTCCAAGCCCGTGGACAGAGAGGTTAGTGCAAATACCTGCAAGTTAAGATGGGGATACTGTACACTCGATATTTAGCAAGAACTAATTTAAAGTACATGTGAGCATTGAAGAAGTAGTGGTTGCGTTTTTATGTTGTTATTTATATAGTTCCAAAAGCGGTTTGAGGGTTAATGAGTATCTGATTAGTCGATACAATGGAACAATAACAAGAAAGCGTATGAATTTGATTTGATAAGCAATTAAACCACTTTAGGCCTCTTTGACAATTTATTGTACATTGTGTCACTCCGAGAGTACACTGACTGGAAGGTTTAATTATGTCAGTAGTTTTAAGAAATACAATGCAATCAAGTCTAAATAAATCGCTTAATAATTGTGCTTTGAGCTTTGCAAGTGAGGCAGGCTGGGATATTTTAAGATCATATCTTAATGTTTTTATAGCAAATAGAAAAATTTGCCGACATCGAATTAAATCGCATTATGCTATATTGCTAAATGCTTCCGGAGATTTAAAACCATTTAGAAATCCATTTAAACCTCTCGATAGCGTTAGGTCACCAGTCAAATAAATCGTAATAAAATGATAATGAGAACCTGACAATTTTTTTAACTCGTGGAATACTCAATTGTTAAACGATGCATCAAAATTGTTAACAGTTTTCGAATGCATTTTATTAGTTGAATTAATTAATAGTTTAAGAGACAAAAAGCAGAAAAAGCTTTGTGGGTTATTTTTAATTTGTAAATTGATGCCTAATTAATATGTTTTATAGTTACATCGGTCAGGAACATATTTTTTGTAAGGAAATTTTCCCAACTGACCATTTTCCGGTCAAAGGGAAATCCCATTGGCCTTTTATCCGGAGTTTTACCTCTAACTACATTACACATGATTAAACTTTGAAGTGCCTTCGCTTTTTCAAAGTCCACGTCGAAATCTTTGTCAAAGTCGGAGACCATTGCAAACAATTTGTATTTCATTCCTTCTGTCCTTCCTTGAGGTAAAAGGAAATGCTGGGGCCAACCACAATCCCGTGTATTTTTATTAACAAGCAAAGGCATATTGAGCCTTAGAGCCATTTCGATTTTCCTATTAAGGCTTTTCCAACTCGGATTTCTTGGAACGGTTAATGTCGAGTCCCGGCTTTCACGGGTTATTAAATTCTTGAAATAAACAAAGGCACGTTTCAGCACTTAACTTGATAAATAAACGGGGATAAAATATTGAAATTATAATCTCACATCTCCTGCCGAAAGTTTCACAAATGCTTTGTCCATTTCGAAAAAACTCCATCGAAGTTGCTCAAGATCTGGGGTAGTGCCGTTAAAATACTCCGAAGGTGCCATGAGAATTCGAATAACTACCTTTCTTTCCACATCAGATTTTATTTTCAGTTTGTATTGGAAGTCCTTGTGATCCAATTGCTTCACGCTCGCATACACTTTCGGTTGTAAAACCTAACATTAATTAATTACTGAATGTTCACAATAAATTTTAAACCCAGTTAGCATGGTTTAGAATGAAGGCAAAGAGAAATACATACGCTGGATACTACATCACATTTGCGCATAGCGTTTGTGATGTCCCAGCTCACATTATGGAAATATGTCTGGAGCTCATTAGCTTTTAGATTACGACAACTCGGGCAATTAGACTTGACCTCTAAGCTAGTAATGCTAACTCCAGGAAGTTCGAGATCCGACTATAAGCAGAAGATAAAACCATTTGAGAAATTGAAAACATTTTAAATAACCTGCAGTCTATGAATTTAATCACGGCAGTTTTGACTCACTTTAGAGTATGGTTCGAAGTAGCTGCCCTGTAATTTATTGATGTTATCGACATATAAATGAGTTGCAAAAAATATTGGATCTGACATCGAAATTTCCGGATGAAACTCTACACCTCCTGGAAGCTAAATGGAAATAGAAAATGTTGTTTTTTAGTCAATAAAACCAAGCATGATAAAATATTATAGCGCATAGAGGATTACTTGTCCCTGCGATCATGTTGGACTATGAGAACTCTACAAGAAACCACACCCACTCGTTCAGAGACAAGTGATCCTTTACACACTAATATAAGTGGAAATAAAATTGACAAGTCTTTCATCGTGGTTCGGTTCGTCTCAAAATTCTGTAGAACACCCCAAAAATTAGATACCTTTAGCTCATCCATTGGGTCTGAAACTTTCGCAATGAGCCTGTGAATTGTGTTATGCAAACTCTGGTACAGATTTGGGTTGATTGAATTACGAGACGATTCAAAAGTTGCACCCAATACATCATTTCCAAGCTCGTTCCTAATTGAAACGGTGGAACCATTTGTCTGTAAAGTATTTGTAATCGGTTACTGAAAGTTAAATGTTGCTGTTCAACGCTGCAATTACAGTTCTTTATAGGAAATGTATTCTCATCTTACAGCAATCAAATAACCCTGACGAACACCATCTAAAATTCTCGTCTCGTACAGTTTCAAATCCGAGACCTTAATAGAACTCAGGTCTCTTAAATGAATTCCAGGAGCTCGGGTAGGAAAATCCTGAAAATCGGTAGTTACAATGTCTGAATGGTAGCCAGGGTTTAAGGGTCCCATTAGGTCAATTGGTTCGTAGTTAGGAAATCCTAGGGAAATTCGTTGAGCGTTGTAACGATTCATAACTTGGTGATGCATGTGCCTTAAATCAAATCCAAGTTCAACCAATTATAATTGTACAGTATTTTTAAATTACAAATATTACAGACATGTCGTGAAAAATATGAGTAAATTATAAACTTACATAAACAGTTCACCTTTTCTGAACTTTTGAAAGCCATAAATGGCTGGATCAAACCAGTAAGAAAAATCGGTATGCCAGAAGAAATGGAAAGAATTTATCCCAGCGTCTTCCCTGAAGTAAGCCATGGGCTCTTCCGGAAGTCCCATCCCGGTTCTTGACCGGATGAACAAAGGAAGCTATATTTATATATTAGTTCGTGTAACGACATTCAAAATTTAACAAAAAATCCTCACTCAGGTGAAAAATTGATTTACCAAAAAGGATTTTCTTAGCTCCAACTCATTTAAATCATTAAGTTGTAGAATAATGTCCTTCGGAACGTAAAATGTAGGAGTCACTTCGTAAGGAGGTGGCATTCTGTAGCCTTTGGTTTCGGTGGCGCTTACGGCAAAGGTTACACCCCAATACATAACCGAAAAGTTGAGCCGAGTGTAAAAGTATGCCATCGTCTTGTAAAATAAATCGGCACTGGAATCGAATGCGGATGAAATGATCTGAGCAAATTTGATCAACTGATCCGAATCCGATGGAGTGCTTGGATACTGTTGAAACCGTTTGAGGTACTTCCCTGCCTCTAAGTTCGTTACAAATTCATTGACCAAGTCTGGGTATTTGTAGTCGCTCAAATGATCTTTGGGGTTGTAGGTTTGCGACAACTTGTAAAAATCCTGATGTTCTGCATAGGATGGGCAACGGTAGTGTCGGAACGCTTGAAGGATTGCTCTTTGCCGTATGAGAAAAGACCTATTGGCTGGAAATTAACGATTTGCTATTTAAGTTCAAGGCAATATTTCAACAAAACTCTACAATAAATTAATTGAATTAACATGCATTTTGTTAGGCTTTGTAAATTTTAAAACGTTTGGTTATGGTAATACCTCTGAAGTATAAGTTGGGATCAATTCCATCCACCTATTAATTTTAAAAAAAACTTCAATATAAGAATACGCCTTAAGATTGGATGCCAATTTTTGTCTGTTTTGGGCTCTTTGATTAAAGCTCTTTCGAAAAGGTTACTTGTTTCTGGAGGGAGGCATTATTTTTCTGGTGGGAGCTAGTTATCTTTGTACCCGAAGTTGGGGCCTAGAAAAATCGTTCAGATTCTTTGTCCGAAGATGGTCGGAATTAACTGTATTCTTGATCTGTTAATACGGTTCGAATGAAAAATCCTCTTGTGAGTTTTAGTGTGTAATGGGGACTTATTCTGGAGGAAGGTAGGGGTATTAGATACTAGGGGATTACTTATTCAATTCAAACCATTATAAAGGGAGCTTGATATTGTATTAATCAGGACTCAGGACTAATTTCGAGGTGATTTATTTCATCATGTAAACCATAGACATATGAAAAACACGTATTCATTTATGTATTATGCATAGAAGTATACAGAGGGATCTATCATTCTATATAAGTCCATGGTATTGTCTAGATTTCTATGAAATTCGGAATTCATGTAAAAATATTGACATATTCTCGCGTGATCGATCTTGATAAATTCAAGTCTTTAAAAAAATCGCATTTAAATTTCATTAGAGATTAAATTTGGAGTTCACACCTTGCCATCAAAATAAAGGTCACCGCTCCCTTCGCCTTTGGTCTCAATGTCGTCATTCTCCTCCACATCTTCGGTCAAAATATTCTCCCCCGTTGCAAGGTGCTTCATGCCTATTGAAATTAACGTTTTAAAACTGCTACAAGTCTACACATATTTAATAAAATATGACACCATGATATGACGGATGTGAGTGCTTATTGAAAGCAACATACCTACGAGGAGACAAGCCAACGTTGTTAGAAATACAAATGGACCTCTGGCTTGCATTTTGAACAACATTTCTAGCTTAAAAGTCCCTATAATTGATTGAAAATAGCTGTAATTAAATAATAAGGGAACAAAGGACCCTCACAGAAATAAACACTGCTGCTGGCAGTGATAGTTTTCTATTTATTCTTAAATAATCATCTCCTTAGGTTGCCGTTTTTATATCATCGAGGTATTATGTCATTTAGAATTAGACGAATTTCCAATATTTTATTTTCAAGTTTAATTACTTCAGCGTCAATATTGAAATAGAGAACCACCGGTTCAATAAACGATGTATTACACGAATGCTGTGCACTTGATGTTTAAATTTCTTTAGACATTGAATTGAATGACATTTTACGGATTCATTGTAAAATTACTGAATATTAGATGCTCAATCATTGTGTCGGACGTGTGTCTGTGTTTCAACAGGTGCAATTAATAGACCATTAACGAAAGCGACCACAGACGCTTAATATTCCGTCTTCTCCCGTCGATAATGTAATTTTATTTCGTGTAATGGGAAAATAATTACAAACTCCAAGATGTTTAAATCATACATATTGCATATCTTTCGAACTCATTTGAGCGATGTTTGCACATACTAATTTATTGGTAATCAATGTAATCATTATGCACGAGTTAATATTCTGAATATAGCAACACAAAAGTCGAGAAATATACCCACCCAATTTTACCCAACGCGTAATAAGAACGTGTAAAATCTGAATTGATTCAACTTGCTTGCGGGTTAGTCGAAAGGATAATTTATACTAGAATATTTTTCGAAAAATGCAACAGGTATTGTCATCGTTAAGGTTCCTACCACCGTAATCCTATCCGCCATAAATAATATTACGTACCTTTAACTTATCTGCAACCCGAGATCATTTTCGTCGACGTAATGTTTTTGTTGGCAATTTATTCAGCGTCCAGTTTAAACTAACCTACTAAACTACTAACCGGTTAGCTTATCTCTTCGTTCCCAGCTTTATCGATAATCCCTAAGCTTTACTTATTTACATATACCGAAATTAACGCAAAAAAAGACACATGTCATTGTTGCAATTTTAAATTAGGGAATGAAAACTTATAACGAGGGCTCAGTATCTCAAATTTATGGTCTCAAAATTATACCCGGCTGCGCGGCGTTATCGCGGGCGCGCTATATGGGGGATTTTGGGTTCCAAGAAAAAAGCTATTAGTTAAAGGTTTCACTTTCAAGTTGAAGGTTATGGATGATAATTAAAAACTAATATAAATGGAATCCTCATCCAAAATGTTATCTGTATATGAATATGCTCAATAACGATAATTTGGTCCAATAGTTCTGTTCGAGGAAAACGGTTCAACAAATCCATGAGAATGCGGTTTTAGAACCTAAAAATATAATTAATATATTACGACGCCCAGAAATTCAGGCGAAGTAAATGGTTTGCAAAGCGTCTATGAAATACAAAAATGAGGCCCGTGCACCTTGTTGACAGAGGGCAAATCTGAATTCGATTTTTTGTCTAGTGCTAATTCGTTGATGCTACAATTTTACAATTAATGAAACTCAAGTCACTCAAGTGTCAGTTTAAGCGATTATAAAAATTCTGAAAGCACCGTTACATTGTATTCCTTAAATATGAAATATTAAGTAGATGACCATCGTTTCGAGTACTTTAAAGAAAATAAAGCCCCAACCACCAACTCGAAAAACATTACCCGGTTCCCACAATCCTTAATAATATTACATTATTTATGATCTTTTTAAAATTGTATAAAGTTGTTTAAACTACAAAAATAGGTGCCAGTCTTTACTGGAATTGATAATTAAGTCACAGAAAATAGCTTTGTCATTCAACGTAAAAATTAAAAGTAAAACGAAATTTACTGTCGGATTTAATAAAATTGTCAAAGCAAAATTTGTCAAAAATTTACCATAATTTGAAACTTTTAAAAGACTATATTTTGCAGTTTTAATTCATTCGAAAAAATAATACACTCAGGGTTGTATTCAAAGTTTTGGGGAACGCAACGGAAAGACGATAGTTCATTTTTTAATGTTTCTAAAACTACCTCAATTCAGTTTGATTTCCTGATCAGACTATTTTTTTTAAGTTATAGCTTATTTACGCTAATTAGTTGGATGAATGTAAGCTGATATTGCTAATCCCTTCGTAAATAAATTAAAATCCTCATCGGTCCAGTTTTCCATTCCATGAAATTAGTAAAACTTTAACGATTTTAAAGCCCAACATTAAACAAGACACTTTTATATAAGAGGTTTAAGCTAGTTGTCCAATCTTAACATGCATACATAATAGATATTTTTAATAAAAAATAATTTTATTCAGAACAGTATCTGGTCAATAATTTTTTTTAGATAAATAAATAATTATAAATTAAGTTTTTATTTTTACGTCTGATTAATCTTTTTGAGGCTACAATAGTCTCTTGCTTTCTGATTTTATGATCTGGAAGTCTACAGTTGCTGTTTTCCACTAATAAATCTCTCAACGATTTCTCTTGACCATCGAGGTTGGTCTCGTGGAACAAAGTGTCCAGCATTACGGACGACAACGTAGTAAAAGTTTCCGGAAGATTTGACATAGCCAGCCACGTCCCCTTTCTTCTCCCGTACAATTCTCCGGTCCGACTTTTCGTATTCCGACTTTTCCTCGAAATTCATTGACTTGATAAAATTGGAGACTGCGACATGAGGAGTAATGAGATCGAACTGTCCAACGTAAATCAGGACCTTGTATTTCAGGTTGATCAAATTCTCCATTTCCGATGTACAGGAGTTGAATAGATCGGCTTTCAAGTATTCTTGAACTTTGTTGCTCTTGTTGTTAAATTCCTGGTCTCCGACGTGAATTATCTTCCGAACAACCTTTTGATCAAGATACCTAGTGTAATAGGAGAGTTTCTTCGACGGCTTGGTTTCCAACGCACTGCTGAGGAATTCAAATCCTGACTTTTCTCGGAAATACGATGAATTCCCAGTGAACACCTCAGATAAGAGGTTATCATTGACCTATTTTGATACAAAATACAAAATAAAAAGACTTTCAAATGGTTTTACGAGTTAACCATGCATTAAGATATGAATATAACAACCTACCTGCATCGCTTCATCGTGTTTTCCATCTTGAATCAACCTGCTAGTTATGGCTTCCTGGTTCTTGAAATGAGCTAGTCCGTGGTCATCGATGAGTCCCAGGTTGTAAAAGTAATCAGAGAAACCACTTGTCATGGTAAGTGGATCTGTAAATGGTCCACCAACGATTATCCCTGTCAGGTTCATCTTTGTCGTATTTCCGGCTAATTTATTTTCTTCGTGGATTTTCATAGCCAGATGAGGAACATATTTTCCTACATAACGAAGAATAAGTTTGATATATATTGGATCCTTAACTTTTATTCCAAATGAAATTCGAAATCGACAAACCTGCATATGATTCACCAGCAACGTAGAATGCTGGCTTTGAAAATTCTGGGAAGATTTGGAAGAATTGTTGGAGAGCGTTGTACAGATCTCTGGACACATCTTCTTGAGTTTTTGCATAGCCTTCTTCGCTATCCGTAAAACTAAAACCTGTATAGAAATTTAGAAAATCATAATAATTTAGTTGACACAAAGTCTTGTTACCGTAATTCTGCAAGTAGATCATAGATCCAACGAAAAATAACCCCACCCATTTGAAGAATATTTGCCCGCACCCCCTGCCTATCCTATGTCCAATAGCCCCACCATTTAGAGGGCTTAAAAAAATTAGAACCCCAGGAGAGGTAAGGGGATATATCGGAGAAATGTGACAAATATTAACTACACGATTCAACTCTTAATGCAATTATTCAACACTACTCCACCCACCTGTTCCAATTGGATTATCAATGAACAGCATTGAATGCTTCCTTGCCCAAGTATCTTTTCTGAGTCTCAAAACCAATCGAGGAATTCGTCCACGTCGCTTGATTTTAAATGGTCCATTTTCGTTGAAAAGTCCAAACATGGACGATTCCCCTGGTCCGCCATTCAACCACAAAATCATAGGCGCATTTTCAGGCTCTTCGTACTGAAAAGAATAAAAATAATTTCCAGTCCATCACCCTTAAAAAATCCATACAAAACGACGACAACGTCGCTAGTTTTAAAATACGGGTTAAACTCAGTACCACTGAGGGGATGAACCAAAAGAACATGCTTGAGTTGGTTGTTCCATTGACGGTGAGGAAACCAGTGTAACTTGGGACACTGTCAAGGCTTTCACTTTTCCAGTTTACTGCAGCAGCTTCTCTGGCTTCTTTTAATTTACCCGAGGTAATGAACTCCGTCAACATAAGCTTATCAAGATCTTCGCCATTGGCAAAAGACTTAAGTACCGCAAGGGCACAGAAGCAAGCCAAGTAATTCAAGATTGTTCTTGGGGACATGATGAATCGTTGTGGGTTCTTTCGCCTTCGTAGACCAAAGAAGACTGAATACAATTCTCCCGAATCGCAGGCTTTAATAACTACCAGGTCTCTGTCAAATTATTGACTTGTCAAGGGGTTATTGTCGTTTAATCTCTGAGTCATAATATGTAGACTTTAGACGACTCTAAAAGCTGCTTGACATGAGACTTTGTACAAAAGTGGCCAATGTATTCAGTACGATGCCAACAACAAACCAGAAAATCCGGATTATTTATACACAAGAAGGCATTCGGCAACCGGCTGGGCAAGTTGATTTTTAAGGAATTATTATGCTTATGCACTATAGAGGCTTAAGATGGTCAATTTAAATCAGGTAAACAGTAACCAGAATTTAGTCTTTAAACCAAGAGTACAGGAACTTTAAAACGCTGCCAAAAATAAAATTGGCTTGTTTCAGCAGTTCTATCTCATGCATCCTGAATATCCTGATGTTCCCGATCCCGATTAACCATTTAAACACACTAGGTAGATAAGATAACGATGACGTAACTCAATATTGTTAATTTAAATCCTCATAAACTCTGCTTAAAATTAATTATTCGGCGTATTATATTTCTTTCACATGAATGAAAGTGTATTGAACCTTTGCAATGTGTTGAAACCAGAGCGGAATCAGGTATCGATAGTCAAACAGAGATACGACTCCGCTAAATAGACAGAATTCGTAGACTATGCGAGAACAATGTACAACCAAATTCTATCAATAACATGTGCACAAGAAATGCATCTGAAAACCATGATTTGAAGTCATGTTTTGTTTCACCTATTTAACAATGGCATATAAGATCTATCTATCTGGTTATATGGTGAAATGATAAAACTAATTTACAAAATCAAAATCATGTATACTTTATAAAATTCCACCGTAAGAGGATCGAATTTATTAACTCAAAAAATTGTAACAATTTACTCCTTCTGCGCGGCGGCCAAACTTTCGGCTTGCTTGACAGCCTTACGTTCTTCGCGTCGCTTCCTTGCCTCCTTAACTTTGCTACGACGGGCTTCGGCTTGGTCACTATAATAGTAATTGATAATTACATTTAGTAAACATTACTACAAACAGATTAACATGGATTAGTTCATAAATAAAATGTTGCGAGACGTACTTCAACAATTTAGATCGGGCATTCTCAGCCTTCTTCTTGTGGATGAACTCCATGAGGACTCGTTTATTCTTGAAGACATTACCCTTAGCCTTCATGTACAATTGCTGGTACAGATGTCGGTCGATCTTCTTGGCTTCTCTATAATGTTCCAAAACATTCAACAAAACAAATAACTTTAGGAATCAGTTACCGGTTCAGTTTCATTACGTAAAATTTGACACTGAATAGAGTCTCCAATCTACCTGTATTTTTTAAGGAGACGTCGGAGGACTCGCATCCGCTTGATCCATAAGAGTTTTACGGGCATACGGGCATTAGCGGTACCTTTCCTTTTTCCGGGACCGCAATGTCTACCCTTTCTTCTGGCTTCTGTGTTAGCACGGACACGGGCTCTAGAGTGAACTGCTACAGGTTTCCTGATGATTAAACCATCCTTAGCCAACTTCCTGATGTACTGCCCTGTTACAAAAATATATTGCGACATTGTTATATTCGTATGTGAAATTGAATTGCTTTATTTCCTTGCCACGCATTTTTTAATATCCATTATCCATTTATTTAGCAAGTTTTCCAATTTCCAAGTCATTTGTAAATTGTAACCATTTGTAAAAAATGTCTAAGTTTTTTTTGCACATTTTGGGCACATACCCTTTGCTGCAATCCAACCAGATCACAAATTCAAATTGAAATATTGAATATGTAGCTGAGAAAATAAAAAGAACGGGTTCATTTCAAATTTCTTAAAAGTTCAAAACAACAAACGATGACAAATCAGAAATGAACATAAAAGTAAAGTATCTGTGATCTGTATCTACAATCTATATAAAACGTATGTAAAAATACTATTTTTATATCTAAGCTAAAGTCCTTCTAAAGTGTAAAGTACAAAGTCTCAACGTTGAAAAAACGTTCACATGCTGCATGCATGCAATGTGTGCACCATTTAGCAATGTATTGAATATCAAATTAATTAATTGTGAATTGGATTTGGTGTTTTGATCAGATTTAGCTTGTCGAATCACATGCCCAGTTTTTACTGCAGCATAATAGAACTCAACCTAATAACATCATCTTCAAGTCCCATTTTAAATTACAAAACATAATGAAAAATTCCAATTTCCACAATGAACTTACTAGAATTAGCAGCGGAAATTTCGGCCGTCTCATTAGGGTCCAACCAAACCTTCTTCTTTCCACACCGGAGGACGGCGGCGGCGAGCCGCTTTTGCAGTTTCAAAGAGCTACTACTCGGGACAAAAAAAGGATTAGAAATAATTTCGAAAAAGTCGACTAATTGTCGAAATTATCGATAAAACCTTACCTCATTTTCGATGAGTGTGTTCAAGACACTTTCTTGACTGCAGCGTGTTCTTCTAATACCGTATGGCGAGGAGGAAAACCTGAAATCTGAGCTCCAACCGTCCTGTTTCGTTGAGAATGAGGGAGATGGATTTGTTGGTGAGGGGATGCAGGTTTTGTGTAGAGCCTAGTCAAGTAGAGTGAAAGGAGGACGGCATGCTCTGAGGATCCAATTCCCCTCTCTAATTCCTCTACAGAGGCCACCTGCACCACTTTATCCTTTTTGTGGGAAATCGAACTCAAATTTAGTGCAACCAAAACAAAAAACCTCAGCCCGGAAAAGGAGTGGAATTGTCAAAATTCTCTAGAGAAATCAATTGCAGAATTGTGAATTACAGCTTTCATGACCCGTTGACTGTCGATATCCGTGACCTAGCTGTGACCAGGTGTTCAAAATGAGCGGGGTCAACGTGTCTGTGGAAGTGCCGCTGGAGCATCAAGTACACGAAATTACTTACGATGGACAGGAGATTTTACAACCGTAAGACATAAGATTATGGATAATTTACTTCGTAACTCAAAAACTCAAAAATATTGAACAATGACACAATATCGAATATTGAAATTGACAAAAACGTTTAATTTGTAATTAATTAATTCAAATTGAATGGGTATGAATGTGTGATGTGTAATGTTGAATGTTATGATTGTGGATTGAATGAATGATGAATGTTGAATGTAGAATGCGTATGTATGTAATGTTTGATGTTGTATTTTGTAATGAATTGTAGACCCTTGTCGATGTCAGAAAATCTGAGCCGTTTAGCGCAAAAAATCGATTTTGTTGGAAAAGATGATGAAACGGTTAGTGGCGGACCGGCTGCACCTGCCGCCGGAGAAGCAAAGGAGCCTGAGGAAGGAGCTTCTGGAGCCGGAGAGCCTGCATTTAAAACGACACCTGCATGGCCTTGGGAGTCTGCTAGGGGGAAACTCCAGTAAGATTCTTCACAATCACAACAAATGGGAAATGAAAATTAAAATTGGGCTCGTTTAATTAGTCTTTTTGTATAATCATAGGCATGCTTTCACCGAGATAAGTGTTTTAGGGGATATTCTGACAATTTCTCAACAAAAGAAATATCTAGTATTGGACCCTGTCAGTGCCGAACCTTCTGAAACTAAGCCGGCAGCAACGCTTATGTACAAAAAGAAGGTATAGTTAAAAAAGACTCTAAAACTACTCAATGGGTCTGATTAAAATAGAAAATGCTTTTCTTCAAATGCCAATCGCGTATATTGGTCTGTTCTTATTTTGACCATCGGTTTATTGTATTAAATTAAAGGCCCTTGGAGCTGCATCCTCTGTACTTGTCACTGGTTGTGACAGATTAAGAACTGCGTTAAATGAAGCCAAGTCAAAATCATCAATATCTTCTCTTCCTGATTTTCACATTGAGCTTCTTAGACTACGACAAAACTGGAGATTAAGAAAAGTTGGAGCTTCTATTCTTGGAGACTTATCATACAGAACTGCAGGATCTCGATTCCCACAAGCTGGTATATTTGAAGTAAAAAAAGCTGAAGACGCAATGGATGACGCAGATTATGTGGAAGAACCTTCATCTAGTTCACAAACTCCCAAGTCGAGTTCTGCGCTAAGAGTCTCTGTTCCAAATGAACTACAAGGAATTGCTTACATTGAAGTTGTAGTTCAGAAAGATCAAGAAACCCTTAGTTTTGCTAATATTGGTTTACCGTCTCCCGCACCGGCCCCTTCGGATGCTCATTGGCAACAGAGATTAGAAGCAGCACAAAACGTTTTGTTTTGTAAAGAACTATTTTCAGTTTTAGCCAGAGAAGCAGTGTCACTTCACTCTCTCCCAATTCCCCCATTAGTTGTTGGCAATCAAATAACAGCGACGTTGTTCCCAGGAATTCTTCTAATAATCAGTCTTTGCCACTCAATAAATGGAAAACCTGCAAATCCTCCTGTTGCTCCAAAGCTTGATCATAATCATGTTTTAGAGCATTCACTTCACCAACTATTACGAGAAGTCCATCGTTCAAATTCTTGTATTCCCTTACCACATCCAGCCAGTGCACCTATTGGCGTGTCACGGAAGAGACGATTGGCAGGACCCTTTGCATACGATAGGCAGACTTTATTGTCTATGACAAAAAAAGATGGAATTTTGGAAGAGATTATTCGACAGAGTCAGCACGTTGTACTTCGTCTTAGGACAATGTTTGTTCTGGACGCACTTGCCAGAGATGTTAAAGACCCGCTAATTGTAGCTCATTGGGCATCCCTCAACGCTGTCACACATTCTTGTGTAAGAATAACGCTTGTTTCTTCGGGGTATGTTTGTGTATATACATTATGTCTACTATACAGATTTTTTTATATATTTAATTTTTCGATTTTTTATTTTGGCTTTTGGTTACTGAGAGTTTGACATCTAATTATTCTAATTGTAAGTATTCTTAACTTATTTTTAGGTACGATATGTGTACTAGAACTCCATTGGTAATTCACGTGAAAGAAAAATCATTAAAAAGTATTCTCAAGGACGGAAAAGCTATATATTTAAGTTACGAACCACAGGAACTTCGAGACCTCATTCTATCTCAGGTGTGATATGCTAAAATCATTACCATTATGAATTTATGAACGATACATTTATTTATTAAACTTACTTACAGATTGCCATTCATCAAGTTATGGCATTGCAATTTTTATCCAAATGCATGGGATGGACAGTCCTATCTAGCAGGTTAGTATTCTTGTACTGGTCCCGTCTTCGGAGTTGCAATTTTAATTACCTGTTTAAAAAACATAAATCATTATTCAAACGTATTTTGTACTATATTATTAAAGCACCCATTTGGGAGTCGGAACTTGCGAACCCGTTGGAAATGCGGCAGGTTGCCTTTTAAGCTCCCCCAATGGAAAACGGTACGTAGGTGTAGTAGTATAATGGACACTTAAACAAAATTAAAATATTAAAATCAAACAACTCAAATAGTATTTATAATATTGATGTTCTCGTCAGCGTCAATACGAGTGGCTTATTTATCTAAGAAATATTCTAATCAAACAGGTTACTTGCTGTTCGTTCCAGTCCTCAACCTCACCAAAGTGGAATACAAGTGTTTATAGGATATCCTCCTAATTCAAAAGTAGACGGACTAGGTGAAATAATGGAAGGAAAAGAACGTACTGACCCACTTATCGAGGGTATTGATTTTGGGACAGGAATTATTTACAAAGCCCTTAAGCTAGATCGTATGGAAGGCAAGAACTTTTTAAACAAAATAGAAATGCTTATGGCAGTGTTAGGAAATATTGAATCTGATTAATATTAGACGGATAAGATCTTAGTTGATATCCGCCAAAATATAATGTACTATAATACATATAAACAGATACTACAATTATTATACCATCAAAAAAGTACATAAAAATACGAATGAAATGTAATTGTTTTGTTTTTCATAACCAAAGATTGAAATTTGGAATGCATATATGTAATATGTAATATGTTTGTAAGCAAATTAATGTTAGTTGATGCACCGTAATCTGCGACATGAAATTGAATTTTTATTCCACGTTGTGTCATAAAATGAAGCGTTGCCATTCCACTTAAAAGAGACAATCGAAATCGAATCTACATGTACATTATAGGATAGGAAGGAGACGACATGCATAGGATGCTCATGCTAACTATCAGAAATTACAATAAGAGAAGATGCGTGGCATTACGTTTAGTCGGATTCTCTGATTAGTCATTTCCTTATGATTCATTTCATACCACTGCACTACTACTAAAACAGGGTCTGTAATCATCTGTATGAGAGATCAACGAAGATAGTTTAGATAATAATATACATCTGAATTATAGATCTACGTTGTATACTATGCATAATGTAAAGTGGGGGTAGCAAAGAAGACATGAAAAGCCACTGTGATCTCTAACAATATGATGAAAAGCGTAGCAGTACAAAACAACAGCTTTTTTCTAAATCAGATGAGAGGCATGAGAGCAGATGAACTTGGTTGGACCGGCACCGGCAGTGCAGTGCAGTCAGCAGTGGGGGAAGCGTACTAAAATCAGCACCGAAAACGGTCCCCAAAAAATTAAACCCCCCTGTAAATGTGTCCCAAAGCTCATATCACGCATCGACTAGCACATATCCGTGTCGTTTTAATCCACCACAAGTCATAATGTATTTACAATCAAGATCACACGTTAGGGTTCGGGTCCCTCGGTGCTGCAGAGATGCTATGGTCAGTACAGCCCTTTCATTCATCTCGGATGATGCAATATTGAATATGATCTGGAAATGCCGAAAAATAAAGCCGGTTGATCTTTGTCCTGCTCTTGGTGTTCCTCTTCTGATTCATGCCGATTCTGTGGAGTTGGGAAGGGTTTGTTTTGAATGGGTTTTTGTGAGATTTGGGGCAGCCTGAGACGGTTTTTCTTCCAAAAGGTGGGAGAAGTGTTGAGAGGAAGAGCCGGGATTGGCTGGGGCGAATCGGGAGAGTCCATGAAAAGACGCCAAGGGAAAAGCTGGAGGAAGGAAGTCCCTCGCCTCTCTCTCAACTCCATCACCTTCGGAGGAGGCTCAGACAAGCAGCAGCAGCCAGCTACGTACGTCGTCTTCATTCTTCGCTACTCTTCGATTTCTTCGTCGTCGAAAATTTAGGGCTTTCCAGTTCCATCTTACTCTCACAGGCCCATCACAGGTCAAAGGTCAGTAACGCTACTTGTCTTAAGGCGGGGGAGGGGTGGGGATTGTCGAAAGCCGATTTTATCTCCAAAATCCGGCTAGATTCACAGATTCAGTATTTTTAACGGGAAGGAGTTGTAATGTTATTTTGAAGGAGGCATGGCATGGTAATGGCCGCCAACCCAAGCCGATATATCTCCAATGTTAAATTAGTGTGGAGGAGTTTGCGAGTTTAGAAGTGCGTGTAATTTTTGAGGAAAGGCACCTTCAATGTTTTGATTGATTTATAATTTAGTATTCTTTGCATGTGTTTTAGTTTTTTTTGAGGGTGTTTGTGTGTGAGTAATAATCTCGATTACATTCAACATTGCGTTTTACTTTACATTCATTCGGCATTTCACATTTTTTGGGTTTGAGGAGGGAGTTGTGCTTGTATTAATTTATTAACTTCTTAATTGTACTAACGAGTGATTTTTATTGGCGGGATTAACAGGAAGTAAAAGGAGGTAAAGATGAGTACCAGGATTTACGTCGGTGGTATCAACGATACGGTGACCAGGGAGCACTTGGAGGACTTGTTCGGGAAGTATGGAAAGACCGAGCATGTCTGGGTTGCATTCAACCCCCCGGGTTTCGCGTTCGTGAACTTCGAGACTGAACAAGCCGCAGTCGACGCTGTGGATGCTCTGAACGGAGAAGAGTTCATGGGATGCAAGCTTCGCGTGGAAGTCTCTCGCCCGAGAGCTCCTGGTCAACGTGGACGTGGTGGGCCTCGTGGGGGCCGTAAGTGGCCCTTTCGAACAAATACTTTAACGATACACTAACGCCAAAAGTTGTGGTATGAGAATGTAAGTATTAATATTGGATTTTGTATGTTTGATAGGAGGTGGTGGTTTTGGAGGCCGAGGTGGAGGTCGTGGTGGCGGCGGTGGATATGAAGGTGGTGGTGGCGGTGGATACAGGGGAGGACGGGGAGGAGACCGAGGTGGTGGAGGTATGTCATTTAATCTAATAATTTTTGAAGTTTTAGTTCTAGGTAGGTTTCATTTCATTAGTTCGTTTGCATGTTGACTGACCCTATTAGCATTTTCGCGAGTGCATATATACCTTCCCTTTAATTAAGTTAAGTAGGTGTTAGTATTTGAGTGAGTGTGTGTGCTTGTTCATTGTAAAAGGATGGTTCGAGCGAGAATATGGTTTAGGTTAGGGCAGTAGTAGTTAGTTAACAGAAGTTAAAAATACTCAGATTAGGTAGAATTTAAAAAGAGAAAAAAGGGCTGGAAGAAGAGGTTAGCTAGAAAGGTTGGATTGATCGATTTAGGGTGCTGATGTGCTTGTGATGAATGGTTTAGGATTCCGTGATGGAGGTGGAAGAGGGAGAGGTGGACCTAGAGGAGGAGGGGGTTATAACCCTTATCAACAAAATGTCCAGGATGGTGGTGGATGGAATTAAATAAGAGCTTTCCTGTTTACTTACTTGGCCCACCCGATCCTTATACGTGCTGCTTTAGTTATTAGCTTCAGATTAATTATTACCGACTCTCTCACACGGATCAGAAGATCTTGAGTGGTGCTTCCAATCCGCGACACCACATAATATTCAGAGTTCAAATCTCACTCAATTCTTCAGTTTTCTTCGGCAATTTTTGTTTTTCGGTACCAAATACACAAGTACCTATAGTAGCATGGATTGTGATATCGAATGTGGGCTAAGCTAACACGAGCACGCGAAAGAAACTCTTCTTCCGAAATATTTTCCCTTCTTCGAGTATCAACATTGACTAACTACATATAACGGATTCAAACAAAGAATCAGTGGACTTATTTTAATTTTTGGCTACAAAAAATGTTAAATTATAGAATGATATGTTTGTTTTCCGCGTTCCTGCAATGCATTTACCGTTTGCCAGATACCTGACTAACGAAAATGCAAGTCTAAACGTTGTTAAAAGCATTTTGCTTCGTTCAGTCGGTCGGGGCAGAATGCTATATTCTACTATTGTTGTTCATTCTAAGTTTGTTATATAAAAGTTTTCTAAAGCGTCTAAATAGGATTAAAAATGAGTCTTCTCACTTACTTATTATTAGTTCATTCATATACGTTTTTATTTCACCCTTTTCCACAATTCACTTGTATTTCCCAGTTTGCATTGCACCTCCTTCCTGTCTGCTGCCATTATTTTGTTTTGTCTTTAACTATGTTTGTAGTATGTGTGCAGTCTGGGTAGCTGGATGACGCATTTTACACGAGCAAGTGAAGAGGAGATTTGGTAGCATTTAGTAATCGATCTCGGCAGCAAGCATAATTACGTTAATGGGCAGTCGATATACCTACGTAGAAAACCCGAATAAGTTTAAGAGCATTAGTTCGTCATGATTATCTACGTTTGAGAAAGAACCTTCGATTAACCCAAGTGGACTTGAAACAGGATTCAGAGGCGGAAGGCGAGAAGGTGGAAGTGACAGCCGAAGTGGAAGTCGATATGATGACTATCGGTCTTCATCCCGAGGAGGTGGTGGTGGTGGCGGTAGTTCTCGAGGAGGTTCACGCGGGGGATCTCGCGGTGGGGACAGATACCGTAGTCGATCACCCCAGAATCGCGGAAGGTAAAATCTTGAACGAACTTCACACGAGCTTCTTCCTATTTCAATGCACGAGCCTTGATCGTGCCCTGGTTAAATAAGTGCCTCCGAGTTGAGGCCTTATTAATGGTAACAACTTGGAGGGCACGTAACAATCCCGACTTGGTGAACCGGGTACCTGCCAAAAAGCCTTAGTAAAGTTATATTCAAATTTTCAAATATTCCATCCTAAACGAAAGTATTACCATTTACGTCCGTAACGTAGCCCTTTTAAAAAAGTCAAGGTAAGACACTCAATCGAGTCATAAGCTTCAAAAATAAAAGTCTTGATTCGTCTGACCGAATCGTTTTCCATTTTACAAATTTACAAAATACAAATGTTCGACTTTCGACATCTTCAAGTAGTGTAAAAGACAGCGTTGAATTTCAAACCAGTATAAATACCTCCGATCTCAAGTAACCGGTGATCTCCTTAATTAATAATAAACACCCTTTTAGAATAGACCAACTAACTTGCTACTGTAACATCACGAAACAAGGCAACGAGTGTTTTTCTCCAAATCTTGCAATCTCTTTTAATATTGAATGGCTATGATGAAAAATGATTGTGAGAATATGGAATCTTCGAAACTAAACAGTGGCGGATACGGCGATTCCGGAGGGTCAGGATACGGTGGATACTCTGGTGGTGGTGGTGGGGGTGGTTCCGGAGATGGCTACGGCAGCTATTAAGCTGTCAATCTACGAGATACCATTCATTAAACAACAAGGTACTTATGATCTCTCCAAACTCTTCTAAATCGTAACGTAACTTTATCGCACGTTTCTTCGAATTTCTTCTGTTTATTTGCCACCATTTGGTTTATCTACGCTCCGATACTAAGCCGTTGCTCAAAGTCATGATTCAGTCTTAATTGATCGAAACAGCGTTCGAAGTAGCCGTGAAATGTACCATAGGGTCACGAACACGAACTTTTCAAAGAATCTCAATATTATTCGCTTCGACCAATTACTTCTCTTCGTAGAAATGAAGTCTCTCTGTCTGTGATATCTCTTCGTTGATAAAGGCAAGCTGAGAAAGCTTAATTACAATTTTCATTGCAAGTTAGAATCTTCGCGTCAGTACCAAGAGTTCGAAGTGCTTCGAGTAAATGACAGCAATTTGCGGCTTAATACTGGACTGTGATGAATCTTGTGTTCGCATCTTACTGTTCTGTGATAATCCAAATTTGATCCCTAAACTTACCTACCTACTATAAACCCACCTACTACGACCTTTTGCTAGTCATTTATACATATATATATCGAATCCTCTTCGTATTCGTACGTATTTATTATTCCTGTGCTCATGATGATGATGATGATGATAAGGTTATTCTGCAAAAATATGGACAGTGTTTGATTGATTTTACGCAGTTGTACAAAAGACCGCTGCGAACCATTCGAAATCAACACAAAGCACTTACCTTCGTTTGACTTCTACCTGCTACTACTACTACTCCGCTATTGATTCGATGAACTCCAATGAATCTCCGTTTTGTCAGAAAAATTCGCGATGTAGACGATGTTTCCGTACCACGCTGCGTTTCTTCAGTTGACCAGATCCGAGGAGAACAAAAAACAAAGTGGTATGATATTTTTGTCTACAAAACCTTATTTCCGCACGATATTAAACCTAAGTAAGTGCTTCGAGTTGATAGACTCTTCTTGTGGTTATCAAACTTAACTTTGTATATAAATGCAGCAACAGCTTGGTAGTTCGTAACTCGTGTTTACAAAACTTTACATATAATTCCTTTTGTTACATCGGTGTTTAGTTTAGACTTTCAGGGAGTAAATGAACCCTTCTCATTAATATTTTTCGTTATGACACACGCGTAATTAAGAGCATCAGGCTCCTGTTTATATGACTGTACTTTGTTACTATGTTCTGACGTTCGGTTTTTGTGCAGCTTGGTATTATACTTAAAGAACAAAGATGTATTCGATTCAACTCAACTCATTGTACAAGTAGAATAAGTTTACTCTGTTGTATGCATTTTTGGAAGTAGGTTAAATAAATTCACGTTTTTGTTGACAAAAAATAATTACTTGTGGTTGTGTACTCTAAGGTTTATTTGGGCTTGGCATCTGATGGGGTTATTTCATGAGACAATAAATTAATATCATAGTGAAAGCAGGCTGCATTTGGAACAATGATGTATCTCATATCTGGAGAAAGTTGTGGAGATGACTTAGCATATGGCATATACATACTTGAAAAGTGCTAAATCGGTTAGTCTGCTGTTGACATATGCATACGGGCCTGGGAAAAGTTATGGAAATTTATTGCCAAGGAACTTGTCTACAAAACAGGAATTTGCATTCGTATCCAGAGCATGAGCTGGTTGTCCTCTGAAGCATCGACCGAGAAGCCTTGCAGTTTGCAGTACAGTGCATAATAACAGAACTATGATGAGAAACCCGTAATTAATTAAGTGTAACGTTTTATTATTTAATGAGTATCTCTGTCTCTCACGGGATACATGGCGTTAATAATAGAGAACGATTGGCATACTTACACACATTAAAAATAATAACACACTTGCTCAACAGTAAGAAATCTAGTAATGAATAATAGAGGTCCATTCTCGCATGTATTAATGTATACACTTAATCTGTTACTATTCTTACTATATAATAATACTTACAAGCTGGACTTTCTCCTCTTGAATACCAATGGTCTTCATACCTCACATTCACAATCATATATTATAGCAGTTTTAAGCAGGCCTAATTATAGAAACTGGCATCAGCGACAGCTTAGCCTTTCGACGAAAAATAAGCTTTCACCTTCTCTCAAAGTTTAACCATCGAATTACTATTACTTAGCAGATTAAAAAGTGAAGTAAATTATAGCTTTGAATTTTCCCTATACACTATAGACAATAGATAATAGGAAACGATCCCAGTAAATTGATATAAATCTACTGCATTTGATGACGTTATTTTTTGTCTAAAAAATTGTTAAAAGCAACACCCACCACAATAGTCAGAATAGGAACTGAAAATCTTCAAGCCTCAAAAGCACAAGTCCAGAGTCAGCTCAAAGCATAACAAAATCTGCGTGTATGCATTTTCTGTTGTGGTACATTTCTAAAAAAGCTAACGATAAAGCATTACTCAACCTGAATAAAAATGGGTCTTTACAACGTTTACAATATGATAAGATCGACGTTTAAGCTAATATATTATGAGTGTTTCTTTTGTATGCGTTTAATTTAAAGTTCTCTAGCTAATTGAGTCGATTTTTTTATTGGATATATTTTTCTTCCTATTTGAACATACCATTTTTTATAATTAGTAATTTACAGTAGTTAATTATATATGGCGTATTATCTCTTTGAAAATTTGTTCTTGATTATTGTTGAAAGCTTTGAGTTACGTTTCACGTCGGAGAACTTCGTATAGAGCAATTTTTTCGACTTTTTTCCCATCTTCTGCCTATATAAAGATATTTAATGCTTTTTCACCGTCCCTGTCCATCTTATCTTCCATGATGATGTATCCTTCGTATCGTAGGATGATTTAAATCCATACTTTCTTCTTCATACCTATATTGCCTTTGATGACGGATTCGAGGTTTTGTTTCATCATTAAAACATGTAGATTTTTCTTTGTAGTTTGTGCAACTAGATATATATAAGCAGTTCTTGTTCTGTTTGCATTTTCGAAATTTTTGCAAAGGAATGGGAATGAGGAAGTTGAGGGATTTCTAATAACACATTATAATATATTGTTACTTAATTGGGAATTTAGATCGGATCCTAAACTCCTGGTTTTTTGTCTAAAAACCTGACCTCGAATGATATCTTCCTTCCGGTGGTAGTATTCTATGTTTAGTAACGATAATCAATGCATATAATATTATTTGGCAACAGCAAAATGTATATTATTGTAATAATTGGTTTGTAATAATGATGAGTTGTTGGGGCTATTTTATAGAATTTTTACAGACATGATAAATAAATAATTAATTGGCTAGTAGTTTTTGCAAAGAGTGAATCGTGAAAGGTACATTCAATAGGTACGTGTTCACACTTCGGGAATCATTCCGTGGTCTCATCTTTTTTTAACAACTTTCCTCTCTACATAATAAGTAATCTCAAAATTATTATTCCAGCAGGAAAAAGCATGTCCTCTCCCTGATTTATTCACTAATTCCTCATCTTCTGTTGGGGCTAATTTTTCGGGAAGTTGTTGTATTATAAATAGCTTCTAATGTAATTAAATGGCAGCCATTCAACGTTTTTAATAATTCTTTACATGAATGCAATTTTGCGGATGATTAAACGGACTGTTTTTGAAAAGTTTGAACCTTGAATCTTGAATCCTACTCCTTTCTCATCATCTTCGATTTAATAAGATTAATATTTAGAAATTAACGAGAAAATAGCATTTTAGCCATGAGGTTGTGAGTGACAACATTCTCGAGGACGATGGAAAGCATTCAACGACTCAAAAACATACGAACTTGAACTCTTTAAAAAACGAGATTCGGAGTGGAATAAATAACGATTAAACGATTGACTAGAAAGGATACACGCATAGCCAGGCATACAATATTAAAATCCATAGAGGTTTTTAGGTATATAATTAAAACTATAGTTTATAGGATTAGGATTATTAGGTTAACTCTATAATAACTGTATTTACAGATAATGTTACACATTATTAACTAAAGTACTTGTTAGACTTACGTTTGTTTAGTTAAATAATTATGTAGTATTTCAATATATGTTAATTAATTACTTAAAGTTAATAATAATATTATCATCTACTTCATATAACCTTATCAAGTGGCGAGTGTTGGTTGAGTTGACAAAGCTAATTGTCAATCAAATTATTATTTTCACTTGTACTACTTTGTTTAAATGATGGGCCTCTCGTCTTCTCTGTCTATAGAATATTACAACCTATGTAGTTTTGTATATAGAGATAGATTGTACACAATTAATTAGTAATTACTTTATAGACACAACACATTTTATAGCATACCTATTTTTAACCTTATCTGTTCAATATAATCGTAATTAATCGTAATTAACGTCCGTACTAAATTGAGAGAGAGAATAGTTGAACTAATTAACTTGTAATTAAGATAAAACCTGAGTTGTGCACTCTTTCCTTAAAAATAACTATAATCTCTCTCATCTTTTACGACATACTCTTAAATGCTGGTTTTTTAACAGAGTATAGAGATTATTATATCCCGTTTAAATGAACAAATTAGTAACATCCATATTCCATGCTAATTTTAATTGGTTTGATCTTCGTCATCATCATATCCCTAATGTTAGAGTAGATTCACTTAAATCTAGTTCTTGTCACATTCCGCTTTTTTCATATACGGCTTCCACATATATAATAGTAATTATACGTTTCAAATAGGAGATTATATTCCATTTTGCATAAGAATTATGTCATGTATATATGGAGCCGATATTAATTCACATTCGCTGTACACTGTACACTATTTATTATGATTATTTTCAATACATTCAATTTACACAGCTTACATACACATTCAAAAATTCGAAATTTAAAAATCCTCATCGCGTTTTCTTGGAAAGGATAAGTGGTAACGGTTTCTACTTCAGCAAGTCTCTATGAAATTACTCCCTACACTAGAACGACACGAGTATACAGACGAGCAATTAAGTCTAATGAACTTTATATTGTAATTAGTGTAAATTCTACATTACGATTAATCATAATATGCTAAATAGTGTATTATATAGTTTAAATTTAGCCTGCCGGTATCATGGTAAGTAGTTTTTTTGCTGAGTTTTTTGTGCACAACTCTTATCCTTGTAACTGTGTGTATTATTGTATGGAATCTGTTGTTTTGTTAATTCGAAACTGTCAGGGGTTTGTTACCATTTTTTTGTTAGTTCTGATTATGTTGGCCAAGTGTGTATGTGTCCTCTATCCGTATTATCGCAGTTAGTTCGTAGAGTGTGTGTATGTTTTTTGAGAGTTGTCATAAATTGTGTCATTTATTTTAATTGTTTTTATTTACGCATAACCTCATTCTCCTCTCGGCTCTACTTCTTATATACTTATTAGTTCTTGTCGAAGTATCTAATTTTTGTACACTCTGTATATACAGTATATTGTAATGCATAGGGTGTACAGCAGTGCGCGATATAATGCAATTTTTTGTTATTGATTTCTGCGAGATTCGGTAGTGTAAGTTTGTATTTATAGACGAGCGACTGTGAGGAAAATAAGACTTAATACGACTGCAAAGACGGAATTGAGATGATGATTTGCGGGCGGAGCACCATTGATACTCCACGAACTGCTTGTCGCAGTGACCAGGGTTATAGGTTGACTATACTCTCCGATTGAGGCTTGGTTCTTGGATGCTGCTCGGACTTGGTAGGTTATCCCTGGGTTGAGTCCTTTTATTACAAACCCTACGGCAGAATAATAATAAAATAAAAGTTTACCAAAAGTTTATTAAATCAGAGCTGACAGATATATTTCATTCCGTCATCATTTCCAGACTAGGATGAGGAGGAATCTACAGGAAATATGCTCCAATCCTCTTACCTCCATCATTTTTGCTAGCATTGGCCAGTTTCCAGTCGCTCCGGGTCATCATTTTGATCTGGACGACGTATCCAATTATAGGCAGAGCTCTGCCTTTACTGGGCCCTTCGCCGATATCCCGTGTGGGGCTCTTCAACTCTTTGACTCTGATCCTAGCCCCATCGGAGGCAGCCGCATCCAGTTCCAGGACAGGGGTAGCTGGCTTCTGACCCTTGTAGAGGAACATGGTTCTTTCCATGGAACCGACTTCATTTCTGGCTCTACAGGAGTACTGGCCGAACTTGGTCTCGGACCGGACCAGGACCTGGAGACGCGATTTATGAACGACAGGCTAAAGGAGAATATGATTATGCTTTCACCACTAGCTAAGTAAATGTGAAGTAGTTCGTACCTGGAGGATGGAAATGTTATCCTGGGGAGTTAGGATGAAAACTTCGTCCGAGGGTACCAGCGTCCTGTTTTTATGCGTCCATTCGAATCTGGCTGCGGGTTCGGCGTGCACTGCACAGGTCAAGTTAGCCCATTCTCCAAGTACTCCCCAATGTTCCGTCCTTGCTCCGCTGACCATTCGGGGCTTCACTGTTTAACAAAAATTGTTCAAGAAAAATGTCAGAAAAATCTTAATTTCATTTAGTCGGGATTTATTAAGGAGCCAGGAAACTTACTTTTGACTTTCAGTGTGATGTTCATGACTTTGGAGTCGGGGATGGGTGAGTACATGTCCATCCTGTTGATATTCATACGATAATTTTTTTGCGAACATTAAATAAACTCTAGCTTTGTTAAAGAAACCAATAAATTATGGACGTACGCTCTGCACATGTAGTTTTTTCTTGCGTCCATTTGGGTCACATTATGAATAACTAGTCCATAGTCCTTTGTGATCTTATACTTTGGTGCTGAAAACATGAAAGTAAAGCCACAGTTCATCAATCATCATCATCAAGCTTAACGGAATTCATTTTGCTTGATTTCCACCCCTAAATAAATTCCAAACTCACTCTTTGGTTCCTTTTGATCAACTTTCCAATAAATTTTGGGCTGAGACTGCCCATGAGCCACGCATTTCATCTTGTATGTTTGACCCTCCGTAGCCGACTGCTCTTCTTGTGTTGGGTCAAAGACTATAGGACCTGCGGACATCATCGGGAAAAAAATAGGAATTAATTAGATTAATTCCGGATAATTGAAGGAGGAAAGTCCGGCCCCCTCTATCTAAAAATAACATTATTTTTATGGATGACTCACGAACAACAGTGAGATTGAAAGATGCTTTCCCCTTAGGGGTGACACATGTGTAGACTCCAGCATCTTGCGTCGTTATCCGAGTTAGGAACAAGTCCGTTCCGAAGCTTATCTCGACACGAATTCGACTACTCAAAACAGTAAATCATAATTGTCAGCTTTGTCGAGTTCTTTTAATTGGATTAGTTGAACCATAAAGGCAGAGGATGAGATATAGAGTAATGCATTATAATTTGTTTGGTTACGAGGGGGAATGCATCAGCAATTATCAACATGCACTGCAAAGACAATACATGTTAACTTCATTATGCTCTTACTTCTGTAACGACGTGTCGATCTTCTGATTCTTGGTATTGAACCACTCGACCTTCGATGACCCGTCTGACGTTTGACAGGATACGAAGTAGGAGTCGTTTATAAATTTCTTTACATTCTTTTCGTCGGGTATTATCGTCACATATGCACCACTTGTTAAGGTCACCAACCCTGTGGAAAAACAAACATATCGGATTATTATTTCAGATCCTGTTCATGTCTACTTTTATTATAGAATAGAATGCATAAAACAAGGCTCATAACAACAATTCCAGGACATAAACCTTCTGTTCCATGTTCCATGCATCCCTGGATTCTTTCATAAGAGCCCATAAACTCTCCTTCAAAATGCTTTCATCTCATTATCAACCCATCACAAAGGATCTTACGTGCCTAGCCTCCGTATCATCATCCTTCCTCCGTTCATGGGCAAAGGCCATTTCACAACGGAATTGTTATCCTGCCCAGTAGTGCCCAGTTAGGGGCAGAAATAAAATAAAAATGAGAACAACCACAATAACTTGTTCCTTCACAGACAAAACCGTTCAAGTCAATTTTATATAGCCGGACTTGATAGGTTATCATCGGTATAACCCGTGCCCTGAATAACTGAAATCCTTCACATCTCTATACATAATTTTTTATAGCCTCTTTCTATCGTGGTGGTATTTATTCATTGTATTCCTCTCTATGGAAAAAATATGCGTGTAATTTAGCAAAGCTACACACAAACACACACACACACACATCTTTTGTTCCCAATACTTCTAGTATATGATAATAACATTTATAACTGTCGATCTAATAATATTTTCTACAATATCTTTACGATGTATCCATCGTAAAGATAGGTCTTGTAAAACTGTTTCAAGCACGTTCTTTGAGGGCAGGAACGGCCACAATTCAAGTATGGATTAAATGTAAAAAGATTAGAGTTGCCATTTTTGAGTATGGCATGCGTCATCGTAAGAGGCATTTAATTAAAGTCAATTATTTATACTCCGCGAGCCCCATTAGTTCCCGATCTAACGAGTACTGAAAAGGACATCATCATCCCTAAATGTATTTCATATCCAGAGACAAAGGGTAATAATGATATGAGGTTTATTATTATTATTACACCGTAAATTGTGGCAACTGGTGAAACCATGTAATATAAATGAAGGGCTGTAGATGTAGGAATAACTTCCTATTTGTCCCATCAACTGTACGGCTTGCATATGCATTATTCCTGTAATATGTCCCAGGCCCTACTGCCTACTTGCTTTATCGACCCGGCAATAAAACATTTCTCCCTGTTTTGTTTTGTGGCTAAAACATCCTCTCCCTCTTTTCCCTTCCTAATTGCCAAAAATCAATTACGATCCGGGAGCTAATGAGAATTTGCCATTCCATTATGCTTTTAAAAGTCGGAATCTAACAGCTCGAAGCTTTTATTACCGTTCCCACACTGCCACCACACACGATCCAAAACCAGCTCTATACTACAATACAAACGTCCACAATCCGTAGACACAACAAAACACTACCGTTGACCTCCCTCTCCACTTCCAGCCGTCGAAAGTAATTGTCCCTTGCCCCTGATCCCTTTACTACCACACAATCTAAATTGACTCCGACTCCTGCCAGTCAGTCACCCGGAATATTTTATAAGACAGACAGGACGGGACGGGGGCATTAAGGAATCACTCAAAAAGTCGAAAAAGAGTTGACAAATGACGTCTAAATGAATGGAAATGGGCCCATTTATTAAAGTAATAGTCATTCGGCTCTAAACAAATAGGAGACAGCGGGAGGAGACAGGGCCATTTTCCCTTTGTGAAAGGGATCTACGAGATTTGACAGTCTTTTATGCATATTATAGTTTGGAGAAAGGTAGGAAAACATTTACTTTGTATAAACATACACTTCTTCAGTATCAAAGGGAATATCATTGCATATGAGCTAGTGTATGAAACGATATAGTTTAAACGGGTCTTAGGAGATGTGGAGGGAATGCATCCAATCACGCTCACACGGGGAAATAAGTGGTCTGTGTTGTAAGGTTATTTTTCAGAGGGAGAAGAAGCCTGGGAACTTTCTCTTTCGCAATATAAGCTCTTTAAGCATAGGAGAGGAAAGGGATATGGACAATAAAAATAATAAACTGTGCCTATACTCTAGCGCCTTAAGGATCTACGGGGGAAGTAGTAATAGGGTAGGTAAAGTGTCGGAATGCATGGCCTCAAAAACCTCGGTTCGATAGTCGGAACGTGTAGAGGAAAGGCGCTATATGGACTTGTTTTGGCAAGGGAACTGCTACAAGGAAAACTTTTTATATCCTTCTCTACGTGCTTCCAGCCTCTAATATTATTCCCAACATCCAACAACTTCCAAGTTTAGGAAGCTCAGGAAGAATTCGGGAAGTTCGGGTCGGGTTTTTGGGGCGCCGTTGCGTGACAAAGGGTCTCTAGGATCTGCAATTCTAGATTCCGTCCAGTTTCTAGCAGAGAAGAAGTGGTTTTGGATTCGGAAAGTTTTTGGTAGCAGAGCCAAAGACATCCTCACCCAACTCGTCTCAATTCTTCATGTTCACTTAGACGCACACGGGGTCCTATATACCTATACAAGCTTCGAAATCGCCATTTCTATAAGAGCGAGTCCTAATGAACCTATGCATGCTCTAGAATATGATATGACAGGGCATTGTGATAATATTATATTTCTTGAACCGTCAGAATGATATATCCTTCCTTATCTTTAGTGGATCATTCACGCAGGAAAGTTGAGACTACTTCATTACCGTCCCTTGGGCTTACCTCAGACCTCTTGCCCTTCCGAATTGCGAAACTCGAGTCTTGCTTCACATGCTTGAGGGAGAAAGCTAGGTAGTTGGATACCTGTGCCATGTATACTTACTACCTATAGACGGGTATATGGAAGGTATGGATTTCTTTTTGTATTTAAATGAGCGTTCATGTTGGGGAAGTTGTGGGGACTGTCGATACGTCCCTAAGCTACTTTTAGCCTCCTTCTGATGTATTTATGCTGTATATTTTGTTGTTATTTTATATCTGCATATCGCTGGTCGGTTGCACTTATAAGGAATCTATAAAAATTGCACGGTTCCCTGCACAACATTCCACCAGAGTTGCGTCATAGACCTTCAAAATGGCCCCTCAAGACTTTCCTTCTGTCTGGTTGTAACGCAAATAAACGCTTGAAACTGTTCGAACTCTGTTATTAATACCAGCTCCGATTCAACCTGCAGTTCCGGAAAAATAGAATAAATGCTCATATCGTCTAATTTAAAGGTCGTATGAATGTTGCCCGACCTGATTCATCGCCACTAGTTTCTCTCAATTCATTTAAACAAATAAGCGGTTTAAACCTTGCATTTCTAGATAAATCGCAATAAAATCCCGACTCTTCATTGAGCCATTTATTCAGGTCTTCTCCTGGGCCCTAAGTCTGGGAAAGTGGTTCCAAACCTCAAACTGCAAAAGTTTCGAGTGCAGGAGGAGATGTTCATGAATCAGGATGCCTCTTATCAGACAAACCATTCAGACACGGCGTTTCCCTTGCAGAATTATATATGGAATTTGAGGGACCTCCTTAGCAGACATTTTTTGCAATCGCAATCATGTTCGTAGCTCATGAAGGAGCCTTTGCTCCTTCTTAGCTTCTGTGAAAGTATAAACTAGAGAGCAGAAGTTGGCAATATCCGTTATTGCCTGGCAATTTCATCTCTAGGAGAGAGAAGAGGCTAAGAAATGGAAGGAACTCTCTCTGGATCTGAAATCTAATATCCTTCAATATAAGATATGTATATAGAATAAGGCCTTCAACAATATTGAATTATTTTCCCCGGCCTCTCTTTCCTACACTTATCGGCCTAGCCAAACCAACTTCTTCTTCTAGCAGAGGAAAAGTTGCTTTTACGGTGCAGAAATATATCTTATATCGCTCAATACACAATGTAAATGTCCATTATCTATATAAAGTAGTTCTATACCATTCAATTTTAGAAGCCTTTGACTTGACTACATCATCAAAATAAAACTTCGGCTGTGATGAAGAGAGAAGCTGCAAAATCTACGGTTCTAGTTTACGTGTCCTTTTCCGAAAGAACCTGCCAGTTTGAATATTCTGTACTTGTTTCAAACCAATGGCGTAATTTAATAGACTACTTCTAAAAACAGAAGCCAATCGATTCATTATGTAGATACTTAAAGAGACCATATTTTAAAAAGGCAATTGTGGCATAGGCCTTAAGCTAACTAACCAGTCTTTGAGATGTAGAGTGAATTCTTTACGAGAATTTATCTCAAATTGAACAAAAAATAGTATGTCAAAGAGAAGGATATACTTAATATGACTTGTTTACACGAAAAGGGGGAGACATGAGACGGCAGACTTTCTCCAGCTTATTATGTCAATGTCAAAGGCATTTGACAGCATTCTACAGGTAAAAGTTAATTAAAATATTTACACCTATATCCCTCTATATATTACAGGTAGGTGGGGTATAAGCATATATTGAAAATGAAGAGTAAAAAATTACATAAAGAGCAGAAGAGTAGCGATCCAAATTTGAGAATGAAATCCATTTTTAAAGTCGGAATTATCTCCCCACACACAGGCAGTCGCACGGCACAAACCGTATATGTAATTAATGAACTTTTTTCAGAGCACACGGGCAGAGGGTAATTATCCAGTAATTACAGGCTCTGAAATTTTAATCCTTTTAAAATGTTCACTTTTTAATAGGTTCTTGTAATTGAGCTGCTGTTGTAATTAGGGACAAGAGCGTCATGTCACGATGACATGAACCAGTTACATATACAGAAGATAGGTACAATAGAACTCAACAGTTCTGCGGATATTTTGCTGATTTTTTGCTCCTTTCAAGACTCCGCCTCGAGAGAGTGGAGCAGTACGTAGACAATGATTCCAGAATTATGATTTAATTTTGTTTATGCAAATGTTCGCAGTTTGGTCAGCTAGCTATGCAGAGCAGTATAACAAACAAGTAGATGTATATTTGTTGTTGTACGTCTGTTGCTTGGCAGGCAGGGGGACAAGATAGGGTCACTGCCTAATTGAGGAAATCCGTTCTACTCCCTCAGTCAGTCAGACCAGTAGTACAAGTGTTGGATTGTTCGGTACTCGTCCACACTTTATGTTACAGAATCAGTGCAAATGAGCAATGAACCACACTACGATTCACGTTTATTTAAGAGGAGCAAAGGGTCAACAACGATAGTCAAGGTTGAAGGTTGATGGTAATATGATAGCAAATTCCAATGATCTGGTGGTGATGGTGATGATGATGATGACGGGACTACAAAGAGGGTCGTAATATTCTTAGAGGATTCGTATGAGCATGGCCCATTCCATTAAGTTAACCACACGGACAGAGCGCTACTGAACTGATCCTGGAAATAGTGTTGACGGATAAGCCGTTTTAGCTCCTTAATAGAGCTGGTGAGTCGATGTAAATCCAGTGGATATGAAACTGGATTTTTATGGCGTTAGCTTGGTTTGGAGAAGGATTAACTCTTCTCAGGGTGTTTATCAACAGGATGATTTGATTGACCGATTGGGAAAAGGCTCCCGTTCCCAGTTTGCCCCTCCTTGTTTTACTATTTATTTATGTTTTGTTCTACCGAAGTAGTAGTAGTATCCGGATTCCTGGCCCTTTTAGTGGGCTGGTGGAGTTATTGAATGGAACGCTTCTTCCTCGGACTGGGTACAGTAATGTGTAAGTGAACGCGTGTTTGATTGTTGTTTTGCCTTGAGATGACACTGATCAGAGAGAGAGAGAAAGCGAGACGACGAGTAGTAGCACTGGATTTGTTATTGGAAAGGTGAAGAGTCAGTTTTGGATCGTGGCGAAGACGTAATTTCAGAGAAGAGCAGGATAGGAGCCCTGGCCCACTTTTCCTCTTCGATTTTATCATCAGCCCATGCGCTTTCTCCGCTGAAAAAGAAAGCAAATCGTAGCCCATAACCCCCCTTTCCAAGTCCCCAACTACATTCATAATACATAGAGCGAGGACGGATTGAAGGTATAGTTTATTCTGGTAACAGGCCTCCGTCCTATAGATTAGCACTCACAACAACAACTTCCCCTCCGTGCCCCCGCGTATTCCTCCGTGGGTGGCACACTACTGCTCCTAGTACTAGAGGAGAGATGCCCCACAGAAGAGGACCGACTTTTATCCATTCTAATCTATCCCCTTTTAGCCAGTGTAAAGAGAATTCTATATTTACTATCCCTTCCTGACTACGTTTTCAAAAGAGAAAGCAGGCAGGGCCGTATGGGCAGCTGGAAGTTCAAGGTCTACTACGGCCCCCAAATTAAATTTTAAAACGCCTAAAACTTAAGTAGTACAGGCCCAATTGACTTCGGTAGGGGCGGTGATGATTTTGAATTCCGAATTCCGCCCCCCATGACAGAAGGAGAAAGTAGATGATGTACCATACTAGTAGAAGAGATCTGTATGTTTCCTAGGCGGTTGGGTTGGGTTTTCTCTCCGTCGTTGAAGGGGGAGGCTGTGCGAGGAGCTGGAGAAAGTGTGTCTATAGGACTTTCTCCACGAGTTTCTCTCAACTTGGAAACAGGTCAAGACTTTGCGGATTTTAGCCTGGAAACCCACTTTCTCTTCTTGAGGAAAAGTGACTTCATCTGTATATGAGGATAGTAATATTATTATTATAGGAACTGCTCCTGGAGATAGCTAGAGAAACATGTGATATGAACATGGTAGAGAGCAAATGTTACTTTCACCGTCATAGCATCAACCACCGAAGCCACCACCGCCAACACCAGCATCCCCGCTTTCTCTTTTGTACATAGTCTTTCTCTCTCTAGGTCGTCTTTTAAGTATACCTAAGGCTTATAACTACATACTACACCACCCCCACTGCCACCAGTAGTACCACCACCACCTACAAACCATTGCCAAGTCAACGCTGTGCATTTCCCTTCAAATACCCCTCTACTTACTGCGTTCTAAAATAATCTCCTCCCTCCTCCTTTCTCTTTCTATCTTGCTTTCTCTCCGACATTATTCCTCAACATGCTTTAACAGCTTCCAATCCACAGACGAAACTGTAAATGTTGCAAGGATATAGGAATAGAAACGCTGGTTAAATACTGCCGTTCCCTCTGGTCGTGTACTGGATTTCGAGAGAAAGGATATAAAACAAATATAATAGATTATGGGGCTCCTAAATCCAAAGTTAGTCTAATATGTTTCCATCCGAATTCCGAGGTAACGTATAGGCGATGAGATGTTGGGCTCCGTACTGAAAGTCCCTTTATATTTATCTCCTGTCTCTTTATTTACCTTCTGCCTCCCAAAGCCCAAATTGAAGGTCCCAGTTGTACGGAAACCCAAAGCATTCCCGTCCCATCCATTTTGACGAGCCACTCGTTGATTTTTTTTTCTTCAATTCTATACAGGGAGCCTTTTTCGGAATCTCGGACCCGAAATTCGGAACAAAAAAACGAAGACGAAGATGGGTGATGTGTGGTTGGGCTGGATCTTGGATTTCCAAGAGAACTACGTCATTGGACGGGAAGGTTTCCCTTCCATTACATTTAACATGATACCTTCTAGCGATCTAGCACCTCGTTTTAGTACATGTATGGCTATAGCTGAATATACGTGTCTGGGATGGTCTGTGTGCACAGCTTCCATAGAAGGTTCGGGATGTGAAATACTCAGGAATCGCAATCATGAAATCTCCTTCTCAATCTGGGGACAGGGATTATGCCGAGGAATTGGTTCAGATTCCCTTCAATACGCCTTTTTGTATGCAGAATGCGGAGCTTAGACTTTACAATTTACATTGCTTTCTTTTCCCTGTTCATCTGTTTGGCTTTGCAGAGTAAATCCCAGCTCATCCAGACAAATAAAGATTAGTCGGTATGTCGGGCTGACTATTCCGTTTGAGTATAATTTTATAGGGCGTAATTGATTGATTAAAATGTTTCTACAAACCTATGTTCCGTCATTCTGGTGGAGAACATCAGTAGCAATTTATATGGCTTTAGAAATGCGAGGCATGAAAAATTGAGAGGAATAATTCATTACAGACAAACGGCTGTTTTGTCCTCGTACTTTCTCTTCAACTATCTATAATGTAAGGTCGATAAGATGAGAACACTAGAAGTCCGTTCCCATTGATTATAACTTGGAATTTGGGAGTAGGGACAGATACTTAATTGGACAATTTCTATTGACAATTCTGACAAGACAGTGTCACGCGAGAAATAAATGAACAGTTTGTAGTATTCGATGAGAGGATTCCAGCATTGTAAGTTAACGACAAAAACAGGGCTCTCATAAGTCCAAACCACACGTCGTATCTCGACGGAACAGGTCGTTCATAGGATAAGGTATTTGTTAATATTTCAGGAGAAATGAAAGGTTGACATATGTTCCTACTATTTACTACTGCTATGCAGAAGATGCAGGACTTGTTCCATGTTAAACCAATGTTAGAGTTGAGAATAATCGGATGGATTATTGAATTCTATCGATTGGTTATATATAGGGCCTCTTCCAAGCTTCGGTGGATTCCCCGAACCTGCTGAATAATTTATAAGCGGTTTATAGCTTTCAAAAGCATTTAGGAGTTCAAACCCCGGAGTAAATGATTTCCCCACTGCTTTTTGGTCGTTTGTAGGACGGGATGGAATGTCGTGTCATGGAATTAATGAATCATGGTATTCATGATCCTTTCCATCCTCGGGACATTTTGTGAGAAGGAAAGTTAGGGCGTTAGAAGCAAACATTTCACTTTTCGTTTCATAAGCCCAAGTGGAAAGAAAAAGCATTCTTCGTAAAATAAAATCCGAGCCCTCTTGAGCTGTCGACACACGCTAAATTCTATTTGAACACTAGTACATACATATATTCTTATAAAACTATAATTGTGGGCATGTGTTAGTATTTGTTTATGAGGATTATCAATCCGATCCGGTATTCCAGAAATGTTGGAACTTGGGACTAAAAGCCCGCAAGTGCCGTGTTAATGACACTTACGGACATTGCTAAACCCACCACTTATCCCCGAATCCGAAGCCATCCCCTTTACTAAAGCTGAGAACAATTACAATAAAATTACAGTCCTGCTACAGAATGTCCCGTCTTACTTTCCTGGACATGTGCCACCTCCATTCTGTTCTTGGCCTGGAACAATTAAATTAAACGCCTTGAAATAGATGAAGGCACGGATTTGGTTAGCCCTTTGCCTCTTCTTAGGACTAAGTTTCCTCCATCCGTGGGACGGGAATTTGGTCACGTCATTGACCAGTTCCCTCTCCATTGTCGTGGTGACAGGTTGTGTGGGAGGAGGTTTGTGGACAGTGGGGGAAATTATGCGACGACTTCGTGCCTGGTCGTCTACGTCTCCAGCTCGGCTGGAACCTGTTCCAGGAGGGCCCCTGCCCAATGGAAGGCTCCGACGGTTTGAACGCAGCTGGGGAATATCTTAGTAGGGAAGTACCCCTGATAATAATAAGATTGCCATCAACGTCAGATTTACAGATTTGAGTCAGGTACTGGAGAGAGGGGAAGTTTTTAAATCTGCACCATGGGACCATTTGTGGGCTCCAGTCGTAAGCTCCTTTATCATTATTCCAGCATCAACTGAACATGAATGTTTCTTTTCGAAGGGAGACAAGACAATTTGGACGGAAATGGGTTGGGATTTTGAGGAGGATTATAATTGGGATGGAAGTCTAGGCTGTTCCCACTCAGTTCCTGATCTTACAGTCTAGTAGCAGCAGAAGAGCTACTACACTTTCACCTTGGAACTTCAAAGTTGGAAGAGGATCCAACAACAACTCATGCGACCAGGAACTGGTTCGTCCTCGTTCTTCTCGACTCGACACGGTCCCACTTCCACCACTATATATGGGACTTTGCGAGTTGGAAAAGAATTTATCGATTTCCTTGCTCAAGAGCAGCCTCCGTCCGTAGATCCGATTCCCGTGCCCCAGATGCTACATTACATGCTATACACCGTGCGGGAAGGGGACCGAGAAATGGGGCTTAAGAGTCGGCTAAGGAAATATAGGACAGATCCGAGGGATCCGCTCTCTCTCGGATGGAGGGATTGAATCTGATGAGAGATTTGTAAGTTCCGAAGGTCAGAGTTGAACTAGTCTATTATCTGCCTTTTAAATCCTTAACGTTTCATAAGAATGTCATTTTACCAGGTCCTAACCTAAGGACGTAAGAACCTCATTAACGATTTCCCTTGGAAGAAGGAGAGGGGCTTTGTATTCAACTGGAGTTCGATGTTCGATGCAGCGTTTCACTTTGCCCTAATAAGCAGCCTACATATTTACTATGGGATGAATTAAGCTGGAGAAATCACATCAAAGGATATTATCGAATTATTAGAGCAAATTACGTTCATCTGCTGCTTTCTCTAGGCGCGGGGAACGGCTTGTAAGGAAACTCATTTTACAGGAAGGCTTTGGAGCATTAAAACTACAATGATTGAATTACCTAGAATTTCAGTTGCTTGCTATATGTGTTTAGAGGGAGAATTAGTGTTGTAACTAGACTCTGGTTTTATTGATCTCGGTATTAAGAATAGACTTAAGATTACTTGTAATACTCAGCATTTCCGTAATATCGTATATATACTTCCTACTACAAGTAATTAGCAACATTTTAGTTGATGGATACCCTGGAATATACTATTTTAAGTGGATCTACGTAATATAATCCACAGACAAATGGAAAACATCGATTTCTTAGTTGTATATGCAATCAAAGCATGTGATTAAATAATTAAAACTTGGTTACAATTAAAAAGTAAAGCAATTCAAGTAGTCTTATTTCTTTCCGAGCAATATTTACACTGGAGATCTTTCTGATCTTAGAATATGTTTTTTGGGTGAATTCAATCTCATTACATATACCCTATGTTACGATTGTTAAAGGAAAAATTTAAAATCATAATTAAAATACAACTTCAAAAAGAATCGTAATTATCGTTTAAATCAACTGTCTTATCCAATTTTGTGAGCCTTATGTAAATGTGGTTTAAAAAATGAATCATGGTAAATCGTTTTCGGAAACGGCAAAGTATCAAATCAATTCATTTCAATCCTTAGAACGGAGATAAGCCATGATGGGAGGAGTAGAGGGGCCTGTTGAATGCTATAACTATAATGGAAAGGCGTGGTAACTATAAAAATCTGAGCAAAAAGGGTACAAACACTCACATTTCATATACCAACCAATTTCTAGGAACTGGACTAAAAAGTTACCAGGGTCGATGCCTAAATCCTATGCAGTTTTTTTCTTCTCAGACTGGGTTTGCAAACTCAAATATACAGAATCAAATGATCTGCGATTTCTGTTTCTATAAATTTAACAAAAATTCTGATTTATTTATGACAATCATCTTAATCTTATCATAAGTTAATTCAAGTTTAACCCACCCAAGGATTTTCCGTTTCTCAGAAATTTCTGATGTGAAGATCTTAGCCTATCAATTTCTCATTCATCCAATCTTAAATAATGATCCCAATAAAATTAATAGAGTTATCATTGACCTTTTTAATTGCATACCACATCGACATCGCATGATTTTTCAACTAATTTCTTATATTTCAGTGTCAATAAATGACAAGACCAATCTATAGAATAGGATGTTAATTTTTGTTAACGAACTATTGAGCTCCGGCTATCTTTTAGTTTTACGTATAAACCTTTAAGAATAATTTAATATCAATCAACAAATGCAAAGGAATTCAATTATCTATAAAAATATATAGCTAAATGCAGCATAAATCTTCAATCATCGGTGGATTAATATGTCTGCCAGTTTGCCATGTTTTATACAAATGCACCATTCAAATGTGTATAGCAAAGTCGAGTACAGCAACTGTCGAGATAACAAATTACGACTTTTATGATTAATTGGAATTCAAAGTCATTTCCATGCAATCCCATAAAGTATATAATTTAAACTTAACATTAGATCTAGAATGCTAATTTTCTTGACACTTCTCAACAAATCTATAATTTAATTATGGCTAAACATAACTAATCATCTCTCCTTCTGTTTTAACAGTTCATGCACTAAAGTTATATTGCGGGATTCTCAGAATAACTAAACGTGCAAACAATTGACCCTTTGAGTTCCATTAAATCAAACACAAAGATAAATTATTACTGCGCGTTCATCACACGATAGATCTAATCTAACTATTCTTTCTTTAGAATATTGCATATGCCTATGAATTTGTAGGCCCTTCCGAATCACTAAAATGTTTATGACGTTACGACTCACATTCAAAATCAGATTTGATAAATTCAAGGAATACTGAAAGTTACACTGGAAAATCTAGTAATAGGGAATTTTGAGAAATCCACTGGAAGATCAAAATCAGGATTAAAATCAGTTATCCATCTACTACTATTTGATGGGTTGTTTGTGTTCATCTACACAGGCAACTATCAGTAGCCATATATTATGACATTATGAGTTTCATGAGTTATCACGGCACGAAGGAAACGACTATGAGTAAAATATATATGATCAATAGCTTAGTGCAGGAGTGACTGATACGAAATCATAGCAAAGAAATACATGTATTTCCATGAACATACCTATTTTTCAGGTTCTTACAAGGTCGAATATTATAAACCCGGGGATTCGACTCGACTGTGGTGGATCCGTTTTAGTTTTAGCTGCCAGAAGGGAAACCCTTTTTTTAGTCTGGAACTGGAAGTTGTCAAACGCAAAGGGAGTCAAGATAGCTGTCAAATAAATATGCAAAAATGTAAAACTGTCTATCGAGACAATCAATCTTGGAATTGGAAAACTAAAGTTGAAATTCAAGGACATTAGAAAGACTGAATGCAATTTTATCAATGTGCAATGCTGGTTTTATTTTGGGTGAAAGTCGATGGTGATGGAAAGTCAGGGGCAAAGCATATCATATGAAATACACAGATCACAGATTGTGCTATATAAATTAACAACGTTGTAAAAGCATTCCTAGTGTAGTAAATAAGCTTTACGGAGAGATTGTCTCAGAAGTATGCATACATTATGATATTTATGATGATCTCGTATTCATAACTCAAATAAGCCCTTTATTGCCTCAGGTCCGTCTGTGAGACCATCAATTCAATAACATCGGGAAGATAGATTAATTCTAAGAAGCTATCAATATGAAGGCGTGAACTTAAAAATCTTCAAAATTGTTGCAAAAAGACGGCATAAGGATTAGGGTTAAGCATTCAATATAAGCCTTTAATTTTGCATTACCTTTTTTAACATTTTATGCAATGTAATTTTGCGTCTATTATCAAACTTTTTTTTCTTCTGCTCATACAGGAAGTTTTTACACAGGAAGTTCAGATGGAAACGTCCAAAATACATTTTTGAGATGATAGAAACAAGTGACAGAGGATAGTGTAATTTTTAAGCTCCCAAAGGAAGATTGAAATGCTGGTTTTGATCATGATATTAGTCGGGCTCGGGACTCGGGACCTGTATCCGTATGTATATATTCGAATCTATATATACACGGGAGACCGAAACTATGCATCAATGTATCGCTCATTCAAATATTATGGCTTGGTTGGTGCAGTCGAGTCGGGTTTTAAAAATATTCTAGTATAGATATAATATGAGAAAGAGTAGACTTGAGGTGGAGGAATAAAAGTTGAAATAAAAAATACATATGAAAACTACTCTGGTCTTGCTTATTTTCATCAATTTTGACAATCTAATCGAATGTTTTCGCATATTTTTCTAATTTTGGAATTTATTGTTCTAATCTAATTTCTACTCCATACCCATAAAAAAAATTATTACTCTGATGAGTTGAATAGTTGAATTGTTGATTTTTAGTACGAGAAAGAGTTGATCTGAGGTGGAATAAAAGTAGAAAATGTTGAAATAAAGAAAGCCATGAAAATTATTCCCGAGCTGCTTGTTGTCATCAATTTCAACAATCTAATCGAATGTTTTCCAAATTTTTCTTGACTTCTAATTTCTACTCATAAAAAAATGATTACATTGATGAGTTAAAGTGTTGATTTTTATTACGAGAAAGAGTCGATCTGAAATCGGAATCTGACGTGAAATAAAAGTTGAAAAAAAAGAAAGCCATGAAAAATTCTGAGACTTGCTTGTTGTCATCAAATTCGAGGATCTAATCGAGATTTTTCGCGTATTTTATCCTTTTTCAACTGTATTCTTCTAAAAAAAATCCTTCGATGAGTTGAATTGTTGAAGTAGAAGTATGTAAACAGTTTCAAAAAAAGGCATAGGACGATCTGCGTCCTGCCGAGTATTGGAAGCGGTATTCTATAAACAAGGAAAGGATAATTGTCCCTCGAAAGGGGCAGCCTTCGAAAGAAGATAAAGGGGTTCGACCGAGGCAGCGACATTTCTGCCGGCCAACGGGAACCCCGATCACTCAACACAATGGAAAGAAAGGGGAAGTGAAGTGATCAGCCGCACAACACGAATGCCATCCGGCGACCCTACCTTCTAACTCCTCACTCAACTACGCTTCCATCTCAACTTGCCCCCCAAAACATATTTATACATACTCCTTTCCATTCCCAACTTCTACCCACACTCATCTACTTGTGCATCCAAAGTTCCCGAAAACTTTTTCAAGTTTCTGAATACCCATATCATTTTCAGATGGAATTTATTATTCTTGACCTGTTTTTGCAATGAAATTAGCAGAAATAGGAGAGGAGCTGGAGGAATTAATTCGTTTGGATGAGATTTGGGAGATTCATGAATTGCAGGGAGAGGAGGGATGGAAGTGGGTTGGGGGAGTGCTCTGTAGATGGCGTATTTCTGAACAAAGGTTTGGATTAGTTGAGAATTCATGGAAATCTTGGGTTGTTTCTTGTTTGAAGGAAATTGAGTTTCAGGATAAGAACTTTGATTGGTTTTTGTAGTGATAATGATATTATTGCAAGTCTAGTATTTTGTAAATGATTTCTGCTTGGTTTTGGTTGCGATACAGATTACGATAGTTTTGTACGAAATTTTATAAGGACGAAGATTTAAAAATATAAACCGATGAGGGTCTTCTTCGGGTGTTGTAATTCCAACAATTATGAATTACAATATTATTTTGACAGGAATCATCATCTCATCATGAACGCATGCAGTCTTTACACGGTTGTAAAATCATAAAGCTTCAACCTTCATACCTTTTCACATAATTCCACATTTCCACATCACTTGTCGTTGATTTGATGGTAATAAGGGCATGAATGTCTCATATCCAGAAGTAGAGAGTTTCATCCAGCCAGACGATGGTTATCGAATGAAATCCCGTAGCAACGGTTTCGAGGTTTTCCGAACGGTGTTTTTTTGCATGATTCCATATATGTGAAATGTAAATGGCATAAAAATAAAGCTATCGGAACAAAAATCTTTGTATATGGACTTGTCACTTTATCACACAGTATAGATTCTTAGAATATGTCTCCTCGCAAGTCGAGAACCGAAAAAGATAAAGATGGCCAGTCAGAGGAAACTTCGGATAAGGAAGGGGATGGAGATAATATCCACCGCACCGCCTCATTAGAAAATATTATGAAACAGAGAGCTGCTTTGATGTTAAAAACTAATGAACGGCCGGAAGCTTCTCAGACTCAGCAGCAGACTGCAGACAATCAGAGTATCGAAATATTTTTTGGGAAACTTACGAATTTCGGATCCTTCTGTCAGTCTTTGGCCGACAGTGGGTACAAGACGCCTAAAACTTCTTCAACAACTGGGCAGAAAGAGATCCCAGTCCCACAACCAAAATCGGACCAAAATGCAGCGACGACGGTTAATCCCTGTGCCGTTAAAAAACTCTGCTTGGTTGGCCATCCCTTAACGAGTTTTAAAGGAATCAATGGATTTAAAAAGCTCTCAGAAGCCTGGATAACCAACTGCTCAATTAAGGTTATCTTCCGAATGCCTAATTACTTTGCAATTTTTTCGCATAACTTACGAGTTAGATGTCAATCATCTCAAGTTTCAGTTGTTTCGATCCGTTAATTGATTTGTACTTATTTAGGAACTAAAATGGAGTGACTTTGAAGGACTGGATGTCCTTCAGCGACTGTATCTATTTGGAGGCCAAATAACCTCAGTAGAGCCACTGCATTTTGAGAACCTTCGGGTTCTGTGGATTTCGGGAAATAAACTGACTTCTTTGAATGTAGGGTGGGGTTGTGTTATGATTACTGATTGTAAATATGATTACATGTTTTTCATTTGTATATATATACATGCTTCATATTTCTTGTTTTAGTTTTTGACCCATGGATTGTCGAGTTTAATTGATCTGAATGTCGCCAAAAACCAGATCGCTTGTTTAGAATCGGAACATCTTTTCAAATGCTTTGCACTCCAAACCTTAAACATAGCTGGAAATCCTTTATGTACAGTACAGGATATTCAGTCTGTTAATGTACTTCCCAGCTTACGCCAGTTATATCTTATCGATCCAGTTTATGGTAGATGTCCAGTTTCCTCTCAATGTGACGCTAGAGCTATGATAATTCATCAGCTAACAAACGTTACTAATCTGAATGGTAGAGAAATAACTTCTGAAGAACGGCACAATATCCAAGTGAGACTAAATTAAATTATTAAACAATGTGTTTAAAAATTATTACTACTGTGTTGATAAATTTCGAATTCCAAATCATTTAAAGGGATATATCAAGCAAAGGTGCCTGTATTACTACTCTAGACTGGTCAACTGCCACTCTGCTCATATAAAACTTCGTAAAGCAGCTATTCAAACTGTTTTTAAACAATTAGAAGCCCTCGGGTCACGTATAATCGAACTTGCAACTTTAGCTGCAAAGGTGTGTATTTACGATTGAAATAAATCCTATATGAAACCAAAATAAAACAACAAAATTATGATTGTATCTAACGTTTAGTGTCTGCAAGCTGACTATCAAATGTCTAGCCTTTCCTCGTTTGCAACCATCAAAGCTGAACTTCTCGCTGGAGTGTCGAAGGTAACTAATTAAGTGTTAAATACTTAAAAGATGATTTGCTGAATTTACCCCAATCCATTGAAATTTTAAGATTCACACTCGGGTGAGTGGCCTGAAGCAATGGGCCAGAGTAATAATCCGACGATTCGAAACTATGCATCAGGTCAGCCGTTGGGAACAACAGGTATGGCTTGTTTTATTCCCAAGAACCTGAATTGAAATATCCGAAATATTCGAAATACGAAACGCATCATTAAATTATTAAATTTGACAGATAGACGAATGGATACTTTGGATCCAGTTCCAGTCTTATGGAATCATCGAAGGTAATATCGGACAATCTGTTTTGGATCCGGATGGCTCAAGAGATAAAGATAATATTCGTGCTACGATGCATCAGCTTATCAGTGCACTTTCTTGTTCAAAACAGTAAATACTCTTTCATCATAATTTTATTATCAAATTATATTGTTTTACCAATATTTCCTATAAATTATATGGTAGATGGCCAACGGAGAGTATTATGAACGTAGAGACAATTGTCTGCCTACGAGACAAAGGGGCAGAGGCTGGGTTGGAGAAAACATTCGAAGATAACTACTCCAGGAAACATGAGCCCAAGTTTGCGCCTCCAGCCCCCGAAGAACTGGAATCTTCGAAACCCGAACCGCAACAGCCTGTTTATCCGTTTTATGGACCTCCGTCCATTCAGCCGATGAAACTGGTCACAACGTACACGGACCCGGGGTACACAACCCCGAAACCCGCATTCGCATATCCGGAATCCGTTCCCGGCCTTCCTGAAAGGTCACAGCCCTACTTGCTGTTCCTTATATGCCCGTCGTCCGAAGACGTTCCTTCTGACCCACTTTCATATTTCCATAAAATATTATTTGACAAGTCCCTTGCTTACAAGGTACTGCAATAATGTGAATTGATCTGTCAATTTAAAAGAGAATTTTTGTAACGTTGACCATTTATCTAGGACATCAGATTGACGAATTGCGTATGGGCAGCCACGGAAATTAACAGCCATAATTTGAAAGAAAAAGGAAAGAACAAAGTTCCGACCGTTTCGAACACCATATTATGTGTCGTTAAAGTGTTAGAGGAGTGCCTTGTTTCCATTTCTCGGGCACAGACTCGAACAAAACAGGTACTTGATTTGCCGTAAATTTTTATTTATAAGCTCATGGGATATTATTTCTTAAAATTTAAAAGTGCAAAGTAATGCTATATTGGGTTGGAGTTTCATTTTGGGGGTCTGTCTTTACTAACTGCCTGAAACTATTTGAATTCGTTCATGGAACAGCATTGCCATGAGTGTCAAATCTACGGAATGACCAAACCCTTGGCCTTTGCTCCGGCTTACGTGGTGTACGTGTCGTATTCACCAATCGATAAGGGTGCCCTTTGGTACCAAGGAATAACTGACGATTCTGATGTCACGGAACCGGCTCAGGATCTTCTGGACAAAATGGAGGCCAAGTTGATCGAGACCGGTGGCCGTGCAAGGATGAATACTCCATATTATCTTCATCGAACTCATGATGGGGTCAAAGCAGATTTAACAGCTATAACGAAGATTGTTCCAACTCGGCCCAAAACTCCGTACAATAGAACATCGATCCCTTTGAACGGTTAATATTTAAAAAAGAATCAGTCGTTGATAAACACATTATTTGGCTTCAACAGGCATGGGAAATCATCGAATATCTTCATCAAATCAAGATCCGGGGTTGACTTGTTAAGTGTGGCCAAGTTTCTGGGGCCCGATATTGCCCTATCAATAACCTCTTTAGACTTGTCAGGAAATCGCCTCGGTCTAACTGTCGGCTTAGAAGGTCTAAGCAATTTGCGGAAGTTGAATCTATCCCATAACAATTTGACAACCTTATCTGGAATTCACAAGCTTCCACATTTAAAGGAACTGAGAGCCGGATGGAATTGTTTACGATTCGTTCATTCCAATATTTCGACGTTGTCCTGGGCTTGTAGTAAGCTCACTGTTCTGGAGCTTTTGCCTAATCCCTTTCAGGTAAATCGGGAAAGAGGAGGCGATAGTTAATAGTTTGCTCAGTGGATAACGTTGTGGAATATTCTTGATTAATTAATAGGACATTCGAGACTATTCTCATATACCGATTTTGGCCGAGGAAGCAATTCCAACTCTGACTAGGGTCGACGCATGGACTTACCCGTTTACAATGAAGCCACCACGATTAATTCCAGGTGCCCTCAACAGTGATGCTAACTTTACTAAGGAAGTCATGAAAAAAACCTGGGGTACGCTAACATAGAATTATCGTAATTATTTTCTAAATAAACTCCGTGAAAGAGATCTCAGCCCTTTAGGAGGGTTGGAAAGTATAGAATTCAATTGTTGGGAATGTTTTTTTGACCAGTTGGACAAAACTTTATCTTTCTGGACTTCAAGTCTCAATGCTTATCGAAGCTGGATGTACTCCCTCTATATCCACCCTTTCCAGACGGGGTGGGTACTGCAGGAATCGAGTTGGACCTCTCCGACAACTACATCACAACCGCATCTCTACTGTCTAGCCCCATTATCCAAAATGCAGATTGGAGGTCAGCCTTGGTTAAACTTTACCTTCAAGAAAATGGGATTCACACCCTGGAGTGGATGGAAGAACGCTCGTTTCAAAATCTGCGGATTCTGAATTTGTCAAATAATCGTTTGAATGATATCGAGGCTCTTCAACATGCTTGTCCAAATATTATGCACTTGCAGCTTTGTTCGAATCCCTTCCCTTGCAATACATCCATTTTAGCTCCTCTACGTAGTATGAAGCATCTCCTGACTCTGGATGTTTCTCGTACTGGGATTTCAAATCATCCGGATTATTCTAAATATGTTCTTCAGAACTTAAAATGTGTCCAGGTAAGACCAGCATTGACTTTTAAGCTATAATTTATCTGCTGCGTCATCATATTTAATCAAATCCAAGTATATATTGTAATAAAACAATATTTTTTAGATTTTGGACGGCACCCCAATGATCGATTGGAATACTGAGAATTCCGTTCACAGACTGGGTATTAAAGTTATTTTAGTATAATGCAGTAATTATAAGAATACCAAATGTAAATTACTTCTTGATTTTAGGAGGGACGCTTTGTAGGAGTTGGATTGAAGAGAATATAGGAAGAAAAAACTGGAATACATTGACGGAACTCTCTCTGCCAAATTGTGGACTGCAAAATATCAACTTTTCTTCCGGAAGTCTCCCCAAGCTTTTGAGTCTTGACCTCACGGGGAATAATCTACAATCTCTAACTGGTTTGGCCTCATTGCCAAAGTATTTAAAATATTCTGAATTTATAGAGATAATAAGTCCATATTTTGTGCTAGTATAAACTTTGCAATGATTCATTTATATGGTTCCAGTTTACGAGTTTTATGTGTCTCACATAACAGCGTCAAAACTCTGGGAGAAATTCCTTGTCCAACTTGTTATCCAAACACTGCAACGGAATATTTCTCAAAGAAAAATTCGCCAAGACTTAACCCAAGCTCAATCTCGAACGTTTCACCATTGGCAGTCACGGCTAAGGCACCTGAAAAGAACAAGTTTAAGATGTCTTCATCCGAAATACTAAACCCCCGGCGTCCTCTTAGTCGAAGCTCCGGCTTCAGTAATTCTTCTTCTACAATCAAATTGTCTTCACAATCGCCTCCACCAAGTCCGCGTAAAAGCAACAAAGTCTTATCTAAAGCCGTCTTTCCCCAATTGGAAGTCCTAGTACTAGCTCACAATGGTAACTTGGTAACATCAAATCATACAAATTCAACCTTATCAGAAAAATCAGCGTGCCAACTCACGAACGTATTTATGACTTGTGAAATTATAGGCCTGCAAGGAGTAACTGATCTACATTTGCACGCTCTTCCTAGTCTACGTACGGTTATATTAAACTGTAATAAGATTAAAGGTTTTGACGGCCTGGAAAACCTTGCGACCGTCAAGACAATAGTATTGGACAATAATCAGATTAGTAGCGTCCCATTCAGCTGCCTTGCTGGGTGTAATTCCCTTAAATACCTGCATTTGGAACACAACCGCATTTCAGCCCTTCCTCGTCTACCTAACCTTCCTAATCTAGTATCGCTGTACTTAGGCTACAATAGAATAAAGGTCTGGATCAAAATTTGCGTGGATTCATAAAATAGTTCCTTATATTGGCATTTGTAAGTCAGTGTTTATGAAAACTCTTACTTTGTTTATAATTTACAGAGCCTTACAAACGTTAGCTGCCTACCAAGCCTGGAGATAGAAGAATTGACAATTATTGGAAATCCCGCAACATTCCGAAATGACTTTTCTAAAAAAATATTTACCGACATACCACATCTTCGACGACTGGATGGAATTGAACTGATGGTTAATACTAAAGGAAAGGAAAATGCTAGACTGAAATTTAAGGACAGTTATAAAACCCAAGATGTAACAAACAATGAAGTCCCGTTTGGAGTTATTCCAAATGGAGGTATCCGAATTCGTGAGAAATCGCCTGTAACAGAAAATGAAGAATAACTATTTGGTCATCTGTTACGGATCATTTTATTTTTGTACATTTACATCAGTTAGAAAAAAGTTTATGATATGAGAACTAACCAGAACCAACTTTGTTTGTATTTTATTGCATGTCATAGCAAGAAGTCACTAAAGTAGATTATATTGAGTGTATATTTATTGACAGAATATTTTTTTAAAGGCACTGTCAACTGTATATGTGTACCCTAATTGTCATTTATCACATTTCATTTAAATATCGAAAATGAAAATCTACGTTATATTTCAGTATTAAGCATTTTTAACCGGAAACGGAAAGGCACATAATCAGTAACTTAGCTAAACTTAGTGGATTTTGCTTTTTGAATGGGAAGTTCCAGCCATCGATGAAATATTTCATCACGTCCTGTAAGTTGAAAGCACTGCTGCGGTCCTTTAGTAGATCTTATCGGCTCCAACTGCATAATTTGGGAAGTTTGAGCGCCTGGAAAATAACAAAGAGAGTATTATAATTATTCTTAATGTGACGTACTAAACTAACTAAGATGTAATATATAGTATTCAAGAATCAGAATAGCTCACGTTTACAAGCATCTTTAAGGCTTCGGGGTCGGATATCGTCTCGAAATTGTGAATTAAATAAATCTATCGTAGTCTTCTGAGAATTTATTACATTAGGAGAGATCAAATTCACTCCTGGGTTCGATTCATCCCAAACGTTGTGGAAAACTAACCCTTGAGTGCTATTTGCTGCAGATTTTAAGGACGTCGGTTTAGTATGAGATAAACCACAACCAACTTCTTCCTGGAGGATATTATGTTGTAATAAGTATGGTTGGTTCCGTGGTATAGCCTTAATAGTCTTGCTATCGGCTTTCACATTTCGTACTTTGAGATCCTCCAATACAGTGAGAACAGCATCAGAAACTTGTTCAATTGGAGGATCATTGGTTTCTACAGCAGTAGTAGTAGAAACAGTTGGACTGATATGAATCAAATCTGGTCGATTCTCTGTTTTTGGAATTGAAGCACGTAAAGATTCTGGATCTTCCTCCTCTGGAATCGCCAAATGGAAAACTGACCGTGACATAAACGAATGATTCCTTTCACCAGTCATATAACTAGATCTGTTTCTAGAGTTGTCCAACTTTATATAACTTTGAATCAAAACATCTTCATCGTCTAAATCGTCAAGATCTAAGCTTACATCTGAATCCTCTTGATTGCACGACTCTTCAATCTGAAAAATAATAAATCTACCAAGTGTTAAAATTTCTTTTGGAAGTAAATTATCAATATGTTGTGCAAATGTCTGTATAAGAACAACAAAAAAATGAGACATTCATTTAAGATATTCAAAGCAAGATATTAACTTCGGTAGCTTTATTTATTTGAATAACTCATAAATGTCATGTTAATTGTTAATTTATTTTCCCCCTTCACCCTTACCGACTGAATGGAATGTTGAAGTCTTTGGCAGGCTCCTTTCAGGTCTGAGGGACGTGATATGTTTTTAAGCTCTGGATATGACTCGATGGTGCATTTATCAGACAGGGTTGGATACAATGATTCCAGTACAATCTCACAATCACTATCAGATTCAGATTCATCATCTCCGAAGTAATTTGTTTGATCTATTTCGAACATACTTCTATCTATAGTCATTTTCCCAGGGACTCGGTAGGCCATGGTGCATATAGGCCTGCAAATTTATTCAAACGAAATAATTACAAATTATGAATGAAATTAAAGCTATCATTAAATGATATCAGAAAAGCGAAACGAACGAAAATTGCCAACACAAACCTGATGCTTAAATCTTAATTTATGTAAGATCACACAGGGCCACAGGGCACAGATCACAGAGTCTGGGAATCCGTAACAGCAAACAGACCTTGACATAAGACCAAAGATCAAAGATTGAAGAATGATGAGTAACAACAGAGTGAGTAATTTATTTTATTTGTGTTGTTGTTTAAGATCAAATCAAATCAAAGATAAAATTATATCAGACTGATCAGAGATGTTGATATTGTTGGGTGCGGATAGACTACCCGACTGCCGACTGATAGACTACCCGACTGCAATCTACCCGACTGCCCAGTGATAGACTACCCGACTGCCGACTGATAGACTACCCGACTGACGACTGATAGACTGCCCGACTGCAAAATACCCGACTGGACTTTAAATCATGAAATAGCGACCTGACAGAAAATTTCCCTGAATATAAAATATTAGGAAGGTCATGAGGAGTATGTGAGCCGATTTTGGTTTCATTTAAAGAATTTTTTGGAATTTGAAAAAATTTCAAAGTAAAATTTTTAGTTCAGTCAATGTGACAATATATTGTGATCTAAAAGAAAATGTCTTGGAATAAAAATTACTCGATAGGTCACTAAAAGTATGTATGTAAAGTATAGTGACGTTTAGAGCTAGTTACTGCTGTTGAAAAACTACAAGATTTTTTTCAATTCAATAAAATATCAAAAACGTTATTTTCAAATGTAAATAAAACAACCGTGATGACTATGTTTTAAAACAACTCAGTTCTTGATGCTTTTTGACACCCGGCAAGCTAGATTTAGGCGTATTTTGGAAATTTGACAAAAGAAATAAAATTCATAATTCCTTCCTACTTTTGATTTCCATGTCATAGCTGTGAAAATTAGATGATCAGCTGACCTTGATTCAACAATTAATTATTATTCTTGATACTAAGTGTTTAGTCATTACCACTTCTTGTCCAATTGGCTGCCGAAGTTGTAACTGCAGCTGCCCTCAGTATTTCATTTTCAGAGATTGGCATAATATAGATGATTTAAGTATTGAATTTGCCGCCAAATTAAATGTTTGTAAATTATCGCCTTAAAAAAATACGACGATATAAACATTGACATATTCTGTAAATCATTTAAATCATATCAAGTACAAGTCAACAATATCTTGTATTTCAGCCAGATAAAACCTGTTTAAAAAAGATTAATGTTCATTATTTCTGAGGGATGATCAATTCCTAAATTTGTTTTGACCGTCAATAAATTATTAAGTTATAAATGTCAACTAGGAATTGAATTCCCAGTTCTGTGCCATTTATAAATTATGTGTCTAGACTTAAAAAAAACGGGGTTTTAACGTCTCAATGCAACCTTTAGTTTTTATGAAACGACATCATACCAAAACATTTTCTTCTCAGCAATATAATGTCTTTGGGGGGGATATGAACTGGTGATACCCATTTAGCCCTGGACTTATATGAAGCCAGAGAGCGTAGGAAAAAATCGAGAAAAAACACTACACTATACCACCAGAAAAAAACTCCTAGAGTACTCGGGGAATCGAACCCCGTACTACAGGCAGTAGCAGCTCCCTCACTCTACCACCTGCGCTATTATAGCAACTCTTGTGTCTAGACTTTAAAGAAATAATAGCTAAATATAACTTAAGTACCAATTGCCTATGTCTTCCTATATTGTGAGCGTATCTCGGAGACTATGCATATAAACCTAGATACGTCTATACTATTAGTAATTAGCTTAGAGCTTAGGAATCATGATACTTATGGAGTAAGAGGGGTGACGAAAATTATGGAACACAAAAGAAGCGAGGAGAGAGATTATTAGGTTTTGAGAGCTGGACGAGTAAAGAGGAGAGAGAGATAGGAAGGGTAGAGACAAGTAATTTAGGAAAGAGACTACAATGGGGACTACATACACTAAATAGGATAATAATGAATTAAATAAATGCTTAATGCAAGAGTTTACCAAGGAACGTGGATTTGTCTTATTTATTTACGGCAACTGACTATTAATACCGACCCTCACCTGCCCCATCGCCAATAATATAAAGACCACCGTTAAGGGAGGCTAGGTAGATGAATGTCTCCTGATTCGAGAAAGAGTATGGGTTGACTATTGATGTTAGTCTGAAGTTCAAATTGGTATAGAACATTAAAGTAGTTAAACCGTAATTTTTAATTCTTTGACAATTGGATTAAAATATAATTTAGTCTGTAATCTGTCTGAAAATGAAAAAGTAACTCCACAAAAGAATCAGTGGCCCGGGTACTATTTATGTGACAGAACAGTTTAAAATGGGATTCTAGAAAGTTACTTGTGATTGAATTTGAGTTAAAATCTAAACAGAAGGCAAAGTGGTTTTAGAATTTCAAATCTTAGACCAATATAAGAAGAAAAGAATAATAATTAATTGTTGAATCAAGGTCAGCTGATCATCTAATTTTCACAGCTATGACATGGAAATCAAAAGTAGGAAGGAATTATGAATTTTATTTCTTTTGTCAAATTTCCAAAATACGCCTAAATCTAGCTTGCCCGGTGTCAAAAAGCATCAAGAACTGAGTTGTTTTAAAACATAGTCATCACGGTTGTTTTATTTACATTTGAAAATAACGTTTTTGATATTTTATTGAATTGAAAAAAATCTTGTTGTAGTTTTTCAACAGCAGTAACTAGGTCTAAACGTCACTATACCTTACATACATACTTTTAGTGACCTATCGAGTAATTTTTATTCCAAGACATTTTCTTTTAGATCACAATATATTGTCACATTGACTGAACTAAAAATTTTACTTTGAAATTTTTTCTAATTCCAAAAAATTCTTTAAATGAAACCAAAATCGGCTCACATACTTCTTATGACCTTCCTAATATTTTATATTCAGGGAAATTTTCTGTCAGGTCGCTATTTCATGATTTAAAGTCCAGTCGGGTATTTTGCAGTCGGGCAGTCTATCAGTCGTCAGTCGGGTAGTCTATCAGTCGGCAGTCGGGTAGACTATCAGTCGGCAGTCGGGTAGTCTATCACTGGGCAGTCGGGTAGATTGCAGTCGGGTAGTCTATCAGTCGGCAGTCGGGTAGTCTATCCGCACCGATATTGTTGATGTTAATGAAGAAGGTATCACGTTCGCGGGTTTCAATAAAAACCAATTTTAAAGTAGTTGGACCACTACCACTAGCACATTTATTCCGATAACATAAAGTGAGGCTCTTGCCCATACTAAAAAACCTATACAAATATAAATGAATGTCAATGGCAGGATTTAGTGTCACTCGTCCCAAAAGTCCCAATAAGTTGGATTTGTATATATTGTATATATATGCTGCATATAAAATGCAAGATGCTTTATGAGCATAGATATGGATACTATAATTTTATGAGTCATAGGAGAGAACTCATGTAGCTAGACACGGGAGGAATAGAAGAGAGTGAGATTTGGTTTTTAGAACTTTTGCTAGAAGTGCGTGAGATAAAAAGAATTCAGTTTCTGTTCTGTGCTCAAGAGTGTGCGAGCTGAGACTGTCTCTGTCTCTCTCCGGCTTTCAAAAACGTAAACATTCTCCTCATTCATCTCTTTCTTCATCTAAGCATTTGCTGGATCCAACAAATTATCTAAAAGTAAGTTTGAAAGTTCATGTGCAATGTGTAAAGTCTTAATTTGTTGCAATTGCTTTGCAAATAAATTGCCAAACACCAAATAAATGTGAAATGCAAAATGCACAATATTCAAAATTTTGTATTTTGTATTTGCAATTCATTGTGTACAAATTAATTTATTAATTGACATAATTAATTATGAATTAATTTCAAATTTGGAATTACACCTACTTGTACTGTCAACTGTGTACTGACCTGTGACCTGTGACCTACGACCTACTGCATGGTGCATGGTGCCTGGCTGGCGACCTGGCACATACCACATACATACCGATTTGAATTGTTGATTGTTTGTTGTTGATTGCAATTGTGAATTGCAATGTAGCACATGGCAGGTGCATGGATGGACAATGCACAATCCACAATCAATAACAAATAAGAATGGCAAATGTGAAATGGGGATTTAAAGTTTAAATACCTTCAAGCTTTGAGCTTTTTGCCTTTCCCCGCTGCTTTTTGCATTTCACATTTAATTACGGATTATGTGTTATGCATTACTGTTGTTATTTACCTTTTGGCTTTGCACTTTTTGCTCGTGTGTCGTGCCAATTTTGTGTGTGCGTTTGTAGTTCTTGTTATGTGTTACGGATTTTAGAGCCAAGCAACACACTACAAGCAAAGCCAACAAGCCGTCCGTGCAAACTTGAAACTGTACGGATGCTGGATGCGGTGCAATCACTCACTAATTAATGTGCAATGCAATTACAAATTTGAAATTAGTCTATGAATCAGCAGCAATGCACAATGGCAAATGGTTCCAGGACACATGACATTGTATTTGTTCATTGTTTGTTGCTTTTTTGGCCGGTTTTAACTTTTTAATTGTTCTTAGTTTCTCTTGTAGTCTTGCCTAGTACACACATCGTATGCAGTTCACAGTTGGGCTTGTGCAAAGATTCAACTTCATTAAATTTGAAATTACTTTACTTAAGGCATTTATTGCTTTTTTTGTTCCTCTGATTTGTCCTTTCACCTCACCTGCCTGTTAAAGCTATAATTTATATTTATAAGATCCGATAATTTACTTATTTATTGCTTATTCTTTTTTAATTCGGCAGTACACATTGTCGTAAATTGTAATCTAATATTGAATATTCAATAATTGGTTACAAACAATGTGATATGCTAACGAAGTGCCGAGAGACTGGAGAGATAGATGCCATTCATTTTCATTTAAAATTATTAAGGGACATAAAACATAAAAACGTAATAATAAATAAGCGATGGTTAATTTAATATGTGCAATGAATGAAAGCCAGGAAAGCCTGTGAACATCATTTATAAGAATGCGTTTATTTATATATCTGGGTTGGGGTTGCAACCTTGCAACAAAGACAAGAGTCAAAGAGTCGAACAATTGATACAGTTCAAACTGTCAAGAAGTGTAAGGACTAAGGAGTCGGGCAATAATATAAGTGAGGAAATCCTTATGATAGTGATTGATAACTTGTTTATTGTTTTATCCAGATTTCAGACGGTGAGACGGGGGTGTTCCGCATCCGCATTTAAAACCAAGCTTCGGCATCTGGATTCATCATCTATCATCCGGGTCTTCCAGTCCTGAGTCGGACTGTTTCAAAATTCTTACTCAACGCTCCTGGAAATAAACAATTACCGTCGGAAATAAGTGTTTCCGTTTTCAACTGTCTGTGTCATTGTGTCAATCCTGTAAAGTTTAGTGTTTGATATTTGCGATTTGTATTCAAAGAGTTCATCCTCTCACATATTTGTCATATAATATTTCGGATTCCAATCATTGTGTGGACGGGATCGTTTCATCGTTTTCAACCCTGTTTCGTAACAGGGCCATTGAAAAATCGCAGGGATTTGTGTACCGTTTCTTTAAAAAGTGATTTTAAAGTTTAAATAATCTCAACAACAATGATACCCAGTAATCAGATGGGATTACTGGGTCTGATCAGTCTGATGGTGGGTGTCGTTGCCCTCCTGGCATTGAAAATCGATTCGGGTAAGTCTCGCACGCACAGATGATGTGTATTCGGTGAATGTAAAATGCAGAGAAACCATGAGAGGGTTCAGAATTTAGGGAAGCCGCTCGCTGGATTTCACCCGGATTGGAAATCCTAACTTCCTTGTTGGCATTTGTGACCGCTACTGTACTTTCCCGGGAGGCTGCTAGACTGAATGTCATGCTTTCCCTTTCTGATCTCTTCTTACGTAGTTAACCTTACGCATTTTTAAGGTGCAATAACCTATCTCATCTCGGTTTTGTTCGTTTGTATGGATTAGATGCAACGTGGTTGGTGGGAGACCGTATGTGTCACATCACGATGCACGAATACAAATACAAATACACTATGATCCCATAACCGAGAACTTACTTGGCAAACTATCTAAGCTATGTGTCATGTGTGATGTGTGACTATGAACATACATGTGGCATGTGGTATCCAAAATGCATTCCTTCCGTTCAGATAATCTTTAACCTCATTTATCTATTATAATGCAATAAGCTTGTTTGGGTTTACGAGAAGGACATGTACAGGAAAGTGATGTAGGTGTAAGACTGCCTGCCTCTTTTAATGCTACCAACTTCCGACTTGTGAATTTGACATTGACATAGGAGAATGGAGAATTGAAGGCTTGAATTTAAATCGGAGCCGGTCGCCGGTTTTACTTTCTATATAATAAGATAGTAAGATATGAGTATGAGATTAGTGTAAATAACAAATGAAGTATCAATAGTCAATCAGTTGTATTCTTTTTTCACGTGTTTTAAAGATCGGAATTGGAATAGAATAAATTACTAGAATCTAGAATTGATATTTTTTTGTAAATTTTTGTAAACTTGTCTCATTGAAGGAAAATGGCATGGCAGTTTTCAAACTTTTAAATAAAATTTGTTATTCAAGTGAAGCTTTTCTCCTTCCATTTCATCTTCATTTTCATCCATGGATGGATTCCGAATTTTGTAAGGATTGAGATTGAGGATGTGAGTCTGCATAATCGCCAACGCCAGCTATAGAAAAAGACGATGGTTTATTATTAGTGAAGCCATCAGCCATCATATATAATATATATATATCCTTTGTAATGTTAACATTGTAAGCGTAACTCATAAGTCGTAACCCTTCTGCTTGCGACTGCGGCTGAAATTAGATTACTTACAACATAATGTCGATTCCAGCGAAAGAGGAAATTATGTCATTTCATGCAACAGGGAATATTCTATTCAACTCTGAATCGCCTTTTTGAGTCATAGTTATTTCGTCATGTCAAGAAGTTCGGAAATATAATTTCCTTCGTAAAGGAATTTAAAATGGGCGAAAATCTTCATTCTCTTATTTGTATGTGAAGTGTGAATGTGAATCTCTATTCTCTATGAATTTAATTCATGTACTATTATTTTTATTTGTTATGTTATAAATAATTCTCTAAAAATTATTATTTGATTTCGATATGAAATGGCAGAATGCAATTTGGTAGGGCCGAAAATGTCCCTGATAATATTTATAAGTCATTCTGCGGATTTGAAACTTGCAACAATGAGTTATTTAAGTGGAAAATACGCTGACCCCGTTCCGTTGAAAACATTGATCAGAATGTCAATAAAATGCTTGGTACACATATTATGCATTTAGGTAAAGGTAGATTATAGGTTAAATGTTTTCTGACAATCTCTCTACCCAAGCCCATAAGCAAATTAATACAGTTGTTAAAAATCTATATGCATGGTTGTGTTTTTAGACTAGCTTCTTTTAGTTTTAGTTCTTTAAATAAAAAGGTAGACCGTGGTCGTGAAGACCAGCAGACAGACCGGAGGTCGTGACAGATGGTTCTCGTTTGGATTTTTATTTTTTGCCTGAATGGGACTGGGATTACATGAAAATATCTCGGACCCTAACGTGGGTGTGTGAAAGGAAGCTTAAACTATATATTGAACCGGAGGTTACTTAACGTAGTCGGCGATAGTGAACTTATGACTAATGACAAGTATATAGCAGAAGGGGTTTAAACTGCTATAAATATAATAATCCATATTCCATAGAATCCTTTAGGGTGAACTGAAGTGTTTGGGTTTCAAAGCTGATAGATTATTAGACTCCCCTTGTTGTGCTAGTAAAAATGAGAGTATCTGTTGGTTACAAGATGATGGTTGATGGTGTTGGTGACCCAAGAGGGCTTCAATATATGGATCTTTGAATGCAACAGCTGCACGTGCTCGTATGTCGAAGTAAATGAACTGTTGAGCCTCTTTTTCGGATCTCCGGTTATGTCCTCTTCTTTTTCTGTACCTTTTTATGACCTAAACACGGGACTGAGCTGAGCTTCAAATTTAATTTTCGCCGTTGTTTATTACACAGACACAGATACAATACAACATGTGGTTATTTCTAGAAAAATCGGTTTCCATTTTCCAACCAGGTTTCAAAACTTACAGTTTTGCAAGATTAAAACCGAAAAAAACCTAACGGACTGACCAGAAAGCGATTTTGCTTTTGTTGTGATTAATTAAACGCAAATGATTAGATGCAATCATCCGTACACCGTGCGTGACGATGTCTTTGATCTTATGAATGAAGAGTAATAAATAAAGATCATATTCATCATGTATCAGAATAAACGATCTATGCATATTTATGAAAATAATCACGAGGCAATAATATTTGACAAATAAGTAGAGTTTCTTCACTTTCTTTGCTAAAGATTGATAAAAGATCAAAACGATTAGCGATGCGGTGTGGCGAATGATGAATTTAATTTATTTCATGATATTTTTTATTTCTGTATAGCCTCTGCAAACACTGGAGCAAGCGGTGATGAAGAAGGTGGACCAGTATTTGTCAAGGAGCCACCATCTAAAGTGGATTTCTCTAATTCGACTGGAGCAGAGATCCCTTGTCAGGCTAGGGGAAACCCACAACCGGAAATCATTTGGCTTCGTGGTGATGGAACTGCCGTGGGAGATGTGCCCGGACTGCGACAGGTATGAAATCTTCAGTATAGCCTTCTGAATTGTACACATCCCAAAATCCCAAGAAAAGTATTCAAGTCATTAGCATCCTTAATTGTCAAGGGAGTTCAGGATTTCCGATGATATGAACCTTGAAAGAATCACAGGATGTAAATGGAATCGGGATTGTTTTACAATATAGTAGTGTGTTTAATTTCTTATATGCATGCCACATGCCCTTATGCCCTATTTCTTGTATTGTATAAGCAGAAAAGAACGAAAAGGATCACTTAAAAGCCTTGGTAGATCGAATATTTCTTGAAGGCCTTTTAGAAAGGTACATCTACTACATACATAACACCTGGCTGTCCTATTCATTGAGACAGATGCATTTCCTACTACAATAAGAAAAAGGCTCTCTTTTTTCAAGGATTTTGTTTCAGTCAGGTTGGGATTTGTGCTTGGTCCTGTTTTAAAATCTTTTCATTTGTACTGTATAGCAGGTAATGGTAAAGTATTGCAAAAATACAAGTAAAGTATTTACGAAGCTGCAATAAGGAATGAGCATTTAAGCATTTTAAGTTGGTAATGGCAATTACGATTCCAATTTTAAAAAATAGCTTATATGATGACAATGATGACATTCAGATTCGATGCAGACATTTAAAAAAAAAATAGTACGACAGATCAGATCAATCAGTATGAAATTTTTATTGGCCTTTTTTATCCATGCTTGGATCTTGCTTGAGGTTTGTGCATATATTATGTCATGACTTTATGACTCGATAAATATTGTAAAGTAGGATTCTCTTGCATAAGCTATATTAAGTTGTGAAGTGTGAGCTCTGAGCTCACTAATCAATTTTCTACCTATTACTTTTTGAAATTAAATATTAACATTAACTCAACTTAATCGACAATTTATTAAATCCAAGTTCCATGAATTGTTGATAAAATCATAATATAGCTATATTAAAGTTTACAGTAATAAAAAATAAAACTAATGTTGGACTAAGTAATAAGTAATGATTGGTTTATTTTTGATAAGTTATTGATTTAACTGACGATGAATAATGATTTTGAATAGGTATTGGCCTCTGGAGCGTTGGTGTTTCCTCCGTTTCGTGCAGAAGATTATAGGCAAGAAGTTCACGCACAAACTTACATCTGTCTTGCAAGGAATTCAGTTGGAACAATTCACTCCCGTGATGTCCATGTCCGTGCAGGTAAAAAGTCTAAGATGTTATATTTATACAAAAGGAAGACTAGAAAAAGAAAGGAAGGTTTTAAAATTTCTAGATTTTTATTCGAATATAAACCGTTTTAGTTCATCAATCAATATACCTTTAACGTTCCTCAAGAACGTATGCCATTTTACTACAAATTATATTATGCGACGAAAAAGTCCTCACTGCAGGGGATATCGTAGTTGACATTGATTGGATCCGAAACGCCATATAGTATGTAATATGAGATGCAACAAAAATAATAAAAACTAGTGAGATGGTCGTGACAGATGTAGAAACATACATAATCCAGAAAGATCAAGTTAGTTGCATATTTTTAAGTGTAATCCTATCATAATGAGTATGTGTGCGTTTGAAAGTAAAGATCTTTTTATTTGCTCAAAATGTTAGTATGTAAAACTGTTCTTTACTAATAGTAGTGTGAAACAATAATATAATAGTTTGTATTCATTAGAACTTTTGGAAGAGATCCAAGAATCACTCTCAAGAAAATAATATAGTTAGAATTAATATTGTCGGTTTATAACAAGCTTCGGTACTATTTTGTGATCCAAAAGTTGTTAGTCAACCCTACACGGCAAATGTTTGGGAAGAACATGTCATCCGTGGGAATTCTGCCCTAATGAAATGTAATCTTCCACCATTTGTTGGAGACTTTGTGACTGTCAGTTCGTGGTTCCAGGATGATGTTCCCATACACAAAACTGATGTTTACGGTAGGGATAGGATGATATCATAAAATACAATGCAGGAGGGCAATATGGCGGATGCCGGTAATTTCCTTTTCAGGTCACAGTCCCTCACAGTGTCATATATTTTGATTCCAGAACTCATTGTTCTTGAATATAATCTCAACTTAGCACGATTTGTATTTAAGCGTTAGAATTAGAAGTACCAAATTCATCAAAACGACAAATTATATTTATTTGGTCTTTTTAAATGAACAATAATCTTTTTCAAAGTTGTGAATCAACCGTATGCGGCGAAAGTGTACGACGAAGATGTTATTAGAGGAAATTCGGCAATTTTTAAGTGCCTCACTCCTACATACGTTGGTGACTTTTTGGAGGTTGATTCTTGGTTTCAGGACGATGTACCTATTCATAAAAATGATAAAAAATATGGTTTGTTATGAATATCACGTATTTAAACAAGAGCAATCGGACAGGGTTTATGCAAGGTTATCTATGTATTCTGAGTATAAATTCAAAAGTAAAAGTAATAACTTCTTCGTGTAAGAACGACAGTTTTGTATAAAAGTTGAGGAAGAGAGGTTTAGTTAATGTTTGTATATATACTAATCCAAATATATCGCAATTTTGATTTCAAGTGGTTTCTCAATCATACGATGTCGATCCTATCAAAGAGCATTCAATTCGAGGGAACAATGCGATCCTAAAATGTCAAATCCCATCATATGTCGCAGATTTTTTAACAGTCACGGAATGGCAAACAACTGCTGGCGAAACTTTTACACACAATCCTAATAACTATGGTTCGAAATTATGATATTAATGGTAGACAATTGGAAATGGTGGGTGCATTTACTGACAAGGTGTATTTTTAAAACCGTATAGAGTAGAGTATAGACCTATTTGTCCTCTGTCTGTCTGTTAAAATGCAAAAGCAAAACGTTGCATTATACAGAAGCACGAGGCAGAGAAGAATTTTACACCAACTGTTTCTACTAAACTACCGGGTTTGGATTTTCGATTGATTGTTTTTAGTTGTATCGCAGTACTTTATTGTTGAAGTCAATAATGAACACGTAATCCGAGGGAATAGTGTCACCATGAGATGCAATATTCCAGCATTTGTTGGTGACTTTGTCAGTGTGTCGGCCTGGATAGATGCCGATGGCTCATCATACACACCCTCCGATAACAAATATGGTTCGATTTTTAAGTTGGTTCATTTAAACCAATTATAAAATGAACAAGAACACTCGGGTTTTTCGGCGGGTCCCAAATGACAGTCGATTTATAGTCAAAACGACTAAATAGAAAAAGAATATAGTACCCAGATTTTCTTCAAAGGTATTCTGACTTTTAATAAAACAGGACATATAGTAATTTAAAAACAATGCATATCATGTGCATACGAAAAACATACCTGAGAAGAGGCATACAATATTTCTTTTTATGTAAAGTAAGCTAAAAAAATCGTTGTGTAATTGTAAGTAATTGAAGTTTTCATTAATTACTTGTTAGCTGTTGCCCAATTTTACGCTACCGAAGTCCACAACCTCTACGTAATTAAAGGAAACTCTGGGATTTTGAAATGTGAAGTCCCATCTTTTGTAGCAGACTTCCTTCAGATTGTTGCATGGGTTGACGAAGATGAAAATTCGTACACTTACTCGGCAATGAAATCCCCCGAGGGTTAGTAATATTCCCAATGACCATAATAGTTCCAATCAGTTAAATGAAAGCTTTTGGCTGTTTTAACTGTGTTGGTCGACAATCGCGATTGGCGGGTGTGTAGGTGTTGAAACTGGTTAATATATTTTTAAGCGAATTCTTATAAATTATAATATTAATGATATTTAAACAATGCAATGACCATACAAGATATGTGAATTGATTATCCACGTGTCGCCCTACTTCAATGCTATGCATCTAACTCTAACTAAATAGATTCTGGTTAGTAGGTATTTATTTAAGTAATATTTACTTGCTTCAATTATAATTCAACTAAATATTAAAGGGTGCTCTTCACCTGTTTTATTTCAGTTGTATCCCAGCAATATGAATCAGAAATAGTATCGGAATACATTATTCGTGGAAACAATGCGGTACTGAAATGCAGTATTCCAGCTTTTGTCGCCGATTATGTGTCTGTAATTAGTTGGATTGACTCAGATAATGAAGTGATAGAGTCAGGTGTCAGGGGTAAATGCTTTCAGTTTTAGAAGGATCATAGGACATGGCGGGTTGAAACTAATGTCAATTTTCGGATTCGTATTGAAATATTACTATATACCGTATATATAGTTCGACGAATGAAAAAATAATTCATTGCACTTTGATTAAAAATCATTTCCTTCTCCCAGTGGTCACCCAGTCGTATAACACATATGGGGACCAAGAAGACATAATTAGAGGAAATTCAGCAATCCTAAAATGCAAAATTCCGTCCTTCGTCGCGGATTTTTTGGAAATCGTCTCCTGGCACGACGATTTAGGAACTATCTACAGTTCTCATGATAATAACTTCGGTATGGCATATTAAATAAGGGCGTAATTGGACAGGCTGGTGTTCGGGTTATAGGAAGTTTTTTTTTTTAAATTCTCAATCGCGAGAATATGACTTTGTTTATTTATCAATAACTCGAGCGTTTGTAAATTTTCAGCACATTAATGCTTTTCTATTTTTTTCTAAAAAAAAAACAGTTGTTACACAACCCTATGATACTTATGGAGATCAGGAACATATTATTCGAGGAAATTCTGCAATTATGAAATGTCGAATTCCATCGTTTGTCGCTGACTTTCTCGATGTTGTGGCCTGGGTAGACGATGAAGGAAATTCATACACGACTGAGTCGAAACAATTTGGTACATAAATTTAGGGACAATCGGTTTTAATGGTGAATGCACTGGGTGGCCATCGTGCTTTGTAATTAACTCTAGGTTTTCTGAAATTTTCTAAACAGGGCATGAATATCAAAATAGTTTCTTAAGCTAGATTAAAAATTCATTCTACAAATTGTTCTGATTCTTGACAGTTGTTACCCAAACTTATGAGACACACGGTGACCAAGAGTACATCATACGAGGAAATTCAGCAATTCTCAAATGCAAAATTCCATCATTTGTTGCGGATTTTTTGGATATTGTGTCATGGCATGACTCAGATGGAAACGTATACACGTCGGATCATAAGCTAGCCAGTGGTTATTTAAAAACACAATTTAAGAAGGATTAATGTATCAGATTAGTCGGTTCATTGTAGGTGCAAGGGTCTTTAAAAAGAAAAAGATGAATGTTTTTCAAAACAAATTGACAGATAATATACATTACTTGTTGTACTTTGTAGTTTCCTACTTTTAGCGAAAAAAAATCGATAGCGATAGCCTCTTGCTAACATAAATCCCTTTGATTGTTTTAGTTGTGGCCCAACACTATGAAAGTGAACCTGAAAACGAATACGTAATTCGTGGGAACAATGTAGTTCTTAAATGCAAAATCCCCTCATTTGTGGCTGACTTTCTCCATGTTGTCTCTTGGTTCGACTCGGATGGCAATGAGTTTACACCTCAGAATAAATTCGGTACTTATAATATTTCAACTACCTAATTTAATCCCGTATTTTAGTACTGTTTTTCATGAAAACTGATTCAAAGCGTTTCAATCTTGAAATATGACCTGTGACCCGTGCACCCGCCATGTCCGATTGTTCTTATTCATTTTATCCATTATTTGAGGTTTTCTGGATCTAATGTAGTTTCTTTAAATTAAAGATGGAAAGTTTGTCGTTTTACCATCTGGGGAATTACACATTAAAGATGTACGGCCAGAGGATGGATTTAAAGAATATAGGTAAGTAAGTCTATCTGCAAAGTGTAGACAATTAATGACAAATAGTGACAACAATAAAATGTGTACTAATGACTAATTATTTACATAGTGCCGAATCTATCAAAACTTGAGTAAATATCAATGTTGAAACTTATGTTATTTTTGTGTCACGCTTTTCAGGTGCCAGACAAAACATAGACTTACTGGAGAAACCAGGTTGAGTGCTTCGGCGGGTAAACTCGTGATCACAGGTATGAAGATATCTTTAACATTCTCAAAATTAATTATGAATTTTACCAAGGAAAGGTTTTCAAAACTTTTTGTATTTAAACTCTATTTAATCAATCAGTCAATCGTACAATCCATGATTATTTACTCATAAAACCAAAACTTTCACTACAAGCAGTTTTTCTGGCTTTTACAATTTGCAATAAGTTTCCTAAGCCAAGGTTGCGTTGCAGGTATAAATGAGGGAATGTAATATTAAATTATGAAAACCTTTCCTTGGTTGCCGTTTGGGCTGTGACGATTGATTCTGATGGACCTGGTTGGAGCTTTCTCTTATTGTTGGATGTAATTGTACTATTTACGAAACATATCTTTGTTGCCATTACAAGTGGTTGTGAATTTAATTAATACCCAACAAAGAGAAAGCAATGCCAGATTCATAAGAGAGGGGCGGCCCGAAGCCTGAATGTTGGGAGACGGGAAGTGATTTGAGTGACTTTTTGAACATTTAAAATTCCGATTCTGAGTAACTGTGAAGAAGCTCGCTAATTAATTAATTAAATGTTTTAATACATACAAATTCATAGAGCCAGTTGCGAGTGTAGCACCCAGATTTCCTTTCTCGGAAAGATTTAAGTTTGTTGAAGCGGCTGAGTCCAGCAGTAATGCTCTGTTTTGTCCCGCACAAGGGTTTCCTATCCCTACGATTAGGTCAGTTTATCTATTGTCCAAATCAAAGTTTAAAGCTTTAAAATTCCAAAACATTTTTTACAATTAATTACGAATTATAAATGAATCGCTAATGTTCCTCTGTTAGGAATGTTTTATTTTTTACGTCAGTTTATGAGGCATTGTGAGATTAATATGTAGGAAAAAGGTGTTTACTGTTTGCATATCTCTAGACTCTAGACTAGTCTAGGTAGACCCAGAGCAGATAGAGTATATCTGTAGTTGAAATTTTAGTTCCACCAAAATGTATGGATTAACTCAGTAAAATATTAATTATTCTTATTAATTAACTTTAGACCCAGTTGGTTCAGTAGCTCCGCGATTTTCCTCGGGCAAAGAGACAAGTCGATCCGTAGAAATGGCATCTGGATCAGATCACACTTTATTCTGTCCATCGCAAGGCTACCCAGTTCCATCCTTTAGGTTAGTTGTAATTGATTTTAATTATTATTCTGATAGGAATTTTGTGTTGACAATTGAGGTTGCATTTCCGCCCATATTTATTCATGGTTTCGGGCTTATCTTTACAATCGGTAATAGGTATAGGCTTTCTCTTTTAGAAAGTACAGTAATAATATCGTATTTCAAAAATAAAGAACCTGTCGGGAGTATCAGACCCAGATTTTCGCAGAGTTCTGAAACATCAGCATATACTTGGAATCAAGGAGATGGGCTAGCTTTGCATTGTTCCGCCCAAGCTCATCCTGTTCCAAAATTTCGGTAAGGCTTTAGAAAGTTAGTGGTTGATTTTGTTAAGGTTTGTGAAGGTTTTGTCTTTCAGGAAAGTTTCGGGTCGCTTCCATTCTTAATTCTATAATTCTGTCATAAATGCGAATCGTCAGTCAGTGTCAGTGGTCACAGTTACAATTGTTTCTCAAGTCATATGGTTCAATTAGTTATAAAAGTAGACATTTGTGCGTGTTCATAAAAATAATCGGTTTAATTTTCGTTAACGGCTTTAAGACCCAGTTGGAGCAACTGTGCCAACTTTCTCCGGAAAATCAACACTTTCACGATTTTTCTGGGAAGCAAAGGCTTCATTAGCCCTCAATTGTCCGGCACAGGGATTTCCCCCTCCGCAATTTGGGTAAGGCTTACAGAAAATGTGAATAATGAATTAGTTGTTGCAGATAGAAATTCAAACAATGAAGGATGGAAATACAACTTACAATTATATTATGCAAACGCAAACACATTGAATGTTTATTCGTGTTTAATTAGCTATCGGTTGTTTTATTCCACAAAAACGGTGAGGAGTAAGAAGGCATTTCAAGGTGGTTTAAATTCAAACCTCTCTTATAATGGATTCCAATTCCAAAAAATTCTTGTATCAGTGTATCGTGATTTGGTCATTCGAATTCTAACATTTTGAAATTTTGCTTTGATAGTATCAAATTGGTGCTATCTGTTAGTAACGAAAGGTTCTATTGTTACTTAACACTTATGAAAGTCCGCTCAAAATGTCAACTTTTGGTTTAACTCGTCCGACAGTCCTATCTACCGTACTAAAAAACCATTCATACTACATAGTACCATTGTTCAAGTATGTGAATTCATGATTCATTTTTCATTGTATTATCAAAATATAATGTAAGATTAAGATGCTTTCTACTTACGCTGCAAGGTTTAAAAGGGTCGCCACTCCAGTCACCGTCATGAATCTCATTCAGGTCCAAGTTACTTGTCAAAAGCTCAAGTACAAATATAAATGAATCCACCATATTACCATTAGTCGTGTCGTGGTTCAATTTTGTTTAAAGATCCGGTAGGATCAGCAGCTCCAACATTTTCTGGGAAATCATTGTCATCTTGGTATTCATGGAATGAGAAGGAATCGCTGGCATTATTATGCCCTGCACAAGCTTACCCAGCTCCGTATTTTCGGTGAGGAAGTTTAATAATTAGAAAAAAATCAAAGATGTTTATGGTAAAATTAAGTAGATACTTGTTAAAGTTTAAAGTATGTTTTAGGATTTTTTTTTCTTTAGATTGAGCCTTAAGCCTGAGCCACAATTAACTTTTGTAAAAGTATAGAATTCATTATGCGATTAAAAAAAGTTGCAATTGTCGGTCTTACCTAACCTCTCTTATGAAAATCAGACTCCGTTGTCGTATTGGCCTTGAATCCGATATCGATTCATTTTAATAATATTATGACTGGATGCGATACCTGACTGACAAGCTTGATTGTTGTCAGAAATTAGTGTTTGATAATGAACTCCGATATAATAAAATGTTTTTCTGGGCATAAAGATCCTCAAGGGAGTTCAGCTCCAAGATTGGCAGGGGATATGCAAATTTCAGGATTTATGAGAATTGGTTCAAAAGGATCCAGTTTTGGATTGATATGTCCGGCGCAGGCATACCCATCTCCTAACTTTAAGTGAGCCATTTCCTTAATATATGTTCAGTAGTTAAGCTCATATTCCTATCCATTTATTACTTGGTGAAGTACTAGCAACTTCAGTAAATGCATACATCGTTTCTGGACCGTTCCTCGCGTTGTCAGTCTGAAGCCAAATCAACTGTTGTTACATTTAATAAGGTCTGGAAATATTCAAAAATAGAACCACTGGGATCCACGGCTCCAAGATTTTCTGGAAGCACTCAGGTAATGAGTGGATTTATTCAATCGGGGGGAAGCTCATTTTCGTTACTATGTCCAGCCCAAGCATATCCGGCGCCGAAGTTTCAGTAGGTTTGCCCTTGAAGATTATGAATAAGATTTTGTAGAATTGATGAACCTATATTGTTGTCGTTGTTGTTTATACACATGTCGAATCACAAGAGTCCTTCCCTGATTTCTATCTACATTCAATTTTCGTAAACCGATAAAGCCTCTACAGTCTTCTACAATGCTATTCTACAGTATTGGTTAATTGTTAATTAGATCCGGGTTAGATTTAACTCCTGAGTTATTGGTAGCTCATGCTCATCATGCATGTAGAATGTTCCACGGCCAAAAAATTTCCCCATGGCGGGTCTTCGCGACCAAAATTTCCCCAATACCAAATTACACGATTTTTTCAACCCCAAGTCCATTTTTAGTGACTTATAGGCTTTACCTCTATCAATATTATCAATGTTTGTCTACAGAAGTAACTATATTTGCAAAATGCAAAGTAAGTCTAGCAAAGGACATCACCCAAAGGTCATACAGCTGACAAGGGATGTAATGGAGAGACTCCAATTGACTTAATACAACTTTAGACTACGAAGAATAACTGAAAAAAAATTGGTACTCAGGTGGATGTTTATCATGCTAAAAAAATTCATGAATTTAAAAAATCAAGGAAATTAACTTCAAATTATCAAACATTCACAAAATTACGAGTTTTGGACCGAATTCGAAAACATTTGTGACATGTGTTTCAATGTTGAACAGTTCCACTCTGAGTCTAAGTAAGAAGGGAAGTCGAAGTTATCGAGAGTGAAACTCCAGAATCGTCTGATTTTTTTACAGTTAAAAATACAACTAATAGGAACTTCAAAACCGTATAAATTATCGGCCCTAATTCATCCTGATCATATTTAAAAAAAATATGAGTCAATTTTCAAAATCTTTCGAGTTCTGTGATGCTGAAAAGTTGTTTTTCAAGGAAACCAAAAGACCTGAACATTTCGAAAAAAATCGAAAAAAATATGTTTTTTTCGATTTTTTTCAAGCATCCAGAGCGTCCAGCTTTTTTTAAAAATAAAAAAAAACTCAAAATATTTTTTAGAATTCCTTGAAAATCAACTCTTCAGGATCGCAAAACTCGAAAATTTTTTAAATCGACCCAGAATTCGTCGTTTTATGACGGTTTGAAAATGTCAATTTTCGCGATTTTTTATTTCATAATTTTTTAATATGATCAGAATGAATTAGGGCCGATAGTTTTAACGGTTTTGTAGTTCCTATTAGTTGTATTTTCAACTGTAAAAAAAAATCAGACGATTATGGAACTTCACTCTCGATTACAATTACTTACCTTGTAAGGGTATGAAAATTTCTTAATTTTCGAAATTTTTAGGGTAAAATGAAAAATGAGGTCTAGGAGCGTAGGACTTCACAATTCCTCTAAAAACAACTCTTAAACATTCAAAAACTTCAAACCATGTTTTTATTATGGTTATTAAGTGTTGAAAACACTTTATGCGAACGACAAGTCCGTCTGTCCGTCCGTCTGTCCGTCCGTCCGTCCGTCTGTCCGTCCGTCCGTCCGTCTGTCCGAGCGATAACTGGAGAACGGCTTGACCTACGGTCACGAAATTTTGTACACTTGTTCCTTGGTTCAAGAGTGAGGCTAAGTTCGAACTTGGGTCAAATCGGTCACACCCCCTGCCCCCCATCAATTAAACCCCAAAACAAACCATTAAATCAAACAGAATAGTGATATGTAGGAGTCCAACGCCAGGATAGAGCTCTTACTCATTTTAAAACTGACGCTTAGGTAGTTTACATTACACTCTATGTCTATCATCTATACATGATAATACCCTGAACCTACATTTCAGAGTGCGAAACCTGGGATTTTTGGGGAAATTGAGATTTGGGGTTGAAACGATTCCCATGAGTAATAGAACATCTTCGACGAATGCGGGACCACTCCCACTGACACCAGGGTGCAGTACCCGGGTTTTCGGGGAAATTGAGATATGGGGTTTAAACGATTCCCATGAGTAATAGAACATCTTTGACGAATACGGGACCACTCCCACTGACACCAGGGTGCAGTACCCGGATTTTCGGGGAAATTGAGATATGGGGTTTAAACGATTCCCATGAATAATAGAACATCTTTGACGAATACGGGACCACTCCCACTGACACCAGGGTGCAGTACCCGGATTTTCGGGGAAATTGAGATTCGGGGTTTAAACGATTCCCATGAGTAATAGAACATCTTTGATGAATACGGGACCACTCCGACTGACACCAGGGTGCAGTACCCGGGTTTTTGGGGGAAATTGAGATATGGGGTTTAAACGATTCCCATGAGTAATAGAACATCTTTGACGAATACGGGACCACTCCGACTGACACCAGGGTGCAGAACCCGGATTTTCGCGGAAATTGAGATATGGGGTTTAAACGATTTCCATGAGTAATAGAACATCTTTGACGTATACGGGACCACTCCCACTGACACCAGGGTGCAAAACACGGGCTTTTTGGGGAAATTGAGATATGGAGTTTAAACGATTCCCATGAGTAATAGAACATCTTTGATAAATACGGGACCACTCCTACTGACACCAGGGTGCGAAACCCGGGGTTTTTGGGGAAATTGAGATTTAGTTTGTTTATCGTTATATTTTCAACACTTGGTTACACCCGTTACATCGGTTTATTAAGTGTTGAAAACACTTTATGCGAACGACAAGTCCGTCTGTCCGTCCGTCTGTCCGTCCGTCTGTCCGAGCGATAACTGGAGAACGGCTTGACCTACGGTCACCAAATTTTGTACACTTATTCCTTGGGTCCTAACACAGGCTAAGTTCGAACTTGGGTCAAATCGGTCGCACCCCCTGACCCCCATCAATTAAACCCCAAAAACAAACCATTGAATCAGTTCGAAGCTCTTACTCATTTTAAACCTGCTGCCCATTAAAACAGTTCAAAGCTATTAATCAATTTAAAACTGCCGCTTAGGTAGTTTACAGTAAACTCTATGTCTATCATCTACACATGATAACACCCTGAAACTACATTTCAGGACGTGCAAGACCCAGACTTTTGGGGGAAATTGAGATATTGGTTTTAAACAATTCCCATGAGTAATAGAACATCTTTGACGTATACAGGACCACTCCCACTGACACCAGGGTGCAAAACCCGGGCTTTTTGGGGAAATTGAGGTATGGGGTTTAAACGATTTTCATGAGTAATAGAACATCTTTGACGTACACAGGACTACTCCCACTGACACCAGAGTGCAAAACCCGGGCTTTTGGGGGACATTAAAATTCGGTTTAATTTTATTGACGTTTTCAACACTTGGTTACACCCGTTACATCGGTTTATTGTTAATGTTAAATCGGCCCCATACAATTTTAGACCCAATGTTAAATTTTTACCCTCTGGATTTTTTTAAATTTAACATTGTAAGGATATTGATATTTTAACATTTAGAGGATAGCACGTGTGGCGTGGGACTGGAAGAACAGAAAATGTAAATTATCTGAACCGAATCGGCACGTTAATAAAGTTTTTCAAAGTCGATTCAAAACTTTCGATTAGGGCGCGTTTGAAAATGGCTATTTTTGTTGATTTTTTAACCGTGTGCATTTTGTTAGCAGGTTCAACATCAATTTGGACACTCATTTTTTTCAGTTATGTCAACATAGTCTAACTAAAGTTGTCCCACAAAGCCAAATCTTCTGATTTTTTTCTTTCCGTAACCCGAACCCATAATTTGACGGTCAAAACTACAATTCTTCTGGGCAATAAAAATATAAAAATTAGGTGCTCAATCAAATCAAATTGACGTCGACCATGTTTTAAAAAATGCCTAACAAAAAAATCATACAAATTGACGTTTTAAAATGCAAATAAAGCAGTAAATATTGGTCGGATTTTCAAAATTTTTCTAGTTTTTAAATGACAAAGTGCTGACTTATCTCGAGTTAGCTCAAGAAAATATATAACGATTTGAATCTTCTATATGATTTTTACGAATTTCCAAATTTTGTGGAAACTAATACATTTTTTTCAGTTTTTATGTGTTGAAAATTCAAGTCGTTATATTTTCAAGTAATGTTTTAAAACAATAAGTCTTTGACATACAAAAACAATTTTTTTTTAAAATCTGACCAATATTTGCTGTTTTATGAACATTGTCAATTTGTGAGATTTTTTGTGTTCGGCAATTTTTTAATCATGGTCAACGACAATTTGAGCAACTATTTTTTCAATTTTTCCTGCTCATAAGACTTGTAGATTCGATCGTAAAAGTTTTAAGCAATTCCCTTATTACACGGTAAAGAAATTGAAATAGACTGACTTGACTTCCTTATTTTAAGCATTTCTAGATTTTCAATTTCCCTACGCTTCTAAAATATTGTGGTTTTGGTTCTACTAGCTTCCCCATTAATGCATTTTTCGTCGTTTGGTCGTTTTTCTCCTCTTACTTTCCCTTGTCGTCTTATTTTCCCCTTTCATTTTTCTTTCCCCTTGCCCTTCTTTCATTTTTTTTATTTTCCTCTTCTTTTCCCCTTTTTCTTCAACCCCGAAAATTTCCCCACAAAAAATCGGCCTTCGGCCGATTTTTTTCCCCATGGCGTAGCCACCCTGCCACGGAACATTCTACATGCATGATGCTCATTAAATAATTTTCTAAAGCACCAATGGGAAGTATTGGACCGACGTTTGCATCGGAACAAAGATCAAGTACCCTAATCAGGCCTGAAGGTTCATCATTTGCGGTCTCTTGTTCTTCGCAGGCATTTCCGGTCCCCAAGTTTAAGTAAGTTCTGTATCGGTCACTAAGGGTTCAGGCTTCGGGCTTTCTCCTGAATTAGGATCATTGGTGGCAACCTGTTAAGCACGGCACATGCATAGGTGTACCGTACACGGTGTTACTTAATAACATATCATGTACAGATCCTCTGGGTAGCACTGGGCCAAGGTTTTCTACTCAAGCTCACTCACAAGCGTTTTTCAAGGAGGATGGTGCATCCTTTGCAGTGTTATGTCCAGCTCAAGCTTATCCCTCTCCACGTTTTCAGTAAGTTTTTTGTTTGAAAGCATAGGGTTGGTATTTAAATAGCACTGCACAGGCCATACACTGAGGTCCGGAGACATTTCAATCCGCATCCCAACATTCAGTATTCAGGGTACCTTATAAAAGGGTAAAAATTCTGAAATATTCTGGCATTTAAAGGCATTAAGTCATCTTCCATTCCTTAAACACTTTATAGAACCGATGGGTAGTACTGTACCAAACCTTCCAGTTAATTCACGCCTGCATGCTGTTGAAGCCGAGAATGGAAAAAGTGTAACTCTTGCCTGCGTTGCTCAAGCAAATCCGGTTCCAAACTTTAGGTCAGTTTTACTTTAAGCGGTAGTCTTTCTGCAGTTTATGGAACCCTATGAAATTTCCCGTCTCCTTCCAACGGTTTCAACGCTCTTGAGAATTGTCATAATAAGCGTTATGGTTTGAGGGAATCTTTGTATAAATCGAGGGTTTTATTTAAGAACCGGTTGTTGGAGTGGCCCCCAAATCTCCCCAGATGCTCCGTCCCCCTTCTGTGTGTAATCGGGGTGAAGTCGGTATCCTCATTTGTGAAGCACAGGGAAATCCTCTACCTAAATTTGTGTACGTTGTTTTTGGCTATTTTGGGACGTTTGATTTCTTCTATATCGTAGCTCCCGATATTATGTTTGAAGGAAGGAAATCTGTTGGTGTTAGTAGCGACTTGTTGCACAGTAATTGAATCAGTTCCCGTCGACTAGGGTTAGCCGGTGGACTGTCCGTTTGTGATCTTCATATATTTTATGTTATATTCTAGCTCCCCAGACGAGCGTACCTCCGAAAGTTAGGGATGTTAAAAGTATCGGGTCTCGAGTAACGGTTGTAACTAAAGGCAGCATTTCACTTTTGTGTGATGCTCAAAGCAACCCTTCTCCATCATATCGGTTCGTCGATTTTAAAGTACTCAGAATAAGTGTAGCACTTCCATTTATTTCTGCTTTAAGTCTCCCGAGTCTCCTTACTGATGCTCCTGCCGTCCCTCAAGGAAACAGTGCAGTGCTTTCTTAATGAGAATGTAGGCTAAAATAATTATGTGTATACCACAAGAACCGATTGGTACGACTGAGCCAACATTTTCAAGTGGATTTTCTGGAGTTTCTTTCACGAAACACAAGGGAATGTCGTTTTCATTGCTTTGTCCGGCTCAGGCTTATCCGCAGCCAAAGACATCGTAAGTTAATATCGTCATTTAGTTGCTCCCTGTCTCTCAATCGGCTTCAGATTATTAGGCACCTATGTGTAATGTGTTTTTGGTGAAATGTAAGAACGATTCAAATTGCTTTGCAAATTGAGATTTTTACTGGGTTATTTGTAGAACCACAAACTAGTGTGCCACCGAAAGTAAGGGATGGAGAAAGCATCGGATCAAAGAAAGTTGTACATGTTTCAGGAACTATTGCTTTAGTGTGTGATGCACAAGGGAACCCATTTCCAAATTATCGGTATTTAGTTTTGTTCGTATGTTCGTTTATATCGGTATGTTAACATGGTCCTTGTTCTGAAATTTCTTTCATCGCAGTTTTCATGCATTTTTATTGGTCTTATTACAATCACTTGCCGTCTTTTAATATGGGTTTAAATTTTTTTACAATTGGTCATTGAGATAGTAAATAGTAATTTTCTAAATCGTAGAACCTCAAACGAGCGTTGTTCCTAGACTAAGGGATGGGGATAATATTGATACGAAAAAGAAAGTTGTTGAGTTTCAGAGCTCGGCTGCTCTGTTATGTGACGCACAGGGAAATCCAACCCCGATTACGAGGTAGAATTATAGAAACGATTGGTAAACAATCTTTCCTTTAGTCTGCAGCAAGTTTTGTTAATATCTATGCCACCACTTAAATGTCTTCCCGTCTCTATATATTCGGATGTTCGTTTTGTTTTTGTTTATTTATATAATAAGGCAATTGATTTGTAACAATGGAATTGATAGAACCCCAAACAAGTGTATTACCAAGGGTAAGGGATGGTGAAAATACTGCTTTGAAAAGAAAATCAGTACAAAATCAGGCTACGGCTGCACTTACTTGTGACGCACAGGGGAATCCAACTCCCACATTTAGGTAAATCAGTTCATTCTGTCTGTTGAAATAATTTCCTAGGACTTTGCGAGCGATTAGTTTAAATACTATAAGCGAATTTGAATCATATCCCGTCTTTCCAATCGTTTTCTGGATAATCAAGGCTACCTCATATTCTAGTCACAGTTTCAAACCTAAACTACGAGTCAGATGTAATTATTTATCGAATTTAAATTCAATGATTGGCAGAACCATTAGGAAGTACTGGTCCCAAGTTTTCTTCACAGTCTTTGTCATCAACTTTTGTGAAAAGTGAAGGGGCCGCGTTTTCACTTCTGTGTCCTGCTCAGGCATCTCCGTCTCCACATTTCAAGTACTGATAAGTGGTTCGCTACCGCAACATTTTAAAATGAAATGCTTCATATTTGAATCAAGTTTTACCCGTCTCCCAACGATAACAGACTTCATAGGTTATAGAATTGCGATTTTGAAAAATACCGAGCAATTTGAGTTAAAATCTATTTCAGAGCCACTTGGTAGTTCGGCCCCCAAATTTCCAACAGAATCACGTATGCAAACATCTCAGAAAAGTGAAGGGTCCTCAATCGCTGTACTTTGTACTGCTCAGTCTCACCCTCCTCCAAAGTTTAGGTTGGCAGTTGCATTTATATTATGTTTTGAATTTAGGAAAAATTACATTTCAATTCACTTCCGTCTCCCAAACATGGTTTCATAGAAGTATGGTTAGCAAAAACTTCCGCAAACTTTTGTCTTTCCTTGAAATAGAACCCATGTCTGGTGTGGTTCCAAAGGCTCCAGAATTGACTCGAGCTCATCGGTTAACGAATCAAGGCGATGGAACGCTTCTTTCTTGCGAAGCTCAGGGAAATCCACCTCCAAATTTTAGGTTGATTAAACGTTAAAGTTTTAATTCCAATTGTTCAAAACGCAGTCAAAGTTATTCCCGTCTCCGTTAATGACGGCGGCATCAAAATCAAACTCTAAACACTAAAATAATCTAACATCGATTAGTCCAGTTAGTAAGAAAGTTGTGGATTTTTAGAGCCCTTGTCCGGAGTTATTCCCAAGGCACCAAAACTGACACAGGCTTTACTGGTGGGTAATGAAGGTCAAGCAAGTGTACTAACATGTGAAGCCCAGGGCAATCCACCTCCAAAGTTTAAGTACGAATTTTTCCTTAATTACCTGTCGAACTTCTATTAATTAGATTGTAACAATCGTCACGGCCATAAACATGAGAGGAAATTTTTTAGGACAAGCTAGGCAATTTTTATAAGATAAAGATGAATTGGGTATAAAATAGAACCACAGACAAGTGTTACCCCCAAAGTCAGGGACGGCAAAAGGATTGGTACGGGAAGAACAAGCGCTGGTTCAGGGAAAGATGCGGTCATGACTTGTGATGCACAGGGATATCCAACACCGACCTATAGGTTCTTTATATTATTTGCAATATGTAGTGTTCCAATAAGTTAGTGAGATTTTGTGTTCGAGAATTCCAGATACAGGTTTACAAAGGCTTAAGGTTGCACATACAGGGTTATCAACCATTTGAAGAAGCAGAAATCGCGATACATATTCATAAATATTACAATTATCATATTCTTATTATTTCAGACGGTTAATTTTTATTTACAATCTGTTTGTTTTCATCTCAATCTGCGTATCTGTATATTAATTCTTAATTGATTGTCAATGATAGTGTCTGTTGTTAAAATTCATAATAGTAAACCTCCTATCTAAATTAAAACTTTTAATGTTCGGCCAAGTACTCAAATTCAATCCCGTCTTCCTTAAAAGCTATGATTTTCGCCATAAAAAGAGCTCATGGGATCATTTTTAGAGCCTTCTGGGAGTGGAGGGCCCAAAATCACTGGGGACGGTTGGCAGCGTTCTATTGCAGACGCTGGAAAAGAATTGGCTTTACTTTGTGAAGCACAGTCTCATCCACCGCCAAAATCCAGGTTTAATAAACTCCCCAGAGTTAATTTAAGGCTGGTGCTTATGTAAAAAAATTAATGACTCGACAACAGACACATTTCATACGATCAAAATTTCTGTTTCATTCCATATAAATATTAAGTTTATCTTCACAGTTCTGTATTATCAAACGTCAAAAATTTTTTTTTGTCACTGCTCCTAATCTCTCAACATTCATTTAAGTATTTATAGTTATAAAAATATTAAAATTAAATCTATATTTATTGGCAATTGTGGAATTAAAACATCACAGAGCCAACGGGAGCGGTCCGTCCACGTGGAGTTGGGAAAACTGTTGATTACCCTGAGATTGCGTCTGGAAATCCAGTTGCAGCTATTTGTTCAGTTCAGGGGTTCCCTAAGCCCTCCTATAGGTTATTGTGAAAGGTTTTTGACGTTTGATGAAACGGGCATTTATTAGCATGAACTGTATTGTTTCTTAGATCTTTGGTTTCTGGCTAACTTTCATTTTCATTTATGCCTAGAACTATAACCTTTGCATTTTGACGTTTATTCAATTTCATCATTTTTAGATGGTACAAATTCTCGGAAGGTTTCACCAGACAACCGGTGTCATTGGACGAACGCGTGAAACAGCTTGGAGGAACTCTGATTATTCGAGAAGCAAAAGTCGCAGACTCTGGAAAATATCTTTGTGTAGTTTCCAATTCGGTTGGAGAAGAATCCGTTGAAACCGTTCTGACTGTTACTGGTAAATTTATTTCTTCACTTTTTCAATCATATTATAAATATTAACCTTCTAATACCATAAAACAGAGAAATGTTTTTGTATTCCTCAAGCTTTTATGAGACTTACGTTTGTTTTTAATTAAATCTAGTAAATTTTTACGTACATTCATGCTCATAATAAAATTATTCATTCCAGCTCCGTTGGCTGCCACTGTGGAACCCGCTGTTCAAACTATCGACTTCGGAAGACCAGCAACATTTACCTGCCATTATCAGGTCTAAATTTGATCCTATAATCCTCATGGCTCTGAATCCTCATGAATTCAGAATGACATGCATGTAGAATGTTCCGTGGCAGGGTGGCTACGCCATGGGGAAAAAAATCGGCCGAAGGCCGATTTTTTGTGGGGAAATTTTCGGGGTTGAAGAAAAAGGGGAAAAGAAGAGGAAAATAAAAAAAATGAAAGAAGGGCAAGGGGAAAGAAAAATGAAAGGGGAAAATAAGACGACAAGGGAAAGTAAGAGGAGAAAAACGACCAAACGACGAAAAATGCATTAATGGGGAAGCTAGTAGAACCAAAACCACAATATTTTAGAAGCGTAGGGAAATTGAAAATCTAGAAATGCTTAAAATAAGGAAGTCAAGTCAGTCTATTTCAATTTCTTTACCGTGTAATAAGGGAATTGCTTAAAACTTTTACGATCGAATCTACAAGTCTTATGAGCAGGAAAAATTGAAAAAATAGTTGCTCAAATTGTCGTTGACCATGATTAAAAAATTGCCGAACACAAAAAATCTCACAAATTGACAATGTTCATAAAACAGCAAATATTGGTCAGATTTTAAAAAAAAATTGTTTTTGTATGTCAAAGACTTATTGTTTTAAAACATTACTTGAAAATATAACGACTTGAATTTTCAACACATAAAAACTGAAAAAAATGTATTAGTTTCCACAAAATTTGGAAATTCGTAAAAATCATATAGAAGATTCAAATCGTTATATATTTTCTTGAGCTAACTCGAGATAAGTCAGCACTTTGTCATTTAAAAACTAGAAAAATTTTGAAAATCCGACCAATATTTACTGCTTTATTTGCATTTTAAAACGTCAATTTGTATGATTTTTTTGTTAGGCATTTTTTAAAACATGGTCGACGTCAATTTGATTTGATTGAGCACCTAATTTTTATATTTTTATTGCCCAGAAGAATTGTAGTTTTGACCGTCAAATTATGGGTTCGGGTTACGGAAAGAAAAAAATCAGAAGATTTGGCTTTGTGGGACAACTTTAGTTAGACTATGTTGACATAACTGAAAAAAATGAGTGTCCAAATTGATGTTGAACCTGCTAACAAAATGCACACGGTTAAAAAATCAACAAAAATAGCCATTTTCAAACGCGCCCTAATCGAAAGTTTTGAATCGACTTTGAAAAACTTTATTAACGTGCCGATTCGGTTCAGATAATTTACATTTTCTGTTCTTCCAGTCCCACGCCACACGTGCTATCCTCTAAATGTTAAAATATCAATATCCTTACAATGTTAAATTAAAAAAAATCCAGAGGGTAAAAATTTAACATTGGGTCTAAAATTGTATGGGGCCGATTTAACATTAACAATAAACCGATGTAACGGGTGTAACCAAGTGTTGAAAACGTCAATAAAATTAAACCGAATTTTAATGTCCCCCAAAAGCCCGGGTTTTGCACTCTGGTGTCAGTGGGAGTAGTCCTGTGTACGTCAAAGATGTTCTATTACTCATGAAAATCGTTTAAACCCCATACCTCAATTTCCCCAAAAAGCCCGGGTTTTGCACCCTGGTGTCAGTGGGAGTGGTCCTGTATACGTCAAAGATGTTCTATTACTCATGGGAATTGTTTAAAACCAATATCTCAATTTCCCCCAAAAGTCTGGGTCTTGCACGTCCTGAAATGTAGTTTCAGGGTGTTATCATGTGTAGATGATAGACATAGAGTTTACTGTAAACTACCTAAGCGGCAGTTTTAAATTGATTAATAGCTTTGAACTGTTTTAATGGGCAGCAGGTTTAAAATGAGTAAGAGCTTCGAACTGATTCAATGGTTTGTTTTTGGGGTTTAATTGATGGGGGTCAGGGGGTGCGACCGATTTGACCCAAGTTCGAACTTAGCCTGTGTTAGGACCCAAGGAATAAGTGTACAAAATTTGGTGACCGTAGGTCAAGCCGTTCTCCAGTTATCGCTCGGACAGACGGACGGACAGACGGACGGACAGACGGACTTGTCGTTCGCATAAAGTGTTTTCAACACTTAATAAACCGATGTAACGGGTGTAACCAAGTGTTGAAAATATAACGATAAACAAACTAAATCTCAATTTCCCCAAAAACCCCGGGTTTCGCACCCTGGTGTCAGTAGGAGTGGTCCCGTATTTATCAAAGATGTTCTATTACTCATGGGAATCGTTTAAACTCCATATCTCAATTTCCCCAAAAAGCCCGTGTTTTGCACCCTGGTGTCAGTGGGAGTGGTCCCGTATACGTCAAAGATGTTCTATTACTCATGGAAATCGTTTAAACCCCATATCTCAATTTCCGCGAAAATCCGGGTTCTGCACCCTGGTGTCAGTCGGAGTGGTCCCGTATTCGTCAAAGATGTTCTATTACTCATGGGAATCGTTTAAACCCCATATCTCAATTTCCCCCAAAAACCCGGGTACTGCACCCTGGTGTCAGTCGGAGTGGTCCCGTATTCATCAAAGATGTTCTATTACTCATGGGAATCGTTTAAACCCCGAATCTCAATTTCCCCGAAAATCCGGGTACTGCACCCTGGTGTCAGTGGGAGTGGTCCCGTATTCGTCAAAGATGTTCTATTATTCATGGGAATCGTTTAAACCCCATATCTCAATTTCCCCGAAAATCCGGGTACTGCACCCTGGTGTCAGTGGGAGTGGTCCCGTATTCGTCAAAGATGTTCTATTACTCATGGGAATCGTTTAAACCCCATATCTCAATTTCCCCGAAAACCCGGGTACTGCACCCTGGTGTCAGTGGGAGTGGTCCCGCATTCGTCGAAGATGTTCTATTACTCATGGGAATCGTTTCAACCCCAAATCTCAATTTCCCCAAAAATCCCAGGTTTCGCACTCTGAAATGTAGGTTCAGGGTATTATCATGTATAGATGATAGACATAGAGTGTAATGTAAACTACCTAAGCGTCAGTTTTAAAATGAGTAAGAGCTCTATCCTGGCGTTGGACTCCTACATATCACTATTCTGTTTGATTTAATGGTTTGTTTTGGGGTTTAATTGATGGGGGGCAGGGGGTGTGACCGATTTGACCCAAGTTCGAACTTAGCCTCACTCTTGAACCAAGGAACAAGTGTACAAAATTTCGTGACCGTAGGTCAAGCCGTTCTCCAGTTATCGCTCGGACAGACGGACGGACGGACGGACAGACGGACGGACGGACGGACGGACAGACGGACGGACAGACGGACTTGTCGTTCGCATAAAGTGTTTTCAACACTTAATAACCATAATAAAAACATGGTTTGAAGTTTTTGAATGTTTAAGAGTTGTTTTTAGAGGAATTGTGAAGTCCTACGCTCCTAGACCTCATTTTTCATTTTACCCTAAAAATTTCGAAAATTAAGAAATTTTCATACCCTTACAAGGTAAGTAATTGTAATCGAGAGTGAAGTTCCATAATCGTCTGATTTTTTTTTACAGTTGAAAATACAACTAATAGGAACTACAAAACCGTTAAAACTATCGGCCCTAATTCATTCTGATCATATTAAAAAATTATGAAATAAAAAATCGCGAAAATTGACATTTTCAAACCGTCATAAAACGACGAATTCTGGGTCGATTTAAAAAATTTTCGAGTTTTGCGATCCTGAAGAGTTGATTTTCAAGGAATTCTAAAAAATATTTTGAGTTTTTTTTTATTTTTAAAAAAAGCTGGACGCTCTGGATGCTTGAAAAAAATCGAAAAAAACATATTTTTTTCGATTTTTTTCGAAATGTTCAGGTCTTTTGGTTTCCTTGAAAAACAACTTTTCAGCATCACAGAACTCGAAAGATTTTGAAAATTGACTCATATTTTTTTTAAATATGATCAGGATGAATTAGGGCCGATAATTTATACGGTTTTGAAGTTCCTATTAGTTGTATTTTTAACTGTAAAAAAATCAGACGATTCTGGAGTTTCACTCTCGATAACTTCGACTTCCCTTCTTACTTAGACTCAGAGTGGAACTGTTCAACATTGAAACACATGTCACAAATGTTTTCGAATTCGGTCCAAAACTCGTAATTTTGTGAATGTTTGATAATTTGAAGTTAATTTCCTTGATTTTTTAAATTCATGAATTTTTTTAGCATGATAAACATCCACCTGAGTACCAATTTTTTTTCAGTTATTCTTCGTAGTCTAAAGTTGTATTAAGTCAATTGGAGTCTCTCCATTACATCCCTTGTCAGCTGTATGACCTTTGGGTGATGTCCTTTGCTAGACTTACTTTGCATTTTGCAAATATAGTTACTTCTGTAGACAAACATTGATAATATTGATAGAGGTAAAGCCTATAAGTCACTAAAAATGGACTTGGGGTTGAAAAAATCGTGTAATTTGGTATTGGGGAAATTTTGGTCGCGAAGACCCGCCATGGGGAAATTTTTTGGCCGTGGAACATTCTACATGCATGCAGAATGATGTACCTAATTGTATATATCAACATTTACTTTGTAATTCAGGGATCACCAGTTAAAAATATTACCTGGATGAAGAATGGAAAGAAACTGCCAAATACAGAACCCGTTCTCAGGGTCGATGCTGTCCGCAGAGAAGACCGGGGAATGTTCCAATGCTTTGTTCGAAATGATCAAGACTCTGCACAATCTACTGCCGAATTGAAATTAGGAGGACGATGTAAGCCTTAGAATTTTTCCAGATTAAAACCTAAGATTTGGTTTTTACTTTTCATTAGTTTTGCTCGGTTACCCGCAGGAATATGGACTGTAATGACCTAATGACAGACATATTTTATAAATTTAAATCAATATTACAGTTGATCCCCCGAAGTTGACCTTCAAATTTCGTGAAGAAGTTTTACAACCCGGACCAACTGTCTCTCTAAAGTGCAAAGCTACTGGCAATCCGGCTCCCGAGATTGTTTGGGAACTTGATGCTAAAAAGGTTACGAATGGCGAAAGGTAAGATTTTTATTGAAAAATTAAGTTACAATTACAAAACGACTTCAAACTATATAAAATGTTTCCAACATATTAATTACTTAAAAAGGACACAAGTTGGGCAGTATGTCGGAGCGAACGGTGAAGTTATTTCCCATCTAAACATCACTAACGTACACAGTAATGATGGTGGTCTATATAGGTATTAAATATTAACAACAACTTTAATTATCAAAATAAGTTTCCTCTAAAACGTCCTACACGTTCATAAATTATAGATGCACAGCAGTTTCTAAAGTTGGCAGTGCTGCACATGTAGCACGTCTTAACATCCACGGCCTTCCCCATGTTCGAGCAATGGATAAAGCTCAAGTTGTTGCTGGAGAGACATTTTCAATCACTTGTCCCGTAGCCGGATATCCAATTGATGCAGTGATTTGGGAAAAAGGTACGAAATATTACTACTACCTAGTTTTTTATAACGTATTCATGTATGATGATTCAAAGATGTTGAGCGACATCTCCTAAATAATGAATGACCTTTTGTTTTAATTAGACAGTCGAGTACTCCCAATCAATAGGAGACAATCAGTTTTTCCCAACGGAACTTTAGTAATCGATAACGTCCAACGTGGTAGTGATCAAGGGACCTATACATGTGTTGCCAGAAACGGTCAAGGATATACATCTCGTGGAAATTTAGAAGTTCAAGTAATGGGTAAGTTAAAGAATTTCGTTTTTGTTGTAGGATCACACTTTTACAGGTAATATAAATCATATTTCATCGTTGAGGAAGTAATTTTCCATCTCTAACAACTTGGTAATAATTGGTAAACATAGTCCCTCCAGCCATCGCTCCATTTAGTTTTGGGGACTCAGCGCTAGACGCTGGAGCAAGTATTCAGGTCGGTTGCGTTGTTAGCTTTGGGGATTTACCATTGACTATATCTTGGAGTTTTCACGGAGTCGATTCATCCAAGAGAACTCAAACTGATATCACAACTATGAAATTGGGGAACAGAGGCAGTGTGCTTATGATAGAAAGCATTGGCATTGATAACAACGGAGTATATGAATGTTCCGCGAAAAACGCTGCTGGAACGGCGACTTACGCTGCCGAACTGGTTGTTAATGGCAAGGACTGAAGTTTTAAACGACTATTTTCAAGCTTCTGCGGCCAATAGCTAATTTAGATTAATATTCATTGTTCCTTAATCTACGTACAGTTACCGCGTTGGTTCGTTTTTAATAATTAATTTTTAACGTCTTTCCAAGTTCCTCCAAAGATCTTGCCGTTTTCATTTGGCGATGAGCCTTTACTTTGGGGTACCCAAGCACAAACGACGTGCATAGTTTCCGAAGGAGATACACCATTGCAAATTACTTGGGCATTTCACGGAAACGATGTTGCTACCAATACTCCCAATGGAATTTCAACAACCAAGTTTGGACAAAGAAGTAGCATATTACTGATTGATCCGGTTGAGTCAAGTGGAAATTTCACTTGTACGGCTAAAAATGCAGCAGGAGTAGTTAACTTTACTTCGGAACTATATGTCCAAAGTTCGTGTTTTAACTTGGATTACGTATTTGCTTTCCAGCCCAGAGTTTCTAATTTTGCAAGACTGCTTAATTTTAAGTTAATATAAATACTATTGCACCGGAAGTCTTAAAATACATTATTGGCATATACTAGGAAAATACTGAAAAATATCTAGAACTCATGTCTAGTTTCTAAATGATTTGTTGTATCGATATGCATCAATTAGTCACGCCCAAGATTGTTCCATTCGGATTTGGAGATGAAGCAATCAGAGCTGGTGAAATGGCCCAAATTAGCTGCATAGTGAGCGCTGGCGACTCTCCGTTGCAAATAACTTGGACTTTCCACGGCATGGATTCCACTAAATTAAAACAAACGGGCGTTACAACAATGAAAGTTGGTGAAAGAAGTAGTCTACTTATGATTGACTCTGTAACTTCGGAGCATGTTGGCACTTACGTATGCACGGCAAAAAATGCCGCTGGTGTTTCCAGATCCGAAACAGATCTCAGGGTCAATGGTACTGTATTATTATAGGTTTCGCAACAAATACAGCTATCGCATTATGCTTCTCTAGAATATTCGTTAATTTTATCCGGACCTATTATCTAACAGAAGATTAACTTGATTACGTTCGTAGTTTTCAATTAATTTCTGTCTATTATGTGTCAAACGTTTACTATTTATTTCCCTAGTACCACCAAGAATTACCCCTTTTTCGTTCGGAGATGAACCTTTACCGGCAGGAGAGTATCAAACTCTAGAATGTAGTGTGGCGGAAGGGGACCTTCCTTTGGACATAAAATGGATATTTCACGGAGTAGCCTTAGCATCTCAGATGGGAATTAATACCGTAAGAATAGGAAAGCGAACTAATTTGCTAACGATAGATTCGGTTGCTGCATCTCACATGGGCAATTATACATGTATGGCAAGCAATCCAGTTTCGGCAACAAACTACACAGCGGAACTTACTGTCCATGGTTATTTCCAGTTTTTTAGTTTCAAACTGGCTTCATTCGCTACCTATCGCAAATAAACGCTTGTAACATTTATTACAGTTTACAGGTCGCCACTTCACTTCCATTTCTGACGTTGACAATTTTTGTCTCATTATTTCCATGTTTTTTGTAACCTCTTCCAAGAATCTAATGCTCAATACAATAACTGTCCGTATCCCGTAATTATTTCAGTTCTACCAAAAATATCTCCTTTCGGATATGGAGACGATGAGCCTCTTAGTTTTGGAGATACAGCACAACTAACGTGCTTGGTTGCTACATCGGCTGATCTTCCAATACAGTTTACGTGGTCATTTCATGGGACGGATGTTGCTAAGAATTCCCAAGAGGGAATGACCGTAATGAAAATGGGTTCAAAGAGTAGTGCACTCATAATAGAATCGTTGACTGAAAAGAATTCAGGGAAATATACCTGTCGCGCGAGCAACTCTGCTGGATCCGACGAGTTCACGACCACTTTATCGGTTAACGGTATATCATTAGTGATTATGTTATTCGCTTGGGCAAAGCTGGCAGTAATTTTTTATGATTACGTTTTGTGAGTTTAAATACTTTTCATATATTCCCTATGATAAAAGGCTAATTAAAATACGAATTGATGCAGTTAGATTTTCACGGATGCAATTATACGAAAGTCTTCGCTGAATCAGATCGACTGTTTCTTAGAAGGTTTTTTGGAAGTTGTAACATGAGTTAAAATTACATGAAATGTCTCATCTATTTAAGATCGGTTTCTTCATTAACAGTTCCACCAAAGATAGTACCATTCAGCTTTGGAGATGACATTATGAACGAAGGAAACGCTGCCCAGCTACAATGTTTAGTGGCAGTTGGGCAGTCACCAATACAAATTACATGGGCATTCCATGGAACCGATGCTGCAAAAACGACTCAAGAAGGAGTTTCAATTGCAAAGTTGGGGTCTAAAAGTAGTATCCTTATGATTGATTCGGTAACCGCAAGTCACGCAGGAAATTACAGTTGTAGAGCTTCAAATGAAGCCGGAATTGACGAATTTACTACAACGTTAATTGTAAATGGTAGGATAATTACTACACGACTAAAGCATATGCATCCGCTGCTTCCTTTAATGATATTCGAGAATTCGTAGGTTTACAGCTAATCAAACGCCAACGATTTCTTGTCCTATTCCTTCCTTACCCGTTTTAGAAACGCGACGAAAAACTTGGTATTTCTCCAGGGCTGATCGATTTGTTATTATGGAGGACCCACCGATGTTTAGATTAATTTAGAATCTAGTTTCAGAATCAGAAATTACAATTTATTTCAGTTAAGCCACATATAGTGCCGTTTACATTCGGGGATGAACCATTGATGGCCGGATCCCATCAAACACTTCATTGTACAGTGGACGAAGGAGATTTGCCACTGTCGATATCGTGGATTTTCCACGGTCAAGAATTGTCATCTCAAATGGGAATAGAAACAGCTAAATTCGGGAAAAGAACGAATATGTTGATGATTGAAAGCATAGCTCCATTTCACCGGTATTTTGAAGTAGTTATAATTAAAACATTATGAAATGACTGGAGAATTTAGAAATTATGAAATTTAGTGAGTTTTAAACTACCACTGCTATAATTGAGGTTTTGACAAAATATTACAGAGGTAATTTTACGTGTATGGCAAGCAACCATGCGGGTTCTACGAATTACACTGCTGCTTTGGAAATTAGAGGTACATTTCCGAGAAAATAATAAAAAGCTTGTGCCATGCATAGCGGCTAATTTAATGATTAATGTTGTACACGCTTTCTCCAACTTTCACTATCATCGGGCAACAGAAACCAAGAACACGTTCTATAAGCTAGCTAGAAGTTATAATTTTTATGGGCACTCCTTAAAATCATATTGCGAAAAGGTGAAATGAATACCGACAATTATCGAAACCAAAAATCTATTGGAGTTTGTTAGACGAAGCGTTCATAATGCGTTTAAACAATTTGCAGTTCCTCCTCGAATTGTACCATTTTCATTTGGGGACGAGCCTTTGGAAGCCGGTACCCACGCAACATTACAGTGTTCCGTAGATATGGTATAGTTGAAAAATACGAAGTATTTTAATACGTTGTTGAAACGGAATGACTTTATAAATTGATTGATGAACGAACACAAAAATAGGGCGACTTACCTCTGACTATTTCATGGATTTTTCATGGCCAAGAACTTTCCTCACAAATGGGGATTGAGACGGCAAAATTTGGGAAGCGATCGAATATTTTAACAATTGAAAGTTTAGCCCCATTTCACGTTGGAAACTTTACCTGTGTGTCCACGAACCTTGCCGGAACAGCCTCACACACTGCCTCTCTTATTATACGAGGTTTTTGATGTTAAAGTTTTCAATTTGCAATTACGCTTCGCCACGTGGCTGCTTTTTAGTCCTTCAATACAATTCACTATATATATATACGTAACAAATCATTGTGTTTTAATCTGATTTTGTCTTCGATATGCACAGCAAATGAAATTATAAATTTTAAGATTGAAACTTTTGTCAGAGACAATTAGTAATGCTCGAGTTTCATATGATATAGGTAGTTTAGTTTTAAGTAGTGGAAAATAAGCGTAAATTGACAATTAATGTAATTTTCTTCGTTCATCGTACATGAGCGTACTTTGATGGTTTGGTTTATGTCCAGTGGTCGAGTGGTCACAATAAGACTTAATTAATTTAATTAATTTCCCTCAATTAGTTAAACCCCACATTGTCCCCTTCACATTTGGGGATGAACCATTGATGGCTGGATCACATGCAACGATTCATTGTACTGTGGACGAAGGAGATTTGCCATTAACGATATCGTGGATTTTTCATGGTCAAGAGCTGTCTTCTCAAATGGGAATTGAAACAGCGAAGCTTGGGAAACGAACAAACTTCTTGACCATTGAAAGCCTTGCCCCATTTCATCGGTAGTTCCCTGATTAAAGTTTTATGTTAATATTCTTTAAAGAAGTTCCAGGATATGTAGTTCCATTGGCTTCATACCGAGATTAATTAATTTTTGACTTATAGAGGGTTGTATACATGTACTGCGAAAAATCCTGCGGGTGTTAGCAATCATTCTGCTGAATTAAACATAAGAGGTGATCTTCGAGATCTAATATAAACATTGCTTTGCAATGCAATTGAACGCTGTACTGACTGTTACGATTTTCATGCGAACAAATATGCTTTAATTCCCCTTCCTTTTCCCCTCTAGTTCTACATGGGATTTTTCATTTTCACAGTAAAACTCGACACCATTTAAGCGATGATATGTACAAGTAATGGTAGAATTTTTTGGCCATAATTATTTTAGGATCATAAGATAATGGATGGATAATTCGCCTATTTAGCAACTATTGTTATATTGGTTTTCAGTTCCTCCTCGAATCATACCATTTTCATTTGGAGACGAGCCGTTAGAAGCAGGGTCTCATACTTCACTTCAGTGTTCTGTAGACCAAGGGGATTTACCCTTATTTATTTATTTATTATTACAATGTGATACCCACAGTACGTGTACTTAGTGGTCGTTACATCACAAGGAATTATTGGATACAATATATTCACAATGGGAGAAGTCAGTTAAATGTAATGTTAAAAGTAGAAGATTTACAGTTTGTGTCATATTATATTATTATCTAAAAACTTAGAATATTTATGTAAGGATTGCTTTTATGATTATTGTTTTTAATTACATAGTTCATTTAGAATGTTGTCAAAACAGGATTGATATAGTATAGGATTTGAATTGATAATTTCCGTAGATTGGTTTTCAAGTAGGTAGTTGAATGTAGACCTTAACGATCTCCTGGATTTTTCATGGACAGGAATTGTCCTCTCAAATGGGAATCGAAACTTTGCGAATCGGCAAGAGAAATAACTTGCTAACGATTGAAAATATTGCCCCATTCCATGCTGGAGAGTACATTTGCTCCGTTTCAAACGGGGCAGGGCTTACTAATCATTCTTCCAGTTTAATTGTCAGGGGTAAAATTTAAATAGACACGTTTTGCTAAATGCTGTTCTGCGGCTTTTCTATGAGATTTTTACCTAAACCTTTACAATTTCCTAGACTTCCTGTAACTTTTAAAGAATCTTGAACGAATTTTCAGGTAATCCGGTAGGACTGATTGATATGAGTTGAGAATAGACAGTAACTGTTACGCGGTGTTGAATTCTATGTAATGAATGACATTCATGCGTGATTGTGCTCCATATTCATAATATAGTTAAGCGGATTGAGTACTGATGGCTTGACGTCCATCAAATCTAGTGACATCCAAGCAATTCAATTGTACATAGTAATTTAATTTTTAACTCTAATATTATAGTACCTCCCAAAATCCGGCCTTTCAGTTTTGGCGATGTTTTTGCCGGCGAAGCATCTGAAATTCAATGTTTTGTTAATGGTAACACATCTTCACAAAATCTGCAATCAAATTACCAAAATTAATTGTTGATAGTTGATGTAAATATGTCATGATTCAATCAAAGGGGATACGCCGTTGAAAATTAGTTGGACCTTCCAAGGTTTTGGATCATCATTGAATTCTCAGAAGGGAGTTGAAATAACGAAGTTAGGCCAGAAAAGTAGTCGACTATTTATTGAAGCCTTATCGGCGGAGAATACCGGAAACTACACCGTTAAGTTCATTAAATTTTTAGATACTCTTTTGATTAGAATTGACAACTAATTTATAATCATTCTGACTATACTGCCAGATTTTGGGATATTAATTATATATGCTCCTGATTTACATAGTGTACTGCAAAAAATGCTGCTGGTGTGGCTAATTACACAACCTCATTAACTGTCAACGGTCTGTCAGATTGTTATTGGTCTCCTGGTTTGCATTTTGCAATGCGCCTTATGATTCGCTTCTTGTGTCATAAATTGCTTTTACTATTCGTTGATAAGCGACTGGGATAAAATGGTATATTTTATAGAAATTAGAGATGAAGTTTAAGGATTTACACTTATGTTCCATTTCATTTTCGTTTTAAACGTTGGTTGGTACTCCAAATGCCAATCTCGAGAAGCGGTTGAAAATAGTTCTAATGGATGTATATGATAATTGATAACACGATATTTCCGCCGCATATTGCCCTGTTTATACCTTTTGTATAATTCTTGTAAAATCCTTGCAGTACCTCCGCGGATCATTCCGTTTTCTTTTGGTGACGAACCATTAGAAGCAGGATCGCATACTTCCCTTCAGTGTTCTGTAGACCAAGGAGATCTGCCACTAACGATATCCTGGATTTTCCATGGGCAAGAACTGTCTTCCCAAATGGGGATTGAAACAGTGCGAATTGGCAAACGCAATAATTTACTTACCATTGAAAGCATTGCGCAATTTCATAATGGTCAATATACATGTTCGGCAAAAAATGCTGCCGGTTTCGCAAATCACTCGTCCAGTTTAATTGTCAGGGGTAAAATACTAACTGCGTATGTAGACGTTTGGCTAATTGCTGTTCTGTGGCTTTCTTAAACATATATTATACCTGACACACTTACACAGCTACCTTGATTTTTAGATTTCATATGACCTGCATAAAAATACAAACTGTAAGAAGTTTTGACATTGGATGTTTCCTACATTTATATACATTTAGTTTAATATTTCTTTGAAATATCGAGACGTTTGTATCAAGTCCTGTCTTAATACATTTTTATTCAATTGCATTTTTTATGCTAGTTCCTCCCAAAATTCGACCTTTCAGTTTTGGGGACGTTTTCGCCGGCGAATCTGCGGAAATTCAATGCTCAGTAAACGGTAATGTTTCTGTTTCCAAGAAATCGTTAGAAAACATACAGGACGATATAGTACAATGTGTAACGTTTCATGATTTTAAGGCGATACACCGTTGAAAATTAGTTGGACATTCCAAGGGTTTGGATCATCCTTGAATTCACAAAAGGGAGTCGAGATTACTAAGACGAGTCAGAAAAGTAGCCTTCTTAATATTGAAGCCCTGTCCGCCGAGAACACAGGAAACTATACCGTTAGTCTTGTTCTTTTTGATCAATTCATTGCCAAGTGGATGGAAATTACGAGATTGTCTGTGTCACCAAAATTGATAAATATTTCCGAATTGGTTGTTTATATTTAGTGTACTGCAAAAAATGCTGCGGGGATAGCAAATTACACAACGTCCCTTACTGTTAATGGTCTGTTAGATTCATGGTTTCTAAGATTTGCATAGCGCCTTGTCTTGTTGATAAGTTTGCTTGCTGGGAGACGGTGGTCAGTTGGATACATTTTTATTTTTCAGTGATATTAGAACATGATAGTATCTCATACATTGTTTTCGATCAAACATATTCAAAATTGAAAAGTCACATAGATTCAGGACTTCATTCTTCAAAACAAATTTCGATTACAAGTGGTTTCTTCATAGCATTTGATATGTTGGTTTTAATTTAGTTCCCCCAGTAATCGTGCCCTTTTCATTCGGAGACGATCCTGTATTTGCGGGCTCTACTACCCAAGCAACATGTCTAGTTTCTTCCGGTTAGACCCTTTAATCTGCAAAAATATTTTATGAGGTACTACGGAACGGATATTTAAATAAGTTTAAATGAAAATGATGTAGGAGATACTCCACTGGACATTACATGGAGTTTTCAGGGAGGTTCTTTAAGCTCGCACTTAGGACTGAAAACGGCATTAATAGGAGCAAGAACAAGTATTCTGTTAGTCGAACCGGTTATTCCTGGAAACCAAGGATTGTATACTTGTACAGCTCGGAACAGTGCAGGCGTTGCGAATGCGACTGCAGCTCTCGAAGTTTTTGGTGAACAAATAGCAATTGCATAACAATTATGTTCCTTGCAACTGCTAGAAGTAGATGCAATTAGTATTAGTAAAGTCAGAGAAATATTCTTTAAAAAACATTAAAGTTTTGAACTATTTTTACTTTGATGATGACGATGTTTAGTTAGTCCTTCTAAAGAAGATTGTCCAATTCATATGCATTGACTAATAGAAACAAATTCGGAAGAATATGGTGACGAAATAGCTTAGTTAAAGTTTTGGTTTTGTAATTCAAGATTCGTATATCTTTTTGTGTTTATCGGTCCAGTTGTACTATGAAAGGTTTCGTTTTTTAGTTTGTAGATCCATGAAATAGTTACTCACAACCCGTGTAATAAATATTAATAGCTAGACTACCTCTATCTTGGTTTTATCCTGTTTCTGACTTCCTGACACCCTTTAAGTTATACTATGCAGATTAAATTTTCCATTGGCAGCATGGCTTTTCGCTTTTAGCAATTATATCTGATAATCTTTATGTTCAATATCTCAAATAAAATTTGATGTATATAGTACCTCCACGTTGGATCGTTGAGCCAACTGATAGAGCTTTTGCTCAGGGTAGTGATGCCCGAATTGAATGTAAAGCTGATGGATTCCCAAAACCAACTGTTGCATGGAAAAAGGCTGCAGGTGAGTTCATATGAAGTCAAGATCATATCGTTTTTTGATCGTTTTATTTATAATTTACCTATTTACCCATGATAATTGATTTAACCCAGGCGATGGACCAATGGATTACCGAGATTTGAAAGGGTCTGCCCCAGGAATGCGGGTCGAAGATGGAAATCTAGTTATCGCTGCGGTACCCAAACAAGCGGAAGGATATTATCTTTGTGAAGCAAATAATGGAATCGGCGCTGGACTCTCTGCTGTCATTTATATATCCGTTCAAGGTACCCTTCATAAATCGATACAAACTGTTTATGCAATATCATGTTTGTAAATATCTATATAAACACTTACCTATTATTTTTTTAAATCATTACAGCTCCACCTCAGTTTGAAATAAAATTCCGGAACCAAACTGCCAGAAAAGGTGAACCTGCCGTACTGCAATGCGAGGCTAAAGGAGAAAAGCCAATTGGAATTCTATGGAGCCGAGATGGAAAACGACTCGACCCTAAAGCTGATCCTAGATACACAATTCGTGAAGAAATACTGACAAATGGTGTTTTGAGCGATCTTAGCGTCAAGCGGTCTGAACGAACAGATACTGGTAACTTATCATTATCTCCCTGAAACAAGTTAAATGTTAAATTATATTGATTTATGGATGAAGTTGTAATATTTAATAAAATCACTTTTAGCCCTCTTTACTTGTGTTGCTACCAATGCCTTTGGAAGCGATGAAACCAGCATCAATTTGATTGTCCAAGGTTTGTTTTTTTATTGCATAGTCTCAATAACGGTTTGGGTAATGAACTGACATCAAACTTGATTTATTCTTTTAGAACCACCAGAAGTTCCATTTGGATTGAAAGTGCTGGACAAGTCGGGCAGATCTGTCCAATTAGCGTGGAGTGAACCGTATAGTGGAAATTCGCCAATCACAAGATTCTATATTGAATACAAAATGTCTAAAAGTGATTGGAACTCTGGGAAAGATCGCGTTTTGGTTCCCGGATCTCAAACCATGGCCGGAGTTTACAACTTGAGGCCAGCGACTACATATCATCTCAGGCTTGTTGCTGAAAATGAAGTTGGAACTTCGGAAGCGTCTCAGTCCGTTACGATTATCACTGCCGAAGAAGCGCCTTCCGGCCCACCATCAGGCATAACTGTAAGTTGTCTATTAATCTGATCGAATGCTTAAAAAATAGTAAGGACCTACATATTGGTATATGTTCATAATAGGTTGAACCCGTGGACCAACACACACTTAAAGTTACATGGAAGCCACCACTTCGAGAAGAATGGAATGGGGAAATTATGGGGTATTACGTGGGGTATAAACTAGCATCATCTGACAAACCTTATTTATTTGAAACTGTTGAATTCTCTCGAGAAGGTATGAGCAAATTATTTAAAAAAAGTTCATGTCAAAAATTGTTTAATAAGATTTTTAAAGTAAATTAACTATTTCTTTAATATTAGTTGGAAAAGAACACCATTTGATGATCTCCAACTTAAAGTAACCTATTTTTCATTTACGATTATTCACTGACTGTTTGACTAAATTAGAGAGGCTTGTTATTTTATCCATGGTTTAATATGCATTTGATAGAACTTACACAGAATACTCGGTAGTTGTGCAAGCATTTAACAGAATCGGACCTGGACCAATGTCAAAAGAAGCTACTCAACATACTGCTGAAGGGAAACCGGATCATGCTCCACAAGTAAATAGTGTTTTTTTTATTACACATTATATAGTTTAAAAGTTTGACCTGAATTAATCATACAACTTTAATGGTATACAGGATATAAGCTGTACAACTTTAACATCTCAATCTATTCGAGTTTCGTGGACGTCTCCTCCTTTGGCATCTGCCAACGGAGTTATTAAAGGGTACAAGGTACATTTTGGACCAGCATCAACGTGGTACGGTAAGTATCTCTAGACTCTATAAAGTGAACAACTACCAGCAGAAATACAACCATTTATAAATTTATAATTTTGTACAGACGAAAAAACAAAAGACCAGAAAGTTACATCAGCGAGTGAAACGATTCTCCATGGGCTAAAGAAATACACAAACTATAACATTACTATTTTGGCCTATACAAACGGAGGAGATGGTATTCCCAGCGTTGCAATTAGTTGTCACACAGAGCAAGATGTTCCCGGACCACCAATGGCTGTTAAGGCTAGTATTATGTCTGCCGACTCTATTCTGCTTAGCTGGCAAATTCCAGGTTTACATTCCTTTACATTTATAAATACTCGTTTGGTTAAGTTTTAAAATGTTTTAGAGATTTTAAACCTGAATTGGATAATTTTAGCCCAACCAAATGGAATTGTGACTCAATATACTGTGTATCAACGTACAGTAGAGCCCAAGGAATCGGAACCCAAAGCACAAAAGATACCATCTTTCCAAACAACTTACGAAGTATCAGGCTTGAAAAGAAAAGAACGCTACGAATTCTGGGTTACCGCACACACAGCGATTGGAGAAGGGCAAGCTTCTAAATCGGCAACAATTTCTCCGACAAATAAAGTTCCTGCAAAAATTGCTTCATTCGCTGAGAAGATTGTGGCTACTCATAGAGAGGATGTAAAATTACCCTGCCAAGCTGTTGGTGTCCCTGCACCCGAAATTAAATGGAAGGTAGGATCGATGTAACTATCAAAGACTTTTAAAAATAGTGTTGCTGAATACATTGTTTGACATTTCATAGGTGAAAGGACAAGCATTGACACAGAGTGACCGACTTAGAGTTTTACCTGATGGTAGCTTGCTGATCAAGGAAGTTTCACGCAAGGATGCAGGGGTAAGTACTAATATTCTAAAATGCTTTGTTTGTATCAACTGTTATTGAATTACCACCAGTTGAATGTTAAGTTCAATTTGGTTTTAGTTTAACTAATCAGTATCTTATCGTTGTTTGATATATTTATTTTAGGATTTTAGCTGCAAAGCTGAGAACTCTTTTGGACAAGATGGAATTATCCATACACTGGTTGTACAAGCACCTCCGCAACCACCAGGCATTTCTCTTGCTGGAGCTACAGGAACTGCCATTACCGTCAGACTTAAGGCACCAATGGATTCAGCTCCTCTACATGGTCTCACCGTTCATTACAAACAAGATTTTGGCGAATGGGAGACAACACAAATATCACCAACGACTTTAGAGTATACTTTGGAAGGCCTGAGGTAATTATATTTCAACACAATTTTGAATATCTATATATACACGAAAATTACTAAATCTTAAAAATCGTTTGGGGTTTAGTTGTGGAACACGATACCAGATTTATGCTACCTCCTACAATAGTATTGGCACGGGAGAAGCGTCGGATATTCTTAATACTCGAACGAAAGGAGCAAAACCTGGTGTACCATCCCCCCAAAAGTTTATTGAAGTGTCTCAGAACAGTGTCACTTTACATTTGAGTTCTTGGGATGATGGTGGCTGCCCTATGCTGTACTTCGTTGTCGAATACAAAGCAAGGTAATATCTACGGCCACGAGTGTTGTTGTTGTTACCTAATTTATCTTTTTTGATTTCACGTTTTAATTCTGAAAAATTACGTTTAAACAGACATCAAAGTGAATGGACCATGGTCTCAAATAGTGTCAAACCGAGTGGAAATTATGTAGTACTGGATTTAAGTCCTGCGACATGGTATCAGCTTAGGGTTACCGCTCATAACAATGTCGGGTTTACACAAGCCGAATTCGAGTTTGCAACTCTAACCCTAAGTGGAAGTAAGTAACGATTTTCTTGTCTTTGGTTTGTCATTTTTATCGTTCTGAAGCAGCGGAGTTGTTTATTTAAGTCGTTAACATAAAATGGTTTTCATCCTCCATAATTAGTTATATTAGTATTCACGTAGATTAATTCACCTTTCGTTTTTTAGAAAAGTAGAAATAGGAAACTCGTATTTGGAGACCGGAGGATAATTTATGTATTTACTTTTCTTTCACCTTTTCTTTTTTAACAAAAATTTAACTGTCTTTCACCATCGTAGAGGAATTGTGTTTTACACCTGGTATTAATGTTGGTTTGGGTAGATATATTGGCTCCACCAACGATAGATAGCGGGGATTTTGCTGCAGAATGGATTGCATTTCTTAGCGGACACCTGAACCTTGTAGTTCCTGTTGTCACAGCTATCATTGTCATTTTCACGGCTTTGGTCACAATCTGTGCTCTCCGTCGCGGAAAGACTGATACAATTCACAAAGGTATGTTCATCTTGCTTATAAGTCTGTCATTTACTTTTAGCTCAAGTTGGACCTGCCAGAACTAATGACAATGGACGTGGAATGTTACTGGAGGTATTCCCGTGGCTTCCTGAATGGGTCGATTACAATATGATGGTCGCGGGCCTAGCGATGGTTGTCATAATCGTGGTTGGCATCGCAGTCATTTGTGTAGCAGTTGCAAGGAGAAATAGAGGCCCTGGAAGCATCCGTCTTCGAGGTTTATAACCGTTTCAGGCGAAATCGTCACGATGAAAAATGTCGCCTGATTTAATCAAAAGGATTTTCTAATTTTGTTGTTCCTTGATTAATTACAGACGAAGGTTTTTATGCTCAACCGGACATGAGAGGTATGACACTGAAGAGGGAATTCAGGGATGAGCTTGGATATATTGCCCCTCCGAATAGGAAACTTCCACCGGTTCCCGGATCCAATTACAGTACTTGTGGTAAGTTTTTTATGCTTTAAATCCACAATTGAAATTAAACAATAAAACTATCGTACCTACTTAATTATAGTCCATACTTACAATCCTTTAACCCTTTCATGATTTGTGCCAGGCTATTCAACTTTGTGAATTCATTTTGTAACGAAGAAGTTGTTAGAAAATATTAAAATGTTGCGTATTATTAATTTTACAGGTCGAGGAGATGACAGACACAACAAAAGTGAGTCTTTGATCTAAATTTTACAAAATATTAGTGTTATTTTTAGCTAGTCATAGTTTGGTCAGATCGTTAGAACAAATAGTAAAGCATATCCTTTAATCAGCGACTTTCGAGGTAAGGTTTCTACTTATGAAATATCTGTAATTATGACTGTTTGGAATGAAAATTTTTACACACACTAGCTTTTAATGTTTTATATTATAGTATTAATTTTCAAATTACCTCACTTTTTACTAAATGAACCGTCGAGTTGAACCCCACTCTTTATGTATTTATCTTAACATAATATGTGAATGACCTTGCTACACTGGGTAAAATCTTAGACAAAACAATGCCCGTTAAATTTACGTATATCAACGTAAATTTAACGTTGGCCGTATATTATGATTTGCTTTCAATGTCGTGGGGAATAAATTCAGGTCATGCGACGTGGAATGCCAGAAAGGCCGCTGCGATAGGAGGACCACCCCATACCTACGAGGTACGTTAGGTTACAGGGACAGTTAAAGTACAATATGTCCAGAGAAAATTGAGAAAAAGAAAAGAAATCCATATCTATCAGACCGTGTTCGTAAACAGGCTCCAGAATGAAAGCAAAAAGCAATTGGTCTATAAATCTTTAGGCTATTGTCTGCTCATCTGCTGCCAAGTTATACAAACGTTAAATATTGTAGAAACATGTCAGTAACGTTGCTTAATACTATGAATGAAATTACAAGTTCAGTTGGCAAATTATGCACTTTTGACTTTGAATTCATTATATACTAGACTGGCCCCCTTCGGTCACATCGCTATCCCGCGAGCCGAGCGTCTAGATATTCTATTAAGCTCTTAGAGACATATTCTACTTCAACTGTCATTGGCTTAAAGTTACAATTAACGTGTCCCGTGCATTCCATAAAACAGGTAATTAATTTACAATTTTACAATTGACACAGGAATTAGCTAATGGGGGTGGTGGTACTTATTATGATGATAATCCGCCTGTACCACCTCATGCACGTTCTGACGATAGTTCCTTATATAGTAAACCCCCCAACGGTGGTAATAATTTTTTACGTTCAATGTTTCGTCTCTATATTGTCAGTATTGTGTGTCAGTATTCGTATAGTACTCTCTATCTCTCTCTCGCTGTTCCAGTTCAAAAGTACGTATATTTATCCTGCATCTTATTTGGCTCTGGCTCTATTAATCAAGGGTGCTGAAAATTCTTCGCTAGTATCTACTCCATTTGATTGGATTGTTGTCTTTGCTACTTTTCCTTGGTATCTATGTAATTTATCAGCCTCGGTGATACTTTAAATGGGATTATTTATTCATCTTGCAGTGCCTGGTGGACCCGATGAAGAAATTTGTCCGTATGCCACTTTCCATTTATTAGGATTCAGAGAGGAGATGGACCCCTCCAAAGCTTCTCATACCGTAAAAAGAATAAGAATAAGCTAAGTTTTCCCACGATAGCATTTATATATTATAATGTATTTTTGCATTATAGCTTCCCCATCCACCAGGGCATGGGCATCATCGCGGAGGATCGCAGTCTGCTGTAAAGATTTTTTTCCATTATGGTTGCGTTTTCCCTACTATAACATATAAAAAACCTTATTTGCATTGCATTTTATAGCCAAGAGGCTCTAACACTACCCGATATGGCCGTGGACCTGTTGGCAGTGGCGTAGTCTCGTCTGTGGCTGGTGGAGGAATTGTTGGGCCAAATGGCGTTGTGTCTCCGCCAAACCATGTCTTTTCTCCTGAGTATGACGATCCAGCAAATATTGAGGAAGAATATGGATACAATAGCCCAAACAGGCGTGGATCCCTGGGACGCCGGTCTATGGGTAAACTCTACACAGATTTTTTGGTTCCAGTTTTGATCCAATCGCAGATTTTTCAAGGACTTTCTAATTTTTAGGTTCCATGAGGACTGTACCAATTCCCGAGAGTCCCTCTCCTCCTCCCCCACCCCCACCTCGCCCTAATGGGGAATCTCCTAACTCAACCCCTTCTCATTCTCAAAATAACCAGAGTACCAACTCTGCTAATGACTCGAAGGAATCGAATGAAATGTCTGAAGCTGAATGCGACCGGGACCCGCTTATTCGCAACCGTAACTCTGTCGGTGGGGGTGCCCCAGGAAACATGACCACAGAAGAGATGCGTCGTCTAATTGAAAAGTATGTTGATTGTTAACTTGTTTGTTTTTTGTAGTATTTTTTCTAGTATGTGATTGAAATTAATACCCATTTTATGCAATTATTCGCTGCTCAATCGGATTAGGAATCAGTAAGTTATCGGAAATTACAATAGTTATCTAAGCAGTTACAAGTTATTTCATTGTTTATGAACTAATAATTGCATTCCTTTAAATCCTTTAGAAATGAAGCTGGTCATCCCATGCCAAACGGATTGACTCCATATGACACAGTCAACGTTTGAATAAATCGGTAGTGTCAAGATAAACCAAAGCAACGCGTAGGGATATTTAATCTTAATCATATGCTCGTCGTTCATTCTTACCAGTTTTAACAATGGACGAGTTTTGATCGCTTTCCAATTTCAATATCTTGTCAGTCGATTGCATGAAACCGTTTAACGAATTATGGATATTAAAATAATGACTAATCAATGCGTAAGGCTTATTGTGATTTAAAATATTAATTATGTTACGTTAAATAATGAGTTGCACATATTATATAAATCAATAGTTTATAATCATGGATTAATGGTCGGAAGAATGTATCCGTGTTGGTTTGCCCGTTAAAGTACGGAATTCATATGAAATGCACAAGGTGACGAGCGTACGTACGTGATGTATTATGACTTGCTTCCTCTTTGGTGCAACTGAGATTATTTGCACGGATGTATTTCTTAGTCTGATTGTTGTTGGCGGATGTATGTTTATATAATTTAATGAAAATATGGCTTCCATAACTTAGCTTTGTTCGATATGTTGATATTGTTTGATTGATGGTTAATCCAAGTGTGCGTAAGTGAATTCAATTGTTATTTATAATTACACGTGTATTTTGTTTTCTTATCAGAAAGTTCTAAAGTCGATTGATTGTATTGTGTCGATAGGCTAATTGTAAGACTAAAACATGGACTTATAAGTCATTTCAAGTCAGTTTGGTGTTTTAATATTTCTCTGTAGTAAAGGCAAAATGGCCTATAACAATTAACATATAGATATGATAATACTGTATCGTGTAGATGTGATGTGACATACTATGATATCGGCAAATCAGTCGTCGTACTTCTACTTATTGAACCGATTCGGTCACCTAACCAACATAATGTGAATAACCTCTTGTCGCTTTAACAAGGAAAACACAGCCTAGTTTTTATCGATCTGACAACTCGTTTTTAAATACGTCGGAGTGAAATGGAGAGTTTATGAAATAGTTATGATTTCGATTTGGTTGATTTTTTATTGATTTTGGAAAATTAAATTTTAAACTGTTGTTGTGACAAGACAAGAGAGTTCAGAAAACAGCAACAAGATGTGACAAGACAAAAATCGTTGTAGCAAGGCTCATATGTAAAATGTAATATATAATGTTGATGAAAGTATAGCTATACTTTTTGAGAGAACTGTTGCTGTTTGCTCATAATCTGCCAAAGTAATGATCCTTAAAATTAGGGCTTATCAAATCCAGATATTTAACTTCTTTCTTAATATATTATTATTTAAAGTTATATGCAATTAATTTACATTTTTAACCTTTTAATTGCTCTCTGTTTAATTCTTTATAAAATACTATAATCATTTTATCTGTTTGTTTTTATCAAACTTGAGAATCAATAAGCACTTTTAAATGTCTCGTCTGTTTGATGATTCGTATGCATGAGTTTCTGAGATATTCCTTACTCGTAAATTGTAATCTTACTCTGCTCACTTATTAGTAATTCAGCAAGTAACTGATTCCTAATTAATACTAATCGCTGGCTGGTATGCTAGATCATAATTGCTTGAACTGTAGTGTGAAACTTGCTTCAATGTACTGACACTTAAATTAGAAATTAACTTCTTCAAGAAGTGTTACTCACAACGATAAATGTTTCTTCAATTTCTCAAGTTTTGTCAACCATAAATTGTACTATGTAGGAAACAAAAATTTCTGAATCCAAAAATCCGAATGGATGTTAAATATTCAATATCTCATGTCGGTGTTACAGATAATAGTGTCGTGGTAATGAACTTAACATTGTCGTCATATTCGTACTGTAATCTCATTTTTAGGTGTTATACTTGGATAATAAAAACCCCATAAAATGTATCTTGTTGTGTTTGTGTATTCCCGATTAATTTACTTGCATAGAAAGAAATTGAAAGGTATGTATTTTTATTCAACTCACTCACTTAATTATTATTATTAGCTCATTTATTGCCTCGAATGATATGTTTGTCTCACGGTAATTATACATCAGAAATTCCACAAGGCTGAAAGTCCTGATGTAACTTGAATTGTCATTCAAGCTGAGATGGAATTGTACGTCTGCTTTCTCTACCATAAAGAACACTTGGACGTTGGATTCATTCTGCTTCCTGCAGAACAACTAAATGCTCTAGAGAACTCTGGTAAATTCATGAGCATTCCGTTAATCCTGAAATTTCCATAAATGATTTTATGAACCCTAATCCCGTTATTTAATCAATTTGTTAAAGCTCGGTTTATACATTAATCTCGTTTGATTACCTCTCTGGGTGAGGAGTGTGTTCATCCATCTCAAGCAGGAAGATGTAACCTTAAAACGATTAGAAAAATCATTGACCATCATAATATTGCAACAATAAGAGGGGATTGTTTTGTTAATGCTAAAATAGTTACCCATTGGAGAAATATTGGCACAATATGCCTGGTCATAAACAAAGGCATTATTTGATTTCTTAAAATCACGATGAATGGTTTAAAGGCTTAAATAGAATAGCTTATTTAATTCCTACCTGTGCAACTGCGAGAAAGTAGTATTGCTCAAGGCTAAATGCTAGACCTGGTAGTTTCATCTCACTTTTCAAAACGTAATTAAGCCGGAGTTTCATATAAGCATTAAATGCAACTTGGAGTCCGGCGATGTCTGCAAGATTCTCATTTTGAGTCAAGTTCCCATCCACCTGGAAAAGTAAGAAACTTAAGAACGAGTCTTGATTTCCTATTTTTGTCTATAAATGGAGAGGATTGCAAACCTGAAAGAACACTTGCGTCTGATGGAACGGCATGATCTTCCTGAAATGGTCCGAGTATTGCTTTGCAACACAGGAACTCTTTTCCTTCAGAAATCCCCTTTGTTCGCCATCCAACCATTTCAATAACTTTCCATTAGCATCAAAATCGCTACCTATAACAATAAATTCAAGCTTGAGCTGCATGAAAAAGTAAGATCAACAATTCCTTATTCATGATTTCGGTCAATTTGCCGTACCAGAGCTGTCGAGTGAATGGAGTGCTTCATGAGCAATAGTAAGAGCTATCGTTGCATAGTTAATGTACTTCGGAGCACCATGAACATAATGAGGAGGATTGAGAAAGGCCAAGGGAACCACCAAGCTATTAAACTGTTGAATATAGAATGCATTCACCGTCGTTGGAAACGTTACAAAGGACCATCTAAAAGGAATAAGTTAGAAATTCATTACTATTTTTGAGCAATTTCTCAAATTATTGTCCCTAATCTAGCAAAACATTAAACAAGCAATGCTATTTCATTTAAAGACACGTCAGTTTTTCTTTCCAGATTCATTTTTTGTGTTCATTCGTTACCATATATTTCCCAAAAATTGAGCCCCACCCATTTCGAAAGTCTAGAAGCCCCAGGGTATTTATTTAGAGAATTACGGTATATAGATTAAAATTTGTGTGGAAAACTATAGTGAACTTTTCAAACCAAATTCAATGAATTTGTACTAAAACGACGATAATAACAATTGACGGTAACGAAGAGACATTTACGAAAATAAGGCAATAAAGAAATCGTAACCAAATGAGTTTATAACGATTTGACAGCCAAAGAAAATATTGTTATGAAAAGATGGTGACGAAATGACGCAAATCGTCAGGACGAACTTACGTTGCGCGATCCTCGTCAACTTTTTTCCCATACAACTCGTACAACTGCTCTCTAAAGATTCTGTAAACGAGCTTGATATTTGCATAGAAGTCTCTAGGGTTTATCCTTATCTGTAAAAAAAAAACAGGTAGCAAACAAGGGGATTAAAGTAAAAGATTTCAGACTTTAGAAAGGTTCATCAAATATTCAGGTCTCATAAATAAATCAATAAGTCTCCTTCATACGTCTTTAATCACATCATCCAAAAAGTTATCATTGAAGTAGAAGGATGGACCGATGAAGTTTCCCTTGAGAGACGCTACTTTATTTATCGATTCATTTCGACTCTTTGCATCTTGCCATGAAGACTGATTGAGGAACGTTACCAGAGACGCTTTCACGCTGTGGAAAATTTTTTCAACCTTTGGAAAACAGAACAGATCTCTTGTAAAGAAGCCAAAAATAGAGTAATTAATTGTGGAAAAGACTGAAGTTGGTTTGTAGACTGACCTCATTACGAACTTCCTTCAGGTGGTTAGGGTCAAATGAACGTAAATATAAGCTCGACAGCTCCATTGCAAAAACTGATTTGGTGGAATGAACACAACTAGAAAATGACGTTCAGTATTGAGGTTGAAGTAAATCAATATTATTTTGATAAACTATTAATGTACAATAGTAACATACAATTTCCATCTAGGCTCAACATCCTTCTTTTTAGGAACGATGTCATTCAACATGTCTTTTACGTACATCACAAGCAAACTGTTGTAAAGTAATCTGTTAGGAAAAGACGGTAATTCTTATTTTTTAGCAAGATTTTATTGATATAGAAGCGTGGATTTTAAAAGACATGCAAAAATACCTCTTGTTAGTATGCTGGATCTGATCATCTAGTCGTCTGATATATTCCGGATATGGAACAAAAATGGTAGCGTTTTCCCAAGAAAAATCTTTTCCTAAATTCCGACTCTTTCGTCCGCGTTTGTGCCCTACGAGCCTCGTCAAAAGGAATTTCCAATCAATACTGCTCAATTGCATTTGTAAATTCTCGATCGTAATCTCATTGTACACTCTATTCTGCTGCTTCAAAAATTTTCGAGTTCTTTGACTCGGCTTAATCTGGAAAACAAAGCTAATTTTGAATACTATTGTTTGAAGGTTTTTATTTTTGAAACTGGAAATTGCAACAAAAAACTAAACATATAATGATAGAATGATAGGGACTACCTGCCTTTTCAATATTTGCAGCGAACATGGCAATATCATTTGCATCTGATGCGATCTCCTTTTCCGTTAAGTTCCATAGATTCCCAACCTGTTCCGCGATCATTCTTAATCCACTAGCCTTTTTGGCATCCACGTTATCCTGTTGACATTAAATTAAAGCAGTACAGACGAATCAAGAATTTGCATAAACTACGAGAAAAATATTGATAACATAATTTATTTCTGTTAATTACTCGAATCATTTTGTATAGAATAAGCCTGTCCAAAGTAGTGGCATGATCTGTATTCTCGACCCCAATGTCACTTTCGTTGGCTAGAAATGTGTCGGAAGTGTCGGTAAGGTCGTGCATAAGTTTATCCGTCTAAAATTCGGATAAAACTCATTAGAATCCAGAGAAGAATGCAAGAGAGCTGGATTTGACGTAATGAAGTAATTTATTACAGCGAGAATATCATCTTGGCGACTGAATGGTTGAATGAGATTTGGCACAAGGCTAGTAGGCCTGGGAAGCTCTACAATCAAAGCATATTTAGTCCTATCCCGCGGATCGATATCCAACGTCAAGTCGAATAGCGGAGCCGCGTTCATGCGGAAGAGGTTAAGAATTAAATGAGTCAAGTCAAAGTCAGCGTCGGACCAAGTCTCATTGGATTTGTAGCCCCCGACGGACCTTACCAAGTCTGAAACTGATCAGGAATATATTATGATAATATCATAGGGCAGAGAAAGTCTCTTGAAAATGATTTTGTCCCTTGCTTACTAATGAAGGACTCATCTGGTGTGGAGAAATTGAGGCAACTCTCGTAGAAGGCCCTTGGGAACCCATGATCTATCCCCGTCTCATTCCCCTTTACAGGCTTTTCCAGCAGATCTGAGAAAGTTAAAAGAAAAACGAGGCTGAGCCAAGCTAGCGGAAAATATGCTTTATCCTCCTCCAATTTGTAAATGTATATGTTTGGGAGAGTAACTTTTGATGTAGACGTCAACTCCATCCCGGATCTGATTGATATTTGCAGCCAAGTAGAGCTGCTCATGAGAGATCGGATTCTCCAACTGCCAGTTGGAACAGGCAAAGGAGTAAAAGTCTTCACAAGGATCCTGGCTAAAATCTCCACTATGAACAGATCGATAGGAGATATCCACACATTCAATTGAATCACAAATCCCAGTAAATCCTTCTCCATCCACTTTGATCTCCTAAAATGTTAAAGGCTCATAAATCCAATAGGATATGATAATGCATATAAATTGAATCTACTCATTTTTTAGACTTTTTCTTTTGTTTCTCAACAGAGAAGTTTTCAAATGAAAGTCAAGAGAAAGTCAGCGTCGATCCGGCTCAAAGGATCTAATCCTTTCTATGCCCTTTTATACAAAGGAGCCTCTTTTATCCCTATAGTCCGAATAATATACGGAGCAGAAAGTACATTAAGAGTCCACTGACCGGTATGAGTAAGGATGACAGTGGGCCCGAGACACAGAAGTAAGCCACGAGACCGAAACAGAGAATGGATAGGAGGATGACCAAAACACTCAGCTTTCTCTCTCTCTGACTACAAGACGTGTGGTGATGGTGACCTTTGTTTGACCTCCTTGAGCCGGAAGTTGACCCCCCGCGAGTGATGTCGAGATCACTTAGGACGACTATGGACGTCTTCTTATTGTTCGTGACCGAGGACTCGTCCCAACGCCCCGTCTCCATACTCATCCTCCCTGGACAAAACCTCTCTCGCTCTCTCGACGTTTCCCAACCTATTTCACCTCAGCTCCTTCCTTGGACTGCTGGAGGATCTCATTCTCTTCTCTGATCTTTGCACTTTCCTCTGAAAGAGAGAGAAGAACAAATGAAGTTGAGGAATGGATTAGGAGAACAGGCCATTATTGGATCAATTCCTTTTATCGTTTACCTCGGTCTGTAAGTAAGGGAGAGAGGGGAACCTGCAGGAAGATGGACAGGAGGAATTGTGAGGAAGGAGAAAGTTGGAGCTCCCACTTTCACTTTGAGTGAAACTGCGACTGCCATTCCTTCGGCTCTGCGCTCAGTATTTCCAACCGACTTGTCCCACTAAACTTACTTCATAACTTAAACGAAACTCCCTATCCGTTCCTATAATAATGATACGGTGGGATATGTATATGTTCTTATTATTAGAGGCTGAGACCCTTTAAGGTTTTTGCTGTGTCTGTCTGTCTGTCCGTCGGCATAACTCCTATTGAACGGCTGAATGCATGTCAAAGGTCAAATGGGCACGGTCAAAGATCACATCTTTTTAAATAGGAATTATGAATGTGTACTACATTCCTGGAAAGGTACAGTAAAGTGGTATTCAACCCTGTACATGACTTTACTCTATGGTCGGGGAACTGTGAGAATCTTGTAGAAAACGACTCTCATGTAACGGACAAAGATGCTAACGGTGTTTGACGTCTTTTTAGGGTGGAGTCGCCCTTTTATGATGTGCGTTTGCAACGGTTTATTTTTCTTGTAGCTTGTAGGAGAATCGACTATAATATTTCCCAACTATTTCCTCTAAGTTGTTGTAGTAAGAGGAAACTACAAACTCCTTCCCCGAAGTGTTTCTAAAAAAGGATGAAATAAGAGGCAGGGGAACTTCTTCCCTTCTAATCTACTTTCACGGAAATTAAGGCTACAAGTTTTGGGCTTTGAAAAATACAATAATTGATGGACTCTAGGGGGAAAAGAGAAATTAGTTTGAAACAAGTTGGAACTTTCAAGGGGAACTTATTAATGCTGTAAAAGCTGTCTGAAATTGTCGGCATTTTGGTTCTAATTGGGTTGGAATCATGCACACTAATTATTTAGTTCTACTTGGAGTTGTATTTCTACTTGTTATGACATGACTGAGAAATAATTCAGTTTTATTTGAATAAAGGAATATTATTATTATCCTAATAGAACTGGGAATTTCTTTTTACAGCTAGGCAAATGACGTCTGTTCTAGGTGTTTAAATGACGCGTCAATTCTTCTATAAAAATAACCACATACGTAATCTAACTCCTCAAATTTAAATCGAAAAATCCTTCATTTTATTGGAGTATATGGGACAAAAATGTTGATATTAGAGCTGCCAAAATACCAATTTCCATCAATACAAAATGAGCCGAATCGAAGGAAAATAATCTAAACATTTCGTATGATTTCCAAATTCCAAAACGGGTTAAATGAATGAGTTTTCCCATGTATTCTGCTTGCAAGATGAAATACAATTAAATTTTGTTACATTTATTTCCAATTATTCAGTCCAAATGTAATTACAATCTTAAACTTACTCATAATATCAGTAATTTAAATGTTAATAAAATCTTTTAATTTTTTTGACATCACTGACGATAGTGTTTTATACAGTTTTTTTATACTCTCTGATAATGATAAATTCGCTTTTCTATTACAGTTCCGATTATTGTTCAATCAAAAATATAAATTCAGTTTTGATTGTTTATATAGAATCTAGAATGACAGGTGAGAGGAAGTTGTTGGAATATTTTTTTGGATTCGAGAGTTCGAGATCTAAACTTACCAGAGCTTAAAACTAAATCATTGTTTGGAGTAAATATATCTTGACTTGACGGGGTTTTGGGACTAAAACTACTAAAAATAATCTCCTGCAACGGTTTGATTTCCTTTAGCCGTCTCACCGCATCCCAGTTTGAAGAAGATTGATCAGATAAAACATGACAGAATTAATATGGCATCATGTACCCGACAAAAAGAATTTACGAGATGAACTTGATTGATAATATCTACGTCTCTCTCACGACCAGCAGCAGTTCATGTTTATCAAAGTGGAGTAATTTTTCTAAGAAAAATCCTCACTCTGAGAAAGTTTTAAAATTCGGGAGTGGCTAATGTGGCTATATTCCCAAAGCTATATAAGGAAGAAATTTTAAGAGTCAAATAAAGAAATGTACGGATTATTCACCAAGCCTTGTAGGAAGACAGACTTGCATTTATGTATGATTCCCATATTAGATACTTGTAATTGTAATAATGATTGCTGAAAATAAAATTGTTTAAAGGTTGCTTAAAACCCGTTCGTTTAGAAAGAATAAACAATTTCGTACATGATACGGTATAACGGTAGTAGTATTCTATGTAGTCATTCCGTATAATATTCTAACTTAAAAACTATATAAATCAGAGCCTAAAAGTGTCTAGATTGCTCAAAAACAAGGATACAAACTGAACAGTAGGATTACCTCGTAAATCTAATACGTTTCATGTATATTTTATATATCATTCTATATTTTATATATGTACTTAAGTATATATTATACAAGAATCATTTAAAATGCATTCTCTTCATTTCATTTATCACATTCTGCTTCTTAAATCAAAAGAGTTTCATTTTTCATAACTGTCGTAAACTAAGCTAAACCCTACTTTATAGTACATTCACCCGTTTTTATTCTTCACACGATGAGAGCTTGAATTCCTTTCATTGTCCTATAGATCATCTCGGTACGAGATACTTTTGATAACGTTTGTTAAAATCTGAATGCTTTAAACTATAACATTATGGGAGTAACATATATTATCGGTTTTTAGGGATAAATTTAACTTATAACTCTCTGTCAACCTTACAACCGATTCCATACTTTCATACGTGCATGAAAGTAACAATAACTTCAAAATTCCAGCATATATTTACAGTTACGAATAAAAAATGTAAATTGCAGTTACATTCACAAACCCTTTCCTCGCAGAATAATAATATATGTTTTATTTCGCGTAGTTGAAGAAGTCGTAGAATAATAAGATATACAACTTTTATGACTCACCAGGGATTGTATATCGCTTGAATTTAGATAAACGAGTTAGAGTTGCAGAGTATAATTTGACCAATTGTTGTCTTAACTTGTAGACTGACCCTGGTATATATAGTTGGTATACATGATGTTTAAATTTGTCAAAACATTTGGATATTATTCAAGTTTGAAGTAAAAAACTCAAAGGAATTGGATGACGGAGTTTCATGGTTGCATAAAGAAACTTAAATGATGAGATTACGCCTTTTTCCGGTCTTCATGAGCCTTCTTGACGATTGCCAATTTGGAGTGTGGGTCCGTCACCGGAAGTCCAACGTAAGGAGCGTCCTTGGTTCCTAATTTGTAAAAGAAATCAAATATTAGAGTTTTGTAGGAAGAGTCACCGGGTATTGGATTTTATTTGTGCATGTAAATCAAAGTTACCATGTAGCATTAGGGCCCATTCTTTGATCCATCCGGCTTGAGGTTTATCTCCATTAAATTGGATCTGTAAAAAGTGTTAGTATTATTGTGTTGAACGATTTCGGTTTTATGGACGTGTATGCTCGTAATGTTATAAAAGTTTGCTGGACAGCTATACCTCAAGTGACCAAGTTCCTCGAGGATTCTCTCCCCATGTGTGGGTTGTCATAAAGGGCCATTTAACAAATCCATCGTGTCGGTCATCGTCGTTTGGTCTCCGGCTCAGAATCATCGATCTAGAGTTACACAAGTCCGAGATGCAATTACAGTTCTCGTAGCTGAACCAATAATATGCCCAAATGGGCACTTAAAAAAGAGATCCCCGAAGATCCGTACCTTGTTCCCATAGGCGAATTTAGAAACATGACCACATCACCGCGTCTTGTGGTGTTCAGGGTGATGACTGGAAGCAAGGTCAAATAAATCAGATCAATCCACGAATTATATGGAAATATTATTTGTGATTATATCGCTATTCAAAAGAAATTTCAAACAGATTTAAGGAGTTATGATAAATAAAACTCACCAGCCTGGACGTGTTCCAAGTAATTAACCTCTGTTTCGGATCCCACACAAGCCTGGGTCTCCAATTTAAGCATTAAAGAGCCCTTTGATGGAATTTTGCTAAAATTGGATTACCCGTTAAGAATTAGAACCATTTACCTGGCCCACTCCCACTTGTATCTTATGATTACTTAGAAGGTTACTTACTGTGGCACTGTCATACTTCCACCGTCGCAGTGATAGCGGGCCGGGACTGTTTTCCATTCCCTGGATAGAGCAACCATAGCTCCAGCATCCAGAACCCCGAAACCGAACAGATGGTTAAATTCTAAACCAACCCCGTTCATGGTCCAGTGGAAACGGCCTTTGGAATCGAACAAGGAGTTCCTCTTTGATGTTAGGACCGTTAAGTGCTGTATATCTCTCCATGTTAATTTGGGACTGGAAATTATTCATAGGAATGCCCCGTTAATTAAGACAGAGTAATCAATACGTAAATGAGAAGAAGTAGGTTATTAAAATGGAAATCTCACTTTGCCTCCAAGGCTAGTGCAAAGACACCAGCAGCTTCTGGTGCGGCTGCCGAAGTCCCGGAATGACTTTTCGTACATTTCCCGTACAGGTCGGTGGTAGCCTATATCACATTGCAAAGGTCAGGTCAAAGGTCATTTGAATCCTTTACTGCAACGTTACAGGCCGTGAGTCAAAACCCGTTTTTTGGCTTACCACTCCCGTATTCGGATCCTTGGCTCCGTTACTAAATGTAGAGGCCAGGGTGGATGAACAAGACTCGTCGTAATGAGCATTCTGACCGTCATTAATTGCCGAATTTATGGACACCGTCCACATTGATGCAGCATACCCATCACAATTACAATCATCATCTTCACCCCCATCACCACTCGCCCAGACGTAGATGTTACCTAGCCCATTCCGCCCCTAGAAAAATCGACAAGTTAGCAGGGCTCTTACTGTGGAGAAAGTTTGGGATTTTAAGTGGTTTCATGGACAGGAATAGAAATTATCTTGATGAGAAGGTGACCACATACTTCATTAACACCCTTGACAATGGCCCTCATGGTAGCATTTCGTGGTCCATCAACCGTTTTCCCATCATCCGTTGGGCCCCATGACGCACTGTAGATGTCGATTAAATTCGGCTCATGTCCCATTGAATTAGCCTCGATTAAATCCGTCATGTAGGGCTGGTCTAGCATACGAATCCCTGGGAAGAATAAAAATTACTTTCTAAATCTACTCCTACCGTTTGAATTGTATCAATTGAACCCGATGTTTTAAAGCATATCCACATGTACTTCTGGCCGTGAAGCCTATATATTTAACGTGAACAGGATCCGCCCGCATTCGAAGAAGGTGTCGTATTTCAAAGACCCATGAGCTACTTATCTCGAAGACAAGTACACAAATCTCTTTTTTACTCTCGTCCCCCAATTCCAAATCTAATTCAAAAATAAATCTCGAGAACAGTCATTCCGTTTACTTTCCCTGCTCGAGTTAACTGCATCTGACTACAAAGAAAGTTTATGAATCTCCAGTGTACTGTTGTACGATAAGTCTTAGTTTGGGACTTCAAGGTTTTTGTAAAGGGATCCTCCTGATTTCATTACTTTAACTAGAACTTTTCTCCTACCCGTCTTCTGTCTTTAGAGACTCTTTGAGAATTTCCCGTGGGATCTATTTCTATGAAATATTATCGCCTCCGCCTAACAAGACGCTATAACAGCTACTCTTTGTCGAAACACATCAAATCCTATACATCTCACGTTTTTAAGACTATGAAAGGCTGATTAGGGGTAGGGGCTTAGAACTTATCAAATCTGCTGGGGTGATAAGTAACAATAACGCTAAAGAGCCCCGGAGCCACTTCTTCCCGTTTTTTTGAGTTTAATCTTAAAAGTCCGTAATGAATATAATAAGTTCCTCCTTTAAAGTAGCAAAAAGTAGAGTCTGGAGGAAGTCGCTGCACTAGAGATAACAAACAGGTCCATAATTGCATCCTTCACTTATCCTTATGTGTGATTACATTATTGTGATAAAAGTGCGCCCGATTTTCCGGATCATATTTTTTAAAGACGTCATGTAAAGTTCCCTCCCTATTAGGCCAACTACTTGTATGTAAATGAATACTTGAAAATAATGGGATCGTTAAGTATCTAGCCTGAACAGCCTTCCTTTTTACTTTCTTTCCTAACTGGCACAAATGGCGTCTCCGAGAGTCGCTTTTAAACGAACTTATTTTCGAAATTCGAGTCTTGCTTTGGGAATTTAATATTGCAAGTAAAGGCCGACTCTGAAGAGGAGGAAGAAGGATAAGAATCCATTAAGGTTGGATTGCTTCACTTAAAAGTCTACAATCAATTCTTTCGGCTCAGTTCTTGGGATGGGAAATAGTTTGTAGTTATATTTTTGGGATATTTACTGGAACTTTTTTAAAAGAAATATATTTGGAGTAGGAACAAAGTTTGGGTAACTTTTTCCATACTCCAAGCTCGAGAGATACATGGATTTTCCTAACGGATGGAGAATTAAGGCCCGGACATGGCTGAGTTTCGAAGCATTTCAAGGTTTAATAGTTTTCAAGTGACAGGGAATAAATAACAATACGGAAAGATGATGTTCCCTGAATGGGGAAAAGTTGAAGAACATTTACAAAAGACTCCTCGGTGGAATCCGTAAGTGTTTCTACTTACCAGCAACTTTGGAGTCGTAGGCCACGCCAACCCCGCAGATTCCATTGTCCCTGGCAGCTGACACCTCTCCAGCGCACCGCGTCCCATGGCTACGGGATTCAACAGAGAGCAAAGTACATTATTCCTCCGTCATGAATCATATTCCACGTAATCCCTAACAAATAAATCTACTTATTCCGAACAACATCTTCCCGATCTTTCCCCGACAGCCAGGGCTGTGCAAATAATAAGGACATGTCTCTTTTTCAACTTTCCCTGATGTCTCTTAAACGAAAAGTCATCTTTTGCTACATCTTTATCTCTTTACTTTCTCTCTGACAGTTTGAACAACACGTTATTACAAGTCAAGTAGGCTTATTGCTGACGAAAGCAAATCGGAGACTAGAATTGAAGCAAAAGCGCTAGATTTTAAGTAAGGTGGAACGTTGACCTGCGCGACCTTGTCGTTGGCAGGCAGAGGTGGGAAATGATAGTATTATGATTGATGGGGTATATGGCTACTGGGAGTGGTCTCTGTTCGACATAGTTATTTAGATCTGATTAAATTTTTACACTTTTCTAGTATGATAAGATAAGGGTGTGTGATATGAGGATAAAATCCATGTAAAATGAGAACGGTTTTAATCAGTTTCGGAAGCAGGGCAGGAAATGAGTTGTTAATTTAGAATAAGCAATTATAACAGGGATGTTATGGCGTTATGATCATCTCGACGGGTAGTTATGGGATTTCAAGGCCGGAAAACCGAATATTTCCGTCTACTCTTTCCAAACAAATGTTCAGGGAGGACGTACAAGGGCTAAGAGAAAGTCCATGTTTACACAAACATAGCATTTAGATGGAACAAAGGGAAATCTTGTGTACCACTACCAGCAGCACACCCACGGACTTTCTCCTTTAATGATGAACACATAACACCACTATACAACGTGTACAACCCTGCTTTGCATTGCAATTTTGGGAAACCCAACATACGGAGACTTTTAAGACAAGACAAGTCAGTGTAGGGATCCGACTGGGCCTGCACCCGTCCACTGCCGAGCCAAGATATCTATACAAATGTAAAAGCTAGGCTTTTAGGGGCTTACGGACACTTTTCAATGGCTTAAAAGGAAACGGTATCTAGAAGGCTTCGAATTCTTTTATGCAAAAGATAAATATAGAATCGAAGGATGGAGAAACTGTTTCTTTTCATTGGGAATTTGTTTATATGTTGCGGCAATTCGAGTTGGATCAAAATAATGGTTCAATTAAAAGGCTTTGGTGGGGGGGGAGGGTGCATTCACTGCTTATTGCTGTTCTTGAATCCCTGACTCGAAATTCATGATAACGAAAACTATTTTTTTAACGTAAAAAAAAATACATCATTTGGTTAAAATTTAGTCAAATGGTTAGAAGAGCAGGTTTGTATTTATAAGGATGCAAAGACAGCGAGACTACTAATTTTTTCATGCGATCTTGTGCATCGTTGTCTTGATATGAATGTCAACTTTCTGAAGGTCGGTTTTTAATGTATTTCAACGGAATGAAAAACGTCTGGTTGTATTGTGATTTTTTTAGAAAAAAAAAAATTTTGTTCATCCGAGATGATAGGAGATATGAGATAGCATATGAATATGGAACATGTTTGTATGATTTTCTGGCTGCCCTTAGGACGACTGACATAAGGCCGATGACGACTGTCAAAACATCGGGAAAAAGTCCTTTCTATTATTATGCCTTGGGAGAGCAATCAACCTTGACATGCATCATCTTTTGGAATTTCCCTGTGGACATCTGACATGTCTAACTAAACCTCATTCTCCACGTACAAACTACGAGGTGAATCAGGTTTTGCCAATAATAGCAGTGGCTTTTGTAAAATGTACTGAGGTTACCAGTCCACGTGACAAGGCCACATTCGATTCTTTAATTAAATTTAGATTTGCTCGAATAACAGGGGTTGCAAGGCAGCGTTTTGTACTTGAAATTCAATTCGCAAGAAGTTTAACATTCAAAATGTCGTTATTCTTCAGTAATTGTGTCGGAAATGGAAGAGAAGTTAAGAAAGATATTAGAAGTATAAAAAGGGTTTCATTGTCATTTGCCGGTTTATATTCGCATATTTCCTTCCATGCAACAAGAAGGCAACAGTTTGCAGACATAAAAATGCTAAAAAAAATTCAAACTATGGTCTCTCACCTATTGAACCAGTCATCCGTATATCGAGGATAGGGATATCGGTCGTTGCTGCTAAAGTCATAGCTCGCTTTGGCATTCTGAAATGACAACAAAGAGAAGTTCTTAGGGCTTGTTCCGACGGAAAACATCAAATATCATTTGGCACATCCCATTTCCCCCATAATGGCTCCCAAAGTAATTTAAACTAATAAGAAAAGTTTCACAAACAAGACTCACATAATTAAATTTGAGGTCGGGGTGCATGTAGTCTACTCCGTCATCCATAATAGCAGTGGTAACATTTTTTCCAGTAATTCCTTGGGCCCACGCTGCTTCTACGTTGAGGTCCAACTTTTTCTTACCTCCATTTTGCCCAGTGTTTTTCTACGAGTTCAAACGTTCAAAATCATGAGGAATTCCATTTAAAATCCTAAACTTTCTTCAACAACTCTGAAATTACTTTCCTCCGATCTTATCTAAGTAATTTAGGAAAGGAAGCAAGGGATTGTAGCACATAGCCCCCGTTTAGAGCTCGAGCTGTACAAAGAGGAAGTAACGCAGACTTGCTCCAGATCTCATTTCAGAATCTCATTAGGATCTCATGTTTTCCAGCAATAGCTAACTTCTTTGTTACTTCCTCGATCAAAAGTTGATACAGTCTGGTATCCCTATCAGGGCTATTGTATCTGGTTCGTGATGCAGAAAAAGGGGGTTTAATCGTTATTTCATCGTTAAAACGGAAGAGAGTAGGACTTACCAGGTACCATTGGTAAGGGAAATATGGATCCGTTGGGTCATTAAGTGTCGCAGGCAATTCGACTAGGTTTTCCACTCGAAGGGGATTGTAGCCCCTTTTAACTCGACGAAATCCAGACTGCTGGACAGCTACTTTTATCTAAATCCATTGTCAAACATTTAACATTCAAGAACAATGAGCATCGCAACCGGAGAAAGTACGTCAGTACATGCATGGGGCTGATGAATTGAAGCAAACTTTTATGTCCTCATGTTCCTTGTTCTTCGAGTCAAGTAATAATAATAATAATATAAAAAAACACACGATATGCATTTCACGTATCTTGTACCTTGCGCAACGGGCAAAGTCAGAGATCGAACATCGGAATAAGGACAGTAATAATATAATATTCATGGAGACTTCTCCGAATTTATTTTTGGACCCGTATCCATGCATGTCAATTATTTGAGATGAAAGAGAGGATGGAGTCTATTCTTTAAAATGTCTCTTTAAAATAGGAGACCTGTCGTTCGTCTTTCCAAACGATCAGACTTACAAAATGGACTGAAATCCCCTGGTGACGTCTGCGTCTTTTTAGAGACTTCCATTCTCCCATCCAAAGGATTTAAGAGTTTAGCTTTCAAATCCAATTATGCAAAAGTCATGTATGGGAGTTTGAATGTTCGAAAGCCTATTTCAAAGTACATGCTGTAGACTATCTTTGAAGCCTTTGTCCCGACTTGCTGAACAACAAATTTACGGGTAGTCTATCAATTATTAATTTCTCTACCGTTTCTGGACACATTGAGTTTTCAGCTTCAAAAGTCCTGGAAAAGCATGAAAGGATTTCAGGTCCTAAGCCTATAAATAGTTGTTTTTCCATTATGCTATTTTCCGAAGGCCCAAGGTTTTACCAAAACTTTGTTAACTGTAAACTCTGCGACTTGCAACTATTTATCTGAAAAAACTAGACAATGAGCGGACGCGTATGATAACGTATAAAATGTTGTTTTGTAAGTTTATTATGACGGGACTATTTTCGATAACAGGAAGTTACTTCGCCGTCGTTCAATACAAAGTGATTCTTTATCTCTTCAAACCTCCGTGTATTGTACATCAAAACAGTTAATTTTTTAATTGAACAAGTAAAGAGAAAGTAAAAAAAACGGATTCGGAGAAAAGAAGAATCAACAATGACTCGAGCCAGTCCTCCGCGGACATACTTTCCGCGTTGGCTCAAGATTTTGTTTAAGTTTCCGTCCAATGAATTAGGAAGGGCATGTACTACTGTGCAAATACTCATTCTTTGCCAATCTCGAGAACCTACATAGCAATAGCAGCTTATCTATCCCGTCGGTTTCTATATATGATTATCCCTATGTGAGTACGCAATAAAACTTTTTATTGCAGAGATCCTATCCCAAAATCACAAAGTCCAACAATCCTAAACTCGGAACCCAAAAATCCAACGTAAAAGTTTGCTTTCCGTTCAACACCCCCTCCGACTCTCAACTACTTGACATCACACTGATTTTAGAATTTAATTAACTCGGAGAAAAGTTTGCAATTGCAAAAAAGAGGATGTAATTTACCAAAGGATCAGCCTTCAGAAGACGTGTATGGGGGATGCTCCGCTTCTTCCGTACATTGGGCAGTCCTTGATGGACGAAATGAAACTCACTTTTTGATCCTATCACCTATTAAATATACGCAAATCCGTTGGGGTCAGTCCAATTCCCTTCACAACCTGATTGGATTCATAACCGCCGAGTTGTATCAATCCACGAAGGTACTCACCGGTCCTAGATTTTCGAATCCGTTTCTTTTAGCGATTGTATCGGCGACCGCCCGGCCATGGTCGTCATGAAGTTGAACATAAAAGGAATTAGTAAAGACTTCAGGGGCTGCCTGACCCACGGTTAGGAACGTTGCAAAGAAAATACAGCCTAGTTGAACCAGGGTCGTCTGCCATTCTGCCATGACGGGCTTACGGCTCCGATCCAAGCAGCATGATGCTTCATTCCTCATTGCCCAACGGAAGGTCAGTCGACTAGGTTTTTTGTCAAGGGTCACCCTCGCTATTAGCAATTCAAACTATCCGTAAATTTATTCCATGGATAGTTCCCAATCCTTTTTATCAATTCCTCGTCCAGACTTCAAGAAATCACAGTTTCTTACAGATAAAATCAATAAAAATCAGACCCTTACCTTCAATTCTTAACCGATCAGAATCTCTGGAACAAAAATCAAGTGGAACCGAGTGGAGAGCGGAACAAGTCACCCCTTAGCTGTATAAGTCACAGGAATTCACAAACACGTAAATCAACGGATATTTATGTTAGACTGGAGAGATCAGAGACACACAGGGCGAGGATAATGGTTACAAGTCTTGTTATTGTAAGTATCGACGATAAGAGACGGAGACTTGAAGGGGGCTACGGTGTCTCCTGCTAAATCAAGAGTAATTCTGCTAATAAATATGGTACATTCTTTGAGGACTCTTGTTTTTCGGATCGTGAGAATGCAGAACAACCTGGACAATAATTAAGAGACTAGGAGACTGGAAGCAATGCCCATTGATGAAGAGATGAACGTCAGCAGTGTTTGGAACGTCACCAAATTGATTTTCTGCTCCCAGCGCATGGCCCCCAACAACAAGGCTTTCATACCACCGACTCTCCAAATAGTCCATACGCCATACGGGCAACTATCTCAAGAGTAGAGAAAGTGTACGATACAGCCCCTCAGCCTTCATACCCCGAATCCGGGCTTTCTCCGGCTATTCCTACCCTCTCCGAATATACCTATAAATCGGAGATCCGGAGTATTTTTGGCGGTGGCGATGATGGTGGTGGTGGTGGGACTGTAGGTCTGTTGTAGTGTGTCCCCCTCCTCATTCACACCTTTTCCTTCATATGGTCCATAATCATTTAACCTTCTCATAAAAAATTCATTCCTTGTGTCCTTCTTCTGTCATTCCAAATTGGAGGGAGACAGCTAGGGTATTCTATATATTGGAGGACCTTTTTACCACTTTCTCCGCACCTTTTACAAGGAGTTAAATAATATATGGCCCAATGTGCACTCATCAAAAAGCCCCTTTTCCTAGAAATATTGTGTAATCACATGAAGTTAGAAGCCGTCTTGGTCCTCTTATTATTTCATTATTGTCTCCATGTAATTGCACCTAATCATGCATGACATCGGTTTAAACATGCCATTTTCTCTCCAGATGATTACATCTGTTTTCAAGTCTAACTGCTACTTCCACTCCTTCCTCCGTTCAATTAAATCCTCGGCTTTATGGCTTAATTTACGAGAATATATCTGCGTGAAATGAGCTGGTATGAAGGACTCCTATTGAGCCATTATGCAGAATGAAACACATTCATTTAACGATACTTTCACTGCTGGGTGACAGTTGATGATATCTTACTTGGATATAGAGACTCTATTCAAGTGGCTTGTGCAAGAGCTCAATGTACAAGTGCTTGAGAGCCTCTCATAGAGACGATAGGAATATTCGGTGAAAGTTGGGACAAACATATCAATCTCCTTTTATCTATTTGGCTTTGGTATGTAGTGGAAGAGTGGAACTACCTCATAAAATGTTTTATTTTGTTTCAATCTCGTCCTTCAGAATTCAATATTCCGGGAGTTAAGCGTAATCTTAGTTTCTCATCAGCCTTTCCATGACGTGATCGGCTCTCGGAAGGCTCTGCAAAGGTTATCCCGGATGAATTTATCCCCGTATTCCATCCACATCCACATAATAGTACGTAGACAAACAAAACGGCTTTGTAAAACAATCCACAGCTTCTGTGTGGATTCTAAGCCGGTCCGGGCTATCCTGTTTTATCAGAGTGATTGCAATAACAAAACCTGTAAAACGAGATTTTCGCCAAAGTCCCATAAGTACACAAGTTTATGTGTTATGCCGATCTCGTGGGCTTTTATTCCTCTGATTGAAATAAAGTTCCGACAGTGGATACTTCCTATCGCAAATGCAGGCCAGATGGAGGATATTGGATTCAATGCTCAACGTTTCAAAGCAAGTCCCACACGAACTATGTTTGAACTTATCAATTTTATTTGGTCCAGTACTGTTATTGCATTACAAAAAATATGACAAACTGCAAATCCAAGGCATCCAGGCAACGCGGCACGTAGCCTAATCGCTAATTCAATGAAAGTATTTGATATATACCCGAATCTGGACTAGCAACAATGAATGAATGAACAATGGAGCCCAGCATCCCAACGAGATCAATCTATTTATTACTTCGAATTCTTCTTTATGAGCCCTTCTCGCTCTAAAAGCGTTCGGGCAGCGTTGTTGATGTGCTTGAACCGGTCGGCATGCAACTGGATTCCCCCATACCATCGGGTGACTACGACCAATGTATTTCGACAGTCTAGAATCTGTAAAAAGGTGAAAGGAGGCGAGTGACTAAATATTTAATACATCTCCGGTTCGTTTCTTGTAGCACTTTCCCAGAAAAGCCTGTGGAAATAAGTCTCTTTCGTTACATCGGATTTCCGAATAAAATTTATCAATTCAAACCTGAAGAAGATGAAGTAACCGGGAGCCCGCATGAGTCTCTCCGTCATCTTCGCAGTCTTGGATACAAGTCCCGGTGTCCTCCTTGAATATTCTATACGCGTACATGTTATGGGTGGCCGTTGCTATCTTCTTGTTTTTGTACAACTCCTCCAACACGGCTCTATCAAAAAATAAACCAGCCCTTCAATTAAATCCACTCTCTTTTCCTTGTCTCTTTCCATTCCCCTTTCATTTGATAAGTGTCTCTGCATTCCGCTATTCAGCTATTCATGCTTTTCTCCTATTTCCAGATCAAGACATCTCAGCCTACGTACGTACGTGAGCAAGGACGCTCTAAATTAATAGAATTCTTAATACTCGGGCTTACTTAATTAGAAGCAACCCGAATCCCTGATTCGTCATCCATGGCCATGTTAATCTTATAGGTGTATTTAATGGGATATAATATATGCCGAAATCGCAGAACAACAACTATAGAAATATAGCTCACATCACACACAGCTTCGTTAGCCTTTCATCTTAATTCTAGAGTTCTGAGCTGTCCTTTCCGGAAAATTCTTTGGTTCGATATTCATACATCTACCCACTAACTACATGGTTTATTTAAAGCATTTAGCTCAGCCTATGAATTTCATTCATTCTCTATGAATGAGCATGGAATATTCCAGCCTACAAGGTAAAAACAGGAGGAACTCAAATGAAGTCCAGAGTCCGATACTGGAGAAAGCACAACATTTCTCAATTTCCTTTGCTTTCTCTGCTTTTAATCTTTAGGAAATTCCAAGCTGCTCTTGATTACATGAGAAGTAATTTCGACAATCTCTTTTTGCAATTTGCACAAACGCGTAGAAAAATGTAAATAATTATAAAATCTCGACCGTTTAGGCAAGCAAGAGTTTCTAAATTTATTTAAAAAAACATATCCTGCCTGTAATGCTTAATGCATGACTTGTATTCCCGATGGAATCTGTTTTCCAAACCCGAAATTTGAGCAAACAAAACTTCGGAAACATCAAGTTGTTTACTCCCTTTCAAAAGTCCTAATAAATGCTGGCAAACATCAGTCTCAAAGAACAGGGGAAGGGAATTCGTCAAACTAAATATTCTATTTTTTTTATCTTACGCAAGGAAAAGCAATAATAAGGAGAAAGAGGAAGATTAAATTTCAAACCAATTTTCAAGAAAATGATGAAGCCGTGCAAGAAGAGAGGAAGAATGCTTGTACTTTGTATTTGAAAAAGCATTGAGTCTACAGCAAAGATTTCTTTTTAATTTCCGATCATTTCTGTCCCAACTCTTCCCTTTGAGTCATCCATCTCAACAAAAAGTTCAAAGGAATATAAAAATACAAGGCAATAAGGGAACTACTAACAAGCCTCATGTATAAATATCATTTTCATATACGTCCTACTGCCTCTCTTGGAAAGATGGATTGATTGTCTAGATCATGGTCCGTCTTTATTTTCGATACACTTTCCTTTTAAGCACAAATTGCAACAGAGCAAGCCTAGTCTCCGCCGTGTATCCCCGTATTTACTAGAGAAATTCAAGGGATTGGGATGTCCTAAGGACCCTGTGAAAAACTTTAATCTAGTATCAAAATCCATCCTGATCTCAAGTAAAGATCTGCTCTGGAATCTGGATACTTAAGAGATACATTAGAAACGATACCGCGCCAGCCCTACCGATTCGATATAGGGATCGGAAGGCGTTCACTTATTAAGCAAGCCACTCTTGCAGCTTTCAGGAAACTGACAGCCTTGAGAGAAATTCCCTGATCTTCCAGCTTCTCTTAAGATGCTTACATGAAACTTGAAAAGAATGGACGTGGGCGAAGTTATCGTCTAGGAGGGAGAGCCAGAGGACGAACGGTCCATGAACTGCTGTCACATAATGCAACTGGCAAAAAAACTGTGACTGATGATGCTTGATGCCTCTTATTAAGATATCCGATCCTAAGTCACTCCCCTTCGATACGAATTCAACTCATATTTAGTAATCTATCATATTTTTTGAAAAATAAGTGTCAGTTATCGAGACTGACAGAATTCATGGACTCCTCCATCCCCTCCATCATAAATAGATACAATGGAGAGTCGGTGTAATGTTTGTCCAACGGGAAGCAAGTAGTCGGGGAGTTAGAGAAAGGCGATTACCTGACTTGAACAAGGTCTTGGATGGGGGCAAGATGAGCCTGGAAAGTACTTTTCCGATCTGTAAGCGGTTCTCCCGTCCTAATGTCGGGTACTTTACACCCGACTAGAGTTTTATTTTCATGGGAATAAGGATGACTAGCCGAGGGAAAGGAATTCGGACCAGTTGTCAGGCTACCGTAGTTTTGAGTATTTTGATTATCGGTGGTGGTGGAGGAATCTGAGCAATCCAAACGGGAAACACTTGCGATCAAATCATCCGAAATTGGATTCTTCTCCTGCTGGCGTACATTCCCGTCCATTCCCGTCTTATCCGCGCCCTTCGCCTCTTCCAGAATTTCCCGGAGTCTTTCCACCCAAATGTACACGATGCTTTCTCCGATGTGATCCCTGCAAAAGAGAGTAGAACAGTAAGTGTGTGGATAAGGGAGCATCAACAGAGGCGAGCCAAGTACAAAACAGGAATGGGATGTCGTCGATAAGAGAGAGGAACGTAGGAACAACATCCAAAAAAAAGTGAAAGTCGTATTGAGCCGTGTAGCATAAAATAAAGGGATTTATGTAGACGCCAGACAAGAGATCAGTTCTGCCAGAAACTTATAAAAGAATCTTCTCCAAAACTCTAGCCTCGATTCCAATCCCTCGCACCCTGCAATAGATTGATCTGCAGATGGAGAAAGAGTTTATGAGCACATTTAAACTAACTCGGCTACATGTGTTAGGCCATTAAATCCGAGCCGGTAGGCCCGAGTCTCGCGCAGCCTTTTCACAAAATAAATGGGAGAAAGCAGAAGTGCAAGGATTTGAGATTTAAATAGTGATATATTGTATCATTAAAATCGGCTTCCTTAAATAAAATACCATCGGGCTTCCACATTCAGTTCCTCTCAACCATCCTGTCTAAATATTTAGCTACAACGGCAGAACAATAATTCCCGTCCCTTTCAATCTTTCTCCATATTTACCAATGGCAAACATAATAGCGGAGTCTACACCACTATTATAGTTACTCAATTCAGAGTCCTTGGAACATCCCAGCGCTTTCTCTGAGCACATAGAAGTATCTAATCGAACGGGAAAAATATACGAGTCTTATTTATAATGCAGGATGACGACGGAGAAAGAAGTGCAAGATGGGAATGATGATGACAAGGATATTAATTTAAATATCTGTACAGAAGGGCCTGGGAGGCTTTGATGCACGGATTCTTCAACCCTTTGGTTAGGATGTTAGGAAGCCGACAGTTTCATTTTTCTATTGACTAAACTACCTACATTCCGTCAAAATCGGCCGGAAGGAGGATTTTTCCTCTCGAAACGGATGAATAAAATATGGGGCTTCCTGGAGAAGAATACAACTTTACAAGCTAACGTACAAGTAAAGTTGCTCCAGAGTGGCGATAATAGCTTTCTTCTGATCTCCACGAATCCAGGGGATGGACAATTGATAAATCGGCGGAGCAGTCTTGGGGTAGCCGGGTTCAAATGAGATCATCAAGGAAGCCTCCATTTCCCCATCATTCAGCGGAATTGACACGGTAAATGTTGGAGGGTCTTCGTCTTCTAATAGGAAATCCTCTCCGTAAATTGAACCCAAGGCCTCCAGCTCTTCCATCTGTAACCAAGGATGTTATTTTGATTACTTTAAGCCTCTACACACCGTCTCTCTACTCTAGAATCGAAGGCTGTGATGGAAGTGGAGGAGATAGGAGAGATAGATCTGCAAACCGACGGATATTCATTTCATCTTACAGGCTTTCACCGTCTCCGATGTAATTCGATATACATATGAGAAATGACAAAAGGAAATGTAATCAATATCAGAGGGGGAAAGTAGGATTGAAGCCGAATAAACGTAACATTCAAGGCAGGAGACTTATGTAATGGTCTCGTATGTATCCTTGTTCATTGTATTTGTATAATAATAGTACATTCATAGAATTGGTCTCAATACGGCAAAGAAACTACACTACCGTATTCGATTGTAAAAGTTGTCTAAAATTGATATACCTGAAGGGTAACATTATCATCTCCATCCACCGCGTTACAGCTCATCTTTCTCCCTTCCGATCCTCATCAATTTGTTAGAAGGACGGCTCTCATCCTGTTCAACATCCAGAAGATATCAACACAAATTATGAGCAAATGATAGCAGGATAAGGGCCAATTTACTTGGCTCTTTTTAGGGCAATTTAGGGAACCCATGTTCTTAATATCTTAATGCTGTAAAAATTAATAATCAGTATGAGTAATCGCTATGAATGATCGGAGATCAATAGTCTGTTCTACACGAACCAAAAAAAAAAACTTTTTCAACGCCGACATGAACAGGAAAAATGTGTTTGCTTGTACTTCTCGACATGGACTATTAAAATTTTCCCCGAGAGGGAGAAAATCGTTTGTGAACGATGGATTTATTAAGAGAGCCTAAACATTCGCTATATTCATTGTGTTTAAATTAATGCTCTTGTCAAAGTCAAAACAGACTATTTAAATCCAATAGCGCATGTTGTCAATGTCAATCATAATATAACTGAACACCACGATATAGTGTAAAGAAAGAAAGCCTACAGCATTCTATTCACCTGCCGAACTTGAACACATAATACATTTTACTGTATAGCTGTCGCATGTTGTCGTCAAACTGTAGAATGGGGCATCGCGAGACGATGGATTGCTTTCCCCGTACTTTCACTTTTGTGACAACCCAAGCCCTATCCTTACAGACAGAGTTATCATACGTCTGGTTTTATTAAATTATGGATTATTTAATTTTAATATTTTGGGTTGTACAAGAATAACATGATAATAACACAGTCGTTCGTAATCAATCTTAGTTCGGAGGCGAAAAGACACACATAATAATATTTTTAACCGTGAACCGGTGAATTTCTTTACAAAAGAATGGTTGGGCTTGGGGTATGTCTTTTGTAATTGACGTTGAGGGTACTGGTTCACCATCAATCGGCATTTTGTTTCCACCACTTCAATAAGTAATTTCTCGGAAATTTTCATGATGTTCATGTCTAATTTAATGCCACGTTTCGCATTTTCATGATATCAAATATTCCGTGTGCTGTTGGCAATGGTTGAGGATTGACTTTTTTTTTATATATGAAAATTTGTACCGCAAAACCGCAACATCAGAGTGGTGTTAATTTCATATTCATAAGATGCCAATACAGTATACACATTGCACATTGAAAAGTGTAAACAAGGTCAAAGGTGACTGATTAAGAGATTATTTATAAGTAGATCAATCTTACGGTAGGTTACATTCGGTTGATAAATTGACATCGACACAGACACGCAACACCTCTACAAATCATGTATCCGGTTCAGGTAAATCTTATACCTACAAAAAATAATTCTTAATTGAATTCTACTAAGCTACTACAACAGTTACAACACTACTTCAAACTTTAAATCAAACCCAGTTAGCAAGTAAGTTAGTTTCGTCAGCAGGTGTTCTGCTTCAAGTCACTGTATGAACTGTCCACGTGGGATACGCATCGACTAAATAAAACATAACTTTCATTTATTTGCGCATATTTTATTACCATCATCATGATCACATCACATCTTTAATCTTTCTCGATTTTTTAAGTTCAAAAAGCCCTAATTCGGACAAATAGAATACATCCACTTTCATTATATAGGCATCAATAAATATTATTAAAAAACTGATTTAAAACGGTAAGGAAAATAGGAATCTTGTTTGACAAAGGATGATGGAGGAGGTGGCGTAATGTATCGGGAGAGGCCGGTGAAGGGAAGTTGGGAAGAGACCCCAAGTGTCAGAGGAATGAAGAGGAAAGGAAGCATCGGAGGATAGGAAGAGGAGTAGAAGATTGCCTAACTTTTGCACATCTGATTTTATTCCTCTCTGCTCGTATTCGTATCGCGGTATAAGTGTATAAGTTCACGATGCTCAAGAACACGAACAGGAATAAGAGGCCGGGACTCTGTGTTTGGCAGTAGTTCAGTGTTCCTCTCATTCTCAGCTCAGTAACTCATTGAAAGGCAGAGATGCACAAACACAGGCAATTTCAAACCTCCTCCGTTTCCATCCTACACAACAATAATAACAATTTACCTGGTGGAACCGTAGAATAGAAGTTCAAGTCTTCAAGCGCATTGTTATTGTTATTGACAGTCTCGACTTTTACTTCCAAATTTGTGCTTTCTCCCGTTTATTCAACGTATAACAAAATATTAACTTTTGTCCTCTGCCTTCTCTTGTCCGTAGAGGAATACCTGGAGATTTGAGTGGAGAGATATATGGTATGGTGTGCCGACAGTGGGTGGACCAAGGTGTACGGTGAATTTTAGTTTTGGACTGTGCTCTGTCTGTAAGAAGTTGTAAGTATAACATATAAGATCAAACTACAAACTAAAGAACTTTGAACTTCGAAAATCCAAGCTAAGCTCAAAGCTTGAAGCTTTGTCTTATGTCTTTCTTTAGGATTTGATTCTATCATGTCACATGTATTAAACTTCATTTGTCATTCAAACTTTGTTGGACTACACACTTCACTTTTCTTTTTGTGGGTTTTGTTCATTTTTTTCCTGGATGCTGAATTGTTAATTTGTAATTCAGAATTTAATGAAATTGGGATTGAAATTTATGCAAAAAACTATTCACTAAATTGTTGACTCATTCAGACAGATTACATATCTCCTACTTCTATCATACATCAAACATCAACAACGAATGTGGAATGTTGGATGCATCAAAAAATTTAAATTGCTCGATCAATTTCAAATTTGAAATCGAAATTATTGTGAAAAAACAATTAATTATTCTTTAATCAAAACGAAAAACTCAAAGGTGAAAGCAAAAGAAAGGCAAAAGGACAGCGCAAAACAAAGAAGAAATACAAAATACCAACAAGGAAGTAAGTGAAGGAACCCATTCACCATTCATTTCATTACGATTGTGTGCATTGCATTATTGCAAAGTATGATAGAAAACACTGTTCTATAAAATCGAATAATCCTGCTTTATTGGATTACTCCGAGTTTGCATTTTCGGGCTTTCTGCATTCATTCTGGGTTCTGGAACCAAAATCCAGGATATCTACAAACAAACAAGTGGTGGTTGACTTCCAATCCTCTAACACAACACAGTCAGTCGGTGGGTCTCCAGTCCACGAGTAAGTAAGAAGAAACGTATAGATTTTATAGATTTGGATTTTGGATTGTAAGATTTTGCAGGTGATATTACTCATTTTAGTCATTTTATAAAGTTAGGGCCATTATTGTCAAATGTAATATCAAATATATGAAAGTTCAAGGGTTGGACTGCTTTAGGAAATTTGCATACCTTTTAACATCATGTCATTTGTCGTTCACCTCAAATCTCTTACCGTCATACCTCGTATGCGATGTGTCACGCGGGCTGCGGACAGGATCTCAAATGCCAATGCACAATAAATTCATAGCACCCGTTTCGGAGGGCTTCTAAAGTTAAACAAGAGTTTATATTTACAGAAGTAGAACGATAGTGAGATAGTGACGATAGACCAACAATCCATTGTAATTAACGAGGATCGTAAATTACAAATTGAATTTCGAATTCTTTCACTTTGAACTTCATGAGATCAAGCATGAAATAACGCCGAAAGCGTTTGCTGGATGTTTACACCAATTTTAGATTCCTACCCACCAGCGAATGTCATAATTATATATATCAAACTTTAATCAAAATCTAACCTCTCCGAGCTCCAAACTTTTCCCTCAAACTTGTTCTTTCATCCTCAAATGAGATGGAAATTGGTAATGAGCAGAAAATAAAGGCATTTAGACGTGTCATTTCCAGAATTGTTGACGTGAAACAATTAGACACCTTCAAAACACTAATCAAATGATGAAATAAAAGTTTTGTACATTTTTATTTCTTGAGCGCTGAGTGGATCCTGGTATTTATGTAGAGCAAAAATAAAAATCCAAACTCTAAAAAAAGGCTGATGATACGTTTATTGCAGATTCTTTTGGAGAAAGGAAAAACAGCTAGTTATATTGCTTTCTGAGAGAGATTCGATTAGTGTCTGTGGACACTGAGATTTGATTGATCAAGGGGAGTCTGTCGGTGTTGTGTGGATGAACGATGGCATATATGGCCGAGACCAATGGGGCCAAACGCTCTAAATTAGACGAGGAATCTAGGGTAAGTCACTCAATTATTTTATCTCCTCAAAGAGCTTTAATTACGGCTTCATTAATTACGCTCTCTCTCTCTCCACCATCCTCCCTGCTATTTCCTTAAATTACAGGATTCCATAGTCCTTAATTAATCTGCTTTCTCTGCCGCTTGTGTTTGTGTAACGGGACGACTCGGACTAGCATTGATTGGACGGGCACGAGGTTGAAGACAAGCAGTTTAATTGTTTGAGTGGGGTTTTGATTGTTACCTAATACATAGTACGTAGTTTGTCGGAGTATGGGGAAGGTACAGATAAGTATCGATATGCGGTCGGTGATGTCGAGATTGTCGATCGCAGACAGTCGGACAACCAACGCCAGCCTGGTTGAAGGTTGAATGCTGCGAGGGTAATTATCTATCTAGCTTTTCCGTTATTAACGTGTAGTGTACATATATAGCGGATCGAAATCGTAAATCATTAATTTTATTGATGAGGGCACAGAACGCGTCTACTAGTCCTCTAGTCTCTTCATTGGAATCGATGTAGACGTTGACACAGTATTGTAATATTGAACTTACCAGGCAGTAGTTACCAGGCAGATCTTGAATCTAGATTTGCGTATATTTGCGGTGCTGCGTTGGTTGGTTAAGCTGCAGGTTGACGGGATCAAGTTTTAACGAAATGTATGGGACGTGTAATTGTAATTCAAGTTCGTTACTTAATGCCTTTTTGAAGGCTGATCAGAGATCCGACCTCTTTCTGATGTAATAATATGCCCTGTCCGTTGCATGCGAATTCAAACGGGTTAGTTTTTCTTCGTGTATGTGTATTATGATTTTATGAGTATGATAGTTTTATGATTCCGAATTACCGGTACTTTTGTTTTGTTGATTACGATCGGAATTGAGACTCGACTGAGAAAATGCGAGTCTGAATTCTGAAATATTATATTATGCTCATTATATTATGGGAATTCATTCTTCATCTGATCCAGCCAGAATATTTATTTGTTTGTAGAAGCCATTGTCAATCAAGGCTAGCAATTTCTATAATTGGGATCCATTTGCCAATGTAATTTAATAGCCAACGAGTACGAGTATAATTATAATTCACAATTATAAATAATTAGACTGCAAATATTATCCCTACAGCTGAAAATACACGGAAATTAATGAATATTTAATACGATGAAATGCTATCGGAATCGGAAATCCGAACCACCGAACCCTTAGCTCTAGCTCTGTTATGAATAATTTAAGGCCGCGCTATGAAGCGCTTGCTTATTACGTTTATGAAAGAAAGAAGGTTTGAAGATGCTTATTTACCAGACAGTTATCCATTTGTATTTAGCATCATAGTAGTTAGTAATATTTAGTTGTAGAACGGCATCAAGGGAGATATTTATTTAATAGTTGTTCCTTGTCAAAGGTAATTTTAAAATGCATAAAATGTGCTGAGGCATGTTGTCCGTGTAGAAAGCGTTTTGTGCGGTTTCGGTTGATTTAAATTGTAAAGACACGAAAGGATGGAAAGCAAAACATTGAAGTTCCCGAGGGAAATGTCATTTTACTAGACAATTTAACACTTTGAGACAGATTCTTGTAACATTGACTGACGCACTTCTTATCCCTGTACGTTGTCTGGAGTCGTAGAGTATTTAAAAGCACGTTGTATATTTAGATAAACATTATTTGGGAAGTATATTGGGCTAGGATTCGATGCTTCTGGAAATGTCGTAATTAATTTTATATATTTGCTCCACTACACCCACGCACTGTACGGTAATTTTACGATTTGCTCTAGATATCTTCCCCATAGGAAATGTTGAAATGAGCCTTTTTTATTTTCTGGAAATCATCGCAAATCGCAAGTGAAAGTACATTGTTACATATTTTCAATTCAGAGTAAATGTAGTTTGACATACGATATAAGAACTAAAATAACTTTGCCATTATGATAGCGAATTGTTTGGGTTGTTGATGTAGAAGCCTGTACTCTGTACGCTGGTTTTGGCCATGAGACGATTTTTGCCATTTATTTTTGTCGGAATTTTTGTCAAATACTTGAAGCTAAAAAGCCATTTCAATGATATCGAAGAACTTGTTACTTGTATTAATTCACAACCGCATTACATTCAACCGTAAGGCAATATGACACTTTACTCAAGATATAGAATATAATGACATATGATGATTACCCTTTGAATTCATATTTTTGGATCGCCAAGTTTCAGTTGCAAAACAGCTTCTTCAGTAACCCAAGATATTGATACTGCAAACCTCAAAATCCCCTTGCTCACTCGTATGATTCTGTAAAAAGATATCTTTTTACCATTCGGAATTTATTATTGTCGTGGTTGTTGTTGAATATCGTATCTTTCAGAAGCTTCAAGGATACGATTCGACTGTGGACTGAGAAAAACAAGGGCAATTCATGAATGATGGATGAGAGTTAACAAGATCCCAACCAAATTGCCATAACCATTTAACGTGGCCCTCTGCTGTCTCCTCGACACTTTTATTTATTATTTATATTATTAATCTGACACGAGAATGAGGAGGAGATGTGATCTTCTGTTCCAGGATCTGGAGGAATGGGATAATTTGAAAGATCAAAAAGTTTGCAAAGTTCGGTGGGGGGTTGAGGGATTGAGAGGTAGATGAGTTGTCTGGATAAGCAAATAAATAAATCATAATAAAAGAGAGAGGAAATGGAGTTTTAGGAAGGAAGTGAGTCCTCTTAATGAAAGGAGGCATTATTGGTTTAAAGAGGAAAAAGATGAATGGATTTGACTTGACAGAAGTGCTTCTGTAAAACACTCACTCCCTAACACACATCATAAAATATTATGTGTATACACATTTTGTATAAGGGCCAGGACCTATTCTTCCCATATATCCTATTCGCGATAAAAAACAATACGTATTATGGAAATAGACTGTTCCGCTTAAATCTCTATCCACCACATTATACTGGATCTACATTCTACGCTAAAGTCATTTTTTACACAGAGGCCGACTATAGGAAGGAAGACTTACTTTGGGAAATGTGTGTATGAACTTCAACAGGATTCCAACACTTCGAAGCCAGAAGCCAAGTAGTTAGGTTTCAGTATTGCACTTCATGGAAAGTATATAGAATATAGCATGGGACTTATTTTTTACGATTTGACTCCACATGGCCCATGAAACTCATAGCACAGCTCACTTCACCCAGCACATCACATCACGCTTAAAAAATTTACAATTTATCATAATCTACTTCATGTGCTTTTCTTTCGTCTAATAACGATAATATATATATGAGGGATTTCAGGATAAGATAGGATGTAGCTCAACTCGAAAAAATCGGCGATTATGTGCCAGAACAATGATAAGAAGAGGTTGCACTTGCATCCGTCATCCTTCATTGTTACTTTTAAATAACTTGTGGATTAGATAAAAAGTAGTGTCTGGATTTTTTAAGATCTTTAAACTGTAACTGTAAATGTAATCTGAAATGCAACATGCAACTATGCAACTTTTCAAGAATGAATCAGCTTTTCTGTTAGCTTACAGGCAAAGTTAATGAAGTTATTTTATGCCTATTATACGCAAGGAAGTCCTGATTTAAACCAAACCATGCATAAAATGTACGCCGGAAGTTTGTTGCCGAATGCTGAATTGCTGACTAGTATTTTAAATTCTAGAATTATAATTCTAGCATAGTGGTACGTGGTACATCATCAGATTCAATCAATTCAATTGTAAATGTGTTATGGTTTTTTGTAGTTATGATAAAAGTAATAAAAGTTCTAGCTAGTGTACCTGTACGGCCTGTGCATTGTTGTTATTACAAGTTTGGTTATATTTTAGTGACATTTTTTCGATATAATGATCCCAAATTCAATCTTACAGTAAATACAAACAGTATTTTCCCAATATAAATAAATTTGCGAAAAGGAGTACTGAAAGAGCGTAACATTTTTAGAATATAATACGAGGGTATAAACCTAAACCACTAAATAAATCTGACACCAGAAGAATAGGGACGATAAAGATTGACGTGTCAGTTTAAGGAAAGAGACAATTTAAGGATATTTATATACAGGACAGTGATAGTGATATGGAAAAACAATATTATGTGACAGTATATAAATATAAGTGCTATTCATTTTTGAGCAAAAATGACTTTAATATAACATCTTTTTTAGTTGACTGAAGCTAAAAGGCTAAGGCACGAGAGGATAAGAAAGGGAATATAATATTAGTTTCGTTGTTCGTTAGTCGAGATAGTCATAATCTCATAAACTTATAACATAATTTAATATATAGAGATATTATTAACCATCACATTCCCCAGGGCCCCTTAGGGGTAGGAATTTTGATGAAGAAGAATTATAGATAGAATGATGAATCAAGATCCGAAAGAAGATTTACTTTAATGAACCATATCTCTGGCTTCAGAACCTCAGTTCATTTTTTATCATTTTTATTCTCTTAACTTAAAGTGTGCTTGATTGAATTGAACAACGGAGCCCTGAAAGGCAAACATGTTAAAGTGTTCGCCCACGGTTTCGTTCAAGACTTTCGTCCACGATATTTATTATGATTATAGCTCGTCGCTGTCCATAACTTCATGATCCCTGATAGTCGGTGTCGGTATTATATTATAGCCAGTTTACTGCAGTTTTGTATCTATATTTCTGTGGCTTCAAGTAGGTGTAAATACATGGATTCAATATTGAATATTCATATGGAGACCGCAAATCCATGACTAAATTGACAATTTAAGAAAATACGGTTAAATTGACCATTTCTTATCTTGCTGCCTCGTACCCCTTTTTACGTGGTTGAAACATACATGAACGTATTATTCCATGAACTTGAATTAAAGGGTGAAGATGGCTTTTGCAACCAACAATATATTATTACTCCATGAATATTCCAAAGATTTATGACCGAGATGATGCCAATGCGTCAGCCGTCAGAGCCTGTAAAAGGGCACAAGTACATGTACAACAGGGGTCAGGAATCTTTCAAATTTGGACAGATGAATAATAGGGTGTTCTAAAGTCATGATGTGCTTAAACGTCGAGAGGGATGAGGACGTGGGCATTGTTACGGATTATTATTATGGAATGGATGGACTGGATGGACAATGACTTTGTCCACGTAGGTGTACATACATACTTATCTGCATTCTACAGGAGAGCCTGATTCACACTGGCAAACTAAATCGCTCTCATAATATTCATGATTATCCCGAAAACGATGATGAGAGGTAAAGGATGGGGACAGACTTTGTCTTTATTTGGTCATGACAGGGTGGGGCTCTTTAAAAATCTATATTATCTTGCAGAATTAATTGCAAACAAGTGAAATCTGTAAAGAGACACTGGCAGTGTATAACCAACAAGAGGATTTAATGGGAAATTAGAATAATAATATAAGAACGTAAGGAATATAAATATATGAAGCATAACCGATGGATAAAACCTGAGAGAGAGAGAGTCAGAGAGTCCAACTTTTTTTGCTGCTCTTTTATGTGATGGTTGACTTGACGTTGATGGCAAATGTTGGTTGACTCGGTTGCTGGTGATACAATTTGAGATCTTTTGGCAGAACTAGGCCGAATCAACTTATACTGCTTTACAACCTGCCTTTTATCTGTACTTCTCTGCAGATTAGATGTATTTAGGCATTATTTTCATTCTCTATCTGGCATCCCTATCTGCGCCATTCTTAATCTTCCTACATTATAAATTATAACACAAGTTCATCTTTCACGACTACCCTTCTTTGACTTGGATTATTCTCACGTGTTTAAGAATGTAGTAAGTATAGGCATATAGGAAGGAGGTAGCTGTATTCTGTATTAATATTCCTTTCTGCTCAGCTCAGTCTCTATTTCTCATCCTTAAACTGTGATTGGATTGGATGGCAATCTATTAGAGATGCAGGTAGGTAGGTTGGTAGGTTTATTAAGAAAGGGCAATAAATGCAGATGTAGTGCATGAATCCTATTTCGGAACGCAGAAATAGTTTACGATGACAATGGCCGTTGTGTTGCTGTGAATTTGTTTGATTTCGTGCCGATCTTATCTGGATAGCCCCGCGGAGATTGATAGAGAATGAGAAATGGCAAATTGGAATAGAATTCGACGGCAATGAATAGCAGTAATAATATATTCAGAGTAAATTTTAGATATCGTTCAGCAAGAAGTTAGTGTTCCAAGGAATAACGTTTAAAGTCGGTCGGAATTGTATTTGACAGTCGATTGAATAGAGAGATAATGAGAAGAGGATAGAAAGATGTCAAGAATATCAAAAGCCCTACTGAATAGAGTTTATAAGCATAATTTTACAGAGAGACAGAAAAGATTAATAAATTGAAGAGCAGTCGTTCAACTTTTCATTCCGGTTGACTCTCTTATTACCATTTAAGGTATTATTTCCCCTTGATCGTTTTGAACTTGGTAATTTGTCATAAATACAAGAAGGTAATCCGTAAAGGAATAGGAAAACCATACCCCCTTGTTGATTTATGATTTACCTGAACACAATTTGAAAGTGGTTGGTAACTCCCAAACTCTCAATGCAATAACTAACTTGGCAGGCTATGTAATTTTTTCAGGATTGTTTATCGTTGGAGGCAGGATCAGGAGCTTGACGTTGTAGGGAAGCCAAATAGCCAAGTCGAAATCATTTTAGGTTACGGTCCTGTGGTGTCTAATGGAGTGAAAACGTCTTGTTTTTAAGGTGTATTACGACACGACGGTCTTTCATTGTCATTAAAGCGCCGTTATCGTCTGCGTTGAATTTTATTGCTGAGAGGATGAAAAGGATGAAAAGAATTGTAATTAAAGGGTTTATCTTTTATGATTTTTGCCCGAGTCCTCTTTCCACAAATGGTGGCTAAAAGTCTCAATAAGAACGCTTGTGTTACTTGCAACCAAACTTAAGTGGATTTGGAATTGAATTTTCCGTCTGAACTGAAAGCTTTATAATTTTGTTTTAAAACAGAACCTGCCACCCCGTTTCCTTCCTTGCCGTTGTATTCTTGCTTGACGCTCGTTGTTCCCTTTTACCACGTTTCATTTGATGGTTGTCATGTCATGTCATGAAAACCCGCTTTGCATATTTAGAGGCACTGAGAGAGCGTAATAAGTCTAACAAATATGCCCAACTTCATTGCAGCAGTAATAGTTAATGATTAATTTTTTGTACCCTTTTCTTTCTGAATAGCAAAACCATACATCCCAACAACAGAACCAGCAACAGTGGGGCAACATGGATAACGAAGACGGTGGAGGGCGTCGTAAAAGGTGAGCTGATCTCATAATTCCTTCATGTTACAGACTTCCCTTTCCGCTTAATTATTAACGAACGGGTTGACTGAAACTTTGTCATTAAAAAGAGGAGTAAAATTTTAACAAGTGTACGGCATAAAAGTCGGCTCTGCTCCTGGTCTCTCCTCTAGCAAAGAAAGCGTATGAGAGAGAGAGTGGAAGGGAGAAAGGTTTAGAACATAAAATGCGCATATAAAAGAGGCTTTAATATCCTCTTTGGAGTCTCATCTTCCGCCGTCGTCTTCGGCTAAATTCCCATTCTTGTGCTAATGAATGTAAGGAGAGGATTCTGCTGGAAAAGAGGAAGAACTGGAATGTCAAAGGAGACAATATAAATACGAGATTTGCTGGGGGTTGTAGACAAAATGAGAGGCTCTGCACATATTCCCTTGATTTGAGAAAGTGTGACAGGGTGAGTGAGTGAGAATCGGTGAATAGATGAAATAAAACGGCTGTTCAGGAGTCACTTATTCTACTTGATGCCTGGGTATATGAGAGAGAGGAGAGGGAAAGCAATCCGATATTGGTTAGCTTGGCAGGTCGTCTTCTCTTTTATTGTGGCACGAAATTTCGGGACAGGCAATTTGTAAAGCTGTGAGGTCGCAAATTAAATTTTCCGTCGAGCTGATTACATCGGATGTTGCGTCTAAAAGCTCTCTCCCTCAGCTCTAGTCTTGTTTGCCATGCCACCGATTCACCTACAACAAGCTGGGTGCTTGAGCCAATTCAGCAGTGGCATATTTTCCCTTTTACTGCCATTTATAGTAGCATGTAAGTGTATAGGGCCATATCTCATGCCCAGTTGATAAGTAGGGAAGAAGTAATATATAAAAGGTAGTACATAAATGCCATACCACAAGGGAATGATTGGGAGTTGGACGGTGTGGAAAATGGGGAGAGTGTTCCTGAAAGCAGGAGAAAGCTTATGAGAGATTGCGGAGGTAAGAGAGATGGAGAAATATATTATATTAGACAGCCGTAGGGAGGAAAGTACGTAAACTTGGTATTAAAGTAGTTTAGTTATATACTCTGCCTTGTTTGTAGATTACATACTGTTCCAGACGATGTTGGTTTATATGCATTCGGGCAGATTCATATTCACACTCTGGAGAACTATTAAGTAGAAGTCGTCGGGATTCCCTGTGCCACGAACCACATTATTATTATGTGGAGGAATAGAGCGGGGCACACAGGTTGTGCATGAATATCAGTGGCAGAGAAAGTCTCTTTAGCGTAGGGAGCTGGTAGTAGTAGTGTGTCGGTGGGTCCGTTATTGGCCAAGATGGATGACACGTCCCCACTGTTAGCGTTCTGTGTCTGACTAGAAATGCAGAGATCTGTGTGGAATTTTTATTCTGGATTTCCCAAATGTCCATATATACTTATATAGAGAAAGTGTGCTTTTTCCTACTCAAACGCTCACCCTTTCCTATCTATAGGTTTGTGCATTTAGTAAAAGGGAGTTCTGTGAATGAGAGAGGGAAAGAGACTGACTGAACAGTCAACGTAGCATAACTAGCCATTACAATTCAAACGTGGTCTGGAATTTTTATGCTGGAGAAAGGACCATTACGGTTGTCCCGTGTATGTTTGGTAAGGAGAATTGTGAAATCCTGTCATTTTGTCAACTAGAGGGTCTCATTAAATCTGTGCTAAATGGTCCTTATAGGGTTAGACTCGTTTTTCTTGGCCGGATTATGTTCCCATGTATAATGTGGGGAGGAAGTTGAATTGCGGATGCAGAGGAAGTTATGATGGTTATTAAGTAAGAATTAGATAGTGCCTTACTTGGCGTATGCATGAAAATCGTGAAATTTTGTCTATGATCTTGGATCTCGACTGTTCAAGACGTTTTTAGTCGTAATGGGAGTTTCATAAGTTTTTCCGATAAGACCCCAGCCACGACGCTATGTAGAAAGGAAGATTCCAGAAGAGATAGAGAGAATAGGGAACTATATGGCATCAAAAATCAAAAGAATGGTCCGGGTCTAAGGAAAGGGTTTTCTGTAATAGTATGAAAGAATTTGGTCATCTTGGAATTCCTCCTTAGGATTCCTTTGAAGCAGGAGATTTGTTGGATTATTGGAATTTATTGTGACTTTTCCTCAGCCTGACTTTTGTGTTTGATGTGGGAAAAGTCCAGTAACGAGAAGAGGAAGTAGCCAAAGGGGGGAAACTGTTTCACTGAATTGTCCAATAAATATATTTTTGATTTCAATCCCACTGTCTGACTGAGCTAGTCTTTCTTTCCTCCTCTAACTCGTGTAATTTAATACTTGGGATCTGGAGGTGGAGAGTTGAAACGTTGAAAGTGAGCCCTTTTGCCTTTTGTCCCACTTGAGGAAAAGTAAATAGTGAAATCGTGGAAGGGAAAAGAAGACAGGTTGTGCAGTTGTGTTTGAAATTGAAGTAGTGCAGTTGATTCGATGGTGGACATGTAGGACAGGGAAGGACGTTGAATTGGATGTGCAGAAGTAAATCCCTCTGGGAAAGTTGTTTCAACTGGCAATGAGCCTTTGATGCCTTTCCCTTTCGTTGCTGCTGCTGGATTTCGTAGATTCATCGGATTCGGATAGCAGATTGGGAAGGCAGGACTGGATTGGTAATAATAATATGTAGGCAAGTGTGTGGTGTTGGAGTATAGGTTGTCCAACCGTTGTTTTGCTGGGAGTCAGGACGTAGGACGAGAAGAGAGATTTGGGATTGGAAGAAGGGAGAAGGATTTTGGACAAGTGATGGTGAATGTGATGTGATCCTTTGGTCTTTGACTGACTCGAAATCCAAACTGAACTATTTTGTTCTTTTTATATATCCCTACGTAATCCCATGAGATGATTCTTGGAACTACTCGTTTAGTATTTTAAGCCTGAAATTGTCCACATTCAGATCTAAGCCGGTTTCATCCCAAAAATCATTTTTGTCTCTGGGGACAATACCATTTCTTTTGATGATGATGATGATCTCTCGACCGTTTCTCATCCGCTCGCTCTAGCCCCGTAGCAATGGGAGTGATGTTAAACGGAATATGTACAAGTATGAATAGGCTAGGAATCGTACCATATATGCTTATATAGTTATGTAGGTATTAAGTTGCCAGGATGAGTGTTATTAGTGTTATTTCCAGAATCCTCTCTCTCTACTTTCTCCCTGACGTTGCTCTCCATATTTCCTCATGAAATCCGGCTTTCTTTTAAACTCTGGGTTTTTTGAATAATTTTGTATTTATTTGGTCTTACCGTCAAAGTAGGAGAGTGGGATATAAATGAGGAAACTTTGCTGAGGCAGAGGCATTCGTAAGCTCGTTGGTAAAAAGGAGCGAGAGAGGATGAAAGGGCCGTTTGCAATTTACATAATGAATCCACGGAGATATAGTAAAACCTCTAAATGTCTAAAGCCCCCCTCTAACCTAACCTCTTCTGCTGAGAATAACCCTGGATGTCTTATTTCTGTTTTTCAGGGAGGAATCCGAGAGGGTCAACCACATCTTGTTGTGTACCATACTTAATCCAATGTACCCCATTACCACCGTAAGTTGTTATTTTATTCTAATTCGTATTTAAGTATTTAAAAGCGCAGTAGTGGAGGGTAAATTCCACCAAATCGGCTTGACGGAGTGACGGGAAAGAAGGGCTATGTTTTTATATCCCATGCGGCATGCGTTGATTTTCTGGCAGAAAGCCTCGAGCCGCCGAGGAAATGGATTATTTTATAAACATTTCTTTGTTTGTTAAATCTAATGGATTTTTGAAAGTTTATCACTCACTTACAGGGACGTTAGTCATATGTCAGGGTGAAAATGATTGATCCCTTGTTTACATTATAAGGGAAAATTGATGGTGCGTTGTAAGGCAACCGATTTTGGAATTTCAGATCCTTCTAACGCGAGACTTTTTTTTAACATTTTTACAGGATGTGCTGCACACGATTTGCTCTCCTCATGGCCAAGTGCTCCGGATCGTTGTCTTCAAGAAGCATGGCGTCCAAGCCATGGTTGAATATCCTTTTCATACACAAAACACAAAAACTATTAATTTTATAAATAGTTAAGTCGATTCAATGTAGATCGTATTAGGAAAGGGATTAAGAAATAGGCTAGCTTGATTTTAGGTAGGTCTTCGGAAGTCTAAAGAAGAAAGTTATTACTCTAGCCGTTAACGATCATTATGCATACCTAAGTAAATTGGTAGGAAGGAGGACGGAAGTTGGTAAATGTAAAATAGAATTTTGCTCGTAAGGTTTTATTATTATGAGAAAGTTGGTGGATGGTACGAAGTTGAGCTATGGCAGACAATGTGGGATTTTCTTCAATGTCGGAATCTTTCCTAAAGAGAGGTTTTTGATTGTGAAGAACTTTCCTTTTAAAGCTGTAGTGCAGTCCTTGTCCTTTCCCTCTCCTCTTCTTCTAGCACAGCAGATGCTACTAATTTTCTAATCAGTTCATGTTTATCGCAAAACTTCAGTTGCTAGCCATCCATCCATCCCCGAGATTAGTTTCTTCTTCTGTGATGCTTTCTCTCTAATGATCCTATTCCATCGTATCCTTGAACAACAAAACCCAACAGGCATCTTCCTCAGAATCCAGACTGTCATTCCATAAAAATCTCTTCTCTATTGTTCGATATTTCCCTTGACACAGATGGTCTGAGATTTCCCTAGGATGAGACAACAACCGAATGCTATTACAGCGTGACTCGGTCCCCTGTGTAATAGTTCTAAATAGGAGTGTAATGTGCAAGCAGTCGTGGGACACAGCATTTCATTTTTTCTAGAAAGGAAATAAAAATTGTTCGCCGTTTGGTAGGGTAGTAAGAATGTGGTATTATTATCCTAAATTACATAGAAACATTTAGATAGATATAGGCATAGGATTGATATATGCTTAGATAGTTGTGATCTGGTAATGTCTATTTTGGTATCGAAATGGAATTCTGATTATATTGGAGGAATGATAGGCATCTTTTAAAGACATATATTTCCTTAACTGATGCTCACGTTTGATAGTATTGAATCAGCTAAAAGAGCGAAGGAGGGCCTCCACGGTGCGGATATATATTCAGGCTGCTGTACTCTCAAAATCGATTTTGCCAAGGTAAGTGGATTTAAATCATTTTAGTTTTTTTTCTTCCTCTTCTCCTCTACGAAATTTAATCATAAAATGGAGATAAATCTGGGGAGAGGGATGTAATTTTTGCTGATGGGAGAAAGTAGTCTTCTATTAGATTAGAGGTCTGCTGGGTATAAACGTATATATATATATATGAAAATAAAAGGGGCCCGTGGTGGTTTGCTTTAAACGTGGTTGAGAGCATCTCTACTCATGTTTTTGCCGTTTAATAAAACCGTATATACTTTTCCTCGAGGGCGATATTTTGGAATGAAATGAATCCGGTGTGTGCTACTAAATTAATTCGGTGGGGGTAATTATGGCCTTGGTTACCTCCACTCCCGAGAGTTGGTAAAAGTTTATTAAATTACGGGATGAATTATTTGCTTTCGCAAGCCATGAAGTTTCTGCAGGTCAGGGGGTGTCACAGTCACAGCAGATTCTATAGGAGCCTGCTTTACGTGATTTGATTACTCCTTGGTTATTTCAGCAAAGTTGCGAAAGCTGGTAAAGATCCTGTCTGTCCTGCCTCTCTGCATGATTTTATTATTCCTTGTTAAGAAAGTAACAGGAATTGCATTTAACTTGCCATCCGTAAATCAGTATTGATGGGAAAGGGCCTTTCTACTTATTTGAATAATTGTCCTCCGGGAGTTTGAGTATTCTTGGGTAGTTCCGTAGATAAATAACGCACGAAGTAATTTGAGTTAGAATAAAGAGAGGCGGAGACGGGCGAGGAGATGCTGTTGTGATGTGAATAAAATCTGGTAGCAATGAATAAATAGTGTTAGGAAGGCGTGGAATTTGTGCAAACGAACCAAATGAACAAATGAATTCCTCGTCTGGTTTGTTTTAGTTTGCTTGGCAGTTTAAGGATCCCAAGCCACTGGTTTTCTTCATTCTATATCTCATTTCATCCACTCCAAAATTTAATTAGTTTTGAGCACAGTGGTAAAATACATCTCGAGGAGATTGACGTTCTGAGGTTTTGAGAACTACCCAATGTTGACTCGACTTTTGCTATTTTCCTTTCTCATATATAGTGTGATAGTGTCTATATATATATATACAACTGCAGAAGGAAAAAGTCAAGTATGCGTCTTACCATTTTTGGAGGCCTGACTGAGTTGAAATTAAATAACTTTGGCCCGTGAACTCTGAAGAGGTATCGTTTGTTAGAATCTCCAAATTCATGACGTTAGTAGGTTTGAAATATGATATTTCTTAGCACAAGTTGACAGCCAAGATGTTGAAGGACAGGGCTGAACCGTTACTATTCTTTATCCTCCACCTTAGCACATTTTCATAGTTCATATCATATCCGGGTTGAATGGGAATTGTCAAAACTGGCTGTTACTATGCATAGGTTTGCATATCCTCTTCTATTATACCGTCGTATAATAGTTTATTTGTACTAACTGCGGTGTAACGATTATCGAGATGATGATTATTATCATAGACGGTAGTCTTAGACTTCGATCTGTCAACCTCCCGGACCGGTGGGTGTAACCGAATACGAAACATTGTATATATCTGAAGACAGGATTTTAAAGCACTGACATCAAAGTCAAATCAGTCGAGTCCTGAAATCCTTCCAGACGTTTTCCTATACGGCTTTTGTGCAAATTGAAGCGGAGAAGGCTTGAATATTGAAACCTGAAATGAAGATCCCGTGATGAGTAAAACAAACAAAGACGTCCTGTAGGGTTTACAGCCATTAAAAGGCATCTTATGTCATACTGCTCTAATGAGGACTGACATAAAGCGAGAAATTTAGAGAAATGCTTTTATTCCAGACACTTCACGTCATCTCAATGTCGTCCTTATTAAACAGGCTCAGTCCCCCGACTGCCTCTTACCAAAGTTCTTGAGAAGGAAACGAAAGGATATTATTTACTGGAGATGAGATCCTGGAGATTTCTATTCCCTCTCCTCGTTCCTCCAGTAAAAAAAAAATGCATTATATAGAGTTGGAATTATAAAAAGGGCAAAGGTAAGCCTGCCCCTAAGGACACTCCATTTATGCATTAGATATTAGACTTTTCTCCTTATGGATGGCTGGGTTACTTCGTTTAATCGGCTCGGCAGATTCATCTCTTATCATCCCTCTAAATGGAACTCCTATACTTACTGTATCCTGCGACGGTGACCCTAAGAAACTGGAAGATTTGGAAGAAGGATGTCGACTCTGCTACTTTACATGATTACATTTATAAATTCCTTTTTGGAGAAAGCAAACATATGCTTTCTCCACTCTCAACGAATAGCCTATAGCTTGGACTGGTCTTGGGAATGGGGGGTTTGGGCCCTCTTTCTCTGAGATTTTATTTTATTTTTGAATTAAATACGGGAGAGAGGGAAGTATTTATTTATCTGTGAAGAAATGGTAGGGAAAGCAGGAACGAATTTATATTTGCACGGCTTCCTCTGATAGAGAAGCCCTTCAAAGGCTTCGTAGGAGAAAGGGACTATTGTTAAACGAATGGTAAATCCTGATGCTCAATTTAGTCTATATACAAGAGTCCATGTTCCTGGGATCCTGTAGGGCCTGACTTGACGTAGCGGAGCTACTAAATCTCCTCTGCTGGGGATGAGAGAGGTTCAGTCCTAATTTTTCTGACAAGCGGGATTTATTTTCTGCCGAGGCTCTGATAATAATGCGATTTCTAATTCATAATGCGAAATGGTTCCTCTGTGTGATTATGATTTGTGAATCGGAGCAGAGACCGGGACTGGGAGGGCAAATCCCCTTATTATGATCCCATAAAGGAGAAAGGAGATACAGATAAATTATAATAAAATAACTCCATGGGTATTTATCGGTTAAATCTCGTTAAATTCTATAGCCCTCCCTAATATCCCCCGGCCTTTTCTCTACAGTTTCAAAACTTTGTGCCTATAATAGTTTGGCTAATAATAATATTATTAGACAACGACGACCCACCCACCCAACGACAACGACCCAACTGCGTCCATAGCCTAGCTGATTTAGTTAGACTTTTTAGGTGTCCCAAACAGCGTGCCTGTCTCATGAGAAGGACATAATAGTAATACCATAATTCCACCAGTGATGGTGATGGTAATAATGGCTTGTCTGGCACGGCTTGGCTACTGAATGAAGGGTGAACTTGACATGAACTGACTCACGTATATAAAAATGAAGATGCATATAAATATATGCTGTGGACACGGGAGAGACTTTGTCAGATGCAATCGGATCCATGTTCATTCTTATACAGATCCCGGGCGGGGATGATTTATGCCTGCGCTTTCTATATTTTTAATATTGGCTTGACTTGGCAAGCTGAGGATAGACGGGGTCATAGGCACTCCCCTCTAAACTATAAGTTTTAAAGGGAAGGAACGAGATTTGAAGGAATATTCAGTGAAAGGACTTTTGTCGTCTGTCCATTTGTTATTCTGGAGAGGATATGAGATTTGGATCGGGTCTTGAGCAGTTGTAATGAAAGGGTCACAGCAGACGGAGATGAGATTTCTTGCGAGGAATTTTTTACTCTTTTCCTTTCCAACTCGAAATCTGTTCCCAAAGATCGAGATGTGTAGGATTGGATGGGGAAAGTTTATACATGGGAGAATGAAAAGTGAGAGAGTCAGAGGGTGTGTGAAAGTGGATCGGGCATATGGATAATATGAATGAATGGTGGAGGAGAGAAGGGAAATATTTGATATGAAATGGCATAAATCTGAAGAGTAAAGTCAGAGATTGGAGAGAGGTATTGGAGATATTGGCACTGGGTCTGGAAGTGGTGGTGGTTTGGTTGGGGATGGAATAATATAGGATTTGAAGGACTTGGATTTTGTTGGATCTGATGGTGGTGGAAATTTCTATTAGAGAACCAGCATCAAAATATCAAACAGGAGTTTTTGGAGAGAGATATTTGGACAGGAGCACATCTGTGTAACATTATACATCCTGGAAATCTCTCTGGAAGAGAGGGACTGGGATATCTATGTGCCCTTCCGCCCCGAAAAATCAATACCCGCCTGCTCCCAACTTGGCTACACTCTACACTCTACCCGTTCTCCGCTAACTCTCCCCGCGTATGAGCCCATTCGGGTCGACTCTGATCCGAAAAGGTGGTTCCCCTGTATCTACTAGTAGGAGCAGCAGTACTGTACAGTGTACAGGCTGTGCTATCCCTTTTTAGCTTCTTATGATGAAACTGCACTTACATCTCTATACTCCACGATATCTCTCTCTCCCCCTCTTTCTCCATCAGCTCTTTTCTCCCTGCAGAAGGAATGGGAAATAGTTTGCTTATACAAACGGAATCATATAATATTATATATAGAATTATAGGTTATTATGTGTCTGAAATATATATTGTAGTGCAAGGAATTCTTCTCCGTGTGTATTCATCCATCTCATCTTCTCCACCTCCTCCCTATCAGCCTGCCTCTGAAGAAATGTCAGTCTCATCTCATCTTCTTCTCTATTCTTGATGCTCCTTTCTCCTCCTTCAGTTCCCTTCAGACTCAAGTCCTTTTTAATGTTAAAAGTAGGAACGGGATTGTTGAATCATGTTTTTTGTCTCTAGAAATCTGGAATAGGGAGGAACATGTGTGGTGGTGGTGGTGGATGGTGGTATATTTTGGTTCCTGCGGCTGGATAATATGTACGGGATGATGGTGATGTGATGATGATCATGATGATGATAGGGTTAGAGGGATACATCGCGCTGTATTCTGGGCTTGTGATATTATTATGAGAGATGATGATAGCGGAATATATTTTCCCTATCCGAGCGGTTGGTATGATGAAGAGGAAGATGAAGAGATGGAACGGAAAGACAAGAGAGAGAGGGACGCATGACCTTTCTCTCTCCGGCCTTTCTCCCAATGGATCTGGAATAAGTTACTCTTCTCTGTCTGTTGTCTCTCCGAAATGAAGGCTTTACTTTCATTACGATCGGATATTGAAGGGTGTCCTCCTCCGGTTGGGTTCGTTTTGACTATAAATCAGGGACTGCTCCATCCTGTCCCGCCTGACTCCTAATGATTTCCTCGTCAATCAAAAAATAGAGTAATTCATTTCACCCTTTTCTTCCGAGCTCTTGTAACCTCTATTTTATGGCTCTCGCTCCTTCCGCTTCCCGTCTCTGATTCTGAGAAGAAGGAAGTGTGTGTGAGAGAGAGCTCTGTTTAATATATTAGTATTTGGAGGAAAGATATTTGTTTGCGTGTCGGGATGGAAAAAGTACACGTAAAAGAATGGGAAAGTGAGAGAAAGGGAGGGAGGCAGGATATCTTTTATTGTTATTCTTCTTCTGGTATTGAGGAGAAAGGGCAGGAACCAGCTGTGGTTTGTTGAGGTTCTGACCTCATGTACATGCCTGACCAAATTCCTAATGAGCCTTTTCCCATGAATCCCATTAATAATCTGGAACGGGGAATGATGGTGAAGGGCGAAGGGAGTGAAAGGGAATCAAGAAACAGAGGTCCTGGCTGCCAGTCCAGGATTCTTTTGCAGAAAACAGAAGTTAACTGCTTTCTCTTCAGAAAAAAGAAACAAAGCTGAGGAAAGCAACAAGAGTCAAATTGGAATTAGAGCCTGTATTCTCTGCAGAAGGTTAATAGGGAAGGAAAGGGAGTATTTTGTAGAGGAGAAGGAAGTCGTAAAGTAAGTAAGGAAGGAAAGGTAATATGAATTGATTAGCTGCAAAAATAAAAGAAAAACCGTGTAGTAGGAGAAAGATAAAGGGAAAGGGTTCTAATAGCCCTACCTACCTACCTACAACCTACGTAATACCTAAGATTGTTAGTTACATAAGATGGGAGACGTCGAAGGCGAAGGCGGGCTCCCATGTTTGTTATCGGATTTTGGGAAGGAACAGGTGTAGTAGGATGGAAATTAATGCCTTGACAAAGTTGGAAAGATTAAGGAAGCCAAGTTTATCGATTACTTGACATCAGATTATAGAGAATGTTGAGTTGAGAGGTATATAAGCTAGAAGTCCGCTCTTAACTTGTAATAGTGATGGGAGTTTAGCAGGTAGGGAGGAGGGACAGAGTCCTAGGCGACATTCTGAGGAGAAACTATTAAGGAAAGCTTTAGCATTAGCTATACTAAACTGCTAGTCTGTCTTAACTATACCTAGGAATCCACCTATTGATGGGTTATAGTCATTAGGGTTGTTCAGAGATGTGTTGTAAGCTTGTCGGGATTGCGTAGGTATTGATGGTGGTTGAGCGTTTTGGTGGTGGTCTGGCAGTGGTGGTGGTGGTGGTGGTGGGAGGAGGATATACGAATAGGACAGAGTAAGTTTAAGGAAAGAGCTTCTGCTCTGGAGATTGAGTAGCGACACGGGAGAAAGTAAAACTCTCTCGTCTTAAGCGCCTTTCCCCTCCTCTCCCAGTCAGTCTCTCAAGTAATAAGTCTATCACTTTCTCCTCCATGATCTTCTTCCCGAAAAACTTCTCAAAGAGAAGCCGACGGGGCCCAAACTACAAGACGGTGGATTCTCCGGCATTGTGTGTTGTATAGTTTGTAGTCGGAGCAATCCATGTTTCGACAATAGTGTGGAAGCAGTGGGTGTTGGAGTAGGATGCTTGGATCTATATGTATATTAGCATTAGAGTCTTGTATGCTTTCTCTCCTTCTTGACTCCCTGTCACGTCTTAATAGCTCCAACCTTCCAATCCACACATGACTCCTTTTGATGTCTCTCTGAGGAAAGGAGCTCCGACTCGGAATTCGGCATGATTAAATTGAAATTGTGTGGACGGACTGAGTGACTGACGAGAGCTAGGAGGCCGATTTCATTACTATTGCAGTAGTGGGTAGTGTTGACTCTTGGAAGGATAAAAATGTTATGTTCTGTCTTGGAATTATGTTACGGGCTGCAGGCTGTATTAAAAATGTATCGCGGTATAATTTTATTTAGCCCTTTGGGGCCACTGAAATGAGAGAAATTTGCAAACTCGCTAGGGTCGTTTGAACGCAACATTTTGACCACTCTTTGTAATCTAGTTCCCTACGCGGATCGGATAGTTTTGCTATCTTAGATTATCAGATCAACCAATCGTATTAGCTTTATTTGAGTATGCAGAGATAAGAAGATGAAGATATGAATTTTAGCTTTAAGGTCAATTTAACGACGTTTATTGGCTTCACGTACTGATTTTACAGGATTAACTGATTTTCTAGTATGGACGAGGTTGATTAGATTATTAGATTACATTGAGAAAGATTCCTTGGTCGATTTGGAATGAACTATATGCCATTACTAAATGGACTTTTTTAATATGACCTGTAACACATATATATTGAGGAGAGAGGGCTGTAATTTTAAGTGTAGCAGGTAGGACCGGGACAGCACCACCGGGTAAGGATCCGCTATCCGAACTTCCTAGTAGATGTACAATGTTAGATTATAAATGCCCTCGAGGAAGTAAGTGAGTTGGAACTACACGACGGGTTGGAAATAGTATTAAATGCAGAATGTATGCTCAGACACCAGGAGAGAATGATGTTATCTCCTTCCTATTTCTTAATGTGTTTTCTTGCCTCATCGACAAGGAAAAATGGATTGCTTTTACTCCGAAGGCCGGGCTTTCTTTTGGGTGTCACGGTTTTCTGGATGATTGGGAATGATTTTTTTGTTGCCTCACTCGTGTTGTTGTACAAGGGGTAAAGATAATCCATAACATACATGGGGAGAAGGTAAATAATATTAGTTTTTTTTTCTAAAGAGGAGAAGAGAAAGAAGACTTTTGTAAGGGGGAAATAAGGTTGTCGGGATCTGGATGGATGTGTTATATGAGTATCTATCTGGATCTAAGAATGAAATATGTCATGAATGTCGGATGATGCTCATAAGTTTTTTCTCTCTGATTTGCAGCCATCAAAGCTAAACGTGTACAAGAATGATAACGAGAGCTGGGACTACACGAATCCGAACTTGGGTAAGTTTTTCATCATTTTTGTTATTATATGATTGCTATCTCCATTCCTCGTTCTTCATCTTTGCAGAATTTTGGATGTTGTAAGTTGTAATTCAATATACAAACTATCGTTATTGAAATAGGTCCCTATTTGGAGTTATTTCAAAATCCGCAGTTTGATGAAGAAATTTTCGTTAGAAAATTATGCATTTCTACGTATGATTTGTAATTTCTTACAAAACTTTGTCTTAAACACATGAAATTATAAAAATAAAATTATATATTCTATTGGCAAATGTAATGCAAATGTTTACAAAAGGCAAAGGGTTAATGTATCGTGGTAGACTTCGATTGAGTTCTTTTGGTCGTCTGTATTTGTTAATTGTTTGCGTGGCTTATTTCGAGAAGAGTCATTTCACGAAAGGAATAAATGTATTTTAAGGGAGCTTATTTAAGTGAATCCGGTAGAGACAGATAATGTATATAGCGAGGAAATGGTAGATGGATATGAATGAATGTGAAATGTGATTTCCTGCCTGTTATTCTTCCACGAGTCGTCGGAACTAATTAGAATTGATCCCCTTTTGTGAGAGGAATTCCGGGAGCGAGTCCAGGGTCTTAAAATAACTTGTCTATTGTCGTCGTAGTCGAAGTAGGTATAAAATCCACGGTTCTGAAGACGAAACTCTCGAAAATGTGAGTCATACTGATGATATAAAAGAGAGGATTGATTAATAACGTGATAGAAGGTCTCATTTCCTTTTTTCCCTAGATTACGGGGAAATTATTCCTTAACCGTTCCTCGGCTTACTCGAGATTAGATTGTAATAATAGTATAAGTCTCTGAGGGTGCGGAATGGTGGTAAGAAAGGGATGGTTTGTAGTTAAGTTGGTTTTTGAGAAAGACGTTTCTCGCTTTCTGTGGCAGATAGATATGCAAATTGAGTAAGTAAAATCCATTTGAATCCTAACTCCCTGGAGAGATTAGAAGGGAAAGAGAAGGTGCTTTATGTCTGTCTGGTGATGGAATATACAGTGGAAAGTTGCATTAGTCCGTGTGTATGTGTATTACGCGATGATTGTATAATATGTAGATATAGAAATGCATATATTTCGCTCTTCCACTATGTGGATTGGATTGAATGCCTTCTGTCGTATCGATCTGTAAAATCTGAAGTGTATTTGTGATGCTATATAATATATCATGCTTCTCTGCTCCTCTCTCGATTCCAATTCATACATTGTTCTGCATATTGTGCACTTATGGTTGACTAGGAATCCTGGGTTTTGTTTGGTGAAAGCAGGAGCAAGAGTTGTGGAAGTAAGTTTTGGAATTAATTAGAGTTGACTGGAGATGGTTTATAGGGTGTAGAGTGGCTGAAGGAAGAGCGTTGATGAAACATGTTTACAGATTTTACTTGTCTTCTGCTTTGAAACACAAGTTGAGTAAGTGGTGGTGGTGGGGTCTGAGGAAGGCAAAGCCAAAGGAGTCGAGGATTGTCGGATGGCTTTTGGTAAAGTATTATAAACTACTTCTACTAATACTAGTAGTAGTAGTAGTAGTAGGTAAATTATAAATGTTTCTCAGGTCGCTGCCGTGAAGCTTATCCCCAGAAATAAATTATTAGGTGGGGGAGACGAGCTGCGGGCGACTTATAATTCTTAAATGTCACAATATGTCACCTAGCCTCAAAGAGAAGTGTAAATCCCTGCTTATGGATCGGGAGTCGGATACTTAATAATAACGGGCCGGGTTGGATTTTTCTAATGTATATTATTAACACATTTGAAGTTGGAAGGTTTGAACCGTTGGAACACAGCCTCTTCAAAACATTGTCATACAGCGCATTCAGTCTAACGATATTCCGTTCCGTGTACAAAGGACGGGAAAGAAGAGGCGGAAAGACAAGTGCCAAGAAACTTAGAGGCCGATTGAGTTTTATGTGGAGCATTTTATGTAAATGGTTAATTAGCTCGAGCGGATCTTTGGGTGACGATAGATTTTTGTGGAATCGGTATCTGCCTGACTCTGTTTACACACCCGTCCTTAAATGTATCTGGGAAAGGAGTCAAGCGGTTTCGTAAAGGATTTTTCTAATGCTTTTACGACCGGCTGTGTATTTCAACAGAGCTTTTGTATTTATGGGCTATGAATGAATAGGCCTGGGTGATTTTCTGGTGCACTTGCTGCTAATTACTTCTAAGTAATTCCTCTATGGAGGTCCTTTAGATCCCCGTTATATAACTACTGTAGCACGAGGCAGAGAGAGAAAGATGAAATGAATGGGCACAGGGGCGGTAGGGCCCGTTTGTTCTTTTCACAGAGTGTTCAAAGCCATTAAAGTGATTTAAGAGAGATTCATGTCATGGAAGGACTCCTACTACTATTTTAAAAGGGAGTAAAAGGACTCCGAGGTATGGCAACAAAGTCGAACAAAACAGGGTCTCCTTGTTTAAATCTATGTCTTTTGCTCTCGGGCCGGAGCCTTTAGTGGAGAGTAGAGGTTTATCGCGAAATTAGTAATTAGTGTCCTCTTAAATGGTAGCCTCCTTCGTAATTTCCCCAAAGGGTGGACCTCTTCAGAAAACGATTCATTGCAGGCAATTTCCATATTCTATAGGTTCTAGGTACACGATCAGGCATTATGGAGACTAGAGGTGGAAGTGGCTACCCTAATATATATAATAAAATAACAGGGAGAGCTGTAAATTGAAATCGCCTTTCTATAGAATAGAACCGTCTTCTTAGAAAGAGTTATTCATGAAAGGAAGTAAAATATTTTATGTATTTTGTTAGGGAAAGAGTCTGCAGCGAGTTCAAAGCAAGTCATCATCAGTTCTTTTGAATTTGTTCCTCTAGTCCGGGTAGTAGATAGAGGACTGGTTTGAAGTGTATCGGAAGGAGTATCTCTTTGTACTATTACTGTAAAATGGATGTCATTTCCTACAGGCACTGTTCCCCGTGTTGTTCTCTCCTACCGTAAGCGTAATTTGAGCCCGAAATAGTCACACGTTACGTGGAAAAGACAAGGCGTGAATGCCGTAGATTATACAAAGGGATGAAAGGACGGGGAACAGAGATCCTGTCTCCGTCTATAATAGTAATCGGTTTTGTCTCTCTTTTATTCAATACTCTCTCGAATGCAAAATCCGATTCAAATCTCTCTTTCTCTCTCTTTATGGATGGAGGTGTGCTTGATATTAGTCTGTTCGTAAATTCATTTTGTTTGCTGTATTGTGGACGGATGTTCTTTTGATGCATAATCAGTATGATACGATCGTATTATTAAAAGGTGTCGGGTTTATTTATGAGCTCCGTTTTTGCTAAAGACGAAAGCCGAAATCTGTGGTTGTCATAAACTTTTAAAGGCACTGCACGATGCAAAGGAAAGGACCCACTCCCAGAAAAGTATATCAATTCATCATAAATTTCCTTCAATACTTCACCCCTCGCTCGCCTTCCATTCTTCTTCTTGACATGTACATAAATATGGCTTTAACGTGCCTGCATATTGCTCGTTATGTCATTATTATGTGTCGGGATTGTTTATTCGGATAGGGAGGAGAAAGTTATGCTTCTGTATGAAATATGAAGTGTGGAATTCCTTGTGGATAACGAGATACTGATACTCGCGTTACAGCTGCATCTGTGTGGTTAATTTTAGGCATTTTACAGGAATGGGTTTTTAAAATTCCGAAAACGGGCTTAGAAGGCTCCTGCACTTGTGTATTTTTAATCTGACTTGGAGTATTACGAAGTAATGGAAAGGGATGGAGACGCAGAGGTTCAAAAATAAATCTCAGGAACATTCTAACCCGTAACTAAACCGTCATTGTTTTCTGGGATTTTTTTCAGGTGTTTCCAAAGAAGGGAGGCCAGGACCGCTTCTGCAGGAACCTCGATTTGGCACCGCTCCTGTTCCATACCGTAAGTTCAGTCCTGATTGTTATTTTTTTTTCATTTTGTGACGATAATTTAGGCTGTAAGCGAGTGCCTTAATTTGCTTGTTGGGAGTTGTAGTAATGGGACTTGTTTTACGGGACGTGTAGCTCAGTAATAGTTATGTACTTCATGCATGCATATCCAATTATCTATTGATAGTGTAGACTAGGGCTCTGATAGTCTTTTTGAAGAGACGTTGTTAACGTTAGCAGAGTTTGAGAGAGATGTAGAAATAAGTAGAAAGTAGAGTGTTAAAATTGCATTGGGTTCGTGACTCGGTCAGGGTGATTGTGGTGATGTGAATGCGACAAACTCGAGAGACAAAATGCAGGGGATTTTTGTAAGACAGTGATTTACTGCCGATTGTGTTTCTGGCATTGTTGGGAGCAGAGTGAATTTTTTTTACTCCGAGAGTTAAATAGAGAAGTTGAGAACTCTTTTAATGTCTCGCTTGGATGGCAAGAGAGTTGAGGGGAAATTTCTCATGAAATGAAGTCTAATTTAACTGGTGATTTTACCTAAAAACTGTCTTTTAGCATTCGAATTGTTGTCATTGTGTGGCAAAGATTTTAAAGGACCTTTTGTATTGCATAGACCTGTCTGAAACGTAAAGAGTCCATATCTTCTGGGTGGTTACAAAGTGTATTTGTATAGGTTTCGCATGGTTTCGCCAAGATTTCGACATATTTAATAATACCTCTCTATCGGCCCGAATTTTTGAGAAAAACATTATTGTCGGTTCTAATGCAGTTGGCAGTCTGTATCCGTATTTATAGAGCGATAGAATGAGTAATGGTGTGTATATGGCACAATGTCTCTTTGGTTGATTGGATGTCACGCACATTTCTGTGACTGAGGCAAGGAAGGAGCATTTATTGGACATAGGATATTAATCATAAGTGACTATTCTGCTTTTGTCGTTTTTTGTAGGAATCACGTATTTGATTGCGAATACTTTTCTGGCATGATGTCTCTAGAAAGAGGGGATTAATTGGTTTATAGAAATGCGGACCCAACACGGTATTTCCCAATAAAAATGAGTCGGGTTTGGGATATGGCAGTCGGAGTGCAGGAATAATAAAATGATACGAAGTAGACAATTCATTTACGGGAAAAGGTTGATAAAACGATAAAAATAGGCTAAATGATAGGTGTGGGTCTCAAGCCGTTGTTTCGGTACTTCTATTCTTGCTGTTCTTTGGTAAACTATGTTATTATTGCAGAGCCTCCTGAGATCTTGGCAAACATCTGAATTTGAAATGCCTCTACTGTTCTTTGTCTCTTTTCATCTTCGCTTAAATATTCTTCTTCAGATATACTTATTAGTTAGTTTGTCTAGTCGGAAATTGTGGAGCTCTCGTTGTCAGCTATTTCTGTCATTCATGCTATATCCGTCTCTCAGTGGAAATGAAAATGAGAAGGAACTAACTGAAATGAAACTGAAGTAGTAAAAAAAATAGTTTGTTGTGTCGTCGTGAAACAAAAAGTTAAGGTTCCTCTATCAGTTAAAAGGAAGAAAGATTTGTGGCTTTTCCATTTGCCATGTTTTTAGAATACAATGTTAACGAAGTATATAGTATATGGATCGGGAATATGTCTATCACTTTGAAATCGGTATAGGTGTAGTAGTTAGAGCCGAAATTTTGCGACGGTTTTTCTCAAGTAATTTTGAGCGAGCGTGAAGGTATGCAAGGCAAGATCATCATCAGCTTCTCAATTCTGAGTTTCAATCTCAAGTTGGGACATCAGGGACCACTTAAAGTTTTATTTTTGGTACACGATAATAGTTTTGGGGAATGGAATTAGGAATACCAAATACGATGGAAAGAAATAGAAACCATTCTTTGATGCAAATGTCTTATTCGTAGTATTTGGGTATATACCTGTCAACCGTTTTTATAAAGGTACGAACTACGAACTATACTACATGTGTAGTTTTAATCTCTAAATTTCTCCACTCGCTTTTATTCTGAAAAACAACGGGTCTGGAACATAATCCACTTTAAGATGCTTATGGGAAATGCCAAAGAAAGAATGCGTGGAGTGGAGTTTCGGTCGATGTTCGCTAACAATCTCAGGATGGGATTTTTTTTATTACAAAGGAAAGGAACCGCAAGGGGAAGGAGTATATATATATGTACTTTCATGTTCATGAATTTCTTATTTGCGTCAAGACTTGTACGGTTAGAAACTAAGAACGTATCTATATATTCAGGATGATACGCCGGGACAAGTTTGTATGAGGTACAAAAGACCATTTCGGAATGAGCTGAGTGAGTTAGTTCAAATATTTATGGATGGAAAGTAAATTGATTTGTCTTGTAAGGGAATGTGGGCTCATGTGCCAGGAGAAATTATTTCTTGTGAGAATTTATGTTTCGAATGCTCTGAAAAAGAAAATTATTTGGATTTTAATGCAAAATGTACAGTGGAGCCGGATGCCTCCTGGGTCTTATTTCTAAAAAAGAAAATGCTGTAACTTCTTTTTAGGTGGAAGTGGGATGGGGACAATGGAACCATTGCGGGGACAAGTTCCGTTTACTAATGGTGGAGCATACGATCGTTACGAAAATGGTTATTCTAGGTCGCTTAATGGTGTTCCAGCGGGACCGGCACCTTATCATGATCAACCACCTTATGACCGTTATGCTACGGACAGGTGAGTACTTTTCCTAATAAGATCAGGGATAATGTTGATTTACTTCAGTCTTCGTCTTGGAATGGAGGTGGAGAATGGGGTTGTGCCGATGATGGTTTTTTACTTTAACGAATGACTTATGAAGGGCGTACGTGGGTGTTGGCCCTAAAGATGATTACCAGTATAGAAATGGACCGATCAGGTCGTCGCCTCCGGGACCTGGAGATATGGTGGTTTCAAGTGGCGGAGTGGGTGGACCAGGACGACCTATGCAGCAAGGAGCAGTTATGATGGTCTATGGACTGTGCAACGATAGAGTGAATTCTGAAAGACTATTCAATTTATTTTGTTTGTATGGAAATGTTGTTCGGGTAAGAGATCCTTTTGTTTTAAAACAAGTAGTTGATCGATGATAAAATATGATTAACAGGACTCGTTCCATCTTTTCTTAACTTCTCAGGTGAAATTTTTGAAGTCGAAGGAAGGTTGTGCAATGGTGCAAATGGGAGATGCTCTCTCTGTAGACCGGGCAATGTCCAATTTTAACAACACCTACATGTTTGGGGCAAAAGTACAACTAGGGTGAGTAAATACTTCATTCACAAGGTAGTAGTATCTTGTCTTGATAGATATCGTACGGGGAGTTTCGGAAGCGCTATCGAAACATTCGCACCGATTTCATATCGTCTCTGAAGTAGGGTATATGCTCCAAGAGTGCACAGATACGAGATACAGTTGACACATTATAGTTTTAAGATAGGAATACACAAGAGGTCAAATATTGTCGGGATCAATACATGACACGTTGGTCTTTTGGCCTTGCACAGATACTCGAAACAAGCATTCCTTAGCGATGTTCAGCAACCTCATACACTTCCGGATGGCAGCCCTTCTTTCAAAGACTTCATGGGTAACAAAAACAACCGATTTCTCAACCCCGAAATGGCTAGCAAAAACAGAATACAGCCACCCACCAAGGTAAATCATTCACTCTCACTTTAGTTCAACTACAATCACAGGCATCTCTATCCACAAATCCATTTATATACATCAATACATATACCCTCCCTACGAATGACATTCTTGAAGCTCTGCACTCAATCCCAATCTGTGACCCTACTCAGGACATGAAAATCCTTAAAATCTAATTCGAGTTGATAATTATCGTTTTGAATCGTTTTGACAGTAAGCCCGTCCGAATCCTGGACTCGCTTACTCTCGATGCAATATGAGCTCAAACGGTAAAACAAGAAAGTGGCAAAGATACGTCTGTGATTGTCCCCTGATTCCATTTGTTTAATTCTCTCTATTCCGCTTCTTAATTTCTTGTTTTAATTCATTCATTTTTATTTTTGTCAGACGCTACACTTTTTCAATACTCCTCCTAACATAGGAGAGAATGAAATGAGGGAAGTATTCCAAGATGCGGAAGCTCCGTCACCAAAAGCTATCAAGTTTTTCCAGTCGAAAAATAATAGTAAGGACAATTCAGACTAAATTTGTTCTATAGTAAGAAAATAGTATTTCGCCATGGATAATTTTAATTATAGGCGAAAGAAGTTCTTCCGGGCTGATTGAGTTTGATGCTCTCACCGAAGCTGTGGAGGCTTTGGCCATAATGAATCATTATCCCATAAAAAGCATTGGTACGACTCACATTAAATGTTATGCTAAAAATTTGTTATTCTCGATCTAATTAATGACAGTATAAAATATTTAATGATTCAAATAGGGGGAAAGTTCCCGTTCGTCATGAAACTTTGTTTCTCATCATCAAGGAACCCGCAGAGTCGGTCGGATGGCGATCGGAGTGAATGAAGAGAATATTATTAATGAAGGGTAATTTAGGTTTGAAGTTCTAGAGAAGAGAATTATGAATTATCACTAATTATACTATACCTTTTGAACATTTACTTCCAAAAAACGAACGATATATTTCGATTCCAGCTTCAGTGTCGATTAATTTTTTTATATTTAAGCCCAACCACATTACAACTCGATGCCCCGTGATGTCTATAGTTGTAGCAAATAGTTTCGTTACTGTAAAGTGTTTATAATTGCTATTATTACAATATCTTCAAAACAGTAGAAATTCAGATATATCAAACTTGTATTGAAAACAATCATAAAATACATAATCATGAGATTCGTAAATATCATAGCTCTGTAAATTTTCAGGAAATAACGCTTGAAATTAATAGGTATATTACACAGAAGTTATAGATCCATAATATGATCTAGGCGTTATATTTTCAAAATTATATCTAGGAACATAGGCCCGAATTCATTGTTTCATTTTTAAAACTAAATATTATCGTTAATTTCCTAAAACTCTATGTTATTTAGCGAAAACCTAACTGTGTATCATTTTAAAATTAAAAAGTGTCTTATGTCTCTAAAAAAATATTTGTTTTATGAATGCTAATCATATCTTTATTTGAATGATTATTTTCAATATTACATTGTAGCTAACATATCTTAGTCATCAAACTGGTCTAATGTTCAATGTTCTCAGCATAAGTATTTACTCATGCTCTTATATACAAGTGTCACTAACCTTATCTTATCAATCAGAGTCTTCTAAATAATTTTTTTGAGTTCACATATATTGAAATTAGTAGTGAGCTTTATAATAATCCATGTGTATTAATATGTACGTAGCACTAGCTCGTTAGATCATTGCAAAACTATTGTATGACTTGTAAATGTCAATCTTCTGAAGAAATGACATCAAGAATACTTTTTAGCATGTGTAAAGATGTAGTGGAATTTTACTTATTGGAGTAGCCGTGGAGTGTAAATTGGTTACACTCATTTGATCTGCAACTGAAACATATCATGAAAGTGCTGGAACTTATTAGTCGTTCGTAAATACATGTCTCGATTAATATTGTAAATGTGTAGGATCCAGGGATCGTAGAACTAAGCTTAATTAGGTAGTACGAGAACTAACTACTATTAAATACTAGTTAATAGCTACTAAATTAGATGCTAGAGTTAAGACTATATAACCATCTTAGAAAACCTTTAGAATACTAAATGATTACATTAACTGGATTACTTGATAGTTGATTTTGAAATTTAATGAACTTGTTATACTATTAAGGACTTATACAATACTTTTCTCTAATCCATGTGCTAAAACGCATAGCTTAACTATAACTAAAAGAGTAGTGTAGTAATGCAATAACATATATATGATCTCGATCTGGTAAAAGTCTTTTTAAATAACTAAATAAATAAATGTATACTAGGTAATTAAGTAGTTCAGTATGCACAGCTTAAAATTTGGGAATATTACTCTAGCGTTGTAGATAACCATTTGTAATTAGGCATTACCTTTCATGTAAATACTAGCCACTTAACTTCTGTGGTTGATGTAAATATTGTTGATATTGCATTCATGTTACTAATTAAAGTAGGTATATTGTATATATCAAATTACAGTACGAATCAGTACACTTTAGATGTAATTTAGTGGTCTATGTTACTTCCCTGAGGCTAAGAAATTATTTCAGAGGGCTTTGAAAATAGTTACATATTTAAATGTCTGATAGTACTTCGTTTCTTCATCTCAAATTCCATCTACATCGAGAGACAGATTTATGCCAGCCAAAACGCCCTAAATCTATCAACGCTTGATTTTATGATGAGAAATTAAAATTGGTATGCTCGTCTGACGTCTTGACTTTTATAATAACGATGCAGCAATTCTTTCAAGCGTCAGCCAACCGAATCAGAAGATGTTGGAAGCCGTCACGTCACGAATAAAGTCCGTGCTACCTATTTAGACGTGAAACAATTTATCCACCTCACTTTTCCCAATTTAAAAACTGAAATAATCGACGTTTTTATAAAAAATATATCGAATTCGGGGTGGTTTGGAGGAGTCAGTTTGATGAGAATACATTCTTCTTCTTTGTCTTACTTAATCTGAGCATTAATTATAATGTGAGTTTCTAATTTCCCGTGATATTCGTTTGTAGCCTTGTTAGTGTCAACAGGTTTTTGTTAGATTAATTATATTTGAATTGTTAAGATATCTAGATGTGATATGTTTATACACAACTATATTGTTACGATGCGACAGGGTTTTAGTTGATCATTATGCTATACAGATATCCATTTAAAGTGTTACGACCGAATATTGTGAACACTTGACTTGGGCCGGGTTTTGGTTGATTTCTCCACACCTCTAAAGTAAATGAGTGCCAAGCCAGAAGCCAAAACTGATTATTATTATGACAGATTATTACGAGAGTCGTAAGAAGTAATGAATGTTTTTTTGTTGGTATTCATCCAACTCTTGTTAAGAGATTGGTTGTTTCCTTTGAATACTATACTATAAATACAAATACATCATTAATGAAAAATAAATCATGTCCGTTTCTGTATGTTCCGTATACATGCAAATTGAGATTTCTTTTATTCCTTCTTTAAATGTAAATCATTAACACTTTAATACTCTTATAGACCACCTAACTCACTGTCATGTCATTTTAAAGAAAGTACGTTCCCATGAGCTGAGGCTGGATGGCTGGAACGAAATCATGGCTAGTAAAAGCTATAATATAATATTTTAGCTCATTTCTTAAAGAGGATGCAAGGTCGATAATTAATTAACAAGGCTATTATTATGCTTCGTACAATCAATACATTTTCTAACCGGGAATGAAGGGTTCCTTCTTCTTACAAAAAGAGGAGAGGACGAAAAGTTGGACGATAATTTAGACAACTAAGCCTCATGAAACATAAATATATCATTCATATTGCTAAATACATATCTGCTAAGTATACACCTCTGCATTTATTAATTAATCTAACAATGATATCAGTCTTGAGCATGCTGTGTGTTCGTTTGAAAAAATACTCATGATGTTTACTTAAAACTCATCGCATAAACTTCGAAGGGAATATAAATCCAAAAAAATAAATCCATAATAGACATCTTATTTCCTTTGAGTAATCGTTACAGAATAGTTTAACTCGTTCTTTGTAAGTTATATTATATGGTTCTACCCTAAACCTGACGCTATGCATAACTTTTTTTAATATGTATGATTTGAATGCATATACATTGAGAATATGAGAATTTAAATTTCTGTCTCTGTGCTGGTAGTTGAACTGGACCGAGTCCAAAACGTCCGTTTTTGTGCTCGATAATATTGAGCGGACGGGGTTACATGAGTCGAGTGTACAGGACCGTTGTTGTTGACGGAGAAGTTGTGCAGGAGCGGTTGTTCGTCCGACGGGGAGTCCAACAATAACTCATTGCTTGCTGCCGACGCAAAGGTCGTTTGCTGATGACCTCCTTCCCCGTAATTCGTCGTCGTTGTACTCATGAGGGACAAGGGTTCGTAGCTATGACTTTTCGGGGGGTGATGAACCAAAACCGTCGTCCTCCAGTGTGACACTAATCCATTTCGATAAGACTCTGCAGAGTTTAGTTTGTCCCAAGTCGTTCTTTCCTTCTCTTTGTGAAAATTCATACTCATCGGGCGACCTGGTACTTTTCTGCTCGCGTGGCTATTGCTACTTCCCCTTGGAACCACCCCCTCAGAATAACTAGCCCCTTCAGTCCCGCTTGAGTGGGCCATGTCACTCGAAGAGACGGGAGATGCTGACGAGAGGGAACTAGGCGATGGAAATGATTCGTGACTGGGGAAAGTATCCTCTCCTTTATCGATGAAATGCTCCTTGATTTCCTTCCGTCTAAATAGAGGTGTAGGGAGCAACTCCTCCTCTTTGAGGTCCGTTTTCATAATGTCATCAACAGTTGTGCATTGCGGCCGAAGGGACTCGGCGGATGAGACTTTGGAGGCGGAGGAGTAGGACGAAGTTGACGGGAGACCCGACGGGGTCTTATGAACCTCGTAAATGTCTTCATCCACTTCCTCATTGTCTTCGTCATTGTCTTCCTCATCATCGTTGGCCTCGAATTCGGAGAAGTTGAAGTCAGAGTATGAAATTGTGCAGACTGGAAGGGTTTGTGAGTCAGAGTCGACTGTTGGAAGCACGATACGGGATGCGCATTTACACCGATTCTTACGATTCTCCTTTCTCTCGTTTTCTCGTTCTTGGAGAACTTTCGCCATTATTGCTGCTGAAACTATGTCTTTCTCTCCGTTCTTTTTTCCTAAGAGGATTATTGCTTACATGAGTATATATTTTTTTAACGACGCGATATAATTTTATTGTATCAAAGAAGGGTTCGTTTCATATGGATTGTGAGAAAAAAGTTATTTCAGAACTCGTTCTGAACAACTGTGGTAACTTGCCTTTTCCTTTGTCAACGGCATACATGATATCGGTGGGCGGAAAGGTTGGCACTTGAACTTTTATGATTTTCTTCTCTTTTCTGCAACTAGATCCATTCCGAAGGCCCAACACTTTGCGCTGCAAATCCTCTGGAAGCTAGGAATTAAACGCATATGGCATTATTATACATGAATTCATGGGATAAGTTTTGTATTTAATTATGTTAGGTCAATTTATGAGATTTTAAAAACTTGACATTAACCCATTTGCATGGGTTAGCGTTTGATTCTCTTGCATGCCATGCATACTTAAAATGGTAATTTATGACGGATACAAAAAAGGTTTATGAAAAATAACAAAATGCTGAAAAATGTTGAAAATCGGAGTAAAATGTTTCGGCAATTTAAGTAAATTATTTATTGTCTCACCGTATCAAGTTTTGGAGAGACGAAATTGGAAGGCTTGCAATGAAGTAATTGAACCACAACGTTGATATCACTTCGGTATCTGTCCTGTAATTTCGAAAAAAATCATAGACTATGTTAGAATTCCACGAATCAAAATAAATTTTCCCATAAAAAGTGAAAGTTACATTTTCATCTTCTAACTGATGAATATACAGTCTAGCTTCGACGAGTCGTTGAGTTAACTCTTGGACTTGATGGGACAATCTCGTTGATTCCGCATGATGGTTTTCAGCCAACTTCAGTAATTTCTCTTCCAAACTTTGATTGAGCCTTTGTAATTTTTCATGAGCCTCTAACAACCTGAGATAGGAATATGAGCATTTAAAGCACTTAATATTTTTTATTAAGAAACGCATTCTATCTTTTGAAAGCACCAGAAGCGTTTATAGAAGCGGAGATTAAGATTTAGAAATTCCTTACCTGTCGTACTTATCACGCCAAGGGTCCACCAGAACCACTAACTGTTCCTCCATGAGTTAGAACATTTACTCGTGCACTCACCGTACACGAAGGCGAAGAAATGGACCGAAAATGTGAATTTATCTACAAACTACGATTTGTCTCGACCGATGAACCTTTCTCCGACATTTTCTTAATTTCCCTTTTAGGTAAGTAATAATATATATTCCGACTAACCTAATTTCACAACAAATGGCCAGCCAACTACGATCTACAAAAGAAAGCGACGGACCTACTAATCCTAATCTCAATATCTAGATTAACTGTCTTCACACAAACCTTGCGACAAAAATGACTGGGTATGACTCAAGAGAAAATTCTTACTTTATCATAATCATAGAATAGGATACTACACTGCACTGTGTGGTAAGTACTGGCTATTGATCTGAAACCCAAAGCCCCACCAACCACGGTCTGGTAGACCTAACGAACAGTGCATAGGCCAACCCAGTTATCCACGGTACGTAGAACATCCTATATCAGCATATCTCTCAGTTCGGGACCTCACCTCGGAACTAAGGGAAAGTTCGGAGAGGAATCTCATCCATGCGCCCTCCTTTCTCTCGGTGAAAGTCCCCTTACGAAAGACCTCTCCCACGCACACGTGCCATCAACAGATAATACTACAGCTTAGATGAGTATAAGAACATCACTGTATGAAATCAATCCGAAGAAAGGGAAATCGAACCATATTTTTCATTAATAATAATAATTTTATTTATGAATCTTCACTCATTCCATAGTTCACTTTCTCCGTTACATTTATACACAGATACTGCATACTTACGTTAGAAATGATACTTACTAACAAACCCATCCTTAATCCGGGTATAAAAGAGTACACGATTAAATTGTACGAGGAATTGATAAGTGTCATTATGATTCAACTAGCCTGGAGATGTAATTATGCAAAAGTAAGCATAACTAAAAATGTACATAAATGCACTAAAAAAACGGAAACTTAGCGGCTATCTAACTTTAAGTCTAGTATTCCTTTTCTATGCATTAATATTTGTATCTTTTAGAGTTGGCTCAGTTTGCCGGATGATCTATTTTGGATTCATTTGTTCATTAAATAATAAGGTTAATCAAAAGGTTCTTCAGCTTCATAATCAAAATAAAAGACATTGAGGAACCGCTGGCAAAGATATGCATTACTTCCTTGATGTGAAGGTAGATCAGTGTAAATACAGAAGTATCGCTGAGTCATTGAAACAAAATTCTTCATTATAAAATCTTCCGTGCATGATTTAGAATATGAAGACGGTTGATTAATTCATGGCAATGAACTCGTTCAATTACTGATTTTTCTATTATAAAATTAAGTTCTTAACGAGGTGAAGGTTGACATTCTGTGAAGTATTCACTTCGCAATACAATATTAAGTGCGGCTACATGAGGAATAACTGATATTATAAAGATCTGTTTTAGTAATTTAGTAGTAAATCATTCATTACATCGTTACATATATAGTCGAACTTCTCGACTCGAGGATTTCAAATTCTTTAGGCTCCCAACGCTGAAAATTAAGAAAATTCATTATTAATAAAGATGCGTAGAATTAACCTCGGTTATTAAATACACTATTTTAAAATAATAACCTCCTGCAGCTTCGTTAGCGAAATATTTGACATCAATATCTTGATCTTCCCTTAATTTGTCCAAAACTGGTTTAATGTGGGCTGCTACGACTCTGTGAACATTAAAATAAAATTCATAAAAAACAGATTAAAGAATTTAAATCAATTTAAAAACACTTAAAAAGTATTCATTTACCCTTTATCGAAAATGGGACCAATCTTTTGTAGGGTCTTTGCGACATTGAATCTAACATTGGCAACGCCGTCACTGCCCATTTGAATAACTGTAGGAAGCATTTGCTTTGCACTGATTTCAGGGCCACAAGCTTCAGCGAGAACCTGATTTATAAACACAAAATATAGAAATTTAACCATGATATTTCGGTGATGTATTAAATTAAACGAAGTGGAAATTATGAAATGGTTACATTTATGCAGAATAAACACGTCATTCTGTGGAGATAGTTAGGATCACGAGCCATAGCTAAGACTTTAGGGATAACCGTATTTTCAGCCCATTCTGCTCCGAATTTTTGAACAAGTTTTTTAAGATTTATGGTCGCGGCTTCTCGAATCGCAAAAACATGATCAACCAGCCATGTCATGCAAAGGGAATTTAGTTTTTCGTCGAAGAATTCAACGCCGAGTTGTCCAGCCAGAAGGGGCATATACTCGATAATGGCTAACCGCACTCGCCATTTAGTATCTTCTGCCAGTTCAACAATTGCAGGTAAGAGTGACTGAGAAAGCTAGAAATTGAAATTCAGTTTCAATTATAACTTAAATTGTTACAAAAGACCGACAATAAATAGGTATACTGAAAAAAGTTACATATGCTATATTAATAACTATAAACATACCTGTTGGATCCCAATTACTTCATTTACACAGTCCAGATTAGAGATAATATTAAGACGTACTTCGGGGCATTCATCCTTGAGTTGCGATAGAAAAAGTGGTAGTAGGTGTTCAACCGTGCTAGAAATAAATGGAAAGTAATAATTTAATAATCCTGCCTTTCCCACTTTTGCGGATAATCCCAACCTAACACAGCTTGGTCGTATTATGTGAAATCCTTAATAATAATAATAATAACAACTTACTTAGTTTTTCCAAGGATAGGGCTCAAGCCCATGATTACTGATGCAAGTGCAGATTTAACATGTTGATTCGGGTCATTTACTAATTCCTTGACACAGGGCAAAATGGAGTTCATAATGACGAGTTCTTGAACGCTGGGATCAAGCAGTAAGCAGAATTCTTTAACCTGAAACGATTTATACCCAACAAGTTATTTTTCTAAATCAAATTAAAATTTATAAAAAATAAAATGTCAGCATAAAAAATTAAAAAAGAATATACCTTGTTAGAGGCCGCAGCTCTTACTTCTGCCTCACAGTCTTTTAGTAAGCACTGGAACGCTGGAACCAGGTCTGTTTTCGTAATTTCTGGTCCGACTGCCTATAAATTCAAATTTACAACATTATTGTTATTCTTACAGTTCACAAGTTCAACAATTATTATTCAATTCAAAATATGAAAAGCCAGAATAATGTCATACTTTCTGAAGATCAACGAATTTATCAGCGACCATGTACCGAACCCTCCAACTTTTATCTTCAGCAGACTGTCTCAATGTTGGCATTAACAATTGCTCCGTGTCTTCTTGTGCGAGCAAAGATGCTATGCTAACACACGCTTCCACTGCTAGTAGTCTCACAGAGTCCTTTTCAAAGACAAACATTGTTTATATTTAAAGACTAAGCTCAGTTTCAGCGATTGAAAAATTTTCCCCGAACATTTGTGGTCACCTGTTCATCTTGGGCTAGATTGATGAACATAGGTATTATATCCGACTTCAGATACTCCGCTTCCACAACTTTCGCCAGCTCGCCTAATTTGCTCGCAGCAGCTCGACGCACCATAGGTGTATCATCCTGGCAAAGACTTCTGAAGTGGCTTCTCAAATCACCTGGTAGAAAATAAATTCAGTTTTTTAGTAAACTAATCAGGACAATACAGAATTTGAGTTTTCATCACTTTTGTCACATGTTACAAGTACAATGTTTAAAATCTAAATCTTACTTCGAATAGTAGGGGATACCCTAGAGTAGCAGACTGAGAACAGCCCACACGCTGACGTTCTAGAAGTAAACCAGTCTCCAGAGGCAAGTCGCTTCACAAGAGGTACGAAGTGGGATTCAAGATCAGCAACTGAATGCTGTGCTGAAATTGCTCTTAAGGAATCCACAGCCTTGTCTCTGACAACGGTCTCTTCAACGGTAGCAAGAGACTCGAGGGGTGCCTGATAATTAATAGCAATTAAATATAAATCGTTAATTTAACTGTGAACCCTTCACATTTGCCATTAATTTATCAACAGATATACAACCCTTACCAACAAGCAGTGAACATGTTCAGGCCCTCCAACCAAGGGAGTGAAGTTTCCCAACTGTTCAGCAAGAGCCAAAAGTACTTCATCCTCATCGTAGATAGTATCAGCCAAAAATGGAATCAACTCTGACCTCGTCCTCTCAACTCCAAGGGCAAGAGCAATGGTTGACAGCTTCTTTATGGAATTTAACCTCAACTAGATTCGTTAGAGCAAAATAAAAGAGGACCATCATTAGTTCCCAATTCCGAATAGGCAATTTTGAAGATTGAAGATGTGAGATGCAAATTATGAATTAATGAATTAATTCCAAAACATAAAAATGAAAGATAACCAAATCGATACATGAATGACACATAACATATCATTCATTAACATACAACATAACATGTAACACCCAATAAAAAAGAAAAATCCAAAACAATTGCATGTCCAACCTGAACATCCTCATTTCGCAATTCGTCAATAAGGACGGCGATGGGGTAGAGGGACTCATCCCCACAAGTGTCACTAGCGGCCATTTCTTCTCTCCTGAGAGGTCCTCCTCTTTCTAAATGAATTATGCCGACTGGGTTGAATTTATTTTAATAGGAAGGGATTGCCTGAGATGGGATAAGTATGATTCGGATTTAGTATAATTTAGTGAATTGTGATGACTGCGGAGAGATGATGATGATGATGATGAATTCCGTTTATTATTTTCCTCCCTGCAAGTGCAATGGGCAATCGTATCTGTAGAGGGATATTATGAGGAACAGTTTTGTGTGGGAAGGGTAGGTTGCCGTAGAACTAGATCAGGAAGAATGGTTAGAGAGAGAGACGTTGAATTTAGTAGGAGGAAAGAGTAAAGGGAGAAAATCAATGACCTCGCCTCAGGAGAAAGCCACAGCGGACGGAGCAGCCGCTAGGGGACTCTCTAATACCGACAATCACAACACAACCTGTCCCAAGTCCCCCTCTTCTACAAGACCATTTTCCATACACGCCAGCCAACAAACGACAAACGACTCTCCTTTATCTGTCAAAAAATTGTCAAAAAATTGTCAAAAAAAGACATGCAGAATACGGATACCTCCTCTGTGATGGTCAAACACACGAGCTGTCCTGCTGTGTCAAAGTCAGGACTTGATTTGTCAACCGGCACTAATAAGCAGGTCAATTTGATTAGTAATGGCACTTCCATGTTATGTTCTGTTCTATGATACAATGGTTGATGAGAATTTGTCCATGGCTCGCAAATAGCAAATATCACCCGAAAATCATGCGAATATAATTCAGATCAGAAGCTTGGCGACTCTGGGAATTCGCATTCATGAATTAACTTTATCTGCTATACAGTACTACAATAGTCTATTGCATTGCGTATGCCCTTCGTCATTTGATACTTTAAGTAAACTGTAATAAAAAAAGTTACCTAATTAATAGGTTTAAAAAGAAACCATTCACAACTTTTTCCATTTCGATGACCCCCAGGCTTTTGGGGTCAAATTTCAAGGGGATTTGTCTGATGTACTCTTCGCATTTAAAAAATATACAAATACAAGTCTGTCACATTTCAAAACAATTGGTCAAGGTTGGAGACGGACAACATGTGCATGGTTCCCAGCCCGGAGGTTGAACTTACGTGTTTAAAAGCTTTATTATTTAAAATGAATTGAATTAAAGTAATTGATTAAAAAAGAAATCATATATCCACGATTTGATGGATTGGTTGCAAATGTAGAAGCAGTTGTGCTTTGAATTGCTAAATTATTGTTCTCCCTTTAAAATTTCTGTGCTCTTTGACTGGGCGGATAAAACTCATTTCGTTTATATGTATAGCAGCATATAATTTGGTCTGTTGCTTTACATGGGATGGGACATGGGACTGACTACGAACCAGGATAGGGACTTTACTGATTCTTTGACCCTTGTAAATCGCAACAGTAGTTGAGACCCATAAACCTGGCCTAAAAATCCGATAGCCTTTTTTTATCAAAACCCCTCCTATATGTCCTATACAATTCAGTGACAACGTCACTGGTGACTGGAGAAACACACAAAAGTGCCCCCAAGATTTTTTTTTAAATTTTCAACAGCCTTGTCATATGAGATATGACTACCTTAGATTTTATTAAAAATTTCTACTTTGAAGATTTAACTTTTAGCTACCTTGGGTTGGGACAATCCTGCCTAGAATTATATATTTTTTAAATTCTTACTTGATTGATACTGAATGTATGCATGTACTGAATGTACTAATACATGAAACATGCATCCTATTTTGGCGGTGTATAGTTCGTTATTGTTGGCATGTTGGTATATTCTACTTTGTTTTAATAGTTATTATTGTAGATATCACAGGTAACTTATCTCAAAAATTGGAACGTCCATTAGTTACTTACATGTACAACAGTTCTGCAGTAAAACTGCGAAATTGAACCACCATCGTGGTTATTGTGAAAAATTAATTTATCTACGAAATAGGGATTGATATGCATTGTGGCGAATCTGAGATAATATGAACTGTTTTTTGAGATTTCAGGACTTTTTAATGATTTGATATCGTTATTTTAAGAGACGACAAGCAATGTGGCATATTCGGAATATTTATCCGGTACCTTTAACTTAGTTTGCGACAACGACAATAATCAAACAATCAAAGACTTTTCAACCAAAGTAAACGTTAGCGAATTTAAGATATATATCTCACAGTATACTAGTATACACCGAACCGATCAAAGTGTGCGAGTTTCAATTTCAACATTGATCAACCCCCACCTACACCCCAAGATTAATGGGGGTTGGGGGTTTGGATTAAAAAATAAATACGCTCCTTCAATAATTAATTCTCAGTATGTTTATTCAATGTAACTAACAAGATCTAACATAATTTAAAGTTAGAATTTATTTATAGAATATTTCGTCCAAGCTTGCAGAGGCCTAAACTTTGTTTTGTTTTCGAGTTAATTTAATCAATTAAACGTTTGATTTGATTAGGCCGTTAGCCGTTCGGTCGTGATACATATATATATCCCGAATGAATCATCGTAGACGTATGCATTTATAAAACGATGCAAAATACCGTAAATATTGAAAAAAGGGGCTTGGAGTAAAGATAATATTTAAAGTTACTTTGTCTCACTAACTAAAATATATGGCTTTCAGTATTCCCCATATTTGCATGCATTAACGGAACGAAGAAGGCGATGCTTGAGAGGTCTCGCTTTACCCATGTATTAGCTTGGGCTTGTTGTGGTTGGGTTGGGTTGTGTTGTCGCTGACCCAACCTAGCTAAGCCCAAGCTGGAAGGAGGGTATAATGAGATACGAATACATGACGAATACCAATGCAATACCAAACGTATAAACACATTATTTGATGATTTTTACTTTGTACTTTACTTATGTATCGACTTCGATTCCTCGATTATCGTCTTCGTACACCTCATACATACATCGAAACGTTAACCTTTAAAAAGGGCCCAAAATCCCTTTTGGTGGGACTTTTATTAATCTGGGATGATTTATTAGCAAATCTGATACAAATGAAAAAAAACCCGCATCGTTGATTAAGGTATATAAATTGAGTCACGTAAAATTAAAATATCGGCTGAGTTTTATCATGAAAACTAATTAATATTAAATATTTTTGACGTTTCAGTTTCATTATTCTAATAATAACAAATCATGTAAAGACAATTAACGTTAACCATTTATTTCCAGAATTGAGCCGGGTTATTACCCAACAATACCCAACATATCTTTTTCATCTGTCGTGTTGATGTAAAAAACCCCAATTTAAAAATCGTTGTTTCCCATCCATGCTAAATAGAATGAATCTTTTAGACATTCTTTGGAATTCATAGACTTTCATTTGGCAATTTGGCATTGGCATTGAATCCACGAGATTATTATTAGTCACAATCAATATGCTCATGTCATGAACCGGCGGCATACAAATGGCCCAATAGAGTAACAAGACTAGAGCCTAGCAACAAGAGGCGTGAGCTGTGAAACCAACATTGCATTGCCACCACCGACTTTTCAACCCTTTTTTCCTTCAAAGAAACTACGCACTCACGAATTTGCTAGACACTGACTATACTTGTAATGTAATGTCTCTACTCTAAACTATCATTTCACATGCTGTATGCAATGTTTACACTACATAGAGTTACGTATTACGCGTCCGTATATACTTGATCAGCTTGCACCAAAGCAAGGCACGAATTGACTTGACTTATTCAAAAGTCTTCCTTATTACTTCAGTTCTATTCATTCTATTCTATCCCATTCAACCAAGCAGTAAAGAAGCTTCTCGAAGGTGACCTCCGGCTGACCGGTTTTTTTATTTCGTAAGTAAGTTTATTTTTATTTATTTTTATTTTTACCGACCGGCTACCGTTTACCGTCCGTTCTGTATGTTTTGATTTTGACTATTTCAAAACACTTACTATACAGTTTACAGATATTGATTTGCATGGTGTATGGTACGGCAAATGGATGGTATGCGATGTGCGATGTTTGGTCGATGGGCCATCGACCAATCGACGATGGCCGATGCATTTTTATTTATTCAATTTTTATTTTTTACCGAACGACCGTTACGTTACCTTTGACGGCAGACGGTAGCAATTTAGCAATATCGCATATTGAATATTATTGAATATTGAATATCAAATATCTTTTCATCAAATCCTATTATATATTATTTTGCTACGTATTTTGCATTTTGCATACAGACAGGCTGAAACCTGGCTGAAAGGCTTTTCGAATTTCGAAAGGTTCAGAATTTTGCATTTTTGATCTCCGCATGTCCGCATTTGTATTTTGGATTTTTAGTTCAAAACTCCCGTAGAAACGAGTACAATACATGAAATAATTTGCTTTCCCGTAGGTAAAGACTCGAATAAAAAATTAATGCGAAATGGAAAAGAACTAATTTATTATTGTGCAGAAAAAGCCCATGTCCAAAGCAGAAGAAACAAGACAAAGGAGTACATAAACTTTACAACCTTGACCATTTCACATTTTGTCCCAAGACACAAATGTGTGTATTCTGAATCTGCTATAAAACACCGCTAAGTTTATACACGTTTTTGAGAGAAACTCCGTAGTAAACCGGGTAAAAATATGAAATAAGATTTTACCGAGATATCTTTAAAATTACTGGATACAAAAATTCATTTTTTAGTGTCTAACTATTCAAGGGGCTCAACAAGTTTGTCCAAATTTAAGTCAGCCCGCCCTGCATTACGGCGTCCCATACCCCTAAATGTAGTTGATTTAATTGGTGAGAATGGTAAATGGTAGAGTATGGTTGCGAGGTAAGCATCAGATCTAAGGGTAGGGTACCGAGCTATCGCAGCTATTCTAGGTAGAGGTATGGGTTGGGTGCGGGTTGGGTTCTTTCTTACGTTCTCATCTCATATAGCATATGAAAATCCAAAGAAATGCACTATATCCAATCTACGCTTTGAAGCGGACAAAAGTCAAATGTCCTTAAAAACGCTTCCAATAATTTTTAAATAATTTTTAAATGTGGTTTAAAATTTTTTTTTTTACAAATAAAGGTCAAAAAGTGACCTTTGATGGTTTTTGACCCTCATTTTCAAAATCCTTGCGATTTTCAGTGCAAATCACAATTCTAAGATACACAAAAGATGCATCTTGCCAAATAATACGCACAAAAAAAATTTCAGCTCGATAGGTTGAAAATTGGCAAAGTAATGGCTTGTCGAAATTTGATTTTTTTGATTTTTTCGACAACTTTGACGCTCTGTATTGTCGAAAAATGCAGCTGGCGCAGAATTCTAAAGAGCGCATTTGAAAGATCACGAGTTATAGATAACAAATCAAAAAGAAAATTGCTACGCCCCCTGCATTTGCGCTCAGTATCTAGTGTCGAATATCATTAAAACGACCCCATTCTGGCGGCCATTTTGTAAAAATCAAAATGCGTCAAAAACGGTCCAAAATTGATTATCTACTTCGTCTAGTGTCCCTGAGAGTATAAATTAAAAAATTAATGCTTGTCGACAAAAAATTTTCAAATTGTCGAAAATGTCGAAAAAAAAAATTTTTAATCAGAATAACTTGAAAATTTGTAGAATTGTTCTATGGATAACTTGTATACTGCCTAATTTTTTTTTGTCGACATTTTTAACATTTTGTCGACAAATGTCGACAAAACTTAAAATTTTTGCCAATTTGGAATTCGGTACATTTCGTTTGCGAATCTTCAAAACTGCATATTTTCCTGCTCAAACACAGTATTTGACTTAATATCGTGGTCCTTTAACTTGTCGACAAGATTTCGAAAAGTTAAAAAGCATGTATAATTAAATTTTTCAACATTCAGCACGAATTCGAAGACAACAACAGTTTATTAGACGAACTGTTATCCTCACATTCATACAATACCAATGTCTTGGAACTGACTTTTGACATTCCTCCCCAAAGATTAACGAAACCTTCCAATCCTTTCAAACATCTGTCGCTAGTCCACTGATTATCTTAGCCGTTATTTCTAGCATATACATGTGATGTTCCATGATTCATGTAAAAAAAGACATTGCAAAGAATCTTGTTTTTTAATGATTGATCTTATGTTAATTCAAGCTTCTATTGTATTACATACAATTATACATACATACAAGTATTGCCAATTTAGTGTGGAGACGTCTGCTGACATATAGTCACCCAGGGCAGGGGAACGAGGACCCCTCTCCACGTGCTGCCCCACAGGGGTTACTTAGATCGTCTAAGTAACCCACGGACGGAACATTTGGTAAGGCCTCCGCTGGCCGAGTCCAACTACTCATCACTTTCCATATCCCATGGCTCCTCTTCCAGCTCAAGATCATCTAGAGAATTCATAAATGCATGATCCTCAGTATCATCCATATCAAGTGATTCTTGTTCTGAATCAAGTCGTTGTTCCTTGTCGTTCTCAGTACTGTCAGGCTCTAATGATGGTCCTTCAAATAAACGTCGCTGAGAAGTTGATGGAATTACAGGATATATAAGAAGCTCTTTACATGCTTCTGGAAGATGTAGCGTTTTGCTTCTTGATTTTCTTCTCCCCAATGAAATATTCGAAATTACTGGGTCCGATGAATCCATCGCCCGGTTAAACACATCTGTGAGATTTGCTATCCGAGACCTTTTCCTGGCATGAAATTCTCGATCACTTCTATACAGTTTGTTCTTAGACTCGCCTGCCTGTTCGCTCATCATTCCAACTGGTAATATTGAATGAAGTATAATGAGCCGTCCATGTATCAGTATTTTGTGCAAAGTGGAAGGCATGTAGAACCATCCGTACTTCTCAACGTATTTTTTGGCAATTCCATCGCAAAATGTTCCAAATTTGTCAGGATTGATAGGCAAATTAGAGGAAATGGCACACAAAATAACATGCAACGCCTCAATCAACCACAAATCCAATCCTAGAACCTCCGCGAAAGTCTTTTGGTTCTCCGCAGCAAAAGCTCTTCGAGCAGAATTCCCATCGTTAGTATTCCCAGCCCCTCCCGGCTTTGGGAAATCAACCCTAAGTGCAAGCTTTTCCCACAGCTGTGTCTGAATCTCCCGTTTCCTTTTGAGAAGGTGAGGATTTTTTTCACCTCCAGCAACACGCCAGGTCCTGAGTTCGTCGATATTTCTATATGCCAAGTGCAAGCAAAATTCAAGCATTCTTAGCCAAGCATGTAATGGACTTATTCCATATTGTAAAACCTCATTGGATTTAGGGGCAAATGCATTCTGAAGACTATTGAATTGAGTAGGAGTAGCATCACAGATAGGACATGATTGATACGATTTGGCACCGCATAGTGTACTTAGAACTTTTCCATCTATTATCGTTAGTTTAAGAATATAATCTACAACTATTTCAATCCCATCAAGGTTCTCTTTAAATTCATTGAGATTTTGAATTTGATTCACTCCCCAATCTCTTTCTGCAAAAGTTGTCTCTGCAGTTTCTTTAAGAAACTGTATTCTCCACGGTCGACAGAATCGAACCGAGGTTGGAGATGGGTTTGTCCACATAGAGATACCATCATTAATACCTAGTTGCATTGGTATAATTGTCGTGACCAACAGACCAGCGTCTGAGCCCGACTTCTGACTTCCGGCACTCGAGGAGAAGCCTTGCTTATATTGGGATTGACCCGTACTACCGTCAAATCCCCATGAGCTTATTAACGTAAGCTTCATTTTATTAACCCCAATTGACTGAGCATGCTTTCGTATCTCTTCACCTACCAGTTTTAATAATCTACTCGTGGTATGATCGAGCAGATTCTGAAGATTAACTGATGCAACTGTATCTGTGACTAATGCAGGAATTAAGGGCCTACAATAAGTTGCTCTGAATTCTGCCAATGAGTAGTATGGTGGATACAAGGAGAAGCCATGTGTGTCTGCAGTGCTCTTTAATAATTTATAGGTACTCACGGACATATTTGTGTCAATCATCAAAGCTACAGCCTCCTCTACAGACATCTGTGTAGGCGTAGCTGTATTTATTTTCTTCAGAATTTTCCCTGGTCTGCCTGGGCTCTGATGCATCTCACGGACTACTGCTCTTACATGTTTTTTGTACTTGTCACTTTCCCCTCTGAGTGCTAGTTCAAATGTCTTAAGCACATTTGACGGGGTTTCCTTTCTAAGAGCCTCTTTAAGGTCTTTTGTTTTTCTCCGTTTGGTTCTTATTGACCCACACTCAAAATCTACGGTAGGCCTACCGAAGGTGGAAGTAGAAGGTGTTTGCGGTACGGGGTTTTCATGTGACATTTCAACCTCTACAGCTACTTCAGGTTCAATCGTCTGAGGCACGGGAGGGATAAAAGCTTCAACCCCGATTCTAAACTCAGAAGCCAACCACACGGAGTTTTGACGCTCAAATCTGTCTTGTTGTCTACTGACGGATTTCCACTGCGTCTTATATTTCGTCCTTTCTCTCTTCACCCTAGAAATCAGGCTTTGTAAAAAACCATCAGGCAGTGGTGTCACAATTTTGTCTTCAAATATCCGTAATAATTGATCAGCACACTCTGCATTTGATGCATTGGGGTTAGCTTTGAATATATTTGTAAGCTTAAGGGTCGTTATTGTTCCCATTGTGGTTGAAGCACAACCCTGGGAACTAGATTGGCCGCCGGCGGCGCTATCCGCCGGTTCGTTATGCTGTGCGATTTCGCATACGCCATGTGGTGAGCGCACTTCTTCCACATCCTCTAGCTCTAAGCCATCCGGTCGAGGCCCGGAATGGCTTCCTCCCGAGGGTTGGGCAACTCCCTCGGAAGACTTGGAGTTAGCGAATTCGTCAAAAGACTCCATCCTAACCCCATCAGAGCTGCTCGCTCCCCTACTAGATCATGACCACCGGGGTTTATTTTCAGCTCTGGGGTTCTTCCCGGTGTCCCTCACTAGTAGGATCCTAGCGAGATTTGCAAAGGGTTACAAAAACCCTTTGCCTGGGGTTGATAATGTCCTTGGCAGCAGTTGGAGTTCATTGACTGTACATTCGAGTTCCGTCTGTTGGGTGCCCCGAAGGGATTCAGCCACCGCAGTGACCTACTTCACCCAAATCCCACCCGCTTTAGGTACCCCGAAGGGATTCAGCCAACTCGTGACCTACTTTACCTAATACCCCACCCACCCACCAGACAGTTGCTTTGCACTAGAAATCCTTCTTCGGGGCTTGACTTTGTTATCCATTGATGTGATTATTGGAAGAAGGAGCAGGATTGCACTAGCCTTGGAAGACGGAGTGGATCACGTGATGCTAGGATGTGAAGGAGCGGCGTTGACTATGGCAGACAGGTGAAGGAGCAGCGTTGACGATGACAAACGGAGTGGATCCACTGATGTTAGGATGTGAAGGAGCTGCGTTGACGATGACGAACGGAGTGGTTCCACTGATGTTAGGATGTGAAGGAGCTGCGTTGACGATGACGAACGGAGTGGATCCACTGATGTTAGGATGTGAAGGAGGAGCGTTGACCATGGCAGACGGAGTTCATGAAAGGATGTGAAGGAGCAGCGTTGACCATGGCAGACGGAGTTGATGATAAGATGTGAAGGAGCAACTTTGACCATGGCAGACGGAATTGATGTTAGGATGTGAAGGAGCAGCGTTGACGATGACAAACGGAGTGGATCCACTGATGTTAGGATGTGAAGGAGCACCGTTGACCATGACGAACGGAGTGGATCCACTGATGTTAGGATGTGAAGGAGGAGCGTTGACGATGACAAACGGAGTGGATCCACTGATGTTAGGATGTGAAAGAGCTGCGTTGACGATGACGAACGGAGTGGTTCCACTGATGTTAGGATGTGAAGGAGCAGCGTTGACGATGACGAACGGAGTGGATCCACTGATGTTAGGATGTGAAGGAGCTGCGTTGACGATGACGAACGGAGTGGATCCACTGATCTTAGGATGTGAAGGAGCAGAGTTGACCATGGCAGACGGATTAAATCCACTGATATTAGGATGTCAAGGAGCAGCGTTGACCATGGGGGATGAATAGCCGAACTTCTGAATCAATGACAAATAAGTCAACGTGGAGATATGCCGAACTTGATAAAAACTCAAAGTGAGTCAAGGGCATTGGCACAGCCAACGTAAAGGATAGTAGACGTTATAGCCTGAGTTAGTTCTACAGGCAGAAGCATTCAAAGCGAAGAGGAATGGAATGATATGATTATTATTACATTATTATTATTATTATTATTATTATTGCTGATAATTATAATGGAAATAATAGACTTCGTTAATCTTTGGGGAGGAATGTCAAAAGTCAGTTCCAAGACATTGGTATTGTATGAATGTGAGGATAACAGTTCGTCTAATAAACTGTTGTTGTCTTCGAATTCGTGCTGAATGTTGAAAAATTTAATTATACATGCTTTTTAACTTTTCGAAATCTTGTCGACAAGTTAAAGGACCACGATATTAAGTCAAATACTGTGTTTGAGCAGGAAAATATGCAGTTTTGAAGATTCGCAAACGAAATGTACCGAATTCCAAATTGGCAAAAATTTTAAGTTTTGTCGACATTTGTCGACAAAATGTTAAAAATGTCGACAAAAAAAAATTAGGCAGTATACAAGTTATCCATAGAACAATTCTACAAATTTTCAAGTTATTCTGATTAAAAATTTTTTTTTTCGACATTTTCGACAATTTGAAAATTTTTTGTCGACAAGCATTAATTTTTTAATTTATACTCTCAGGGACACTAGACGAAGTAGATAATCAATTTTGGACCGTTTTTGACGCATTTTGATTTTTACAAAATGGCCGCCAGAATGGGGTCGTTTTAATGATATTCGACACTAGATACTGAGCGCAAATGCAGGGGGCGTAGCAATTTTCTTTTTGATTTGTTATCTATAACTCGTGATCTTTCAAATGCGCTCTTTAGAATTCTGCGCCAGCTGCATTTTTCGACAATACAGAGCGTCAAAGTTGTCGAAAAAATCAAAAAAATCAAATTTCGACAAGCCATTACTTTGCCAATTTTCAACCTATCGAGCTGAAATTTTTTTTGTGCGTATTATTTGGCAAGATGCATCTTTTGTGTATCTTAGAATTGTGATTTGCACTGAAAATCGCAAGGATTTTGAAAATGAGGGTCAAAAACCATCAAAGGTCACTTTTTGACCTTTATTTGTAAAAAAAAAATTTTTAAACCACATTTAAAAATTATTTAAAAATTATTGGAAGCGTTTTTAAGGACATTTGACTTTTGTCCGCTTCAAAGCGTAGATTGGATATAGTGAAATGTAATTTAACCATACCGTTAACCATATGCATATGCCTGCATAGCACATAGTGCATAGTCTGAATTACTTGTTTAGATTACATTACAGTCTTTTAATTGTATTTTGAGTAAATGTTGTTTATTTATAGTTTGTACCTGTCACTTGAGTTACGAGTTAGTTTTAAGTTTTATGCAACTATTGAACCAACAAGTAACTTTTTAAACTCACTTTCAATAGTATCTATTGAATGGCCGACCTTGTATAAAATCGAAACTCAGCCACCTAAGTCTAACAATCAATCAATTCAAATTCAATTCGTCTTGTGTCATCTAAACAAGCTTTGGTTCATGCTTTTCATTGTACTAATTTATTATTAATTTATATTTCGGCTTTCTGCTATCCAGAGTAATCCAAAGGAAAATATGAGCGATAGTCAAGGAAGTGCAGCGTCATTCGGAGACTTACCCAATTTCTACCCACCCAATAATCAAGAGAAAGAAGATTTTGAAATTACTCGAAAGGAGTTTGAGCAAATCAAGGATGCCTTAAAGAACGAGCAGTTTCGCAAGCTATTGACTGAATATGTAGATGAAGTACAGGTAAGAGTTATATCTACCTTCTATATTTTAATTGTTGTTCAGCTTACAAGATAGATCGTATATATAGTATGTACGTTTTTACATTTATTTACTCAACTGTTTTTTTATGATGGCTAAGGACCCGGATAACCAGAAAACTTATCAAAATGAAGTTCGAGAATTGGAACGCGAAAATGGAAAGATTGTTCATTTTCTAAACCCTGTACCGGGCTACGTCTTGAAAACCAGTGTAGATGGACAGAAGAAATGTTTTATCAATATTTGTTCTAATCCATTGATTCGAAAGGCTTCTGCTGAAAAGTCTGTACAGGATTCCAAGTAAAAGAATATATTTTATCTGTCTGATTCCGGTCAATTACAATACGAATAAAATTGATTACTGATGTCACTGATGTGTATGTTGTTCAAGGAGTGGGTGCATTTGGTCTATACCATACGCCCAAAGCCCCGTCCGGGAAGACCTGGACAAGGCTGGTCAGTTTTGTCAAGTATACGATATTATCTTCAATCCTGATGTTCTCTACTTGGCCTCACAGAACGCACAATTTGGGAATAGAATCGAAAAAACGGCCCTGGATGCAGTTCAAGACAGCTTTAAAGTCTCGTTGGATCGCAACAATGTTAAGAAACCTAAGCTTAAGTAAGGGTGAATTAACACCTCGAGATATCGTTTTATAAAAATATATCGATTTAATATCATTGACAATTTTAATCACGATTGCAAACTAATAAAATTGATGTTTAAGGTACAAGGGAATGCCACGTCCCACCACAATTAAGTACAAAATTGGTGACCAACCCCCCGCGGTTGTTGATCCGGAAGCAATTAAGAATGAGATACCACCCCAGTCGTTCAAAAATCTGGACAAAGAAGCAAACTCGAAAGCTGGCGGTGATCAGAGCCAGAGCCGCTTTCACAGTGGTGTTAATAAAACCATGAGTAAGATTGAGGTAAGGATAAGAAAGTTTTACTACGAAGTTTAGTCTATACCTTCATGTATGTAGTCTGAGGTGTTTACTCGTACTCTTTGATGCCACTAATGTAAAATACTACTACTTATATTTTTAAAATCTCGATTTAAATCCTCTTGAGCATGAGGCTAGATTTATTTTTACAACCCATCTAATAGAATTGTATTGCAGAAAAAACTGTCAAAATCTGAACCAGAAGAAGAACATCAATGGACGGTACCAAGATATTCTCTGAAATATCGGTCGCACGTGGACCTTCAAGACTACTCCCTAGACAATCAAAGATCAGGAACTGGCAAAGCCATTCCTGATGAAGTTATTCTCACAGTTGATCTCCCTTTGTTGAAGGATTCTTCTACGCTTGATGCTGATGTTCTGGATGATGGATGGAATTTTGAACTGAAGTCCACTGAAAAAGCATGGTACGAGTTGAAACTGAAACTGCCATTTAAAGTCCAATGCGACTCAGCTAAAGCAACATTCGAAAAGGAAAAACGAAAGTTGCACGTGACCATGAAAACCGTAAAATTGAAGCGAGCGGCTGAGCCATTGCACCGTAGTTTGTCGGACTCGAGCGATGATATATTCGATTCAAAGAAAGAGGTTGAATTGTCTTCGGGGAAGCTCATCAAAAAAGGCGACAAAGGTCCTGACGGGGATAAAGGGTACGAAAGCCATGAAAGCTCGGAAAGTCATGAGGTAGGAATACATTTCATTTGAACCCTTCAAACACTCTGAAATAATATTTAAGCGGCAAGCGGATATTGATTAATTGTTAAGTTAAGAGTTAACCAACATCAGTATAACAAATATGTATGAATAAACATATTTAGAATATTCCAATGATCATCAACGGCAATGTGGTGGTCAAAAGTATATTAAAAGGATCCAACTCCAACCGATGTCGTAGCATGTCCGAAAGTTGGGTTGGGCACTTGGATCACCTAAATGGAAAGGTATACATCGTAAACGATTTATCAATCACTCGCTTGCTTTTACACTTTCATTCTCATCCTGCAATTCTGCATATCCTCATATTCTACTTTCTCAACATCTATCCATTCCAACCAATCCATGTTAATTCCTATTTCATATGGTTCAAGATATATCCATATATCGATCAATCGCTGGACCTGCTTTCATACCTTCTTAATAATGATAAATGCCAAATCAAAAACCCTCAAATGAAACGCTTGTTTCTTTATCGGAATTTAGGATGATTTTATGTCGTTGGAAAGTCTGTCGGAGAGCAATGAACAACTGACGATGAGTGAATCTTCATCAGGAGACCGTGAGAAAAGTGTCCGTTTTAGTGACAATATCCAGCGTCAGCTCTATCGAAGCAATTCCTCAATTCTCGGCCAGAAGAAGAAGAATCAAAAGCGCAATCAAAACAAAAGGAAAAACCGCGAGCGTCATAGTAGTGAGGGATCCATGTCATCTTTCGACGAGGTCGAGGATGATCATAAGTTTCGAAATCGTGAAATTAAAAGTGATACCAAAGAGGGAGGTTCCGATTCTATCGTTATTAGTCCGATTCCGAAATACAAACACAAAAAGAAGCCTTGTGCCGTTGCTGATCAGTAATACATACATACCTGTGATGAACCAAAAACTGGAATGACTCTACGTATAGATGTAGAAAGTTTAAGAAATAGGATTTAATTTAGCAAGTATTATCTCGACTGATAACAAATTAGAGTAGTTCATAACGAATTGTGAAACTAGTTATTACTCATATTATTCGGTGATTTGGATTTTTAGGGCGCCAAGGATGTAAAAGTGTATATTGTGTAATTCGTTATGCTCGAGGCTGGATTTGTATGTATATTAGTCGTTATATACGAATTTTTAACCTTATCTAATCTAGAGTTAAAAAATGCTTTAGAACTCCAATCAACGTCGTTTTCAAAAATTCAATCTGTTCGAACGCTGAACCCGATTCATGAAATCTAGTTAAAATTAGTCAAGTCAAGTATTATAAAAAGGCTCGAATTTCAGTTTGATTGAGCATTGAGCCTGAGCCGCATATGGATCAATCCGGCGTTGTTGCAATTTGCAATTAAAAATCTTGAATGATAGATGGTAAATATGGGAATGAGACTCATTTAAAATTAAGATTAACTCAGAGAGTTCAAGGTCATTCCTTTTCCTACACAAAGACTAGTAGTCGTTAATAATAATTAATACTGTTTTATCTTTAACTGGATATCGCAAAACGGTAGTAAAAATCCAAAATCCATAGTTAATAGTAATCCCTACTGTACCTGCAATCTATGCAAAATGTAAATTCAGCATTTTCCTTAACTGTCATAGCTCTGTGAATTCATATAATGGGGGAATAAACTAAATTCCATTGGGAATGTAAAGAATGGAATGTTCTCAAGTCATCAAAATGCTTAATTCAACAGTGTCTAGCATGTCAAACAAAAACGATGTATACACAGTTGTTATTAGGCAACAAGTGGAATAGTGGAAGATCATGGAAACAATGGGTCAATAGAATTGAGGTACATGTTTATCTTTTCATACTCAAGTACAATACGATAGAGGATGCATATTTAATATTTAATATACGATATTTACATTGCCACTATGCATCATGCATGTCTACAGTACCTAGTGATAGTATTGACAAATTAACATTTACTTAAGATTGATAAATAACGTGGGTTCGTTTTATATCCCTCGAGATCGAGAATGACACGCTCAAAACGATCAAGTAGAGAAATCAATCCCAACAATTGTGTTTGAGGGTGACTAATTGTAAGCAAATATAAATCAATTAGGAATAAGAGGAAGACGTTTTCCAAATTATCAAAATCAAACCATCGCATCCGAATCAGAATCAGAAAGTAAATATATAATCAATCTTAGATAACTGCAAATGGTGTCGGTAGAATATGCGTCTGAAACTCTGACTATATTATATCTGATCTGATGTAGTTCTCAGACAATCTCGGAGACCTTTCTATTTCTTGATAAGTAATTTTGTGAATAGGAAAGTCGAATTACTTTCAAAGTCAGGTCCATGTCATGACTCATCATGCATTTTTCACAATAATTTAGGAATTATTGAATCTTTAATAAAGTCCGCTATATAGGTTCCTATTTTTCGGACAATTGGTTTTTATTTAGTTTGTTATTGTTGTAAATGTAGTGAATAGCATTTTTGCGAAAATATCATTACGAATCATTGACATCCATTTCGTATTTTGTATTTGTTTTCTTAAATCTGTGGTTTTGAAGTTTTGACTCATTATTCAAGAGTACAACATGAGTAAAGTGCAAACAAAGTAGAACCAAGCACCAAGAATCGCTTACGTCGACGCGGTCAGTACAGTACACAGACAATCACGATTTGAGTTGAGTAGAAGAATCACATCTCATTTCAGAGTGTTATTAATCCAGTCAGTCAGACGGGACGGGCAGAGATACAACTATACAAGATAGAAGAGATTTTAGATTTAGTTTATTATTTCATCTGTTACTGTTAGTCACACCACGTCACAGTCACCTGTCATTTTGTTTACATTTCACATTAATTTACATAGTTCATGTTCATAATAACATAATAACAGTACATGTGACATGAGTATGATGTATGCGTCTAAGATGAGGAGTCCATCTCCGTAAATATATATTCAATTTCAATATCATGAGATTTTAACTGAGATTCTTTTGGATAGTTCGTTCATGCTGCATGGAGGTTAAATCGCAGTAAGTCCAAGCATTTAATTCTAATTTGCAATTAAGAATTGATCAATTTGTCCTCTCTGTTCTCTGGGCCTGGGCTGATCGATAACTCTGAACTTTTAGCCAGATTATTATAATGAAATTCATGGTCATCTAAAATGCGCCGCATGTAAATGTGAAATGTAAACATTGTAAACACGTATGCAACATGAAAAAGTCATTTAATTGAAAGTACTCGATTCGATAATACATAATAATAGATTTTTATATTTTTCTGTATGCGTGATGTGTATGGTCAATCAATTTGTAATTGCAAATATTGAATATAGCTATAATGTATATAGCAAATTGTAGATATTGCAATTGTATTGTATATTTGATATTATTAAATGAAACCTCGTCAAAAACTGTTTTAATTCCTTCTCAACAGTGCACAGTGTTTTAGCTATTTTATATTTAGATTTGTATTTAGATAAAAATCAAAAATAGCTGTACTTACTTCTACCGTACCAGACCACAGACAGAGAGGACAGAGGACCAGAGTTGAACCTTTCAACTCAAATTTCTATGTAGGTACGAGGTATTCACTATTTCATATTGTGTTTTTGTTGTAGGACATGAAGTAAGTGCAGTGAGTGGGATTTATTTGCATTCTGGAAAGTGAGTTCGAACTTTAAAGGTTAAAATTGAGGCCCCCGAAATCAACGGACCAGGAGGGAGACTGGTTAGGTTCTTCCGATCTCGAAAGATGCGGCTGTCAAAAATTACATTACTGGTTCTGATTTGCATAATCGTCCTCTCAGTCTTTGTTGCCAAAATATCAAATCTAATTACAATTAAGTATGACTTCGAACCCTCCGCTACCAAGGACGAACATCTTTCGAATAAGAATCCTCTTCCAACAAAACCCCCTGACCCTAATCTAGCCATGGGGGATTCTTCTGATCATCTTATGTGGTTCGTTCAGGTATGTAAACGTAATAATACATGCGGCAATCAATGTCATTATTATTACAACTAAAACGGACAAAAACAGCAGTTTAATTTGAGTATGAAATTAATTACGGATTGACTTTTTCATAGATATCGGATATCCACGTTAGCGTTTTTCATGATCCGAACAGAATCACGGATTTTCGAGATTTCTGCAATATTACCATTGATGCCATTAAGCCTACAGTTGTAATAGCCTCGGGTATGTTTATTAGCTTATTTTAATGTATGTATAACTGTAAAATATCGTACTTACTTATAACACCATAACAAGTACAAAGTATGATATTGAATCCCTGACCATTTTAGGTGATCTTGCTGATGCCAAAGAAGTTGATAATATGGGTTCAAGACAGTTTCGACAAGAATGGATCTATTACAGTGATATTTTGAGAGAAACGCGTATAACCGACAGAACGTTATGGATGGATGTTCGTGGAAATCATGGTACGTACTGCTTACTTAGAAATTAATTACCTAATTGAAATCGCTACACAAAATTTATTGTATTGTTTTTGTTTGTATGCAGATAACTTTAACGTTCCAAGTATCAGTAGGCAGCCTAGTTTTTACCACGAATTTTCGATTCAAGGAAAACGCCACGAGCGATCATACATGTACACCATTGTTAAAGGGACGGACAAATATTCTTTTATTGCGGTGGATGCTTGCCTTGATCCAGGTCCTAGAAGGCCTTTAAATTTCATAGGGAGAATACTACCGGATCAATATGAGATGTTGCAACAGTTTGAAAAGGATAGCCGTGGTAGCAATCACACAATTTGGTTTGGGCATTATCCTACAAGTTGTATCATTTCTCCGGAACCTGGTCTTAGAGATTTAATGAAAACTGGGGTAGCATATTTGTGCGGGCATCTTCATACCCTCGGTGGAACTGTTCCCAATATGTACACTCTTCAGCACAACAATTTTTTTGAATTGGAACTTGGAGATTGGAAAGAAAATCGATTGTAAGATTTTATATTTAGTAGTCACAGTCTTTCAAGTAACGGCTCACATTCATGGTATCGATGATTTTTTTTGAAAATAGATATAGGGTATTAGCGTTTGATCACGGTTTGTTTTCATTTACGGATGTAAGCCATGGAAAATGGCCGGTTGTCCTTATAACCAACCCCAAACATGCATTGTTCGGGCTTCCTCATAAGGAAAATATTCAACTTGTCATGAATTCTACTCATATCAGGTAATTTCGCGAAATTATGACGATCGATTATGAATATTAATATTATGATTCCTTAGACTCCTAACGGTAATTTTATTTTATTGTTCCAGAATGCTTGTGTTTTCCATTAGTCCTATTGAAACGGTACGGGTTAAGATAAACAATGAGGATTGGATTGATTGCAAAAACATGAAAGGTCCGCTCTTTGTTGCGATGTGGAACCCTCGGATGTATACTAGCGGACTTCATCAGATAACTGTAATACCATTAGCTTTGCAATGCAATTTTCAATTAAACAAAAATTAAAGCAACTTATGGCTTGACTTGAATTGTAGGTGTATGCTCGAGATATATCTGGACGTGCATCAGAAATCAATCAGAATTTTGCATTGGATGGCAGTCGACTACATTTCCGACTCCTTCCTCGTCTCGCATTGATGATGGATGCTACCTCCGTGGTGAGCACCCATTATCTATATATTTTGGACCTGTATCGATAAAAAATTTGTGGCTAATAATGGTTTGTATGTTTAGTTTTACAGTGTCTTTGTAATGTTAGTAATGATAGCAGTCTTCCCATTAGTTGCCCTACGGTTGCTACATATTCTTGTGAGAGGTGTGTAAAAAAGTAGTTCCAGTATGTATTTCTGTAAATATTAGAACCAGTAAAGTATATCTATTTATTTTGATTCGTTTTGTCATCAGAAAAACGAGCATCCGTTCCAGATCAAAGATCTTTTTTAGGAAGTAAACTTGTGAGAAAAGTTTGGATTTTGTGTACAATCAATAAATTGTTTTATCCTCTCATCATTTACCCGATTTATTTAACAGTCGGTGAGTACTGGCACTCTGTGCAGCTATTTTCGAAATTTATTTATCTGATTTATATAAGGTGTTTCTAAAGTTGTTATTCTTGTAGGTCCTTGGTTTATTGGAGAAGTTATTGATGGCCATTTAGGTGCAGCATTTGCCTGGGGAACCTATGTCGATGGAAAAGTTTTGCCTGGTGCTTTTTCTTACTTTTACGGATGTGTCCAAGTATGTAAACTGCATCGCATCAAATTAAAAAAATACATACATACCTATCTATCTATACATTTTCTAGATCTCTATAAATATAAATATAACCTAACATTTCTGACATTTTTAGTTATTCTGGTTTCACCTTCCTTTCGTCTTAGTTTTGAGTCACTCCGTCGACCTTAGGTTTGTTACGTGGCTCTTACCTTTAATTTGATATATCGTCGTTTAGCTTTGCTTGAAAGTTGCCTAATTTATCAATTAATTTAAATAGGTTTCGAATGATTTGCTTGGATGGGAAGTTCTGCTCTTACTCTTCACAAGTGTGGAACAACCTGCCATGTGCGGTACTCTTATTTTTTCAAGCAGTATTCGCATATTTCTTCTATCTCGCATATGGCACCATGGCATTATTTCTGGGACCACTTCGGACTTGGTCCGTTATAATGGGACTTTACTTGTGGTATTTCTCAGCCACATTGGAGCAGAGAGATTTAATCGAAGCCAAATTAGTATGGGGAAATCGTGAGTGCTACAACGCCATTTCAAATGTTGGCAATTCTCATGAAATGTAAACCTAAAAGAACCTAGTAGAGATTTTAAAATGGTTTTAGTAAGAATCGATAGTAAATTATTTACAAACTCCAAAAAAAAAACTATCTTAGTTATATTTTCCATATGTAAGTAATTTACAAAAAAAATCAACATGGGATATCACTTCTACGGCTCCCCGCCCGAGAAGCCATAATTTTCTTGATACGCTTAAGTTGGTCGGAAACGTTTTTCAGAAAATAATACCAACAGCACCAACCAAAAAAACAGAACTGATTAGCTGTTCGAAATTACTAAACTGTGATTTAATTTTGTCTAAGCAATCCAAAAGTGAAGTATTCCTTTACCTTACTCAACATAAGTTGTGACATAAAACTGATCAATTTAAAATGATAGACCCATAGACTCCATTTCCGAAGCACTGTTGATTGAGAATAGTTTTTTTTAACTCTTTTTAGTATTTCGTTTAAATTCTCAATCAGCTATAGTAATAGACACGACGTTATATATGCAACTATGATTTAATCTACATCAGAACCACTACTATTTCAGCAAACGAATCAATTTGGGAGCTGGCTCTCTGATATGCTCACCAAATTGTAATCCATCTGGTCTTGTGCACAATATCAAATTCAATAAGCATTTCAATTTAATCTTAAAACTATATACCTCGTGATTTCTAAATAACGTTAACTGAGACGGCAAGTCAAATCACAATCACAACCATATATATTACAACCCAGGTGCTACGGATATAAAATATTAAACAATGCAAATTAAAAAGTACTCTAGTACCAGTACGACTGTAATTTTGTTACGATTTACGATGTTATATATCACACTTGATTTTAAAACGGCAGCTGTTAGTTTTACCACTATTGTAATTTTAGATGGAAGAGACATTAGCTTTACTGAGTCTGAATAATCAATGTGAAGTAGGTTGTAGTTGTAAATATTAATAGTGGCATTATTGTGAGTAATTAAAGAGATTATTTCTCTGAGCATAGTGACCATATAGGTCAAGCGATATGTATAACCGTATGAGTAATGTCTGTAACCTAAATGGAAGTTGTTTTATGAATTAAGTTACCCATTTGCCCTGATCTGAATTCGTACAAACCACTGAATGCACGTGAACATTGACCCAAAAATGTAATCAAAACTAAATTCATATTTAGTTAAACCATTTTTAACTGTTAATTGTTTAAGAATGCAATACAAAGTCATCAATCAAATAATATTGTAAACAAAATCTATTTAAATAGTTACTAGAATGACGCATTTCTTCATTGAACTTATCATACTTCTTCGTTCACTGGAGCAATTGGCTGAAACATACCATGTTTAGATGTCAATAGTCGTTTTATGTTTGCATTGACTTTCACTAAAGACATTTCTTTTCGGACGCTTCTCTAAATGGGATTACATAACAGAAACAGAAGTTAATAATATATTGGATAACTATCCAATATTATGCATTTCCTTAATTGGTTTTGTATTGTATTTCATACCTCAATTTCTTGCACGGTCTCAAATTCGAATCGTCTACTGACTAAATTAGTAACATGCCCACCTTTCGCAGACCCGATTCTTCCTGTTCTACCGCACCTATGAATATAATCGGCGAGAAACATGGGGAACTCGTAGTTTACCACATGTTTAGTCTACAAAGAAACCAAAATTGAGAATCTATTACGGGTTTTTAAAATATAAAAACAGATTGTGTCCTTGAAGTTGTCTATCATCATATCAAATCACATTACTATCTTGTAAGGTTACATTTACAAGTGTTAAGTTATTGGTCACAAAATGACTTACCCGAATAGTGTCAATTCCACGTGATCCCAAATCTGTGCAAAGTAAGACATCGACTTCACCGTTTTGATACAGATCTAACAGTCCTTTGCGTATAGTTGGTGGAGTCTCTCCATGAACTCTTACACACTTAATATTATGATGTGTCAGAAACATGTCCATCCAATCACAAGTTTTGGTATTATTACTATGATTCAAAAAATATGTTTTAATTTATTTGAAATGAGCTTGATTAGATTTTTAAAATTTGTCCGCAAGTACCAGAAAATCATGAGTGGGATGTTATTCTTTACGTCAGATTGAACTATCTCTAGTAGTTTATCTGGTTTCTGACTTTTTCTCAGTCGGATAAAGGTCTGAGGGACGTGAGATAGGACAAAATGAAGACCTGGTGTTGTAATTCGATTCAACGTATCCATCTGCAATGAATGAATCAGCGAACAATCCATTTTACAGGTAATTGGTTACCTATATTGATATAAAAATCCTAATACTAGGCAACAATTCCACTGCTAACGATCTTACCGGTACAACATCAGCTAGTATAGTTTCGACACTTTGAGGGAGTGTGGCACTGACCATTGTCAATTGCACTATTCTGGGCAATCCTGGAAACAGCTGTAAAAAGTAAAGAAATAAAAATTTGTCGGTAATTTAGTATCATATTGAACTCTTGATTTTAACCCATTGAGTTGTCCAAAGATTTACTGGAAACTTTCGAAGAAAGTCAAGGACGTCTTCTGAAAAGCTGTCGTCCAGCAATGTATCTGCCTCATCCAGAACAACATGGTCAACATTTTTTACACTATAAACTCCCGCTGTGGTCAAAACGGATGCAACATGTACGGTAGAAATTAACAGGTCAACTTGGACTGCAGTGGGGTTAGTGATTTTTGATGACAGATTTCCTCCTTTTAGTACAGATATAGCTATGTCCATCCCTTCAGTCAGTTTTGTTGCAACATACTGCAATAAAAATACAAAAAGTCACAACTTAGTGACGAACGGAAATAATGAACAGGAAAGCTGTGTTCATTTATTTCATTGATATTATGCGTACATGAATCTGCTGAGCTAATTCATGACTGGGTACAAGAATAACGACAAGCGGTTGGTTGACTCCTCTTTTCTTCCTTAAGCGCTTCTCCATTAATATCTGTTGAACTATAGGAACTAGATAGGCCAAAGTTTTACCACAACCAGTCTCAGCTGCAACGAGATTGTTCGTACCTTTTAAAATTTCTGGTATTGCAAGTTCCTAAAGTACAAAACAAAACTTTCAAGTAATAACTATATCTTGAGATAGAATTTGATACAACTGATCAGCAAATACCTGTACTATTGTAGGTTTAATGGCATTGTTATCTTTAAGAGTTTGAACAATATTCGGTCGTACGCCCAACTCTTCAAAGGAGTGACTTGATCCATGAATCTTGAAGCTCGAATCAGTCTAAAAAATCACAGAATATTTCTTAATATCTTATCCTAATTGATTTGGTTTGATTAAAATGAAAATCATAATGTACTATAAATAAATATAACTAATATAAGTATGAAGTCTTACCGATTTCGTGGGCTTAATAGTAAACCAATCCCCAGCAGATTTTTTATGGCCCCATCCCTTAGAGGCCAAAGGAATTGCATCCACATTTTTTGGGTAACTCTGACCCAGATAATGATTAAACTCGGGACGCTTGCAATGTAGCAGTACGACCTGCAAGCATATTCAATATTAATCGTTTACATTTCAATTTAGTCCATCTTCATGTTTTGTGTTTCTAATTTATTAGTAGTAATAATCTTGTTCACCAACCGATTTTTTTCCTTCCCTGGAAGCCTCCACAATCTTCTCTTGCTTGTACCCAGCTTTACCTTGTCGTATGATTTTTTTCTCCAACCGTTGTTTTAAATGAAGAGGAACCGTTATGATTCGCTCCGGACTGGCGCTCTGGTTCTCCCCATCGTCTTCATATTTCTCGTCCAATGGTTTTCTACTCAATCGACTCTGATCTCGCCAGCTTAAATACGATGATGTTGAGAACGATGTGGACGATGAAATGACTAAGTAACTGTAATTTGGATACCTAAATACTGAGATTTTTTTAACCTCGACATGTCGACTAGGACGTGGCTGTTCTACTTGATTTAAAACCCTACAAAATTGGGATCTCGAGCGAACTGACCGTAGAAGTAACGTCATGTCAAATGTCTACTGCTGATGAAATTGACTGACAAGAAGAACAGACAACACACAACAGTGCAGTGTGCCACTTTGCACTTCACACTGCCATTGCAGTGTCCAACTAACTATGAACTAATCAAGCATCATCTAAAAACTTAATGTCGAATGTTTGATGTTAAATAAATGCAAAATACAATCGTTCGTGTGAATTTGAATTATCGTAAACCATAAACCAATACACAGTGCACAGTACACACACAGTAATGTGTAATGAATAAATCAAATTTTATCAAATCAAATCAAAACATTAAACATAACATCTATGGGACGAAATCTGTGAATGTTGAATGTGTAGAGTATTGGCATAATAATACAAATTACAAATACAAAATATAATCAGTGGACCGGGCCGGACACGTGTGGGTCATGGGTACCGGTGGTGTCGTGTCGTGGTCGTGGTGGTGTCGTTGTTGTTGAATCTTGTTTATTAAGACTAGCGTTTGTTAGCCACGTTTTAAATTGGTGACAAAAATCGAGATAAATTCGTATGTTCCTCAATGTCTGAATGTATCAATTTGCCTCCCAATAAATCCTGCACATCACATCGCGAGGGCGAGATGTCCGTGATTTGGGAAACGTTTCTCGCCGAATATTCAGCGGCGCCGCCGGATTTTTTCCGCAAATCACCCTAATCTCTTTGTCGTCTTATTTTACGCATTTTCAATCGGATTTTAAGCACTATGCTTATGTAAAACCGTCTTACCTTGTTTTAGATGTCGATTTTGTTACCACAACACACTTTACGGCAACCCCATTCACAGAAATGGCCCCAAAACGCTTTACACATTCAATCGATGCAAATATAAATGATGGCGGAGAGAAATGCACATAAAACCATTGCCAACAAACAAAGCAAAAGAAAATGTTTTGCTATAAATGTCAAGCCGTAGTCCTCGTTGTTCGAAACCAGAAGTGTTGACGTTCGGTAATTTTCCGTCGATGTTGACACAGTTGATTCATTATAAAATATATCGAACCAATCAAATACGCCTTGTGACATGGTTCTCACACAAAAATTATGAAAGGAATAAAACATTGAATTAAATTCGATGAGCTATTGAATTGAAAGCGATGTACGACGATAACGCCATCTAGTAGTGAAATCAACCTAAATCAACCTTTACGAAAACCGCTAAGTCTAGGACAAGTCTAAACTAGGTTTAAAATCTAAATTGACATTAAATTGTTGGAGCAACTGATTCCCGGCGTTTTGCCGCCCGGACATTTCCCACCCGTAATTTTCATGGTGGCTTATTCCCACCCGGACAGTTCCCTTCCGGATATTTCCCACCCAAACCGGACACTTCCCATCCTCGAAAAGACTACCAGAATTCTCTACTGATGTCAGACCGTACTAATTTCCCTGTCAAGACCTTACTAATTTCCCTGTCAAGACCGTACTACAAGTCATATGTCAAGACCGTACTAATTTCCCTATGTCAACCTAACCTAACCTAACCTCTTAGTCTAGGACTAGTCTACACTAAGTTTAGAATCTAAATTGAAAATAAAATTGCTAAAGCAACTTGTCAGTTTTTGTAATTAAGTCTAGGACTAGTCTACACTAAGTTTAGAATCTAAATTGAAAATAAAATTGCTGGAGCAACTTGTCAGTTTTTTGTAATTAATTCCCAAAGTCGGGACTTTGTGACTATTTCTCGCACCGGAGTCATAATTTAACCATCTAAATTTTTAATATCCCAAACAATTTGAGGAAACCTCTTAGTCTAGGACTAGTCTACACTAAGTTTAGAATGTAAATTGACAACAAAATTGCTGGAGCAACTTGTCAGATTTTTGTAATTAATTCCCAAAGTCGGGACTTTGTGACTATTTCTCGCACCGGAGTCATACTTTAACCATCTAAATAATTTTTAATATCCCAAACTATTTGAGGAAACCTCTTAGTCTAGGACTAGTCTACACTAAGTTTAGAATCTAAATTGACAATAAAATTGCTGGAGCAACTTGTCAGATTTTTGTAATTAATTCCCAAAGTCGGGACTTTGTGACTATTTCTCGCACCGGAGTCATACTTTAACCATCTAAATAATTTTTAATATCCCAAACTATTTGAGGAAACCTCTTAGTCTAGGACTAGTCTACACTAAGTTTAGAATGTAAATTGACAACAAAATTGCTGGAGCAACTTGTCAGATTTTTGTAATTAATTCCCAAAGTCGGGACTTTGTGACTATTTCTCGCACCGGAGTCATACTTTAACCATCTAAATTTTTAATATCCCAAACTATTTGAGGAAACCTCTTAGTCTAGGACTAGTCTACACTAAGTTTAGAATGTAAATTGACAACAAAATTGCTGGAGCAACTTGTAAGTTTTTTGTAATTAATTCCCAAAGTCGGGACTTTGTGACTATTTCTCGCACCGGAGTCATACTTTAACAATCAAAATTAAATTTTAATATCCCAAACTATTTGAGGAAACCTCTTAGTCTAGGACTAGTCTACACTAAGTTTAGAATCTAAATTGACAACCAAATTGCTGGAGCAACTTGTAAGTTTTTTGTGATATATGATTTTGGGATATTAAAAATTTAGATGGTTAAATTATGACTCCGGTGCGAGAAATAGTCACAAAGTCCCGACTTTGAGAATTAATTACAAAAAACTTACAAGTTGCTCCAGCAATTTTGTTGTCAATTTACATTCTAAACTTAGTGTAGACTAGTCCTAGACTAAGAGGTTTCCTCAAATAGTTTGGGATATTAAAAATTTAGATGGTTAAAGTATGACTCCGGTGCGAGAAATAGTCACAAAGTCCAGACTTTGGGAATTTATTACAAAAAACTGACAAGTTGCTCCAACAATTTTGTTTTCAATTTAGATTCTAAACTTAGTGTAGACTAGTCCTAGACTAAGAGGTTTCCTCAAATAGTTTGGGATATTAAAAATTTAGATGGTTAAAGTATGACTCCGGTGCGAGAAATAGTCACAAAGTCCCGACTTTGGGAATTAATTACAAAAATCTGACAAGTTGCTCCAGCAATTTTATTGTCAATTTAGATTCTAAACTTAGTGTAGACTAGTCCTAGACTAAGAGGTTTCCTCAAATAGTTTGGGATATTAAAAATTTAGATGGTTAAAGTATGACTCCGGTGCGAGAAATAGTCACAAAGTCCAGACTTTGGGAATTAATTACAAAAAACTGACAAGTTGCTCCAGCAATTTTATTTTCAATTTAGATTCTAAACTTAGTGTAGACTAGTCCTAGACTAAGAGGTTTCCTCAAATAGTTTGGGATATTAAAAATTTAGATGGTTAAAGTATGACTCCGGTGCGAGAAAGGGTTAGGTTAGGTTAGGTTAGGTTAGGTTAGGTTGACATAGAGAAATTAGTACGGTCTTGACATTGGACTTTTAATATAGTCTTGAAATTAGTACACACTTACATCAACACTTTTGGTTTCGAACAACGAGGACGACGGCTTGACATTTATAGCAAAACATTTTCTTTTGCTTTGTTTGTTGGCAATGGTTTTATGTGCATTTCTCTCCGCCATCATTTATATTTGCATCGATCGAATGTGTAAAGCGTTTTGGGGCCATTTCTGTGAATGGGGTTGTCGTAAAGTGTGTTGTGGTAACAAAATCGACATCCATAACAAGGTAAGACGGTTTTTCATAAGAATAGTGCTTAAAATCCAATTGAAAATGCGTAAAATAAGACGACAAAGAGATTAGGGTGATTTGCGGGAAAAATCCTGCGGCGCCGCTGAATATTCGGCGAGAAACGTTTCCCAAATCACGTACATGAGGGCGAGGATCTTATTAAAAAAAATAATCTCTTTTAGGTTTTAATTCTTGTCAACACACCGCATCGTACGCGTACGTATCGTACGTGTGTATACAGCTCAGCACGTGAGTAGTGGGGGCATTGTGCAACGTTCCTCTCTTGTCGTGCCGCATATGATTGTGAATTGTGCGGGAAGAAGCGTAGGAGACGAGTAGCCGAGTAGCCATCGCATCGTGTTGTTCTTTGGTTCTTGTTTATGTTTTGGTTTAGCTTTTACAATTTCATTTGCAGTTTGCCGTGTCCGTATTGTCCGTAATCGGAATTCAGAATTGCATTGTGAATTGGAGCGTCCACACTCCGCCTCCGTTCCTTTGTCCTTATCAAAGATATAATAAAAGTCCTTCTTATGTCATGTATATTTAATACACACGGGAGCAGGGAATCGCTCATGGCTCATGCATTATGTTGGTATGTGTTATGTGATATGTAGTGAGTGTGTTGGTCGTTAATTGTTAGAAATCTCTCCACTCCACACTTTTAACTTTTCACTTTTTAATTGCTTTTGACTTTTGAACTTTTGATTTGACTCGCTCCCTGGTTCTTTCTTCATTCTTTGGAAATTCAAAATACAAAATATTAGGAAATCCACAATCTTCAATCTTTGATCTTCTTTGTTCTTAGGAAATAGGATGTAAGACCGGTCGTTGCCGTTGGTCGATCGACTTCTGCATTCCGTATTTTGCACTTACACAATAATTATTGATTATATCAGATATGCCTTTTGACCTGTGACCTGGGGTTTTAGTATTTTTTTTTAGTCCTGATTTTACTCTTTGTGCTTTAGCTTTCACTTCACTTGAAAAATCGTGTACCAGTTGACCCGTTCACCGTTTAACCCTGAACCGTAAGAACAAAGAACAAAGCTGAAAGCAAAGGTTGGTTGATTTATCAGTTCACGCTCACATCAAACAGTGAACATTATTTAAAGTTATAATTTCTCGTTTGCTATTCACTATTATAGATGCCGGACAATGAAATAGGAACCCGGAAGGTACAGATCTCTTTAGCTAGGGGCATCTTTACCAATCGCCGTTTTGATGGAAATAAACGAAAACCGGTTTTAGAACTACTAGCAAAGGTAGTGAAGTTCATTGTTAAAGTAGCAGAAGAAATGTATATTTTGTGGATATGTAGTTAGAGTTGTATGGATAAATGTATGGTATATATATATTTAATATTCGTAAGAAATTAATTTCATTGATGGTTTTATCTTAGAATAATACAGCAGTATACCAGATTTCCAAAATCAAGTATGACCCTAGCTTTGCTCCGGAGTTGGGTAATATATACGCTCGAAAAGTTTCAGCTGCTTGTTCGTTCTGCCTACCTGAAACCGTTGTAAGTATAAAGGGAATAAATTAATATCAACCTATATTTTGCATTTGCCATTCAGATAAAAGGATAATTCTAACATTATTATTTTTAGCTGCAGTTAGACGAGGATGTCAAGTCTCTTGGAATTCACAACTGCTTTAACTATGAAACAGGCAACCTGACTAGGCCATTTTTCTCTCGTTCATTTCCAGTCTTCTCTCATTTTTGGACGAATGGAAAATTTTCAGCGGAACAGGGTAGTAATGTCTCTCCTCAGGAAATCATAGATGATCAAGACTTGCTAACAGTAAGAAAAGCTCTATGATTTCAGAACCACATATCTCTCTATCATTGAAATCATTGTTTGAAATAATAGAAATAATAAATAATACATTTTTTTCTGAAATATAGACAGTAATACCCAAGGATTCCCAAAGCCAAGGAGAGATTGATAGATGGAACGTAATAATTAACGATGTATCCAAGGACATTTGTTGTACAAAAGTTTGGGCATCCGTTCTTCTTACCAGGTAAAAAGCATCCAGAGTATTGGACGTACAGAAAGCGACACACAACACATCTTATTAAATTTGAATCTTACTGACTGACTATGGGTCATGAGTTATCTAATAAATTAGGATTCGTTTTCAACGCTTACGATTTGGTATGTTTTATATTTATTAGATTGGCAGGATGGCTATTGGGAAAGTTGTTCTCCAACATGTTTGAATCAATCTGTGTTCATGAAGGAGAAATTGAATTATTGCAGAGGGCTCATGCTACGGACTTGCCTATTATCTACATCCCTATAAATCGTAGCTACATGGATTCATTAATAATCCATTGGACTCTGTTACGGTTTGGCCTTAAAACGCCATATTTTTTCACATCGGAAAATCTCAGGTACGTGTTACTCCGATTGTGCTTGAAAGTTCCATGCGCATCAAATTTTTATCTTATTATTAATGGTTTTCATATACGTACCTGTACCTATATGATTTTTAAAAGATATTTAACCAAGTATTTCGGAGGAATTGGTCCGTCTCAATACAGAAATTCACAAGATCACAAGCGTATCTACGGATCGATCCTGACTGCTTACGTTCGAATGTTACTGATAAAGAGCTCAAGCTTTCAGTTGTCATTAGAAGCTAACAAATCCAAAAGTGGAAAACCCTCTACTGAGTTATATGGAAGTAAGATTCGATACATACAGTATCTGCAATTTGTAATTGATTTGCTAGAACCTTCATTAATTAAACAAAGTGAATGTCTGGTTATCTAGCGGAATTGTTGCAGATCCTCTTTCGTGCTTTTAAGTCAAAAGAAATTGAAGACGTATACATAGTTCCAGTTAATGTTTCTTACGAAATTCTGCCAGATGAGTTCGATGAAGCAAGATCTGTCGACCAAAAGTACAAGCGACCTTCTATTGTATTGCTCATCAGAAATATTTGGCGAAGTATGTGCAAACGTCTGGGTTACGTTAGGGTGGACTTCGGGCAACCTTTTAGTTTCCGGGTAAGTACTTAATTTGCATAGTCTTGTTACGATCACTGTTATCACCATATTTAAACATCTAAATCACCTACACATTTTTTAAAGAAGTGATTATCATAGAGAGACTTTATATTGCAGGAATTCTATCCCTCAATGAAGCAGAATAAAAAGATTAAGACTATCATTGAGTCATATAAAAACAAGAATGACACAACAATCGAAAGTTACTCCAAAACTTTTGAAGCAACAGATTTAAGTTGGAATGCCGACTACGGATCAACAGCATCTATTGCATCATTATATGAAAACGCGACTTGGGTCCCAATGGAAGAATTTGATTCCATTTTTCTGGACATTTTGTCAAATCATTCGATATATTGTAAAAAGTTTCAAAAATGAATTTATTTAGAATGAATTATTTTTATTGAGTTACATTGGGAAACATTAAAACCAAAACTATGATATTCTTAGCGGCTTCGAGTTCCAGCACTCCGATGTGTACCCACCTGGTATCATTTATTTTGCTGAAAAGATTTCGATACGGAACAACAATCGAAAATCTGGCTATTGAAGTTGCTGAATTAATGAAAATATTGGATAAGCGAGGTCGGGATGTTGGATTTATTGGAGATGTAAGATCGGCTGTGGCACGGGCTGTAAGTAAAATATTACTTACATATAAATGTCAGACAAAAATATAGAATGGTATTGTACTGAATAATATGTTGATTTTATAGATAGAACTATTTGGCCCTCACACCATCGAAATTTTTCTAAAAAAAGACAAATCAAGTCACTCAGACACTGAGATGTTTCTGGTTAAACCAGTGTTAAATTTGATGAGCCTTAGACGTTTAGGCTATTACTCTAACCTTGTTTTTCCATCATTTGCAATGGAGTCCGTAATTGGTAAAAATGCATACACTAAATTAAGTGGAGGCGTTCAATGTTTTTTATTTGATGGTTTAACTATCCATAATCCATTTTTACACCTTTTCAAAGCTGTGGCCATGTTTGCATTGGTTGGAAATCAACTAGCAGTTGCAAGAGGATTTGAAATTGACATACGTGCTAAAGACGAAGACGTTATTACTCATACTCGTCGGATTTATGAAATCATCGATGGTGCATTTTTTCTACATGCTCCTTGCCTGACTGCAGAAATTGCCATTAGAAAAACTCTGGATATAATGCACGATGCTAGTGTCTTGCAGTTTGTGATGGTATTTTAATATTTTAAATCGATATTATGATGACGTTTTTCATTGGAATTTTCTGTTCAATTGCAATCAAAATTTAAACTTCTAATTCTTTCTGTTGCCTCTTAATTTTTTTTAGGACGATTCGCTAAAGCGTTCAAGAAAATGTTACGATTCTGATGAAGAATTCGAGTATGATGACATGGGTGCGAACAAAGGTAGCGATATGGCTGGAGGGGAATTCTTTTACATTCCTTACGAATACAAAGTAGTAAGCAGTAACGAAAATTACGAGAAGCTTTCATTTTTGAGAAACTTACTGGTGCCGTACCTGGAAATATATGCGGTTATTGGTAAAGAGTTAGAATGCTTAATTAGTCTAGACGGAAAGGTAATAGAACTTGAAGAAGGAATACTAAGACAGAAGATTCTTGCAACGCTCAAAAGCCGCTTCCCTGAATCAGAATATGGTAAGGCACTATTTTTGTGTTAATACAAGTTTAATGTTACCTATATTGTATGCTATGAATAACGAGCATTATTTATGCAGTTACTTCACATAATACCTATATAATATTAATGTTCTACAGGCGAGCTGCTGTCCAAAGATATTGTCAAAACAGCGTTATTTACTTTTGAACAGAAGCACATAATTCACTGTAACATCGACAAAACCACAAAGGTTAGAAGAATCTGTCTATCGTTAGAGTATGATTCGACGAAAAAAGTTCACGAATTTGTCAACAATATCTTACGCTATGTCACCTACTGAACTTTTACTTTCTTAACTTAAGACTTACAAACACCTGAAACGACTGATTCAGGCATCAAATAATACCCTTATCGGGTAGTACAAAATGAAGAAACAATCAATGACAAAACGTAATAACGTATATGTTCTGACTAGCAATGAAGTTGATTACTTGGCTTATACGAACATTAACAAGTTTTACATTTATCTATAAATTAATCCCAACCACAATTAATACTTTATAATTCATTAAAGTCATTAGTAATGAGTCATTCCTGGTCCAAATTATTACCCAGTACCTGTACCTCATGATATCGGTATATCATTACTTGTTGATTTAATGTAGGTATATATATTATATATACGATTTAACAAGTCCATATGAATGTGTTATAAATGCACAGAATTTTATATAGAGACAATACTTGTAACTTGATCTTTTATTCAACAAGTAGCAGAATAAACTACATAGGTAGTCATTATTTTAGTACCAGTACAAAATCGTTATTAATTGTCTATTCTATTTGGGGGTACGTATCATGAAGCAAACGGTAAATGTACGATGGAGAGTGACTTCCACTGAAAACAACATAAATTAGCTATAGTCGACGTTACTATTGATAAGTGCATAAATATTAATGCAAACTGGGTAAGTAATTTAGTCGTAATTAATAAATCACTTACATATTGAATATAAATAAAGTGATGAGTTCAGGAGGAACGTAGTCAAAAACAGGAGCATAAATATGGACGTTTTCCATCATCACTAAATGTTTATAATCAACTAGATGTTCCGGTGATACAAATCGATTCGTAATTTTAACATCGTTTGATAATGGGTACTCGGGGCTCAATTTGTATAGTGGAGCTAGAACCAAGACCTAAAAATGTGTTTGAATTTTTAGATGAAGGATTTTTATGCGAATCAACTAATATAAAAATCGTACTCTAATTATTACTAACCGGAACATTGTAGTATTTAGCAGCCAATAGAATAGGGTGACACCCAGCAATCGCTTTGAGCCCTCCATTTGCCAGTATAGTATGAGTACCAATGATGACTTTATTTACTCTTGACATTACGCTAAAAACAGAAGTGTCTTCGATCAAATTGACAGATATTTTACATTTTCGAAGAGAATCGGCCATTTCCTCGCCCTATGGTTTCAGTGTAAAAACATTCAATATTTTCAGTCATAATAATATTAGTTATTAAGAAATGTCAAGCACGTTTTAAAAATAGTAACATACCGTATAAAAAGGGCCACACTGAGTCACAACAACCTCGAAACCTCGTGATTGCGAGGCTTTCATCAAGAACTTTTGTACTGTTCTAGATTTTCCAACAGTTAGTATTATGTCATGATGATGAATATGGTTTTCTGCATCTTCAGCTATATTTTCGGCACTGCACAGTAACCAACCAAATATGAGGCTTTTTGAATTCCTTACTACCTTCTCAATTTTTGATAAGTTGTTTTAGGTTACCTTGATTCAAGCTCGGCAGATAGGTCTAAAAGAGCATTGAGTATGTCGGACCGGAGATCTGGTACTTCTTCAGTAAAATCCACAGATCCGGATTCTGTGGAGTCAAGTCGGGAAGTTGTCACTGGTAATGTTACAACTTCTAATCCTACCGAACCGCTTCCAATCTACGAAATGATATTTTTATATGAAGATAATGTAAGTTATAATGAGATATTTCTGATTATTTTTAAATGCCTTCTTCCGTGCAACGAATTCCTCCCGAATTATCTTGATGAGCCGTTGAATGATATTAGATGGAGCGGACTCGGATACCGCGGCCTTTGTAAGTCTCTGCGATATTGTTTCCAGCCAGCGCAAGACTTCACTGTAATTTAAAATTAGTTACACAAAAGTTAATATTGAATGCAGTACATTAATTAAACGATATTTCACAATAATGTATAATTGTAAAGGATCCTACTCAGCATTTTTCCACGAAGTAGATTGGACATATCTTTCTACCATCTGGAGTGTCTTGGTGGCTAGCTCATGCGACCTTAGATACGTCCTGTCAAAATTAAAGCATAAACAGTTCATCTCATACGTTCAAACTGTGCAGTCTGAAACTTTTAAGTCTTAACCTTTTATTAATGGCAATTGCAATGTGCAATGCGCTTGTGGTAGTTGTGGTATCGTTAAATCATGGTTAATATCGCTACATTTACAACAGGTCATCATAGTATATGTGATATGTATGGTAAATCATAAATATGGTAACCATACCCTCGTTTCAACGAAATTTCCAACCGTTGAAGTAAAATTTTAGCTTCCTTTGACGCTTTGTCTGGTATGCTTGTGGAACTTCCATTTAGTTTCCCTGCGTTGTGCTTGATTTTCACATCCATAGTCAATAGTCAACTATTCGATTATTCTTATCCGGATGGTTTGATAATTTTGTGAATTGTAAAATTGCAAATTTATTGACTTTCGAATTCCGATATGTCCAGTCGTCAGAACTTTGCATGTGGCAGAGCGACTTCGGGTTACACAGTTTGGAGTTACAATATACAGAGCAAAATAGTTCCGATATTCCGATTTGCTTCCAATTTCGCGAAAGTCAATGTAGTTCAAACTCTTCAAACTGCAGTTAGGATTTGACGAGACGAATTATAAAAAACCATTACACATTATGCATTACATATGTGAAATGAAAATGATATTCACTTGTCAATTTGTCATAATATACAGCTCATGCACTTTTCCTGCTCTTTCACTTTTTGAGGCAAAATGAAACAACCCACACTTCTGCAATCATCTGCATCTGTCTGCCTGTCGTGCCTGTACACTTCACCTAAACGGCAATATGCAGAATTTTAATACCGCGGAGTTTTCGACATCAGGGATTTATTACTTGTACAATTTGTACTTATTTTTGATTTTATAAAAATTGCGAATTTATTTTTGAATACTGAATTAGTGAGTTAAATTGCAACGTTTTAATTAGCCTATCTGTCTCTGTCTGTGGTCTGTTGTCTGTATAAAAAGTGAAAGTCTCGTCGGGAGAAAATAATAAAGAAAGCAAAAGCAAAAAGACGACCTCTCCAACCTACTGACTGACCTTGCACCTGATTCATGCTTAGTTGAGTTTTCAATCTAATCCATAATCTTACATTCGATCGAATCAGTCCAACAAGCACAAAAAATGGCTCAGTATAAAGGAGCCGCGAGTGAGGGGTCGAGAGCCATGCAATTACAGAAGCGTCGAGAAAAAGAGCATCAAGAGGCTGAGTTTCGAATGAACAAACTTAAGGAGGAATTGCGTGTCGACAAAATGGAAAACAAATTCGCTGTTCATTATGACGCTGTGGAAGCACAATTGAAGGTAAAGAATACAGAATAGTTGTATCATCAGAATTAAACCCTAAGTCATGGAAAGTAAATGATGGGTATGTAATGAATATGTAAATAAGCCTTTATTTTTATTTTAGAGTTCGACAATCGGGTTGGTGACATTAGATCAAATGAAAGCGAAGCAAGACGACGTTATCAAAGAACGAGAAAAACGAATTGCGCAGAAAAAGGCCGAAAAGGAACAAAAGAAAAAAGAAGAGTTAGAGGCTAGGAAAGCGGAAAAGGAGTTGCAGAAGAAACAAATTCGGGCACTGTCGTTTCTCGGGGACGATGAAGATGAAGACAATGATAGCGAAGAGGACGTCAAAGATTTCAAAGTAAAGAAAGAAATTAAGTCAGAAAGAATTGAAGATGATAAAGGAGAAGGAGATGAAGATGAGACCAATGAACCCTCCGTAGAAATCAAAAATGAATCTTGCTCTGATATTGAGGAAGACAAGGAACCTCCAAATAAAATTAAAAAGATAGGGAAAAATCCCGATGTCGATACCAGTTTTCTTCCAGACCGGGAACGCGAAGAAGAAGAAAACCAACTCAGAGAGCAGTTGCGACAGGTGCTTCATTTTATTTGATACATTATTTCATATACCTGTCAAAAGTTCAGATTCAGAAAATTGCTTGTATGTTCCCCCAACCGTGACACCGGTGACACGGCTGTATGCTGTGCTGTAGTATGTAATTACTAGCAATCAAGGCAAATGATAGGTGCATTGCCGGGCCCTGTCACATTTCTTTGTGTCCAAACAAGCAAGAGTGAAGCCCACTTTTACCAATTGTTGGTTTATATGTAGGAATGGGTAGCCCAACAAGAAAAACTGAAAAGTGAAGAAATGAATGTGACCTACAGTTATTGGGACGGTTCTGGACATAGAAAAACGCTAAAAGTGACAAAAGGTAATTAGCACAGTTTATTTCTGAATTTCTTATCATTACAAATTGCAATGCCTAAATGTAATCTCATTACAAATATAAAAAACATAAAAATAACAATTTTTAATCTCTAGGAACGTCTATATACCAATTCTTACAACGATGCTTAGAATCATTACGAAGCGAATTCGGCGAGTTAAGGACCGTTATGGCCGATCAGCTTATGTAAGCATATATTTATATTGGATGTTAACTTAAAAAAAAATTATCACTCAACGGCTGTCAGTAGTTTTATGACTATTACTATTTTTAAATCAAATCAAAGGTATGTGAAAGAAGATCTTATACTCCCTCATCATAATACTTTTTACGACCTGATTGTAACCAAAGCCCGAGGAAAGAGTGGACCATTATTTGCATTCCATGCCAGAGATGATATTCGTGTCACTCATGATGCATCCAAAGAGAAAGAAGATTCTCATGCTGGAAAAGTATTACTACGTACTTGGTATGCGATTTATCACCTTACCTTAATATCTATAACCTACAATTACAAATAGTATGCACAATAGTATCTATAAATATTAACCACCTTTTCATAATTTGTAGGTATGAAAGGAATAAGCACATTTTCCCAGCATCTAGATGGGAGCCTTACGATCCAAACAAGACTTATGGCAAATATACTGTGTCGGACAAAACAAAAGCTTAGCATATCGAGCTAATTTATAAAAACATTTGTACACCTTTATCTGTACTTCGTAATGACAATAATTTCCTGATGTTTGGTTTGGGTCGCATTAAATATAGGTAATATCCTTATATTATAAATATACCTACCGTGTTACAAAGTCATAATTTATGCATACATCAACTTTGACATACATCTCCAGTGATCGAGCTTCTGCAGCCTTTTTGTTACACGTCTCATCTCCATTAGGCAAGGTCATGCTTTCTTCCATGGTAAAATTCCATATCATGAGTGTATGGTCATTATGGATTATCTGGATACTATTATCTTTGACGGTGTAGGTGTAGCAATTAGCCAATCTCGACAGCCACAGCGAGTGCAAGTGCGAGATCAGATCAAAGCCTAAATCCATAATCGGCATAATCTCGTAACCTTCTTCTGTTCTTGCTAGACTCCCAAACCCTACGCTAACCGTGCTAACTAGAGGCAAATATGTAATTATACATGTGAAATAGGATGGGAGGGGACTCGCGACTCGGAGGAGAAAGTTCAAGGTATGAATCGAAATGAAAGCTAATTTTGCTGAAAAAGAGAAAGTGAGATCAGTGAGATGCAGATGCCTTGTTCTGGCTGTGCTCTGATGGGGCATTTAAAGACTCCACTATAAAGCGATGCGTGCTTTTATAAAAATTAACCTGGAATATGATTGAAGTAGCCAGAGGCATAGATATAGAAGCTCCACATTCATCCATGCGGGCTTGAAGCGGTAGTAGCGGTACAGCTTGGGCCATACAAAAATATTTATTCAGTATTTCAGTATTGAAATTGTTTGGATATTTGATATTCAATCACAATATTTAATATTTTTTGCTTTTTTCTTAATTCGTGATTAAAAATAACTCCGCAATCAGTGCAATCTGCATTGCTAAATACTACGAATTCAACTAAACCAACTAACTACAAACTAAGAAAGCTGAAGATCTGATTTGCTTTTGAAGCCCCGTCTACAAGTTCAAAGTTGGAGAAAATGGTAAGCCAACGCACAGACAGCCAACAGCGGAACTGCGGAACAGCAAAGACATCGTATCCGTCCGTATGCCGTATTGCATATCCAATCACATATTCAATATTTATCTAATTTATCATTTCACATTTGTCACAGCACATAGTCAATACACAATAGTGCATAGTTGATAGTGCATAGTCATTTCATTTGTCATCACACATCATATCACATATATTGTGGATTGCATATTGTGTATATCATATAAATAATATTGAATATTCAATACACAATATTGCATAATCCAATATTGAATATTACAGGTCACGTTGCACACTGCAATTGTCTCGAAACATGAATCACTTACGTTTTTCCATCCACGTCACACGTAAACTGTAGATATACTAATTTACCATTTTCTCGTTTTTTAGTCGCACACAATCTTGCTGATGCAGCCTGGTCCTAAACCGGAAACTCGCACGTATAGCGACTTCGAGTCGGTAAATGAATGTATGGAAGGTGTTTGTAAAATCTACGAAGAGCATCTTAAGCGTCAGGTACAGAAACAGAAACGGTTACAATATTTAAAAAATAATTTATTTTTTTCTACGACTGTTAACGGTCATTGTGGACTGCCGACTGGTATCAGTATTAATTTGGTCGACTCTTAATTTTCCAGAATCCTCACACTCCTTCAATCACCTATGATATCTCGCAGCTGTTTGATTTCATCGACCAGTTGGCTGATCTGTCGTGCTTGGTGTAAATACATATCTAATTTATAATTTAACGTCTTGGTTGTTTTTATTACTCTATTCCTCTTTGACAAGTCAAACATCAATTTACTTTTTAAGGTATCAAAAGAGTACCAGTACGTATGCTCCATATACAAAGGAATGGATCAAAGAGAAAATTTACATTCTGCTTCGTCGACAAGCCTCTGCTGGGGCTCCGTAGTTGGCTATAACATTCGACGTCTACACCTTGAATTTTACACTTCTACTTTATTGTTTAAGTATGTTTAATGTTTAATATGTCGCTTTTTTGTTTTTGTGTCAAAGCCGTTTTCAGTACGTAAGCGTTGGTCTCCTGGTCTCCAATAAATTATGATTATATGATGTCATAGTCATACATATTCTTGTTATATGGTATAAAGCCCCGGTGCACTGTGACTCGCCGGGTAAAACTCGATTCGTCTGTCTATAGCAGCACAATAGTACATAATATAGTCTATTGGATTTACATGTCACTGGTTATAGACGACGAAACGAGATTTATCCAGCGAGTCAAAGAACACAGAGACCTTTACCGGCTTTACCCATTACTTAGTTAATAAAAATACATGCGGATGAGGATAACATGTATCCTCTTTTGTTAATTTAATGAAAATCGACTGATTTGTTCATCGGTTAGTTTAGAGTAAAGAATAAATTGTGGTAAGAATAATAAACTGCACATGACTGAACTGAGCTGTATTGATTGCGTTAAGGCGTTTAATAATAGCTAGTTAATTTTGCGAGTACCACTGAATCACATCATAATTCACAACATTCTTCTTCTAATTTGAAGGGTGGTAATGGTAACAGTACTTATATGCGTCGTACAGGAATTTAGACAATATAGGTAATAACTTTGGTGTTCGCATAAACGAAAGCGGTATAAATGATAACCTTGACTTTTGTAATACTACGTTACTTTCAGCGATTTTTCTATAGAATATCTAATGAGTATAAATTGCCGAGCTTTGATACTGTATATTTTATCTAGAGAGACGTAAGCAATTTTCCAAATGAAACTAGGGTTTTCTTCAGTGTAATTGAGAATCCTTTGGAGACAGGAAGTAGAGAAAAGCCTGGAAGTTCGGTGCTCTGGTCTTCTGAAAAGGATACAATTAATAAAATGAATATGATAGAAATCATATACCTAGGTGCAACTCTTAGAATTTAAATATATTTACTTGAAGACGAGTCTGATAGAGCCAACCACTTGCTGTAACGTTCGATCAATCTGTGAATATAAAGTTACTTTACGTATGCACAAAACCTCCAAATGATCGTAATACATAAACACAGGGTAGATTAAATTTAAGTACCGTGGTCCATGTATTTTGATGTGCTGAAGAGATTCCTTTTCCCATGGAGCAGGAGGATTGGCTACCATTCTTGACATAGATTGCACAAGTTTGATCAAAACATTCTCATTGTACATTCTTGAATTTTCTCCTCCTTGTTGTGTTCCGCGTTGTTTGTCATACCCGGCTTCGTTGTAATACGGCTCGTGCCCCAAGATGAGACCTAATAAAAATATGGAGACAATTTGCGAAAATTTACATATTTGAATCTGGTAATAATGTATGAACGGCATATATGGGCGATGCAACCAGCATAACTAGTGCAGAAGCCTGATGATGATGAGGATGCCTTACCCTGAATAGACACAAAAAGTTGAAGGAGGGAGCTAGAGGTTGTCCAAACTTCTGTCCCTTTGCCACTCCAAGTTCCAAGAAGGGAAACGCATACTTTTCCTTCTTCATACAAATTAGGATTCAAACGGTCAGTACAGAAGGCAATGTAGTGAACCATTGGAGGAATCGAAGGATAAGCCGGAGGTAAATGAATATCGAATAGAAAAAGGCCATCTTCATAAGGGGTCTTTTCTGGCCCTTTTATCATCACAGAGTATAGATCCTGTAGTAAAAAGAATGAATAAGTGCATTATCTGATCATTTTAATATATGATACTCTAAATTTATAATTTACCATTCGATCTTCGAACGCTTTTACATATATTCCATCTGGTAGGGACTCGCGAAGAGAAGCTACTTCCTTTTGAACTGTTTTAACAAACTGTCTTTGGTTCTGGGGTTGGAAGGCGGTGAGCCGGTAGCGATGAGTATCAGGAGCAGAATCAATCATCGTAAAGTTTGTGGATTCAGCCCCATCCGAAAGTTTCGTTTCACTTCCTGTAGGAGTATCAGCGACGTTGGTTTGAATGACAGAATCAACATTTACAAGCTCAATGGAAGAAATAGTGTCCACCAGTCCTGATTTGAAATTATCCGGAACCGCAGCATTTTCTCCTGTTGATGAGGTGTTGCACATATCATCAATTGCACTTAAAACAAATCTGTACGCCAATTCGTGATGCAGACGACTGCAACCCTCGTTGTTCAACTGTCGCTTTAAAAACTGCTTACCCAAACACTCAGTAAAAGCTTCAATCCCTTTCTTTGCATCACTGAGTAACTGGGTGGCACTAACATGCTCACTTTTAAACCCACCGAACCGCTTCTCATATTCACAATGAGCCTCGACCAGTTTGGTTAAAATGATTGAGCATAACTCATACAATAACATCCCTGGAGCATTGTTGAATTCATCTGTGCTGTCGCTCCTGGAAGGCAACTTTGTGGTTGAGCTTTCACTCGGTTTCAATTCAATATCTCCAGCTGAAGCGGAAGTCGAAAGCGGGCCGCTTTCTTTATCTTTATCGGCTGGATCAATGGATTTCAAAGGCACGTCAAATAATCTGGATATCTGTTGAATCATTCTACGAGATTTGCCTGTTGCAGACTCGTTTTCCTTATACCAAGATTTTAAATCTTCTACATCAAAAAACTTGGTTTCCATTATTTTGTCCAGGTACCTAAAATGTAAACAAAAAATAGTAAAACATCTAGTATTTCCAGCCAACTAATCTCGATTACTTCAAGAACAAAAAGTTGTATTACTGGCAGTCTTTATAAATGAGCAGGAGTTTCTTTGTTAAGCCGCGTTCGTCAAATCCTCCCAGTTTGGCAATCGGGCTAGCAACACCTACGTTATCGTCGCTGATGGTCACACTGGAAGAGGCAACAATTGCCTCTCGTGTGCAAACAAGGGTCTTTTGAATATGTTCGATAAGTTTTCCAATAGTTCGATACCGCTGGGATGGGTCACAGTCATGCAGCTCTTCCTCAGTCTCTGTCTCCCACGACGAATCACTATTGATATCATTTCCTTCATCTTCCGCCCCTTCTTCAGTATCAGATTGGCGTGCAGCGTCATCCCACATTTCCCCTTCATCAGAGTCGTAATCTCCTAGTCTGAAAAGATCCTGTGGCCAACACGGCGTGATTACGCCATTGGCCCACCAGACCCGAGCCTGCCCATCAGGATAATTGTCCAATATCTGACCAGCAGGATACTGGAGGTCTTGCATATTGGCAACACGAATAACAATTGTACCCGGCTGTTGAGAAGCACAATTAATTAAAACACGAATAACATATTGGAACTCAACCGTTAAATTGAAGAAGGAATACGTACTCTAAATCTAAAGTCAGGGTGATCTTTGATATCATATACGGACATTTCTGTTTCCTCCATCTCCTTAGGCTTTTGTTCCCCAGTGAATGAGTATGCCTCAAACCATTTCACAACTGCAACTCGCCCTATTGCCATATAAATTAAATTAAATTATAAATACATGGGAAATGATTTTGATAGTATAAAACAGTGGTGTTCATTTTATTAAATACCCGCGTGGTCCATATTTTGAATCACTCCATATCTTTTGAAATCATTAGAATCAGCTAAAACAACGAAATCTCCAGGGAAGAATTCATGATCATCCAAGTGATGTATGGGATACAGATCAATACTTAATAAGCCCTCTTCATATGTTCCATCCTGCCATACGACATCAACCGCTGACTGAGTATGAAGCGTCTCCACAACCGCTTGAGCTTCAGATATAACTTGAGTTGCGGGCTGTTGCCGAGGGGCCTTCTTCAACTTCTTTTTTCTTAGACTACGAGTACAGACTTTTGGCACTACTTTTTTGTTAGCAGACGTCTGAAAACAAGAAAAATATATTGAACTATCGATATTGATTGTTTAATAGTTGTTTTCATAACTAAAGGTTAAATGTCTAACTATAGACTGTGATGACGGATTGTCTTTAAGGGAAGATTTATTGTTGTTAGCTTCTCCTGGCTGACTAATTTCATTTTCATTTTTTTCTAGTAATTCGGAATCATCTTGGTTTTCTATATTCATGTCGGTATCGGAAGACTCCTCTTTCAATAAAGCATTGCGATTCCGTGTATTTTTTAGTTCTGCAGTAGATTGACTGAATATTCTTGAGTCTGACAACTTCTTTTTCCATTCTGTTTTCTCCAAAATGGCATCTTTAGAACTTGGAGTATAATAACTAATATCCCCAAGTTGAACCGTGCATGATTCAAACAGATTGAGGCATTTGATTCGCTTCAGATCTTCTCCATCAACATTATCGCTTGGAGGGCATTTCGATTCACTGGTTGCATTAGCTTCTGGTCCTTGAGCTCTTGGAGTCTGCCATTGCCATTGAATATTCAAAGAGATAGGTTGTACATCGGTAACAATCACAGTTACAACTTTTCGGTCCTTCGCCCTCTTTAAATCATCGGAGGAATAAGACCAGTTGGCCTCTTTCAGATGTTTCATAGCCTAAAATAGTCAAAACAGTCAAAGTGAATTCTCAAAAAAGTTTGAACAGACTCCAGTTGCAGTTCTACCAAGTAGTTGCTTTACCCCACGAAGTTTTTGACCAGGATAAAATATTTCGGAGGATCCAAAGCCTTCCGAACTCCTTCGAATATCCTCGAATTGATCAAGAAGTGCGTCACTATCGACAGTACAAGCAGAATTGTCTGAAAATTTTAGATTTAACAGGTACTTGACGTCTCTAACGACGCCTATCCATGAGTCTAGATAAACTGCAACTTCAGACTGTAATTTCTACGAATCGAAAACACATATTTTGACATTTAAATTAGACAAAAATAAATCATTAGCATTTCTTCATGATGACAGATACTTTTAGCTGCGAAATGTAAAAATGTACCTGAACAGGAAGAAGGGATGTTGCAGGAACGTTAGGAATGACCTTCTTAGATCCCACCACCTGAATATCTGCTGATACTCTCACGCTTCGGCAATATCCTCTTTGGGTGTCTTTCCCTGCAATCAGTCGACGAACAACATCACCAGGCATCAATGACCTGTCGCCAAGTCTAACCTAAACAATGCACTCAAGCGAATTAGGTACATCTTATTTCATGTTAAAGTTTCCCGACTCTATAATTTAATCGAGAAGTTTCTGAGATATATGAAATAAAAAAAATTGCATGTGCAAAAAGACTAACCTTGCCCTCCTGTACAACTTCATCTTTGCCTTTAGGGTGCCAAGTGACTGCAACATGTCCATGGGGAACTTTTTCTGGTTCACTTTCCTCTTCGTCATCGTCATCCGAAGAATACATCTCCCAGTTTTCAGTGACCATTCCAAATCTATTTTGTGATTGTGAAGGATAACCAATTATGAATTATCATACAAAATTTAAAAAATCCAAATTCACAACAACGTTTTATGTTATGTGTTATGCATTTTTTACTTACTCAACTTCACCATTCTTATTGATTCGAAAGACCTCGTCCTCATAAAAATATGAGGGGCCAACGGCAGCGGATGTCATCGTCTCATCAACGTCCGTTTTCTCCATATTCTCAATCGCAGTCGTTTGACTCGGGACTCGGGACAGTCTTCTGATCTGAACTGGCAGAAACTGAACTGTCGTCTCAATCCAATTATTTCCTACTAATCCTAAACTACCGCTTTAATTTGGATCGAAATCGAATAGGGCGTTTCTCAAACCGTATCGTCCGTATCTCTCACCTGTCTCGATATACCCCTGGAACGCCTGGAAGCAGCAAAATCCGACCTAAATTAATGACAATGAATTATAAGTAATGCACATCCACACACCCATAATGGCCGAATGGTCCTAATGAATGAAATCGTATAAGTTTGCGTACAGAATTGCAAATGCAAAATGTAAGACGTACTGTTCTGAGTCGAGACTGATACAGACCTAACCGGTGTGACTGCCTTGGAATTCAATTGCAGACAGACGTATTATCTACGACTACGACTACGAATGACAAAAATAAAACGTTCTCAACTTTGATAAATATGCCTAATTGTCCAATTGATTTCCGAATGGAAGGGAGGATAATGGCAAGCAAGGATATAAGGAAGTTAAAAGCAAATATTTAGGCCTAATTAAAATTTTAGGTCGCAGACGGGCGTATTTTGTAATTATTCAGTATCAATTAACGAATGTATTTTTATCAGAATACAGAAATTAAGATTTGGGAAGTTGGGACTTATTGGGTCCAGCTAGTCTATTCACTATTAGAGTATTAGAGGAGTCTATGCGACTACGTGTTCTCGACTAATTTTGCCCATTTGTAAAATTAATTAATTTATTAAAATTTTTGAGATACATAAAATTGCAAGATGGCTTGACAACGGGTAACGGCCGCTGGAACAGGTTGCGTCATGATGAATTTAAAAAAAAAACTCCATCTTTCAAAGTTTCAAGCTTTGATCTTATAGAAATCGACGAATTATTATTTTCTTCTTGAGGAATTGAAACTTGAAAGTCGATCAGACATTCTGAGGTTATCTATAGTGGTTTGCATATCAATTCATTCCATTCAGATTTTCATTCCCTCCCCTTAATTTCCATTTCCCACTTCTCCTCTCTAGTCTTTATCTTAGAAATTGTAATCAGTTCGGGTTCTGGCTATATCAGTTTCAGTTCAATAGTCGGTTTTCATTAGTAATCTTTCCCGTCCTCTGTGTGGAAAAGATTTGGCGACAGCTAATCATGACAGATTTGACCCTAAACCATCAAACAAACAGACAAAGAAAATGTTTGAATTCAAAAATGGTCTGGCTTATGCACTGACGTAATTGCTTGATTCCTCTCTGATTCCTGTATGGGTGGGTGGAACACCTTCCGCACCGCGGCCCCCATATATGAGCGATGTGATCACTCAGATATGCGCGGCCCCGTGGCAAGTATATAGGTGCGGGGGTGCAAAGTTATGGTGGGATAAGCGGCAGCTGAAGGTATCAGCGTATTATCAGTCTGATTCAAATTAGAATCTTCTCACTCCCATAAATAATGAATTAGAAAAACTATCGGGAAGAATATTCCATCAAATAACTTGTTATGTAAATGTTAGGTGTGTTGACCTAATTGAAGATGGAAAGGATAATTAGAGGGAGATGCGGAGATGACGATGATATTTTTTATGCAGGATGCATTATTAGTTCGTAATTACAAATTACTTTACACGTATGTATGATTTAAGATTTAAGACCGATACGAGAGCGGAGTCGAGTTTGAAAATTAGAAACTTGTTTCTGGAAATCATACATAAAAAATATTTAAATATATTCGTCTCGTCTCACGAACAAATGCATAAATGAATGATGACGTCATGTGGTTATGTATTGGATGACGACATAAAAGATTGGACGACGTTATGCTTCCAATTTTATTATTTTCAAAAATATCGTTTTGGGACTAGGTTGGGACTAGTTTAATTTTTTCTAAGGCATAAATAAATTAGTTTTTCAGGGTCACTGCAGGCTGCTGTTTTTTAACCATAATCTTGCCTAGTAGGCGTAAAGAAAGGTTGTTAATACATCACGACTGATCGACTATATAGTATATGGTTAAATCCGAAAAAAAAATCATGGAGTGCCGTAATAAATCGTTAGAATTCAGAAGACAAAAAGGCTTTAAAACCGGAAAGGGTACACATCAGTGATATATGCGGGAAGGGTATCTGGCCGCATTGTCGATTGCCAGCAATTGACACTAATACGAATCGACTTTCGATCGACGGACAGCGACCTCCTGAAATAAATTGCCAGTCTGGCAATTGACATCGATCTGTTGGCTTTCTCTTACTTTTACTTCTGAAGTTCCATGACAAATTGAGATTAGTTTCCGGTATGCATTCAAATCTGATACATATATGGTAAAGTCTTATTGTATTATCCAATTCTATTCTATATGGGCCAAAGCCAAACCAAGCAAACGCTAATGTTGGTCCAACAAATCAACGAGAACGTAAACAAATACGAACATTGCATAGAGAGAAGAGGTAAAAATGATCGTTGGGGTATGTTGCAAATTGAACACAATGTCATACCCTCAAGATGTTTTGTTGACGTGTCTTGTCTATCTCTCAGTCTAATTTCACTTCTCGTTCTCATCTCTCAACTTCAAAGTTTGAAGTTCTAAAGTCATAAAACCACTTACCTTATTTATTATTTTAAAGCATGATTAATTAGTTTTCCTCTCCAGACTCTCCACTCGTCATGATATGGCAGTGAGTCAGTCAGTCAGTGTCAAGTCGAATAAACCAAACAAGCTATTTGTATATTTGTAAGCAGTGCTTCCATTTCACATCCAACATCATTTAATTTTCGCATTCGTATAAAACGACCTACGACTCAAGCACAAGTTATAAATGATCGTGTGCTGATTTTAAACCACACCAATCACTGTCATCAGTCATCACTCCAGTTCTTGTTGAGTCTAACTCAACCTACTAGATAAACCCAGTAGGTTGAGATGGGTTCCCTCTGCTCCTAGCTCAGTATTGGATCACCACCACCACCATCCTTCAGTACAGAGAGAGTGGGACCGAATCTCAGAATGTCTCAGATCTGAGACGAATTTCCTCCCTTTAAATTAACATTGACGAAAAATGTTCGATTTGGCAACGTGTTTCGTGTCACATGACACAGCACCGCTAAAATCATATTTTTAAAATAACCAAGTTGTTTTAATATTTATTTTTGGTTTTTCTTTTTTCAATTAATGAAATCGAATCGGACGTCCAATCGAATTTGAACTTTGAAGCCGGTGTCAAGTTGAAGACGTGCAGCAAAAGCTGAAGACTCAGAAAAGGCAGAAGGATCAGCTAAAAAACCGGCAGACGGTATGATTATCTTTGATTACAAATATAATTCATAATTAAAACAGACCCCCCGGTAATAAAATCCCCTCCCCTTTGCCCTTCAATAACTCCTCACTGCTTAAAACTTTGGTGTAGCTGTACTAGTCAGTTAAGGTGGCCTCAACAAGCTGTCAGTTGAAGACGTGCAGCAAAAGCTGAAGACTCAGAAAAGGCAGAAGGAAAGAAACAAAGACCGTGAACGGGACTCTCCAATGAACAACGATCAAGAAACAGGTGTGGTTGATGGAAAAGCCGTCCCCAAGCGGTTCTCCAAATTAGCCGTTCGAATTTGGGGCACCATGTCCGGAGGAGGTAACCGTCATTGTCATATTTTCGTATAATGTTAAATGACATATATTTAAAATTGATGTGATTATCTACTTGCTGAATGTTTCTTTTTAATTTGTAGTAACAGTTTTATTTGGTGGTTTAAGTGCACTATTCAGTCTGATATTTGGAGTATGGATGATGTAAGTTCTCTTTGAGAGCATTTAACTCAAGGCAACTAAAAGACTATGGACTACCTGCCTGATTTGGAGAGATTTAAAAAAAAATATTCATATTTTCAATTTTGAATTCATCGCCTCCCTGCCGTCCCTGACAACGAATTTCATGCTTTACTTTTACTACTGGAGGACAAGTGTCCTCCAGCTTTGAAAAAAGATGTTAATTTTTTGAAAATCCTTCAAGTCAGGCTACCTGTTAGAGAAACTAGTCTTTTAGTTGCGTTGCATTTAACTTCCTATATGAGCTGCGACATTCTGCACGTTCCCAAGGGAGTCAATTTAGGCTGTACACCGAATAACACGAAACTGAATTTTTTGGTGCTTAATAGTTGCAAATTTTTTTTAGGTTACTTGGCATAATTGTCCTCTCTATTGAGTCTCCATTTTGCTGTACATACACCGACAATGTACCAGAAGTGCCAAATAGGTCGGATGCGAAACGCTACTTCAGGAAGTGCATTTTCTACTTGTTGTACGTCAACTCATAACGTAATACTCAACTCTATAACGGTTTAATATTTTTAAGTATTTGTGATTCAGTATGCCCTTTTTTATTTAATATGTATTTATTATTATGTACAAATGGCAAGGATTCAAGCGTCTCAGATTTAATTGTCAGGTTGGTCATTTCTATAAATTACTTTGAGAGATTCGTGACGTAGGATATGGATGTATAGTAATCTGAGTAATCTTAAGCGGTTTTTAAATTTGACAGGTTTGAGATCCTCAATCGAAATCGTCAAAGCCAGTACTGCCGATGCAGCAAACAAGGAAATCGCAAAAACAAATGGGCTTACGCTTAATTCAGATAGTATTGGTCCTGCATACGAGAAGGTCCCTATTTGCATCCTTTCAAAATGCAAAACGGTATGCAGGAGTTTTATTTTTAAATGGATTTCAAGTATCAATGCTAGGAAATCATACATTAATTGTGTTTCCTCGTATCCTTCCAGTTTGACACGTTAAGCCAGTCCTTAACGATTGACAGTGCGGCAAAGTTGTCATCCAAATGGTGACGAAATTCAGGGAAGCAAAAATTGACGAAATTAAGGCCTTCATTAAGGCTGGTTCCAAAAGTTTGTCAGGAAATACTTGTAATTTAACACCAGAATAATTTGAAATTAATTTTCTGGTTTAACTAACTAGCGGAATTACCTATCTAGCCTTCAAATCTTGGACGTTTGCGCAGCGGCTGGTATATTCGACATCCATCAACTTGTAATGAAAGCATTGAATTTCGATTCCGACGAGGACATAGCACTTTAAGCACCTCCGGAACGATATCTTATCGCATTTCTACGGCACCTCAAGTTCCTCTGCAGTTCATCTTTTAACAATTTAGAACAATTTTGTACTTGTATTACCTAGCTGTTGACATTAATGAAAATATCAATTTAGAACAAATTTGTACTTCTATTCGGTATCTCTTGACATTAATGAAAATATCCGTATCCTCCATGAACTAAGCTGCACGACTTTGTAAACGAAATTATCGACAATTAACGGTTTAAAACTTATCATTTGTCCCAAAGTGGTTTGTCAACGACTTTCACAAGGGTTTCCACCTCGAATCCAAACCGCCTTAACCTACGCCCTTAATAAAAATACCTCCAAACTAGGCAGTATCATGAATTATAAAGACAATATCATAATGCAACTTAATGAGGTATCATTTATTTGTATTCGTATTTCGGAGGAATTATAGATATATTTATGGTATTCATATGACCTACAGATCGAGAAATATTTATTAAATAAATCAAATACATTTTACATGCAATCATACATATGATCATAATCATATAATCATACAATATGAACGAATTGTTCATATTCATTTTATAAGTTTCAAAACACAATTTTAAGTATTCAAAATATATTTTAAATGCTCAAAATACATTATCAAATATTCAAAATACATTTTTAAATACTCAAAATGCATTATCAAATATTCAAAATATATTTTCAAATATTCAAAATACATTTTTAAATACTCAAAATACATTTTCAAATATTCAAAATAAATTTTTAAATACTCAAAATACATTTTCAAATATTCAAATACTTTTAAATGTATTCAAATTTTTTTAAATGTATTCCATATTTCTTGTAATATATTTCAAATATTTTAAAGGTAGTTCGAATATTTTTTAAATACATTTAAAAATATTTGAAATAATATAGTTGTAGTTCAAATACTTTAAATGTATTTCAAATATTTTTTATTAGAGGAAGAGATCCAATCAGGCACGCGAATGTTAAGCATTTGATTATCTTTTTAAAATATTTTAAATTGCGTTACAAATATTATAAAGGTAGTTCAAATATTTATAGTTGTATTTCAAATGCTTTTGAATTTATATCAAATATTTTTTAATATACATCAAATACTTTTAAATGTATTTCAATTTTTTTAATGTATTTGATATTATTTGTAATGTATTTGAAATACTCTTAAATGTATTTCAATGTTTTTTATGTACATAAAATACTTTTAAATGTATTTGAAATATTTTTGAAATATTTTTAGTTGTAGTTTAAATGCTTTAGATGAATTTCAAATACTTTTAAATATACTTATTTTTTAATGTATGTTAAACATTTGAATATCTTTTTAAAATATTTTATATTGCGTTATAAATATTTTAAAGTAAATAAAAAAAAATTAAATGTAGTTGAAATATTTGGTAATGTATATAAAATATTTGGTAATGTGTATGAAATATTTTCAAATACATTTAAAGTGTTTGAATATGTGTTTTATCTTTATGAAGTTGTAGTTTCAATACTTCAAATTGTTTCTGAAACATTTTATTGCAAAATGAGTAAATATGAGTATAAATGGTTTAAAAATACGAAGAAATGCATCTTTTAATTAAAAAAAAAATATGTTTAGATGTGAACTAAAAATATTTTTTAATGTATTTGTAATATTGTATTTTATTCATTCTGCCTATCCGTTCGAACGGTTTCTAGATTATTTTGAAATTATTTTTTCGTGAATTAAGTTATGACTAGTTTGAGGACCGTGTCACCGTGTGGGTCTCTGATATTCGTTCTCGACTTTCCACTTTCCGATTGCGGCTATGTGAAAAACTTATATTCTGCTTGAATTTCTAAATATTCTTAACCAACAGTGAACGGTCAGAGGTCACAACTTTTCGCAATTAATAGCAACCTTGCATAGTTGTACCTCGTTATAATGTCCCATGTAAATTATTAATTTTTTTTACTCTAAGACTGGGAAATGCGAGATTCTTAAACAAATCTACTTCCATGTCGCCCATCGACACATTAAATGCCATTAGACGTTTTCTTTGGTGTCGTTTTACCCTGCCTTTGTTTATATGCGTTTGCAACGGTTTATTTGTGAAATTACAATGTCATACCCACAGTAAAAATAGAAGGATTTACATTACAAGGTAGGTATTATGATTTTGTCGAATTTTAAAGGGTATTTGAAATGAGTTTTGAACATACAATTTATTTTAAGATTATCAGGTAGTAAATTTTTGCTAATTGAGAGATGAAAAGAACTACAATACAATACGAACGACCCATTTCACTATCCCTTATTGGCGATTGGCGATATACGTTTTTTATACCTTAACCTGTGGATTTTAGTTTATATACACCGTGGATTAAGGGATGTTCTAAGATACTTTAATAGGAGGATATGACGAAAACTCTCTGACTGCAATCAAAATTAAAAAAACCTCAAAGAACGAATATTTTTAAGAATTCATTGAATTTATGAGAACTTCCGAACTCCAATACAACAAACTTCAACAAAGTCACTTCGTCATTTACAAGCTTGTAGAATGTTCGCATACTTTAGTCCTTACATTTCAAATATGGAAATTATTAATAGTAAACATTATTATTAATAGTAAACAAATGTTTTTATTTTAATTTTAATTGTTAAAAATAAAACTTTTGTCATAGAAAATATAGAAATGTTTTAAAGCAGGGAGATTGCCGGCTAAACGAGAGCAGTGCGAGTGCCGTACTCCAAGTCAAACTGAGTAAAAAAAAAGGAGTTTTTCATTCCGCCACTTCCCCATTCACTCTGTACTAAGTATGGTGGTGGTGGTGGTGGTGGTGAGGAGCTAGGAGTAAGGGGAACCCATCTCAACTTACTGGTGTAAGCTAGTGAGTTGAGGTAGCCTCAACAACTCCAGTTCCAGTCCAGTCCTCAATAATGTCGTGGTTCACAGATATGGCAGGGAAAGCAGAAAACTTTCTAAATAAGATCGATGAGAACGCTGCCATTGTTCTAAGCCAGTACGGAATGTTGAATTAATTCTAGTCACATATATAAACTTTTTACTTTTAAAACTAATTGAGAATGTTTCGAATTTTGTATTGACGTTTTTGCTTACATTTTTATTACAAAGGGCTGCCCAGGAAGCGAATAAGAAGTCGAACCGCAAAAATAGTATCAGTGGCAGTATTGATGGGTCTAGTATTCCTGTGGGTCATTCTTCCGTAACTTCTGAGCATCAAATTCAACAAGTCAGTCTCGACCATAAAGGCGACTTGAGGTCGAGGCAAGATATCACTGCTACGAATGGCACCCTTCCATCAATAAGTAATGGAAGCGCTACTGACAATATTGGAACTAATTTAGCATCTAATTCTAGTAACAAAAGTAAATCCAAAGCTGGTGGAAAAAAAACTGGAAAGTCAGCATCGAATAAAAATAAGTCATCTTCAAGCTATTCTGGTTCAGAAACAATTTCTACGCTCACTTACAACAGCTCTAATGGTAGTTCAGCTCCGGCTTCCAAAAAGTCTGAAGATGAAGACCTCATTGCCTATCTGAATGATTCCAAACAGAAGGATGTCGATGAAAACTTGGTTTTAAAAAATGTAGTTGACAATCAAGCTCGGGAAATCGAAATGCTATTCAAAAATAACCAGAAGTTTCAAACAGGTAAATAATTTAGTCTGATTGTGAGACAAGCTTTATAAATCTGCAGAATTTTTATTTTATTTATAAAGTTTATTGATTGGTTACACATTAAACTCTATTTTTAGAAAATAATGGCTTGATAAAAAAAATCACGGCAATGGAAGAAGAAAAAACGAATACTGCAAGTGTTGAAGCTCAGGCAGAAAAGGCTGAAAATGATAATAAGAAATTTCAAAAAATTATAAAGGTTGGCGAATCCATTAGAAATATTATAAAATAATTTGCTAAACCACATTTTAGACGAAAGTTACTTTATTTTCAAATGTCTTTCTTACAGAATAAAAATGAAGAAATTCATAAACTAAAGCAAAGCTTGGACCAAACTCTAGAAAAGCTGCAGCAAATAGAAGAGTTACAGGAAACTCAGAATCGGCTGGAGGTTGCAGAAATGGAAAAAAATAAGCTTCTTCAAACAAATGAAGAACTAAAAGCGCATATCAATGTCCTTACTTCGCAATTAGAAACTTCAGATAATCATACGTTGACCATAAAGAATTCCTTAAGTGTTGTAGAGATCGAATTCACAAGCTATAAAGAAAAAGCAAAATCAATTTTGAAGCAAAAAGAGGACCTTATACTTTCACTCCAAGAATTGCAAGGTACAGATGGCAACTTCGCTACTTCCAAAGAGAGTCCACTTGTTCCAGAAATAAATGCACTCAAGTGAGTTTGTAAATCCTTTACGAATGACGGTGACAAGATTCCGTCCTCTTCTTGCTTTTGAACTTTGAACATTATTTAGCAATGTCGAGAAATTTTCGCCTTTTAATCGATAATTTTTATGAAATATTTATTATTCATTGCATGCTGGAATTCGGCAAATTATTAAATTATGTATCCGAACATCTTAACTTAATTAGTTCTCGTGAATCTAGTCGCTCACGTACAACTACAACCAATATTCTTTTGAACTATTTTTTCAGGAGTGAAAGAGAGCTTTTGAACGCTGAAATTTCGCAAAGTCGTGCAACTTCAGATTCGTTCAGGGAAGAAAATCATCGACTAGAATTGGAACTCAATTCGATTCGCAGCATGTTATCGCAGTTACAAAGGACTTTAAGTAGCGAGAAAAATATCAATAGTTCTTTTCAGGAAGAAAATTTACAATTTCGACAACAACTATCTGTTCTTCAGTTTGAGTTAGAAAAAGAAAAGAGCGAAAGACGTAAGTTAGAAGAGCTGAAATTACAGAATGAACACGAAGAAACTCAAAATTCTAGAACTTCGCCATATTTTGATCAGAAAACAGTTTCTAGTAATAACGAAAGTGATGACAACCTAAGAACCAGAATCACTGCCTTGTCTCAGTCCTTATTAGAGAAACAGGGGTTGATTAACAGTATGAGTGCAGATAAACAGCTTTTACAGATTCACGTCGAAAGGTTGCAAGATCAAGTACGTCAAATGAACAATGAAGTTTCTTCAAACTCATCTGGATTCTCTCAAACAGGTACATACTGGTTAATTGAAGAATTTAATATCCGCATAAATTAAGTATAATGATTACTAAATGAAAGTATGAAATCCATAGTTGTTTCAAATCAGCCTTTATACCTAAGCGAGTCCCCTTGGGATTCCGGAATGTCCACTCGAATGAAGCGTGTATACTCGACCGTGGACTCATTATGCTGTCAAGCAGGAGTTGTCCTCAGACGAAGACCAAATTTACGGTTGGGATTTTGTGCTTACATTATTCTTCTCCATTTCTGGGTATTCTTCGTCCTGTTCCATTCCTTCAGTCATGTTCCGGCCAGTCATCATCCTTCGAATGGACCAGGACCCTCTCCCATATGAGATATGACCGTCGTAATATCGTGAATTTATGAATTCTACCTCCGCAATCCGAACGCAACGATACGATTACATAGCTAGGATATTGTACCTGTTAAAACCGATATAATTATATTTTTTGTGTACATACGAACATGCATTTTAGCCGACGTGGCCAATATCCAAAAGGATTTTTTTTTAAATTCAAAATCATGTGTATTTCTTCTACCATTTAATTTAGAATGGAATCCCTTATCCTTATCTTTTACTGTAAAAAAATTATGCCGTCGACGGTCTACCAATAATGTACCTTAAACGTAGTATTCTGACTGTTGTGTTCGATATTTCTTTGTCGAACTCGAAGTGTGATAATCAGGCAAGATTTCAGACTGAAATCTACCCTACAATAAAAGTTGAATTTAAAACCCAGAACTCCACTCTTATAAATATTTATTGTAAATACAAATCGTTATTACACTTATAGCATGACTAAAGAAAATAAGTTCATTGATGTCATAATTTTGAGGTTCAAGGAAGTTTGCCTTTAATTGCTTCTGGTGGCTCTCCAACATCAGGGTGAACCTTATCAGTCCTTGTCTTTTCAGCTGCGATTGCATTCAGTGCTTTGAAAGTTCTCGGTTCCCAAACAGCCAGATTAGCAAGACTTTGTCGATTGAGAAGGATCTGAGAACGGGCGAGGGACTCGAGCATGACCTTCGACCCCTGAGGAATATTTCCAAGTTCGGTGCAACCGGCACTTATACGAGTTTCCCAAAGTTCCTTGTGCCATTGTTTCCTTAGAGCCCTTCCGGCAACAACGTATTGCAGAGACCTTTGGACTCGTCGAATGGCGATGGAGAAACAGTTCCGCGCTCGTCCGTAAAAGTGAGCCGAAAGTTTAAAAATTTGTCGTTTTCTCCAATACCCGTCATTTTGTATGTTCTTCGGATGTCGAGGGAACATGAGGGCCCGAGTAAAGTTGACCATTTTTTTTTTCTTTTCTTACAGCTAGAACTTCCTGGTTTCTGAAGCATTAATAAAATAAAAAGTCAAAAGTAATTGTAGATTATCTATCCCCAGTTACAAAAAATGCAATAATTTGTAATTACAATCACAAATTCAAACTTCAAACCCGGATTACGGATAACCTTTACTTCAACATCAACTTACATTGACTGGGTTATGAATGAACTCAAATCATAAACTGGTACGGACGGAACGAGAACGAGACGGACCAAATACAAAATACCGGACCACAATAAATACCCTTCAGAAAATTTGTGGCACAACGGTGCAGGTGCAAGCCACAAGTAAGTCCACAAACAAATGTGAAATGTGAAATAAATGTAAAATGTGAAATTTTCACATTTATTTTCAGTGAAAATGAGTGAAATGCACAAAACAAATCCCAAAAATAAAAACCAGGATCAAATTTTATAATAGGCAGACCGGGCCGAGTATTCGGGTTGGTTGTTGAGTTTCACACTTTTGCGGTCGTGGAGTAGGAGGAATTTGCGTTTGTTTGCTCTGAAGCTCTCTGATCCATCCAAGACATAACTCCAATGTCCAATTCATCCAATGCAACTCGCACTCATTGTCAGACTCATCCAGAAATCAGAATGATGAGATGGATATAATGTATGTAAATATCGCCAATCACGATATCAAGGAGAAAGTCAAAGTCAGAAAAAATTTATTTGTCTCAATGAGTCCAATGCCAATTTCTTGATCTACTATCATAAATACTAACGTTGTAATTCGAGGCGTGCAATATCATGTCGTGCAAAACTAAAACACGAAGCGTCGCTCTCTGATCCATGATCCATGCTGTATGAAAATCATATGAAACCCACTTTCGAATGTTGTTGAATGAACCAAACCTAAACTTGCATAGACTCTTCCATCTCTCCTATTCCTACCTCGACTGAATTTACTGAATTTCTTATCAAGACCTTTCAATTACAAACCATGCAATTTTGGTAGAGGACAGAAAAAGCTATAAAAGTTATAGTACTATCTGGCTTCTTTCTAAATCAATAAGTTGTGTTAATCTATAAAGTCCATTGCCATTTAATAATTTGCCAATCGTAGCTTACAAAAAATGCTCGAATAAATCCAATGTGTTTAGATAGAGTAATTTAATAATAAAAATAATAATATGCTATGATTTAAAACTTCAACTCAAAATCCCATAATGAAACCCCAAAAAATAATTGAAATCTGAAACGGAATGAATTAAGATATTTTCAAATGAAACTGAAACTAGGTGCTTCCACAGTACAATTATTATTATTTTAATAATAGTCAATCCTTTTAATCTAGTCAATTCCGGTTTCCGGTCAAACAATTCCGTGTGTGATATATGTTTTCTCCAGACCGCACCATAAAGGGATGTGATAATCTACAGTAATGCTACGTATATGGGATCACCCGTCTTAATCACGGCACCTTCTCCGGCAGGAAGATAAAGCCCTAAACGCAGACCCATTATGCCCTTGTTTTTCAAAAGTTCGGCCATCTTTCTATCAGCAAACATATCCTGTTTGTTCATTCTGAAAAAAAAAAGTAATATTATTATGAAATCAACAATCAACCTCAATTCCTATGCAAATGTGTACCGCTTCAATTAAAATGGAAATGTAAAACTTCTTAAAACATAATCCATGCAGTTAAAGGGTTTGAAAAATAAACCCCCATCTTAAACGATAAAAACGAGCAATAAACGAAAATCAACTATAATTTTATGATAATTGTGTAGTCTGTCTTCATAACTTGAATAACAAAACGATGTTATTCAATAATTGTGTAAATTAGAATTTGTCGAAAATGCCTAGTAAGCATCTGTTATGAATGTTGGGTCCCCGTGAAAACAAGGTATCTTAAAGAGTTTGAAAAATTCATCCTAATACATGAGATCCTTAAAAGAGAAATGCCAACTCTATATTAAATCATATTATATGAGAAAATGTTACTCTCTCAGTGTCTTCAACGGCTCCCCGTCCTTCGGCATAATTCCTTCATCCGGATCAACAGTGGTCAAGGGACACCTAATTTTGTCATTCAAATTACAAAATATGAAAAATTGACCACCGTTTGCGTATTTAATTTGCATAGTTTATTTTGAATAACACAGACCTATAGCAAGGAACGGAAGATTTGAGTATTCCATTTCCGTTTCCGATGCGGACAAAACTCCAGTTAACCTCTGCAAAGGGTTCCACCACTTGATCGATTAGAATCGTTGGACGCCAATTTCTCCACGAGGATTCCTTGTAAGTCCGAGTGTTCAACTCATCGATGGATTCTTGTGAAACCATTAAATAGGATGTCTCGTTATGAAAAGCACCCTACAAGTTGAATATTTACATATCGATTCAGATACTAGAATTACAAATCAAATCAAATAAAAATGAGGTGTTTCTGACCATATCGGATTGATCAAACTGAGGGCACTCATACATGTACGGTTCGAATGTTCTCTGCGTTTCGTTAATATGATGATAATAAAGACGGTAGCCTTCTTTGCCCATGTATAATGAGAACCATTCAGCAACCTCATCTCCGCAATCCAATGCTTTCACTCCCTTATCGTGCTTTACTCTAATAGCCAACCAAAAATTATTTTAATTATTTCTTATTTACTCGGCAGATAAAATGTAAATCCGATTGCAAAATAATTGTATCGATTTCTGAAACTTTCAACCACATACCGACAAAGGCGTTCATTATCGTTCGTTTTTATCGGATAAGTGAAAGTAATTTCATCCATTCCTGGTGCATCAAGGGTTATCATGTCCTTTTCCCCTACTTTCATAGAAATCAAAGCCATTTTAGCATGCGTGGCTTGCGTCTGTTGATTTCCAGATTTGTCCACCACCATGAAATCCCGATCCCGAATATTGTGGTCTCGAACTGGCAAGGATTAATAATAATATCATGAGCTTTTTCTGTTCAAAAAGTGTCTTTTAAACCAATTATTTTACATTTTAGACCGAGTTTCGTAATAACAGCTTCTTTTGCTTCTACTCCTTGGCATGATTTTATTGGGTACACTATGAGTTTGCAAACGTGTCCAGCAAGGGCCCACTTTTCTGGGCGTTTTTCAGCCTCTTTTGTTGGCGTATTGTTTGGGGTTTGGACTTTCTTTTTCCATAGCTGTGAGACAACAATAGCTAGTACGGTTGTAATTGAAATAGATAAAATTGTTATCCAAGTTTGTAGGTCCAGCGACATTGTCTTTTAATCAAGTTGGAAAAATGCGATTTAAAAAGTTTTGGGAATCTGAAATTCTGAAATCGATACTAGAATCGTATCATAGGATGTAAGAGTTTCCTTTGCGACTGAATCAACATTTACAGGATCTTCTATTATGCATCATTACAATTTGGAACTGAACGTAACTGGCTAGGCATCTCTGATAATAAAAGCTCATGTGATCTAAGACAAAAGTTGATAAACCACTTTGTTTGAGTCTTGTCTTCAAGTCTTGTGAATACAAATATAAAGCCGTCAATTTATGATTTTGAGTCTATCGACGAAAAAATAAAAATAAAGTATATATATAGAGCTCCTATGTACATGCATACCGTAAGACTAGATTTAAATATCCATACGGAACAAACCCAGTCTCTGAAATACAGGAATTAAACTATAATTCCACATCTTTTCAACGAAATGAAATTATGGCTTTTCGATTTTTTTATTTCCTAACATATGGAAAACTTTGAAATTCAAAATATTAAAATGCGGTATTAAATGGTTTAATTGTTTAAATGGTTTTTGTTGAAAAATTATAATATTCCGTGCGATAGGTAAAATGAATTCAAGAGTACTGTTTTTTAGCGAAGCATAAATGTATTAAAAAATATCGGAGCTGACGAAACTTCATTGGAAATGATGCCTCCTTATATTTATATCGAATTTTTAAGTCATTATAAATACTAATGGCTTTGATTCGATTTAATTTATGAATTTCTGTTACTGTTGATAAATTTTGTCGATGCATAGTTCTCAGATGTAATTTATGCGGACTTCATTTAAGTCGATGACTCCACCGTAACTCGATTCCTTAACATTAAAAAAGCATCGCCACGAAATGATTAGACCAATGCAATGCAATGATCCTGGAAAAGTTATAGAATACTTACCCAGGGAAACCTAAATAGAAAGTTAGGGTATATCTAAGGTTAGGGCAACTACGTCATTTACGATTTACTGTGTAGTAGTAATTAAGAAATTGTTATCAAGAATAAGAAGATATAAAATAGTATATATTATGTTTATATGCATTTGTTGGTGCTGGTATTTAGTGTTTCCATATTTCTCCGGAGTTTTCATATCAATTATAATGAAGGCTCAAGTCTGAAATATACAACAACATTATATCATTTTAAATATCCATGTTGGCAATTTAAGGATTACAAGATGGACTACACGGATTTGAGAAGAATTACAAAACGCAGTGCAGGGATGATCATATGATACAATCAGGTTTTGTCTTTCTTTTGGTTTTAAGACAATAAAGAATTACATTTATGAATAGTTTTTTGGTGGGATTCCGGAATAATTTATTCACATCACGACAATAATGAGGAGTCGTTTGATAGACAAAAAAGTCACATGTAGGAAACTTGATTAAAAGCCTGGATTTCTTGTTAGCCTTGGGACCTTGACATGTTATTTTGAAATTAAACATTGTGATGCTATATATATGTAAAAATCGTTACTTATTGCTACACTTTTCAGAATCAAAGGGTATGTTAGTTGCCTAATAATTTTGTTGTTATTGATTGGTTTGGTACATATTCCTAAGGTTAGCCAACTCGAGACAATCGTGTTTAATTATGGTCATCATATCATAAAGAAGGACAGAATGATATCACATCACCATAATTGGTATCTTCCATGACTTATTTGATATTAACCAGTTTCTTTAAATTTTTATTTATTATAATAAGCATAGTGAATCAGTATGAAGTTGCGTTGACAGTTTCCATCAATTGCTTTCTTTGCTTACGCATTTCAAACCTAACTTACAACATAATATATTATATGCAACGCTGAAAATAATGAAAAAAGGAGTATTGTAGTAAATAAACCGTTGCAAACGCACATACGAAAGAGGTGAAACCTCTCCGATACACGAACGATTTAAACAGAGGTTAACTTCACGTGATACATGTTGTACAAGTACCCGTTGTACATGTTGTACAAGTACCCGTTGAACAAGTACCCGTTGTACAAGTACCCGTTGTACATGTTGTACAAGTACCCGTTGTACATGTTGTACAAGTACCCGTTGTACATGTTGTACAAGTACACGCTGTTCATGTTGTACAAGTACACGCTGTTCATGTTGTACAAGTACAAGCTGTTCATGTTGTACAAGTACACGCTGTACATGTTATACAAGTACACGCTGTACATGTTGAACAAATACATGCTCTGTATACATTGCACGGTATGTGGCTACAATATTGCGTTGAAATCCCATTTTGAAACAAAAGGCCCCGTGGGGAAGCGCCCCAGGGCGAGTGGGGGTGATCCCGTATGTGTGTACAATATTGCACTGTATGTGGCTACAATATAGCATTGAAATCTCATTTTGCCCCAAAATGCCCCGTGGGCTGCACCCCGGGGCGAGTGGGGGTGGTCCGGTATGTGTGTACAATATTGCACTGTATGTGGCTACAATATAGCATTGAAATGTCATTTTGCCCCAAAATGCCCCGTGGGGCGTGCCTCGGGGCGAGTGGGGGTGGTCCCGTATGTGTGTACAACATTGCACGGTATGTGGCAACAATATAGCATTGAAATCTCATTTTACCCCTAAATGCCCCGTGGGGCGCGCCCAGGGGCGAGTGGAGGTGGTCCCGTATGAGTGTACAACATTGCATTGTATGTGGCTACAATATAGCATTGAAATGTCATTTTGCCCCAAAATGCCCCGTGGGGCGCGCCCCGGGGCGAGTGGGGGTGGTCCCGTATGTGTGTGCACGGTTACACGATTCATGTATATACATATTTACATGTGGCATGAAGGTATTGTGTATAGAGGCATGTAATACTATTGTAGTGTGTGATGGTGGTGGTTTTTCAACATTGGGGTAGATGGGCAAACCCCAGGGGTCCAGGGGGTGTGGTCGTCTCCGCCCAACTTTGAACTCCCGCTGCGTATGGGCACAAGGAACATGTATTCGAAAAAAAAATTGAAAAACTACAACCGTTCACGAGTTGTCCGAGTCCAGACAGACGGACGGACGGACGGACGGACAGACGGACGAACCAGATCTTTTCATTAAGAGGTTTCACCTCTTAATAAATAGTAAACCATGTTTTGGAAAGTGGCATCAGTGGAATTTGGGTGTATACTCTGTATAGAGTATACATGAATGTGTTAAGATTATTAAAAAATTAAGTGGTTACACAGAAACACCCCTATGTCAATGAGGGTGGCCAGGATCTCTTAATTAAATTATCCAATTTTAACTGGTTAAAGGGATATATTTCTAAAACGCTACTAAGCCATACGGTTTTTATTGTAGATTCGGAGTAATTTTATAATCGTTATGTTGTATCATAATCCCCACAAACACATGCAATAAAATATTAGCCTTTATTTGCTGCAGGGATTCTTGATTTACTGTAATTCATAATAATGGGTATTCATATCATCAAAAATGCTATTTCACGTCTGTAATTGTATAATAGTGTGTCTATAATATGGTTTTCAAAAGCCAACCATGCATTGCATATTTCATTTAATTAAAAAAAACTCAACTCTGCTCTAGTTTAACTATTTTCCATTGATCATTAATAAAAATAAACAGCTACCGACAATAACGCCGTGTTACATTTAATACACATCCGATTGTACGATACGATAATGTAAATGAAAATGGTCAATAATCCACAACATCCCAATCGCTAACCGGCATCTGGATTTCTGAAACTTGGTTCACGTTGGAACTTCTCATTCTCACCACAGGGGAAACTATTTTTAGAATAATATCTTCATCCGAAGATGTTAAGTATGTATACATATAAAAAGTTTGCATATACTAATTTTACGTCTAGAACGAGTCTGTCTGAACGGCACGGCTATGTTATGTTGGTCCAATACAAAATCTGTCTAAAATTGGTTTGAACCCCTGAAATCTGTTTGCTATATGGCCTATGCCTTTTCACATCTCCCGTTAATCTGGTTTAAGTGAATATATTTCTTAGCCAAACAACTGTAGAGCCAATACCCAATGCATAATAATCGAACCAAAATCTCTCAATCAGTAATTCCTAATCGTATATGAATATACTAATCATTTTAATTGTCCAATAAGCCACATTTCATAAAAACAGAATAAAATTAAGTACGCCTGCTTGGCAGCTCCTTTATCTTATATACATAGTTTATTTAAAATGTCGACAAAGTGTCAACTGTGCAAAAAGCCGGCTACTAAGATCTGCAGCGCTTGCAAGTCCGTGTCATATTGCGGTATCGAACATCAAAAAGCAGACTGGAAATCTGGACATAAATCCTCATGTCGAATTTGGACAATGAAGACGAACGATATTATGGGAAGATACACGGTCGCTTCCAGAGACATTCCTGCAGGGACTGTGATCATGGATGAACCTGCTCTCATCATTGGCCCAAAACAAGACTCCTTGCCCATCTGCCTTGGGTGTCATAAACGCGTCGATGGGTCTTATCTCTGTTCCAAATGTGCCTTGCCGGTCTGCAATTTCAATTGCGAAAAGGTTGATTTCCTTACAATATGTTAATCAAAGCAAAATGAGTCAATATAATCAATTGCAATTAATTCGATGTCTGAAAAGAACATATACATTTGATCAAAACCGTTTTTTGGTTTCAGGCAGAAATTCATTCAAAGAACGAATGCAGGATTTTTAGCTCAAGAAAACCGATTAAGATATCTAATTATGATGTACATCACCCAATTTATCAGTGCATTTTAACGGTGCGATGCTTATGTCTTAAGGACACGGATCCACAGAGATGGGAGAAATTGAATAAGATGGAACACCATAATTCAATTAGGAAGCAAAATACGGAACTGTGGAATCGGAATGAAAACAATACTGTCAAGTTTTTAAGAGAGATTTATAACCTTGACTTTGATTCTTTGACCATTCATACCGTTGTTGGATATGCGGATATCAATGCCTTCGAAATCAAAGCGGAAGGAGTCGAGTATGTGGATTTTTGTTTGCGTATAGAGAAGTTTCCAAAATAATTACATGCTTGCATAGTATATTTAGAATCGTTCCCGTGTAATAATTTAATCATGAATTGTTACAGAACTGAACAGTAAATTCTAGTTTAAATTAAGTACTCCGAATTAATTCACTTCTTATTCTAAAAATAACCTCTCAAATCTTGCAAGAGAAGATTTAGATTATTTATGTTGCGTTACGTTAATTAATTTAAGTTTTTTTGTGTATCTTGGTTTTAATAGGATCTGTGGACTGTTTCCAGACGTGGCCCTTATGGCACACGACTGCATTTCCAACACTCATCATTCGATTACAGATGACAATCGAATGCTCCTCCGGAATGTGATACCGATAAAGAAAGGAGATATGATAACAACAACCTACACCTATACCCTGGATGGAACCCTTGACCGGAGAAGGCACATTAAAGAATCGAAGCTCTTTGATTGTTGCTGTGCTAGATGTTCTTCACCAACGGAACTCGGAGTCCACTTCTCCAGCGTCAAATGTCTCAACTGTCCCGACGGTTATATTTGTCCAAGGGATTCCTTAAACCCAGAATCTCCTTGGAACTGCGATTCCTGCAACAACGTCAAATACGTAGACGAAGTAACGGCTTTAGTCGATCCAATAAAAAAAGAGCTCGAGAGTTTCGAAACCGATCCCGATGACATTGTGACAAAGTTGGAATCGGTACTGAAGAGATGTAGCGGGATTACGTTGCATCCACAACATTTCCTTATGGTCAGCATCATGCATTCATTATCTCAGTACATTGGAAGGACCAAAGGTTGGGCGATGCATGAATTAACTTTGGAACAATTGGCAAGAAAAGAGGAAATGTGTCGAGCACTTCTGAAAGTGTTGGATGTCATTGAGCCTGGATTATCCAGAATCCGAGGTATTCCGTTTTTAATCGTCAATGAAATTATAATTATGAATAATTAAAAAACATTGTGGTTTTGTTATTTACAGGCTCGACATTGTATGAACTGCATGCAGCAATTTTTTTCGCAGCCCAAAAGAGGTGTCAGAATGGAGATATAGAGTCGTCAGAATTAAAAGTTCGCTTAGAGGAAGTTATTCAACTGCTGGAAGTGTCCATGCAAATCCTGTCTTACGACAGCCCCAGTTCATTAACAGGTAAGATAGCTACAACAATACCGGACAGTATTCAAGGTGTCAAGAAGATATTGGAACACTTCTGCTCGTGATCCATTGTTGCAGACGTAGTAAATCTAAAAGTATATTGATCATTGTTAGATTGCTACCATTTGTAATTAAATACTTTCCTCTTGGTTAACTCATTTAATCTAATCTTCAAAAAAAATCCTAAATATGTCTACCATATCCGAATGTTAATAAATATACTGTTCTGTAGGACATGTTTGATACTTTCAACAATTTAATCTTTTCTAAATAGACTGTCAAAAGGCTCAAATAACCTGTTACACTATATGCATATACTACTTCTCTGTGTCAATATTAAAATTTAATTACAAATACGTGCAACTCACAGAATTATGGCTGTTTGAAAATGAATTGATTGTAGACTATGCAAACTTCAAATCACAATTAAAAGATAGTCCGAGAATCCAAATATTATAACGATCCATATATACTTGTAATGGACGTTGAACCATACACATATTGATATACAAATAATAATCATTAAACTAATGAGATGATGAGAAGTACTGAAGGCTTTCAATAAATTTAAAGTCATCAATGAAATAAAAATTTTCCCATGGCACATGGAATTGCTCATTTTGTCACTATCTTTATACAAAATTATTATCCTTTATTTATATTCATTAATTATTTTACTAGATAAGATCATATTTTATTTATAAAAACGGGTCACCATCAGTGCATCATCAATCCATGGGGAAACCCAAACTGACCAAAGCCAGAGAGCTAATCTCGGGACAGCTTGCTAAGCCCAAGCTAATCTCGGGTGCGGGTGGAGTGAGACCAAATATTGCATATGAATAAACACCTTGATTTCATATTACCCCGTGCGTGGGAAGTGGGAACCCATATATGAGTGATGGCACGGTTCCCGAGGAATCACTCATATATGGTGGGAACCTGTATTCCTCATAATAATGGTCTCACTTCACCCGAGATTAGCTTGGGCTTAGCAAGGTTGGGTTGGGTTGGCGTTTTAGGTTTTCTGTCCCGCTCCCGAGACTAGCTCTGGCTTTGGGCCCGCTTGGGTTTCCCCATAGATTCCCAAAAGGTTCATCAAAGGGCTTCATTGATGACCCGTTTTTATGAATATTTATCATCTTGTATAGTATAATAATGAATAACTTCGTATAAAGATAGTCACAAAAATAGGAATTCCATGTGCCATGGGAAAACGTTTATTTCATTGCCGATTTAAAATGAATTAAAAGCCTTCAATACTTATCAGTAAAAATCTATCTATGGTTCAATGTCTATCAAATAATATTATTGATTCTAGCGATTTAGTTAGAGTAACTCCAACAGATAATAGCGATTGATATTTTGACATCACACCCTCAACATCAAATATTACTCCAACTCTTTTGTGTAGAAATCATCATGTAATTTAAACACATAATATACTGAATCGTACTTAACAAACTATTACTTTTCTTCCTCAGGGATGATGTTTTTGGGGATATGGGTGGAATCCTGGAATCATGTTTGATTAAACATCCAAAAAATCAAAAACCTGATATATACGTTATAATTGAATATCAAATTGAAGAATACAGAAAATTTACAAAACATCAGCAATCATATTAAAATCATCATGTATGTGCATCTACTATATATATTGTTAAATGACGGATAGTTGTAATTTTATGTTTACATATGATTAATGTTAAAGAGATTTTCACGACGGATAGGAAAAGGAAAGGAAAGTGTTTTAATCTAGAATAATGTTTGATATGCTGTGAAAACATTATCCGTCGGAAAGTAATAGGAAAGGAAAAAGGCCAGAACTAAATAGAGTAATAATTGGTATGTGTAAAAATGTTAGTAATGTATCGAAATATTGTTGAACTTAAATTTGTGTATTAAACGGATCACTGGCGATGAGAAAGGCACCGAAGACAGTCGTGTGCGAATAATTGTCTGAGAATAGCGACTACGATTTAAAGTGAAGAGATAAGAATTTTGAGATTTTGAGATTGAGTTTAATAAAGAGATACTGTTAAGTAAGTAACCACATCTTGCTTATCATCGACTTATTATTGACATTCACCTGAGCGGTAGAATATAGAGACATTTCCGAGCTTCCCAGAGCATTTGGAGTCAGATAGAGATTTGGAATAACACGCTGTGGATAACCTTTGACAGCGTCATCGCTCTGTCCACAAATCAAACATATATATTATCCATTTCTATGATGTGCACCGACTGGGTAATATTTGGTAACCCACAGACAGGACAGGATTAGTCATAAATTATGAGAGTCACAATAATAAAAAGCAATATAAAATGCGGAGGTTCGTCGGTAAAGGTAAAATGCCACAGAATAGGCATCTCCCTAGTCTCTCTTCATAACTTGAATAATAACAATGGTTTTTGTTGTTTCTGGTAGAAAATGCTGATGCATTAATAATTAATTAACAAACAAGGATGTCATTGGATCTCCCAATAATCTTTGGATGAAAACCATAGATATGGATAGTATAATAACGCAAGTGAAGCGAGAGAGAACGCGAGAACAAAGAGAAGAAGATGCTTGTGGAAAGGGTAGGGATTGCAGAGTGAGGCACAGTCGGTATTTTTTGCCAAGTCCCCTCTTCTGCGTCCCGGCTTCATATGAACTAGAATTTTGGACGAGCGGGAATTACGGGACTCTCGACTCTTATAGGAGCGAGCGTAGAAATTCCATTCCAGGGTTTTATTTTCCCTCCTCTCCTCGTAGTCCTCGTCCTTCACAATTCGCAAATAAATTAACTTTCTCTTTCTCTACTCACCTCTCTCTTGCCTCTTGTTCCTGTTCCAATTCACAATCATTTTAAGATGTTTAAACCCTCTGATTCTGATCCTCCTAATCATTTTAATTTTAAAGGAGTCAGACTTATCAGTATCAGCATTCTTTGCTAAGATCAAAGATCAAATCAAACCATCATCCACCAAATCACCATGCTCCTAATGAAATTAGGATAGGAGCACGGCACGGCACACAAAGGAATCCTAACCTAAAACTCATAGTACAGAGTATAGTCAGTGCTCCTAATACCTAAACTAAATATAAAACAAATAATCTTTGATCTTTGATCTTGAAGTTTGAAGTCGATTTCCACCACGCCACCACTGCAGAAGAAACTATAAACTATCTGCAGCCTGCAGCCACTCGCCCTGTTTGCTGTTCTGTTGCCCGTCGGACGTCACCCGTGCGTGCGGATTGAATCGGTATAAATTAATTCAACATTTGCATTCATTGCAATTGACATTGTACATAACATTCAACATTCATTCATAGTTAATTACACACTGCACTGCACTACATACAATAATAAGTAATAAATATACCAGCAGAAAAATAAAAACAACATCACAACTTAGGGCATAGGGCATGGTCATAGCCAGGTAGGTTGTGTAGATTCATGTAGATTGTAGATGTAGTTTGTAATGTAATGCTAATGAAGTACAAAGTATGAAGTAAGTAAGGCATAAGGTTGAAGGTGTAAGTAAGGTTACATTAAATATTGAATATCGAATATCAAATATTGAATATATTGTATTTGATATTCAATTGATCATTGCATGCACATTAATAAATTATTGTGAAATTTGAAATCGTTGATTTGGATTGTGTATTGCAGAATATTCAATGTTATTTGATGTTGAATCTTAAATCAAAGTCAAAACTCATCAAAGTTAAATGGAAAGTCAATGCAAAAGTCACTATTGACTATTCACATGCACTCATTCAAGCATGAATGCACTCACTACATACTAACTGTATAAATCGAAATATATACTATATTGTATTTTATATACTTATACTATGTATATATACTGTTTGCTATTGACTATTGAAAACAGTCAGTATTCACTATTTTCAGCGATTTGTAATTCCTGAATCAAAAATCAAAAATAAAATGTGCAATGTCAAAGAAGCAAGGAACTAGGAAGCAACTGTTGACCGTGAAATCTTTTTGTTCTTATATTTCAGTTGTTGGCTTCATAATCCCACCTTCCTTGTGCCTATAACCTCTTGAGACGACGACAGTCAAAGTAAAGGAGAGCAAGATGAATAAAGCCAGATTCCCAGGAAAATCTGTGAATAAGCATATCCGCCCAACTGTTTCATTCAGTGACATTGATTACAGTCTTGCGTCGGAGTCGGAAGACTTTAATCAAAACCAGACTAATATTATTACAGAATTACCAGTACCGAAAAAACAACTCGTATATGATGAAGTTACTAGACAAGACGAGGTAATATTTTATTTGGTTTACAAACCACAAACCATTTAGAACCAGTAGAACGTAGCAACCCCGTCAAAAAATACGTAATGTTGCATCGTGGTTTTATTGTCAACGACAAGTAAAAGAAACTGACTGTTTGACTGGTTTGCCTAGTTTCATGGATTCAGCCCCAATGACAATTTACGTTCCGTTTGCAACACAAAACGAGCCCAGCTGACATCATTGCTGTCCACGCTCGGAAGTAATGATCGCAAGGTGAATGGACTGAATTCCAACACATTCAACCGGGCAGTTCGGGTCCGATCTAAACGAATTGCAGATCGAAGCGCTGCACCGACGAAACGAAAGTACCCATTCGAGTCGCCCGAGGAACCTAGAAAAGAAATAAAAAATGACGTGGTGACGCCAAATAACGAATTCAAAACTCCGGTAAAAATAGGAGAATCGATCGATGTTCGGCAGAAAGCAACTATGCTTTCGGCAGTTGTCAGTCCTGCTAAGATTGAAACTGTGGTTAAAACGGCACCAGAGTTGTCCTCGTTTGTTGAAGCTTCATCAGTACAGACTGCTCCAGCGGTTAGATATTCTTGTTACTTTCATTTTTTTAGACAAACTTAATAATTTAAATTTTTAAAACCATAAATTATTATTACTACGCTAAGATATTTACAGTTCATTTGCTTTTGAATTTCAGGAAGTCAAAAACTCGACAAGTATAAAAATCTCTAACGACTTTTTCAAAGAGAAGGAAGAATTCGGTAAGACAATTCAATACACTGCATCTTTTTTCTTGAATAACATAAAGTTCTATACTGTCAACTGCTGTCTGCATACCAGTTGTGTTTTTGAAAATACCCATAAATATAATCTACTTTTTGTTAACAGTTGCTTCAGTTATTGTGGTCACTCCAAACAAACTAAATCAGAACTACGAATCGTTAAAACAAGTCAAAGGATTGCTTCACTGTGGTGTGTGCCTTTCGATTACCGAATGTGATAATCTTGGACCGGTCAGTTACATATATCAAACACCTGATAATTTTTGATATAATATATATTTATTGTGTTTTTCTTATCATTTACAAAATATATGTTGTTTATGTTTGATATCAGCTAAGAAAAAATGGAGCTTTTTTGTGTTTAAAATGCATTGGATTTTACCAAAAAATGCTAAAAATTGCAAAGAAAGCCACAGCCTTCAGTTGTCGAGGACAAGGTAAGGTATTACACATGTAATGTATACAATACATAAACAAAGATTATGGGGAAATGCCAAGGTTAATATAAATAATATGCTTATTTGAATTGATAAAATAGGGGCTTGCGAAATTATACCTGGGACCGACTATTGTGAAGCTTGTTTTGTTCGAAGCTGTCTTCTATTACTGGATATGTCCGACGATATATATTTCAAAATGTGGAGAGCAGTTCCTCCAATTGCCAGAAATTGGGTTCCCACAAAACCACCCGTGGCGAAACGATATTCGAATAGGGGGAAAGTCGTTTACGCTAATGAGAAGGACGGCTCAATTTTATCAGTTTGTGCATTTAAAAATTGTCGATCTGAAAATTCTAATGGGGCATCTACTCACACAAATGGAAAATCAAAAGGTGGAAATTTATCTTTGAAATTTATTGTTCGTAATGTACATGTGAATTAGGTTTTTCAACACCAAATCTCATATTAGTTTAGTTGATAAACTTATAGTTATGAATTTTGGAATATTTGGTCTAGGGGTTAAGCGTCTGTTTCCAAATGATGAAAAAAGCCTGACTAGAGTTACCGGCCCGAGGGTGAAGCAGGTTTCCCGTCGAGTATCGGGTCGACCACAGATTGCTACATTCGAAGACGAAATGGGTGAGTAACAATTTTGATCTTTTAAAATCACTCAGTTCAGTTCCTAAGATGTAGTTAGAAAACTTTATTGAAATATTTCTTCTTTAATAGAAATCACAAGGAATAATAATATTACTGAAGAGCCGAATAAAGAAGTGAGTTTTCTTCTTCTTCAATAGAGGATAAGCTATTCATTAATCGGAATTGATTTGTGACTGCTGATTGATAACAGATATTGTTGGATAGGCTTGTGATAGAGAAAAAGATGATTAAAGTTCACTGTCCTTTGGATTCTTACGAGGTTGAACGAAACGGATATCCAATAATTGTTCCAGACGGGGAAGAACAACCTAATAAACCTCTTTGTTTCGTCTGTGGATCCGCTGGAATTAAACAAGTATATTCTTTTATGGAAGCTGTCATCATCTTTGCTTTTATATTTTTAGTCACATATTTTAAGAATTTGCACATTTCCAGTAATACTGAACCCTTACTATTAATAATCAGTATTTTTGCTTATTCTTCAAGACTGATTCAGACGCTAGTATTATTGTACAATGTTAAAACGAATATTGTTTATCCTAAAAAATTTGTTGGATTAAGTCTTGTCAATACAATCCCATTTAGTAATTTTCAAGTAGGTTAATAAACCGTTCCGTTCGTAAGAAAATTCATTTGGATGAAAGTTACGTTTATGAACTATCATATTATAATATATGCGCTGTTAATTTTTGTGAAGTTCGTGACAATCATGAACATACCTTTGATTTGATTACGTTTTTAAAGATCTAATTATCTTGATATAGAATCTGTTTACATTTTACGGCAATGGAATTGTTACAGCCGAATAATATTCACGTAAATAAGTCTTATGAAAATAAATTATGGATCTGCCATTGTGACCATGTACGGTTGAAGTGAAAACTACTCGGGGATCAATTTAACCTCGTTCAGTTCATATTGATAACGCTTTAACTTGCATAGTTTAAAATCTACATTGGGATTTCAAGTGGCTTATCCGCAGTCTTAGGTATTTCAGTTTTCCATTTCGTTGATTTGCACAACTGATTTGTTATGAATTTTATTTATTTTTTATTGGTTTTAGCTCATATTCTGTTCAGCTTGCTGCGAGCCTTTTCATCCATATTGTGCTGATGATTCGCTATTGTTGTCTGCATTCATTATCCAGACAGTGAATGAAACAAAAAATGAAGTTGGGAAGGGTTCGGATTGTAACTGCAATGAGGACTGTCAGAATTCGTGTTCATCTTGCACCCCTGCTCTTCGGATGTTTCGTAAATGGAAGTGCATGGAATGCGTAAGATGCAAATCATGCCACAAAGGAACAATCTCTTGTAACATGTCAACAGAAAACGAATTTATCAAATGTGTACAATGTCTCGATTCTTATCACATTTTATGTGTCAAAAAAGCCACCAACATATCTATGAAAACAAATGATGTTGAAAAATGGATGTGTCAGAACTGTTTGAAGTGCACTAGTTGCGGTGTTAGGCTTTCGAAGTCTTTTCAGAACAATTTTAGAAACCTATCCACGGATGACAATCGAAACGGCCAAGAACGTGAAATGCTTTGCTTGGAATGTTTCAAACGAAGGCAAAAAGGATCATTCTGCCCTGTATGTCTTGTTTGTTACGATGATAACGATTGGGATTCTAAGGTTCATTCACAAACCTAATTCACACATTTGTTTGGGTTTAAATTCGAAAGTTAATTCTTCGCTTGAATTCTTAATAGATGATGGAGTGTGACAGGTGTGCCAGATGGATCCATTCAAAATGTGAAGGCTTAAACGACGAGCAGTATTTCATTCTAAGTTCTTTGCCAGAAACAGTGGCTTATATTTGCAGGTATTGTCCGATTATAAATTTATAGCTTTACTAAAAGAGTACCACTAAAAGCACCACCATATCAAATTAATAACTTTGTGCAAAATTAAAAGTTTTGCAAGCTAAAAATAAAACCCTAACCCACACATTCAATTGTTTCTCTTATAAATGCATGTAAATTATGCCTTCAATCAAAAGTAATACCCAGTTAAAAGCAGTAACAGTAACACTCAAGTAACAGCTAGGTAATTTTGTATTTAAGGTATTGTTGGTTATTGTTTCAAGTTTTTACATTTTTATTAAATATGCGACGCCGTCGATTTAAAATTTAATATTGAAAAAAGGCTTCGAATTCTGATATCGCATGTGTCTCTGAGAAAACCCCAGGGTAACTCTTTTAAGTAAATCTAAAATTGATTAAAAATGTTACAGTTGAATATGGTCATTTGCAAATTGATAATTCTAAAATCTAAGTTTTTCAATCCATTTCCCAGACTCTGTTGCTGTCCCGAAAATGAAGCCGGATGGCGTCATGCAGTTAAAGCAGAGCTGTCAGACGGGTTCACAAAAGCATTAGACATTTTTCAAAAAAAGGTTGTGGGAATGTCTCGTAAAAGAAGAGCTTTAACATTTGATGAAGAATTGGACGATCATACATCTTATTTTAAACCTGATGTTAACGTAGTTGAAAATCAAAACCCCACTGAGGTGATACACGATATTGTCAAAACATCTTTTAAAGAAGAAAATAACTCATCAGCAGTGAAAACTGTCCTATTTCCAGATGTTAAAAATGACATAGATGAATTATATTTAAAGTTCAATTTGAAAAGTTGCGTTGTTAAATTAATCGATATGGACGTGACTAAACGTGCAAGTGTATCTCCCAAAACAGTCCCAGACGACAGAAATAATAATAATGGAACTAGAACGATTGATAATTTTCCCGTAAAAATTGAAGTTGAAACGACTCCAGTCAAAGTGCCATCCTCTCCTCTGAAACCTGAACCCAATCAGGGAAAAAAATTGACACTTGAAAGAACTCCTGTAAAAATTTCGACGCCTACAAGAATAGTCACTTCTTTCACTGATTCAATTCTGTCGATGAGAACTTTTTGGACTTCGGTTCAAGACTTCCGTGGGGTTTGCTTAAAACTACTTCCAAGTTATTTTCTGGAAATCGACGCTACCAGTAGATTTGAGGAATACTTTGAGGATTCCGTAAAGCAAGTATTTCCTTGGTTTAAAATTCCTGAATTAAATGAGTTATTAGGAAACTCAACGACGCCTCCAGAATCAATTGAATTAAAAACGGATGCAAAGCGTGCATACAGTCCCGTGTTGAATACAGTTGAAATGGAGACCAGTGTTGATGCAGACATAGTTTGCGAAACCAATTGTTTTGAGGAAGTTTTTTGGGATTCGGATAATTTTATGGACTACCGGGAGTGCCTTTTCTGCAAAAACGTTGGAGACTTTCCGCCTAATAGTTGTGGTCGACTCCTTTACATTGGACCGGCGGAGTGGGTTCATGTAAATTGTGCAATTTGGTCATCTGAAGTATGGGAAGAAGATTCTGGAGGTTTGCAACAAGTTGAAATTGCAGTAGCTCGGAGTAAACGGATTTCGTGTTCCTTCTGTGACGATTTAGGAGCAACTTTAACATGTTGTGCTGCAACTTGTCGTCGATGCTATCATTTCTTATGCGCCATTGAAGCAGGTTGTTCTTTAATGGAAGATAAGACGGTATTCTGCCCAGTGCATGAAGCTGCAGCTCGGGGTCAATTACAAACTGATATGCATGTAAGTGATTGATTTATCTGATGAAGAAATGAGTTAGTTTTGAATCTCTATTTGAAATTGAACATCCAAGTGGCTAATGTCGCTATGTAGTTTTGTAGTTAATTAAGTTAATTGACCGACCCACTCATAGTGGAAAGTGAAATATTGCAATCGAAAATATTATGTTTGGAATTGTTAGATACAAAATATTATTTTAATCTTTTCAAGGTTATGCGGAAAGTTTTTGTAGACATGGACTTGTCACGAAAAAAAGAGGTTCGATTTCTGTCAAAGGATGTCAAAGCTTTCATAGGGTCAATGAGAATTGAGAAATTTGGTCAACTTTACCCCATTTCGTTTTCCGAAATTAACTCTTCAAAGTTTCTAACGCCGGTTGGATACATATGTGGACGACTTTTTTGGTCCCAACCAAACACCAAACAATTGGAGTTGTGTTGGTTGGGGACATCCGTTAAGAGAGAAGGAGACTTTCGAAAAAAATCTGAAACAATTCACACAGAAGATACCTATAGTTTAGTAGTCGATCATACCAAACGTAGAGACTGGATACACTCAAAGCTATTAGAACTGCAGGATTTTTTTCACTGGGTTGGTTCTGCCCCACGCTTTGTCGATGAATACGATACTGAATGGCTACTGCCCTACAATCAGTTGTCCAGTGATATTGAATTCAAGACATTCAAGCGTAAGAATGGATATACCAACAAGCAATGTAAAAAAGTAAAGATAACCGGATCATCTGCAACAAAACATCCTTGTGTAGTAAGTTTAGCACCTCGTTTTGTATTAGACACACATATCGTATCTTGTATATAATATTGGTCTGTATTTGAATACAAAACAACACTGAATTTATTCTCGCGATTTTTCTTTGTATTTATAGGTGAAACGCGCAACCATCGAGTGGGAAGTTAAAGTGTCCAAAAATTCCGGAAAGCTTTCTGAATATGGGATTGGAAAACCATGTGGGTGCTATTTATCGGATAAAATTCACTTTCCATCGGGTATATTTACCACATCTCAAGAAGAATCACTATTTATGGCCGACAAAGCAGAAAATTCTTACAAGTTCTTTATTTCGAAAATTGGTCTACTACATCCCGGAATTCGATATTTAATCGAACAGTTACCAGGAGTAGAGGATGTGGCTGGGAAATATGACTTCCATTTTCATAATCCCATTGTTTTGTCGGAGGATACTCCTGTCAAGGTTAATTTCTCGGGGTGTGCACGAACGGAAGGATTTCGCAGACGAAAACCATTTGATATGTTTGGCTGGTTGGCATCGAGGCACCGGAAGGCTCCTGCTCCTCTTCGAATGTAATTTGGTTATTTTGATTTCCAAACTATTTTTATTGAAGTTTAAAATTCGATGGTGTCTAGTGTTTTATCATCAACTATATTACACAAAATATGTAATGTTGACTATTTTATGTAGGTTTGAAGAAACTGTTAAATCTAAAGGACTTCCAATCGCTATGAGATATCGAAATTTGAAAGAAAGGGCAGTGAAGGATTTAGTTGTACTCCCATCACACATCCATGGCAGGGGTTTGTTTGCTAGGAGAGATATAGAGATTGGAGAGATGCTGATAGAGTATGCTGGAGAGGTAATCGGATTCACATTCATAACTAAGACGAAAAGTTGAACTTAATTGATATTTTATAGCATTTTTATTTTTATTTACATAGGCAATTAGATCACCCGTATGTGATGTCAGAGAACGAAAATACGAAACCGAGGGAATGGGCTGTTACATGTTTCGGATTGATCGGGACTTGGTAATAGATGCAACGATGAAAGGGAATGCAGCAAGATTCATTAACCACTCATGTGATGTAAGTTAACACAAGTATAATAGTTTGCGACCTAAAATGGTTGTTATTATAGTATTGTAACAAGAAAGGAAGGTGATTGGTTTTTTAAATTTTTTGTAGCCAAATTGTGAGTCGAAGTCTGTCAAGATTCTTGGAAAGGGCCATATTTTAATTTTTGCATTAAAAAATATTGGACGAGGAGAAGAATTGACATACGACTACAAATTTGAACGGGAGGCTGATAAACTACCTTGCTCTTGTTCGGCTAAAAAATGCAGAAAGTTCCTGAATTAATGTTAAGAAACTTTAGTGTTAAAACCAACCGGTTTATTTCCAAACGTTAATAAATTTATTAGCTCTATCATGTTCGTATAACCTCGAATATAAATATAACTAAATAAAAGTAGATGTACTTAGAAGTACCTAGTTATCCAATAAATAAAATTCTGAATTTATACTAAGAACAAAATAAACACACTACAAAATTGCATATTGTTCATACAAGAGGTCTCGTATTTTGTAAAAATCATCGGAAATGCAGCCCTCAACTGTAAGTTTTCCTGCGTCTTGCTGTGGAAAAATTAGCCCATTAATTAAAATTATTAGCGACATCCGACATGGTTATAATTAAGTGTTGATTTAATACTTACTCGTCGAAGTGCAACTGATCCCTGTGAACACCAAAGAACTCCTCCAGAAAATTCAGATACCATTCCATGTTTAGCGAGTACTTGTTTAAAGTCTGAAAGTTTCAGTTCGTTGACAAACACAGTTGCATGTGGAAGAACCTAGTGAAATTAAACATGAGTGAATCACAGCAAATTGAATTCTAACTCAGACAATACTAATGTTGCATAAATCCCGGTACCTCTGTGCAGGATAGTGGTGCTAAACAGGCCACATATGAGCTACCCTCAAGATCCGAGGTATCTAAAAGTATAAATAAGTTGTTGAGATTATAAGAAAGAAATACCTAATAATTAGGTAGGTATAATAAATTTGCACATCGTAACCTGTTTCGAGATCTTGGCTGTCTCCCAGTAAAGTATCGGGCTCCATAATCAGGTCTCCTTCTATCCATGCAAGCTCAGCGTCTTTTCCTCGTTGTAGCTCCAAAGACGACACTAACGCATCCTTGAGTTTGACCTTTTTATTATAAACGGCATTAATTAGGCATGGTATATCCTAAAATAGACATCCACTTATTTCGACAATGCAAATGCAAAAGTATTACCTGATAAATATGTGTCTCTGTTGTGACATCGATTGTTTCACGCAGCTGAGGTGAATATATAGTTGTTTCAGGCGTAACCTGTGTACAAACGGATATCAAATTTCTGACGGAATTATCCCCACCGCGAGTGATGATCAGCCTCCTTGGTTTCATCTATAATCAAAACTTTCACGATTGGATTAACCGTTGATTAGATGTAACTATAAATTTTATAATGCGAACATACGTGTTCTAAAATTTTTTGAATTGATTCTCCATCCGATCGACCTTCGAAGTCGATAAAAACTATTGAGCAGGCGACGTCGAATTTATGCAATTGCTTCACGCATTTAGTTGGGATTGCAAGTTCCAAATCCATGCTTTGTTTCCGGGTGATTTTGGTTTCAACGACATCTTTTTCATAAACATTATCAACCAACAAAAAGTCTTCCTGCCTGTGCATGTGAAAAATGAATATAGTATTATTTTAAAAAACTAAACTATATATTTGACAAGTATAAACTTGCCAGTCAGTTTACCTAATAAACTCTCCATAGTCATCGAATCGAATCTTTTCTTCAATATATGGAAACATAGGGTATTTGCCTTTGGTTGTCTTGAATATACCGGATTCAATCTTTGATTCCATTCCAGCTTTTATAAATAAGTCATGGCTAACACGGTTTCCTTGAAACATTCCGGTTATTTTGATTTCACTGTCATCCTCGTCTGAATCATCTGAGTCGTCCATCATTGCCTCCCTATATGAAAATAAGCAAAATATCTAGATGTCTTTTGATGCTGTTATCCTGACATATTTAAATATTGTATAAGACTACTTACATTTTCTCTTTTTTAACTCTATACTCCATTTCTCTCAACTGTCGATAATGATCATCTAACTCTCGACCTTTTAACTCTATTCTTTTTCTAACTTCTAATTCCATCGTACCGGGCTCAGGATTTTCAATGAGAAAACGTCCTAAAGTTCCGGGTCCTGGACGCGTAGTTAGCATTACACAGTTTCTTTTATCTTGACACCACTGCATGAAAAGTTCCCGAGCAAATCCAAACTCTAAGTCTGGACTGCTTGCCAAAACAACCTGTAGAAGTTTTCAAAGGGTACCATTTAATGCCGCAAAGTCAATATTGAAACTCACATAATCATTTATTGAAAACGGTATAATCTTGCAATGGCATAATCAAATCTTTTTTCCACATAATATAAATTGATAGTCGCATAATAAAAACTGACTCCACAAAATAGACATAATATATTACTCACCATACAATAAGCATATTCAAATGCATTCTAATATAATTCTAACTGACAATGAGAGTTCCTGAGAGTGAACTCTCAAAAATCCTGTATTTTTTTTATATGAAAATAAAAAAAATCACCAAAATTGTCATTTTCGACCGCCCATAAACAAGTGAGACCGCGACCGTCCGATTTTTAAAAGACAGTAACTTCAAATAAGAATTATTAGAAACGTTACCTAAATTAAGACTCAGAAGGTAGACGGTAAAACCCTTTCGCAAGGCTACTGGCTTTTTTTTAGAAAGCACGGATGTTACATTTGACATACGTAATACAAACTGGTACATCTGGAAATGAACAGCTAATTTTTACGTTTTCAAAGTTAGTATATACTTCGTGTTCATTTAGGCAAAAAATCAGGCGCTTCTGAGAGTTCACTTTATAATATGATCGTTGTCACAAATGAAATTTCAAGACGCCTGAAGTGGCTATAACTGTTCCGTTTGGTCAACAACGAAAGCGGGAGAGACACCAATGGACCAAAAAGGCTTCAATTGTTCCGTGGTTTGATTTTTTCTTAATCTTGACTGATTTACTTTTTAATTTTTGGACTCAACACTATATTATGTCTATTTGCGGAGTCAGTTTTGATTATGAAAAATTCAGTTTTTATAATATTATGCGGAAATAAGATTTGTTTGTACTGTATTAAGATTATGCCATTTTCAATAAATTATTAAATACTCAATAAGTAGTATTGTGATCCTGATCGCAAAAAAAATTTGACTAACATAAAAAAGTACTACCTAGAACATAGAATCAGCTTACTTTGGGTGACGAAATTTTCTGCAATTCATTCAAAGAATGGCATATCTGAAGATGTTTAAATTGGAATGGGTTGTTTCGAGCTCCTTCAAAACTTCTCATGAGCTTATCACTCATCCATTCAATCTGAAAATATGAAATTTTTAATTAATCCAATTTAATGTAGTGGTATAATTGAGGGCAATATTTGGTACATATAAAACATGGTATACAGTGTACATACACATTGATTCCAACATGTCTACCCAGTTTCAACCTCAATGTTGATAAACTACACGACAATGCTTTATTTATTCGAATTAATAAAATAACATAAAACAAACCGTTAAAATACCTGAGATTTTGCGAATTCGATAACATTGTAGGCTAAATTATTTAGAAGTGCCAATGAATACGGATGAAGTCCCGATTCTTTACTTCTCCATAACTGATCAAGCATGTGTGCAAGTTCAAGAACTCGTCCGGCAGTGTCAACAGCAATTAAGACGTTCCCTCCATCTCTCAAGGTATTGAGAATTCCAGCTAAAATTAGTATGATGGTAATTGATAAATTATTTCTTTTCAACAATTTAATTTAATTATTTCATACTCAAAAGTTGTTCGTCTCTTGTCCGTCTCCTTGCTTGAATGTAATTAGCGTTATATGCATCAGTGATGAACAAAGATGGCTTTGTAATCTTCTCCAATTCGCATCCGTTCAAATGCCTTTCTTTCTTATGATTATAATCCACAGCGTAGTAGATATCTTCTTCTCCTATTTTCATGATCTTCCAGATCGTTCCACCAATTATATGCCCAGCTGGTAAAGGGGTAATTGTCAAACCGTAGCCTTTGCCTAAAAGTAATAGAAAATAAAGCTTTATTACCTCCATTCAATATTATATACGGGACAATATTTTAAATCCTTATTGTACCTGTTAAATTGACACTTTGGTTGTGCTTAAGTTGAGTAATACAATCGAATGCTACGTCGATATCGTCCAAATCGAATTCTTTGAATTCTTCTTCATTTCTTCTGGATAAAAAGTAATCGTAGAAGAACATTTGCCCCATTTTATGGACAGGAACGGTAGTATAAATTGGACATGACAGTCCGTACTTTCCAACCAGTGTTGGTAGGGCTCCCATATGAAGGAGGTCTGGGTAACTAATCAACACGGCATCAATCTTTTGTATATGCCTGTAAACAGTGTCGTCAACCCAAATTTAAAGTAAATTCAATCTGCAATATATCGGATTATTGGACCTTGAAAATTTATTGTATTGGTTCAAAACAATTGTTTAACTATTGATTAGTATTACATACTAGAAAACGTTAATTAATAAACATCATGGCATATATCCATACAAATAAAGCTATGATTATGATATCATGAATTATGCTTTAATTCCCAATTCCAAAACATATCAAAAGCAAAATGTGAAAGAATCCAACAAATGTCAAACCCACTTTTTTAGTTCGTCAATATAAGGGATGCCGGCATGTTCATCCCAACCGCAGTCGAGAAGAAATCTAAACTCATCGATATGAAGAATATAACAAGGGGGTGATTCTCCCGAGACGCCGGACAAAGCTTGGAATTTAATTATTGACGTCATTGCATTTCCTGTTGTCAATCTAAATTCAAAAGTTTATTATTATTTATTAAGTGTTATGTATTGTGATTGTATCATTTGTCATTTGTGTCTTGTATCATTTCACATTTATTTACATTCAACATACATTGCGTTGTTGCATGTTACATAATCCATAATCAATTCACAACCCTAGATTTCAATTGCAAATTGAATTTTCGTATTTAATATTTTGTATTTCAGTGAAGTTGTTCAAATGTCAAATACAAAGTGAAGCTAAAGGTCAAAGGTTATAGTTTAGTTTTGAGTTTTTGGTTTTATTACCGATTTTTTTCAGACGCTTATAAATTAATAAATTATAAACATTGAACATGCAAATGAAATACAGTTTGCAGTTAGTTAAACAATTCAAATTTCAATTGTGAATTGAATTCTCGAGATGAAGAACCAGAAAAAGTGTTTTTCTTTATTCTTTACCTTACCTTTTTACCCCTGTGCCCTGTGCCCTGCACAAGTCAAGTGAAGTCTAGTCTATTCTAAAGGTTGGAAATATTGAATATTGAAGGTCAAAGGTGTAGTAGAGACAGTACAATAGACGGTGTGTGTATGTAATAAGTATATGTATATGTATGCTTCATTTTCATTCGATTGTTTGACTTCGATTCCCGCATACCACTCGTATTTTACTTGCATATGTTTCAATGCTTGAAGAAAGTCTGCGGGAAATTTTGAGGATTATTTTCAGTGGACATTCAATTCATAATTCAGTGGTGGGGATAGTACAGCCGACTGGGACTGATAGTACAGCCGACTGCCCTTTAACCGACTGGGACTGATAGTACAGCCGACTGCCATTTCTGGGACTGATAGTACAGCCGACTGCCTTCAGCCGACTGCTCCAGAAATCGACTTTTAACATTCAAATTAGTAATTAAATATGTAAATATATTGTAAATATATGGATTTTATTATTCCAAATAGTCTTTTTAATAAAAAATTAAAAAACCAATTTTGATTAAAAATTAAAAACTTCAAGTGTTAAAAAAAATCGAAAAATAGTAGTATTAGATACACGGACATTGAAATGCTTGAAACAAAAATCCATCAAAACAATTGCAAAAACCAAATTTAAAAAAATCTGTAATTTTTTCAATTTTTACAATTTTTTGAAAATGCGTTTATCAATTTATTGAGAGTAAAATTTAATATTTGCAACCTTAGGAGCCTTATTGACTGAATATAACTTACTTTTTGAAGGTCCATTCAAAATCAATAAAATGAAGATCGTACTTGTAAAATGTTCAAGCTTTCGAAAAAAATTGAAAAATTAAAGATTTTGAATACATTGACTTTTAAATGCTTGAAACATGAGAATCAGTCGACACATTTGTAAAAATAAAATTGTAAAGGAAACTCCGATTTTCGAAACTTATTTGAAACATGAAAAAAAGCCAATTTCATGGACCGCAATTTTTTTGCACTTGTAATGAAGAAATATTAATAGTAAACGGTTCAAAACTAAAAGATTTGTTTTAGAGAAAAGCAAAGCCTTCAAGCATCAATCATCCTGGAATTAGTCGCTCTTAAGTTTTTTGAGACAATTTTTTGGGAAAATGCGTTTATCAATTTATTGAGAGTAAAATTTAATATTTGCAACCTTAGGAACCTTATTGACTGAATATAACTTACTTTTCGAAGGTCTGGTTAAAATTAACTGAGAAAACAAATGTCAAAGTTAGCTAAAATGAAGGTCGCACTTGTGACTTGTAACTTTTGACAAACAAATATAATGCGAATATACACACAACCAACACATGATTGGAATAAGTGATATGAAGGAATACACATGAATAAATACGTGTCATTTGAATCATTAAACATTTGTAATGCGTGTTGAATTAGGAATTCAGCTATGCATGTTGATTTTTAATTTTTGATGTCTAATTTTGCGCCCAACATCTCATCAACATTTTATTTTGTTACAAAAGTTCTGCTAGCAATAACTCAATCTCAATCTTATTGGCTACCGCCGCTTAATATGTGTCAACCTGCGAAGAAACTTTCTGTAGAAGTTGGACTGTTTTAGATTTGATTAGATTAGCTTTATTAAATCAAAACTTCCTTGGGTGTACATAGTTGTTACGATTTGACAGAGTAGTTTGTACTGCTGCATTTGCTGTAAGATAGTGAACGAGATTCCTATAAAAAGGGTGTCAATGTATATACTACGTAACTTACGTCATTGAGAGATCGTAAGTAAAGCTGGATAATAAGTGTATACCAGACATGATATGTCTGATTAGAACGATTTGTTATTAAGACCCAGTGAATGCATTGATCCTCTTTTTATAGGATTCTCGTTCACTGCCTCACACCAAATGCAACAGTAATGTAAAAATATCAGTTGAGTTAAGTTAAGAAATTTAATTTAGCAATAATACGAAGATGAGAGAGTTGTATTCTTTGTGTTATGCATAAGGGGTTTAAAATAATAATTGTGTGTAAATCTGAACTACTGTTGTTTTTTCTATAGCTGACTAAAGTCTGTAGTATTACAATTTGTATCAGTTCAAATTGGCTTATGTGTCATTGTCACATCATATTTTTGTCTATAGACGCTTGAGATTAGAATTGTTTTGTACTTTTTAATCCGTACCTTTACTGTTATTGTTACGGCGCGAGTGAAGTTAAGTGTAAATCTTATTGATTCGATAGGTGTAAGGTGGTTGATGTTTGTAGCGATTTGGTTGCGATGAGGAAATAGTGTAATGGGCGACCTCTCTGAGATGCTGTGTTTTATTTGAATGAATGAGCTTGTATAATTGAGCAATGGGGGAAGTTGAGATTGAGTGAGTATATAAGCCAGTGTAACACCGCGCCAGCGGCCAGTCGGTCATAAGTCATGGTCGAGTAACCATCTTGTCGTCAGAAAGTAATAAACGGATTATATAACTACGTACAATTTAAACAGATAAATATAAGAGTATAAGAAGGAGTAATTGTACCTACGTTGTATTTCTACGTATCATTGATTCAATGGATAGTTAGCGGATTAATTACTACAGGATACTGAGTAAACGAGTAAACTGGACGAGTAGATATATCATATTAAACGAATAATATTAAAAGGATAATAGTCAACGAAACATAGTAAACGTACTGAGCACGGTAGGGACTAGTAGACCAACTACCGAATTCATCCCTTACAGCACCATTGTCGCGGCATAGATTACGCATGGCAGCTATCGAAGGAACGGAACGAGTAGTCTATTACATGAAGTGGTCTAGCATCGATTTCGACAAGAGGTTCAATACGGTCGTCACCAACCCTGATTTGTTTCTCGGCAAGGATGACTTGACAAGGATGAAGAGATGTTCCATCAAGAGAGGCAGCCCTACTGAATTTTTTGGTATTTAAATATAATAGTATTTCTCTTGAATTTCATTGAAAATGGCTGCAAAAGCCGATTCTTAATCCATAAAATGTACTTCATTAATTCGACAACCGCATCTCGAACTCGCATTGCCATTCTTGTGCTTGGCGGTGCTAACCTCATAATTGTTCTGTAGCAACTTACAAAAGGCCAAATTTAACTTCCCATTCTAGCTCTCAGAGATGATAAAACAGATTTGACATTTTTTCTTTTTTTTAATTCACCGTAACTGCATTTCGCGGGCTTGACTTTAAAAGGGGGGGAGAGACTTGTGATACTCACTTGGATCTAGACTTATCGCTATCGTAGCAACTCTTTCGTTTAACTTAATAAGCTATATTCCCAGTATTAACTTGTTTTTAAATAAATAATTGGCGAATATTTTGTCTCTCTAATGCACTTCATGCATGCTCTAAATTGCTAATCCTTACTAACTTAAGAGCGACTAATTCCAGGATGATTGATGCTTGAAGGCTTTGCTTTTCTCTAAAACAAATCTTTTAGTTTTGAACCGTTTACTATTAATATTTCTTCATTACAAGTGCAAAAAAATTGCGGTCCATGAAATTGGCTTTTTTTCATGTTTCAAATAAGTTTCGAAAATCGGAGTTTCCTTTAAAATTTTATTTTTGCAAATGTGTCGACTGATTTTCATGTTTCAAGCATTTAAAAGTCAATGTATTCAAAATCTTTAATTTTTCAATTTTTTTCGAAAGCTTGAACATTTTACAAGTACGATCTTCATTTTATTGATTTTGAATGGACCTTCAAAAAGTAAGTTATATTCAGTCAATAAGGCTCCTAAGGTTGCAAATATTAAATTTTACTCTCAATAAATTGATAAACGCATTTTTCAAAAAATTGTAAAAATTGAAAAAATTACAGATTTTTTTAAATTTGATTTTTGCAATTGTTTTGATGGATTTTTGTTTCAAGCATTTCAATGTCCGCGTATCTAATACTACTATTTTTCGATTTTTTTTAACACTTGAAGTTTTTAATTTTTAATCAAAATTGGTTTTTTAATTTTTTATTAAAAAGACTATTTGGAATAATAAAATCAATATATTTACAATATATTTACATATTTAATTACTGGTTTGAATGTTAAAAGTCGATTTCTGGAGCAGTCGGCTGAAGGCAGTCGGCTGTACTATCAGTCCCAGAAAGGGCAGTCGGCTGTACTATCAGTCCCAGTCGGTTAAAGGGCAGTCGGCTGTACTATCAGTCCCAGTCGGCTGTACTATCCCCACCATAATTCAGTCTGTCTCGGTCTCGTCACTCTCGTCTCTCATCTCTCGTCCTCGTCTCGTCAGTGTCAGAGTTTCAGAAGTATTTTGAAGTTGAATTGAAAGCACACGTGTACGCCGTTTGCACGCACGTCGCACAGTACACAGTAGAGAAGCACAGACAAGACAGAAACTTTAGTTCTTTGTTCTTGAAGTTTAAAATCGGAATTGAAGATTAGAAATACGTGGTATTTCGAACAAATTAAATCGAAATACAATGGTTTTCTTGGAAAATGATAAGGTACGCTACGTTCTACATCTGATATAATATTGAATATCATTTGCATGATTGCATTGCATATGATGCAAGACACATTGCATGCATATATTCAACACATTGTGCATTGTGTCGTTCATCCTTTATTAATTAAGGTACCCCTTAATGGGAAGACCTTGTCTGTCTGTCTGTCTGTCTGTCCGTTTGCGCTCTAACTATGAACGGTTGCACTTTTTAAAAAACGGTTTTCGGATATCAAACTCAGCATTTGCTTGGGCATGAGTGTATTATATTTTTAAAACTTTGGTCCCACCCCCCGACCCCCCAAAGTGTAAAATTTCCAATAAAATGACTCTTATCCGTGTTCCAACGACGAAGAAATTGTTTGAAAACGGCGATCACTCCCGTTTACACTTTACACCCATTCACCATTAGCACCAGGGGGTGTGACCGCGCAATATGACGGAAGTCCAAAGTCCGGTTTGAGGGTTTGATAGTTTGTCGTGCGGTTTCACCCCTTCCTTACTTGCGTTTGCAACGGTTTATTTTGCATTGCCAACATTATAACTTATTTTCCTGTTTTGAATGCATAATGTCAAATGTTAAATGTGTTGAACTGAATGTTTTATTTTTCTTACATGACACCCAGTTCCTGACAGAGCTGACCAAGTTGTTCCTGAAGTCAAAGACGAAAGGAAGTGGCTCTGTGTATGTAACGATGAAGCGATGTAAGTTGAAGTTACACATAACACATACATTTATTTTATCTTGGTGGACACATTCACACAGCATTTTTTTTACATAGTTTATTAGTTAGTTTCGACTTTTCGACCATAATATATGATATATTGAATATTGATATATATAAAATTTTCATATCTCGTGTAATATAGATGATGGAAAAACAAAGCCAGAAAGAAGGCCAAACGCTCCTCAACCAAAAAAAGGAAGTGCGGCTGCAAAGGCAGCTGCAAATAAAAAAGGATCACAAGAGCCTGCTCAAAGCGGTTGTCTTGTCCGAGCAAAACTCCAAACAAAGAAAATTTCTACTGTGGTAATCGATCTGGTTTATTTTTTGTGTGCAATGTCTTATTTATTTGCTCTTATCGCGGTTGTTTTGGGAGAATACGTTCCGCAACATATACCTAGCTAGTAAGCAATAGAAATAAGCCCATACAGAAAGCAGAATTGAGGATTGCGTCAGGCGTGAAGTAGTTAACACGAGGTACGACATCGACAAGTGACAGGACAAGATCGTCAGTATTCGTCAGCGACATGGATGTAAATAAGGGCGACGCGAATAACGTAGACAACAAGTCAGGAGTTTAGAGCTTAGGTTGTGTATAGGAATCTCAGATTAACAAATGATTAAATTGAAGGACTTGGGAACTTGGGACCGATGACTGTAATAAGGCATCGGTTTTAGGTCTAGGCAAAAAACCTACTCTAAGCAGCCAATAAAGCCCAGTCAATTAGTCAATACAAAGTAAAGCTTCAACTTTTAAATCAAGGCAAAATTATACGTTGTCCCCATAAGAATACATTGAAAAAGTAGTTCAGGTAGAATGACCCGAAAGGGTCATTTTTGAAATACACCCATGTATGAAACTTCTACAGGTACTAATAAATGCATGTGTGAAGTTGCATCGGAATCCGAGTGTGCAGACTATATTTTTATGGAGGTTGAAAATTAAAAAATTATACGTTGTCCAGTAAGAATACAATGTAAAATATTTTTGGGGTTCAATAACAATCAAGTTACTATAGACCCGAAGGGGTTTTTGGGTTATAACTTTTGAACGGGTAGAATATCATCGTTGACTTTGTTTCGGTTTCATCTACAAGGTAGGTTGAAAATTTGTGCAAAATTTCAGAGTTTTGGTGTGGTTGCATTCAAAGATAATGCGTGCACAAGAATTAGGAGGACACTCGACACACGGCCTGCGCGATAATATAAGCCCAATTGACTGGGCTAAAACTGACAGACTTGACTGAAAAGCTGGAGTTTCAAAGCAGTTTAGAATATATTTTGATTCGCTAATTAAATTTTGAAGTTAAGTTTGGGATTCGGATCCGTGTTACCGTCTCCGGTGGGAGTGTGGGAGACCGGATATGTTGCGCCGGTTTGACGATAAGGACTACCAAAACAAATGTCAGCTATGCGGTTGTCGAGATGACACGGATATGGATGTCAGCTTTTTATAACATTATTTATTAACATGTTAAGGCTGCAAACCACTATTATAATGAGTCTTGAGTCTCAGATTTTTCATAGCTTTTTACTAATTCAGTTTGTTACGAAGTCATTAGTTAATAGTAACAATATTTAATCAAAATAGCTTTCATTGGATTATATAGTATTTTTTAATAAATCAAGCTAAAAAAATCTGACATTCGTTTAGCCCTTGCATCCATGTCGCTGACGTTCTTGACCGAATATACTTAAGAAAAGAAATCATTTCGTGTTATCGAAGTCAAGATTGGTATTAACCGCATTCCATTGACGCAGTGTACTAAAAAATGTGGTCGTAGGTAGTGCCAATCGAAGTTGATAGCTTCTGGCCAGAAAGCTGGTTTGTGTTTGTGTTAAATATTTCCTTATTTGTAAATAGCAATATATATAATTCATTAATACCTAATTGAAATTGAAACGGTCAACAGTGGAGTAAAAAAACAAGATTATGGTCCAACTGTTTGCAATATTTTTGTTGTTGGTACTTATAATAGTTACAATTTTAATTCATGTAATTCCAGGTACCTGCAGATGCGGTCAACCGTTTTCAACTCTCCTATTGCAGCTTGTTAAGAGCAAACATGGACTCATTGAAGAAAGTTAAGAAATCAAAGAGCAAAGCCAAAGCTACATCATAAATAGCCTAAGCATAGATTATATCACGTATGTATGGACAATTTCAGAATATTTTATTTTATCATTTTTCATCACAATTAAAATAATAAATTCTTCAAATCAAGGAATATCATTTCCACATTTTAACACCCATTTATTGGTAATAATAGATAAAAGTTAATCAAACACAGGTCTTTGGTAATTTGTACTTTACTTTATAAATAATCTTGAGAGTTCCGAGTTATTTCCTTCAAATCAAATTAATTAGTGTATATCAGGATATGTGTATCAATCACTATTTACATAAACACAGAGGTAGATGTATTACTATTTGGATGCGTATTTTTTTACAATCAATATCTAAATCACTGCACGAAATTAGTATTTCTTGCAGCCGTGTCTTGAAATCCATGAAAATCTCCTGCAAAGAGCCTGCATGTTTTTGTCCAAAAAGGTCCCATTGTTGCCTCCGATGTGATACATTCATTGGCACAATTAACAAGTGCTTGTCCCTAGAATTAGTTTTTGAAGTTTGCATTTAGTCTCACACTTTATAATTGACATATTTGCCATACATTTTATGGAAATTGTACCTTGTAACACATATTGCATGTGAATATACAAATATCGATGGGATGCAACTCTCTTTCCATCATCGACAATGTACGGCATTCAGCACCCCGTGGTTGTGTTGAAATTACCATAAGGATAACGATGGCCAGAAGATGAGTTCCTCGGATTATGTTTACTGGAATATAAATTAATATGAAACATATAGGAATGATAAGGTTGACACATACCTTGATGAGTTGAACTAGTTACATATTCTTATGAAATCCAATATCTGGTAATTACAAAAGAGAAAGGCTTTCTCCTTATACTAGGTATTGGATTTCTTTAAAGGACAATACCATGCAAATAAAATCCTTTTCCGACTTACCGGCTTTCATTTTAGAGTGAAACTGGTCACTTTAAACGACTTGTTCCTGAAGTACTTTAACTTATTTAAATACGTCCAACAGGGCTTTTGTTGAAATCAAAGCAGACAGGGTTTTATGAATCCACGGAGCTTGGTTTATTGTTCTGTACTGTTTCTAAGCGAATGAAGCTTGAAACAACTTTTCCTCCCCCTTTTATTACTTTCTCAAGGATTTAATAACTTTAATCTTATGCTTTCTAGAAAATTGGTACTCTAGTCTAGATCTCTAGCGTAGGTACGTGTTAGATTCCCTTCAAAACTTGTGACTTTTTTCAGAGACTACGTCTCTTTCCTCCCACACATTTCCAACAGACATTTGACGCATACAACAGAAATGGAAATACCATATGAACAAAGTACGTATAGAGTGGGGAGAAGTTTTAAATGATTGATTGTAATGTTCTAAAGTCTTATATAAAATAAGTACGTGCATGCTCTTTAGCTTGGCGTGCAGACAGCATTATTAAATTTATTTTCCAGTTGTTTCCGACGTCAGTTTGTGACAAAGATCGATGGCCCGTCAAAATTTTATATTATTTTGGATTCAAAGCATTTGTTTTTCGTCAATGAAATAATAATGTTTGTAATCTTATGTGATAATGTTATCCTTGTATTATTCATAAACAATTGCAGCAAAGTATGTAAAGAATACAACGTGCTACAAAGAGATAATTAAATCAATTTCATACTGGTGAAAGCAGTCCAGATGGATTTGATGGATTTACTTTCTTTGCCTAAGACTTTGTCAAGCTCTGAATTAATTTCTCACTGCCTTTGCTTTCATATATGAATGATCGCTTACTAGTACAACTAAATGTGTAGATTTTCTAATAAGTCGGTCGCGGTGGTAAAAAATATACAAAGAAAAGTTTTTTTTACGGAAACTGAATCTCACTGTCTCATTTTCCCCTGCTGTACTTTCTCCCTTGGGAAATGATGAATGATTACGTCTGCCTACAATATAATAAAGTAATAACTTTCTTCCAGACCACTCGACTCGCTTCCGTGGAAGATGTTGACATGCCACATCAAAGCGAGGGCTTAAAATAGAAAACTTTCATTAACTACTTTTTAATAAAACCACCATAGGAAAAAATGTTGTTCTTATTTGCTTCTTGTGTTCTTTTTGGTTTGTATTTAATGTATATTTGATTAGAATTGTATTCGTCTTTTTAGATTGACAATAGTTTCTCTTTCAAACTTTTGTTTGCAATTAGTTTAATTAATTTCTAAGTAAATCTAGAAACCGGGATCCCACTCGCTTGTTTGTGGAACTTGAGTGAGTTGGTAACAAACTACGACGTCTCCCTCCTGAGAGGCTAACGTTTCATCCTGGAAACACAAGCCGCATTCGACTCCGTTTTTTATCGTATCCACTTCGGTCTTCAAATGCTTCATGGAGTTTACAGGGCCTACATATAGATCAAAATGAACGTTTTTTTGGATTATAATTTATATTTATATTTACCAAAGACCGAATACGTTAAATGCATAATTAAATTGTAGCGACTTCAGACTTCATATTAATATGTTACGGATGAAATAGGGCAATTTTATGAGGATCAGAATGGATGAAGCGATGAGATTTAACAAGATATTACGTTTTCTGAATCCAAAAGTGTTTAAAAAAACAAGACGAGAGTTTTCGATTACAATCCATTTCTACAACAGTTTAATTATTGATAAATGGCAAAGGACGAATTGAAAATCGTTTACGAATGGTCGCATGAGCGAAATCCTAACTAAAACCAACCGTAAGAAGTTCGCTTTGATTTTTATTAAAGTCCCAGAAAAACTTGACTCCTATATAACAAAATATTTATGCACGTTATAAGTCGTTACTGACGAGTTTGATTCATTTCGTATAGAAATTCTTTAGCTGGTTTAAATTATTTTATGAGTCAGGGGGTGTGACCAACCGGTTCAAATTGGTATGTGTCTTGAAACTATTATAGTCAAACGTAGCTTAGCTGCGTAAGTTTTAAATCCGAAAACCCTTCGGAAATCGGAAATTAGAGCGTAAACGGATACGGATAGACGAACGGAACCTTCACCCTTAATAAATCAATACATATATCCGTATATCTAAAAACGAGATACTAACACAAACTATGCTTGCATAGTTGCAAGTATTCAACGATTAATTTTACCTTCAAATATGATTTCATCTCCACGTTTAACACGAAACAAGGCGTCCCTTTTCAGTAGACCTTTGGTACACCTAGAGCCAGCAACATTCAGTTTCTTCTTTCCATCTGTTATTTTGAAGTGAGCCAAAACATTTGCTTCTCCCAATATTTCTTCCTGCTCTTTAGGAGGAAGCCTTGTTGCAATGTCTTGCTTAATAGCTTCAATTAATCTGTAAATCACATTACTTATTCTAAACTCGATATTTAGGCTTTTACAAAGTCCCTGAAGGTTGTCGCCAATTTTGACACTGAATCCATATATGTGAGCATTGAATGTTTCTGCTAGCTTTACATCACTTTCTGATACATCACCAACACCTGCGAGTTGAAAAAAATTCTTGTATTTTTTCGCAATTTATTAGTTAATTGAAGAACAGATTAGAGTAATATGATTTCAAAGTACCATAATGAACGATATCTAAACGGCATTGATTATGACAATCGTAAGTCTCAAGAACATCCATTAGTGCTTCAACAGAGCCATCAACGTCACCTTTTATGACAACCGGAAGTCTAATTGAAGTATCGTCTAGGATTTCTTTCGTTCTCGGTCCTACCCTTCTTGTTTTGTACCTACCCAATTTTCTTTTCGCTTCCAGAACAGCTTTATACTCCTATGTGGTTACGACGACAAATTTTATTGTGACGTTATTCATTAATGTTTCCTGTGTTACAGTATTTTCAATAACCTTTAAGTATTCTTCATGCTTTTGCGAGCTAACTACCGCATCTTCTTTGCCTTTCTCTTCCATGTTAATAGTCTTTCGCATATCAACAATCGATTTTGCAGTTTTCTAATGGGTAGGTAAAAAAAAAGTATACAAAAGCTTTAGCGGAGGACAATTACCGACTAACCGAGTGATCGACCCAATTTATGATGTCTTACTTCAGAATCGACCTCATAAATAGCGTCTCCAGCTGATGGAAGATCTCGCCAACCGATAACTTCAACAGGGGTTGACGGTAATGCACTTAACAAACTGTTGCCTTCTTCATCAAACATACCTCGAACCTAGAAAGATCCGAAATCTATTTTTTATATTTAACAGTTACCACTTATGAATTTAGGTACTAAATTTTGAAAGGGCACTACTCACTTTAGCCCAAGCTGTGCCGGCAACAAGAATAGCACCTTTTCGAAGAACTCCTCTTTGAACCAAGGCAGTACATAATCTACCCCGACCGGGATCCACTTTGGACTCTAATACTACGCCTTCAATTGGACCTTTGTTTTCACTCTTAAGATTCATCAACTCCGCCTAAAATCATTCATTTATTTTATTCCGACAAAAGAAAGTTCACTCATAAAAGTCATAAGTCGGCTTACTTGAACAAGTAGTGCCTCCACAAGGGTAGAAAGATTTGTGCCTTTGGCAGCCGAGATCGGAACACATTGGACATCTCCACCAAAATCTTCTAACTGGATACCTTCTTGCAGAAGCATCTTTTTTGTTCTTTCCTTAATAAGGATCAAAGAAGGGTGCCATCAAATAATTTCTACAAATTAGAACTTGAATCTAAAATAATTCAACAATAGGTAGACCTTACTATATTCGAGTCCTGCTTGTCGATTTTATTAATTGCGACAATCATTGGAGCTATTGACAATCAAAGTAGGGATAATAGCTACATCTTATATCTGACGGCCAAGTAAATTGTGAATATTCAAATACTCAAGACAAGACTAACCATCAGCATACTTTATCATACGGATGGATTCCCTTGTTTGCTCCATAACACCGTCATCGGCAGCTACAACGAGAATTACCAAATCTGCTCCCTTTGAAACCAATCATTTTAAATCTTAAAGCATAGAGTTTTGATTTAAATTTTGATTAATGCACAGAAAGATGGCCAGGCGACCTTCCAGGCTAAATGTTGTTTTAGATTTTCTTCATATACCTGAGCACCGCGTTGACGCAAAGCAGAGAATGCAGCATGACCTGGTGTATCGAGGAATGTTATTTTTCCTTGTTCCGTTTGTACTATGGAATTATTGATATAATTAATATTGCACCGATAAATGTGCAAATATCTTTTTGGCACCAGCCAGTAGCCAGAAACGACACAATTATATATACCTATGTTAATATCTCATCACATATACATACCCATAAACGCCCCAATATGTTGGGTAATACCACCGGCCTCAGATGCTGCAACAGCCGTACTTCTTAGTGAATCTAGTAACGTCGTTTTTCCATGATCTACATGACCCATTATTGCAACAACCGGGGCCCTTGGGGCTAAGTCTTTTGCTATAACCGGACGGGGTTTAAGTTCTGCAATCGTTTTAATTCCCGAGTCACGACTTGGTGCGGTAGGACTTGCTATTTTGGTGCGACAGCCCAATTTTTTAGAAATTTCCCTGATGATTTGCAAGTCATCAATTTTACTTTTAGGAGTATCATATTCCTCAGCGTTTGGAACATAAAGCATGGCCTCAAAAACTTGATCTATAAAATCCATACGAAAAAGTACGTCATGAGTATGAGTCATGCATGAATATTCGTAATGTGTAATGTAATAAGTAAATCACATTTCACTTTCTTATAAATTCCGATCAAACTCACCAACATGTCTATTAACAGCTTGTGAGAGATCTTCAACTGTCATATTCTTCCAAATCTCCACCACAACTTTTTCCTTTTGAGGCGCTGGAGTTATTGTTTTACCTTTGCCCTTAATTTTTGCGACTCCTTGAAGTGGGAAGCAACAAGTACGTAGTCCTTGATATCGATAACCTATTCCAATGTAAGACCCATAACTCTTCAATGACAAGGCCTGTACTCCGATATTGTTACAACAAACTGCGACCCTATTCCATGTCTGAATCCGTGGTGGCGACAGCTTCAGTTGTAATCTTTGATAGCTCTGACTCAACTCCTTTGTAATCAGTGAACATTCGAGGGCCTTTTTTAAAGCTAGCATATTAGCACCACTGCTCATTTTGGATCGTCACTCTCGCTGCTTGCTATCGTCAGTAAGTTTCTTCTGTAAGATCAAAGATCAAAGATCAAAGATTTGAAAGATTACAAACTTGAACTTATGTGTTAAAATGAAATTTAGCTCATTCGTTTGTACATGTATTTGATTCGATATTTGATTTAAACATCTCCATGTCCTGGTCCTCGCTCACTCTCTGCTTTTGCTCTCAATATGCAATAACAAATCCAATAAATTATTACTCATTCATTTTTGCATTCCTCCATTGCACATTGCAAATTAAATTGCACGCGTATTTCTAGAGGAGTTTTGACTTTTGACTTTGAGTTGGGTATTAAAATATACAACGCGCAGCATGTATGATGTGCATGTACAATCAATGTCAGAACTTTTGACTTTGAACTTCCAACTTCAATCTTGAAAACGCCTAAAAACAAAAAACGCAAAATTGAGATAATATATATGCATTGTGCGTTTTACATTGTAAAGGTAATTCATAATTTATATTGTATTTTTGACGACCGTCTACGGACGGACCGAGACCGAGACGGACCTCTACGTGACCTACCTGAATAAAAACACAAAGAACCTTAGATATGAAGCTCGCGCGGTGAAATCTCTGGAAAATTCAATGACAAATCAAACTGCATGTAAAGAGTAATAAAGCTCTTCCAAGGGGTGCATTCATAAATTACTTATGCCTCCGAAACTTTTGAACGACAACTGTCAACTTTTAACTAAAAAATTGGGTGGAATATTATGTAATCTTAGCTTGTCATATGCTTAAAATCATGGACGCACCTCTAGAAAGTGAAAGTGTTTTCGGCATCGAGATATCGAGAATCCTATTTCATCACATTGCCATAGTCTTCCATAATACTCATATCTTACACATGCTTAAAAACGCAGAGTAGATTAGAGTATTCCTTCACTGTGCCTTCGTAAAGGGAGATGGGATGGGAAGTGAATTGTCGGGGTACGAAGAAAAAGAGGAACGGGCGAAATACATGGCTACGTACTAGAGAGGCTGGAACTCCACCCGAAATCCCAACTCACTAGCTTCCCCTCATCCACACACTACTAAACCGGAGCGTAGTGCGGTAGGCCTCACAATACACATGCCTAAATTTACATCGGACGTTAACCGTCCATCTCCTCTACTCTATATTCCATACTCTAGAGTAAATCCGGTTGTCTGTCGGTCCGTGCTCTAACTCGAGAACAGTGAAAGTTTTTAAATTTTTTTTGTTTCAATATGTATTCCGTAATACCAATAGGGTTTTTCGTTTAAATGGCCTACCCTTCACCCCCCAGCCCCCTCTAAAGGTTAAAATACAGTGAAATAACAATCAACACAACACGTGTCGAGTGTGGTATCAATCGAATAGAACTATGATGGGTGATCTGAAAAATATAAAATAATAATTTTTCGGCATCACATTCACCCCCCCCCCCCAGCCCCCTCTAAAGGTTAAAATACAGCGAAATAACAATCAACACAACACGTGTCGAGTGTGGTATCAATCGAATAGTACTATGATGGATGATCTGAAAAATATAAAATAATGATTTTTCGGCATCACATTCACCCCCCCCCAGCCCCCTCTAAAGGTTAAAATACAGCGAAATAACAATCAACACAACACATGTCGAGTGTGGTATCAATCAAAAGGAAATATTTTAAGTGCCCAATTTTTATTATCAAAATTAAAAATAATTTCATTTAATTTAAATAGTTTAATTTCAAGATGCAACTTCAAAACTTATTTTTAGCTAAAAAAATAAAAATAATTTCAATTTTAAGAATAAATTAAACAACTTTCGATTTTTAAAACTAAAACTAATTTTTAATTGTAAAAATGAAGTCTTTTCAAATACAAAAATTGAAAGGTCTTTCAATTTATAAATTACAAAAATAAAAATGTTTTTCAAGTACAAAAATTAAAATCATATTGCGTTATAAAACAAAAAAAAAACAAATAACATAAAGTTAAAAAAATTCATGTGGGAAAAAATAATTTTTAATTCCTAAATAAAAACAAATTTCAATTTACAATTGATTTTTTTGTTAATTTTATTATCAGTATTTCAAATCATATATTATCCTAAAATTAAAACTTTTTTTAAATTTCAAACCTGAAGTAATTTTCGATTTCGACAATTAAAACATTTTGAAAAGATAAAAATAATTTTAAACTGATAAAATAATAAATATTTGGAATAGCCTTTTGACGAGATAATCATGTTTAGCGAGCTGTCCCAGCCCTTGCGTGTCAGTCCGAGAGAAATCATATGAGCTGTGCTAGCAAGTCTGAGGGAGAGACCCCTTGCTGTTTAAGGTAAAAAGGTTCGGCATAAAAAAAAGTCCAAAGTGCACTACTTGCATGTACTCTCACACAACAAACTCTCTCTTGATATTTATTTTTAAAATCCTCTCTTCTTCAACTTCTGTTTTTTCTTATAAGTGTATTTGCATTTTGCCTTCTATGGATTTATGAATACGAATAAATAATTTTTATCTCTATCTTAGAAAGGCTCATATGATTTTCATGTAAATTTTCTCAGATTAATGACTAATGACAAATTCTTATTTAATGGAATTCTTTTTCCTCGACTGACTGAGTAAATATTGACTTTTCAAAGTCACGTGATCACAAATTATTGTATGCAAATCTTTGATCGACCTTAACATTGAAAAAGTCCATTAAGTATCCATATTCTTGCTTTGACATGTGTTCCTGATTATGTATAGACATTTTTTCGGTAGAAATCAGCAAATTAGAATAAAAATCAGTTTTGACCTTCTGTGACCGTTTGGTGACCTTTCAGCGCAATGGGCGATAATCTAAGCTTTGTTCTTGCTTCCATGTGCGTTCCTGACTATATTTGCAATTTGTTCACTAAAAATCGAACAATTATAATGAAAAGTAGTTTTGACCTTAAATAACCATATGGTGACCTTGCGGCTATATCGTCAATAATCTAAGTTACATTCGTGCTTTCACAGGTAATAGTTCAGAAACGCGTATATGAATAACCCTTTTTCAAACAACACCCATTTTTTAAAATCGAAATATCTTTATGTGCCTATCCCCAGCTTTTTTCGAAAAAAGCCATTTTGTAGTATTTTTAATTCTCTGTCCAAAAATACAGCTTGCAGAAAAAGCTGGTAACAGGCACAACGTTTCTGAACACTTAAATAATTTTTATTCTTGTATTTGGAGACTTTATTTTTACGATTAAAAATTATTTTTAGTTGTAACGCTTTGGAATGGGTAACCAGTCATCAGTAGCCATGGGGTAAATTAGAAACTGCAAAAACCGTTCCTAAGGTCTTCCATTCAGGGTAAAATTATCGTTACCATCAGGGTCAAAATAAATCAATTTGTTTTTACTGGTCAGATAACTGACCACCCCATGGTAACGACTAATTTTTACTGGTCAGACAACTTACCATCCCAGCCAAAATGTTAAAAATCCAAAATTGTTTAATGTATTTTTAGAATTTTAATTATTTTGTTTTTACAATTTAAAATTATTTTTAGTTTTAAAAATTGAAAGTTGTTTAATTTATTCTTAGAATTTGAATTATTTTAATTTTTTTTATTTAATTAGTTTTAAAGTTGCATCTTGAAATTAAACGTATTTTTAATTTTAAAAAAATATTTTGGTCACTTAACATATTGCCTTTTGATTGATACCACACTCGACATGTTTTGTGTTGTTATTTCGCTGTATTTAAACCTTTAGAGGGGGCTGGGGTGAAGTAATGCCGAAAAATTATTATTTTATATTTTTCAGATCACCCATCATAGTACTATTCGATTGATACCACACTCGACATGTTTTGTGTTGATTGTCATTTCGCTGTATTTTACCTTTAGAGGGGGCTGGGGGGGTGAATGTGATGCCGAAAAATTATTATTTTATATTTATCAGATCAGCCATCATAGTACTATTCGATTGACACCACACTCGACACGTGTTGTGTTGATTGTTATTTCGCTGTATTTTAACTTTTAGAGGGGGATGGGGCTCAGCTGGGGGGTGAATGTGATGCCCAAGGCCCTAAATCTATAGCGACGAAATACTTTACGAGGTTGGGTCACTTGCCTTTACCGTTTTCTCCTCAATTTTTTGGGGACTGGAGGTACCGAAATGCATTAAAAAGGTCCATGCATCCATGGTTATGTGAACAATCCCCTTAAAATCCTAATGCCGAATCCTTGAATGTATGAAAAATGATGGCATAAGACAAGATCGGTGTGGGAAATATTATTAGAAAATATAAATATGCTAGATGAAATCGACCGTATAAAAACGGCATTTTGACCCCCACGGGTCTAATTTTTGGAAAATTCGAATTTTTAAATTAGCTAGGCCCGTATTATTTGTTTGTGTTAGTTTTTAGCTGTCTCGGTTTTCTCAAAAGTCAGCCCAGTTTACAAAGTATGGACACAACATCACCCATGGATTCATTTCTTTACAAACTCTACACTTTTACGTACGTAGATTTGAGATTATAAATAGCTGCGTCGCGTCGGTCTGGTCTAAAATACAGAAGCCATCAAGTTCAACCCCCCATTTTACATTTTAAATTTTACTAAAAAAATTAATTAATTTTATTTCATGACCCAGGGTTCAAATCGGAGCAGTTAACATTTCTAACATCAAGCCTACTTTTTCATACTTCACCCAAAGATTTTAAGGCAATTTTGCGAAATAACCATGGATGCATGGACCTTTTTAATGCATTTCGGTACCTCCAGTCCCCAAAAAATTGAGGAGAAAACGGTAAAGGCAAGTGACCCAACCTCGTAAAGTATTTCGTCGCTATAGATTTAGGGCCTTGGTGATGCCGAAAAATCATTATTTTATATTTTTCAGATCATCCATCAAAGTACTATTCGATTGATACCACACTCGACACGTGTTGTGTTGATTGTTATTTCGCTGTATTTTACCTTTAGAGGGGGCTGGGGGTGAAGTGTAGGCCATTTAACCGAAAAACCCTATTGGTATTACGGAATACATATTGAAACAAAAAAAATTTAAAAACTTTCACTGTTCTCGAGTTAGAGCACGGACCGACAGACAACCGGATTTACTCTAGAGTATGGAATATAGAGTAGAGGAGGTGGACGATTAACGTCCGATGTAAATTTAGGCATGTGTATTGTGAGGCCTACCGCACTACGCTCCGGTTTAGTAGTGTGTGGATGAGGGGAAGCTAGTGAGTTGGGATTTCGGGTGGAGTTCCAGCCTCTCTAGTACGTACCATGTATTTCGCCCGTTCCTCTTTTTCTTCGTACCCCAATACTCTCGACAGTAGAAGCAGTACGGAAAAGAAGACAGTGAACCCAGACTAACATTGCCATATGGCCTCAATCGAGGATTCCTTCTAGCACACACAGGCACACACACACCACCACTACCACACACAAGACACGAGTCAGTAAGGGAAAGGAAGGGTGTACGGGAATGAAAGTTCTTCCATCTTCTGTTAACTATCCGTCGTGTAAATAATTTTTAGTTATTTTTTATATTGAGTTTTGAGTAATTGAATTCTTTTGCATTTATCGAGTTTTTGTCGTTCAATCTCAATTAAGGTTTAGCGTTTTCTGCCTGCCTGTTCTGCTGTCATTGAATTGCGAATGGGACACATTTTCTCAGCTTGGAAATGTTAGACCTTTTTGTGATCTTTGGGAAAGGAGGAATTGTTCTTTGGTGCTTTCAAAGCTCGAAAGACATCCTTCTTACTTCTGTGAATGCCCTAATTCGTTCTGTGATACTTCAGGTTTGAAATTTTTGGAATCAGACTTTTTAATTTACTGTCGCGTCTCTATTACGTATTAATTCATAATTACTCATTTTTCATTATATTGCTTATTTTGGGGTACGGGGCAGCGGCAGGTACAATGTGTTTTATGTTTTAAAGTCGTTAATTAATATCAAATATCAATTATCTTAGGAGAGAGGTGGCGATGGCAGATTCGAAAGCGACTCACTTATGCTGCAGTTCAAACTGGACAATGAGTTTGAGCTGGTCTTCGTAGCAGGGTACCAGAAGGTTCTAAAGTTGTCATACGTGGACAAATTCTTAGATGATATGCATCGCGAGATAAGAGATAGGTACAAAACACCTCTCTTGGACAAAAGAATGTTTCTATCAGGCTTGAATCTAGAGGAAGAGTATAACCGGATCCTGAAAGCTGCTGAGATTTGGAGTTTCGAAATGGCGAATCAACCCAAAGCCATGCGATCATTTGAAGAGTCTAACAAGTCAAAGAGAACTGTTGCGTCTATGATTGAAAACAGGCCCGCCGATAGTAATGAGAGCAAGAAGAAAAAGAAGCCGAAGGTGCCTGCCCCGTCGAAGAAAGCGGCTATGCCTAATATCAATGAGCCCGAAAGTGACTCGTCTGAAGATGATATAGAGGTGGATCAAGATCGATTAGAAGATGAAAATTGTGAGCCAACTGGAGCACAATTTCCACCAGGTTCTCCCACTGGTGGTTCAATGAGGGCAATTTCAAAGGGTCCTGGGGGTCGGAGAGTTGTTAAAAACCCGTAAGCATAATAAATGCCTTATTTATTTTACAACAAGAAGCAGATGGATTTTTATCTTTTACTTTGATTGTTAAATTTTGCTTTTATTACAATTTTAGTAAAAGCCCAAAATCGGGAAAGGATAAGGAAGGAAAAAAACCTCGAACCTGGGAGTTGGGTGGATCGATGAAAGATGTAGGAAACCTGGAAAGAACTAAAATTGGGGACGTTCCTCAAGCAGTTGTTGTTGATCGATCCGTAAGTTATTAATTTATTTACCATTTTTTTTATTCAAGGAATTAGAGCTCACAAATCTGAAAAAGGGGTCGTAATTGTATTGGTTTTATAGATGATCGGAAGATCAGTTGGAAAGATAAAGGCGTTGGAAGTAAGCAAAGAAGATCAAAAGAAAAAGGATTCCAGCAGTGTTGTAACAAATCTTTTCAAAGGATTGGTCGGTGGTAAAACCTTGAGTGCTGATGATGTCGCCCCAGCACTAGAAAAGTTAAAGGATCATCTGATTTCGAAGAACGTAGCTTCTGAAGTTGCAGTGAACATATGTGAAAGTGTGGCAAAAAAACTGGAGGGAAAGGTGAGATAAGATTATAAGAGACACAGTGTATATAAGATGGAATGAAATACTTTTTACTGGACTTTTGCAGAATGTAAAAGTATTACATCTCAGTTAATTCAACATGTCCATTGTTTACTTTTTAGTAGTTAAGAATTAATAACATTGATGCATAAATTTCTTGAATGCTGTAGATCCTTGGAACTTTCCAAACAGTTAATTCTACTGTAAAATCAGCTCTTGAGGAATCGTTGCTCACTTTACTTCAACCAAAAAAACAAGTTGATGTTCTTAGAGACGCTCTTGAAGCCAAAAGACAATCAAAACCATTCGTTATTACATTCTGCGGGGTGAATGGTGTTGGAAAGTCCACCAATTTGGCAAAAGTAAGTATATTTTCATATGTATACAATTTAGAATTGTACTTAAAATCAATCGCGGTGGTATACAATTTTCTACGCAAAATAGCTGATTCAATGAAAACTGTTGCAGATTTGCTTCTGGCTGATCGAAAATGATCTACGAGTTCTGGTTGCTGCGTGTGACACTTTTCGGGCTGGAGCTGTGGAGCAATTACGAACTCATGCAAGGTCTCTCAATGCATTACATCCTCCAAGAAACGGGCAGGCTATGGTCCAGCTGTACGAGAAAGGATATGGAAAAGACGCAGCCGGAGTTGCTGCTGAGGCTATTTGTTTTGCGAAAGAAGCTCGCATTGATGTTGTTCTTGTCGATACTGCAGGAAGGATGCAAGACAACGAGCCATTAATGAGAGCATTGGCAAAGGTAAGCCTTCTTAATTACCGTTATCCTAAACCAAGTCATCTGACTATTGCTTATATCATTAATTATTTTTTTGAATCGTAGTTAATTCGAGTGAACGATCCTGATTTGGTGCTTTTTGTTGGAGAAGCACTGGTTGGGAATGAGGCTGTAGACCAGCTCGTTAAATTCAACCGGGCACTGGCGGATTTTTCCGATCAAGATAAGCCACGGCTGATTGATGGAATCGTTTTGTCCAAATTCGATACTATCGATGACAAAGTAAGCAACCACGAAACAAACGATAATTTAATAGTTGCATTTTACACTCACAAAAATGATTGAAATGATAAACTAACTAGGTCGGAGCTGCCGTATCGATGGCATACATTACAGGGCAGCCTATTGTGTTTGTCGGAACTGGACAGACGTATACAGATCTTCGTTCATTGGACAGTCACGCTGTAGTAAGCGCACTGATGACGTGATATGTTTTGATGCTTACAAATTCAGATAATTACCCAAAGCACAGCCGGAGTATTTTTCGAGTTAGAAAAGATAATCACTTCATTCATTTATCTTTTCTTAAATGCATTGAAATCATCACGGAAATGGGTTTGGATTAATAAGTTGCCACTACAGACTTTTGAACTTATTTTATTCTGGAATAAAAACAATGTATCGTGTCACATGTACAAACTAAATACCTAATGTTGTCTATTACTTCGTTTTAACTTTATTCCTAGAGGTCATATTATAATATAGCAATTTAATGGCGTTTCCTTCGTCCATGTATAAATTCATCTATTACAGACTCATCGTAGTATTTGTTAAAACTTTCCCATCCCGCTAACTCTCTAATGCCGGATTCGGTGTAAATGTCTATCAGTCCTATAAATCGACAAATAACATAATATATTGCCGAAACGTTTGCCAATTCCTCTTAGTTCTCATAATATATTTTAAATCTTACCAGCTTTCTCAGCCATGACCAAAAGATAATCGACGCGCTGATCCTGTTCTTTGCATAATCCTGTGACTCTCCTTGGAAGCAGTTTTCCTTTAGAGTTGATAAACTGACTTAGAATCAGCACATCCTGAAACGTAAAGAGAAACGCCTACTTAATTAAAATATTTTTGGCAAATTTTATGTTAACAAATACAGTACTCGCAGACCGATAGGGGAGTAATTTTTGTAAATCTCAAAAGTATGACAGTTAAGTAAAAGTATGAGATAAGCAATGTTTGTAGGGAGTTATACCGGGGTTTAGTTCTTAAGAGCAATTGAGTAATAAGATAAGGCATTAACCAATATTAATATGCTGGGTTGGATCTAGGATACTACATAAAATTACTTACAGTGTGCTTAATTTGAAGATCTAACTTGCAGAGACTGCATGTACAGGCATCGACAGTCGAAATAGAGTCATTGACGGCAAGTTGTTTGGCAATAAACTTTTCTCTTGGCGAAGCAACATATTTTGCTTCGATTACAATCTTATTCCCCTCCTCTGTTTTTTCGACTAAAAACAAAAAAAAACATCTGATTTTCAAACATTTATTAATTGTTTTTACACTTTGATATCAATCAAGGTTCAAAAGACGAGCAATTATTACTGTTTAAATTGTTTTATTGGGGTCATTGCTCATTTCACTTCATATACAATTTTGCCGGTTCAGGTCACAACTTAACTGAACGGCACGAAATCGAAGCTGCTAAGGCTTCTATATAGCTTACTTTGCTTAAGGAAGGAAACGGATGAAACCGAAATATCCCTTTTCCATTTGATAAGCAACCTGCTTTGGTTGGACAGCGTCATGCTTCGATGTAGTAATAGGCTAAATCCTTTAGAAGGCAGCATTTTGTATCTGACCGAACCTGGCTGGACCTAAACGGAATAAAATAAGTTTTAATATAGTATCATTTATTTTGTATTTCATTGGGGTCGGAGGGTCGGAATCAGACAAATCGGACCAGCCGCTAGCCGGGCCAGACCACAAAATATTGCAATATTCAATTCAATATGGCAAGAGTTGAATCTTACAAGGGAACATTTTCAGATGTAAAATCCCGATATTTTCTAACCTGTCTCTTTCGAAAGAGGGTGTAAAATAATGTAACTTTACCATTGGAACTATCGGTGAATAAAATCGTTTTAACATAGTACAGTCGGTAGGAAGGTCAAGGACCTGTGGGGCTTGAGGTTAAAAATTAGCATTGTGGCAGTTTGGCGAGAAGGTGAGAAAGAGGAGAAAGTCGACTTTTCCCCTTTTCACCTCTTTTCCCTGCCTGCCTGGAAAGTCGCGACCGTGATAGGGAGTTTGAAACGGGGATTTAACATTGGGAATATGGGAATCCCGAAATAGCGCCCGCTTCTTGACCTTCCCACCGACTTTCAACGAGTTTATTCACCGATGTTTCCAATGTTAAAGTTTCATTATTTTACACCCGCTTTCGAAGGTTAGAAAATATATTGCCCATGCAAATTGCATGATGCAATGCTCCTGCCTCTATCACATGCAAAAACATAAAGACACGAACACGACAAAACACACTTTGATCTTAAGACATACAACACAAACATAACAATAACACATATAAAATAATAAGAAGAACAAAGAACAATAATTCATAATTATGAATTAATTTCAAATTTACTTTACTTACGAGTTACGACTACGAGAAGAGAACAAGACTACACGACCCTTCTCTCCCAGTCCCTCCACCTCCACGGCCTCGACTACAGTTATAAGGCCAAAGGCCAACCCAATGTTGAGCTAGTCGTACGAGAAACTCACAAAAAATTCTGCAGCTGAGCTGAAGCAAGCTATCAGTAAAATTGACTAAGATAAATAACACCAATCCCAAATCCACAATCAAACTTGTTCAATTTCAAATTTTATTGTTCAATGTTAAAATTTAAAAAATAATACTTAAAATGTGGCATAGAGTGGAATAGTGAAAAAAACAGGGTAAGGTAAGAAGAAGGACCATGTATACATCATGATGCGATATGCGATGCAATATCGGATATTCTCATTTCAAGCTCAAATGAAGTTCTCATTCTCATTTTGAATTAAATTTTCTAAGCTTTTTGATGACAGATTGACATAATTCATAATTTTTTATAATTGCAAATTGATCTTGATTTCTGTCTGTCTCACGTCTCACTCTCACTTCAAGGCTTCAACAACTTCTCTCCTCCCTCAGTCCCTCTTCTGCTCTTTGCTCTTCTCTCGACGAATTGCTAGTCGTGCAGTCGTGTTCGGTCGGTAAGGGTAAGAAGGGTTTCTTCACTTTCTTCTTTCTTCCTCCGTTCACCCTTCACCGACAGTCAAGTCACAACACAAGTCAAGACATTGCATTGTTCTGTTCTGAGATCAGAGATTGTTTTCATAGTTTTGTGGATTGAATTTTGGACTGGACAGCAAATTTTACTCTTTTTGCTCTTTCATTTCAGATCAGAAATCAGAACAAACAAAGCAAGGCAGGCACAAGAAAAAGGAGCCAAGCAGAAGCAAGACACACGAGAGGAGCAAGGCACAAGGAGTGTTGTTTGGACTTCAAACTTGGGTTGGACAGTGGACTGGCAACGGCAACTGAACTGGAGTTCACTGATCACTGCACACTGGATGGAGTGAATCAAGAGCTAAAAAGAAAAAGCTGAAAGGAGGTACGTTGTGTAATACAAAATAAAACTTTATTTTTTTTTATTATTTCATATTTCATTTTATTGTATTGTACTTTGTATGTACTTGCACCTTGCTTGTACGTCAACTGTAAACTGATGAGCTGATTCAATATTTAAGCATTTCACATTTCAGTGTGCAGTTCGGCTTCAAATTCGCCCAACGTATTATTCACATATTCTAAACCTGGGATTAAATATGTCTAAGATTCGTAGAGCGTCCCACGCCGGCAGTTGGTATTCAGACTCTCGTAAGTCATGTCTGAAATCCCTGGATTTCTAATTTTTAATTGCAGAATTGCACATACATTTCAGTCCGAGCACTTCTTGGGGGTATAACCTTACCAAATTTTAGCTGGAAATCGTGTTTTTTTGCTTTAGACCAGATTTGAATTGAAAACTTGAATTGTTAATTGCAGCAAAGGAGCTTAACCGACAGCTGGAGTCGTGGCTTGGCTCTGCCGAGTTAACTCATGGACCTGCTCGGGCATTGATTGTTCCGTAAGTACAATGAAACATGGCTTACAAAATACAATGAACAAACTGAAAAATTACTAAAAGTTTATAAACCAATTTCCATGTATATGTTTTTAAAATCTATCTTCAATCTTCCTCAAATCAGATTCTACCGCGTGGATTTCAAGCGACTTCCAAGAACCGAAAAAGAAATAAAAAAAATTATTAGGTTTGGATTTTAGGGAATAGGTATTATATTTCATGATGCCTAACTTCCGAACGAAACTTTTCTTTGTAAAAAAAACTTTCTATTAGAACTGAACATTCTAGCAATTGTATTATAAGGTTAGGTTTGGGCAAAGATAGCCAGGAATGCTTGTACTTGGGACTATGACTTCTGTCACAAGTCACCAGTTACCTCGTATTTTAGTTAGTTAATTACATTGTTTAATTTATTCATAGACATGCGGGATACTCCTATTGCGGAGAGTGTGCAGGGCATGCATACCGCCAGGTATGCTTATTGAAACTACCTATATTATATTCAAGCACTGTAAATGTATTGTGTTCTAAAGTTACGTTTTAATTATTTTAATATAAGGTCAGTCCAAATGTGGTACAGCGGGTGTTCATTTTGGGGCCTTCTCATCATGTCAGGCTTGCAGGCTGTGCAATTTCTTCGGCTGCTAAATATCAAACACCATTTTACGACTTAACAATTGATCAGCAAACCTACTCAGAACTTGAAGCCACAAAATCATTTGAGAGAATGACACTGAGTGTGGATGAGGATGAACATTCTTTGGAAATGACTATTCCTTACGTCGCCAAAGTCATGGAAGAGTATGTATTTTTGCACCAACCAATCCTTAAAATAGCTAAGTTGCATTACAATAGACGAATTTTAATAACCAATTTTATGCGTTGGGCAACGATAAGACTAATCCTTGCATACCTACCATATGTATTCCACGACCACCATTTGTTCCGGCATCCAGTTAAAACAATTTGGTGAAAGCAAGAAAAATTGATCGCGGGGAAATAAGAAATAATGCTACCGTTCATTATTTAAACATATATCCTCATTTTATTAAACATTTAGAATGAGTAGATACAAAAATATTGAGTTAAATTCTAGATATCGAGATCAAAATGCTCCGAATCTAGGTTTTTTCTACGTATATACTACCTGTCTGATCACGGTTTTAAGCTCACCATTATCATCAGTTCTCTGATACCATTATTACGTAGTCAGTCTTCATAACTTGGCGACAATTATTTATTACGGTTTCTTAGTTGTAAGGGTACTTGAAGCCAAGTATCTCAGACCATTATTATTCATGCCATTGCCATTATTCATACCATTCATATGTATTATTCCTTTCCGGCGGAAAGGAATAATTCCGGCTACTGGTTTAAAGTTTTCAACTGACTCCAATGACTTTTCGTCCTCTTTAGATGGCTAAAATCATTTAATATGGAGCCCTATTAAAATAAATCCTCTTTGTAATAGTTTGAGATAATGAGATCAATCATTTTAATTTTACATACCTATGAACCTATGTACGCTCTAATGATAATTAACACATCTAATTCATAATTTAAAATTTTAAGCAATGTCATTTTTTAAATGTAGAAGGAAAAACAACTACACGATAGTTCCCGTAATGGTGGGATCATTGACTCCAGAAAAGGAAGCCTTGTATGGAGCTATATTTGCTCCTTATCTTGCTGATCCAAGCAATTTGTAAAAACAACTCAATTAATCTTTTTTACGTATTTCGATTGACCATAATAATATTGTATGATAAATATAATTTGGTGTTATTCAGGTTCGTAATTTCATCTGACTTTTGTCACTGGGGTAATCGTTTCCAATATACTTATTACGACGAAGGCAAGGGAGCTATTCACCAATCCATTACTCATTTGGATAAAAAGGTTGGCAAGCTAAAATAGTTTTTTGCCCTAAATTGTTATAAGTCCCTGTGCTCCAGATAAGAGCCTATTGCTTTAACATTTATGCTAAAGCAATAGACTATATGTCTATATTCTGCTATACGAAACGATTGTATCCGGCGGAACAAAGAGCAGAGGGGCTCTGTACATCTATAAACTATTTTTGATGTTCAATTAAAACTGGTTAAAAATACCGAAAGTCTAAATTGTGCCTTAGCCCAGCCATAGCGCAAAATGACACAGGTCCTTGAAATAGACTTGATCATATCTTTCCAACAACTATCGCAGTTGACAGTATCACAGATGTTATGTTTGTGATTTGACCTTTTCAGCCCCGCCCCCCAGTCAGGTTTTGTGACCCCACCCCCGAAAATGCACAGTTGAATAGCCCTTGACAATACATTCCCATCGATCCAACACAAATAGGGGTTTACTATTTGAAAAAAACTGACCTTCAACCCTGCCCTCATTGACCTACATCGCCTCCAAATGAACTTGGTCTTATTCTAAAGGTCCTAAGAGATTTCCCGAAAGAAAAGGTTCAGAACGTTACCGTTTCGCTGTTTGGTCTTTGCCATAGAAGTATATAGAAGAACTTTTATATGCATCTATGCAAGATGTCTTGACAATGTCAAGCAATCTTGGCATCTATGGTCTTTGTAGACAGACGGGGACGAATGGACCCCATTTAGTAATTCGCATAATGTATTTAAGATACAATATACATAAAATCGGCCTACACGGTGACATTTTCTATTGTATATAAGAGATACCAGGTTCCAATCACATACCCTAAGGTAATATTTAATTTTTTTATTACAAAAGGGGATGGACATTATAGAGCAGCTTAATGCAGTGGGATTTACAGAATACCTACGGAAGTACCGTAATACAATATGCGGCCGACATCCGATAGGAGTACTTCTGAATGTAATATATTAAATACCTACTTTAGGTTTTGAATTTTTTTATATTACCGTTTTGTAAATAACTCTTGCAAATGTTTGCTTGTAGGCGGTTAAATGCCTCCCGGAAAATGAAAAAAGTAAATTTCAACTCCGTTTTTTGAAGTACGCTCAATCCAACCAGTGCTTCACAAACAATGACTCTTCTGTGAGTTATGCTTCCGCATCTCTAATCTCAAAATAATTACAACTTGTATGTGAAATAACATGCAATTTATAGATGTTAATTAATTATTTTATAACATACATACTTCCTAAAACTCCTACATACTGAAGTAAGCTCGTACCCTTGTTTTTGAACTTTTTATATAATTCTGTGTCCAATTTTTCATGATAATCTCTACATTAAGGTGATTACCCACGGTTATCAATATTATACTAACTAATGATACTATATATGGCAGTGATAATAGCTAGAATGTACATACCTGTATTTAATTTTAATACAATAACAAATTAATCGAAGTGCGCCCAAACCAACCTGTGGCTCAGAGATGGTCCTAAATAATAACTTTCATGTGCGATTCCTACGCAGAGAAGGTGGATATAAACATGTTAACCAACGTTATATATTTCTTTAAAACCTTAACATTTACGTAGTTTGTTTGTATTGCATGTAATATTGCTTCGAGGTTGACTATCGACGCCGTATTTGTATACATATAAATATAAACGCAATTCAAGCGTTCGTTCTAATAAAAGATCTGTATGTATATGGAATTACATTGCAATTTGTAATATAGAGACATTAAACAATTTGAGATAACCTTTACTATAGTACCAACTGCCAACACTGCCCTGCCAAGTATGTATAAAGTAGGTAAAAATATCCTCTGGTCTTATGAGTCAGTCACATAGATATGGATAGTATAATAACAAGTCAGTCATCAGACAATGTTTTGGAAACAAGTGGAATTAGGTCACCCACCTTTCGATTCAGGAGTCACTGTGGCCCTTTGGATGGGAAATTGTGAACACCGAGCGCTTACAATTAGTTGGATTGCATCTATAACTATACTAACCTTGCTAGGTTGTAGTTTTTAGTGGTGTATTATATCAATATGTATAGTCTGGAATCTTAGAATGAGAATGAGGGTCGTCGTAGGTCGTAGACATCGCACTCATTCAAATTACATGTTTTCACTGATTTCAGGGCTTGTAACGGTCTCGTTTAAGCTGTGACCATTTTCAGGAAGACGCACGCACCACGATTCGAGCATTTCTAGCAACGTCTAAATTGATATACTCTGGGCCGGTTCGCGAGCAAAACTCTCATTGTAAAGGATTCTATACACATTCTCCTCGTCAAATTAAGTCACCAATCCCGACCAGGATTTGCATAGATGTATATAAAATATATATTTCTATATACTTTTATGAGGATTTGGTACCTTCTAACCTGTTTATGTCAGCCAGACCCTAAAGTTCAACCAAATCCTGGTGCAATCATACAGGCCATTACAAAATCACAACAATAGAATAAAATTTGAATATACTCAAGTTCAAGTCATTCGAAATCAAAAACTCATTTATTTCCCTAATTAACAAATTAACTGACTACCATCCAGAGTTATAAAATACTTAATATACCTACAATACAATTACATAGTTTTAAGTTTTAGAATCCAGAGCCTCCACTTGCTTCCTTTTGTTTTTACCCCGAACAATTGCCTCTTTGAATAATTTACAATATAGCTGGATGGAAGAAATCGAATCGTCGTTTCCAGGAATAGGATAAGCGATCAAATTAGGATTACAATTCGTATCAACAATTCCAACTATCGGGATTAGCATTTTAGCTGCGTCATTTATAATTCCGTGAGGCGCCATCACCGTATCAAGGGTATTGAGTAATATAATTAAGTCCGGAAGCCTGGTAATTCCTCCAAATTTTCTCTGTGAACAAAAATTTCTGGTATTAGATAATGTATTCATGAGCAACTCTACGGTAACTGTATTTGAGCCGTCAACTCGACATTATTTATCTATAGACAGACAGAATGATATGATGATTATTACGACACTTACCGCTGAATTTGTAAGTAAGTGTGTATTCCATTCTCTGCAATGGGCATATTCTCCAACTTCAATAGCAGTATTTTCGACGAGATGCATAGAACTCGGGGATCTTGTGACGAACATAATTATTCCTTTTCTGTATGCAATGTGAGCGATAAAATTCAGAGCCTGTCGTAGGTGGTAGGCAGTCCGATCCAAATCAAAGATCAAAGTATCAAATCGACTTCCGAAAACAAAGTCAGTCATTCGTGGATCCAAGGATCCGATTTTATGGCCCAAATGAACTCTTGCATCAAAGAGCTCCTTCACAGTAAACAGCTTATGGACTTGAAAATAATCCGGGCTTTTCAGAGAACTGTCCATTTCCATTAAGTCCTTCACTATATCACAAGTAATCAAAGAATACCAGTTTACGCATTTAAATTTCTTATTGCAGAAACAGAGTATAGGTGAGAGTCGTGAGAGGCGACCACTAACTTGAAGAGTCTCAGTATGTATCTGATGTTGTGTGTGGGCTAGAACACTCTAAGGCATAAGGTCAAAAGGTTGGCCTGGTATAGGGCTAATGCGGCTATGCTATAGAATAATCTGTAGAATACGTCTGAAACTCTAGAGTGTGGGGGCGGGGGTATATATAGGCATTTAGTGTGTACGAAATGACCCCCATTCAGTGAGCAATGATGGGGCGGGGGTTCTGGGGCAAATGAGAATGGGGGTATTAAAGTATTAATTTATTAATCGTTTTGGTTTGGCAAACTGCAGATTATAAATAACTTGTGACATGGGTGCAGGGTGTGTGTGGGTCATACTTCATACTGTCTGTGTACTGATTGATTTATGTCATCATGTTGTCATGTTATTAAATCATCCATTATTTGTATTATTACCGCTAGTCTCATCCACATTGACTTCCAATGAAGGTGCTTTGAAATAAAAGTCCCCAGCACCCTTCTGTACCTCAATGCCACGGGAATAAGATGCAGCCGATGATGAAGTTGACATATTATGATTTAGGCATTCGAACTGGTGTAACTTCAATGACTTCCGTAGTATTCCGGACACGTTTTTGATAAAACGAGCCATTTTAATTCCGGCCTCTAGCTAGTTTTTTTAGAAAATTCACAATCAATTAAACTCCCTTTGCCTTGTGCCTTTGGGTGGCAAGAAAGATGCTGGAAATCGAAGCACTACGAAGTCGAATTAGTGCATTCAATTTCCAAAAAAGTCACAAAGCTTAGTTTGCAGTTGGTTTGGTTTGCTAGTTTATCGTGTGTCGTGCAAGCAAGTCAATGTTAGTACCTAGTTAGTACGTGCCTTTGGCATTCTAGTGCGACGTGCGACTGCCGTCGTGTGTGTCTGTCTGTGTGCCAGTGCAGTGTGTGCGGGTGTTTTTATTTCGATGAAATTCATATTTTAGCGGAAGGAAGAGAAACGGATGCATGATCTCATCATCTGAACACGAATTTCATTCATTCAGCAAACACTACTAAACACTATCAGAATCAGAGTAATCAGAGGCACGGCGGAGGAAAGTAAGACGAGTCATCACATCACTACTTACTTACTACTTAGCTAGCAGAAGCAGAATAGCAGAAAGTGTCACTCCCATTATTTTACAACATTCACATTTTGCTTTTATTTCAGTCCTTTCCTCTTGTATCTGTATGAAAATATTAATAAATACGTATCCTCATCGTAGTTCATCCTCACTTACTTTTATTTTTATTGCCTTTCGTTGTTCATCTTCATAATTGATATTTATATTTAATTCCTAAAATCCATAATCCACGATCAATTCCATTCATCTCAAATTCCCAAAACAAGAACACAGCAACAGTTAGTTAGAATTCGAAAGAAGCTTGCATTCATTGAAACTAAAAGACAAAGATCTATAGAAGAGAGCTTGACTGGTTGTCGCTTGACAGATTCCAGATTCTGTACTTTTGAATTTATTTTGTCCAATATCAAATATACAGACAGAAGCAACAGGCAATCAATCCTGGATTTGTTAGTGTGGTATTGCTGGTAGGTAAGCCAAACAGACCTATAATAATTTTGAATTTCATTGTAATTTTAGTATTCAGTCTAATTATATTATCCATTTCTATGGTCAGTGCTCAGCCTCGTCTAGTCACTAGTGTAATTGCTGCTTTAGTTGTTAGACTGTAGTTGTCGTATGTATGTGTGTATCTCTGGCACTTGCTGCGTGGGTGGTGGGGGTGTTTCCAAATCCAAATAGCGAATAGTATTCACAGAACAGTATTCAGTACACAGTGTGCAGGTGCAGTCCACAGTCAAGTCCAGTGAAAAATAATTTTAGTTTGTAGTTGTATCTAGTTGTATTTTTTATTGTATAATTTTATTTTATTGCATTCTACCTTTTCCCTTTGCCCTTTATATATGGCCTTTATTGCTTTAAAAACTATTTTAGGATCAATGTGAATTGTGAATGTGAAATGAAAGATCAAGATTTTAACTTACTAAATTAATTGAATTAAAAATACAAAAATATGTCACAATTTTGTTAGATTGTTGGTTGATTTGGTTTAATTTATTTGTGGATTATTCAGAATTTCAATAAAAATATTTTTCAGATAATTTTACCGGTGACGGCGGTGATCGAAATCAGCAAGAATCAAGAAACTATCTGGAACTTGAGGGTGGAGGTTAGTCAACTTAGTATTCAAGATGTTCAGTTGGCTACAGAATGACGAGACGAAGAAGAAGAATACAGAAGTATTTGAGACCGTAGCCCAAGGACTTCGTTCCATTTACAAGCATAAATTGCTTCCATTGGAGAGCGCTTACCATTTTCATGACTTTCACTCTCCAGCCTTGGATGATCCTGACTTTGATTCAAAGCCAATGATCATGTTAGTGGGCCAGTACTCCACCGGTAAAACCACATTTATTCGCTACTTACTGGAACGAGACTTCCCTGGAATTAGAATTGGCCCTGAGCCGACAACGGATAGTTTCATTGCTGTAATGCATGGAGACAAGGACGGAATCATACCTGGAAACGCCCTTGTTGTTGACCCAAAAAAGCAATACAGGCCACTCTCCAAGTTTGGCAATGCGTTTCTCAATCGATTCCAATGTTCGATGGTCAACTCTGAAGTACTCAAAGGAATTTCTATTGTAGACACCCCGGGTATTCTTTCTGGAGAAAAACAAAGAGTTGATAGAGGATACGACTTTACTGGGGTGCTTGAATGGTTCGCGGAAAGAGTAGATAGAATCATCTTGCTCTTCGATGCACATAAATTGGACATTTCTGATGAATTTAAGCGTTCTATTGAAGCACTTCGGGGCCATGATGATAAAATTCGAATAATTCTAAACAAGGTAAAAATATAATGGTGTATTTTATGGGATTCATGACATCCAAATATTATGATCAGACTTATCAATGCCGTGAATGCACATTCTGTAGGCGGACATGGTCGATCATCAACAGCTTATGAGGGTATATGGAGCCTTGATGTGGTCTCTGGGGAAAGTTTTGCAGACACCAGAAGTTGCTAGAGTGTATATTGGGTCGTTCTGGGATCAGCCTCTCCGCTATGACGCCAATCGAAAGCAAGTGCAAAATAATTTGAATATATTATTGTTGCTTATCAAAAATACTCAAGGAATATAACAATTAGGCTTTCTCATATAAATTTTTTATTTAAGCCCGTCAAGAAAAATAATTTAAATTTCTATTGCAGGTTGTTTGAAGCCGAAGAACAAGATCTGTTCAAGGACTTAGAAAGTCTACCTAGAAATGCGGCATTAAGGAAGCTGAATGACTTGATTAAACGCGCTCGGCTCGCAAAAGTGCATGCATACATTATCAGTTCGTTACGAAAAGACATGCCTTCAATGTTCGGAAAGGATTCAAAGAAGAAGGAACTTATCAAAAATTTGGACCAGATATACTTGCAGCTCCAACGCGAGCATCAAATATCTCCTGGGGATTTTCCAGAATTAAAAAAAATGCAGGTATGTTGGCTAATTAATTGCTATTTTAGTTCATGTTAAGTGAAACCAACTTGATTACTTGATTGATGTCTTTAATATGTAGGCTGAACTAGCGAATCACGACTTTTCAAAGTTTCAACCAATGAAGCCAAAGTTAATTGAAATTGTTGACCACATGCTGGCAAACGATATTGCAAAATTGATGGACCAAATACCAATGGAGGATGCGGCTCAAACACAGTCTTCGTCTACAGTTCAGGGAGGAATATTCACTGGGCATCAGGATAATAGCACTCCATTTGGATTTAAACGTTTCGAAGGCGTGGAAGCCGGAAGAGGGGAGACGGAATGGATCGTCGCCAAAGAGAAGTACAAGTACGATGAAATTTTCGAGAGCATGAAAAATAGCGATGGAAAAGTTGCTGGGGCTGCTGCGAAAGCTGAAATGGTCAAGTCTAAGCTTCCTAATACAGTACTAGCGAAAGTAAGTTCTGCTAGAACCTAATCGGTACTTATTATAACGGCTTGTAAATCAAATATACTCAAAATAAGTTTCAATTATTTTTAGGTCTGGAAACTATCTGATAATGACAAGGATGGCATGTTGGACGATGAAGAATTTGCTCTAGCAATGCACTTAATAAACGTTAAACTAGACGGACATGATTTACCAGAAGAACTGCCCGTTCACCTTATTCCTCCTTCCCAGCGGCCGTTTCATTCTGGAGACTAATGATAATAATTGTATTAATCTAATAATCAAACTTTTTATCATTAATTTAATTCGGCTAAAGTATTTTCATATAGGTAATATTATATAGATTAGAAATCATATATACAACCAACACCTTGAACTGAATAAGCAAAGAACACGTTATATATTTATCGATGTTAAATGATAAACGCCACAATAATCCAGCCTTAAATATTTTCCAATTAATTATCACAACATATGTAATGATAATGAAAGGTAGAGCCTAAATCCTGAATTCGCAGAATGTAACTCTTCGTTTTGTCATTAAATTATAACGTTTTAATAGCCACCTCAAGTTGAATACCTATATTTAATATGGGATGCAAAATCGGCAACATTTTATTTAATGGTATAGTAATGAAGGAGGAAAATGGCATATAATTTATAAATAATTGATGTCATGCATAAGACATACATCAATTTGCTACTTAAAATCGGAATAAACTTCAATATACAATTATGGATACAGTCTTGGGGAGAGTAAAGCTTAATTAGAACTAGAGCTTGTAATAAATCTTCTTGTAAACTGCATAGTGCACGGATATGTAAAACAGGAATGAGTTGACAAGAATTACGAAACCAGACGAAAATAGCACATGGGAATAGACTTTAGGATTGAATTGCAAGATTTCCAAAAACACCTTCCAACATTTCCATTTGATTTGTTTCTTGCAATACGGGGCTTCCAGCGTATCTGAATGCAATTAAATTGTAACAGCATTTTATATAATAAAAAAAAAATAATTGTAATATGATTTCCAAGAAAAAGTAACAAAACAAACCTGTGGGTAATTTCTTCGCCGACCCAGGCTACAACCTTTGAATAATCCTTCTTTTCGGGTGCAGAGACACGGGGGTTTGAAGACAAATTGGAAGCTGCCTAAAGTATCAATAAATCTCACAAATATATATACCAATATCTAAAAGTAATACTGTTCATTAGACTTTTTTTTAAAACACCCCTTTTCTTTTACTTACCAAAAAGAGCCCGCACAAGGCTCGCATACTGTCGTGGTTCAACTTATAGGCTTGAGAGTAATACGCAACAGCAATTTTCATATTCTCGAGTCCTCCCATTGTGTATCGTATATCAGCGATTCTTTGATGAACAAAAAAGTTGTGCGGCGTATGAAGTATTAATTCTTCGGCACAAAAGGCAGCTCGGTTGTAGTCCCCTTCGGCCAAGTACAAATCACACAATTCTGACCAAGCCTCTTGATCACTCATGAATCTGTACCGATATTATAAGAACAATACAATATTATTTTAATACAAAATTCGATTCTGTAGGGTCGATGAATCGATGAATTTATAAAATTTTGAATAGGAGCCGTACTTGTTAAGATACTCGGATAGTTCTTTGATCGCCTCCATATTTCTGCCTTGTCCTTTCAGAATGGCAATTTTTCGCTTGTAAGCTGCCGAATTTGTTGGGTCCCGTTGAATCATGTTGTCAAGACCTTTCAGAGCTTCGTCAGGCCTGTCCAAAGCTTGCAGACGATACACTTGAAGAAGTCTGCAATGATTTTTTTTTCAAATTAAAAACAATACTTTTAATAATCAAAATGGAACTCAAACACACCTACAAAGCTACATTCCCATTATGATTTGACAATGTTAATTAACACTCCTCGTTTTATTTCCATATTATGTTCGATACCCGAACTTGGTTATTCGAATTTAACTTTGGAACCGGATTATCAATTGATTTACTTCGTAGGTGGACCTGGACATATAATTAAATTGTATGGTATTCATACAATTAAACTTGCCTAACAAAATCTTATCTGAAATCATTTAACTTCACATTTGTACAACAACGTAGTATTTTATGTAGCGCACCTACTAGAATCAGGACCAATATTCGTAAATTGTAATGTAATCATATTATAAGGCCATTGCTTAAGCTAAAACTCGAGCTATTGAATTTTGAAAGACAAGGATCAAGAATAATTACCTAACGCGTTCACTTTTTGGAAATCTGTCTTTCAGTTCCATCATGGCATCATCTGCAATGGACATGTTGTGCACATCTAAGGCAGCTACGGCTACCTGTTCCAGGACCATCCATTCTAAAAAAAAACGGAAGAAATTAAATTTGCAGTATGTATTTTAGATTACATTTCATGTATTAGACCTGAGGTCTGCGTTCTAATTATCAACGTACAGTTTCACGTTTCCAGTATTTAAAAAATTCAACTGTGGGTTGGGGTATACCAAAGAGGACCACATTCGATGTGGCAACAAATACTTAGAAAAAATTTCGAATGTGGCAACAAAACTCTAAGCTTTTTTAATGTGGAAACAAAACTTTTATGTTTTTAAAATTGTGGCAACATTTTAAAATCAGGGCCGTAATCATAAACTCACCGAATCTAGGTGGCAACAAAACTTGTACGTTTAAAAATGTGGCAACATTTTTTATGACGATTTAACCACACTTATGTCCAAGGTCAAACGAGGGGAAAGGTGACTGTGGCTGTGACTAATTTTTTGCCTGTTTTTTTAACCTCATGATGCAAGTGTCACACACACATTTCTCGTGGTGTGACCATTTTTTGGGCAACCTCCCCCCCCTAGATTTTATTTTTCTTAATTGATATATCATAAAAACGCACAACTTTTTCCTCGTGTTATTGACCTTAACGGTCAATATAGAATGTCCGAAATGGTCAAAATCGTGTTAAACCTTTAAAACTATCAAAAGGATTTTTAGAAGTCCCCGCACATGTGCAAATCATCCCAGCAATGATATTTTGCTAAGTTAACCAACGATGAGGATTTGCTTCATTTAAGTTAGGTTAGGTTAGGTTTTCAAACGGAAAAATAAAATTCGCATTTATAAAGTCAACATTCAGTCTTTGCGCGTGTAAAATCACCGCGTCCCGTTTGCCACAATCTAACCAAAGTACTCTAAGCACAACACAATTAAAAATATTCAACAAAATTACTTTGTATTATAGGAAGTTTGAATTTAAAATGTATTTAAAATTCTTTTAAAATTTAATTTAATTAAAATGTATGTAAAATACTTTTGAATTTATTTAAAATGTTTGAAAATACTTTTGAATTTATTTAAAATGTATGTAAAATACTTTTGAATTCATTTAAAATGTATGTAAAATACTTTTGAATTCATTTAAAATGTATGTAAAATACTTTTGAATTTATTTAAAATGTATGTAAAATACTTTTGAATTTATTTAAAATGTTTGAAAATACTTTTGAATTTATTTAAAATGTATGTAAAATACTTTTGAATTCATTTAAAATGTATGTAAAATACTTTTGAATTCATTTAAAATGTATGTAAAATACTTTTGAATTTATTTAAAATGTATGTAAAATACTTTTGAATTTATTTAAAATGTTTGAAAATACTTTTGAATTTATTTAAAATGTATGTAAAATACTTTTGAATTTATTTAAAATGTATGTAAAATACTTTTGAATTCATTTAAAATGTATGTAAAATACTTTTGAATTTATTTCAAAGGTATGTAAAATACTTTTGAATTTATTTCAAAGGTATGTAAAATTTGTAAAAATATGTAAAAAAAACATTTTAAATGAATTCAAAAGTATTTTACATACCTTTGAAATAAATTCAAAAGTATTTTACATACATTTTAAATAAATTCAAAAGTATTTTCAAACATTTTAAATAAATTCAAAAGTATTTTACATACATTTTAATTAAATTAAATTTTAAAAGAATTTTAAATACATTTTAAATTCAAACTTCCTATAATACAAAGTAATTTTGTTGAATATTTTTAATTGTGTTGTGCTTAGAGTACTTTGGTTAGATTGTGGCAAACGGGACGCGGTGATTTTACACGCGCAAAGGCTGAATGTTGACTTTATAAATGCGAATTTTATTTTTCCGTTTGAAAACCTAACCTAACCTAACTTAAATGAAGCAAATCCTCATCGTTGGTTAACTTAGCAAAATATCATTGCTGGGATGATTTTCACATGTGCGGGGACTTCTAAAAATCCTTTTGATAGTTTTAAAGGTTTAACACGATTTTGACCATTTCGGACATTCTATATTGACCGTTAAGGTCAATAACACGAGGAAAAAGTTGTGCGTTTTTATGATATATCAATTAAGAAAAATAAAATCTAGGGTGGGGGAGGTTGCCCAAAAAATGGTCACACCACGAGAAATGTGTGTGTGACACTTGCATCATGAGGTTAAAAAAACAGGCAAAAAATTAGTCACAGCCACAGTCACCTTTCCCCTCGTTTGACCTTGGACATGGGTGTGGTTAAATCGTCATAAAAAATGTTGCCACATTTTTAAACGTACAAGTTTTGTTGCCACCTAGATTCGGTGAGTTTATGATTACGGCCCTGATTTTAAAATGTTGCCACAATTTTAAAAACATAAAAGTTTTGTTTCCACATTAAAAAAGCTTAGAGTTTTGTTGCCACATTCGAAATTTTTTCTAAGTATTTGTTGCCACATCGAATGTGGTCCTCTTTGGTATACCCCAACCCAACTGTGAACTGGAAGCAGGTCAGTAAGGACCTCGGGACAGTTACATTTTATTTTCGTTTCACCTTTAGTTAGACTTTAGCCATCCAATATTATGAAGATCAAAGCAATTTATAATTACAATTATGACTCAGAGCGATGGGCCCAACTTACTTTCGTCTCCCAGTTTCCCAGCGTTCGGTCCCAAAAAGTTAATCCAAAGGTCCACGATTTCCTCGCTTTTTCTCTCGTTTTCTTCTCGCCATTTCTTTATTTGGTCCCTGGCAGCTAAAGTTCAAGTTTTCAATGATAATAATCAGCAATCGAAATTCAGCCAATATCCATAAATACAAAATATAATAGGTCACATGCAACATATTGACATATCATTTTAATTAGTTGAGTGTGAAAGGTGTATGGTACTGCTTTGTAGTCATATATTGTATATGGTATGTCAGTATAATATGTAGCAGTTAGTACACAAACACAACGCTACATACAGTAACAAAATTAAGTGATAATCTAACAATAATGATGAATGGAAATGCTCCAAATAAATACAAAATACCTCTCCAAGATGTGATGTCATTTAAACTTTCCATGATTGATGATAGTTCACAGTTTTGTTTGTTGCCGGACACAGACCACAGACAGGAAGTAGGAAGGGTTGTCAAAGAAGGAAGAAGACAGAAGAAGGTTCAGCTTCAATTTCAATTCTAAAAACAAAAAGACAAATCATGAATCAGGACAATATAATGCAATGGGTTTTTTATTTTTTAGCGAGTTCAAGCAATTAATTACAAAATTACAAATAGACTTTTTTTATATTGAATTCAGAATTGGACTGTCGGTGACCTTTATTTATAACAACGCACAAAGTCAGACAGAGGGAGAAATAGACCCAAGACACAAGAAGAGTGACCCAGAGCATCCAAAACGGATTCAGAATTAATAATCAGAGTATTTAATATCAGATTCGGTCAGAAGAAGAGCAGAGATTTGTATAATAGAACAGAATTATACAGAATGAACTTCAGATCAAGATAATCAAGAAGAATAGAATTGTGAATTGTGAATTGGAAAAAGAACTATTATCTACGACTTCCTACATTTGAATTGAAGAGCTTGTGAGTTTGTGAGTGAACGTGAAGCATTGAACTTTCCTATTCCTAGCTAGAGACCTAGACGATGATAATTGAATAAGCTCAAAGCTCACATACAACCAACCACTGCAGGGACGTTCTCAATGTCAAGAACTTCCCATATATCATCTATATATGGAAAGTTGATATAATTCTGTGGAAGGTGGAACTTTCTCAGGAAAGAAAAGCAAAAGGGTTAAATGTTAAATCTTGAATGAACGTGAAATTTTATCATCTATAGACAGGCCGACGAGTCTTTGACAGATACTTAAAATAGACATACTAATAAGACTAAACTACAAAAGGTTATAGTTCACAGATAAAGACATTAGTGAAATCGCAATCAGAATATGAAGAATGAATATGATTTTTCACCTCCTTTTAAATACCAAGTTTTTTAAGCCCAGACAATTATAAAATCGTTCATTTTCAGTATTTATTTCGGGAACAATATAAAATGCCATCGAGGAGTAGTCAGAGTTCCAGACGTATTATAGAGTAGAGACAATTAAGTGACTCTATCGAAGAGTGATTTAGAGCTGCGTTCATGAACTTCATTGAACTTTATGATCCGGATTCGGGACGTTTTAAATGTTTATAAGAAGGATGCTTTGTTTGAAAAATGCCGTGTTTGGCGATATTGTCCTTCCTTTTGTCCCTAACGGTCATGCAGGGCCTGACCAATGACCTTGTTCTTTCGTCCCCTACTCGGACCGAGCAATTTCGTCCCAAAAATTTGTATTTGCCTTTGTCATAATAACAAAGCATTTGAATTTCGGCCACAATGCAATACAATAGCATGGAATTAATTCGTTTTTCATATATTACAATTTACGATGGAAGGGAATGATGATTAAGAATCTTGAACTAGAAGAACTATTTGAAACTGATTAATCAATTTGTTGTTCTTGTTTTAGTATTTATTTCAGAAAGATGAATCTGCCGTTTTATCAATATGGCCTAAAATGGGGTGGTATTGATGACTGGAATATCCAACTGCTATAGCATTCTTATTTTATCTAGTCGAACTCTCAATTCATTGTTATTTTGATGAATAGAAATTTTGTTGTCGAGAACAGAGAATGATCGGGGACGAGGTGGTCAAAATCTATCGGTCTCTTTTGGATTAAAAAAAACTGGAACAAGACATGTCAATACATTTTTTGAGAGGGATCGCAACGATAAGGTGTAATTTTGCCCGATCAATCCACCTCCACAATAAAAATTCTCTATCCGATGCAATAAACCACAAGCTGATACATTGATCCCAGCACAGCGGGCCCTGAAACTGAAACTGACCAATTACCATGGATTGCAGCCGTGCGTAAGGTGTATGGTGGTGGTGTCATAATTTTGACCATGAAATGATGCATTTAAAATAATTTATTCTGCAACTTTGTCTGACATGGTTAAAAAGATAGAAGGGTCCAAAATCCCCATGCTACTCATAGCGGAATATATGCAACTACTTGAGACTCCGGTTGTCAAGCAATCGATCCTGATTCACGTACCTTGATAACCTCTAAAGAACCTAGAGATTTGTTGTGGTAAAATTACATTCTAGAATGAAATAGTTCGTTGCAAGATTGCTTGTTGAGTTCCTTGGTATAATTCCTTATGTCAAGAAATGTAAATATGCCTCAAACATGTTTTTCTGACGAATAAAATAGTAATGTCACGCTCACGGCTATCGAAAAGTTATACTATTCCAAATGAGTTTTCTCGTTTGTCCGAAGAAGGGAGGAATTTATACCTTGAGCTACTATTATGGCAAACGCTTCGTTTCAGGTAAAGAGATTCTTTATCAAATAATATGGATTTGTCAAAGCTCTTGTCTTGGTTTCATTGGGTATCGTTTCTCAAGTTAGATTGAATTATTGAACCCTTATTAAGTGTTGAAAACACTTTATGCGAATGACCAATCCGTCTGTCTGTCTGTCTGTCTGTCTGTCTGTCTGTCTGTCTGTCGGTGCGATAACTGGCGAACGGCTTGACCTACGGTCACCAAACTTTGTACACTTGTTCCTTGGGTCAAGAGTGAGGCTAAGTTCGAACTTGGGTCAAATCGGTCACACCCCCTGTCCCCCATAAATTAAACCCCAAAAAAAACATTAAATCGGTTCAAAGCTCTTACTCATTTTAAAACTGCCGCTTAGGTAGTTTACATTATACTCTATGTCTATCATCTATACATGATAATACCCTGAAGCTACATTTCAGAGTGCGAAACTCGGGCTTTTTGGGGAAATTGAGATATGGGGTTTAAACGATTCCCATGAGTAATAGAACATCTTTGACGTATATGGGACCACTCCCACTGACACCAGGGTGCGAAACCCGGGCTTTCTGGGGAAATTGAGACATGGGATTTAAACGATTCCCATGAGTAATAGAACATCTTTAACGTATACGGGACCACTCCCACTGACACCAGGGTGCAAAACCCGGGCTTTTTGGGGAAATTGAGATTGAGTTTGTTTATCGTGATGTTTTCAACACTTGGTTACACCCGTTACATCGGTTTATTAAATTTCAATTACAATATTATGAATACACGAATTAATCTTCTCTGTTTTCAAAGTCAATAACTGTGAAACGGCTCACATTTTTCAAATTGTGTTTTTAGCCCGAGTCAGGGCTTATGGAATCATGCTGTCCGTCCGTCCGTCCGTCTGTCCGTGACACGCTAGCGGCCAGGCGGCTGGACCGATCGACTTGACCTTTGGTGCACTTGTGTATTTTGCAAATGCGAAGGCTAAGTTCGAAGGTGGGAAAAATCGGTCGATCGGTTGACCCGTGTGGGTCATGCAAAGTAGTGATGCCAAGGGGATAAGGTTTAAAATACAGACAAATAGAAGCGTGTATTTTAAACCTATATGCTCATTGTATATCGGGAAGTGACGTCCAATAGGCCTTATGGATTTATATTCCTACTGTACAGCATAATAAGTACATCTACCCTATAGACCCTAGTGGATGACCCATGCGGGTTTTCTAAAATCTGGCCTAGAACGCTGAAATTTTGTATACCGTCACGATATGATATTGCAAAACCAAATGTGACCAATTTGGGGTAAAATATTGCTTCTATGGACCCTATAGTGGGTTACCCATGCGGGTTTTCTAAAATCTGGCCTAGAACGCTGAAATTTTGTATACCGTCACAATATGATATTCCGAAACCAAATTTGACCAATTGGAGGCAAAACGTTGCTTCTAGGGATCCTAGTGGGTGACCCATACGAGTTTTATAAAATCTGGCCTAGAACGCTGCAATTTTGTATACCGTCACAATATGATATTGCGAAACCAAATGTGACCAATTGGGGGGAAACGCTTCTAGGGACCCTAGTGGGTGACCCATGCGGGTTATATAAAATCTGGCCTAGAACGCTGAAATTTTGTATACCGTCACGATATGATATTGCGAAACCAAATGTGACCAATTGGAGGCAAAACGTTGCTTCTAGGGATCCTAGTGGGTGACCCATACGGGTTTTATAAAATCTGGCCTAGAACGCTGAAATTTTTTATACCGTCACGATATGATATTGCAATAACAAATGTGACCAATTGGGGACAAAATGTTGCTTTGGGTGACCCATGCGGGTTTTTTATAATCTGGTCTAGAACCTGAAATTTTGTATACCGTCACCATATGATATTGTAACAACAAATGTGACCAATTGGGGGCAAACTGTTGCTTCTATGGACATGGACCCTAATGGGTGACCAATGCGGGTTTTCTGAAAACTGACTTAGAACGCCCAGTAATTTTATAAACCATAATTTTTATTATTTGATAAACGTACAAGGACACACGATTGCCTGACTCGGGCTTTTATACACTGCACAACTGCACACTGTAGGTTTTAACAGTCTTGAACAGTTTCTAGCCCGAGTCAGAGCTTATGGAATCATGCTGTCAGTCCGTCCGTCTGTCTGTGACACGCTAGCGGCCAAACGGCTGGACCGATCGACTTGACCTTTGGCGCACTTGTGTATTTTGCAAATGCGAAGGCTAAGTTCGAAGGTGGGAAAAATCGGTCGATCGGTTGACCCGTGGTGGTCATGCAAAGTAGTGTTGCCAGGGGAATGGGTTTAAAATACAGACAAATTGAAGCATCCTGACTCGGGCTATATAACGCTGCACACTGTAGGTTTTATGTGAAATATTCAAAAAAATGTTCCAATATGTACAACATTTTATAACCGACGCTTTCATACATTGTTGGGACAGGTATTTATCAACGTATAAACTTATTATAACTTATGAATCCTACAAAGTTGGATCAAAATTTTGAATCGATGTTTCACAAGTTGTGCTTATCATCGTCATATAAAAATAATATTCAAATATATTTAAATTGTCTATATAAACAATGGAATTATATCCGCCTTTTTAATTGTACACCATTATAATTCGCCAAATTTCAATATAAGAGTTGTAGTTGTAATCATATATTTGGTGCCTCTAATAATAATAGCTCTTTCAAAAATACCAAATGGTTCACTGAAGCTAGGAATGCGTTGTTGTAGCTGCTTTCATAGTTGTTATTTTTCGTAAATTTTGGAGACAAGGTTCGAAATTGCTGTATCGAAAATTAGATTAGTTAATTGGGTTTCTTGTAGAATATAAAGACAAAATGGAATTTCGAAGTTCTGTCTAAAAAAAACTCGGACAAGAGTATATATGAACATGAATTGGACATGAAATTTTCATCCGATTTTATAATTTTCAATTGTCAAATCAAGGGACCGGTTTGAAGAGGACAATGCGGTCATGGCCAATCGTTCTTTTTCGTCGCAAGAGCATGGAAATGTTCAAGATTATGATCACTACGAAATAATAGACAACGGGACTCAATCCACAGAATCAAGTAATCTGGGTCATCAACAAGGTGAAGTTTCAGAACGACGTTACTGTAACTGTGCCCGTGTAACGAATGATCCCGTTTTGCCATCAACTGTTTCTGATGATACCAACTTCAATACTGAAGAAGAACGACTTTCCTGTGTTAATAATACAAACAATTCTTTATCCATGCCCTATTGTATCTCCCATCAACGGGCAAATCAAAACCATTCACCGGGTTCCCGAAATGCTAGTACCTCTACCGAAACGGATCATCTGACAACAACGAATTGTCCCCACAATGGTCCTATCCTATGGGACGGATGTCTGCGTTGCTTAATGGACCACTTGTTCCAAGTTCTTGGAGTTGACCGATACCCCTGTATTGCTTGGTTTCTAATAGGAATATTTGGAATCTACGCTCTTTATTTACTCTGGATTATGTTTTTCACGGATAAGTATTGCTAATAGTAGTCTTAAATACTATGCATGTAACCCAATTGCAGTCATGATAAATAAAATACAAAAACTATTTAAAAATTTTTAATCATTCCGTTAGTATTATTTTTTTGTGTATATTTGGCTTGGCAGATTGAAATTACTATATTTTTTATATGTTATCATCTGTGTCATTTAAAATCACCATATCTTGCCAAGGTGGATTTAGCAGAGGGACTGTATTCTGGGAATTAATTAATTTTGACCCATTAAGCATATCATATCCCCACAATTTCATGGCATCACTACATTCATACTGTATTTTCGATAACTCTTCTTGCTTATCCTGAAAATAATTCATCCATTGGAATGGGGTTGTTTTGGAATCTCGGAAAGTGCTAGATACCCCTCCTCGGGTTACTCCTGTATGCTTTTTAATAAAGTTTTTGACGACTGGATAAAAACCAAGACGAAAGAATTCAAAGACTTTTTTAAAGCCAGCATAGGGTCTCAGAGAAAGATCTTCGTATCTAATTAACCTGTGGAAATATTTTGACGTGTTTTTATGCGAATTATGTATATCTTAAACCGAACATGTCTCGTGATTATTTTATTGTTTTTGTGGAACTTACATTATTCTGTCGGGATATTTGTCTCGGATTTTAATAGCTGAGAAATAATCGTCCACCATGTCGGAGCACAAGAGTTTTTCATCCGAACAATCAGGACTGGGTGGACACCAGTCTCGATGTTTTCTCGACTGAATGGTTCCTCGTGGATCTCTGACTAGCAAGAGTATTCGAATGTTCAAGCTATAATTAAAAGCATTAAATGTTAATTAGATCAAAGTAGCATAGAAGTGCTTTAAATTCATTTGATTTAAAAACCTTTCATCTTTTAAAAGCTCTTCTGCGAGTTTTAACCGCATTCGAACGGTTTTCATGATTTGGAATGGAAATAGCTGACACATATCTCCAAGGAACTTCGGATCGAGGCAAAGTTTTTTCGCTTTGATACAATGACTCCAGAGCCTCGTGTTGTGACTATGAAGCCAAGTATGATCAACACCATAGTTTACATAGTCCTCTACATTGATTGAAACGTTTAGTTTATAATTTTTTTTAGCTTATTATCCTGCAATGTTTTACATACACGGGGATATACCACAAACCGTGAAAGGGTTTAATATATAAATTATGGATTCACATATATTTTCAATGTCAACCGTTTTTTAACTTACCTAAGTTGGAATAATTGCAATTAAGTAGGTCCTTTATGACTCGAAGTCCTTCATTTGCAAGTTCACCTGATCGAACCTAATAACAGAATAAAATTGTTCTAGTCTTATCTAATCTGACCAACTTGAATTTACAAGCATGCATCTATGCGATGGTAAGATATCTCTGAATGTTATCATCAACGTATTTACTGAACCAAGTCCCTACTATTGCAAGAACTTGAAAAATAAAACCCTTCAATAATACCAATACTAATACCATGTTTGTAATAATGTTGCCAAAGCAAGAAATTATAAACTCCCATCAACCGCACCGAAGAAATAACTTCCACTTCCGGAAGCTTCACCCACTTAAGAATTTTGACGATTGACACTTGACACTCATGATTCATGACGCCACGAGGGACTTAGTCCAGTAAAATTGGCATATTAAATACAAGAAAAATCATCACTTGGACAATATCAAAATGTAGAAGCGGTTCATAATGATAAAACATGGCCGGGTGGCTAGTGATAACTTCCGCAGCGAAGGTTGAACCTGATCTCCATGTTGTAAATATTACATTTCTAATCGGCTTCCCATTATTTTGCACCAACAACTCCGACCAGTCCCTATATAAAAATCATATAAGTAAATGGACTAAAATGATATCATTGGCAATTTGTACACGAAAGGGAAAGGTGAGAAAACTGCGATTAAATAGGTGATGAGTAACTTTTTAGCTAAAAGCCTATGGTATTTACCAGTATTGATTAGATTCGTAAAATTCTTATTTGGAAATCATTCATGAAAATTACTTACTTATCATTTGAGTATAAGTCGATTTGTTTCTGAATGGAATCTTTTTGTTTTATTATGGCTTCATGAGCCATATCTTCCAGTTGACTTTTTGTCAAAGTGATAGATTGTGAAAACATCTCTGCCAGCTTATTTGCGATTGCGGTGATCTAAAATTGTGAATAGTAATATAATAGTAAGTATCTAGTAATCAGGATCCCATTATGATTGCGAATTTCGAACGTAATAAATGTAATAATTGTTGTGATGCATATTTTTTAGTTTTGCACCCAACCAAATAAGCGTAGAACATCCATTGCTGTTGAACTGTAAATTTCATGCAATGGACCCTAAAATATAAAATTACTGAAATTTACCTTTAATGTAGCAGACCAGTTCTCCAAATTTTCATAGACCACATTTTCTGGCGTTATTTTAAATCTTTGTTGCTCGTTCCCATCGACGATTCCTATATCTTCTTGATGTGAATTCATGATTTCTGTTGTAGCAATCGGCAAATCTCTAGGATTCTCTGCGGTAAATATCGCATTTTCACTCATGCCGTCGAAGCCGGTCCAAAGATTTTCATTATTGGGTGATGTTTCCTTATAACTCACAATATAATAGAACGAACACAGTAAAAATCCTGAGAGGACTATCCCTTTTGATTTTAAAACTTTAATCATAATGATAGTACTAATTTCGATCGGAAATTTACCATTTATTTAGGTAAATAAGTAATAATTAGCACTCACGCCTGAAGTTATTTTTGTAAAATAAACACTGTCAACTGTTTGTTTGCGTGGAAATCTGTAAATACAAAATGGCTAATCGTTCCAAAAGAGACAATAAAGTGTCTTTAAATTAAAAATTTGGGTTTAAGTTTATGCAAACCCGAAAAAAATTACACTTATCGAGAACGTCAACCCGCACTGTATGTAATCATTATATCAAAGGTTCAACCGATCGTCCAAAATAAACAGCACGTGTAGCCGTTCCATCGCGGCGTGATTAGTTGAACTTTATTATCTAATCATGTGTATGGTATATATTATCCATTTCGTATGGTTTCATCGAACAATTCGATCAAAATAATAAATTGTGAGTTTATTCGCTACAAGTTCCCAAGGGTTGACTGTTACTGTTGACTTATCAATATGCCTTCGCATAAAGGCATTTGAGTTCAAACATATAATTTTCAAGAAACAAATCTGTCGTTCAACCGTTTTAGTCTCATCCCCTCACATCTCATGCAGAACGTACCCCAATTTTCAGATCGTATCCGAGACATTACATATAATATTAGTTTTATTTGACTTGGTCCATTTTACAGTTGACGTTTTTACCAGTAAAGTTTGCCATATATTATATCCTATTCACTAACTAGGGGGAAAACTCATGTATGACAATATTCTGCCGATCTTTACGTTTGTCCTTCCTTAGTAATATGAAACAAAGCTTTTAAACTACTTTTATGAAGCCATAAGCCCTCGGTCAACCAGAGACTTTAGGAACCGTGCAAACAGTTATTGCCAAAAATTTTATCTTAAAGCGGTTTTATGACTAAATTGTTGCCATCCATTATTTCTGTACTGTTTAATCGCCTGTCGTCACAGTACTTGGTTAGTTGGTTCGGTGATCTTGGGGAATCATATGCCTTTATTCTCATTTACAACTCGTTCGTCTTCAAGGGAGAACTCAGACATTCATACCGCATCACATCCGTTCTAATGATAGTCATTCCCAGAACTACATAGAAAAAAGACACTAAAACAACAAAAATAATTTAGGAAGAACAATTCAACGCTCCCATGAAACAGTTATACTTTTTTAATCCAAACTACAGTTGACACCGTTATTACCATTATTACGAATCATCGAAGATGAACAGAAAAGTATTAAAATTGGCTAGTAAAAGAGACTAAGCCAAAAACGTGATATATTCATAGTATTTCATAGGCCTTGAAACTTGAAATTATTCCAAATTCCTATACTATTATCGTATAATGCAATCGATATACAAATGTGTAGAATTTATATCGGATTTGGTATTATTAGTTCAACAGGGATTGCTTGTAAATTTTCAATCGTTGACTGTCATATCGGCCAATGCGTTCTTATGAAAGATTACCAGAACGAAAAGGTGGACAGCCTATAAGTCATTAATTAATACAATTTGAACAAGAGGAACCATATAAAATATATACTAGGGCCAATTGATTTGAAAAATAATAAGAGGTTTCACCTCTTAATAACCAATAATATTTTATTTTATAGTTTGATAGTTTGCAGGATTTGAATTTTGAATTGAACCATTAATTGTCTGGATAATAAGACGTCTCATTAACTATTTCTCAAGAAGGTAACTTCTGTGATGTAACACTTGAAGTTTATTTAACCCCAAGGCATTTGATTTGGCATTTGTCTTGTGTATACTTGATCAAATCATTCAATTACCATGTGTATAATATAAAAACCTATTAAGACAACAATAATTCGGCTAGCTATGTGAACAAACAAACAAACAAAATAGATACATAAAATCGAATGTAATTGGTAAATCAAACGGTATTTAATGAAAACCATCAATTAAAATCAAGATTAGTATATTTCTCCAATGCTTGCCCTCCTGTCACCACTAACAATAATAATAACAGTATTGAAATGATTGTCATTTCCCTGTATGAAGCTAAAAACTATATACGAGTGTGGGTGTATTATCGTATTGTAATTTATTTGTAATGCTCAAGATTGGACCAGATGCACTGGAACAGGTAACGTCGATCCAGATAAAGTTGAGACGGTTCTCAATACATCTTGTACCCCACAATTCCAAGAAGCTTTCATTCCAAATTTCTGGAAACACCAAAATATACATTTATCATAAGACTAGTTAAAGGGTCCACGAATAAAACAAACTCGAAGTAACTTCCCACATAGAACAGCCCCCAAATACATGTTGCAGGCAATCTATATTTTTTATGTAAAATACGATGTCAAAACAAGAAATACTATAAAAACGTAAATACTATATAGAAATAGAACAGGCATCATAATATCGTGATACGGTTGTAGTAACATAGACATTTCAGTTCCGCCTAAACGAAAAATCTGACCGCGATGACGCGATGAACGATATATTGCTATCGAAGCAAAACCAAACTCCACAGGAGATGGGAATATGATATGTTTCATGTTTTGGGTCCCATCACTATGGGTCGCTGAGTAAAAATTCTAAAATTGTTATACATCACAATTTTTTCTGAAATCAACCATGGAGTTTTCAGCACCCTACCATGGCATCCGTCTGTGGGGGGTGCAACGCCCGCTTTACGGCAAAGTATGATTTGTGTGCCAAATTACTACCACGTAATCCTTCTAAATCATCCCCACAAATGCAAAGGGGGTGTGACAGCGTCAATAAAATCCACTCCCACTAAAGATCATTTTCGACTGTGGTCTAATTTTGAGAGATCAATTAGTTTTCCTTCAATCGATCGACTAACTCTCTGAGTTTTCATAATAATTTTATATTAGGGCTGCGCTTATATGAAACTGTCAAGCTCATTTCATGAATGCCTTTTATTTTGCCCCTCTCTATCATTAGTAGCATTACTACAATAGATTTAATGGGTGTAACTTTTTAACTAGCCTAATTATATACTATAACTTATTAACTCGATGTTTGTAAGTACTTATTAAGCTAATTGGTTTTGCACTTTGTTACATGTAGGTGTGGTTGCGATGAATAAAAATCGAGTTGACAGGCAAGAGGGATATATTCATTAAGTGTGTTCGTGCATATTTCACTTTATTATGTATCGTAGATACATAATGCGAATGGCTCGGTGTCCGTCTGTCCGTCTGTCCGTCTGTCCGTCTGTCCGTCTGTAAACACGATAACTCGAGAACGGCTTAACTTTTTGGAATTTTTCTTTCGGTTATCTACTTAGGACGTCCAAACGGAGGTCAAGTTCGTTTGGGGGCCCTGTAGGTCAGAGGTCAAGGGGGGAAATGTCAAAGGTCAAAATTTTTTCAAATAGCAACCCTCCATGTGTGATACATCGATGGAAAGCTACAGTCAGGGGCTATTCAATGGTGTATAGGATTTGTGGGTGGGGTCACCCCTTGACCGGTGGGGAGGGGTCAAAGAGGTCAAATTACAAACATATATGTGTGATACGTCATTCGAAAGCTATGATCAAGTACTTTCGATCGACGTATGCAATTTTGCTCTATGACTGGGGCAAATTGAGATTTTTGATATTTCATGTATTTTGAACATTTTAAAACACAGTTTTCACATTGAACATGTTCATAAACAGTTTATATGTTTATGAAACGTTATAAAACGTCACATCTACGATACATCAGTACATTCGTTGTACGGTTTATTTCAGTGTGAATCCCATTCAATCCCATTCAATCCTTGTTCATTCATTGGGATTAATTATCATTTCTACATATACATTGGTGTTGAACACATTAGAGTCAATAGAGATTAATACAATCAAATTCCGTCCAATTGTTATCCACGTTTTTGCTGGAGGATACACTTTACTTTATATATTCACTAGCCTATCACGGACGCTTCGCGTCCGCTCATAGTCTAGGAAGGTGCCTCTTGGAATAGCAATGTCAGGTTTTAAAAAATCATAGCAGTGAATGTTTCCGGCTCAAATAAACCGTCCAACGTTATAGTAATGTATCGTAGATGTGGCGTTTTTATAACGTTTTATGCACATCGAAACTGTTCTTCAACATGTTAAACGTAAAAACTGTGTTTTGAAATGTTCAAAATATATACATTTTTGAAAATCTCACATTGCCCCAATCATAGAGTAAAGTTACATACGTTTTTTGAAAGCGCTTGTTCATAGCATTCGAATGACGTATCACACATATAGGTTTGTAGTTTGACCTCTTTGACCACTCCCCACTGGTCAAGGGGTGATCCCACCCAAAATTTATATGCACCATTGAATAGCCATTGACAATAGCTTACCATAGATGTATCACACATAGGGTGTTAGTATTTGAAAAAAATGCTGACCTTTGACCTTACCTCCTTGACCTTTGACCTACATGACCCCGAACGAACTTGACCTACGTTCAAACGTCCTTAATAAGTTCCCGAAAGAAAATTTTTTTAAATGTCCAGCCGTTCGCCCGTAATCGTGCTCACGGACGGACAGGCAGACGGACACCAGCTCATTCGCATAATGTATCTACGATACACAATAATTTGACCGTTTGACCTTTCCCGAACGCCAGGATCACGGAAACTTTTTTGACGTTTTGCTGTTACCCCCTAGGCAGGATTTAAAGGAATTCAAATTTTCCGACTCTTCTGGGTCATGGGATTTGAATTTTGTGGCCCATAACTACCATAAGTAGAATTTAATAATTTGACCGTGTTACCTTTCCCGAATGCAAGTAATGTTGAACCCTTTTCAACGGTTGTTCTTAGCTTTTAAGAATGATTTAAAGGAATTCAAACTTTACGACTCTGCTAGGTCGTGAGATTTGAATTTTGTGGCCCATACTATTAAGAGGGATTTAACAATTTGACCGTGTGATCTTTCCCGGACGCAAGTAATGCTGAACCCTTTTAAACGGTTGCTTTTAGCTTTTAAGAATGATTTGATAGGATTCAAACTTTTAGACAACGCTGCGCTGGGTCGTGAGATTTGAATTTTGTAGCCCATAACTACTATTAGAAGGATTTAATAATTTGACCTTGTGAACTTTCCCGAACGCCAGTAATGCTGAACCCTTTTTAACGGTTGCTCTTAGCTTTTAAGCATGATTTGATAGGATTCAAACTTTTAGACAACGCTGCGCTGGGTCGTGAGATTTGAATTTTGTGGCTCATAACTACTATAAAAGAGGGATTTAATAATTTGACCGTGTGACCTTTCCCGAACGCCAGGATCGCTGAAACTTTTTTGACGATTTGCTATTACCCCCTAGGCAGGATTTAAAGCAATTCAAATTTTCCGATTCTGTTGGGTCGTGGGATTTGAATTTTGTGGCTCATAACTTCTATAAGAGGAATTTAATAAATTGACCTTGTGACCTTTTCGGAACGCCAGGATCGCTTTAACGTTTTTAACGGTTCCCTCTTACCTCTTGACACAGAATTGAAGGAATTCAAACTTTCCTTCAACGCTGGGTCGTGAGATTTAAATTTTATGGCCCATTACTTCTATAAGAGGGATTTAATAAATTGACCTTGTGACCTTTCTCGAACTCCAGGATCGCTTAAACTGTTTTGACGGTTTGATATTACCTCTTAAGCAGGATTTAAAGGAATTCAAATTTTCCGATTCTGTTGGGTCGTGGGGTTTGAATTTTGTGGCCCATTACTTCTATAAGAGGAATTTAATAAATTGACCTTGTGACCTTTTCGGAACGCCAGGATCGCTTTAACGTTTTTAACGGTTCCCTCTTACCTCTTGACACAGAATTGAAGGAATTCAAACTTTCCTTCAACGCTGGGTCGTGAGATTTAAATTTTATGGCCCATTACTTCTATAAGAGGGATTTAATAAATTGACCTTGTGACCTTTCTCGAACTCCAGGATCGCTTAAACTGTTTTGACGGTTTGATATTACCTCTTAAGCAGAATTTAAAGGAATTCAAACTTTCCGAAAACGCTGGGTCGTGAGATTTAAATTTTATTGCCCATTACTTCTATAAGGGGAATTTAATAAATTGACCGTGTGACCTTTCCGGAACGCCAGGATCGCTTAAACTTTTTTGACGGTTTAATATTACCTCTTAAGCAGGATTTAGAGGAATTAGGAGGAGAGGACGTGGGTCGTGAGATCGAATGTACTAATGTATGGTAGAACGCTATATTCACATCGAAACTGTTTTTGAACATATTCACAGTGCAAACTGTGTTTTGAAATGATTAAAATACATGAAATATTGATAATCTCAATTTGCCCTAACCATATAGTAAAATTACATACATCATTCGAAAGCACTTGATCATAGCTTTCGAATGACGTATCACACATATATGTTTGTAATTTGACCTCTTTGACCCGTCCCCGCCGGTCAGGGGGTGACCCCATCTTAACCCCTCTGACCTTTGACCTAGAGGGCCCCTAAACGAAATTGACCTCGGTTTGAATGTCCTCTGACCGTTGACCTAGAGGGCCCCTAAACGAAATTGACCTCGGTTTGAATGTCCTAAATAGATAACCGAAAGAAAAATTTCAAATAGTTAAGCCGTTCTTGAGTTATCGCATTTACAGACAGACAGACAGACACCGAAGCATAAACATTATGTATGTATCTACGATACATAATAATTTCACCGTGTGACCTTTCCCGAACTCTACATCGTAAAATATCGAAAAGTTCCCCAACCATACACTAAAATAACATACACCACTTTAAAGTATTGGATCATGCCTTTCGAATGACGTTTCACTTTCACACGTATATGTTTGCACTTTGACCCCTACTTTTGAAACTGAAAATGTGTATGAAATATTTAACAGCATTAACCTATTTGACCCCTTCCCGGGTTTAAAAAATCATAGCAGTGAATGTTTCCGGCTCAAATAAACCGTCCAACGTTATAGTAATGTATCGTAGATGTGGCGTTTTTATAACGTTTTATGCACATCGAAACTGTTCTTCAACATGTTAAACGTAAAAACTGTGTTTTGAAATGTTCAAAATATATACATTTTTGAAAATCTCACATTGCCCCAATCATAGAGTAAAGTTACATACGTTTTTTGAAAGCGCTTGTTCATAGCATTCGAATGACGTATCACACATATAGGTTTGTAGTTTGACCTCTTTGACCACTCCCCACTGGTCAAGGGGTGATCCCACCCAAAATTTATATGCACCATTGAATAGCCATTGACAATAGCTTACCATAGATGTATCACACATAGGGTGTTAGTATTTGAAAAAAATGCTGACCTTTGACCTTACCTCCTTGACCTTTGACCTACATGACCCCGAACGAACTTGACCTACGTTCAAACGTCCTTAATAAGTTCCCGAAAGAAAATTTTTTTAAATGTCCAGCCGTTCGCCCGTAATCGTGCTCACGGACGGACAGGCAGACGGACACCAGCTCATTCGCATAATGTATCTACGATACACAATAATTTGACCGTTTGACCTTTCCCGAACGCCAGGATCACGGAAACTTTTTTGACGTTTTGCTGTTACCCCCTAGGCAGGATTTAAAGGAATTCAAATTTTCCGACTCTTCTGGGTCATGGGATTTGAATTTTGTGGCCCATAACTACCATAAGTAGAATTTAATAATTTGACCGTGTTACCTTTCCCGAATGCAAGTAATGTTGAACCCTTTTCAACGGTTGTTCTTAGCTTTTAAGAATGATTTAAAGGAATTCAAACTTTACGACTCTGCTAGGTCGTGAGATTTGAATTTTGTGGCCCATACTATTAAGAGGGATTTAACAATTTGACCGTGTGATCTTTCCCGGACGCAAGTAATGCTGAACCCTTTTAAACGGTTGCTTTTAGCTTTTAAGAATGATTTGATAGGATTCAAACTTTTAGACAACGCTGCGCTGGGTCGTGAGATTTGAATTTTGTAGCCCATAACTACTATTAGAAGGATTTAATAATTTGACCTTGTGAACTTTCCCGAACGCCAGTAATGCTGAACCCTTTTTAACGGTTGCTCTTAGCTTTTAAGCATGATTTGATAGGATTCAAACTTTTAGACAACGCTGCGCTGGGTCGTGAGATTTGAATTTTGTGGCTCATAACTACTATAAAAGAGGGATTTAATAATTTGACCGTGTGACCTTTCCCGAACGCCAGGATCGCTGAAACTTTTTTGACGATTTGCTATTACCCCCTAGGCAGGATTTAAAGCAATTCAAATTTTCCGATTCTGTTGGGTCGTGGGATTTGAATTTTGTGGCTCATAACTTCTATAAGAGGAATTTAATAAATTGACCTTGTGACCTTTTCGGAACGCCAGGATCGCTTTAACGTTTTTAACGGTTCCCTCTTACCTCTTGACACAGAATTGAAGGAATTCAAACTTTCCTTCAACGCTGGGTCGTGAGATTTAAATTTTATGGCCCATTACTTCTATAAGAGGGATTTAATAAATTGACCTTGTGACCTTTCTCGAACTCCAGGATCGCTTAAACTGTTTTGACGGTTTGATATTACCTCTTAAGCAGGATTTAAAGGAATTCAAATTTTCCGATTCTGTTGGGTCGTGGGGTTTGAATTTTGTGGCCCATTACTTCTATAAGAGGAATTTAATAAATTGACCTTGTGACCTTTTCGGAACGCCAGGATCGCTTTAACTTTTTTAACGGTTCCCTCTTACCTCTTGACAAAAAATTGAAGGAATTCAAACTATCCTACAACGCTTGGTCGTGAGATTTAAATTGTATGGCCCATAACTTCTATAAGAGGGATTTAATAATTTGACCGTGTGACCTTTCCCGAACGCCAGGATCGCTTAAACTTTTTTTAACGGTTCCCTCTTACCTCTTGACAAAGAATTGAAGGAATTCAAACTATCGTTCAACGCTGGGTCGTGAGATTTAAATTTGATGGCCCATTACTTCTATAAGAGGGATTTAATAATTTGACCGTGTGACCTTTCCCGAACGCCAGGATCGCTTAAACTTTTTTGACGGTTTGATATTACCTCTTAAGCAGAATTTAAAGGAATTCAAACTTTCCGAAAACGCTGGGTCGTGAGATTTAAATTTTATTGCCCATTACTTCTATAAGGGGAATTTAATAAATTGACCGTGTGACCTTTCCGGAACGCCAGGATCGCTTAAACTTTTTTGACGGTTTAATATTACCTCTTAAGCAGGATTTAGAGGAATTAGGAGGAGAGGACGTGGGTCGTGAGATCGAATGTACTAATGTATGGTAGAACGCTATATTCACATCGAAACTGTTTTTGAACATATTCACAGTGCAAACTGTGTTTTGAAATGATTAAAATACATGAAATATTGATAATCTCAATTTGCCCTAACCATATAGTAAAATTACATACATCATTCGAAAGCACTTGATCATAGCTTTCGAATGACGTATCACACATATATGTTTGTAATTTGACCTCTTTGACCCGTCCCCGCCGGTCAGGGGGTGACCCCATCTTAACCCCTCTGACCTTTGACCTAGAGGGCCCCTAAACGAAATTGACCTCGGTTTGAATGTCCTCTGACCGTTGACCTAGAGGGCCCCTAAACGAAATTGACCTCGGTTTGAATGTCCTAAATAGATAACCGAAAGAAAAATTTCAAATAGTTAAGCCGTTCTTGAGTTATCGCATTTACAGACAGACAGACAGACACCGAAGCATAAACATTATGTATGTATCTACGATACATAATAATTTCACCGTGTGACCTTTCCCGAACTCTACATCGTAAAATATCGAAAAGTTCCCCAACCATACACTAAAATAACATACACCACTTTAAAGTATTGGATCATGCCTTTCGAATGACGTTTCACTTTCACACGTATATGTTTGCACTTTGACCCCTACTTTTGAAACTGAAAATGTGTATGAAATATTTAACAGCATTAACCTATTTGACCCCTTCCCGGGTTATCACACACAGAAATCGTATACATCTTTCAATAGCCCTTGATAATAGCTTTCCATCCATGTATCACACATGAAGGGTTACTTTGATCCCTTGACCTTGACATGGTCAAAACCGTTGAAATTTCGAAAACATAATGTGCTATATCAAGTCACATCTCTTTCCACTGATAAACTCTTTGGCTTTTCTGAATTTTGAAAGTTTAAGGAGTTCGGGTGTGGGACCTGTAGGTCAGGGTTATAAGGGAATAGAGATGAATCGGTATTGCATGGCAATGGCATGTGGGTTGGTTTAGCAATTAAATATTAGACAGTACGTTAATAAGGATTTTTCGTTTCAATTTAACTATTTAGACTCTTCCCTTCCCTGTCACGTGTGGTATTTGGCTATTGTTGCTCCCTTGCAAATACTGGGAGTCATTCGGCACTCAAATTGCGTCGCAATGGGCGTGTCGGGTATACCAAATAGTGGAGGAGTCATTTGGATATCAAATCTTAATTTGCGAATTTGTCGTATGGCGAGGTCACACCCCCTGATGTTGGTTATTTTTTTGGGGAGGGTGGCCCAAATGCGTAACGTTTTTTTGCATACAGGAGTAATTGCCTTTATCTATTCAATCTACGATACGCAATATTAACATTATATTTAATTCACGTTTTATTTTATAACTTCAAAAGGGGGTGTGGTATGACATAGGTAACCACACGGTTGGATACCGACGGTAATTGTGATTCGATTGATATATCACATGACCTAGTTGTGCCGTTTTTTACACAGGACCCTTACGAAGGGACCCCTTGGGGATGTGTCCAGGGACCTGAAATATAGCCTAACGGCGTCTCCTGTAGTAATACTTTGGATACCCGTCTCGATCCTTACTGTCAGATTTCCGGTTAGGGAGGAGATATGGCGTATACCATTAACACGGGAGCTCATTATTATAAAGATATTCTTTACATCATGATTCCCGACGTTAAACGCTATCGATCAAACAGTTGAATTCAATATTTGAGGAGGCTTGAGCTCATTTTATTAGCTAAATTAACGGCTTGTTTGACCAACAAATCAAAACATTGTTTGTGTTTGTGTGTGTAAATTTATTTCAGGAAGAGAAGATTTATCTTATTTCTGATATTATTGTTACGCATCATAAGTGACGCACTGGAACAATGTATTCGCTTTGAATGATAAAGAATTCCCGAATTAAAGATTATATTATCGCGAAGCTGAATATTCGGCCTTAAATTACCAATGGAAATGGAATAGGATACAAGTAAGATTGACTGGAGTTAGTGGAGTTATTGGTTAGTAAGTATAATATAACTTATTCCATTTAAGTGTGAAAGCATTACTAAAAACGGTTGTATCTATAGTTGTATTGTATTGGTTTTGATGGAATATGAAATATAACAGGGACAATGTACTAAATTTCACATCTGCTTAGTTTAACACCTTATAAACATATATTCATCATTAAATATGATTGGGTTTTATATTTCTGAATCTGAAACAAGAAGTTTAGCATGCATGAATAGCCTAACACCCATCCTGATTTCTGTAGAAATATGGATTGTGTTGTTTGAAAACAGTTTAGTTTGAGAATTTATTGGAAATAGTAATAAAACAATGTATACGGTACAGTTTGTGCAATTTTGTGCCAATGCCGGATTATATTTTACGGGATCTTATTGTCAGAAACTTCCGGATTTGTAGGTACGAAGTTTTTAAAATACATTCTTTTGAATTTCATCGCCAAAAAAATCGTTCTTAATTCGGATAAATTAATTTTCGCTAATAGGGGCATTAATTAGCACTTACATATCCTCTAAAAACCAATACTGTGTTTTTATAACTGTAAAAGTTTGCATTTTAAAAGTTTAAAACTTTCTGTCAGTAAACGAGATTTCTTGAAATTTGAACAAATCGGGTTTCCTTTGCATGCATGCTTGTATAGATGTATATGTTTTAAGTCCCCTTATATTACAACGTGGTGTTTCGGTCTTCGGGTTACAAATTTATGTCCTTGTCGCATTGTACGGCATTCATTCATTCTATAAGACTTACGTAAGAAATGTGTTCGTTCATAAGGACGAATCAAATATTGTTCCCTAATCTTGAGCGTAATAAAACTCACTTAAATTATGAAGAAACCGAATTCGACCAATCATACAACATTCATGCCAGTAATTATTATTGCCAAAGAAAGACAGGAGTTTTATTGTCAATTTTACGGTCTTGATGTTTAAATCCTACGATCTAATCCAGAAAATTAACGGATGAATGCATAATTATTATAATCTATCACCCCAACAAATATCTCATTGTTTCATTCAAAGCATCCTATTCTCCATCCACATAAACTATAATAAAATTATTATTAAAATACGATGTATGTGCCTATATAGTTAACTATGCTCGTCTGTGCCCTACAGTTGATTTGATTCTAAGAACAATCTTTCATAGATGCATTGCCTGCTACAATATAGATATACGATGTATTTGGCAGCTATAGTTTGATTGTTTTATTATTGTAAATAGCCCAATGTACAGTGTCAACTTGTTACTCTCCATGATACGGACAGACAGTCAGACGGGATACAAAGATACAATGAATATCAAATTGATTTAATAGTTCGTGTGTACTTGCGATTGAGATTAGTATTTACTGAGAATTGTCAAGTTTAGCACCAATTTGTGAATGGTAATAAAAAATGAGTCGTAAAACTTAATTAGAGTTGGCAATGAACTATCGAATTTATTGTTGAATCTGAATTTGCAGTTGGTGGTCTCTGATTGCCGGATTCCAACACAGAACGAGGTATTGTGAACAATCCCTATTTGCTTTCTTTCTATTTGGAATATGGAAGTCGTAAAGGAAAAGTGACGAAATTCCAATTAGGAAATTGGAAGGGTATCCATGTATTCCAGATCTGAATAGAATGCATGATTTTAACTTTTAATATTTAAATCAACTCAGGGAGTAAGAAAGTCCATTCCATAGTTTGTAGTTAAAAAATGAAATCTATATGATTTAACGTAACAACTTAGAACATAACCTTTTAACGATTAGCTATAAATATATATGGCCCACTTTAGTCCAAAAATTGGAAACCCAAATTTGCATATCGGATAAAAATTAAGCAATTAGAAATATTACGTATCGTTATATTCTGTGATAATGATAAGCGTGGAACCTGGAAGTGGAAGCTCACGCTAAGCTTACACATCTCCTTTGTTTTGTACCTCTTACTCATTCCTCGAAGTTGAATCAGCATCATTCCAATTACAAATACCTATAAATAAATACCGACGAATTAAACTCAATCCCCCAAAAGCCAAAAATCATCGTAATTGAGCATTTCATTTGCATCCCCTTTGTTTGATATACGATATGATTACTCAAACCTCGACAAACACAAGGGAAATGAGAATAGTATTACCTTGAAGGTTTCGTGATGTAATTCTCACCATCACAAATTCTTGTTAACTTTTCAGCTTTACTGCTTAGAGTACAAGGATTTGGTAATGCTTTCAAGAAGTTTATTTATACATCCATAATCGAATCTGTAGAAGCAGCATGCATTCCTCTAGTCCGTAGCTGTATGACGAGTCATATATAGTGTACTAGGTACTAAATACTACGTGATCTTCATCCCCCTTCTCCATCATATCTATATAAACATCCTTCACATGAATTTTGATTGGAATGGATTTCTTAGCTATAGAATAGATTGTATAAAAGCTATACTATACATTTATGATTTGTACAATTACAGGTATGCATCCCTACCACCACCACCGGCACCACAGTCCTTTAAGACGGTAGTTTTTTGTCTCCCATTCCTCACCATCATCATCACAACTTCATGTTTATCTACCTTCGTTGAAAGTCTCCTTCAATCAAAGCATAAGAAGAATCGTAAACCCTATGAAATGTTCTATGGTCATCCCCCCATTGCCATTCCTCTTATTAACTCGTATGCCTTATTTGCGAACGGGGAACCAAGTAAAAAACTACCTTTAAAAAAGTAAGCTCTGGCGATTAGGAATTACGACGGTCGACGAGATGATGATGTTGAAGGTGGAAGGAGGTGGGCTGAGCTCAACGAACGACCTGTTGGATCATTACATTTGCAGAAGCAGTGTAAGAAATCGGAATCATGCTATAGTAGGATCTCTCAAACAGGAAAGTGGTTCGAAACTAACAGTATTAACTATATTATTATGAGCCACCATGGATAAGAGATTCTTCAAATACGTCCCTCAACTCTTCTTGCTAATAATTTGCAATTGAAAACCTCGACTCTAATAAATCCTGGGACTATCGACTAGAAGGGAAGATGCAGATTCAAAGGGTGGTTTTACAATAAGGAATCTGCACTGCCTCCCTCCCTGTAATAATGCAGGATCAACTACTTCTCTACAAAACAATCAAAAACTAACGAAACAAGTCACATCAAAAGATCTTCCCCCAAGGGGATAGAAAAAACTCGAGTGGAATGTCTTCCTCTATAGGAAAGTGCTGTTAGATTTAGGCTTGATTAGAGTTCTAATTCATAATTCATCCAGGAACTGTTGCCCCCACGTATTATCAACCTTCTTGTTTCAGATATGAAAGGGTGAAAGTGAAAGTTTGAGTCTGGAGGATTATCCTGCCGAAGTGTAATAGCCTCATGAGGTGTGGGATATTTGGAGTCGAGTTTGTGGGAATCTAGGATATATAATAATATCCAAAAAAATCTTTGTTCTGTACCACCGAGGCTAATGTAGATGTGGATGACTTGAATAATTTAAGATAAAGAACCGTAAGTTCAAACTTTGTAAATTTTAGCATCTTAAATCCCAATGTTAATGTTTAGCATTTATAAAGTGTCATAGTATATGATCATCGATTATACAGATGGACAGATAGATATTCCTAGATCTGTCAACCAATTTGCATATTATGCCATTCGCGGATGCATGAATCGGAGTAGGAGCATACTAATTTTGACTCTTATAAATGAGATATTTTTTTAATAAGAATGAACTCAAGAAGGGACCTTAACATCGGGTTATTAACATTTTAACTTTTTTTGTGACCTCTTTCTATACTTTTCCAGTAAGGCCATTCTAGTTAGAATATTCTAATGAAGGAAGAAGATCTGGGAAAATGAGAAGTGACGACCAGTGAGCTTAATAACCCATTAAACCATTACAATATTTACAATCGAAATATAAAAATGGGGTGAAGCCTTTTGTCATATCTTTTTAACCCCATTACACCCGTTAAAAGTCCTTGTCGTTATGGGCGTCCTTTGGTACAGAGAGTTTTGAATTGTGTTTTTTTGGGGTCAATGAGTGTGATTTGGAAATAATCCAAGTATCGTACGTAAAACAGATACGCATTTTAATTACCTATTCATATATTGTATTAGGAGTGTTATCTGTTCAGGAGTTACTCTAATCCCACTCCGCTCCACACCCCGCGCTCCGTAGTACTCTGCAACTCAAAGCTAGTCGCATAGCGCATAGCTCGGTTCCCTACCCCCTACCCACCTACCCTCAATGAACTATTTCTTTAACCACCTGGGACGACTTCAGTGGGGGCAGAGAGAGGTGGGCCGCTCAACGAAAAAGGGGGATAAGATTAGAGGTTACGAACGATTGAACTAGTGCTTGAACGGTTTGAAATTCAGCCCTCTATTCATGAAAGACACTGAAAGAAACATTTTCTAATTCGTAGGAGATATCTCATGAAAGCATTCGATGTATGAAAATCCGATTACGACTTTGAACACCCAATAAATTTAAAAAATACTATAGTCTATGTATCTAAACACAAAAACACCTTGAAATGAGAAAACCCCGAGAGCATTAGATTTTTACCCGATTTTCGGTGTTTTAATTAAAAAAACTGAGTTATTCTGATGTTTGTATTACAGAATCAGAATCTACTTAAAATTTGAGACACATTGGTATAAATTGCGTCGAGATTGAAGATACAGGTTATTTAACATTCTTCATAAACGAGTACTATCTATGCCATTAATACTGGGGTGAAACTTATTAATCGAGTGCGGATTAGAATTGAAGAGACATGGCCAGCCAGTGACACATTTAAAAAAAATTGTGACTTAATTGTGAGTTGCTATTTGCGATGCGGGTTACGACCTTACGACTGTTTCGAGCATACGAACTTGCCAAATAGCATATCTATTTATTTTATTTGCCATATGCCATCTAATCCGAGTGTAATTGGGCAATGTGGTATTCAGGAGATTACCGAATACCGGAAGTATATCTGTCATTTTAACACTGAAACTGGAAATGTAGGCCAATGCTTGGTTATTTAGCAGTTAAAGGGATTTTGGTTCAATTTAAACTAAAAGTTAATCTAATTTCAGTATGCGTGTTGAGCAATCAAATTCCAAAGTCCACACACACGTAAAAATTGTATCCATTATTAGTACCATCCTTCCTGTTTCAATGAGTAGATTACTCCTCCAAAAGTAAAAAAAAACAATCGCGATGTTTTGGAATTCGGATCTGGCTAATTTTAAAAATTCATTAGATGAAACCTCCTTTTCAGATAATCTCACATTCACATGTATAAGGGCGATTTGACCCGATCAAATTATGAATGTATTCGATTATGTAAAATTTTGGCACATGATAGAAATCGCATTTTCGAACACAGAAAATACATTTGCCGTGTTAAAATATAATAGGAACTCCTCATGTTGTAGACCAAATAAACCGTTGAAAACGCACATCGCGAAAGGGTGAAACCACTTGTAACATGACGTAAAATAATATTTATCGTTGTCCTTCACGTGGCAGTCATAAGCACAATGTAATAAATTGTTTCCTGAAAAAATGATTTTCAAATGCTCAGCCGATTGAGGTTAGATCGAGAACGGACAGACAGACTGAGTACAAACAATAAATGTTGTGGCGGTGGTGCATCTGCATTAAGTTAAACATCATAATTTGGTGGTTTTTTAACATGCGTGGATTGGCAAAATCCAGGGTGGGGACGGTTTCACCCAACTTCGAATGCCCTGACTTATGTAATAATTAAATGCATATTCGAAACCTTTTTTTGAAAAAGTTCAACCTTTGGAAATGTAGAGCGATAACGAACAAGCGGGACAACAAACAGAGCAAAAAGAATATAGATTGTTTCACCTCCTATAATTTGCGAATTGCAAATCTCGTCATTTATTCTCACAATAGCCACAATGGAACTGTATTTCTTTATACACAGTCAAAATGCAATGTTGTATATACTAAAAAAATAAAATAAATAGAAAAACGGAAATAATATTGGCCTCTTTGATTGACCAGTGATTCTTGAGAAACCAAGGGGGGGGCGGTCAAATGGGTGTGGCGAATGAGATGACCTTGGATCTGAGGATTAAACTTGACATCATTTGTTTTGGTTTTCCATCAAATACTATTTTGCTTTTGTGAAAATAAAATCCGTAGATTGCATAGAACACACCCCACTACCTGTCTGTTTGGAAGCAGGGACCGAAATTCGGATTTTTATGGAAAATCCTATTGACTATCCTGGACGGAGGTCAAATAAACCACAGGCAATAGGTGGTTTATGATATTTTGACCAGCATTCAATTTTTATAGAATTGTAATATATTAGCAAAAAATAACTGCAAATGACTAAATGACGCTTAAAATATGGACAAATATAGGGGCTAGCCGTTTTGATAGGACAGGTACCCTCCATCCACGAGGAACTCCAGAGAATGCATATTGCTTCGCTAACTTAGCGTCTGAAAGACGCTGTATGATTACATTCAAATTCCAAGTATCTTTCAAAGATTTATGCATGGTCATTAATAATCGTTCCATGATCTTTCCAGAATCTCCTCTTTGCCAGATACAACGAAATTGACGATCCATTTTTGCTGTGACCTGAATTATAGGAACCTTACGGCGGTGCCACAATGGGTATGGGTCGACCCTGGTTGTTCCGGGCCAGCGTGGCAGGGAATCTTTTACTCCTAACCTATGTAGCTCTGTATTCATCCTCGTCAGATTATCCAAATATCCGGGGATCAAGTTCCTTCCAAGAAATCAATCCAGTTAGCACAAGCTCAAGCAGTAGCCTAAAAAGTAAAAGTAGCCATCTCTTGAACAATGAAATGGATGTGGGTCTACAACAAAGACGGGAAGGTATTCTATCAATGACTGGAATCAACCCTGAACCGTTGATCGGCGGAAGTGAGACTAATAAAAATACGGAGGATAAAATGACCAGCAAACTCAATGTAGTCGGGGATGAAGAGGACATCAAGGCTCTCCGCGGTGCGGGGAGCAATAGCGATGGCGTTGTATGGGACGGAGACGATAGTGAACTGGGTGAAGGCATCGCCCCAGATTTAGCACCTCCGGACAGCCCACTTGCCAATTATGGGAACAAAGATTTACTCTCATCGCCAGACAACGACAGTAAAATATTAGACGTCAAGATTGCCAAATTATTTCCCTGTGATGACCTCACACCCAGAACCTTCTATGGACAACGAGGATCGTACTGGGTCCTCTATAACTACGTAAAAGCAGCTAAAACTTTCCGATGTGACCAATCTATTACTTATACAACGCATGCTGACTACACGTTTTTAGACAATCTCGTACCCTTACTAGAACGCTGGCAAGGGCCACTCTCTCTAAGCGTCTACGCACCTGGAACAGACTTTAACGAAACCTTAACACGAATCCTCTATCTCAGGGAGTGTTTCTCTCCGCTAGTGAAAGACTTTGTAACGTTTCATTTATTCTTTGATAATCGACACGTTCCCAAACCAAAGATCCCGGTTGATCCTACTGCGATACAAATTAATTGTAGTGCTACCCCGTTTCCCAAGTTTGGAGACAACATTGTTACATATAAGAAGATGAAGAAACTCGCGTATCCCGTAAATGTAGCAAGGAACGTTGCCCGTGAAACCGCGACGACACATTATACTCTTCCAAGTGATATTGAACTCTACCCCAATCCAAATTTAATCCCAGACTTCTTAGAAATGATCAAAAATAATGACTCGAATCTTCAGAGACCTAATCCAAAAGTCTTTGTTTTAAGTATATTTGAAGTAGAGGCGAACGTTACGAGCCTCCCGCAAGATAAAAGAGATTTACTTAGGATGCTGAAGACAAAGGCTGCAATTCCGTTCCATAAATACGTTTGTGCAGGTTGGTTCTATCTATAACTTATTTTGGACGTAGTTACACCAATGTCATGAAGGTTTAGAAATGTAATTATAACTTTTATTTTATTTTGGTTGTCACAGATTGTCATCGAATTCCGAAAGCAAATGAATGGATGACTACTCCATATAAAAGTGGATTAAAAGTGTTTCATGTTGGGAAAAGGCACAAGCCCTTCCATCATTGGGAGCCAATTTACATAGGAACGAAATTTGACCCAACTTACGACGAACGCCTAAGTTGGGAAGGTCGAAGTGATAAAATGACTCAGGTACAGACTTTTAATTTGTTCATGGATAAATCTATATTCATATTTTTAATCAACATTTCTGTCGAAAAAACGATATGCTGGTCGTTCAGTAATATTTATACCAGCAAGTACTGCTAAATTGTTCTGTTATGCAATATAGACGGTAAATAGTTTTGCCGTAGCTATTTTTTCCGTTGTCGAATTAGGATTACGAAGTTTCCTCTTCTTGAATGATTTTATCTTGTTCATTTATTTTGCAGGGATACGTCCTTTGTGTGCTGGATTACGAGTTCCATATTTTGGACAACGCGTTCCTTGTTCATCGACCCGGCATCAAACGGAACAAAGTTATTCCGAAGAAAAACCCGGTGGTTGCCAAACAAAATACTATGATAGCTAAAGTTATTTTACCAGAACTAAAACTAATTTATGGAAATCGACCCGGTTGTTTTGTTTAGACATATAATATAAATCCTGAAGCAAGAATTCAGAGCGTCAGAAGCTAGGCCAAACGAGTAAACTGGAAGAAGCTATAAGCCATAATTAAATTTATTTTATTCAATATTATGATTCCTATGTTCGATCTGAGACTGCAGGTGTTAGAATTGCTAGAAAACGTGCGACGACAACATGGAGTCAGTAATTGCCATCTCGAGTCAATTTTTTTTAACGAGATGTCAAACTGTAAATGAACTATGAATCATGAACGTTTGTCAATATTTTCGATGGTTATCCGATTCGAGTTTTACTTGTTTTTTTATAATTTTAAACGACATTTTAAATATATATATATATATAGTAACGTTTCACGTTATTTATAGCTTTATTTAAATGGAAGACGATTTTTATACTACTATAGACTATAGACTGATTATAATATAACAATATGTGCTCAAATGCTAACCGTATTGTTTACAAGTATTGTCTTCGTTCCAAAAATTGAGATTTTTCTATCCAAATGCATTTGAGATTTGAACAATAAACTTTGAAGTTTTCTTCCTACAATTATTTTTCAACATATACGAAATATTGAGTTGCGACCTTGCGATACTCTTGAAATATCGAGACGGTGAATATAGCTAAGCTACATAAATATTAACATTCTACAGTTTTGACTGAAGTGTAGAAGTGGAACCAATCTTTTGCATATCCAGGAGTGTTTCTTGAAGTGCCTTTTTAAATTTCACAGCATTGGTTTCTGAGCTCGTGTTGAATGCGGAAATTCCAAACACGATTTTATCCCCCAACGGATTATAGCATGTTCCGTAACCATTTGGAACTAAAGGACCGTAGCACATAAATGCTTCAAAACTGGATGGGACCTGAAAAGTTTAATTTATTTATGCATAAAAATCATAAACATATATAAAGATCTATTTACTTCTATGATAAATATATATAGTAGCTTCAATTCTACAAAATTTCTATAAAGGTATACCATAATATATTGGTGATTACCTGACTGGTAGATAACCTGTAGTTCGTTGACTGAACAAAACCTTCGTCTAGAAACAGCTCTGGTACATCCATTCCATTCTCGATGGCAATTTTTTTTAAACCTGTAATATCGAAAATTCCTAATATATACAAGCTCATTGATACATTATGGTTAAAGGACAATTCTTAACGACAAGAAAATCAATGTAACAAACTTTAACCGAAATATGTTTGAATGGTTTATACCAAGAAGATGACGATCAACGCCATGCGCTTTTACAGCGTCTGAAGCGTAATTTTTGTGACTTTCAACTGCTGTTTTCATGCATTTGAGCTTTTCCGACAGAGGTTTAGACGAATCCAAAAGTGCTTTGGAAAATTCCAGTGAATCCGTAGAGCATGATCGAATAGTTTCCGTTCGTCCTCCAATGTACATTCTTACAGAGGCAGACTCGTAATGAGCCGCAGGTATTCCATGAACTTTGTAGAATGCTGCTTGAATTGCCATTTGAATAAAACTGTCGGGACTCATTTTACAACTTTTTATGAATTCCCTTCCGTATGTTTTGAATGTGAAACAGGACATGTCCAAGTCCTGAATGAGCCTGTTAAGTTAAAAATTAGGTAAATAGATATTATACAATACCAGAATTGCATTTAGGCTTTGAAATTAAGAATTTACGAGTCTAAGTTGGCCTTTGCATCGGCGATTGCTTTATTTATCTTTTTGTCCTTTAAATTGAACTCCAGTAATATTGGAGGCTGAGCAGGTGTCAGGTTAGGGGAAGTAATGTCGAACGAGCTTGAATTGCTTTTCATATATTGAACGATATAGTCCATCATATTCGCAATTGGTGGACCTTCTGCCGGGCTGTGTTCATCTAACAAACATTTTTACAATTAACTAAACTAATTTATTTCGAAAAGTAAACCCCTTAAAAAATTTAAAGTACATGTGAGTCCAACTCCTCCTTCTGTGCCTACAACAAAGCCGATTGTCTTGTCAAACCATCGGTTTCCAGAATTAGTTCGGTTCCCATGAACCATTTGAAGTGCAGCAATTGTTTGTTTTTGACTGTGCTCCACATCTTCAACCCCAGGTGCCGCAGGGTTATCTTCCTTGGGTAAACTAAACCATCGATTAGGACGATCAATTGAAAGAACGAAAAGAGATTCTTCAATGACTTTTAGAGACTTCTTATTAACTGGATCTCTTTGAAGTCGTTCGTATACTTTGGCCCATGTATCGCGATGTTCACTAGTTAAATAACCTAACGGAATGCCACTCAGGCCAGAAATATCGTCAACAAGATACTTAAGTTGCTTGTAGATTTCCAACGGATCCATAATCTTTCCATTTGCAAAGACGTCAACCTTGTGGAAGTAGTTCTTATAAGCAACAACGATGTGGCTACTTTTGGGATTGTAAATCAGAACGTCACGAATAGGTGCTGGAGTCCTTGTAGTACCAAAAATCTTATCATATTGAGACATGTCTAATGGAATCTTGCCCATCATGTCAGGCTTAATGTGCCCGTTGTCAATGGAATCTTTATAACGCACTGCTCCATGTATCATTTTGGTAGCGTATATTAATTGCTCCTCCAATGTCTCAAAATTTTGAAGAGGAAAGACTAGTCCTGGACTGGAGTGGACAACTACTGGCGACCTAAACTCTAGATATGCGGTTATCAACCACCAATCAGACATCTAGAACCAATTATTACTGTTGTCAAAACCCAAATTACGACAGCCTTTAAAATTAAGTGCTTACAATTATAATACAAAAATACCCAATTGTCCATTGCGTTGGCTCTGTTTTCCAATAATGATTGCAACTTCGGGCCTAGCTTTGGGTTAGTGCCAAATTCTGTAACTACTTGAGCTGTCTTTTTAAAATCTTCGGCAGACAATAAAGGTTTCACGCTTCTATAAAATACAAACAGTTTAATAATTACTCTCTTTTATATAATATACATAGTCACCAATCACCAATACAAAAAAACACACACCTTAAATATTTTGCTAATGTATCATTGAGGGGAGGAACTGGAAGCCTTGGAAGCTGTTGCGTTTCCTGCTGAAATTTGGTTGCAAAAGTTGCCACGGGATAAGACATCAGTGGAAAATTTCCGGGTTGCATCTTATCTAAGCTTTGATTTGGTCTTATTATTTTCAAACGGCTTCCAGCCGCAGATCCAAGTGGAATCTTGCTCGACATTAGCTTAAGGGAATTCATAATGTGTCTGGTAATCATTCCCAGTTAGGATGTCAGGCAGCGATTGGAGCGTTGGACTATTTTAGTATCCGTACCAATTTAAAAAATTAGGATACTCCTGTCTGAATTTTAGTGGATCGACATTATAAAGCTTTTCTTGGCTGGAGTTCTTGATGACTTCCAAGCACGACGTCCAAGAGAGTTCCTTGTCATACTTTAGTTTTTATCTGGGTAATCCGCATTTTCCGACAAGATTTTTAAAACTTTCTCGGTCCTCGGGGTTATCTGGGGATATTTTCAAAAATACCTTTCAATTTTTTTTACGATTTTTAATAAAAACTATAGATTGCCGTCGGTTTCAGTCAAGGCCACAGACTGGATTAAACTGGAAGCTCCCTTGACATAGTAATTAGTGCAACCTTATCCCAGCAAGACAACTAAAGTGCCTGTACTAGTTGACTCACAGGGTAAAACTCATTTAGTTTTTATACATTTACAGTTTGTATATAGTAATAAAGTCCAAATTGATTCAACAGTGGACTAGCTGATTCGCTATAAAGGACCAAACGAGTTTTACCAGGCGAGTCAATGAGCTGAATGAGCAAAGGGAATATATATATAACCTTAATGAATGTGAAATCAACAATTAATTGAAAACAAAAATGAATCATACAATTGCAATTGGTAAAATTTCAAATTAGGGAATTCAATGTACACTTTTGAAATTTAAATCAATACTCTCGACTCTCGACCGTCTCGGTCTTAAAAATCCTGCGCCTCGACGATACGGTACCACATTCCAAATGCATGGTATGATGCATACTTTTACAGTTAGTATTATAGACCTACGCTATGAGTCACGAGAGACATGACAAAAAACTTATCGATCTTTGATCTTTTATCGTATTCTCTGGTATCGCAAAGCAAAATAAAAATCTGTAAAATATCAGGTACTGGATACCCTCAGAAATACAAGCCCCCTCTGAAACATTGGCACACCCTACAGATTTTATCAATTGGAGACAAATAATACATATCACATGTGTATGAAACAATTAAAAATTACACATATAGCCTGAAAATGAAATATTGAAATATCAAATATCCAGCGAATGGATAATATTTAATGCAATAATTGCATTGTAAATTGTAGGCAAATTGTTACAAAAAAATTACAGACCACTCAAATAAGTCCGTGCTCTTTTTACCCTTGTTATCTTTAGGCAAGCACAAATTATGTAGGGGCATTAATTAGGGTATCAGTATAGGGCTCTGCAGCTGCACTGCCACTGTAACTGTAGGACATTTAGAGGTTAGAACAATCTATATGTAATATTATTATAGGTCATAGCCTAGGTAATGGAAAGGGGGGTTAGGTACCAAGGGTCAAAATATTTTTAACTTGAGAACCTCAAGTGTTTCATCTTAAGAGTTCCTAGAGGGACGTTCTCAACGTGTACCAGGAACACCCCTAGCCCTAGCCGGCTAGCCCCTAGGCCCCTAGCTCTAGCTTAATGTTTTACTTAATCCATGTGCCAAGTGCCATACGAACAACGGCGTTTTTTTTATTGATGTTCAATTTCATTTTCTTATCATATTTTGGCATATTGTGTCTATTGAATATATTGATATTCTATTTTGAATTTAACTACTGGGGAGGGGACTTGGGCCAGCAAGTCGGTTGAGTTTTTAATGATGATAAGACATGGTCAAGACAAGACTCAACAATAAGAACATATACGAGACTCGTATATGATTATGAATGCCAACAAAGAATGAACAAGAAGCACAATAATGAAGGAATAAGGGTAAAAGTGTTTAAGGACCTGACCTTAATGATCTTAAGTTAAGATTCTTGATTTGATTCTTAACCTTAACTTAATGGTAAGGTTGAGATTGTTGAGAATTGGGATTTTTGGGATTTGGGATGTAGTATATATAACCTTTGTTATGTTGTTATGTTTGGTCTTGATGTCCCAGTATTCTGCCTTTTTGCCCATCCGTTGACCAAGATTTATTTGTTTTGTTGTTTGTTACCTTTTCGGCAGCAGAGCACAGAATATCCGTCAAAAGATCAAAGTCTGAATGAATGTCTAGTGAAGTCAAATATCATAAAGACGTGTGCCAGTCTACCCCGATGGCGAATTAAACAAGACCTATGTATAAGATACCCGTGAATTTTTAAATCTTGACTTTCTTTGTAATAAATTGTATATTCTTGTTTAATTTTGCGAATTGCGAGAGTCTTTATGTCCAAGTTGCAGGTCGCAGTAGCAAAATATTGGAATTTGTTAGAAAGTCAGTAATTTTTACAATACTGCATACTGCTATATTGAATACTGAAATATTTTTGATTTAATATTTCATTGATATTCATTTGTCATTGTTTGCAGATTGTTCATGGATTGGATTTGGATTGGATAGTTTCATTCATTGCACATTCATTGGCTTTCATAGCACATAGTTCATTTGTAAACTTGAAACTGAGACCGGCCGGACAGGCAGCATGCAGGAGGATGAACAAGAAGAAGGGGGTTGGATTGAAGAGTTGCTGGTTTCTAATTCCAATAATATCGATGCTATTGAGCAGGATTCAAAGGGTTGTATAGGAATAGACGATCTTCCTGATGAAACACTAGAGGACATCTTCTCCAGACTCTCCACTTATACAGATTTGGACAATGTCAAATGCGTGTCGCGGAGATGGAACTCGATGGCAAAGAGTACGCTTAACGCTTGTTTTCCTTTTTGTGATTTTTGATGTGCCATTTATTCATTGCTCATGATTTGATTCCTGATTTGAGCCTTGATCCTTGCTTGATATCGATTGAATGATTGAGTGACAACGATGTATGATAGACTTCAGACTTTGATCATTTGGTACATAGTTTTTTTGTCATTAAATAGAAGTGATTTTAAAATTGAAGAACATTTACGAGCAGTCTATTGTTACTGGGGATGTGGACTGTCAGGTCATATCTGCTGTGATAAATGAGTCGGGAAAACTAGTCCATCCAGGGTCCTGGATTTCTGAGAGATTTGGACACATGGGTTGCTATTATGGTATGTCGACTGAATTGTAATATAATATTACCTATTATGCATTATGTTATTATCTTTCTTTATAAATTATAATTTTTGTAGATAAGAGTATTTACGTGGTCGGAGGGACAACACATAGCCAGACGACATTTAACGACATGTGGAGATTCGATCTAAGCTCCCATACTTGGTCACGATGCCTTGCTTCAGGGCAATACCCGACACCGAAAGCACTTGCATCTGCTGTTCAGTACAAAGATAATTTCGTGCTATTTGGAGGCTGGAGTCACCCATCACCTTATCCGCTTATGCAGGTTAAACACCGTGTGTTTGGTATCAATTTTCGATAGTTATTTGCGATAGCGTACTCATGTTAAATGAACGTGTTGTTTATGCAGCCGTGGAGGATTTTCGATGAATTACACATTTACAACTTCGTATCGAATCGGTGGACGCACGTAATCACGGGTAACAGCCCTTTTCCATCCGCAGGCCATTCCGCCTCGGTGCAGGGAGACAAAATGGTGATATTTGGTGGAAGAACATTTAATCAGGAACAGCAGTCTTATCCTTTGTGAGTTGGTTCAATAAATAAACAATTTATACAATTCAAGGTTAACGTCTGACGAATAATGATTAAATATTACATGTATTTATTCTGCAAGTAAAAACGTATCACGGAGTCACTAATTTGATAATTTATTATGATTTTATGATCACATTATGCATTTAAAAAACAGACATTTTACCCTCTTATGTTAAATAAATTAATCTGTCTTTAGATCCAACTCCGTCTGGGTGTTTGACTTCATTTTACAAGAGTGGTACCAAATGAAAATGAATGATGGCCCCTCTCCGACACCAAGATACGGCCAAACACAAATTAGTGTAGATACCCATCATCTAGTCATCACTGGTGGCTGTGGTGGACCAAATCAGATATTTTCAGACGTATGGTTACTCACGATTGCTGAAGATTCTGCAAGGCGAAAGGGTTCAGGACAATGGGAACGTATTCAACTAGATAGCCTGCACAGTTTCATTCCCAATGATTTCCAGTGTTGTGGAACAAAGGCAACATAATATTGTTAATATTATTATACATTTCCTTTCTTGTATAATATGTTATACAAGAAAAAAATCAAGGTTTTGAAATGACTAAATGGCTTTTAACCTTATGAATAGGTTGGAGACAGCATTGTATTTTTTGAACGTTCATCGCCCATATCACCATTCTTGGCATTTCTACATTTTGACTCACAAAACTCTATTCCTCCTGAACAGCAAGTAGTATTTGAACCTTCACGATCACGATATTTTCATTCCAACTGCACCTCAGGTTTAAGAAACACCCATCCAACAGCAACAATGTCAATCTACACACTAAATATTTCAAAGGTATAACTTCATTTACATTTGTGGGTGAAAACTGAATTTACCTAATAGTATATTAAATTTGTATTGTGTTCTTAATAGATTTTGACAAATAAGACAGTATCGTGGACGAAGGAACAAAATTCGTTAAAACTTAGGCGTCCCAACGAAAGACTTCTGTATACAATGTCGAGTGGCCGAGGGGAACTTATTTTGTGTGGAGGGTTCATGAAAGATCCAAATGGGCACAGATGCCGTGTATCCAATGATGTTTTTATTCTTAAGCCGTTGCACAAAACTTACTAAAATTAGCAATTATTTAAAATTAATTAAAAATAATTTCGAATTAAACTCGTTAAATTTAAATACAGGACAGAACGTATAGTTACAGTACTATAAAGAAATTATTTCCCAAAATGCTAGGTAATATTTACAATATACCAGGCATGCGAATTCTGGATTTTTTCCTCTCTGCACCCCCGCAATATACCCTCCAATCTTGCGATCGCGAATAATTTGCATGCCAATAATGCCAATGGTAATCAATTGATCTTCAAAAATATACAGGTAGACCTTAACACTAAATTAGTACGGATAGTTTGGTCTGGGCGGTCTGGAGTACCCTCGTCCAAATGGTCTAGGTCCATTCCCTCTGAATCCTCCACCATTCCCTCTGAATCCTCCGCCATTCCCTCTAGGCGACCAACCCCGGTGTGGCGATGAAAATCGATTCCCAAATGAACCTCTCGATCCACCAGGTCGACCTTGGTATCCACGGGGAGCAAATCCATATCCACGATCATTGAAACTGCCTCGCTCTGATGGTGACCCCACTAATTAATTCAAATAATTAATAACTTTCAACACTCACACACAGACAATGAAAACACTGATTAGGAATACTTACTATACGGACGTTTTGCAGCAGGACAATCAATTTCTTGCCCTTCTTGTACTTCTTGACCATCGTCGCCTTCACTTTCCAACCCCCGCTTTAATCCTCTGTTCTCGCCCATAAATCTGCAAATTATTTAACGTGAATTAATATTACATTTATTAGTCGGCTATTCCTTCTATATTACATTAGAACTATAATCCATACCCCATGAATGGTTTTTCATCTGTAAAAGAATCTCCATCTTCAATAAATTCATGTCCACTAGCTTGCATTGTTCTGTCTTGTTGCCAGTTATCACTTCCCGAGTGTGGGTCATAATCTGTTCGACTGAGTTCGGTAACTACGTTGACTAATTTTTGGTCAACATTTTGAAGTGGGAAAAAGCTCTCTGGGGCTTCAGAAACTCGAACAACGAGATCTTCTAATGCTGGACGCAATGCTACAATCGCCGCCGCGTCCTTGGGATTCATATGGAGATTGATCCTATAAACGCCATTCGCCAATAAGAATATAAGCTTTTGTTAAAAAAAATATTAAGACTTTGTATATGTGAAGAAATTAAATGCCTAACTATTTATAAGTAATAGGCAATGTAGGTAGTGCTTAAACATACCAGTTGTCTAAGCGAACCATGCCGTCTATAACCTCAACCTTACGAGATCCAAAAAGCAATAGATGAACTGGTGTCACCATAGTCATTTGCTTACAAGATATCGCTCTTGTCCGTATCTGTGGGACAAAAAAAAAATAAACGAATTAGGTACCTAGGAATATAATTTTTCACTGGAGAATAATCAACTATAACTTAAAAGCAATCATAGCCTTCAATCAAATACGCACTTTTTCTCCAAAAATGAAGAATGGATATGGGAACTGAATTTCCATTCTCGAACAATTAACTGACGCTTTGTGGACCAGGGCAGCTTTTGACTCTGTCGTCAGAACCTGTACATGAAATATATTACAAAAGCCGCTTATAATTAAGTATGTATTATTGATTAATTCAAAGCAACTTTTTTTCGATAGTTTAATAAGTTTAATCACACACCTTGCGCTTTTCTGTGTGGTAGCAAACGTTAGGATATAGTCCAGTACACAGCAGGGCAGCGAGCGTATCAAGTACCGGAGTTTTTTCGCGGAAACTTATTGTTACTGGTAGTACTTGCTCCTCAGGAAATCCGCATTGAATTAAAACCTGAATAAGTTGACTCTGAAAAAGTAATTAGAAATTCATAAGTTTGATAGAAACGACTTGAAATAACATTTAATGGTTCAATATAAATATAGTAAAATATCCATTGACAGGAGCTTTTACTTTGGCGTCTGAGGTAACGCGTAAGGATGGTAAAGACAACAATCGGTTTTGACAAAAATCTAATTCTGCCTGTTCGCCTCTTTTATTGCGATGAAACTCCCATTGTTGGAAAGCATTCAAAACAGCAAAATGATCAGAATGTCGATGAGCACCGAATGATCTTTGTTGTGGTGCCAGGCGTCTGTTTTCGGGACCTTTGTACAATAATTAAACTTGCGAATTGACGAATCAAATAGAAACGATTTAGCTATATAGACCATAAATTATGTCATTAATAGTATGTAACATTTTTTTCTGTACCGTACCGAGGTTAAATATTTCACTCAAATTTGACGACTGAGCAGCAATTATAGCAAGAGCATCGGCGCAAGAAAATACTGCTCCAAGAACAATCATCTTTCCAAGTCTTGGATCAACTGGCAATTTAGCCAGAATTCTTCCAAGTGACGTAAGCTCTGCTTTGTCATCCAAACAGTTCAATTCTGTTTAAATAAAAACGATTTCGTCAGTCATTTCATTACGCTGTCTAGCTTAATTTGTAATTCTTAAGAAGAAATTTTTCAATGTAAATTAATACCATTAAGTAATACTTGTGCTTCGATTACAGTATCAATGGGAGGAGGCTCAGGTGCTTTACTTAAGAAATGTCCAATGCTACCAAGACGAAGGAGTTTAATCGTCAGAGCAATTTCGTGTAATGGAGTTCTTAGCATTTCAGGTGCCATGTTTTCTTCCAAACTTGAAAAACGACGCTAAATTTAAGAATGGGAAATGTTACTAATATTACTTTTTAGCTTCGGAGCAATAGTTACCTATTTCTTGATGCTTCTATCCTCAAAAATAATAAAATGCAAGTATATATAGATTTAAACGTAGATATAGGTACCTTGCTGCAAAGATGATAGCAAAAACCTCGGCGAACTCGACCAGCTCGTCCCTTCCTTTGCATTAGATTGCTTTTAGATGCCCAAACTGTAGCAAAACTTGTCATATTGTTGTGAGACGTAAAAAGTTTGACTTTGGATTTACAAGAGTCGATTACAAAGACAACATCATCGATGGTGATGGAGGTTTCAGCAATGTTTGTCGACAGAATAATCTATTGGAGAGAGGAAAGTTTAAACAGGTGTGTGTTCAGTAGTAGAATTATATAGAAGAGTTAAATATAATAATGGTTTGCAATTTTAACTTTACTTTTGTTATATGACTTGCAACAGGCTGAAATACACGATGCTGGTCTTCTCTGGGTAGTTGAGAATGCAACGGTAGCAATAGGTATGCAGGAGAACCTGATGGAGGACAAGGTAAGTTATGTGAATTTTTTATACGACCAAAAAATGCGTAACATATAATTTTTTATTTTTTTTAACCGAAAGTTGGATGCTCCTGCAAGTATTTTAGTAGCCCAAAAATATGATTCCAGCCAGGTAGGAATATTAAAACGGATCCAGGGGTTTGCATATTTTTTATGTGGGTCAAGAGGGCTGTAATTAATTCAAAACTGAAGTCTCTCTCTTGGAGCTGAGACATGGCATAAACAGTTCTCTCTGAGTAGCCGGAGCCAGCTGGTAAAATGTTCAAGTTGTCATCACTTGGAAGCACTGCATCTCCCTCTTCTTGCGTTCTCTTTTTATTACGTCTACAGATAAAGAAAATATATTAGTAAAACAAATTATCATAAAATGGATTCACCGTTGAAAATAATTGTACCGAATGGAATCCGGAGAGGGTTGAAAGTTCATCAGCTCAACGACATCTTCAAGGAAATAAGTATCTACGGGAAAAGTTCTACCTTCCACGTGAATTACAGGACAAGAATTAAAGAATTCAGTGAACAGAGTCACATCGATTGTTGCAGACATCAAAATTACACGCAAATCTGGGTAAAGAGAGAGCATATCTCGTAGAACAATCAACAAGAAATCAGTGTTGATATCTCGTTCATGAATTTCATCTACAATAACATGTGAAACACCTCGAAGACCTGCCTCTAGCTTTCTTAAAAGTACACCTGTATGAAAATAATCGATTTTTTAGCTCGAATTGAATTATAGTGTAAATACATATGAAAAGAATATTGAATGACAGACCAACTGTGCAGAAAAGAACGGACGCATAGGGACGTGGAAGACAAGATTCAAAACGAACACTATATCCGATAGTTTGCCCCAGCTCTTCCCCCCTTTCGTTAGCAATTCGTTCAGCTAAGGAAATTGCCGATATTCGTCGAGGCTGGGTCACAATAATATTTGCGTAGGCTCCTTGTCCCGATATAATGTAATCATCGAGAATGAACTGACAGATCTGTGTTGTTTTGCCACTACCGGTTTCTCCCTAAACAAATCTCATTTCACGAAAGTATTCTTTGAATTAAACAGTTAATTTTATTAAATATAACGACATACCTTCACCAAAATGATTTGGTGCTCGCCAATGGCTTCCGTCAATTCAGTCCTCTTCAAAAACACAGGTAACCTCGATCGCACAGCTAGCAAATCTTGTACTTGTTTATTGGTTTGCTGCTGCATCCGAAAACTTTCAAGAAATTCGTTACTAAGCTGATCCAAACTGGCCTATTAATGGAAATAAAGTGTTTTACTTTATACAATGAAAAATGATCGATTATTATTATTTATATTATTGATACAATACAGTCAGATAAGCTTACAGTGGACATATGCCCTTCGTCAATGTTGCATGATGTCCAAGGGTTCCAGTTAGGCATTGGAGGGGCCCAAGATACGATTCCGTCACTTGATTTATTTCCATCGCTCTCGTATTCTAATGCTTTTTTGTGGGAATCGGGTAACAAGGAAAATCCTGTCGAGTTACCCTCAGCGCTAGACTGTGAAATACTCCCTTCATCATATTGCTGTATTACATTAATATTTTAATAATAACTTCACTAGATTCTGCATATGGTACATATATGCGTCGGATCAATTGCAAAGTTGAACTTTTCTTACTTTTGGGGTAACTCCCAACTCTTTAAGGACTTCATGAACACTATGCATTAAATTTTGATCGATGTTGACTTCAAAAGGCTTCATGGAATCCGACTTTGATCTTTTTAAAGTTCCAGTAAATGCTTCGATAACTCCCAAATGGAAAAGCTGACGGACCATTGACAACGCACACCCTTTCGAAGAGGTTTGTTTTGTAGATCCTGTATCCGTGGCATAGACATCTAAGTAATCATCGAGATTTCGGCAATACATTTAAACTGTTATTTCGTATTTTTTCAATATAGGTAATAAGAAAACGTTACTTACTTCTCCCCAGATTTCTTACATAAATCGTCAGGTCTGCTCGAAAACTCCTACAAACAATACGAATGATTTGTTAATCATTTATCAATCTCGATCTCCGAATACATGTTTAAACCATAAGGGTACACGGCTTTTAAGTTGTCCATGTGGATTGAGGATTACATTATATACTCTGACCACTAAAAAGTCACAGGAAGGGTGAGAGAGGAGGATGGAAGTAGAAGATATCGTTAAATTGTCTAATGATCTCGAAAATATATCCCCAACAACAAGCTGGAGTGCTTAGTTTTAATTTCGCACTGTCATCAACAAAGTAAGTGCTAATTATGTTCTTAAATTATGGACAAAAATCGTGATTTTGTCAAGGGGGTCTTAAATTTTAACTTATCACGATCAGTAGAATATATTATACGACGTTAATCTCCCATTATGCTAAAGGCTGCTTGTCATTGTGGGGACTTAAGGTGAAGCATATTTAAGTTTTGGTTAGTTGGTTTTAACAGAAAAGGCAAACCAAAATGATTGATCAAAACTTAAAAAAATAAGAACTACCTTTTTCATACTTGTCCAATCTCGGATGTTCCAAATCTCAGCCAAGTCTCCACCAAAATCAATACAACATAGGAGCTCGTAAACTTTCAGTGTTTATCAAAATTTCCTAAAGTAACGAAAATGCTTGCTTAATATAAAACATTTTGTGGTGGGGAGATGGCTGAGATTTGCGAATGACACCAAACGAAAACCCAAATATCTTAAATCTGAATCCATTTTCCACAACTGGCAAAATGAAACGCCAGTTGTGGAAATCGGATTCATTGTTCTTTTATCATTTTATTTAACGAGCTCAGTAAATTGTCGATTAAATAACCTGGAGTGATCTGGCCCAACTGTGCTATACTTGTAATCAGCATTGATTTGGTTCATCTGAAAGAACTGATGCAAACGCGACTTAGCATTCTCTATAGTCCAATTTCCATGGATAGCTGCATTTACATCCAAATCCTCCGCATCGGCAACTTTCATTGCATCCATCATTGGAAACGGAACTTTTCCATCTTGCCTCCTTTATAATGTAAATAGTTTCATTTATTATATACAGTTTTTATGATGTCCACTGCCACTGATCCTATAAAGACATACATGTAATGAAATGTAATGTATGATGTAAAATCTACTTACAAATAGCTGCGTCCCATATCTCTAGGTCCTTGCCCTCCTTGAAAAACTGAATGAGGTTGGTAATTTTCTGAAGTCTCGATGTATGACGGTCCTGCCGCTGGTTCAGATGGTGCAAATGTCAACGTCTGCAAAAGAAGAAGCCATAGGGAAAGTTGTGAATGGTAGTTGATATTTTGATATTAATCGAAAATGGATAGACTAACCTGATCCGATACTTCTTGTGGATTCATTTTACCGCTTCGGATAAGGAACTGAATGAAGTCCCTCGCTGCATTTGTCTGTGCATCTTTTTTATTAGTTGAATTACCAACTCCAACGTAAGGAAACCCTTCTGCTTTCAGTTCACAAAGAAATCTTTGTCGGGTTTTCAGTCCTAAAATAAATTAAAAACTTTTAAAGGTTGAAGCGTAATTGCAAGCGCTGAAGCTCTGCCCGCACAGGCCAATAAACAGTATATATCGCACTGATAGCACAGTACGACTACCTCAAACTAGTAACCGTATCGCTAATTTCCTCTGTAATACTTCTACAATACATGTACAAACTAGGATCTATAGGAGTCCGAGTTTAAATGCAGTCTAGGACTTTGGACTTCGAATCTAAATACACAAAGCCCAAACCATGATGGACTTAGCTTAGTTAGTTCATAAATGCATTCATTGAGATTGAGATAGTGGATAGCCAGGTCACAGATTGCTTACTGGCACTGGTTACCGTAATTACCGTATGCCGTAACCGTACCGTATATGGTATACCATCGCTGTACTGTACAGGCTGTACACGCACTGACTGTAGAATATGTTAAAAGTAATTTAAGATTTAAGTTTTAAGTTACCTATGGTTCTGAAACTGTAATCAGGAACAACTTTAGACTTTCCTAACCAAGCGTATAAGAACGCTTTGGTCTCAACTTGGTCAACCATCTTTGAGCTTCAATTCCAAATTCCAAATCCTGTGTTCTGCTGCTGTTGTGTGTTGTTGGGCAAGGCTCAGGCTACTCAGGCAGTCAGGCTGTGTTTTGTTGGATTTCAGATTTTGAAATATAAACTATCTAAAATACAAAATATTTGAAACATCCAATTTAGACGACAGATGCAATCAATATGAAACAGAATATCATTAATATCAAATATTGACTATGGAATACACGTACACGGACGGTGTACAATCAACAACGACGACCACCAGACCACCAATCAATTGGCGAGAGTGCAGTGGATACTGCTGAATACTGAATAGAAAGTTTAAAGTAAATGTAGTGTAGATTGTCAAAACTCGGGCTCGGCTCTCCTCGCCGTGTATTTCACATTTTTTTCGAATTACAAATTATAGCAAACAAACTTGTCCGTTCGTGGATAGGATAATAAGATGTAAGATGATAGATATCGATATTAAATAAGACCGCTAGTTTCAGATTCAGAAGCAAATGAGTGTGATGAGATATCTATGGTCTATGGATGAGGAGTTGAGGAGATCATGAAATGTCATGAATCAAATGTGAAATAAGAGCATGAGAGGTTTTTGTTTTTTGTTATTGATTATCGAGACATTCGAATTTCGAGTATGTAATATGTATACGTAAAGCAGAATGGGTTTTTGGGACTCGACTGGGTTGAGGTGAGGTTGAGTGAGGCCAGTAATTCTACATTCTATGGTTTGCTGTTTGCTCCGCGTGAGGCGGCGCGAGGAGGCCCTGCACCCTACTGAGGCCCTTTTTTGGTTTTTTAAAAGGGCTCTTTATACGATATAGCTCTTTTAGAAATGGATAAGAGACTTTCATTATAAACTATATTATCCAATTCTATTGATTGAGAGCATTGAATTGAGATACACTATATTATTATGTCAATGCAATAATGCGAATGCTACATTAATGCAATTCTCCAGGAAATAAAACAAAAATGCCTTGCTTTTCGACTTTCTTTCTCCCCGCCCGCCTGCTAATCGGTATTGCGATATTTTAAAATGTTTTTGATATTGTTTGATTAGTGCACGATTGGGTGGCAACAGCCTACAGCCAGCAAGGCAGAGTTAGGAGTAACGTCCTTGTCCAGCACCCAAAGGTCACGAGTCACGATATGTCAGCATTGTGTCGGCATATATATAATTGAGCTTTATGCCTGAATTCTAACCATAAATTGGCGGGGCACGCCACTGGCATCCGAGTATGAGCACTCATATAAGGCATACGGAGACTGGGACGCCAATTGACATGCGCTGGTTGACTTCGTTCGTACGTACCGAATAAGGAACGGAACATCGAGCAGTGTGATAATGTACTATGCGAGGTATTCAAGTAATGATAATTATTACGAAATTATGATCCACCACATGCACATTTCCAAACTCCAAATAATAATATTCTAATGATAACTACATCAACGCTTCTGCTACTGTTCTGAGACACGTTAGATCTATTCTATTGAATTTATGGGAAAACTGAATAATCGATAACTGTGGAGAATCTTATGTTTTTGAAATATTTAATATTCTTTAATCAGAGTTTTAGTAGGCAGGTAAGTAAGTAAAAGTTAATCTAAGCGTCACGTTATTATTCCAATTCAAAACAGGGGAGAATTTTAGTTCATCTTTTCGACTATATACAATGATTTACATAATAAGAATGAGACAGTTTTTATTCTAAATTCCATTAAGTTAGTACAGTACGAAGACATCTGACCAGCAGACTGTTAGACGACTGAAATTATATATTTGATATTTCACACACGACCAGCACGACGATACTAAAACTACGAAAAGCGATGTCGAGAGCCTAAAGCAAGAACTAGACAAACCCAACGCCCTAAATGTATAAAGACGACATTTCAATATTGAAAAATTGTCGGTATAGATTTACGGTCTCAAACGAACAATTTTTGTGAACATTGAGTTGACTATATAATATGACCTTGCCCTATTATATTATAGGCATAGGTGTTCCAATAAGATGTCCCCATTAGCAGCAACAATCTAATGAACATCTGCCAATATAATAATATTCCAACTCCAAGACTATCATGGATATCATATCATGTTCGACAAGTTCGTTACCGTCTTACCGTTAAACGATTTAGAAGGGACATCTTTTTGAAACATCCTTTATTTTTAAACTTTGGCTTCGACATGATCTGATCTACTGATATACCTATATGTACAACAAGTGACTATAATATATAAATGAATGAACGACAGCGTAAATTGTTACGTCATATCATGAAGCGTAGCGTAGCAGTAGAAATGTAACTGGCATTAATTCTGATGTGTTAGCTTACTTTTCACTGCAAACGTCTAACTTACTAATTTGTTGTAAAAACTGTGCAGTATGTCTGATTGGTTGATTCAGTGATAGCTTAGACGCTTAAACTAACGTAGGAGTGATATCTTTGAATATTTCTCTTAAGAATGTCAGCACATGGACCCAAAACCCGCTCAAAACGAGCCCGGTCCAGTTTAACGCACTTCAGAGGACTGATGGCACTAACTGTAGCAGCTCGAGGTCGATCCAACAAAAGCGCAATTTCACCGAAGTAGTCGGACTTTTCTAAGTCCCCAACCTTGACTTCCTGGTTGTCGATTGTTTGTGTTACGATTGCGCCTCCTTCCACAATAATATAAAATTCGTCACCAGGTTCTCCTTGTTTTACGATCGTTGCTCCAGACTCAAAATGTGCCGGTTCAAGGGCGTCAGCGACAGTCATTCGTTCCCATTCGTCAAGATTCTCTGTTTCATTTTTTAGTATGTTAGACAAAATTTAGACATAATATCTGCGTAGACCTACCTGTACCAATAACATATCTCTACGATGTAAGACATACCTAAAATTGAAACCTTTGAAAGCAATTCCTGATACATCTTCCTCTTTCGAATGGTCGAGCCCATAAGAATTCGGCGATAGGAGTCTCTGGCATAATTGAATATAGGTATATATTATTGAAAGATTCGTTAATATTAATTTACTTTAATACATATTTTTGTAATTTGACGCATCTTACCTGTCAATAACCCATAGCTTGACGTCTGACTTGGCCTTGACTGTTGCCGCTCTTGGCGTTCCATAGATCAACGCTAATTCTCCAAAAGAGCCTCCATCACAAATGCTTGTGAGATACTTTCCGTCTTTGCTGACCTGAAATGGTGATAAGAGAAGGTAGTAGATGTATAGGTATGAATAAATACAATTTGCTATTCTCAAATAAGATAAGTAGGTATTTGATTTAGTTTTATTTGATGGGAGAACATAAATATATTATGGCAGTAAATTGTACCCACTTCAACTTCACCAAGATCAATGACATAAAAGTAGTTTCCCTCGTCGCCTTCTTTGATTATCGTTTCCCCAGCAAGAAAGGTCTAAACATTGATTTTAAAATTAATCACAGCTCAACAAACATTTCTTGTTACCACAAAATGCACATCGTACCTGAAACATCATGGCATCAAAAACATCCGATTTTTCTGCTTCGTCCAAATGCGAAAACAGAACGTTTTTGCCAATGGCTTTTTGTAGCGAAGCCATAGTTTTGTAGTCCTTTGGGACAACCTATATCAATACAACGAAACAAGTATATTATACAATTGACATTCTTATTGATAATGTTGGCATTGATTGCCAAATCATTTTGTTGATATATGATGTAGCAATAATTTTGCTTGATTGTTGACTTGTATTAACTACTTCCTTATAAAGTAATAGCAATTAAATATCTACAACTATTTGTATTGCGAGTTCCGGACATTCGTAAATCGTTTGGAAGATTCAGAAGATAACAAAAAATTAAGATAGACTATTACGCAAGGAAAATAAGTGATATAAGTAGTAGAAAAATGAAACAAAATGGCATGTGACACGAAAGTATGAAATTTACTCGTTTACTGATAATGTGATACCTTCTTAACATAACTTGTTGCATCTTCCTCAGTCACCGGCTCCGCAGATATTCCGCCTCGTCTGCTTGGTTTGCCCCTTGGCAGCGGGGACATATCTTCGGTGTCCTCCGGGGAATGGTCCGGTATCTCTACTCGAGCAGATTGTTCCTATTATGACAATAAAACCACCGAAATAAGGCCAGGAAATAATTATACGTTGTACTCAAAGGAATTATGAATTATCATATATAGCTCTAAAATTGATACCCTGGCCGGTTAACTGAATTAATTTCGCAATTTTAGTTATTTCAATAATTTGAACCTTTTCAAGCCGTTGGAAATACTCTCTGAGAAATTTTATGGGTTTATCCGGTTTTTGAACACAAAGCTGAACAATACAATCCTTCAGTAGGCCTTGGATGTTATGTCTCTGAACATAGGCCTCGCAGTCCCGCAGTGATGTTTCCTCCTGCATTTTTAATTTTCCTCAATTGATCTTGTAAATTGTCCGTATTCAGTATTTTGTAATTGTGATAAAATCTGTAATTTAATGAAATGAAACAGCTTTTTTACATTTAGATTTGGGATCAATTCAATATTCTATATCGATGATAAAGGACCAAGGATCCCCAACATTCAATGATTCCACAACATTACAACACCGATATACATATTACCCCTTTACCTATCGGTATAACCGTTTCAGATTTCTATTTCTTGTTATCTTGTTTGGTTTCAAAACTTTTGACTTCCAAGAAAGAAATCACGCGTCATATCGTGGCACAGGCGCTACATGCAAAAGTTTCTAAACTGCAATCAATGTTCCACCCATATAAGTATATAGAAGAGTATGGTGTCCTGGTTCCTTCCTGATCCTGACCGACCTGACCGACAAAATTCGGTACGGCAGAGAATGTGTGAAATTTATCAATCCTTTGATTGATCCTTCTCCATTCCCAGAACCAGATTGCAGATAAGTCAATTGCAATTGCTGAATTGCCTGCTCTCCAAATGTTCCATTCATAGCGATGAACGACAAACCTTCATCGTGTCCTAACCCTAACTTAAAACATAAATGAATGTTGACGGTTCCTAAAACTATAACCAACCAAAAACCAAACCAACCTACAAACAAGCTACAAACTGCAAATTATGAATACGAAACGAACGGCAGTCGTTTTAGCAATGTTGCGATAAGACAATGGAAATATGTGATATAAAATAATGAAATAGCATTCCGCATTGGTTGAAAACATTTGAAATTCCTGTGAATTTTGTCGCTTTGCGTTAACGCTTTTTCAATTTACTGCATACTGTGAAATGAATAGTGTGTAGTGTGAATTAATACTGTGGTCATGAAAGTCAAAAGTCATGCTTGTGGCTTGATTAGCTTGATCTGATCATTTGTCATTGAAGATGTGGAATAGCAAGTTGATAGTGGAATGTGGAAATTTGATGTGGACTAGATTTATAATTCATTGTAATTCAGATTCAAGTCATTCAAGATGACAAGCAAGCACAATTCACAATTACAAAGATTGTAGTTGTAGATTGCATTCAACATCAATAGTTCAGATTTTCAGATTCAATTTGAAACGAAAGAAGGGGAATTATGAATTAAAAAACGTACCTTAGTTAAGTGAGTACAGACTGCAGGCTGCCTCTTCTAAAGCCTTCTCTAATAGTGAATAGATCGATATTTATTGATGATTGATGTTGATTCGGGGCGCAGGATGTATATAATATTTGATTTATTTGGAAATAAAAATGAAGGTGTGTCCTTCCTTCCACAACAACCTTCCTCTCCTCGCTTCCTCCAATTCCTCCTCCGTCCGTGTAGTCCGTCGTCCTAATAAATAGGTAAAAAATGAATTGAGCGATCCATCCATCTCCTCTTCCCTTCTTCCTCTCACTCCACCGTACCACCACCACCACCATCACCACCATTATAGGCACAGAAATAATATATTTTTACCACTTTTACCAGCTATGTATCACTAAGCCGGAATTACAACCATGAATATTTATGTCGTTCACACGGTAATCAGTTAACTTTGAACTTCAGTTTCATTTCAGTATTGCTCGATAAACAAAATAATTATTTTGCGAAAGTCGATAGACTGTATACGTACGGTTAGGTTAGGTTAGATCGACTATATAGACTCCATAGTGTCCATAGTATGGAGTCTATGGAATATGGACAATCAGCATTTAAATGACTGAATCACTGAATATGGAATATTATATGATTAAGACCGAATTGATTTAACCTTGAATTAAAAAGACGTCAGCGGTCCGTTTTGAAAGAGCAACGGTAAAGAGTGAGGGAAAATAAAATGTACGAAACTGTAAAACTAAAGATTCTCAAAATTTTAAGATTTGTCAATGTAGTTGATTTGATTCTCAAATTTAAAATTAACTGCATTCATTTGCAAAGTTATCTTAATTGGCAATGAATTGTTTGTCTAAAATAACTTCAAACGCTTCAGGCTACATCTACACCGCAATGCGCAATGAGGTTAACGTTAATGGTTTATTTTCACGCTTAACTACGATGAATTTTTTGAAGGTACACTTTTACAGATTATTATAATTGACTTGCGATTGGAAAATCAGAATATCCGAAAGATTCAGTTTGGAGTCTTCAGAGCATACAATCGTTTGGCCTTTACATATTGATGTATTTATAATATTATTATATTATAGATGTATTTTGGTATACTAATTTAATATACTGAGCAAATGCTCGCACTTTAAACTGCGGTTTATATTAATATTTACGAAAACTATTATAGGGTTAGTAGATTTTTTTACAATATAATTTATAATATACTATTTAGAAATAAATAAAATGAATAGGCATATAATTCCATATTTTACATGGATATGCTAACTCGTATACAAATAATACAATAAGATCTACATCCTAAAAATGACTATTAAAGGAATATTTGATCAAAATTAAAAACCCAGGCTTTTTCTCTTAGTAAAACTTATGATATTTATGAAATCTGCTGAGGTTAGCTATTCTTCATTGACAGTTAAAGTATATTTTAAATTTTACATATGCAATTCATAAACAAGAAACAATACAAGATTATCAGCATTATATTTAAGTATTAAAGTCTTAATACAGCAGGGATTTTTCTAGAATTGGTACTGAAGCAATGATAATAGGTCATATTGAGTCTGAGTTCTGAATGAATTCATAATTATGTGTTTAGGTTGTATTGTAATTGTAAATACATTATTGTGATAATACTGAAATAATTCGGTTAGGACTAGAGCTGGATTTGAGTACATTGAGACTGAGTGTAGTTATTGATGATCCAGTTAATGTCCCCATTACTAGCCATATTCATGTGGCAAACGGCCACCACCACCAAGATATGCATAATGTGGTGAGAGTTGAATACCATGTCAAGCTTGCCAGGAAACCATTTCTCCGGTATTCGAACCACTCCAATTATCCCTCCTGCTATTGACAACACATCCTGAAAACCAAAAACATTAAATTACTACAAACTCATGAATTACTTCCTTAGATGTTTTTCCAAATCAAAACAAACCGTAGAATCATCATGAAATCATGAAAGTACTGCCTAAATTGTACTTTAATACAACTGGGTCTAATTTGAAATATTGCGACTTATAATATTTGAGCTTCTGACAGAAAATCAATACCGTCAATACGCAATGCTGGAAGTTGAAAGGGGTGTATAGATAAATTGGAATCGACTAACTATTCTATATACAATTGTCAATTCTGCCCACTACTATAAACAAATGAAATCAACAAATGAATATTTCAGGCATCCTTTTCATTTCCTTTAGAATAGCGAACAGCTAACCGGTATTTTGTAAAACCCAGTCATAACTCATGACGGAAAAATGATTGAAACGGGTAGTACGGTATAATTTTTAGTGATATAAAATTGCGTATATAATCCTTTTACTTTGACTATAAATCTTGAAACGTAAAAAAAGTGAAAAAGCAGACTAAAATTTTACAAAATAACCGAAAATAATGTTGATACCCTGTTATATTGAGCTCCATATTACATGTAATGAAAATTTACATAATTCTAAGGCAAAGTAGCAGAATTGGGTAAAAGGAAAGGTCGAATCCATCAATAAATGTGAATTATTGAAAAGTTGGAATTAATCAAAAATCAATAATGGCAGAATAGCCCACAGGAATAACCTATATATGATATATTGACGCACCTGCAAAATGACGTGGATTAGTATACTTTCGTCACCACCCCTGAAATACATAAACCATTTTAAATATCTAATAGTTTTTCAATCCATGAAATCAAATGAATTAAATTTGAAATTGTTGTTAATTAAGACAATAAATGATGTACCCACCCCCACGATGAAAGTCGTAAAACGAAAGCCAGAATTCTGAACATGAATACAGGAGCAAAGCACATTCTTCGAGCCATGGGAGTCCAGGCTGTCAAAGCCTTTTGTAATCCCCATACTGCTGCTAGACCATAGGCAGTCATTATTGCCGTTTGAAAATCCTTCGGCAGGCACCATGAGGCAGCTGACAAGTTTGTCAAAGCACCTGTAATTCAATGTACAATTATAAGCAAATTGTAGAAAATCGTGAATAACTGCATTCCCCTTAGTTCGCCATATAGGTATTAATTTTACCGAAACATTCCGTTATCCAGATCCCAAACATATCAACTTGAAGAAGAAACTGGTAGAATTTCTCCCCTTTATGGTGGCTCATGAACAGATGGTATACCACGCTACCAGCCCATGGTGAAATCGACGCAAAGATATGAGACCATCCCAAAATGTTTAGAAACGTATTTCCTTGGATTTTCTCCCACGGATACATTGTACCCCAGTACAACACGATATACACGATGGGTGCGACTAAATCAGAATTTAAATTGGATGTGATAGGCATCTCCAAAATTAAAAATAAAATAAAAATGTATTTGAAAATTACCATGGGTCAAGATGTTAAATGTTTCATTGTGCATATAGCCAAGACTGCGAACGCAACCCCAGAAATCATGCAACTCTCTGTAGCCGGAATGTATATGTTTATTGAACTGTAAGTGGGAGGGCATTTCTTCAATTTTACGAAGTTTTCCTGTTCCCTGGCACAACAGAAGGAATTTTTCGAGCAGAGATCCTCCTTCTTCTGAACGCTGTTTTTCTTTTTCATGCTTTTCTTGGTTCGTACGAGCGCTGTCCAGCAGAGCTTGAGCAATAACCGAAAGCGAAGCATCACGCTGTTGTCGACTGATGAGAAGTCCATCGTCACTGTCCTCGCCTTCCGGAGGCTCTCGAATCCTTGGTACGTATTCATGAGTCTAGAGATTTTTTATATCATAGTGGTTATTCGGGTTTTGAAACTTCATGTGATATATATATATACATATTATGTATATATGTATATTATGATGATATATTCCGAACTTACATATGGATCATACTCGTAGTCATCACAGTCCCCACCTTCACCTTCTCCTTCGTAGTCTTCGTCGTCTTCAAATAAATTTATACTACTGTTACTTTTCCAACTGTGTGAAGGACTAGTGTCAACAGATCGGCTCGCTTTTGTTCCCACATTTTCGTCGAGAAGAGGTTCATCCTCAGGTTCTTTTTCGACGTCTTCCTCAGCATATTTCCTGAATCCATTGAGAAATCCTATTACTTTCTCCGGTGATTCATTTTCTTTCAAATGAGTAGATCGTTTGAGTAACCCATCCACATCCGGAATGCCTTCATTGTCCAAATCCATTATAAACGTGCCCACCACGTTATCAGTTTTAATCCTCAACTTTGCTCGTTTAGATTTTTCTAAAGGATAAAGAATTAAATCATTGTCATATTGTGTATCTTTGCCGTATTTAATGGTTTTTATTTTTGATATTTAAAAACAACAAACAAAAGGGAATGACGTCAAAGACGGTGTTCTATTAAAATCTTTCTTCAAATCCTTTACATCCTAATTTTGTATGACTATGATACTATTGGTAGGTTCAAGGTTCTTTCGATAATTCATTCGTCAATTTCAATAATATCAAGATAAATTAGTGTTTTGATTTCGTTATCATATTTACAGGGAAATCAATCGGCGTATACAGTAATTTTGGGAAGCTGGCTACCGATATTTGCAGAAAAATGTTTCCAGCGAAACAAAACTAGGTAAATCTAGGTCAATAGATTTTGATACTGTCTCGTAAGACCATTTTCACGTTCTATGAGGGTCGAGCCTACCACGGCACACGGGGTGGCAACGGACAACGCAACAGACAATAATTATTGTAAATAGCCTTCTTGAAATTAACATGACTTACCTTTTTGGTGAGCACAAGATGACTGATATTGAAGACTAGTTTTAATACTGGATTGGATGGGTTACTAACTAATGTAAGGCTTTCGGGAATTATGAGTCCAATCAATCCCCTATCCCCCGATTCCCTTCAAAGATTGTGCAACAGTCCACGGGTAGAAGTCAGAGGATCGATGTAACTTCTAGAACGCCGGTCACAACCTCTCCGGCTGTATCTATGCTGTCCAGAAACCCATATACTGGACGACTGCTTCTGGCCGGATGGCACGAGGAATCTCTCAAGACTCCGGGAGTCGGGAGTAGAGTTTAGTTTGGTTTGGAGTTGGATTTATCTTCATACATCATTTGTTAGCCTACTCGTGTAGTTGAAATTGAAATGTTCTTGCTGCCACCTCTAATTTGAAACATAGTTATGTGCCATTTATGAGCATCATTATGAGCTCAATGACACTTAATTTTTAATATAGAATGTTTAAGCAGGATGTAATGTATCACATTACATTCTTACGTACCCATTGTGAGTCTAAATAATTACCCCTTCATTATACCATTAGATAAATACACACAGACTGTAGATAAATAACCGTTTTACTTAAATAAAACAGTAAATTATGATATTTTTATTCGAAGCTTATTAAGCTTTATAAATAATTTTTGTATCCTACAATCCAACCTAATTTGGAATTAAAAAAATCCGAATAAAAAATTCTTGATTCTGAAGGAACAAATAAATACGCACCCGATACCTGGCATTCCATGAATTGAAACAAATATAAATATGATTATTAACTCGTGATTATTTATGAATCTACATGTCATCGTGTAACATAATGTGATAATTTTGAACATCGTTAAGCTTAAAAAAACCTTGTGAATAAAATTATGTTTACGAACTTACAAACTTTTTAGTTAAAAATTGACGTATTTCGTTGTCCAAGTTTATTTTCTTTTGTAGAAGCAGTAAATAGGTAATTTGTTTTCCAATGTCCAAATAGGTCAATTATTAGTCTGAAGGAACAAAAGAGTCACTGGTTTTGTTAGTCTTATTTATAGAGAAGAAACATGCAGGCCGAATATCAAAATGTACCACACAGGCTAGCTTACAAGCAGATCCTGGACGCCCTAAACAATCAAAAATAAAATAATTATCTATGTATTATCATGCATAAAGTTAACTTATCCATGGATGTCATGCACGATACAAACCAAAACTAGTGCAAACTGCACATTACTTAGGTTGGAAACATTTCACATATACAAATACATATAAATATTAATATCAAGAGACTTTTGATTTAGTTGTTTGTGTCGTATGAATTCCTCCACGGCATACAATGTAAGAGCCAATGAATCCTAAGACGGCTGCAATTGACCCTGGCGTAACAAATGTATTAAATAAAATAACGATTGCTGAATCTTTTTAATAAACCTCGAATCTGTCTATCGTTTATTAGAAAGTAATTACCAATAATTGCAGGGCCATCGTCAGAAACAGTTTGAGCAACTCCTGCAAGAAATGGGGCTAGCATTCTTGAGAGGGATGTTGCAGTTTGGCCAAGTCCAAGAATTGTTCCAGAATCATCGTGTCCTTCTAGTGACATGGATGTTATTCCAACCCGTAGAAAAGGATCTGCAGCACTTTGAACTAACATAGAGAGACTAGCGAGTTGAAAACTTGGGGCAACAACGAGAGCTAATAACGATAGCTAGAATTAAAATTGATATTGTGCTTTTAAAATTCAAATTTTCAAAAAATGTGAAGGATAAATATTGTTAAAAAACAGGATGGATTAAAACCACTTACTATTTTTAATACACCAGCTCCTTTGACCATGTTAGAAGAATTATTTCTATAAACCCATGTAACCACCGGACCGACAGCAAACCCAGTAACAGTTCCAACAAGTGCTTGCAACGAGTTTAGATAACCCACGGAGACGATAGTGGTAGCATATTTGGCTTCCAAAATCAAAGGCAAGTTTGCTCTTGGAATTATCGTTGACGAGCTGTACAGGAATCTCAGAAACAAAATTCCAAGAACGCTGTAACGTTCAGGGCTGCTTTTTGATAGAACTGAAGGGATGAAAAATGATCTTTGCTCTTCATGTAGTCTACTATTTGTTAAACTACTTGTACTCGTACGCTTCCTTTTATAAACCAACAGTATCAAAATTCCTGTAAAATAAAATACACGCTCTCTATTTTAATATTATTATTTACAACAAAAAACATCCAATTACATTTTAAAATTCTAGACAACGAACCTAAGTTAACTATAAAGGCAGCTGCAGCAAGGAAACAGACACTTTGGAATCCATTTTCTCGTTCAACAAGATGAGCGCCGATGGTTGGACCTATTATAAATCCCATACTTCCGTAGGCATTAAAATTTCCCAAGACGTGCGACTTTTCACGGGGAGCAAGTTCGGACACGATAGATTTTCCTATCGTTTGTGTATGTTTGAAACAACCTGTTAAACATTAATAAAACCAAGGGTAAATATTAAACAATTTTGGTCGTTCTTCATTATTTATACTTTACACCTCTACTCTAGTCAACATTTTAAGTTGACATCGCATCAATTGATAAGTTAACTGAGTAAGTCTTAGGCGACTAGGCCTACTTTTCATACTTTACTATCTCATACTATACTATTGAGGGATAGAAGAAAGGCGAAAAACAAGTCCGGCTCCAGACCAAGGCTTATTAAAATACTTAAGTTGGATTAGGACGGAAACTAAAACTTTACCCCACTGATAGTTGAATATATATTAGACACCGTCATCGGATGGGTGAGACTTGCAACAATTGGTTGATTACCTGCCAGTGCTCGAGCAACAAAAAATAACAGCAGACTAGATGCATATCCTTGTAAGACGTAAGATATTGCAGTGGCTGCTAAGCATGCTAGAAGTATTGACTTCGCACCATAATTGTCACTGCTCCATCCCTTCAAAATAATTTATATTTCAATTTGTAATACATACATACAAAACAACATGATCGAAAAGGGTGCAGAAGCAGAATGTGGAATTAAAGATTATATCATGCAATATATTCAAGAATACAAAAAAGTTATGTTACCATTATTGGACTAGAAAAAAGTTGCACAGCACCGTATACAGAACCAATGACGCCGATTAAAATCGAATCTCCTCCGAGATCCCTGATTTCTCGACTTAGGAGAGGCAGAAAAAGGCTGACGGCAAATAGATCCTACAATTCACAATTCGTAAAATACAATTGAATATTGAATATATTATGTATAACGTTTTTTTTACAATTTCAAATTTTTGGGAAATACGTAATGTTTGATGTTCAATATGAACATCATAAACATGAAAGATCAAGCTCAGAATCAGAATATCTGATGTAAGAAAGAAGTACAAAGTACAATTAATTCACAATTCACAATTAGTAAGAATATTATCAAATGTTGAATGTGACATGGAATATTTACAAAAAAAACGAGAATCTTAAACTTACGATAAAGGCCATGGCATACAGCGCGTACATTGAGTGCTTTTCGCTCCTCAAAAACATTTCTATATCTATTGTATTGTTTTTGTGACGTGATGTGCTTTGTAGTATTTCATATTTAGCGGTGAGCGGTTCGCCAATTTTGTGACTCTTGACTCTGTGCTTTGTTTGTTGTTTGTATTCAATATCAAATGTCAGTCTGTCTGGTTATCATTGATAATAATTATATCATATTACATATTAACGCGAAATAACAAAAGACAAAAGGTTGGTGAACGACAAGACCGACTTGAATACGAAAAAACCTAAATCGTCATCGTCTGTCCATTCGTAGTGCAGTCTAGTAGTTTAGACTTTTACCGTGCTAGAGGACGGTAAAACTTTACCTTTCTACCGAACGGTATTTTGTGTTTACGGTTGTACAGAAAGGTATTTGAATTTTAACGTTCTACACACATGTAAAACATTACCGTCGGGCAGAAAGGTAGAACTTTTGGGTTGCTCATAAACCAAGTACCAAAATAGAATTATATTTGTCTTATAGCTCTCAATTTGAATACAATCCTTTGTGTGTTATGTCATGTATGTCATGAAATTAAAATTATTTATTTGTGATTATGGATTACACACTCGGATGATCCGATGAATCCTTCTGTTCTGAATTTTAATGATCATACTTTCCCACCCCTATGTCGGTCAATTTCGGTTGACCCCCCTGGGAAAAAATCCAAATTTTGACCAAAACGGAGCCGGAGAGCGAAAAAAATTGATACCCTCGCCGAAGCCGAGGGATCAAAGAAATATCAAGCATTTACGTACACCCAAAATAGCACATGAATACACAAAAATAATTTTTGTATCCCAAATTTGGGAAAATTACAAGGGGTTAAAAACATGATTCATTTTTCAATCAAAAGATTATATTATAGTATACATATTTACTTTTAAAAAATCATTCACGGGGCGGAATTTCAATTCGGGGCAAACATTTTTATTGGTAAACAACATAACTATGTGGAGTCAAAATTCTAACTATAAAGACAAAAGATATCAAGTCAATTGATGAAAAGCCTATCGTACGTTGAAAATTATCGAAGTATGACTCAATTTTAGATCAAAACTTCGAATGTTAAATATCAACACCGCTGAGGGTCAAAATTTTATGTAAAGGCAGTCTGACTCAATTGTTGAAATATATAAACCCCAGGGGGTTACCATTTTTATAGCCATCTTTTTAATGTTAAACATTCAAAACACTGAGGGTCAAAATTTTGTTGATGGGCAATGAATTAATCTTGGGTCAAAATTTTGAAAATGCGCAATGGATTATTCTTGGGTCAAAAATTTAAAAATGTGCAATGAATTAGTCTTGGGTCAAAATTTTATTAATTGGCAATGAATTAATCTTGGGTCAAAATTTTGTTGATGCGCAATGGATTATTCTTGGGTCAAAAATTTGAAAATGTGCAATGAATTAGTCTTGGGTCAAAATTTTATTAATTGGCAATGAATTATTCTTGGGTCAAAATTTTGTTAATGGGCAATGAATTATTCTTGGGTCAAAATTTTGTTAATGGGCAATGAATTATTTTCGGGTCAAAATTTTGTTAATTGGCAATGAATTATTCCTGGGTCAAAATTTTTTTAATGGGCAATGAATTAATCTTGGGTCAAAATTTTGATCACATTACAGCACCTTTAATGGTTAAATTTTAACAGAATGTGTTGAATATATAAACTGATGTTAATATAAATTTGATCTATGCCTATCAGGGGATTTTAGTTTGTGTGAAAATATAGAACGTTAAAATTCTAAAACAGAAGAATCGACGTTTTTTATAGACATACTGAATCTACGTTGTACCTTGTACCCAGCTTAAAAATGATATGATTTCAACACCATTAAAATTCAGTATCATAATTTTAACTAATTAAGACATAAGACTTCATTGACTCGTTTGAAGATTTTGAACAATAATACTAAACACCCCTAAGGGTCAAAATCGACTTGTTGCCATTAATAGTCAAGGATTGGTTTTAAACAAGAAATTTTTCAAATGGTAATATAGATCAAAAATTGCAAATTATAAAAGTCAACTCAATCTGGGATATAAAAATTGGTTGATAATTGTTGAAATAATAAATCCAGTTAGTTAATTGAAAATTTGGATCATAAATATCTACTTGTAAATGGTTTATGATATCAAAACAAAATTCTAATTCGGATGTTTTATGGCCTCCAAAAAAATAAAAATTAACGATTGACGATTTTAACAACATTTATTAATTAAAAAATTATTTGGACCAACAAAAAAATCCAACGTTTATGGTTGACGATATCAACAAAATTCTCTAATTCAAGTATTTTTTGTGACCTTCCGAAAAAATCAAAATCAACGATTGACGATATAAACAAAACTTATTAATTAAAAAATTATTTGGGCCAACAAAAAAATCCAAAGCTATGGTTGACGATATCAACAAAATTCCCTAATTCAAATATTTTTTGGCCTCCCAAAAAAATCAAAATTAACGATTGACGATATCAACAAAATTATTAATTAAAAAATTATTTGGGCCAACAAAAAAATCCAACGTTTATGGTTGACGATATCAACAAAATTCTCTAATTCAAGTATTTTTTGTGACCTTCCGAAAAAATCAAAATTATCGATTGACGATATCAACAAAATTAATTAATTAAAAATTATTTGGGCCAACAAAAAAATCCAAAGCTATGGTTGACGATATCAACCAAATTCCCTAATTCAAATATTTTTTGGCCTCCCAAAAAAATCAAAATTAACGATTGACGATATCAACAAAATTATTAATTAAAAAATTATTTGGGCCAACAAAAAAATCCAACGTTTATGGTTGACGATATCAACAAAATTCTCTAATTCAAGTATTTTTTGTGACCTTCCGAAAAAATCAAAATTATCGATTGACGATATCAACAAAATTAATTAATTAAAAATTATTTGGGCCACCAAAAAATTCAAATTCAACAATATCAAGAAAAAATGGTAAAATAAAAAAGTATTTGGGTTTTTAAAAATTACAAGGGAGGTGATGGAAAAACAACATTAATCGACAAACTTGATTTTTTGCAACGTTACAACGTTGCACTGATCACTGATGTATCGTATATGTGACGTTTTTATGACGTTTTATACACATCTAAACTGTTTTTGAACATTTGAACGTGAAAACTGTATTTTGAAATGTTCAAAATACATAAATATTGAAAATCTCGAATTCCAATCATAGAGCAAAATGACATAAAATTATATTTTTGTAATTTGACCTCTTTGACCCCTTCCCACTGGTCAGGGGGCGACCTCACCCCCCAAATATTGCTGAATAACCCTTTACAGTAGCTTTCCATCAAAAGTATCACACATGGGGTGTTACTATTTGAAAAAATGTTGACCCTTGACCTTTGACCTACAGGGTCCCCAAACGAACTTGACCTCCGTTTGTATGCCCTAAATAGATAACCGAAAGAAAAATTTCAAAAAGTTAAGCCGTCTCGAGCTATCGTGTCGACTGACGGACAGACAGACACCGAACCATTTGCATTATGTATCTACGATACATGATAAACCGTTGTAAACGCACATCAAAAAGGGGTGAAACCACGCGAAATGCGTCATTTATCTCCTTGTCCGATACTTGAGAGTCGGTTTGAGAAGGGTGGTGGTGGTGGCTTTTTAACATTGGGGTAGGTTCATTTGGCTCACGTGTGTCTGGATGCATAAAACAAACTTTCGAAATAAAAAAATAAAAATGTTTATACGTTGGAGAGTTAGAGCGCAAACGGACGGACAGCCACGATCTTCGCCATAAGGGGTTTCACCTCCTAAACCGTTGCAACCGCACGTAAAGAAGGGGTGAAACCACACGACAAACTGCAAAATCGCACTTGCGCCATTATGCGCGGCCACACCCCCTAGTGTTAGTGGGTGTGAACATGAGTGATTGTCTCTTCCGAGCAATCTTTTCGTTGTTGGATACGTATATAGGAGTCAACTTTTTGGAAATTTAACATTTTGGGGGGTCAGCAGGGGGTGTGACCAAATTTTTAAAAATATATTCCATTTATGTCCAAGCATATGCTGGTTTGATATCCGAAAACCGTTTTTTAAAAACTGCAACCGTTCATAAGTTAGAGCGTAAACGGACAGACAGACAGACAAGGGGGTTTCACCACATAAAAATCGTTACAAACGACACGTAAAAAAGGGGTGAAACCAAAACGTTACACTTTTAAATATTTACACGAATAACTATCCTTACTGACACGTAGAAGTCATTTGGTATAGGAATTTTCGAGTTTAAATTTTTTGGGGTCAGGGGGTGTGACCGACTATTTCGAATTTCTATTTGGCTTAAAGTAAAGTAAATGTATGTTTCAAATCCGAAAACCGTTTTCAAAAAACTTCAACCGTTCGAAAGTTAGAGTGTAAACGGAAGGACGGACGGACGGGCGGACAGACAGACAAGGTGATCACATTAAGGGGTTTCACCCCTTAATAATGAAATGCAAAGGTCGAAAGTTCATAAAAAAGTATCACTGTCTTGATTGAGGGTTCAAAAGCTGAACCTGTAGTTCCAATTGTGGTTTTGAAACTTCGTACCTTAAACTTTAATTAAAGATTTAAAACGAATTGTATTAAACCATAAACTATAACATATTCTTATTTATTCTGAGCTTCGGCCCTGTCTAGTACTACGTCATATTCGTAGTGCAATAATAGTGATTCTGAAAGTCGAGGGTCAGATTTTTCATATTTTGAAGTAGAAGAAATGGGTTTGTTTTTCTACCTAACTGGCACGTTAGCTTACGATAGGCCCTTTAGTTCAGTATTCTTCGGCTAAAAAAAGTTGCTTTCTTTAAAATGCTGCTGTAGCCGTGCCGCGATTGCTGGCGAGCCACCGCGATATTTTCTTATGTAAAATTTAACGATCTTTCCAATGGAACTACTTATTTTATCCGGCGTTCAAAGCTGAAGTCCGGCGTAGCCAAAAACTACAAAAAACTTCAAAAAAGCACATTTACCGTCCTGCTCAAAGGTAAATCAGTCGTTTTACCTTTCTGTACAACCGTAAACACAAAATACCGTTCGGTAGAAAGGTAAACTTTTACCGTCCTCCAGCACGGTAAAGTCTAAACTACTAGACTGTAGTGGTTTAGTGTCGGAGAAGCATGGACACGGATAATGTGTAATGTGTACAAGAAAAATGAGTGTTCCGTATTCTCTTCTCTGCTGTGACTGTGAGTCTCCGAGCGTCCGAGGAGGCCAATGCAATTGTGAATTGCAATTTGCAATTGAACGGAAAAATGTAATCCATGTGCCATAAATGGCAAATAAATGAATGAAATGGATAAATGAAACCGGAAATCTTCGTGTTTTAAAGCCATAGAGAGTAGCCGCCTCTTCTCCCTTTCGATGATCCAATCTAAAATTCGTATTACAAATTAAAATACCTGTAAAATACTTTCTTGTTCACTTTGCTTGCTTCCCCTGAAGTCGTAATTCATCGCTTTAAATTTCAAATCTATTTTTGAGCAAATTGTACTATTGATCCGTTTAGCCCTACAGTGAATGGAGTTCATATTTGACAGTCGACAACTTGCGACCTGGCGCGGCGTGGTATTCGGGTATATTACAAATTACAACTAAAGTCCATATATCCTCGCAGATTAAAACTCGCTTCGTCGTCCTATGTTGCACTAATGGAATATAATGTAAATGCTGCGATGCTAAATATATACACACGTACTAAATGAGTTTACCAGGCGAGTCAACTAGTACAGAGACTACTTCCTGGTAAAACGACATCGTTGTCAGTCTTTGTCAGAACCAAGACACAAAAGGTTGTCGGCTGTCGGGGCCGAGATGACAGTTTGAATTTGTCAAATTATTATCATTCTCCAGTTACTAACTAATTAGCTAGATTTCGTTTCGGCGTTTCGCAGGTTCGTCTTTTATGATTATGATTAGATTCAACAAGACCTGTAGCAGACGCCAAGAAAAGTGCGCCAAATGCAAACTTTTTTGACAGGGCATCACAAGGGATTCAGATAATTTGATAAAATGGCATGAATGACATGTATATATTAATACGATGCTAAACAGTATAGTCAGAGGTCCCTCTCCCTACCTCTTCCTTCATCGTGTGGCTCTGTCGGTCCCATACCCGAAGAACCTGCCTAAAATAAATAATCTGTTTTTTCATGGAACCCGAACTAATACGAGAGTTTACAGATTCAGTTTAATTATAATTCATAATAAATCAACTTCGAAACATCCTAACATTCCTAACTTAGAAATGGAGTAGGAAATTCATAAGAAATCATGTAATCTGAAAATCGCGTCCTCCGGACATCGAGAACTGTATCGTCGCAACGGTGTCGCTGACAACTATGCCACCTAACCTCATCTATTGCTGATGCTCTGAATCAAATCCAACCAAGCATATTCGATACCGTGACCGTGGACGACCTTTTGGAGGACCACCTTCGCCTGGAAGAACAAGATAATCTCGATCAATTGTCCATAATCGAAGACGTGTGCACTCACTGCACTCGACTCGATTTTCAGTAAATCTTGACTATATATTCGGATACTGCTTAAATCTTGATACGACCACCCACTCACCCTTCCCTCATATAATATGCTTCATAAATAGTCAATTCGTTAATTTATTTTTAACAATACCAACAGTTCCCTAACATCGCTTATCTACGCACATGTTCGGAGGTCGGAGATCGAAGATTGAATCATCCCAAGAAACGGAATTGGCTAAGGAACGACAGTTTTTGAATCGTATTTTCAGATTTACTTTAAATTTGGAAATGGTCTATACCTTTACCAGGATTGCTTAACAAGTTAACAACTGCTAAATAATCCTGGAATCGTGTATTTGTTTAGCAAAGTTACGATTTAGATTTTGAGGCACCAATGTCCTCTAGAATCAGTGGAAGCTGAGTAATCAAGTCTTCGGCTGTCGCTGTGAAGTTTGATTCAATCCAAATTTCCTTCATTTCCATCAGAACTTTAGTCATTGCACGTCCAGCTACAACATTTAAAAAATCATGCTTATTAGGATCCATCCTAGAATTTACCTACTATTGTATGCTTAAGCAAAGTGGAGTAATTGTGTTTTGTTGAAATTGAAACATATTTTTTAGACTACCTGGTACTTTGTTCTCCACTAATGTATGACCAGTAACGGGAAATTTTGGAAGATCCCATTCTTGAAATTCTTTTAGAGGATTAATGGCCCCGTTGTATTTGTAAACTTCTTCTACCCAACATCGGACATCAGCGATTTTAGTCTTTGAAAATATTACAATTTTCTGGAACGATCTACAAGGAATGTCATTTTGTATATTCAAGTGTTCTAAAATACTTTGAAGGCAAATTATATAATTATACTCATATACTGGATGAATAATAATGTACGATAATTATAATTCACATACTTGATAGAAAGCTCTTTTCCCACTGTGTTTCTGTATAATAGGATAAAGAGACACAAGTCTCTCTCAAATGCGCTAAACTTCAGCCTTTTGTTGAGATTGATTCCCTTTGTGTCATTTGTAAATATTAGGTATTCAATGTTCGTATATTTACATATATGGGTATGGGTAACATCTTAGTAATTAATATTTATTAATATCTATCATCTACCTCCTCATCAGTTCGCAATAGTGCTGTTAACAGAGTAATTGCATTGACGCTAACTTTCAGGTCGTTGACGCGTTTGTCAACAGCCAATAATTCTTGAGTGTCGCAGTCGTTCGGAAGCCCTATATAAGGACCCATACCAAGCTCAAGCATCTTAAGAGTTAATTCTGCAGCATAATTTCCTGTCAGAATTTTTTTAAACTCTGTCCATATTCTTTCACCAGAGATCTGTTTTAGACCATCCATGTTTTTTCTTATAGCTTCTATAGTTTCTTCATCATGGTCGTTAGATTTTGGCGAAATTCTTCCGTAGAATCTGCAAGACGATCGTTACAATTGGATTAGTTTCCCTCCTTATTTTATCTTAAAACACTAATAATAGAATATTAATATGGAAACACAACGAGGCATCACAACTACCGTATTTACTGAACTACTTTTCTGAGGACAGAGGGAAGTATTTTTAAACGCTCTAAAAGGAGGTATAATTAATCAAAATCATGACGGAAAACTTTTTTCTATAAATACGACAGTTATGACTATACACTTGTAGTTTGTAGTTTTGTGCAAATCTCTAATCGAAGTCAACATATGTTTATAGTTTATGGATTTGAAATTCTTATTTGTACCGAAAGTATCTTAGGATTCTGAGATAATCTTCTTGAATTCGCTGTACAGGATCACCGACAAATCGAACTCTACAATCCTTTAAGTCAGTAGCACCGTTGAAGTAATCATACACCGTTCCGTTAAAATCTATCATGATATTGTCAACCTCAAATAAAAATGATTCTTTTGAAGTCAGTACAATATCAATTGAAACATTACATTCGTCTAGTACACAAATAAAATAAACCGTTGCAAACACACACAAGAAAGAAGTGAAACCTACCCGATACATGTAATGAAAACACAAACGCTAGCTTCACGTGAAACATGTTATACAAGTACCCGCTGTAAAGGTTGTACAAGTACCCGCTGTACATGTTACAAGGACACGCTGTACATGTTGTTCAAGTACACGCTGTGCACATTGTAGAAGTACATGCTGTACATGTTGTACAAGTACATGCTGTACATGTTGTACAAGTACATGCTGAACACGCTGTACGTGTTGTACAAGTACATGCTGAACACGCTGTACATGTTGTACAAATACATGCTGTTGCTGTACACGTTGTACAAGTACACGCTGTACATGCTGTGTGTACATTGTGTACATTGCACGGTTCGTGGCTACAATATAGCGTTGAAATATCATTTTGCCCCAAATTGCCCGTGAGGCGCGCCCCGGGGCGAGCGGGGGTGGGTAGTCCCGCATGTGTGTACGACATTGCACGGTATGTGGCTACAATATAGCGTTGAAATCTCATTTTTCCCCAAAATGTCCCGTGGGGCGCGCTCCGGGGCGAGTGGGGGTGGTCCCGTATGTGAGTAGAACATTGCACGGTGGTACGTGGCTACAATATAGCATTGTAATCTCATTTTGCCACAAATTGCCCCATGGGCGTGCCTCGGGGCGTGGTCCCGTATGCTTGTACATCATTGCACGGTACGTGGCTTCAATATAGTGTTGAAATATAATTTTGCCCCAAATTGTCCGTGTGGCTCGCCCTGGGGCGAGTGGGGGTGGTCCCGTATGTGTGTACGACATTGCACGGTATGTGGCTACAATATAGCGTTAAAATCTAATTTTGCCCCAGAATGCCCCTGGGGGGCGCCCCGGGGCGAGTGGGGGTGGTCCCGTATGTGTGTGCACGGTTACACGGTTCATATATATCAATATGTACGTGTGGCCTGAAGGTATTGTGTATAGGGGCATGTAATGCTGTTGTAGTGTGTGATGGTGGTGGTTTTTCAACATTGGGATAGATGGGCAAACCCCAGGGGGTGCGGTCGTTTTCGCCCAATTTTGAACTCCCGCTGCGTATGGACACAGGGAACATGTATTCGAAAAAAAATTGAAAAACTACAACCGTTCACGAGTTATCGTCGACGAGGACAGACGGACGGACGGACGGACAAGATCTTTTCATTAAGAGGCTTCACCTCTTAATAATAAGACGTAAAAAATATTCTTTACCCATAAACATTGAATTAATAGTGAGATCACGTCTCGCAGCGTCCAATTCCCAGTTCTTAGTAAATTCAACTTCTGCGTGACGGCCATCCGTAACCACATCAATTCTCAACGTTGTGACCTATAGCACAATAAATAAAGATTGTAGGCAGTCTAGCACAGAAATTTTTTTTACAAAAATTAGATGGCGTACTTCAAAATTTTCTTTGTCATTAATTCTAGGAGTGATGGTTCCGTGTTTCTCTCCTTTAGCATTTATCATTCGGACTTGTTCTGTTTCAAACATGGATTTCATTTCCTCAGGGGTGGCAGTTGTGGCAAAGTCAATGTCTGCAGGAAGTTTGCCAGCTAGCAGATCTCTGCAATTGAAAATGTATTTATTCGTGTTGTTGGTAAAAATGTGTTGAAAATTTGAAAATATTGAAATGATTAAATTAAGAAATATAACTCCATCATTATTTCATTATATACCGAACTGCACCGCCCGCCAGTTTTAGCTCGTATCCATATTTTTCAAACAACCCAGCAAGCACCTGTATCTCCGGGGTAATAATCTGTTGAAGCAACTCTTGGGAGATTTCCATTGTCTTTAGATATCCTTTCGGTAAATTCCGTCGGTACTTGGTGGCAACTGCAGAAGAGTAGTGACGTATAGGCCGTTGGTTTTCTGGTAAGCTATCCAACGGTGACTGTAAAAATAAAAATATGAAAACTTCATATGTCAAGCAGTAAATAAAAGTAAATATCAACAAATCTGAAATATAATACATAATATAAACAAAAATGATATATTATTGATTTTAATCAATATTTAATATTTGATATTATAAATGATCTATATTTACCTTTAATTTATAAACCTGGTACTGCTGGCTGTGATTGTGTCTATAGTTATTATTTAACTTTCGATGACAAAATGAGACACCGGTCTGATTTGTGGGAATGTTTCTTGTAAGAAGGGAGTTGATGCTGAACACTCGCCGAAGAATGAGCATTGATTTGCTGTTCTTAAATCTCAAAAAACGAAACTATTTCATATTTGCAAGTTTTGCAATTTTTGCAATTTCAGCAAGACAAGAAAAACTGATTTCAGATTTACAGAATCAATGAATGAACAGAAAACAGAACCCTTTTTGTCGTTTTCTGCACTGCACTCATTCTCGAAATCGAAATATATTTTAAATATGAAATAAGACTACATGCACTACTCTCTCTGACTTTGCTGCCTGCACTGTCAGTTATATATTATGTGGGGCATTGTGACACATCTAATGTTATACGTGTATACTTATTATCGCAAGGCATTATGTCATTTATGTCCATAAAACTGAAATAAAAACTCTTAGTTATATTATGTTTTAAGTTTATTATGTCAAAAATTACGATCTCTCGAAAGAATTTTTCAAGAGAAATACTAAGAGCTAACACATCGCAATAAAACATACATGAGATAAAAGTTACTGGGGAAAGACATCACTGCTACTTTGATTCCATTGAAATTTCTCAATCTTTTCTCGGATTCGGTGCATCAAAAATGGGATTTTTTCGTAGTCTGGAAGTTCTGACCAACGCTCAGCGTCAAGTGATACTACTGGGTGTCCCAGATTTTCTATTATTTTTTGCTCTAGTGCAGGCAACCCTCTTAGACGATTCGTATTATTTGAGTACGCTTCCTTGTAGAATACTTTTACCAGCACACTGAAATTAACAACAATTTAATTTAGCGAGAATATAAAAAATAAAAATAAATTTATTAGGTTATTTTCAAACGATAAATCGGAAGATTATGCTGGACAACATACATGACACTCTCAGCAGGTTTTTGAATATCCGTCAGGCCACCCTCTGGCAAATAATCATTCATTGCTATTGCAAAGCCACCCTTTCTCATCACGATGGCATGATCTATTAAATTAAATGACATTTTATCAAATTAAGGAATTCCATATTTCAGTGGTGTTGTTAAAAATTATTACCAATGTGGAGGCCATCGTGGTAAACCCCGCTGATCACGTAATTTTCTCCCCCAAACCCAGTCTGTAGTGCATTTTTTAGTAAATAATTTTTCTTTGAGTTAGAATGCTTGGTTAGTTCTTTCCATTTTTCAATCATGGATATAGGTGGTAATGGGCCATTATACTCGGGATGAAGTATTTTAATCGCATTGTATAAAAGCACAAGTGACGAAGCCGAGTTATATACGTTTCTGTGTAACAGGACATCCAAACGAGGAAGCTCCTCTGGCGAATATATCTTATGAATCAGTGTATCTGGATACGTATCTAAAGCTAAAAAATCCAACGCTAGATTGATATCCTGTTGTCCAAGATCCTGTGAAAATAAAAGTTACCAATGCATATGAATACGAATAAATATCATTTGTTTGTTTGTTCTTTATCGCCTAGCCGGTTATGTATAGCAATAGCAGGTGTCCCACCGTGCAGTGGGGACGGTAGGAAGAACTTTCAGTTACATGACCTGGACCTGAAACCGATGCCTTGCGGTCACCCATGGCTAGTCCTACAGTCCTTCGAGTCAGTCATTGCTTAACGTTCCATTACATTTTAAGAACGCCCCACTCAGACTTTCTGACTTTTTAACTAACTTACTAACATCAAACAAACTAACATCCGCACATTTTAAACACGTGAGATTTACCTTACCTTCGTTAATGCTGGATGGTCCAAACACAAAGCTTCAAACTTTGACCATTTTTGCGGCTTGTAGTTGCATCCCGAAAAGGATCTGACTAGATTGAAAAACAGCGAGTCACTGTTTAATACTTCGGATGGGTCCGAAGCTATTAAATCCCCTACTCGATCCATGTATTCCACATGTACGTGCCTCTAATGAAGATTTCGGATAATTCGGATACAAAATAAAATAAGTCTTCAAACTAACTGTACAAATACAATGCTGAATATTACTGTTCCAGTTAAATAATATGTATTTAAACAATAAACAACTTACCATTAAAGAAACAGCTCGGAAAGAATAAAGAGTGTTTTCAGGTGGAACGTATCTACTCATTAATTTGTTACAATATGCTTGAACAAAATCTTCATTGTAAAAGTATGGAACTTTTCTTATGTACTTCTTGGCAGACTTCGAAATCACCGTATTGAGTTCGTCTAATTTATAGGAATCCATATAGCTTGTAATATGTTTGAAGCAAATGTTGACTAAAGGCTCTTGATAATACGCGTCTTTTCTCAAATCAGCAATTGACCAGAGGATACTTAAGGCTTGCCGATGATTAATCTTATCTGATTGTCTCAGAATTGCTTCAACTAACTTCTGAACAGTCTTGTCTGATGATCCATGTTTTGATGCGTAGTGAAGGAAGTCACATAGAGACTGCATATTTTCTTGTTCCAGTTGACTATTTATTTGACACTCGAAAACGATAGGTAGAGCGTATTCAAGTGCTCCGGACAATGCTGATTTGTTTTCATTCGCCATTTTTCCAAGAAGAAAATGAAGATAAAATATCTGTTGCAAGTCTAGCGAATTAGCGTGCTTCGTTAAAAGTTTTAATACAACTTGCAATGTTGAATCTGAACCCGACGTGCCAACAAATGTAAGGAGCTTGACAGCATTTATTAAATCTGCAGGATCCATGTGACGAGCAAAGCGGCGTAAAGATTTCAACAGTTTTTGAATACCAACACTATTGAAAGCATCCTTGCGGATTGTTGCAGATCTGCATTAAACCATATAAATTGGTAAATGTTGAACAAATGATTATTGTGTAGTTTTATTTAAACCATTTTAATTACGTTTCGTTTCTGAAAAACTCAAACAAGACATCTACAGAAGCTACGATTCCACCAATCTCGATAGTTTCTGAATTTTTTTCGATGAAATCTAAAGCTTCGCTTAAGTTTGTGACTTCCGAGATCTGCTGAACAAAGGGGTCTTCAGAAGCTCGTCTTCTTGCTTGTTTGGTGGTTACCTGTGTCGGCGATGCTAATGGTTGTAGAGACGAGGAATTGGTATACTCTAGTTTGTCAAGAAAAAAGATTGTGTTAAATATTGCAGATGCATATTTTGTATTTGATTATTTGATATTGATATTTATTATTTATAAATGTATATGGCACATGGTTTGTTTGTTTGTTTATTGACATCAAGTTACCTAATTACCTAACTATGGGTCATTACACTTGATCATACAACATATTTAATTAATAAGATTAAGGTTAAGGTATGGTATGTTTCAGACTGAAACATAGTTCACAGTTTGCAGTTATAACTCTTTGACTCTTCACTTAAGTTAACGTTAAAAGTTATACGTACTTTATGATTACACTATACACTATATCATATAAGAAATAAGACACAGTACACACAATTACAGACACCTGACACACCTGCTGTATGATTGATAATGCATTTCACTTACACAGATACGCATTCAAATTTCAATTCGTAATTTGCAATTAATTCATAATAATTGTATACATACCAATACAATCAATACACATTTTATATCAATGTGCAATGATCATGCATGCATGTGAATATGTGAATGTGATATGTCATGCCACATCACGACATCACACATGCAACATGCATATAATGATCCTTTCACTCACCCTTGCCGTATACGGCATTCAAACAACCAGAATTGGAAAAAGTCCGAATTTTATCGGAGTGAATGGGTGTTTTTGATCCCAATATTCCTAATCTCAGATATTGATATGGGCAAGGAACTTTAACGACTTGAGTGTGGTGAAGCAACTTGCTAACCAAACTACGAACTCTCGGAGTGTGCATTGTAAATTTGAAATTAAGAATACTTTCGAATATTCAATATTCTACAGAACTGCCACAAATCTCAAAAAATTCCAGAATAAGACAATTCATGGAAAGAATTATTCTAATGTATCAGAAAAATTCCAAATACAAAATAGCACGAGGCTTGACTTTACCGCCGCTCGAGCTGCAAGATGTTCATGTTTGCCAAATACGAAAAATATATTCTTTGTATGTAATTGTAAGCCTTTGTTATTGTTTATTCTCTGTCTCAAAAACCCAGTCCCATTGCCGCGCCATCGCGTTCGCGTTGGTCCTTACAATTAGTACACGGGGTCTACTAAAGTCTAAACTTCTAAACACCATAATATAATTGATGTGCGAAGTCATTAACCAAGGACGCAGTAAATTAATCAAATAAGCATAAGCAATGAATGCAATTCAGTGATTCAGTACTGAATCCTCCTGACTGAGCCCAGCCCACATTTTAAAAATGATTGCAAAATTTGGTTGATAAAATCGAACGTGGATCGTTTGGGGAGTATAGTAAGTACGAGTAGGATACCGGTTAGCTGTGTGAGTTAACCAGCGTGGCCAACACACAGCGAGATCGAGATGCCATCTGATACGGACTTATATCTTGAATTAGCGGCACGGTTCTCTATTCTGGCGTCCGTGCTTGTGGTTATTTACTTCTTTGTCTACACTTCCTGGAGAATTGTTAGGTTAGTTCACAATTTACGCTATCCATATATGTCTAAGCTAATTATATTATATTCGACATGTATATGAAATTATAATATGTGTACGATACATGTGCCTATTCGCGGGAGACCGCATTAGGCGCGCCGAAAGTAAATAATAATATAAGCGCCGATTGCCATTCAAGCGTTGCATATTATGTATATAGTATATATAGTAATATTAAATTTTATAGCTTTGAACTTTCCATTTTTCAATTTATTATTATTCATATGTTTTTATCAGAGTCCCAAACAACCCTTGGCCGTGGGGAAATGGCATGGGTACAACGCGCCGCGAAATTCATCAAACGCCAACACAAATGCCGTTTACTTTTAAATTGAAAGACGAGTCAGTGAATGATTTGGAGCAGTTCACATTTCAGCTCTCTTGTCATGAAAAGCTGCTGGCGGTCAGATTATTTTGGGCCGTAGATGCCTCCTATGTGTTCAAGATTATCAATTCCTCGTCTTGGGATATGTTGACTGAACTGGAGGATTCCCATTTAAGTGAAAGTCATTTATATTCTAGTAGGTCGTCGTTCGGAATTGATGGTCAAAACGATACTGCTTCTGTTGATACTTGTGGAAATAACAGCAGGAACACTGATAATGAAAAACCCTACGCTTACCTGGATACTCTGCACTTGAGATTGTAAATTTGATATCGTCTATTGTCCGTTTGTGTTCACTGCCATGAGTATTTTCTATGCATTACTTTCAATTTTAATTGGTTCATAGGTCAGAGGAAGGAAAGTTTGACGACCAGGTCACCCTCGTGGGGCCCAAGCCTCTGAATTGGACTTCACTCAATAATCAATTCAAATACCCCCTTGCTATTTTTATACTGAAGTCGACTTTACATTCTTCTTTCGCGTCGGTCGAATCTCCATCATCGAATGTGATTGTGAGTACAATAGTAGTATATTATCTACCCACAGACAACTTCTAGACTGCCAACTGTGTCAAAATATATGGATAGTTTCTAGGTTTTAAAAATCTGGACATTGGCATAAAAACAAAACTACAAAAGTTTAAATAAATATGATGAGATGCAAAATCACATGAAAAGTTTGATTCGTTTTATATTTAGGTTGGACTATGTGTAATTCTCCACGTGAAAAACAATATCATACCAAAGCCCACTACTGTACTAGCTCAGTATATAAAACTTTCGAATGGAGAAGCTCATAGGCTCCAAGTAATTATTTTTTACATGACGATGATACCTAAATTCAATTCCTAATTTTTTTTTAATTTTTGACAATTTGGGTTTGCTCATAGTCGCTGTATGTCATGAGCGGTGCTGAAGATAATGACCTACCGACGAACGACGTAGACAATGATTCAATGCAGGCTTTCCAGGATGATAATCAACCCTTTATGGATGTTCTATGCTCCGTTTGCCAAAGTCTTCCCGTTTCGAGAGCCATTATACCTTGTAGGCATGTTTGTCTTTGCGGAAATTGCTTCGGTAAGGTCGTGAATTGCCCAATATGTAGAGGAACAATTACTTGCTTTTTTAAAACTAGGAATGAAGACTACTTAAGCAACCCTTCTGTCTCCTCAACTGAATCAGCGAGGACTCGGCCATTATTGGGTGAAGTCTTGAGTGGTTGGAACAACAATCTGAATGCTGCACTTGGTTTTAGAGAATAAATTAGACAACATTTTTGTAGTTTGCTACCAAAGGCAGTAATTATGTCTTCTATTAAGCCTTGCCATAATAAATATGAAATATAATATATAAGTGGTCAATAAATTAAGACGTATTATTAAACCCTCATAATAATAATTTGAATCGGCGTAATTGAATATTTTTTGGAGAAAACATGATCTGAAGTGTCATGAGTCATATGATGGACAATGGCCTTAAGGCCAAAAGTACAAAATACGTCATGATGTATAATGCGTCAAACAAAGTTTAATTTTAAATCCCTTCTAACAATAATTAATACGAGAACATACAATTCCTATTTGGTTGAAAAAACATATAGGGAATTATACCGAATTCATATGCCGATTTAAATAAGCTATTATGCAAGTTAAATAATTATTATGGTACATTAATTGGTCCTTTGAATTTCAAATTTGACGGTTGTTTACACTGCTCTGCGACAGAACGGTAATATAAGACGTTATTTTATTTTACAAACGCTTCATGTACAGAAATGAACTATGAACTAGTTTTATTTAGTTCAATCATATTTTCTTAAAACTGAACTAACGAGTATAAAATTAAAATGGTATAGTCACAAAAATGGACGCGTGTTGTGAATTGTGAAAATATGACGTTGTGCGCGTCCACAGTAGTCGTTATTGTAGCATATGAAATATAATTAATAGGTATCGATTTTTTTCGCTATGATATTTTCGTTTAGTGTGTTTTTGGTTCAAAATAGTTGCTTAACGAGCGAACTCAAGACTACGACAAGTTGTAGGTGTTCAAGTCTCTTTCCATTTCTCTTCATTTTCTTTCTTGAATTCTGGTTCAAGTTGCGACCTAAAGCCATCAAGTACATTCGACGTAGCTTCGGCTACAACTATTATTGGACGCACCTATGAAAATTCAAAACAAAAAATTGAATTAAAACTAAGGGTCCTGCTAAATTATAGTAGAACACTCTATTCCGCTGATGCTTATTCGTGGATATTGTATTTTGAAATGAATTATCCATTAATTTGACAAATCGTCAAACAATAACAAAAACTAATTTATGTCGAATATTGATGAACTTGTTACGCACCATAGTTGGCGGAATCTGCCTTAAGACTCCCCCCACAGCACCTGAAAGACCCTTCTGTTCGTGTTCTTTACTTGCAACTCTAACGATAGACTGAGCAGTGTCGCCTAAACCCTGTGGTGACGAAATCAAATTATAATTTTTGACAAAGACGCTTAGAATATTTTCACTTTGTAAGCAAAAGAAGGGCAAACCTCTTTGACAACATTATAGGCATTGTTCATCCCTTCCCGAATATCACCAGGTTGTCTGTATCTCTTCTTTGTCTTGGATGAGGATTGGCGTCTTTTTTGATGAACGCTTGGACCAGGAGAAACCATATCATATGTAAACTCAGCAGCTCCCTGAATATACAAATATTAACTGTAAAGAAATCATAATCAATGCCAATTTTATTTTTCATACCTGTATTGTCTGTATTAATTTATTTGTTAGTTCCAAGGCAGCCATCGCTGTGGAAGTTGAGAACGCGTTTACTCCACGCTGTAAACCTTTTGCAATCCGTCCGTCCTTCTGATACTGCTCGATTGGTAACCAGAGTAGGTCTCTGACACCTTGAACTTTTATAATAATAAAACCATAACATACATTAGTGGCTATGTTCGGTACATATATATTAGTTATAGGTTTACTAAACGTACACAATTGAACGAAAGAATGAAGGGGCCCGACCCCACCAAGCAAACTTGGTAGCTGATTCTTTTTAATATCCATAGCCCATTCATTTATGAGAAACGCCACTAGCCTATCGAATCCCAGGATTCTGAATAACAAAATGTTCATTGATTTTTACAGCAATATTCATAAACTGTCAGTGTGAGAAAGACACTCAAATAAAATAGAGAGAGCGTCGTATAATATTAAATACCCATGCGGATGCGAAATTCGCTTTAATCGTATTTCAGAGCAATTAAGCTGAGCTAATCCCATAAGTATTCCAGCTAGAGGTCCGTGTGTCATATCCATACGCTTTCCTCGGTAATCCAAACGAATTGGAACCTCAGGTGAGAAAATTACTTGTCTGATGAAAAGTAAGGTCATTTGCGAATTAATTACATGAATTTGACAACTAGCACTGGAGCCTCATCATATGTGCATACTAAATTTCGGTTACCTAAAATAAACTGGGCTGGATGGTTTTGTTGAATCGGTGGACGGATCTTTCGAACACGTTGATACATTGTCCTCCATTCCAACTGGATCATCATTGAAACTTAGGAGATTAGACGCATCATCACCATCGCTATTACATGGGCCTTCCCCTTCGGATAAATTTACTGTCATTATTGGAAGCGATTCAACTGACGGAGTATGACTAGGAGGATTTGTTCGCCTTCCAGTGGAGAGCTCATCCTCTAAATATTTAAAACGAATGCGGTTTTAAACTGATCTTGAAAATGAGAAACATTTGTTTACTACTTGAGTTTGTCTGGTATTAAACAAAGTTCCTTTTCTAGGCTCTTTGACTGGCCGATTCCGGTAAACTCGTTTCGTACACAAATAACCCGGGTTAAAGCAATTTACTACATCTGCTCCTGTATATATCAAACGGGAGTTACCCGGCGAGTCCGAATAGAACAAAGACTTAAATACCTTCTAAATCCGGTTTAACAGAAAGATCCAAAAAGAATTGGTATATGAATAGAATTGCGTCTTGATCAATATTTAGTCGAAGAGGAAGTATCGATATTTTCAAATTGCATTCTTCCATATTCAGCTGTGGATCCGGGCGAATATGTGCAGCTTTGATCATTACCTATGTTATAAAGACACTTTTATTGCATCTATTCTACGCATCCAATCCCAACAATTAATTTGTATTATACCATGTTTGCGTGGGTTTGTTTTGGTCTTGTTGGAGAGGTGTATAGATGCATCATTTTGTTGAACTGTGACGAGCGAAGTTTGTCTAGAATCTCCACGTTATTTATCACAATAACTTGGCGAGAAGCTTGTTCGTTATTTTCTGGATACATTTCATGTACGAGTTTGATCTATTGCATAAAAATATTGTACTGAAATGGTGAAATAGTTTAAGTTTCGTTTGAAATCCTCATTTAGTTATGTAGGTACTTTAATTAAGTGCAACTCGACCAAAACCTCTCGGTTTCTTCCTTTCCCTCCGTAACGTCTCCATGAGGTACATCCATCCAAAAGTTGCTTCCTCTGATTTTTAGGACTTTCATATGCTTCCCAAGCACTCTACATTACACCATAGAGTCATCAGTAAACAATTTATTTTTAGTCAATCAATAAATGACGAATCAAATATAGGTAGCCCGTTTTGCAATACCTCAAATGCTTTCGTTTTTGAGAAAACGACTCCCGGATTCAAAACATCAATTGCTAGATCAACCTCCTCAGACTGCTCATAATAAAGTTGAGGATCTTTCAATCCGTCATTGTAAATCCTATAACCAAACATAACATAACCAAATCGATGCCGCACTTATTTGATTCAAATAGCTAGAGTGGAACTCGAAATTCCATAAAGCGTCGATATCAACTCGAATCCAAGTCGCACAACTTTTACAGCAATCCAAGTTCAAACTAAATAATTTAGCGAGAACTGGCGCTACTTCGAATGGAAATAGTTGGAATCGAACGAATGTACTTGAACTCGTGCGACTAGAATAATTTAGACAGAATGATTTTCAAAAAATATAGTGTGCTTATATGTAAGGATCCACTTCTAGACAAAAAACTGCATCAAAAGTCGAGGCTGAAGCGTGATTTAGTTAGAATCGTAGTGTGCGACCTACACATTCGAACATTTACGGTGTAGCTATGATATACATAGAATTATCATCTTACGTCTCTGAAGAACCCTTTTCGTCGGTTTTTCCTGACGATCTTCTGGATGATGATGTTCCAAAATCCTCTCCTCCATACAAATGCCAAACAATTGACATTTCCTTTAAGGAATATTTCATAATTGGGCATGGATAATGTTTCGGAGCTTTCAATATATCCATTTTACCAACAGGAGGCGAAAAATAGTTTTCAATCAGACGGATTGATTCAGTAGTTAAAAGGCGAGCTTCTGGTTCACCATTCTTGGCCTAGAAATATAAATTTCGTTAAGAAGTTGAAATCATCGAACATTTTTGTTATATTCTGCCATCTTAGATTTCTAACTTACAACAATTCCAACCCCTGGATCGTTTTCTAGAATACAAAACTCTTCTTCGTCTTCATCGCTTGGGTTAATTTCAATAGGAAAGCCGTTGGACGACTCCATAATTGGGTCATCAGGAAGTGGTGTTGAGGTGGTGGACTCTTCTTGGTTAAAACATTCTGTTTCTGAATTAAAGTTATCCGGAGTAAAATGAAGTTCATACAATGGTCTGGAATGTTTCTTATTGTGACGGATGTCTTTAAAACAATGATTTCCATTTAAATCCGGAGGAGAATCTTGCATAGCATCTGCAACTAAATCATGTACATGTTCTGTCTGAGATACAGACATTCGACGAACTCTCTCTGTGATTTCTTCGGTCGTTATAAGAGCTGGCTCGCTAGTGCTTTCTTTAATTGGAGAGTAGGGTAGCATTTCTGATTCCTTCTCTTGTTCCTGACAGGGGTCCAACAAATCTCCGTCATTATTGTAATAAGTCAGAAGCTCTAACAACAATTTGAAAGAATCGCTACATGTTCTTATGTGTAAAACATTGCTTGAAGCAGTGAGGTCTACTCGAGGGGCACTACTGTTGTTACGGTTAGCACACAGTCGCAAACATAATTCGAAAAAATCCATGTCCATTACGCATATGTAGTCATTGCGTAAATCGTTTGACTTCAACTTAGTAGTCAAATAAAATGCTGCATCTTCTGACATAAATCGTATTACAGATGTATTTGTCTGAGCAGCAATATTGCTTGAAATGCTGAATGTTTCCATTGTTAGTATGCTCCGTAAAGGTAGATTAAGGGGCCTGAAAAGTAAAGTAATTCAGGTTCAGTCTTAATAAAAAATTTGCGTAGTGAAATAACAATAAAAGAGAGATCTCGCCAATTGAGTAGGTACTTGTTTTGAAGATCATTTTGCCCTTTGGCTGAGGTTTCGAGCAATAATTCTTCTTAAAGAATCGATTATCGGTATTATTGTATTCGAATGAGGAATAGTAATAATTGCAATCGAATCTAAGACTGGAAAGTATGATGTTATTTGAATACAAGTACGAGTAATTAGTTTAGATACGAGTTCAAACTTCAACACGATGTACAAAATAATTAATCTTTTAAAAATTAATTTAATTGTACATCAACTCGTTACGTAGTTCCCACTCTGTTTTTTTTAATCCTGATTGATGATACTATGCAAATACCTGTAGTCAACGGCGCAATTCCATAGGTGCAAATGCAGCTCGGTTAAAACAGATGATGGAGTGTATCCAATTACTGCAGTGTCTGTCACGTCAAAGAAATCCGTCAACTGAGTGAACCAGGACCGATTCGGAAGATATATTTTATGATCCAATGTACCTTCCCTGATGCCTGTGGCAAGTTTGAATGTCTAATAACAAATTAAATTATACTTAAAATATTGTACCCATTAAAATTTGCAATGTGCATTAAAAAACATCCGACGTCACTGATTTGAGACCTTGAGTTTCTTTAAAGGGTCTCGCTCGATTCGGATCGCAACCGAAAGCATATCTCCTCCGTCAGTTATAGTTGAGTCTGGGCCTCGGTGAGTCAGAACGCCATTACCACTTGGATAAATTGTTTTTTCTAATTCAGAGCAAAGGCGCGGAAGTATATCTTTGGTTCCAATCACATCTGTGGCATATTATTCATTTTATGGTGATTTCAATATAGGTACCTAGGTAGATTCAATATTAAAACTTAATAGATATTCACCCTAACCTGTATGGTGCAATTCAGCTTTGTTGCTAATCAGGCATACATATCCTAAATTGGAGTCACCCTTATAACTGGAAACAACGAATAAGCATCCCTGTTCGATCTTAACTGTAATCTGGCCTTTTTGTCCAGGAATAGTATTGCCCGATATATCCTGAATACACAGCAAATGAAAAGCATTACTCATAACAATTTGTTCCGTAATTTTTAAACGTATGACACTGACACTAATGTTAATGCAAGTAATTTACCTGCAAAGGTGTGTAAAATGATCCAATTCCATTTCCAATTGTCAGGTAGAAAGTTACTTCACTCTGTCCACGTCCTAAGGTTTTTTTCTTTGTAGAGCTGTGGTCACTTGTCAGGGATATTCCAGCGGACGGTGTGTAAAATGCATTCATTTCTTCCTCCGAGTCGGAATCTTGGTCTTATTATATGATATTATTTAAGATTTAGATTAAAAAGAAAGACCTAGTAAAATTTTCAATTCAGAGCATGCCTTCACGAATAACTTTGAATCCATACCTAATTTGATTGCCGACTTGCATATAGAGAATGAATTTGAGTTAAATGGCTTCGAATAAACCTGTGTGTGAACTGATGGATACGAAGGTTTTAATCGTGATGGCTCCCACAATAGCAAGTCATTGCCAACTCTATATACGAACAACTCATTTATTGAATTTACATTCGGAATTATTTTCGAAAGTATTTCTACAGTAAACCATTACCTGTTGTATATTTCTTCAAACAAGTGCTTGGAAGGAAATGACACTTCTACAAAACGTAAATTCAGCTCCACTTTGAACAAAGTATTCTTAGTGGCTGCCTCAATGAATTCATTCATTTCAGACCGATCTCCTGGAATTACACTTTCCCTAGCGCCTGAAATATTAAATTCGAGTTAATAACAATTATTGAACATTGAAACCATTTGAAACCATAAAGAAATTAAGTCAGAATTATAGCATACTGTGGCTGTTTTCGTCTTCTTGTGAGCTTAGAGTTTCATGAACAATATGTTTTCCGCTAAAACATAGAGGAATCAACTTTTGATAATATATTTTTCAAATTTTATTGGTTATTCAGTGAATTAAAAGTCTAGAAAATGGTTTTGACTCGCAAATATAAATATTTTAAGTGTGCAGTACCTAAATGGCGATGGCTCGTTTTTCCTCTTCATGTAGTCATCCGCAATTGAATCTCCTTCGTTGTCAGTACTTTCGGACTCACCAGAACCATCCATTGAACGCTCGGGATGTATCCAAATGCACAATCTATTAGGCGCATCAATTTTTTAAATAATTTATCAAATAGTACGAGATTATAAAGACACACAATTCCGATTTTACCTAGGCCAGTCCAAGCCTTGAGACCGCATTGAGTTATTATCAAGTTGAGGATCATCGGCTAAAGCAGTACAAAATAAGGTGGACTTTTCTGCGGGTAATTCCTATTGAAACAATTAATCAATTTTTGAACAACAACTGTATTTAAATTTGATATTGTATTACATCATTTTTAATTTTTTCTCGTTATTCAATATTTTTATGAAATATGAAGAAAACAGAGACCGTAAAATCATATCACGTACAACCAAGCTAGTTTTATATGCCAACTTCTAAAAATAAAAATTTGAAATGTTATATGTAACTGGAATCTTTCCTTACTTTGTAAAACAGTCTTGCGTCGTGACATTTCATATCAAACTCAATGAGCTCAACGGCAGAATGCAATCCAGTTACAAATTCAAGTTCACTTAGCTGAACTATTATGGAATCATTGCGTACATTCCGAATCCAGTAAGGTATCCGATTCGGGTCATCTAATGGTCTCAAGTCGGGAATTGGAAACCTAAACAATAAAATGAAGACATACAAATAAATATACAGGTATAGTATGTCTAGTTTGTTTACTAAGCATGCTCAAACTACCTGAAGTTTAATGTGAGACTTGGACACTTGATATTAATTTTAATCACACTTTGAGTCCTTTTATTTGAAACTGCAAGGAACTTAAATATAACAAAATTAAAATTATGCAACTATGTTATGAATTAACAGATAATTAAAAATTCCAATATAATAAAGTATAGTATAACCCACCTGACTTCTTCCAGGTTCCAGTTTAGCATCGGTATAAAAAGTAAGTTTAGAATTTAGTAAGGAGTTAATTCGATCAACGATTGACATATCAAATTCACAGTGGCATTCTTGTAGACGAATTCGTAATGTTGTGTCACTTAAAGAGGAAGACCGACTCTTGTAGCTTTTCACTTTGAACTCCAGCTTCACAGATTGACTATTATTTCCATGATCGAAGTTCTTCGGAAATGTTAGTATCTAATATATAATATCAGCTTGTTTGTTATATACATTACATACATAAGTAGTATCAAGAAATATTTAAATCAAGGTTTAAATGTACGTAATAATTTAAATGTAATACAACCTCAATAGACTCTGGATTAGGTGTACCGGAAGAAGCGACTTGGTCTCTGAGGGATTCTAGAACTTCGCAATAGCCAAGGGTTAAAGAACCATGGGTTTCGGTAGCGGTGTTTGTTCCCTTCAAAAGACCGTCGATCTTCATCGGTGCAGCAATTATTCGATGATGACTGCGTGCACAGGCCGAGTTTAATTTTTCTCTAACATCATATACATCCTTCTGTCCTTTAACTGAGGCACCGAAAAGAGATAAACTTCGGAAGAAGTTCCGAGAAAACTCATTCATTGCTTTAAGTGTATCTGGTAACACGGCATCCTTTGAAGACAAGGTAAGAATATCTTCGTGGAGCAAAATTACAGCAGCGCTTGCAAATGACACAGTAAACCTCGTTTTTTCTGATGATGAATTAGGACCTGAGGGGCTACCTGTAAAAAATATTCTTGATTGGTCATCTCATGTCATGATATAATGAAGGATTTTTGATTTTTCCATATTGACTTTTCATAATTTATAACAAATATTTACCAGAAGTTGGATAAGCATAATTAGAGGTTTTGATTGTGGATGAAATCAGGCTTTCAGTCATTGATTGTTGCATAGAGGAAGCTATAGACGTTACGGAGGAGTTCATGAAATTGGACACTGAGCTATGATACATTTTAGAAGCAGACTTTAGAGGTTGAAATTCGTCATCGCTGTCATCTAAATGGGTTTTAAAAGGCATTATTATTTCGTAAATAAAAATGAATAATCAACCGTTCGTTTGATATATACCATAACAAGCTGAAGACCACCCTTGTTGTTGCGTTAATCCGGGAAGGCCAATAACTCCTGGTTTCAATTGTTCTTGCAGTTCTTCCTCTACATGTTTAAAATCAAACGAATCCATCGGCTTCTCTTTACAAAATCGCTTTTCCAAAATATTGTCACTATATAATGTTTTTTAAATGATTAAGACATTAAAAGATTTTGAGATATAAATGCTTTGAGCCCACTTTAAAACTGAATTTAACTCAATACTGACCTTGAACTAGGTGCCGGATTTAATAACTCATCGATCAGCTTAAAAACGATATGCGCTTGAATAGGTGATAAAAGTGCGATTACCGATCCAAAACTGCAGTCAACTGAGATCTAAAAAAAAATATTATCAATCGAAATTCCGAGTCAGACTGATCAGATCTTGAAAGATCGAAATCCAATTAGCAATTATAATTATACATTAACGATTGTTCTACTTAAAAGAGGGATGGCGGGTCCATTTCGTATAAAACAATATTTGACATTTTTTGCTAACTTTGCATTTTCTACGCTTCATTGATATAATTAACACTAGTTTCGAAATTGCCAGGAAAATTGAGGAGTACGGGATGACCGCAAACTTAATCAATTAGAGACTGCGTTAAGTGTAAATTTGAGAAAGAGAAACTGATGCCGTTTGAGTTGTTTTTTGTTTTGACCCAAAAGTTGATAGGCAGTAAGTATGATAATTATAAAGATTTCTAAACTAGTGGTAGTTATCATATTGAAAGTGCATTAAGTGCAATCAAAGGTCGAAAACAACGGTACAAATAACTAAATAAAATAATAAGAACCGAGTTCGCTCCTCTTAGTAGGTTAAATATACCTGAGGGCCACCCATTGAGTCATCGATTTTCACTTGTATGCCAACTTCATGACGACCAGAAAAATTGGCAATCATTACAGCATTGCTTTGTTCAGACTCATCAACCGGATCGATTTCCTGTAAGATGCAAATTTATGATATAAACTAAGTAAAAAAGACGGGAAACCTGACTTTTGGAATATGCTACGATAGTATGATTTTTTATGACAGTAGGATAGTACTGAACTGATGTATTAATATACCGATACTGATGTATCCATTCTTGGATGGTATTGTTTGGAGAGAAAAACGTCACTGTAACAAGTAACTCCTTCCAATGTCATCTTTTTGTGAGAAAACGCTGAATCGAATAGCTTAGAATCCTCTCGCGTGTCCTGACAAGACTCATCTGAGTACCTCCATCTGACACATAAAGCATAATTTAAAGAAATTATTGCCTTCTTAAATAAAAGTTAAATCAAGAGTTTGTGACATACAGTTTTATATGAAACTCAAGAGCGATTCCAATGTCACTCCCTCCTTGATACTTTTCCACACGAAGAACTGTATCGCGAAAGCACATTTTCACTCTGGACAAAACTAATATTTACAAAAATTCCATTAGAAATTGTGATAAACGATTGCAGAACTATGATATTTCATTTAAAGCAAATATAATTTTAGAAATACTGGCATCAATGGTCTGAACGCAATGTTCTAAGCCAGAGAGAGGCTCGTGACTGTCCATTTCCTCTTCATCCTCTTCTGTTTCTTCGTTGGATTTAAGACACTCTTCAGCTAACTGCCTACTAGAAGCCATGCTTGTGAACATTGAGTCGAGCATCGAACTCCCTTGAAATCCATTATAAAAAGAAAATTAAAAAATTATCAACATATCCAACAAACGCATTGTTTGCCAAAAAAACCATATCGATATTCAGAAAAAATAAGAATGAATTCGCCTACCGTTATCCATCCGTTTCTTAGGTTGTATTGTGACCTGCAGTCCTGTGATTTCGATCTCACAACTTTCCTGCATTATCGTCGACCATGGAACCGACACCGAAATGTTTTCGAGGTGTCCTTCAACGAATTCTATCGGTAAATTATGCTGTTCAGCTAGACTATTTAGTGCCTGCAATTTATGAAGTACAATAAAAATTTATAAACCCATGTAATCAGCTCACAGCTAAGTCCACAACAAAAGTATTTTTGTTGAATTGATCTTCCTTTTTTGCCTTTTTAAACGATACACGATATTTAAGTATATATGCTTTACATCGCAGTCCAAGTACACATTCTTAAGCGTTCCGATTCCATTTTTAAGGTTAATTGTAAGCTGTTCCAACGTAATCTTCTCTAGCAGGTACTGGCCCAAGTACCGTTGCAGCAAGTAGCGACATACTCGCTTCTGTATATTTCCAGTCCACGACCACATCCTGTCTTTCACTCTGCTCTTCCTTGGTAATAGATTGTTTAGTTGGATTCAGATTCAGGCAGTCGAACGACCCTGCGTTAATTAAAAATCGAATTAATAATAACTTTTAGTATTTTAACAAATTCAACTCTAATGTTGTAGATCAAAATGTCAGAGGAAAAAGTTCAAAGTTGCTTGATTTTTTATGACCTCACCTATTGCCTATGGATTCAGAAAAATATTTTTCTTGCTTTGGGTATGTGCGTGCTATAGACGATGAGATCGTCTGAGTTACTTGCAATGTATTGGGGATTGGGGCTGTCTTATTATAGAGTCACTGCTATGAACTACACTGAGAGGCTTCTCCAGTTACGTACACAGCTTGCCCCAACTATTTTTTTTGAGAAACCGGACCTTAAAATTCCAATTCTAGAGTGTTGAAAGGTCGGGTTGCAAAAAAAAATATTTCGAAAAAGTTGCGCCCGGTCGCGCCATAGCAAAAGGCGCAAAAAATCACAAATACCAGGTTGGAGAGCTCATTTATGAACGAAATTGGCCCAATTTTGGACACAGTACGTAACCATCGATTCCCCAGACAGTGTTTTTGTGTTTTTGAAAAAAACCGAAAAATACCCGAGATATTTCAAAAAAACCGAATTTTCGGATTTTTCTCCGATTTTCTTAAAATGTCAAAAACACTGTCTTAAGTATCGTTTTCTAAGTACTGTGTCAAAAAATGGCCCGATTTCGTGCATAAATGAACTCTGTAGACTGTTATAAAGCTTCAAAATTGCACCAAATGCAGCAATTGGACCCGACTTTGGCCATTTTTTTTAACTTCGGCAAATACAATATACTTAAAAACACTTCATATTTGTAATCTACAGCAAGAAATTGACCGATTAAAAATTATTTTTTGAAAATCCGATGAAAATTGACCGAGAAAAAAAATGTCAAAGTTGGCTCCGAAAAAGGTGGCACTTGTAAAATTTTCAAGTTTTTGAAAAACTTTTTTTTTAATTAGAATCCGTTTTTTTTGATAGACATACTTCTTAAAGCCTATAAACAGTAACTCCGTTGAAGAAATCCGCAAAAAATCGAATTTTTGAAAAAAATCAGAAAATTTTGATCGATTTTCAAATTTTTTTTTACACCGTAATTTTTAATTTTTGCCCAGTTTCTGTTGATTATTTACATTTTTCTAGACTTATTTAAGCCAATAAAAATTATGTTTTGAAAATCCGATGAAAATTGACCGAGAAAAAAAATGTCAAAGTTGGCTCCGAAAAAGGTGGCACTTGTAAAATTTTCAAGTTTTTGAAAAACTTTTTTTTTAATTAGAATCCGTTTTTTTGATAGACATACTTCTTAAAGCCTATAAACAGTAACTCCGTTGAAGAAATCCGCAAAAAATCGAATTTTTGAAAAAAATCAGAAAATTTTGATCGATTTTCAAATTTTTTTTTACACCGTAATTTTTAATTTTTGCCCAGTTTCTGTTGATTATTTACATTTTTCTAGACTTATTTAAGCCAATAAAAATTATGTTTTGAAAATCCGATGAAAATTGACCGAGAAAAAAAATGTCAAAGTTGGCTCCGAAAAAGGTGGCACTTGTAAAATTTTCAAGTTTTTGAAAAACTTTTTTTTTAATTAGAATCCGTTTTTTTGATAGACATACTTCTTAAAGCCTATAAACAGTAACTCCGTTGAAGAAATCCGCAAAAAATCGAATTTTTGAAAAAAATCAGAAAATTTTGATCGATTTTCAAATTTTTTTTTACACCGTAATTTTTAATTTTTGCCCAGTTTCTGTTGATTATTTACATTTTTCTAGACTTATTTAAGCCAATAAAAATTATGTTTTGAAAATCCGATGAAAATTGACCGAGAAAAAAAATGTCAAAGTTGGCTCCGAAAAAGGTGGCACTTGTAAAATTTTCAAGTTTTTGAAAAACTTTTTTTTTAATTAGAATCCGTTTTTTTGATAGACATACTTCTTAAAGCCTATAAACAGTAACTCCGTTGAAGAAATCCGCAAAAAATCGAATTTTTGAAAAAAATCAGAAAATTTTGATCGATTTTCAAATTTTTTTTTACACCGTAATTTTTAATTTTTGCCCAGTTTCTGTTGATTATTTACATTTTTCTAGACTTATTTGAGCCAATAAAAATTATGTTTTCGGATGAAGTAGTGCTACTTCATTTGCATTTGATGGCAGTCAGGAGTACAGATCTTTAACAAGCTCCTCAGAAGCTTAAAAAAGCTACCCCTCAAAGTAGCTTAAAGAAGCCCTATTCCTCTTGAATAAGCCGAAGTAGCTATTTCAAGCGCCGAGAAGCTGCTTAAACTAGCCCCTTGGTAGCTTCAACAAGCTCTTTCAAACTTTAAAGTGATGGACTGCCCTGGGGTTAAGTTGACGGTGTTTTTAAGTCACTCCATTGGATTCAGCGTCTAAAAACCTATAAAATAGCCCCGCGAATCAAAAATTCATAGTGCGGATAGCCCAGAAGTGAATTTAGAAAAAATAAAACATCAGAAAAACGAGGTTTTTCGGGCCCTGGAATATCTAACTAAATAATCATGGATTGTATGTCGGTATACATAATTAATAGAGAACATCTTCAAGTTTAATTAGAAAAAATTGCATTTAAGCTATTCAAAACCAATATTAAATTCAGTCATATCCTCCAAGTGCAAACTATTATGAAGTCGCCATATTTAGAACACAGTAAAAAGTTTCGAATACATTGTAAATTGGTTCCGTTACTCATATACTATTAGGTAAATTTTACCCGAATAAACAATGTTCTAAGTACATTACTAATCTTTTAAAAACCCTTTTAAATGTTTCAAACACATTTTAAAAATACCCATTTCAATATATTTGAAATACATCAAAAATACACTACACTACTACAGTACATTTCAAACAAATTTTATGAAAACACATTTCAAAATGTTTCAAATATATTTGTAAGCGCATAAGATTTCATAAAAATACATTTTAAAACATACATTTCAAACGACTTAAAATAGTTCAAATGCATTTTCAAGCGCGTTTCAAAATTCAAATACTTATTTGAAACATATTTAAAAACGTTTCAAATGCATTACGAATTAGTTCTAATTTTGTCGTTAGGTATACTATCATGAAAATTTTACACGATACACAATATTTTAAAAATTAAAATAGTTTGGAATGTATTTAAAATATTTAAAAATGTATTTCAACAAAATCCAATGCGTATTTTGTATTTTAAAAGTATTTTGAAATATACGTAAAACATTTTAAATGTAAATAAAAGACTGTTGAAATGTATTTAAAATGTCTTGAAATGCATTTAATATGTTTTGAAGTGTATTTAAACCGACTTAAAATGTTAAAATGCATTCAAAGTATTTTGGATTGTATTTACAATACTTAAAATTGCTTTAAAAACTATTAAAATATTTTGGAATTTATTTAAAATATTTTAGATTCGGTGAAAAAATGGTCTCATGGATATAATGGTAGGGGACAAAATGGTCGCGGAATTAATGATCTGACATTTTTTAATTCAGTTTATTTCACTACTGCAGTGTGCTGAGTGGATACTTAAAATAAAAAAATAACAGACTAGAATTAAGCCGGATAGATATACTGTTTTAGATTCGGTGAAAAAATGGTCTAGAGGAAATGGTCGGAGACAAACTGGTCGCGGAATTGATGATCTGACATTTTTTAATTCAGTTTATTTCAATACTGCAGTGTGCTGAGTGGATACTTAAAATAAGAAAATAAAACGTTGTAAACGTTAACGGCAGCTCGCAAAATTAATATATATTGTTGTTCAATATTACTTGAAATCGTGTTGGTTTAAATATAACAATCAAAACTATTAAAAATCAATTATAAAAGATAAAAATATCGTAGTTTACGTTCACCTAGACGATCGATTCTTAATCCCAAAGCTTTAGTAATTGTTCTATGGTCAATTGATTTACATCCACAATAATATACTATGAGACGATAGATAGTTTCCGTAGAAAATATTTGAAGAATCTGCATATTTGAGAATTGTCCTAAACTACATTGAATACAACTGTTTCCCAATGTGTCCATCCACTTAGCTATTTAAACCTGTACAATTTCGTTAAAAATGATTTTGTTGTTTGACAAATGCAGTTTAAATCTACTTAAAACACTGTTTTTGAATTATAGATTATATTTTTGGATCAATTTGAACAGTTCATGAAACAATATTATGAAATGTCCCAATTAAGACTTTTACGAACCTTAGATTGTTGTTTGGCATATAAAATACTTAAATACCTTTAAAATTGGATTATTGTTTCAAAACGTATTGATTTATAAATATCATTCCTGTTTCCAGAAATGTCGATTTAATTACATATTTAAAGCAATAGAAATTCTTTAAAACATTTTATATATAAACCAATACGATTTCCTCGAAAACCATTTTCATGTTGCACAATTCATATCAAACCTCAAAATTTTTCAAAATGGTTTTATATTTAGAAAAAAGGATAAAAATTATATATATATAAATTTGGTATTAAAACTAATACAATTATGTTAAAACTTAATTCTGTGTTCGGAATTTGATAAACACTAGCGAATATTATGCTTCCATTTCAAAAAAATTTTATTGGTTCTAATCCGGCCTGCTTCTAGGCTGTTTAATTTTGTCTTGATTTACATTGACAAAAACGACGGACAGACGGACGGACGAACTGGTTGACTTCATTAGCTCTAAACCTATTTTTAATAGGCGAGCTAATAACAGACTAGAATTAAGCCGGATAGATATAGATACTAATCTTTTAAATGTATTCAAGTATTTTAGTTAATTCAATGGTTTAACGATTTTTATGCTCACCAGACCATTATGTCCGCGACCCTTTTCAGCTACTATTATATCCGCGACCATTGTATGTGACCATTACTTCCTAGACCATTTTGTCCTGACTATTCTATCCCGATATCTTATGTATTTACAATACTTCAAAATGTTTTTATGAGTATTCAAAATATTTTTGTAATAATTTAAAATATTTTGGTTTATATTCTAAATGTTGGTTTTTTTTGCCAGTCCGGATTGTAAAGACAAAATCAACATCTAAAGTTTGCTCTACTCTTTACTTTATAGCCTTAATGAATTTCAAAAGTAAGACTGGAAACATTTTTAATTAAAAAATAAAACATCAGACCATTATTTCCACAACCATTACCAAGTACCATTTTTTCCCCAAGATCATTTTGTCTGTGACCATTTTTTCACCAACCCCATAATTGCATATTGATTAAATGGTAAAACAATCGTCAACAATAATAGTTTTATGGGGATTTAGGGGTGTTCTAGTATTTGAAGATTATACGCTAGGCATGCATGGTTTAAAACGTGTAGTTGCAAAATTTGAAAAAAAAATCAACCGTTGTAAGGTATGGAACGGACAATTAAAAAAGGTCGACAAGGCTTTTCTATGTACTGTGTACTGCATAAAGACAAAGGATTTGAAAATTTGACCCCTTCTTGTTCTTAAACAGACAAGGACAAAGGACGATTATATGATATTGAGTATTGAGAAGAGAATGTATATGTATCTAGTATCTACTCTCTGTACTCTGTGTTGTGCCGTCGACGGGCCTCGACTTTCGAAGTATTCGAAGGCGCTTTTAATAGCTCTGGAGGGAGCTAGTTTAAGCTATTAGGGTGGCGCTTATTAAAGCTCCAGAGGAGCTTATTAAAGATCTGTACTCCTGACTGGATGGCATTGTTTACACTGTTCACTGTGCTCTCGTGGAAATGCAAAATGTAAATTCTTAGAGGATGGAGGTGGGTGCAGCAAGTGCAGCTGCAGGGCACAGGGTGAGGGTACAAATAAGTGTGAAAGTGGAAAGGTTGTTGATAACTCAAACTCAAACCCACAAAGCTCACACTCACACAAAAGGTGAAAGGCCGCCACAAATTAAAGAGCCTAACGACAAACGAGAAACGTCCAAACGTCCAAACTCGACGTACAATGAACAAGGTCAAAGGTGAAAGGGCAAAGGATGCGGAAGTAGACAGATTTTGAACTTCAAACTTCGGATAAATATTACTACAAAATAAAATATTGTGCAATATAAAATGAAATAGTGAATAGGATCACTATTTATTTCCTATTCCTTAATTCATTTCACATTTCACTATCAAAAGATTTATAATATTATAGTCATGTAGTGAAGATTCAATGGACTATTATGTTTTATAAGTAAGACAGATAGAAACAAACCCTTGAATGAGGCTGAGGCCCTTGACTTGACTCATGTGCCTTGGTTTTGGTTTTGGTTTTTGGTTTTACTTCCAATCTCCTGCTGAATCTGAATCTCCAAACAAAGACTTCCAAATTTAACACAGAATACAACAGCACTACAGCAGCAGAATGTTTACCATCGACGACTCACGATGATGTCGATGATGACCATATGATGAGATAGTATGTATGTGATATTTATGAGAAACTGCGACTTGAATGGGTTCCCTTGTCTGTCCCCTTTCCCCTTCTCCCCTATCCCCTTTCCCCTTCACCGACTCCTCTGGCCCCTTCTTGCTATCCCCTTCTCCCTTGGCCCCTTCTTACCATCCCCTTCTCCCTTGGCCCCTTCTTCCCCTTCCCCTAATAACTAGGCGCTTCATCTTCTATTACCCTTGACCTTTGACCTTGGCATCCAACTCGGCTTCACATAGTTCACTCTCAACCTAGAAATACACTACATTATTTTAAATGAATAAAAATGTTTTTGAAGATTTTAAACACAATTAAAAAAATGCTTCAAAAAATGCAGTTTCTAATTTTCTCAACGGGTTTTAAAATATTTCTAACACAAATATACTTTCAAAAACATTTAAATTTATTTAAATTCAATTTAAAATAATTTAAAAACATTAAAAATATTGAAAATTCAATTTCAAATATTTGTAATACAATAAAAATTATTTAAATTCAATTTCAAATAATTTAAAAACATTAAAAATATTTTAAATTCAATTTCGAATTTTAGAAATACAAAAAAAATTATTCAAATTCAATTTCAAATAATTTAAAAACATTAAAAATATTTAAAATTCAATTTCGAATATTTGAAATACAATAAAAATTATTTAAATCCAATTTCGAATAGTTCAAAAATATTTAAGCTTATTTAAATTCAATTTCAAAAATTTCAAATACAATAAAAATATTTTAAATTCAATTTCGAAAATTTCAAATACAATAAAAATATTTTAAATTCAATTTCGAAAATTTCAAATACAATAAAAATATTTTAAATCCAATTTCGAATAGTTCAAAAATATTTAAGCTTATTTAAATTCAATTTCAAAAATTTCAAATACAATAAAAATATTTTAAATTCAATTTCGAAAATTTCAAATACAATAAAAATATTTTAAATCCAATTTCGAATAGTTCAAAAATATTTAAGCTTATTTAAATTCAATTTCAAAAATTTCAAATACAATAAAAATATTTTAAATTCAATTTCGAAAATTTCAAATACAATAAAAATATTTTAAATCCAATTTCGAATAGTTCAAAAATATTTAAGCTTATTTAAATTCAATTTCAAAAATTTCAAATACAATAAAAATATTTTAAATTCAATTTCAAAAATTTCAAATACAATAAAAATATTTTAAATCCAATTTCGAATAGTTCAAAAATATTTAAGCTTATTTAAATTCAATTTCAAAAATTTCAAATACAATAAAAATATTTTAAATTCAATTTCGAAAATTTCAAATACAATAAAAATATTTTAAATCCAATTTCGAATAGTTCAAAAATATTTAAGCTTATTTAAATTCAATTTCAAAAATTTCAAATACAATAAAAATATTTTAAATTCAATTTCGAAAATTTCAAATACAATAAAAATATTTTAAATTCAATTTCGAAAATTTCAAATACAATAAAAATATTTTAAATCCAATTTCGAATAGTTCAAAAATATTTAAGCTTATTTAAATTCAATTTCAAAAATTTCAAATACAATAAAAATATTTTAAATTCAATTTCGAAAATTTCAAATACAATAAAAATATTTTAAATTCAATTTCAAAAATTTCAAATACAATAAAAATATTTTAAATCCAATTTCGAATAGTTCAAAAATATTTAAGCTTATTTAAATTCAATTTCAAAAATTTCAAATACAATAAAAATATTTTAAATTCAATTTCGAAAATTTCAAATACAATAAAAATATTTTAAATCCAATTTCGAATAGTTCAAAAATATTTAAGCTTATTTAAATTCAATTTCAAAAATTTCAAATACAATAAAAATATTTTAAATTCAATTTCGAAAATTTCAAATACAATAAAAATATTTTAAATTCAATTTCGAATATTTTAAAACCATTTGAACATATTTTAATTTAATTTCGAACATTTCAGGTCTCAAACGAGACTCGAATACATCATCAGAGTTTTTTGACACCAGCTTTAAAAAGATGTCATTTCTTATGGTTTAATAAAGTTACGTTAATGCTGACTTCGATCTAAGATAGTACCTCATGACTTAGCAGTAGCACGCGACTCACCAAGTTACAACAATAGATTATTTTTAATACAACATTTCGAATGATGTTGAATGATTCATCTTTTCCTTTCGTCGAACCTTTCCTCGAACCTTTGCATTTCTTAATTTCATTTCTAATCTTTGCCTCTTTAATCTTAAATTCTTGAACCCTTGAAAGATGCATATAATTTGGGTTATTGTAAACAATGGCTTAAGTCTACCTTTTCTGGTTTTGGTCCACAGAAATCTTTTAAATATAAATTAAATTCCGCAAAATTAGTTTTGCTTAATTTCAAAAAGTATAAAAGCACGTCCCCGTAATTTTAGCTTTGTTGGTCAATCCGATTCTTCACCTTGAGTCACTGGTCCGTCTGTCGAACATCTCTGGATGCGGTTTCGTGACCAACTACGCCTCCGAAATTTAATTCACTGAAATCATCCAGCTCCAGTATTTTACCTGGATTAAGTAAAGCACCTCAGACAGCTTCTTTCCGCGTGTTGTTTGAAATCGGCGCTCTGTTTTACTTGATTTAGGTGAATAAAAAAGCTGAGGCTGGGCTCTGGACGAAGTAATTAAATACTGTAGTAGTTTTTTAAATTTAAAAGTATCTGTCATGTCACTGACTGTTTCGAAATCCAATCAGGACAAACCTGTCCTTTTATTTAATGAATATGGATTTAGATTCCACAAACTCGGTTTCCACAAACGCATTTGGATGTGTTAGCGTCAACGGAGCGATAAGTGTAAAGCCAGGTTTTTAGAGCCAAGTACGACTCTTGGGCTTATCTGTTCATATGCTTGGGCCAGCCCTTTCAACTGGTCTTATCACTTTCCAAAAATTATGCTCGTCTGTCGGATGAGCAATGGGACTGAACTCTTCTGTCTACCTGTTCATATGTCGATTGCAATAAACCGTATACACAATCACTTTTAAGGAACTAACAGAACGCAGATTTATTAAACAAATGACTCGGAGCGATAATGACAACTTTGTCGTAAGTATTTAATTAATTATAATTAATTCCGTGATGAATATTGAAATATACAATTTCGGATCCAAGTCCGTTTTCTTCAAGAGTGAGATCAATACTAAAGGGCACGCCGTCATCATCGGCGTGTTCACAATTTAAATTTACCACTAACTTAAACATGAAACAAAATGAGTGAGGGTTCATTATTTAGTACTGCATGAAATGTTGCGATTTAAACCCAGCAATAATACATATAAACTGTATACACAAAACCAGCAATAAATCGCAACAAATCGCAGCATTAACCTATTTCATACAATTGCATACAACAACAAAAAGACACTACACATGGAACATATTGGAAATCAACAATAAATACTTAGCAATTAAATAAACCTTCTGTGGGGGTGGCAGCAATACAGGTTATTGATTTATTTATTTGCCAAATTTATTATTAGCTTAAGTACAGAATGGATGTAAATATAATGGAATAAATACACTAATACAGTCTTTCGTAATTCATTTCAACATAACGTAATGTAATGTCCCTCGACGACCCTAAACTTCTTTTGGAAATGGGGACCCATTGTCACCGTCCCGATTTCATGGAAGCTAAACTCCGACAAGTTCGGGCTCAGATGAAACGGATTCGAAGACAACAACGGATCAGCCAGCTCATATCATAGCGCGAAATATAAGTTGAAATGTCGGATGCAGCACAAAGGGTCCTTCCACGGAAGCAAAATTTAAAACGCACGATTAGAGCAACAAGAGGACTACTAGGTGGATCGCTCAAAGCACCTTCATGCCGGGAAGAAATAGATTTGCCAGACCAGTTCAAAATAACCAGCAAAGGCGAACCTTTTCTTCTATCAGACTCTGGACCTGCAGACAAAAAGGTTTTTGTTGTTCACCACCAAAAAGAACTTGGATTTTTTGCAATCGTTCGACATTTGGCTGGCAGATGCTACCTTCAATGTGGCTCCAAAATTGTTCACACAACTTTTTATTATACACGGATTCAGAAGTGGTGTCGCCTTTCCACTTGTTTACTGCCTGATGCCATACAAAAACCAAGATATTTACACGGACGTTCTCAGCAATCTCAGAGCACTACATCCTAATTGGGCTCCATCTATTATAATGACTGACTACGAAAAGGCCGAGATCAATTCGTTTTGCACTGTGTTTCCTGCGGCTAAAAACAACGGCTGTTTTTTCCATTTCTACAGACTAATCCAAGCAGACTCGGATATCCTGAAGCTGTATTCTGCCGATTCTGACTTTTCTGTCCATATCTGGTATCTGGTTGCACTTGCACTTGTTCCAACCTCAGACGTTATGACAACTTTTGACGAGATCATGGAAGAAGATTTCTTTCTCGCCAATGAACAGCTACTTTTCGTGTTCATTGCGTACTTTGAGAAGACATGGCTAGGACCGTGGAATCACCGCCGAACTACCCGTATCCCGCCTTTATTTGATGTCAAACTTTGGAACTACTATGACGCGGTGTTAGAAGACAATTAACGGACCAACAATTCTTGTGAAGGATTCCACAACCGATTTGCCGCATGCATTGTTATGTTCGAGTAAACCGACCATTTATAAATTGATTGACGCCTTAAAAGAGCAGCAAGTCCTTACCGAAATGAGCATTAGCCAATTTAGAGCAGGAGCTGTAGTTCCTCCTCGTAACAAATATAAGCATGCTTCAGAAGAATTGAAAAAGATTGTTAAAGAATATGGTGGTCCTGATTGCACACGTATGGGCTACATTCGAAAAATTGCTTACCGTATTAGAACAGACTAAATTTTAACAAATAACTCAAAATAACAGTAAAATGAAATCATAGTTTATGTAAAAAATAAACTTCATAATTTGGCGAAAACATCGACCTGATATATCTACTATGTACACGATTAATAAGTAAAAGCTAATAAATAATATATTTTTATATACATTAAAAATCTAAAGAACTTTAAAAGGCATATTTGTTTAAACAACGGATATATGGGGACGCTCTTAAATAGGGACGCATTTTGTCAGGGATGCATTTTGTAAGGGACGCTTTTTGTAAGGGACTCAAATGATATGTTATGGGACGCTTTTCATGGGCCGCTTTTCTCCGCATACCGTTTTTAAATATTCGAAATTGGATTTTAAATATTTTTATTGTATTTCAAATGTTCGAAATTGGATTTAAATAAGCTTAATGCTTTTTAAATATTCGAAATTGGATTTAAAATATTTTTATTGTATTTAAAATTTTCGAAATTGAATTTAAATATGTTCAAATGTTTTTTAAATATTTGAAATTGGATTTAAAATATTTTTATTGTATTTGAAATTTTCGAAATTGAATTTCGATAAGTTCAAATGTTTTTTAAATATTCGAAATTGGATTTAAAATATTTTTTATTGTATTTGAAATTTTTGAAATTTAATTTAAATAAGCTTAAATATTTTTGAAATATTCGAAATTGGATTTAAAATATTTTTATTGTATTTAAAATTTTCGAAATTGAATTTAAATATGTTCAAATGTTTTTTAAATATTTGAAATTGAATTTAAATAATTTGTATTGTATTTCAAATATTCGAAATTGAATTTTAAATATTTTTATTGTATTTGAAATTTTTGAAATTGAATTTAAATAAATTTAAATGTTTAAATTGTGTTTAAAATCTTCAAAAACATTTTTATTCATTTAAAATAATGTAGTGTATTTCTAAGTTGAGAGTGAACTAAGTGAAGCCGAGTGGGATGCCAAGGTCAGAGGTCAAGGGTAGTAGAAGATGAAGCACCTAGTTAGTAGGGGAAGGGGAAGAAGGGGCCAAGGGAGAAGGGGAAGGGGCCAGAGGAGTCGGTGAAGGGGAAAGGGGATAGACGAGAAGGGGAAAGGGGATAGACAAGGGAACCCGACTTGAATGATGTATATGTATACACACATAGACACATATATATATATTCAACATTATCCAATTCTATGTGCTATGGCACACAAAACAGAAAACAGATGATACACTCTCACAAGCCACAAGCTCAAGAGCAAAATCCGCACAATCCAAACACAAAGAAAGAACAAAGAGCCCATACATAAATAACATTTGTTCTTTGCTTGCAATTTTTCAAGCAAGTGGACCAGCAATCAAGCAATGAAACAAGTACCTATGCTAAAGCTAAATGCTATGCATCATGCATAGCATTGCATGCAGTGAATCGAAGATCAGCACTATCAGCAGATGAAATCATGAAGTCATCACATCAAGATCAACATCAAACATGCAAGATGCAACATCCAACATTCAAAAGTACAAAATAAATGACATCACATTACTAACTGTTAAATAACTTATCATTATCATATACTTCCTCGGACATCGACGGTGGACGGTCGAGCGAGAAGAGAATCTCAATTCTCAACTAACTCAACCTAGCTTAATCTGTACATAATTAAATATGAAATGTGAAATAGCTCATCCAATTATGAATTATCACAATTCACAATGAGAACCTTCGTCTATCGGTAATTAATATTGATTATTGATTGGAGTTGAAACGGGCGGAAAGCAGAAAGTCGTTTCCACAGAATTATATAGCTTATTTATGTCTATGGTCATTTCTGATTCATTATTTTCCGATTTCTGGGAATGTTTATACTTGCAAATTGCAATCGCAAAATGCATAGAATATATTGAAATTTGTGAACGGTTGTTTGGATCAGCCCATCAGCTGAGCTGATGCTGATATGTTAAAACTACACTGTGAGGCTGTTGTAGCCTGTAACTGCCACTGCTGCCTATATAATAACTAGAAGTAAATCATGATGATGGTTTTCTACGTATGTATGCATGCATTCAAATTCCTAATCTGTGTTCGCATAAAATGACATCACAATTTACAATATACAATATATAATAAAATCGTGTCACAAAAATGCATATGTTGGAGTTGGAGACGTTGGAGTTCGAACTTTCAAGGCCAAAAAGGTCCTACTATACTGCTAAAACTGCGTTCTGTATATTTTCAATAATTTCAATTACATTTTTAGTTGATGAGGAATGGTTGTTCGCCCCAGTCGAGTCCCTCATCCTCACACCTCAGAACAAAGAACAATGCGTCTCATAACTCTTCTGCATTTCGAGACTCGACCGGACTATAAACTACAAACTAACTACAATCTATAAAAGGACAACACCAAACCAAACTAGTATTACATTAGTTATAGAGTTGTTAAAGTCCTTGAGCTAGTTGACTCGCCGGGTAAAACTCGTTTCCTCTATATATAGCAATATCAAGGATAATCAATAAAATTTAGCATGGGGCTCGCTCGCTAGAACGGACTTGCCTGGCGCTGCGGTCTACTGTATTGTAGAGTGCGACCTTACAATTAGAGAAAACGTCTGCGGGAGTAGTGAGTAGTGCAGTGCCGTGTGAGAGTTAGATAGTTAGATTGTGATAAAGCAGGGAATACCGCGCCGCTGAGAATGGGGAAAAGCCTTATCAAAGGCCTCCTCCCTTTAGGTTTAGCTAAACTCTAAACAGGGACTTTGCAGATGAGATATGAGGGGACCGACGGGAGGCCTCCATGGTTTTTTCCACACTCACATTTGGTTTGGTTAGGCTGTTTGGGCAGGAGGCAGGCAGACTTGCACTTCAGAAACTGTAGTTGTAGTCCTAGTTTCAGTCAGACGTGTTCTACCCATAAGGTCTATATCATTCTACCTTTCTACCACTTGTAAAAGGTCCTAAAGAAAAGTGAAAGTCGGGAAGGAAGAAGGGAAAGCAGAAAGTCTGAATCAACAGCGACTTTAACTTTAATTTTGAATTTTACTGCATTTCTAAATTTAACTTGAACGTAACGTCACTAATTATAAGATCACGAAATATGCGCATAATATAATATTGAGTTGACGAATTATTTCTGTGTACGCAAAATGCCTATTTCTTATAATTATTCAATAGATACTAGATACTATATATGCACACCATTTATTTCAGTTTAAATTAACAACTTTATTATTTCCAATTTCCAAAATCCAAACCACAATAATTTAGCATAACAGAACCATCCACAATGTCCACATGCACTTTTTTTGTTTATAAATATTTGTGTAACACTTATTGAATTGCAGAAAATCTTTGATGAAAAACAAAAAATAGTACGTCCTAATAAGTCCTAACCTCCTAATAATACAGTCCTACCAATTCATTTACCAGGTTAGATTACTTGGATTTAGGGCCTTGAATCAGTTGAGTTCTACCCAAGTACAACTCCTAAATAAAGTCCTAACTCCTAACGTTCCTAAGTCTTGTTCTCAAACGCTGCGCTGTTCAATATCTGCATGAATCTCAGGTGTTTAATCGTATCTTGATCGTGCGATTATATATACAGTTAATGATGAAATAATTACCTATTAAAAAAACCACTACAAGTACAACGCAGAAAATGATCGAACTATTCGAACTTCACTCGATAATCGCATATATGTATGCACCACACAGGTCGCAGGGTCCACGGTTGGTGTTATGTCATACGGTTGAATAAATATATTTGTATTGTTTCTCAGTGGAAGTGAATAAATCATCTAGTAGTATTTAGAAAGCACTCTGTAATTCTCAACGGGATAATTGAGATCGTAAAAACTGTATCAGCCCATGAAACTCTGTATAATATTCTTTGGATTTAGATACTATGAATGGCTGGATCGTTTCCTCTTCCTTTGCTAAATCCGTTGGAACCGTTGCCATTCTTACTATTAGAATCAGACCCCCGACCAGGATTGTTTGAAGAATGACCTTCATTATCTGACATCGCGTTTTTTATTAGCCGTTGCCGAGCCCTAGCCATACTAACTCTCATGTTTTCTTCTTGATGATACCTCCATAGTTTAAGGGTGGCAAAAACAACCAGTCCAACGCAACACGCCCATGAAGCCCACGCTCCAAACTAGTATATTAAAATAAAATTAGTGAAATTTATTTTATACAAAAATTAATGTTCGCTTGTCGCTTCTTGTATTTTGTATTGTACATTATACCTGAGCTGTTCCCATTTGAATATAAAAGGCAGAAGTGTCGATCCCGTCTTTCTTATCGATTTCATTTTCCGCAGCGTCTCCGCACCTTTTATTAAATTGAAAAGTTAGCACCCTTATAATTCATCATATATTTTATGAAAGATACAATAAACCGGAAATTAGAATAATATGTGCATTTACGTTTCGAATCGCTTTGTGATAGATTTACACCAAAAATCAAAACCTAAGGTAACCATAAGGGCAGCTATCACACTCATTATGCAAAGAATAGAACTTCCAACCACGTCCACAAATGCTGAGAGGAACGAACTGTCAAAAAAATCAAACCACAAATAAAATTAGATTTTAATTTAAATGGCAATGTTGTTACGCTCCGTACAGTTTGTAATTACACTCGTTTTGTACCTATCTTGGCCCTTGTACAAAAGGACTGAAAGTCTATAGATTTGAATCGCAGAGACAACGAAGAGGATGACTCCAACAAATATCGTATAGTTGCAAAACCCTTGCGAAGCCCAATCCACGTCGAATTGTCCATCCGATTCTTTCCAGTCCCCAGTTGAAAATAGCAAACAATGTCCTCTGTGGAAAAAAATGTCAGTAGTTTTTAAAATGCGATTAATAACTTGACATTGCATTGTGACAATTATCCGAAATTATATTATTTGATATAGATTTGATATTGTGTATTGAATCAGTGCCTACCGGAAGTCGTCCTGGTGGATGCTCATGGGAATGGTGATGCATAGGGATAAAATAAGAGCGACTATATTTCCAGTCAATTGACTTAACAACAAGATATTTGCAAACCCCATCGTTTGTCGTTGTGCTTGGTGTGTGGTTGGTGCCTTGTGGATTTTGGTTAAAGCACAATGCAATTTTGGTCGACTAGATCGATAAGTTAATGTATCAACACTGCTGAATTTACAACTGTAATTAAAAACTATCAAAGTATAAGTGTTTTGAGTTCGAAGCAGGGTAGTACTTTACTTTGCACTTATACTCTATTTCCTACTTAAATTTTAAATTGTTATCTTTTCATCTTTGATCTTGTGTCTTGATCTTGATCTTGCTTTTGTGCAGTGCATTAAGAAGTTAAATTAATTTAAACTATGAACTAGTCACTATAGTCTATAAAACTATTAATGATTTAGCTAGAAGACACTAGAATAGTGAATATAGAGGCAGTACCCCATCCCCAATCCCAACTGTGTCACTTGTTTGACTTTCTCCGTGCTCTGTCATGTCATGATCTATTAGTATTTTTTACGTGTAATATTACTTACTTCATACATTTAGATATTATAGGTCTTAGTCTTGTAGTTTGAAGGTACACCATACTAGTCATTATAGATTATGCGTAGTTCCATTTCACCCCAATTCTATTCTGTGTTGGCGATATGCGGAATGCGGAATCCACTTTACTTTCTCCACAGCAAACGTATTCTGCTTTCCCTAGCTTGCGTAGAATAAAGATTGCCGATTGGTAGTAGGCTTCCAGAATCTGTGGATTGTAAGTGAAAGCCTCACTAAATTTCTAACTTATCTCTCAAAATAAAAATGTGCAAATACTCCCAATGTCTCAGGTCCAGTCATCCAGTCCCAGTCCCAAACAACGAAACGCCCGTACACCCTACACCGCCATATGTAAAAATATATGAAAAAAGCCCAAATAATGGTCCATGGGTTCACGCAATTAAAAAGTACATTGGAAATATGCACAAAAAGACAGATTTACTTTTGGTATGAATAATTTTGGGCAACAATTACATTGCAAATAATACAATCTGATGAAAATGTGCCAATGCCAACATGTAAGGATTAATATGTACATAGATACGTCAACTCCATTTTCAGACGGATGCATATATGGCGTGAAAACGGTCTGAATAAGTATACCGCAAAAATAAATTGTCATTTGCTCTATTAAAAATAACAATTTGTAGAATTCAATACACCACTTGGGGCCTAGCACCGTTTGCTGTACATTTTTGGGAAGTTTATGTTTATATTTGGGATAGCCTCTCGGACTGCATCTATTATTACACAGTCAACGGTGGGTTTCAATATTTTTGGCATGAAATCGACCTGCATAAAATATTTTTATTTCACCCAAAAATTTTCAGACATGGTTACTTACAAAAGGAAACGAGTCTAAGGTACCTCAACCTTCTAACTTTCCCCTGTCATTAAAAACTAGTCGGTGGCGTTAATTCGAATTTCCTTATTATGCAGCATCATCGGCATGACCCAATATGTTTTATGGAGTCAGGGGCTTGTGAACTTTTGTATCGTTTTTACATTTATCTCTTAAAAAATCTAAATGCTATCAATTGCTTAATCAATCACCACGGATGACGGAGCTTGGAATATCGATCCAACAGATAATTGAGCCAAAAAGGTACTCGAATTGAATAACTACTACTACTGGTAGCGTCACTGGGACTACTGGGAGACGTTTTGAACAATATAGCAGACCTTTGAGAAACTGTTTTCGAAGTGCATAGGAAGGAACACTTTGAGTTGAGAATGTCCTACATCTCGTCTTAAAAGTCGTAATGACCTCTATTCACCCCTCTCCTCACCGCCGCTCCGAAATTTCTATAACTTTATTGATATGTTTCTAATGGGACGATTATATAGTAACTTTCATATTGCTTAACGTCAATAACCTTTCATAACATGCCATATTTTGCTGTAATTTATTCATAAATACAAATCATCCGATTGAAGATGCTAAACTCCGTAAATGGTGTACACATAATAATGTTGACAAAGATTTAAAATTCCATTTCATTTCAATCGCTTCCAAGTTCCAGAATTCAATTTTAACTACACAACAACTGTAGGCACTTTTGAATAACTACACTGGATTGACTGGATGGTGTTGGTTACAAGCTAAGCACATATGAAATTAAAGGGTCGGAGTCGGAAAAAAGGTTAAATGACTGAATAATAATTAAATTTCATTTTTAGCCTGAGTCAGAGCTTATGGAATCATTCTGTCCGTTCGTCCTTCTGTCTGTGACACGCTAGCGGCCAAACGGCTAGACCGATCGATTTGAAATTTGGGGCACTTGTGTATTTTGCAAATGCGAAGGCTAAGTTCGAAGGTGGGAAAAATCAGTGGATCGGTTGACCCGTGGGGGTCATGCAAAGTAGTGTTGCCAAGGGAATAAGTTTAAAATACAGACAAATTGAAGCATCCTGACTCGGGCTATATAATACTGCACACTGTAGGTTTTTAAATAGTAACCGTTTTTGGAAAAGTCTCCAGTGACGCTACCATGAACTCTCTCCGCGTACTTTGTCGAATACATCATTAGTGTGAAGTCGTGTAATTTATGTGACCGTCTTTACTGATTAATGATCATAACACAAATACGTTAATAATTGGCAAGCGTCTGAGTCTGTATTAAGTGTAGACAGACAAGCCGTGGACATCAAGAGATGAAATAAAATATCCAAACGGAAATATTTAATATAAAATCGATACAATCGAGTCGAAATAATTAAAAGATTTAAATCATGGATCATCCCAAGAATGAAGATCCGAACCTGAATCTGTACGATGAGGAATTTGAAGAAGAAATGGATAATTTCTGGAACGACGAAGATTCCTCGCATGAATTCCAGGATGATGAGCGCAGTGAATATCTTCACGAAGGTTCCGTCTTAGAAGTCGACGATTTCGAAAGCGAGGCCGAAGAAATGGATAAACAAGAGGTTGACGAAGGGGAAATTAAACGAATTTTGGAAGAAGAAGAAGAAGAACTCATTCGAGAAAATGGCCTCGAAGATGTTCTCCGGAAGGAAGACACGCCAGAAAAAATCATCCTTGACAGTCTCAATGTCGAAAAACTTATTAATATGTTGTCTAAAGTACGACTTGCTTGGCCCGAAGATCTTCCAAGTTACAATGAAGACGAATACAGTACTGACCCTGAGTAAGACAGATTAGCTCATCATCTATTCATTAAAATTGCATTACAAATGGATGCTTAAACGGCAGTTCTAACACCGTATAAAAATCGATTTTCAATCTTTATATAGCCTTCTTCTTAACTTTCATAGTCTAATTTAAATCTTCCATTCTAGTCGTGTCAAGTTTCCGGAATCGTTTTATCACTGCACCGACAAGGAAAAAACAGTAATGTGGCACGCCGAAAACTTTCGTCGCCAATTTCGGCAGTTATTTCCAAAGCGAAGGCCACTTCTTATTGCTCCAAAGAACGAAACGGGCACACAGAAATTATTCCCGACATATATCAACCCTACCGTGTTAGGCTACCCGGAATTCTTGGATTGTATGACGTTAGCTAATTATATGAAGGATTTCCTTGCCCCCGAACAAATGGACCCTCCAACTCGAGTGGTATCTTAACTCATAATTCAGCAACAATTTTCCTAATTTTACAACATTTCAAAGCATTTTTAAATTTGACTTTCCACAGCCGGACAGAACTCGATCCCATGCCACAGTCTTCGCAGATCGAAAAGCTAACTGCTTTGAATTTGCAGTTATCATAGTATCCCTACTCAATGGAGCTGGATATGACGCATATGTAGTTGATGGTTATGCAAGCAAAACAATTTGTACCATGGATTCGACAGAGGATTACATTGAACCTCCTGACGAGCTTGATACTTTGAAATTGAAGGCCAACATTCCAAGCAAACATGTAATAAAAAAATATCAGGCGTAAAAGTCATTACTTAATTTATTTTCTTGTAATTTTACGAAGTTTTTATCAATTGTAGACAGGAAAGCGCAGTAGCAAAGAGGACGATGATCCAAAAACACAGTCCGAATTCATGGACATTTTTGAAAGAGAAGATGAAGAGAAAGCTCTCCGACCAGTTTCCCCGTCTAAATACCGATTTAAAAAGACGACTCAGGCTTTCAGTAAACATGAGGCTGAAATGATGAAACGAGACAGCCAGGTATCGACTCGTTCGTCATTTCATCAGCATGACCTTGAGCACCACTTTCTTGAAACCCTTCATGCCGAAGCAGAAGAAGATGAAACCGAAGAGGAACCCGCAAAAGAACACGATGAAGGAGATGATTTATTAATTGTAAAATCAAAATTCATTGACAAATGGATAGGAATATTTTAAGTATATCCTGTTTTTATGTTGTTTAATTTTTTTTCAAGAAACCAAAATCAATCGCAAAATCGACTCCTCCTGAGAAATTCAACAAAATCCGAACCCACGCTTGGATATTATTGCTTCCTGGAAAAAGAGATGTCGAAGAAGCCTTCTTCATTGAACCCTTTTCGGGTACAAAGTTTGATATCGCGGACGAAAATTTCCAAGGAGTTGAAGCCATCTTTAACCAACATAACTATTATGTAAATATTCAAGAGCCCACAAAAGACCCCGGGGTACGTACGACAGATGAAGTTTAAGTTTAAACCTATTTGTCCAATTGTTGGGAACTTAGAAACATCTATCTGTTTTCATTTGTTATAAAATGAAAATGTTTGCATTACTCCAAGTTAGCAACATTTTAAATATAATATTGCAATTCTTAAAGGAATTATCATTGGATCTTAAAGATCCTTCGAAATGGAGTAACTTATTAGTGGAACCGGAAGGGCAAAAGAAATCTTTGGCTGAAGCGGACTCTTTATTTCAAGACGAAGAGGATGACACTCCTAAAAAGGCCCAAATGCTATTAGAAATGCCTGTAAGTTGTGCATATTTCACAATCCATTTTTACAATAACTACAGCGCCTAGGTAAACTTAATCGGTTTCAAACTATGGGGTTTAGATACATATCGCTAAATTTATTTGCCGGTATAGATTTTGATATGATGCATTTATTTCCGAAAATTTAAAACCGTTGTAAAATCATGAAAAATGATGTTCATTGCTTGTATCTCTAGTAATCTGTAAACATTTTGCTAGATTTTGATATGATGCATTTATTTCCGAAAATTTAAAACCGTTGTAAAATCATGAAAAATGATGTTCATTGCTTGTATCTCTAGTAATCTGTAAACATTTTGCTTGGTATGCCCTCCCTTAAACCCCCCCCCCCCACCATGTCCGCCTAAAATCTGTTGACTTAAAACTACGAGAACTGCAACTCACATCGCACAATAACTGGAATTTATATCAATGTGTAATTTAAACATGAAATTGTTGAATTGACTCAGGCGTCCTGGACACCCGATCTGGAAATTTCCCAAGAAGGTGTAAAATAAATATTTAACACTCAGTTTTTGGAAATAATCATTCATTCACAAACATGCGTTAACTCGAGTGCCATTAAATTGTAGATTACGAGAGAAAGTACCCAGGGGGAAAGAAAACGTTCAATTACAACGATGCAATAGTTGAGTTAGCTGCTCCATACGCAAATGACGACGGTCTCGTCAAGAAAGTTCTGAAGTTCAGCGGTAAAAGCCGTAACCCAGAGGACTTACTGTACATCGAAGAAATTTTCGAGCATCGAAAAGATAAGCTTACTCGTCGAAAATGGGTTCGACAAGGAAATCTACTCCATGAATATTTTGACTACGGTCGACGAGATGCGTTGAAAGGTATAGTATTATTATTATAAAAGCTACACATATTATTCAAAGTCGCAACAAGTTGACATTGTCATAAGTTAAAACTGAAACTTTTTCTTGAACTCAAATCTTCTCTTTAGAGCATATTCATATCTCGGGAAAAAATAATCCAAGTTATCCAAGGGACTTATTTTACTACTCGAATGCTCATCCCCAAAATGTTTCGCATCGCAAAATAGTTCGGAAAGGAATGATTGAGACTTTCGACGAACGAGATGACCTTCTGTATTTCCGATGCATTTCATTTGGCGGTATTATCTGCAATGGACCAAAGCGGAGTACTAAACTGGAGGGTCGTCTGTCAGAACCGGCAACAAAGTCAAAGGCTAAAGCTTTCCTGGAAATGCTAAAAGGGGATACAAGCGGTCCAGGGTCAAAGAAACGGATTCGACGAAAAATCGCTGTAATTGATTTTTTATGCCACATGAATTCATATAAGGTATATTATATAGACAGGTGTATATGTGTTAAATCTTTCTTATCTGCTAGAAAATCATCGAAAAATATCATCGGAATGTGTCTAAGGATTTTTTCGAAGACATTGCAGAAAAACATATGCTAATGGATGAAGGGCGACTTCGGATTTTATTTCATTACGGAGAAGGGAATTTATCACGAAATTCTTTGGAATTCTTCAAGCCGCGTGGTGTAAATCTTGATTCGACTGAGTTTAAACCAGAAGATTGTGTTGAATACCAGGTTAATTTACTAAATATGAGGGGAAAGTTTCCGATACAGTCCCCATAATAGCTTTATGCATCTACAGTCTCTATGAATGTAGGTCGACCGGCATGCAGCTCCCATGGACGTTTATCAGAAGTTTAAAATTCTTCAGAGAATGGAAGCGGATCAAAGGGTTGCAAGTGTATTGGCTATGCAGGCTGAAGATGAGGTACCTAGCTAAGGCATTTATTTTGAGCCGTAAATTTTTTTATCGAAGTCAATGTCAAACTCCGAATTTTTTAGTTTAATTTTGCCCAAAATTGAACAATCGAAAATCGAATCGATCCCAGCTTTTCTATAAAGTACTGCTCAAAATAACTCCATTTTAAGTCAATGAGTTATCTTAAAATATTCCAATCTAGGTCGAACAGGATCCTTCTGATTCTGAATTATTCTAGGAATTTTGGTCGAAGTGGTTCTATCGTTATTATCATTCAAAGTCGAATCGTGATTATTTTATGTCTATGATTTACAATTAGATTCGTATTAAAAGCAGTTCGACATCGACTTAGATTCGTGTTAAAGTCAGATGGACTTGATTCATCTTAAAATTATTCGAATAAAATCTAAAACGTATCTAAAGAAGTCCAACCCAAGTCCCTAACCTTGTGGATTTAAATTTTGCCCAAAAAACCTCGACCTCGATTCAAATATTTAAAATATAATTTATAACTATAAATATCTAAATTCATATGATTTGTTTGTAGGTTTACCAAACAGTTACTTCTAGAGTGCAAGAAGGTTCTTATAAAATGATTCTTCACGCTATTTAAATTAAAAGACATACCTATGTACTTAATTCTCGTTTAACGTTTCAGACTGGCATCATGAAATCGAGCCTGATGCCTTTGCAGGAGACCGGAACGAAGAATATATAAGAAGCAAAGAACAAAAGGTAAAAGAAGAAATATATACCTAGACTATGCTATGGTTTCAAGACATCAACAACAGAAATACATAATTTATTGATATATTCAGGTTGCAGAAGACGAAGAGGACGAAGATGACTTGGATGACATTGATTTCAGTACTCCTTTCTTTGAAAAGTTTGGCATTCCAAAGACCAAGCAAGACGAGATTCTTATGAAAAAACGAATCATGTTAAATTCTAAAGTTAAACTGGTCAAGAAAGCTCATTCAATACGTGAAACATACGAACGCGTAAATTATATTTTTGTCTCACACTTCTATTTGTTTAAAATTACGAAACGTTTCAAACGATACATTGAATAGGAATCGAGTCACCTCAGAGAGAAGATGATTTGGCATGATCGTCATATTGAAAAAATGACACCGACCCAAGAAGAAGACTTTGGGCACGTCTACAAAGACCGCCTATTCGAAATGCATATCATGGAGCAACGACTCACCCGGCATCAAGAACTAGCTCCGAAGAAGTATTATAATTTGCTCCTTGATGTATTGAAACATCCTCAACTTAATCGGTATTCCAATAAGAAGATCCCACCACCAAAACCAGTAGTTACAGGACCAACAGACGAAGAACTAGCATTAGCGGCTCGGGAATTAGCAAAAGCTAAAGACTGTTGTCAGTTCTATACGGTTAAATTTTCAGATGCAAAGAAAGACGAGGATAAGAAAAAGCAAATTCAAATCGAAGTTCCTTCAGCATCAGTTGATTAGAAACCATCAAATTACTCTCACATTAAATTTTATTTTTGATTATACTTCAACAACAAAGTAAAGTACATCTTAAGTTTCAGCTATATTAAATACAGCAATGATAATGCACGGAAGATGTTACAAGTATGCAATACTTGAATTTAAATACACATCATTTAGCAAGGAGTTATCAATCCTGCTGACAGTTACTGTATTAAGATCTCTACAACAATTTTTGGTTCAAACAATTCTCGTACATGATAACAATATTAACATTTAAAGTAAAATTCATTAAAGTTAAAATCATTGGATAGAATTTTTCACTTGGGCCAACAGGTATGCACAATTTTACAAGTTATAGATAGTGTGATGAAGTAAATATACCATTATATAAGGAAGGAATATGGAATTATAGAAAAACTCTGCGATGATGCAAGGATACAACGATCTATTAGCTATTATTTTTTGCAGTTCAGTTGTCTTATGCTCCAGTTGTTGAATCAGTTGCACTGCAAGTTTAAAAACAAAAAATTAGAATGACGTCTGGTAATATAACTGTGTTGACACTTGACAATGGTGCGAAATAAAAACATTGTAACATTAACATTACCCGTAATAGCCTTGATAAGCATTCCATCCCTGTTGGTTACTATATCCGTAACCGGACGACTGCTGGTGATTCCAATTTGCGTAATTTGCGTACTGGTTGTATTGTTGTCCATATGCATACTGGTCATGTGGACCACCCCCATTGCTTCCTGAATTTGCACCTGCAGCTTTGCTGGGATCATCTGCACCATGTCTGCAGAGAGGAATAATTATAAATTTGAATTCTTAGCTACGATGCGATATGCGGTGCGTGGCTATGGTTTAAGCAAGACTGGCAATGATTGGTACAGAAGAACTCACTTTGACAATGTATCCTCTGCTTTTGCCGTATGTGGCGCTGTAATTTTCTTCTCCCGCAGAACCTTAGCAAGTACCTGCAACTCATCTTGTGCTCTGTCGACACTAGAATTATAAAATCAAATACGTGACTAAGTTTGTTGAACAAAACTACCTAATAAAGATGTCATAAAATTTCTAACCTCGTGACATCCGCTCCGTGATCCTCCAAGAACTCGATTTTTCGATGAGCAAAAGTGACCTTTTGCTCTTCTGGTAAATCACCATTGATAGCAAGATCAAAGGCAGACATCGCTAATTCAACGTCCACAGGTGTCTTCTCTAGAGCTAGGTCTATTAAGGCCATAATGGTTTTTGCTCGTGTGGTCTATATTAAATATCACAAATTGTAAGCATGATGTAAGCTTCTTTTTTCTATTTTCAAATTCAAAATTATTCGCAAAACTCTTAAAATTTAAATTAGCTTACCTCGTCGATATCGATAGCTTCTTGAATGATCATTTTTGCTTTATCATAATCTCCAATCACCTTAATTTATTGCAAATTAAATTTTGTAACTTTATCATCTTTATCATACACAGAAAATAAACTATCAATAAAAAAGCAGAAAGGGGGTTACCTTCACTAAAAATCTTGCATATTTTATGCTTAGGTGTACTGAATTGGGTTTATGTTTACTTTTGATTTCACTAATGTAACTTTCATAGAGCTCGGAACACTTCGACAGATTTCCTCTTCTTCTTTCTAAATTAATTCTGCGGAAATATATGATAAGCGAACCCGGAATTTGCTTATCCAATTTGTCCAAAATGTCCGCAGCTTTATCAATATTTCCTATTGTAATATAATTTTTCATTAAAAACAATGCAAAATATTTCAAGAAATGTAGTGTCTTCAGGCTTCAATAAACAGTTACTAACCTTCAGCTTCTTCAAACGAAGACCAGTAGAGATTAATCCACGGTTTATTTGGATGATGAACTGTACAAGCCCGTGTGAAGACATCATGTGCTCTCTCTTTTAGCTCTGGCGTCTTATCTTTTAAAAATCGGGCATACTGGAAACAACATTTTAATGTTCTGATAAGTTGGTGATTACTTTTAAAATAATACATTACTCAAAGAATTTATTTTAAAATAACATTTTAATCGCTACGACATTCGAGTAGAAGAAAAGAAATTAAAAACATCGAATTGCCTACACGGAACAATGATCTAAAATATGTTATCTTACCTTAATCCAATACTCTTCATACAATGCACAAGCAATCAGACAACGTTCAAATAGAATCAGGATTCTGTGGGTATCTCCTTTCTCAATCTCAAATTCCAAATACTCTTTCCACATCTTTAACTGGCCCTTTTCGAGCGGCTTTACATGGAAATACGGCCTTTTTATCTATAGTGAACATGCAATACAGAGTTATTGCCTACTTTTAAGTGGACGGCATGATTGTGTATATATTTTTTTTTAACTAACGGCCTCTTCAAATGTCCATCGAGTTGTAATTTCCTTTTCATTCTTTTTGTACATCTCAGTCCTCGTCTCAATGATCTTTTCTTTGATTTTGCTGGATTCGGCCTAGACCATAAAAACGGAGTTTATCAGATAATGAGATAAGACGACGAGGAAAGCGCTGCATTCATAAAAACAATAACAATAACATAGGTTTTTAAAAGGTTTACATTGAAAAAAGCATAAGGTTTAAAATTACATTGAAACAAGCATACGGTTTAAAATTACATTGAAACAAGCATAAGGTTTAAAAATTGCATTCAAACAAACATAAGGTACATAATGTTGAATGTTTACATTAATATGAAATAGATTACAAACCTCTGCATCTAACTCGTCGCCTTCAGCCGGAGCAATTAAACCTTTGAACTCCAAATATTCATCAGGATTCAGCAATTCTGAAGGAGTGTATTGATTAACGAGTTCTTTCAGGCTGAGAGAAATATAAATAATATTGGATTAAGTTCCACCTTACAACATCACTATCTGGGTGTGGTGATAAACTTTAATATGTAGTGTGAAATTTTTAAATTACTTTTGGAAGTGGTTTTGGAAGGACTGCGTGGGAGTTGTGATGAGCCGATCATAAATCGCCAATACGTTAGACAAATTATTGTTTTCTCGCTCCCACTGAATATAGTGTTCCCATAATTTATCCGATCTATATAGTAAATTTTGTATTCTATTATGATTAAACTTTAAAAAACATTTCAGACTTAATCTCAATACTACTCTATAATTTTGGGTCATCTAAACAAACAATTACAGATTCAATATAGGTATACTAAATAACTTGATCTTTTGTAGCTCACCGAAATTCCATTCCACAGGCTGTAATAGAAGCCTCAAATTGGGAACGAATTATTTCTGGCTGTGAATCATGGGTAGCTTTGACGTAATTAAGATAATGAATCCATAAGTCGACACTCAAGGAAATGGATTTGAGACCTCGGCGAAAAACCTGAAAATCAATTGTATGGGTTAAATTCATTTCAAACAATAATCGATCCGACCTCCTGGTCACCCCTGGCTAACGTGAGTTTTAATCAGGTTAAATGATTATTTTTTCTTTAAATTAATTATATATTGATACCTTAACATTTATGGATATTCATACCTGCGATCACCTCGCACATCATACGATACGGATCTCAAAAAAGCTGTGAAATGGTCCTGTTAAAGATCATATTCTGACTACTGATCTAATCGTTGCAAAAAATGTCGGTATAATGTTTGCATTTTTAATAGAACTCACAAAGAGCACAAATACGGAAGCTCAGAAGATGATCTTTGTCGCCAAAAGAGAAAATCCACATTATCGTAACGCTTTAGTTGATATTTGAATTTAAATATAAGGGATTGACAAAGTTAAGTAAATACAGAATTTCACTATACAAATAGGCATAAAAGTAAGGTTGTAATAATTTGAATAATAAACGGAGTTCCCGACTGGAACGGTGGTTGTGCGATCAACGATGAAGGGCTGTTTCTTAGTAGTCTGGGTACGTTCGACCTTTTTGTTGCCCCCGCTCATATCAAGCAAGCTCTTCACTCAAGCCCATTCAAATCTCCAGAAAGGCTAAAATCGTACCAATTACTATTTGCCATTTCCCAACTTACTATTATAATAAGGTAATAAATATGCAATGATTGTCTCTGTTCAATGTAATACCCATAGTGAGTGGACCTCATTCATTCTAGAGCGATTCTAGAGCTTTTCATCCCCCTTTTTACCAGAGGCTATATAATAATAGCTTAAGTGGCCTATCATGGTCATCAAAATGATCTTTTGTTATGAAAAGTGTGCTATAAATTTCGATAAAAAGCATTGCAACGTCACAATCTGTTACCTGTTCACAGTCATCAGCGGATCCTTTCCTTTTCTCGTAATCAGCGTATTTCTTCCAGTACCCATAGCAGTAAGGATATTTGGTCAAGAATTTGTCGTACGCTTCTCTGGCTGCCAAGAGTTCACTCTACATTTCCGAAATAAAATGTATATTTCATTACCATAAACAGTAACCAGACCATACACTCATCTTGAGTACTACGCTAATATAAAAATTGCTGAATACCTCTTGGTCGACATATTGAAGCAAGTAAGTCCATGCTGTAAAATCATTTGGATCATCTTCAACCGGCTTCCAGTGTTTTTCTAAGTCTGGAAGCAATTTTCTCACGTTAATTTCTAACAAGGGCTTCTTAGCTGGAGTTGGTCCAGCATCAGAGGCATTTGGATCTTCACAGTCTCTGGAAATTTCATCTGAAACACTTTCTTCTAATTTTCTTTTATTTGTTTCCTCAGCTTCAACCTCCATTGTATTTCCGTTATCCATGCTACTTTCTTCACTTTGTCCTTCTTGAGATATAAAATCTTGCTCAATCGTTGATGTTTCTTGTGCAGTATCAATTGGCACTTCTACTTGCTCTTGATTTTCCACGTACGCTTCCCCGTCTATAAAAAATTAATTGCAATCCAATTAATAAGTAGTCGGAGCCATTCTTTAACTTTCTATCCTTTGATTTATGATTCATAAAAACTCTTCGGTTCAGTTTCGATCCCCAATATGAAAACTTTCTCGAATCATCTTCAGTTTTAAGACATTGATTAGATAGACATGTTATAATTTATTATATATCACATTCACATAAAGAACGATACCTGTTAACAATAACAAAGTGTCAAACGTAATTTATTAGTAACTCACCTGCACTGTCACTGGCACATTGGTCTATCTTGTCTGCAAAGGTGTCCATTATTGCTGACGTGTCTGCTAAATCTGCAGTTGTATTCATAGAGTATCCAATGTTTTCGCCCAGTTCTCCTAATCAATAAAAACCCCCTAAGTCAATATAGATTTACTATTTGTATTTAGTATTTACTATTGTAAATATAGTGCTCATAAATGTAATGAAAAAATGAGTCCATTTCCGTGAAATCATTGCAATTAACTCTGTCAAGTCTAATGAAATTAGAAATTATGACTAACTCTGTTAAGGAATACAAAGGAGCAACTAACGAAGTACAAAGTATGCGCTATTTACCTATATTAAAACAATTTGTTTTGTGATGTAATATATCATATCATGGGGATAGTTTTTAAGTAATGAATTCCAATAATAATAATAATAATAATAATTCTGTGATGAATGACATATCTATGAAGCTCTGTGTAAGCTTCGATCAAAACGGAACTGTAATGTACAATCAAGGAAGTTTTGATTTATAAATTAAAAATTAATAATAATAAAAATAATAATGAATGAAATGAGAAGGCTGCGGCTGTCATGAGCGAATATCAAAGGTGGATATGTAATATAGATTGAATATGACACTGATAATAATATAGTTATACAGTCACCAGTATATAAAGTCATTAAAGTCTGTGCAGTTGGTCTCAGTTATAATCCCCTCTCTCCCCCCTGACCGAACCCGTTTTGCATGGCAATATATATGGCACCTCTCTAGCTCATAATAACAATATAATATGCTTATAATGAATGGACAAACTTAAATTAAAGGAAAAAATAATCGTCACGCCCATTTAACATTCCTAGCTTTCGCTTTAACTTGACATTAAACTGGAGTCTCTACTCCCGCCCTACTAGACTATATTATATTTGCTTGACATAAATACGAACGCCTCGTTCTATTTAAAATTTGTAAATTAAAGTGTGTAAGGGTAACCTCGCACTGGCACTGGTAGAGAAAACAAAATAATATAGAAATAGTAATAAACATAGAAAACATTTGTAAGTGGTCTATAAACTACTCTGGCCCCTTAACATTGGTTTTAGGGCAAAATAATATCAAATAAATTGTTCTTCGATTTAGATGATTAATTATGACAACGTTATTGAACATTGCAACCTTTTTATCATAGGGTCGGAAGTCAGAATAAATTTTTTAAAACAATCCTTACCATGGGGTTCTTGCTGTCCAGTTCCAATACTGTCAACAGAAGATTCTATTCCGTTGGCAGTGTTGTTAGTAGAATTTGAATTTTCGGTATCTGAACTTTGACTCTGCTCTTGTTCCTGTTCGTCTGTAGACATATCCCCTCCACTGTCAGCCTCTTCCTCAACTTCAACTCTGCTCCCTTTAGAATTCGACCTTCCTCCACGACCTCTTCCACGTCCACCGCCTCTGCCGCGACCACGAGTTGGAGAACCTGTGGCTGTTGGTGGTGTTGTAGCTTGATTTCTACTTCGAGTAGATCTCCTCGTCACTCTCCCTTCTGTTTTATGCAGAGTGGAGTCAGTATCGTCAATCGGAGGGAATTTTTAGATATTAATTGAAACCAAGAGAACTAAAGAAACTTAAAAAGGACAAGAGAGAACAAGCACTCAATAAAAGTAGCTGATACAAGAATGATAAATCCAGGATAATGAAATACAGAATGACTACAATTTGAATTGTGAATTGAGTATTTAGTGAAATGTGAAGAGAAGAGTGATATGAGTTATTTACCCAATCTGGCTATATCTATAATAATATAGCTTAACGCTCTATATAATATAAATTATAAAGAGCGTTAACCTAGTTAAGGAATATTATATGCATTAAATATTATTATTATTGAATATTGAGTTTACCATCGAGATCCTCTAGTTCCATTATAATACACCTAGGTATTAGTATATTTCAAGCCAATGCACAACGCCCAATAACGAAGTCAGCACTTCGTGGGCAGAGTTGGTCGGGTGATGCCGGTGATGGTACTTTGGAATCGGCTTTTGATTGGTATTTGTATTTGGTTTTAAGTTGTCACAATCCAATTAAGGTGTAAGGAGAAAACGATGAACTGAACGGTGTTAATCCAATTAATCCACCACGCCTCGACTGGAGGAAAATTCGTTAAACTATCAGTGTAGTTCGCTGACAGCTTGTAGTTGTAAGTTGTAAAGAACTGCAATTTTGAATTTAAAAAATGTCAATATGATACAGGATAACTTTTAAATAATACAATTTAAAATCTATGCATCTCACAGCAGTCGAGTCGCAGACGCATATCTCACATCACATATACAACATGTATATTCATGTGTCATGGAGTAGGTAATTACAAATTACAAATTCTTTCAATGTGCAACGAATAGGTAATAGGTAATCAACTAAAACTAATCAATACACAATCAATCAATCAACAAGCAATAACAAATAAACAATTGTGCTTTAAATTCGATTTTATTTATATGAATGACATGACACGAACAACCACAAAGGTTAAGGTTGAGAATGTTGAGATACGTGTGTATTTATGGGATTTAGTATTTGAGGAGAACGATATTCAATATTAGAATTTTGAATTTGCATTGACATCAATTCTGAATTCACAATTCACAATTCACAATTGATTGTGTATTCAGTTTACAAACTGATGTCTTACATTCAACATTCACTGCATTTCATATTATTTGCATTCCAATTTCAAATTTAAAACTGTGTACTGCACACGTTCACTCTCTTTGCATTAGCATTTGCTTATCTGTCATTGACCTCTACCTCTGTGCTCTGAATGAAGTGTCTGACTTTATGCCATATCTATGTGCTATGATGATCAATTCCTATCTTTATGTGTGGTTTCTAATCTGACGATCTCTTTCTTTCATTCATTAATTGTATATGTGATATGTGATCTGTGATTAATTTAATATCACTTATTCTTTAAAATTTGTTTGTTTTTGTTGAGTGCGTTGAGGTGTGTGACCGTGTACCGGTGGGTGACCGGACACTGGATTTTGTCTATGATCTCATCATTTATATAAGTGATTGATGGCCAGGTTCCTAGTGATCTCATGTCTCATGCCTTGGCTATGTGCTTGCTATATGGGCTACCTTCAACCAGTTCAACCTTTGACCTTAGTTGCATTACACATTATGAAAAACTTGAACTTGAAGACTTGTGACTTGATTCTTAATACATGATAACTAAACTATATCAATATAATTATATGAACTCAACTCAACTAACTATGAACTATGAAAATCAAAAATGAATCTTGAATTTGGAATAACAACAAGCAACAAAACAACTGCAAAGCCATAAACATATCCAAAATCAACGATGAATGAAGAATGATGAATGACAAATGAATGAAATGAATGTGAAATGCGAAGAAATGCAAAATATGTGATAAGAGGGAGACTGTTGAATAGTGATATTAGTGATTGTACCTGCACATGTATCGAATTTCGAATTTTAGATTAAAATAATTTCACCTACCTTTTGCCGTTACCGATTTCACCTTCAACCTTTCACCCTTCTTGCTCTGGCTTGAACTGCTTGAAGTTGAACCTCTTCCTTCAAAAGTTAAAAGAGGAGTGCGGATGTTGGAGGTGCTGCGGAGGGGATCGAACTTCAAAGAGAAAATCGGCATTAATTTTTAGAGTTAATTTCCTCCACAACAGCACGAGGGCGCTGACTATTTTTATTGTGCATCCGTTTTGCTTTCTCCCTTGTGTTAAATAAAACCATAGAATTGTATAGTATGGTAGTACATCTACATAGGACATAGAATTGAGAATTGTACTGGTAATTATAATAGGGTAAATATTTTTTTAATGTTAAACTTCAAAGTTCAAACCATACAACTAGACCACCAGGATTCTAACTATGTGTGTATGGTTCAGACTTATGCTATGTTGCGAAGTTACAACAGTCCATTGATAGTTGCGTCGTTCCGCCCATGGAATTGTATGGAATTGTAACCGCCACACTTCAAACTTTACACATAATAACATTTGAATACTACACCGAAATTGTAATAATGAGCATGTCTGCATACAAAAAATTTGTTGTAAAGTCCTTTCTATTATACTGTACAATTCTATGTGCTATGAGTTCTTGTAAAGTTTAAGCTTGACTTGCCTATTGCCCGATAAGGAACAGTTGAGCCAAATTAGCAGAAACCGTCTGATGCCTTAACTCACATTTAATTTTATCTAATTTATTAATCTACTTATCTTCAGCAAATTGATTTTTTCCGCTTTTACACCTTCCATTAATTAACATTCACCTTTGATTGAAGTAGCAAATTTTACTACGTATGTGTTATTCAAGTTATGAAGACAGACTAAAATTTTACGTAGATTTGGACTACGATGCAATAAAATAAAACCACATGGATAAATGAGCACTTTACACTTTTAAGAGAATTTCCAAAAATAGTGAAAGCCGAGTAGTTTTTATGTTTTTAAATTCTTCCTTATATGCCTAAGAATAAGAATACACGTTAAGCCTTAAGCATATCCAATATCATTTTTCTGATTGCATTGGGAAGTAAAATCATTAAATCAAATCCGCAAACAGATTTTCATAACTATGATGCGACAATCGAGTTAATCGAGTATCGAGTTGAGAATTCATAAATTTAGACACAGTTATTGATTGGGTTTTGTGTTTGGTATAAAGGCTTGTTAATCTCCATGTGCTTGCCTAAAGCATAAAGAGACATAAGCATAAAATTGGTTGTGGGTTGGTCAAATAAATCGTTGAACAGTCAGTCCTGTGCTCGCGACGGTTTTTCCTCTTTACATTTTGCTTCCAATTTTTTACTGGGCCAGAAAAAAAAAGAAATTGAGGGACCACAACTAGTAACAGTGTTGCGAACCGTTCCATTTGCAATTATGTTAGTATGTAAGTAAATAATATGAGTGAAAGTGCTTTCCCTAAGTGTGTACATGAAGTTCCTGAGCAAGCGCAAATACAGAGTGCAAGACGAACAAGAGTCTCAGTTTTCCCTTTAGAGTTTAGTTCTGCTGCTGGCGTCGAGTGAGATACATCTCGTCCACACTTTACTCCGGCACAATCAGTCGAGACGTGATTCTTCGCATTTAGTTTAGCCGAGATTTGTTGTATTTCGGAGAGAATAGTTAGCCGAGATAAGTGTAATTTCGGATAGTAAAGTATAAGTAATTTCCTTGTAAGTAAAGTGAGGAAAATAAATAGTAATTCCAATAAGAGATAAAAGAGATTGGAGTTATTATCATCAACCAGCATCAAACAGCGTAGCAGATTTCATAAGCAAGCGAGAGGGAGTTAGAGATCTGCATCAAAAACAGGCAAAGTGCATAATCAGCGTCAAAGGTCGTACTTCATCTGGAACACTGCATTTTTATTGGATGCCCTTCTACCGGGTAGGTTTAAGGCGAGCTATCCTGAATATGACAAAGCATCCACTGGATAGGCGTTCATTTCATTTGGTACCCACGGCGTGACCAGCGTGTTCCAGAAAGTACGTAAGAAATAAGTCAAAAGCAATTGTTGAAAGTTTTGAGAGCAGAAATACCACGAGGAGACGAGGGCAAGATGGCGGATGGCAACGAGTACAACCTCCGCAGCAAGCACAACCCTGTTTCACATTCAGACCGTAAGATGGCATCCACGAGTGTAAGTCAGTCATCCAACCTATCAGTGGCTTCATCAAAGACAGGCCAATTGAGAAACTCATCTTCAAGATCGAATCAGTCCCGAAGAAGTTCTCGATCGATCGTTTCAGTACAATCGCGAAGGAAAGCCATCGATTTAGAAGCACAAAGTCAGCTTCTAACATTGGAGGAGGAGGAAGAAAGCTTAAAAGAGAAAGTCAAGTCAGCTGAGGAGGACTTGCGGATTCAAGAGGGGATTTTGGAACAGTTTATCCAGTCCATGGAAGAGGCACCGGAAACAGATGAAGGCATCCAACAAATTCAGAAACGGGATGTAAGTAAATTACAATATAAGATTAAGGAAAAGCTAACTGAGATTCAAAGACTGCAGTTAGCCAAAGAGAACAGGATGAAGTTTATCCAGAAGAAAAGGGAGCACATCCTCGACAAGCAAAAGCATGAGAATACGCTCATCGACGAAGAACTTGAGCAGAACTTGTCAGATGAGGAAGACGATAGCCAACGAAGAAAGTCAGATGAGGACCTTGAACTTCAGTTGGGATTGGCAGCCAAGGCACGACAAGAGAAAATGGACCAAAAGGTTGCTGAACAGACGGCAGCTCTTGAAAGGGCACAACATTTGAGAAAGGAGCTAGAGAAAGCTGAGGCCGAAGCAAGAGTAAGCGAAACTGAATATATCGCATTAAAAGGGATAGATAATATTGAAATTAGTACAGCTCAAGATTGCAAGAATGAAGAAGCATCGAATCGTACAGAGACAGTCACAAACCAGACTGCAGCTGCATTTATCCAGAATAACCGTTTCCCGTCAACCGTAGTAACCAAGCAAGAAACGAGCGACCTTACAAAGTTTCTGACCCGACAAGCGTATGGAAAGCAGTTGCCTAAGTTTTCAGGAAAAGCTGAAGAATGGACAGTCTTTTATGAAGATTTTAAGAGATCGACGGAGGACTGCGGCTACACAAACTCAGACAATATCGGACGGCTGCGACAATGTTTGGAAGGAGAAGCGAAGAAGTATGTTAACTCCCTCATGGTGTCACCAGACAATATTCCCCTCATCATCAAAAGGCTCAAGACAAGATTTGGGCAACCAGAGTCAATCATTAGAAGTATGATATCTAAAGCTAAAGGAATTACGACCTTTAACGCTGACCAATTAGACAAGATTGTGGAATTCGGAACGGCAGTGACAGACATCATTGCCACAATCACAACTCTGCAGCGTGTGGACCACCTGAACAATCCACAGTTGCTAGAAGAAATGGAGTTGAAATTACCAAGGTCACTCTTCATGCAATGGAAAAGATGGATCGGTGGAAGTTCAACTCGTACACATAGCCTCGTAAGTTTTGGAGAATGGATTGATGAAGAGGTCGAAATTGCTTGCAGCGGACTGTCGATGATGACAACAGAGAAAGTTGACCAGAAGAAAGTAACCTTCAACAACCCAATGTCAACAAGAATGAACCACGATATACCGACTGGGGCTCTACTACTGGCAGGTACGACAAAATTGACATGTCTATTTTGTGAAAATGGCCATCCAAGTAGAGATTGTGTCGCTGCCCAATTTATGAGTTATGAACAGAAAAAGGAGAAAGTGAAGATGTCCGGATGCTGCTTTCGCTGTCTGAAATCAGGGCATTCAGCCAGATTTTGTACAGAAATAATTCGCTGCAACGTCTGCGGTTGGAAACATCCTGTTGTACTTTGTCCAGAAGTTCACCATGGTGTCCGAAAAGAGAATGCAGAAAGAAAAGAGGAAATTCATGAAGTTCCTCCAAGCCGCCAACAATCATCTGCAAGAAGAAGTCCCGTCCCATCAGATCGAACTCGGACTTATCCCCCTCCAAGTCACCCCTACAAAAATTATAATTCGGAATCCAGAGAACAAAGTAGAGCTCCAGCACCAACTGAAGATCGACAACCCCAACGGGAATTTGGAAATCCTATTCGAAGGATCGTCCCTGATTTCCAGCGTCAAGCACCCCCACAACCTTCAGTTATCGTACCCAAAAATAACCCAGATCATGGAAGCCTTACGCATACAGCTTCCTCAGAACCACACCGCACCAGAATGTCTCGTCAGAATGTGGATGCAGGGGTACTTTTGGGCACAATTGTTGTCACTCTCAAGAATGGGAATCGGAGCAAGGATGTCCGACTGGTATTTGATAATGGCAACATGCAATCGGCCATTCTCAAATCTACAGCAAAGTCCATGAACTTCCCTGAAATTGGAACTGAATGGAGGAAGTCTGTCTTATATGGAGGAGTTATTACCCCTCCCCGTAAGTATATTAAATTTGATGTTTGTCTTGAGAAATTAGATGGGACAGGCAGCCGACAGTTGATGCTCACAGACGAACAGAAGATTTGTGAACCGCTGCCAAGGGTTCCCACAGGTCCGTGGATTGAAGAATTCATGGAGAAGGATGTCAGATTCTTCGACATTCAGTCTGACAGCGATGAAATCGAAATACTCATTGGAAATGATTATTATCAGGATTTGGTAACTGGGAGAAGAGTCACTTTGTCATGTGGACTAACAGCAGTAGAAACCGTATTTGGATGGACCCTCAACGGAAAGGTTCCCAATATTCACCCGACAACTGAGGTACGACATTACTGTTCAAATGCTCGTATGTTTATTTCAATGTTTTTAAGCGAGGCCAACATCCAAGACTTATGGGATCTGGAAACAATCGGGATTCGTGACCCATCAGAAAAGAAGAGTAAGTTGGAATTGGACACGGAAACTAAGAAGCATTTCAACGACACAGTTACACGATCTGAAGAAGGACGGTATTCGGTTAGCTTACCATGGGCTAATGGACCGCAACTCATCCCGAATAATTACGGCGTTTCGCTGAAACGCTTACAGACAGCCACAGAAAAATTAAAGAAAGCTGGGATGTATTCTGCCTACGACAACGTTTTCAATCAATGGGAGGAAGAAAGTATAATTGAAGAGTGCCCTCCCGAAGAACCAGTTGCAAAGATGACTCACTACCTTCCCCACAGAGCAGTCATTAAACCAGAGAGTACTACCACGCCAGTGAGACCAGTCTTCGACGCCTCCTGCAAAAGTGGGCGTAATCCTTCCCTAAATGATTGTCTATTAAAAGGTCCTAATTTAATGGAATTGATCCCCAGTGTTTTGCTACGATTTAGATTGAAGATAGTTGGGGTCATCTCGGACATACGTAAAGCCTTCCAGATGGTAGATGTTCGGGGTGAGGATCAAAACATGCTTCGGTTTCTATGGTGGAAGGATCCACACCAAAAGGAAGTCAAAGTTTATCGACACAAGAGGGTCGTCTTCGGAGTTAATTGTAGTCCGTATTTGCTCGCTGCAGTTCTGGAATACCACCTGAAAGGGGTCAAATCAGAGGAGACCGAAATTGCGGATCAACTCCTCAAATCCCTCTACGTGGACAATTGTGCGACATCGGTAGATAATATGGAAGAGTATATTCGATTCAAGCATTGGTCAACAAAGAAGCTCGCGGAAGCCGGTATGGAACTACGACGGTGGGAGTCTGGACCGGTGGAAGGGGCCGGAATCGGTTCACTTGGAAGCAGTGAATGCGGGTTGGAACCTGGCCGTACATCCAGCCTCCAAGAAGAAACGTCCATACTCGGCTTCAAATGGAATAAGATCAATGACCCTCTCAGTTGCTACATCCCTGACGTTGAACATCCCGAGGAGTGCAACGAACGAGAACTTCCCTTGCACCTACAGAAAACTTTCAACCCGTTTGGATTTTCACCCCCCGTCAAGATTTATCCGAAGATGGATAAGCCGGAAAACAGGATAAGACGCTGCTGTAGAGAAAAGGAGCTTGCTGAGGATCTCATCTCCGAAAAGGATGGACATGTACGGGTAGCCAGAGTACGGACCGAATCCTCCATCATCACCCGCCCGATTCCCAGACTATACCCCATGGAAGTATCAACGGCTTCCCAACGACAAGAATTAATCCCTAAACCCCCAGTTAATAAGGAAGCCGACAAATTGGAAGAAGTTGAGGACCCAACCGAAGCAGATGAAGAGATCTCTACACCTCAAGTCTCCTCCGTTATCACCCGTTCCGAACGTAAGGTTAAGATTCCCGATATGTTAAATATGTAAAAAGTTTTATTCAGTTGTAAGTAATTGTAATTTAAAGTTTGCCATGCACATTTATGAATTGATTTGTTAGTTATTATTTTGGTCATTAAGTACTTTGCGTTTTTTCATGTTATGATTTTATTCGGTTCGCGTTTTTTGATTCCTTGACTTGCAAGACCTTGACCGCAAGGAATGGTGGAAGGATGTTGCGAACCGTTCCATTTGCAATTATGTTAGTATGTAAGTAAATAATATGAGTGAAAGTGCTTTCCCTAAGTGTGTACATGAAGTTCCTGAGCAAGCGCAAATACAGAGTGCAAGACGAACAAGAGTCTCAGTTTTCCCTTTAGAGTTTAGTTCTGCTGCTGGCGTCGAGTGAGATACATCTCGTCCACACTTTACTCCGGCACAATCAGTCGAGACGTGATTCTTCGCATTTAGTTTAGCCGAGATTTGTTGTATTTCGGAGAGAATAGTTAGCCGAGATAAGTGTAATTTCGGATAGTAAAGTATAAGTAATTTCCTTGTAAGTAAAGTGAGGAAAATAAATAGTAATTCCAATAAGAGATAAAAGAGATTGGAGTTATTATCATCAACCAGCATCAAACAGCGTAGCAGATTTCATAAGCAAGCGAGAGGGAGTTAGAGATCTGCATCAAAAACAGGCAAAGTGCATAATCAGCGTCAAAGGTCGTACTTCATCTGGAACACTGCATTTTTATTGGATGCCCTTCTACCGGGTAGGTTTAAGGCGAGCTATCCTGAATATGACAAAGCATCCACTGGATAGGCGTTCATTTCAAACAGGTTGAACTTTGAACTTAGACGAAATCGCAAAATTGGTAAGCCAATAATTTGATGACTAAGTTCTATGTGTTTGAAGAGTTTAAGCATCTATCTATGCTATTAGCTTCATGCTTCACTTCAACCGTCTCAGCGGCCGAGCCAAGCTTTTCATGGAGACTCTAAGTGATATTATGCGGTGTGTACTTTTGTACTTATATGAATGAAAAAGCATTGTAAAGCAAAAAAAACCGAACAGTCGGGCCGGATGATATCTATGAGGGCATTTATAAGGGGGAGCAATCAGCCGCATACCGCGGGGTATATAGCGATTGAAGTGAATGATTAACGAGAAGCGTCATATTATTGCAATCGAACCTGAGGCATCTTCATCGCCTAGACTAGAATCGATAGTAATGTGTAATAGTTTTTCTTTCTATCCATAGTATTGGATCACAGAATAGTAATCGGGTAGGTCAGCCGTCCAAACCTACCTATATGTCTATTCTGTGGCATTGGATAAGATATAGGATATAGCTAAATGTTTATTTTTGATTTTCTAAGAATGTCTCAAATCACACAGTGTGATCTCTGTAATTTTCAGAACGTACAGAACTATTTTAACGAAAATATTCTATTGAACAAAATGGATTTCTAGGAGCGCGAGTTTTAGTAGCGTGCGAAATACTGTAGAGAAAATGTAATTGTTATTGGTTTCTATAAGGCGGACAGAAGTCATAGGGTTTTGAGAGACCCAATGGAATGTCAACATCTCAGAGAGGTTGTTTTCGACGAACTTTCGGATACTTTTATACTGATACGTGTACATCCAGAACTCTGACTGACTCTCTTTACAATTTACATTGTAAGTTATACTCTAATTCTGATTCATAACATAATTGTAAATTAATGTTTAATGCAGATCACAGAGTGTGAATGTGTGAAAACCGCAGGATGTAATTTCCACAACAAGTCTTAAAAATACGGGATTCATTCATCATAATTTTAAAATTTGAAATTATCATAACAGCTTGATTCTCTTGATTATCAATCAAGATTCTGTGTTCTGGATTCGATATCGAGATTGCGATTGCTCCTTCAAATTGAAATTCAATCCTTCCTTCTTTCTTGTACGGTGTGGTGTTGTGTACTTGTACTGTGTACTGTTGTTGACTATATGCTGTTGTATAACAGTGTATAAACTGGGTAACAGAACAGCTAACCAGACAGCAGTACACAGTAAGACCAAATACATCAATAAAAACAATTTAAATCGGCATAATTCATATGTCATAATTTGTAATTAATTAATTATCAATTCAATTATATATTTTTTCGAGTGAATGGCTATGATATGATCATATCATCATATGATCTATGATGTCTATGAACTAAACACTAACTACAAACTAGCTTTTTGAACTTGTCTTTTGTCTTTGGTTTTATCTAAAATAAAATGTGAAATGAGCCAAACAAAGTTCAAGTTTGAAGTTTAATTTTAATAAAGATAAGATATAATTACAAATTATGCCGAAGCCGAATTAAATAAACTACTATGCAAAAAATGTATATAATTTGTAATTCCTATATGCATTATGCGCCATTAATTAAACGGTCCCCGGTGACCTCAGTCCCGTAATTTGATATTATATTGTCAATTGTGAATTGGTATAAAATGTATTCGTTTGTTTTGCTAATTATTTTTAGAATCAGATTTCAGAACCAGACTCTGGATTCAAGGCTCAACCCGTTTAGATGTAAAGCCGTAAAGAGTATAAAGTGAAAGTCATCGGTCGAGTTCCCAATTTGCAGTTTTTGTGAAATGAGACGGGCGCGTACTTTCCCGTTGCATAGATAGCACATAGGGCATATCAAACGACAGTTGACTCCAAACTGCAACTGACCAGAAACAACTGATACTAATATCGATCATTGATCATCTACCTAATACATACAAACGCATTATATACGAAGAACACATAAGAATAATCTCTTTAAAAATCTACGAAGATGTGGTGGGCCCGATGGAGCATATGGATAGTAAGCTGTGCCGTAATGACCTCTGTAGTGATTGGAAATGCATTTTACCAGAAAAAGCAATTCTATCCTACAGTTGTCTATATTACTAAATCCAAACCTAGCATGGCAGTAAGTTAATTGTTATTGTTACCTAATTTATTTTTGGTTTTTGAAAATTAAACCTTGGTTCCAAAGATCTTTATCTAGATACCGTTTATTTTAATTTTTAGGTCATGTACGCGCAAGCATTGCTATTTGTCATTATGCTGGGAAAATTATTCCGGAAGGTTTTCTTCGGACAACTTCGAGCTGCTGAATTTGAAGTACGTTTATTTATTACATATAGTGTATTATTGCATTTGTGCCTCGGCCACTGCTTTCCCTATATCAGTCAATCAGTGATATTTTTATATGTAGTCTTCCTCTTCAGTTCCAATAGGACCATTTAAATACAAATATCGGTATGTAAATACAATTATGATAATAATAATAATAATCTTTTGATTTTTACAGCATTTAGTTGAAAGATCGTGGTACGCGGTAACGGAAACTTGCTTGGCCTTCACCGTTTTTAGAGATGATTTTAGTCCAAAATTCTTAGCATTGTTTACTCTTCTCCTTTTTCTAAAATCGTTTCATTGGTTAGCGGAAGAGAGGGTTGATTACGTAAGTATTTTTGTACTACACTGCAATGTCTACAATCCCCAATTCCCACTTTTGGCATAATGCATTGATGAAGCCTAATCATTCTTCCTGTGTGTTTGGTAGATGGAACGCAGCCCTGTGATAACTTGGGTGTTTCATGTCCGAGTATTGAGTAAGTTAATAATTTTATCGGGAACAAGGAGCAACAATTACATATACCACTCGACCAAGCGGGATGTTTTCTTCCCGTTACAACTTCCCAACTGTCACTGTCATTGTAGTATTTAAAAAATATGTATTATCTGAGTTTTATCGATTTCATGGGGGCGGCAGTGGGCGCATGTGATTTTTTTTCAATTCTCTTAATTTTAATCGTTGATCACTGCCTATCGCACACACGAAAGTGAAGAACCAAATCTGTGAACCCCTAATGCTAATACCTCTAAAGTTTTAAACAAATCAAAAGTTCTCAACCTCCTTTCCCACGTGCTGATGTTTGGTCAGTTTGGTCGAATAATATTATTGTTGTGCATTGGAAATTCGCTAAAATTGTAATTGTTTTCAACTATCAGGTGTATTTATGTACCATGTTTACATTGTTAAAAGGCTTACTATCGATTCTGCTTCTTCTGGACGTGTATTTTGTCAATGTGGCATATCAGTCAACGATAACCAAAGGGGCATCAGTTCAGCTAGTGTTTGGATTTGAATATGCTATCTTGACAACTATAGTCTTGAATACATTGGCAAAATATGTTTTTCACGTTGTGGATATGCAGAACGAAACTCCATGGGAAAACAAAGCTGTATTTGTACTTCACACAGAAGTAATCATCGGTAAGAGTGAACCGTTTGAGTTCGATTTTAAGAATTTTACTTACTTTGATACAACGAACACTTTGTACTATACACTGTACTATTTTACTTTGTATAATTTGATTTTAGGACTTTTCAAAGTTATTCTTTACATCCTATTCGTGGTTATTATGGTTCGGATATATACTTTACCCTTATTTGCACTCCGTCCCACTTATTTGGCATTACGGTAAGTTATAGAAAAGTAAACTTGAATAATTGGAAAATCAAAGTTGAAACTAATGGATGTTCAATCATTACAGAGCGTTTAAGAAGGCTCTAAATGATGTGATCATGTCGAGAAGGGCCATAAATAACATGAACAATTTATATCCTGATGTTACACAAGAGGAATTAGCTAATACAGATAACGTTTGTATCATCTGCCGAGAAGAAATGAGTGGAGGTATGTTACATGTTTTCATGGTTTTTTATTCCTATCCTTATTTAGGTTAGATTATGATTATCTGAAATTCAGAAACTGTCTGATTTTGAAAGGAGCACTGCTTAAAACTCTTTTTGTTAATATAATTTTATTTTTAAGATTTTAATTTTTTTAAGGACATTTAAAAAATATTTCCCCGTAAGAAACTATTGTTGCAGCTTGAAGAATCGTTCTTAAAAATCAAGGGAAATTCTGAAATGGAAAACTCAAACGTTAAATAAATTTAAATCCGATTTGTTTTTAGGTGCTAAGAAGTTGCCGTGTAATCACATTTTTCATGTTTCCTGTCTCCGTTCATGGTTCCAAAGACAACAAACGTGTCCGACGTGCAGGCTTAATGTCTTGCGAGTTCCAGCCCCAGTAAACGGTGCCGCTGCAGGAGCCGGAGGTGGAAATTTTCCTGGATTTAACCAGTTTCAAGGATTTGGAGCCCCTCCTGTATATCGTGCCCCTCAACCTGCCCCCGCCCAGCCGGCGTTTGGTATGTGGGGTGGACTTCCACCCTGGGTTCAACAACCAGCTGCAGCTCCAGGTATTTATTATTGTTGTATTTGTACTTGCAACTTTTAAGTGAATTTATAAACGTTTGCTCCAACAACTGTGACATATTCTTAAGTTGGTGGAATCAATCAACCCCAACCCCCAGGTGCAGCTGTTCCTGAAGCAAATGATCAGCGAGGAGATGATCCTCCAAGGACTGACAATATTCCTGGAGAACCCAATGCGAATATACCACCACAAGGCGCCGCTGCAGGCCAGGCTGGAAATGCTGGCCGGCCACAGTTTCCGTTCGCATTTGGCCCATTACCCCCCTTCGGTTATCCACAGATGAGGCCAAATCTTGTGGGAAGTGGAGAACCCGGCTCACAGTCTTATCAATTCGCTGTACCTCCAATGCCTTATATACCATTAGGTAGTTTATAGTAAATTGTTATTCGCTTGCACTTAATTAGGTCAACGATGAGCTAAACGTAACCCACTCGACAAACGCATAATTTGAAATGGAATTTTTGTGTTACCTACTTCCAGTTCCTCCACCTCCGCCACTATTACAGACCACCGGTCTTAGTGATGAAGAATTAAGAAGAATGGAAGGGACTTCAAGGGAAAATATTGAGGCTCGGTTGAGATGTCTAAGAAATGTTCAGATTTTACTAGATTCGGCCGTGGTACAAATGCAGCAATATACCGCAGTTGTTACTCATCTCAAGTAAATAAATAACCTATGTTTATCAAATGTTATATTAACTACTGATAACCACCTGTAGGAAGAGGAACGTTGTATAGTAACATGGAAATTACAATTTGTTTTCAGCTCAACAGCTCCAGAAACATCCCAAAGTCAAAGTGCTGATCCAGAAGTTCCAGCTCAAAGCACATCTCAAGGGGTACCGATACGACGTACGGCAAATTCAGTGAAAGATGCGATAACACCTGAAACTGTTATTGTGCAAAATAACATCAGTGAGGATTTGGACACATCAGATACGAGTAAAACTAGTCCTAGATCAGAAGCTCCTGTAGCTTCCTCGTCAGCAGGATCCTCAACATCAGTGCCGCCTAATGAAGAAGAATTAAGAAAGAGAAGACTGCAAAAATTTTCAAATCAAGCTGGAACTAATGGCCAGTGAATTAGTGAAATGTGAAATTAGAACGCTTTACAATCAGTTTTTTAGTCACAGACGTCGATGACTCGTGTACCTTAACTTATTTCACACCAATTAACCAAATTAGTTATCTGTGGTCGTATAATACGAAATCGTATATTGAATGTATTGACTTTTGTCACTCCATTTCAGGTTTAAAAGTGATTGTCGTTGAGTGTATATTAAGGAGTCCATATCTTCGTCTCCCAAAGGTTAAGTTAAATCATGACTGCACGTATACTGTAAGATATGAATGGTACTTTTGTATATCATACTATTTTATAAATATGTGTCAATGTAGTACATGTGAGAGTATAATGTGGTTTCGGTTTTGTTGTTCTTCTGGTTCTTAGATTGCTACCTATTATGCTCGTGTTCTTTATAGATATACCGATTACTTTAAGCGTGTAGCACGTTTTGAGACTTTATGAAGAAGTTTGTCTGATTGTTTTTTTTACTGCTATGGCTATCCATTCTGAACCGAACATTTTACCCTAGAAGGGCAAAATAAAATCATAGGCAAAATAGTCTGCTTATATATCTTTTCGAATATCAAGTGGATAATAATATTGTATAGCAGTATTTCTAAAAATGTTGATATTGTGTTGTATAGTAAACCCTAAGCTCATGATATATTTATATAGTACGTCGACGTGTGAGATTTATGATTACGATTAAAGACAAGTACTAGAGATAAGTATTTGCAATGAACCAATCCTTATGTTTTATTCAACATAAATCCCTCTAAAAAGTCCATTTCTAGAGGATGCATTTTCCCACATACTACCAAAGAATGCAAAGGTTCGCCCATCTCGATTCGAACTAAGTCTTGTAATGGGCAGGCGACAATTTTTTGGGTTGGATTTCCAATTCGAGCCACTGCTACGCAGATGTCTTCTTTTAAAAAGGCATCTGCAAAAGCATGCATAAAAGTACGCTTAGCAAATATTTCCAACACTTTCTTGGATTAGAATTACAGCCACAGAGTCGTAAAGGCTGTGTAAAGAAATGAATTATGTGAGTCAGTGAGTCAAGCTTACTATTGTTATCCTTAACGTCATCAATAATCTGAAGTAGTTGGTCAGCAGCCTGCGAGACAGTCATAAACCTTGGAGGGTCATATTTTATCTTTCCTTTCATCATACTCTCAAGATTTGGTTCCTTGACTTTGATATCTAGGTATTGTAACAAAATAAATCTACTAAGAATATAAGAATGTCAAACCAAATGTTTATATTTTATATACTAGGTATTAATGTTAAACTGTAACTATATTCAAATGTCGAATGTTATTATCTACATATTCTATCTATTCACTATTTGGGGATTCTAAATTTCTGATGACTCAATGAGTTCTCATAGCTCTCATCTCAACGACATCCCCTTAATTCCAGAGATATTGGCAATAAAGTTTTATATACCTAATAGGCAAAGTGTATGAAGGCCACGTTTCTTGTTTTCGCATATCTTGTCAAAGAAGCTATTTGGCTTCCAAGTATCTGTCCAAAACGGAATGGACACAGTTTCTCCAAAGCTATAGAGTTGGAGACCGCATGCTCCTACCGCGTTGAGAATAGAAGCATTGTGTACCACCTGAAATGGAATCTCAAGTGACCTCGCTCTAAGAACAAGATCAGTATGAGTCGTCGCTCCAAAAGGATCGCCAACGACAAGAAATGCAACGTCCGTCTCCAGTGCCCTGTTCAAAATCTCGTCTGTCCCTTGTTCTACTAAATCTCGGTCTGCGATCAATACATCCTTTCCGTAAAATGTGCTCTAAATACAAAGAAAATAGATAAGAAATAAGTACAAAATGAAATAATGCAAAATGCAATATAAAACGTAAACGTTCATTAGTCCTTCGTACTTAAAACGCAATATGTATTACCAATTGATCCTTATTCACACCTAGAATTGATGTGTAATTTTCCAAGTACACGTGGGTACATTTCTTAATGATCTCGAGTCCTTTCACCGTTATGTCTGTGGGATCACCCAAACCGAGGCCTATTAGGTAGAGCATCACCTTTTTGGATCGAAAATCATCTATTGTAATGTAAACTTTATTCGTTAATTTTTTTTATCTATTTTGTACTTTGACTCTGCTATAAATCGAACAACAACAAGCGGTGGATAACGAGAGATTGTAGACTGGTTTAATTTTAATTGTACACGTTCTTCTTGTTTAGTCTCATGCATAAGGTTTCGCGCTCTTTGCCTTTGGTTCTACAATTATCTCGCAACACCCCATACGATTTTTGTCGGACTCCTCCACCACTCTCGTCAGTCTCGTCGCAATGCACACACGTGCAAATCAATACGTTTGGCGTTCAATGAATATTGAATATGTACGCATATTATTTTTAATGCTGAATGTTGAACTTATTATCATAGAAAATATAATTGGATTTATGATTTATATGCAATATAACAATAAATTAACAGACCTTTGTTTGATGTTTTGAATTTGATACATAGAAATTGAAATTAAAATAAATACCGATTTGGAATGGACTGATGTTTTGAACATTTTGAAATTGGAAGTTGCTAAAATAAAAAGTATGCCGTTTTCTGGAAAATTTAAAACATTTATTGCTGTATTGATTGGTATATAGAATAACAATCACAATTCGTCAGTTCTATCAAATATTGTAACTACTCTAAACGCTACATGTGTTCCAATTCAAATGTAGTTCTTTTCTTATTTTTAATGCTAAAAAATAGTGATTTACAATTTTATATAGTATATTGGTTATTGTACTCGATAAAATGACCATATAGGTATACCAATTTTTCATCAAAAGTATATTTTATAAATTGTTCTTATCCCTTATCTAATCTAAGGCGAGTATCCTTATACTGGTTCAAGAGGCATTCCATTTTTGATGACTATTTATCACTTTTCATGTCATACTAATAATAATAAATATATACCTAAATGTCTAAATATAAAACCCTGTTTAAAATATATATTTTGATAAGTCACAGTCTTTTGATAATGTACGAATTATATATAGCTAACCTACATATATACTTAAATAATTCAGCTTCAGTTACGATAGTACCATTGGTTTGATACTGAAATAATTTAATTATCGCCAGAGTAAAGTTACTAACTAGTTCAAGTACTTGCGACACTTTTTTGAAGCACAGGAACAAGGAATTTTCACTTCCTCTTTGTCGAATTTGTAATCGTATGTCAATTCTTCTCCGCTCGAAATCTTTCTTAAGGCAAGGATTAGAATTTTCTCCATCCCTAATATCTTCATTGTCTTCGACTCGCAATTTGGCTGAAAATTACATTCGTTTTACAAAATTATAACGTAGGTATGGTATAGTATAAGTATTAAATTGGTGCTATTTAAAAGTGAAATTCGTTAGCTTACGTCGCATGAGTGGTTTATAAATCTTGCGGCATTGCCTTTCATGGTAGCGTCGATAACGGAATCATCGTTTATCCGAAACATGTAACAACCGATTCCTTTCGTTTCATAATATTCCTCACGCTGGTCGCAAACAAGTGATCGAATTACCTTAAACGCAAAATGATTTTATAGGCACAGTCACAGCAACAACATGATGAATGACGGCTTCAACACAATGTGGTACAATTACCTCTCCAGCATACTCAATGATCATTTCTCCCTTTTCAATCGACCTTCGTGTATACAACCCGCGTCCATGAATTGTTGACCAAAGAACCGTGAGAGTTTTTTCTGTTTTTTCTTTTAGATTCCGGAAACGAAGGGCAATAGGAATTCCGTTGTTCTTTAACCCTTCATCGGATCTGTTTACAATCATAGTTAGCACATACATTGTATATCAACTGTGTTCAAAGTAGAAAAGTGGCAACGTAATTTAAATGACTTTACGTCTGAATTTTTTCAAGAGGTTTCCGATGTTTTGAAGCTAGCCAACCGAACATATCAAATGGTTTCCGTCCAGTGTATCCTTCAATTCGAGCGCACCCGGACTCATTTATATCGACATCATTATCGTCCTTCACTGGCACAGGAGGTTCCACCAATCGGAATCTTTGTTTCTCTACGTCAGGTTTCTTCTTAGGCAGATGATGAAGAAGAAACTGAACCGCACGATGAGTTAAACCCAACATATTGAATGTTGTTGTTGGTTCTTTTTGATTTTCTATCATAAATAGCCAAACATATTTAAATGTGTATTACACCTCAGGAATAATTAAACCAAATCTAACAAACAACCATTACAGACCTGATAACGATATATTTGTAGCCGGGTAAGATAATGGAGGCAAATTATGGTTTAGTCTAGTTCCCTGAACGGTTTCGAAAATGTGACTCCATACGGCTCTAACATCGCTTGATCGGAAAAGTACCGTGTTACTGTCCTTCACTTCATACACAACCACAGCCCGATGCGTCTGAAACGTTTAAGTGATATCATGTTATCTTATGTTATTGGATAAAATATCGAAGCACTGTAAAATAATTAGACTCACTAATCGCTGAGATGAAGTAGTATCGGATTTTTCTTCGCAGGGATTTCCAATAGGGATACTCGTGTCTACTGGAGAATTATTTGGAGAATCTGCAGCAATAGTGAGGTTAGAATCTAAATCTTCGGAATCTGGATTCGGAATCGGAACAATGTGGATTCGCGGCTCAACCACAACGTCAGTAGAAGTTCCGGCATATTCTCCCGATGTTATTTTCCCTTTAATTTTCAAGCTCCTCATTGCACCCGTAGCACTTGCTCCAGTTTCACTGACATCTTTGATAGAGTATGAGTCCCCGCCTTCTTTTCTTCGTAAAGTCACCTTTATTGACTTAGCGGGGCTGCCATCCACGATTTGTTCGATTTTCCTTTTAGCAGCCACACGAGTTGGAGTTGTTGGGGCCTGAATTACCGAATCTACTGATGGGCCACAGATCTGATTTTCCAGGCTTTCGTCAATCATTGAGATCGGATTATTTGAGCTCTCAATTACATCTGATCCCATTTCTAAGGCAAAATTACCACCTGCCACTGCCACAGTAGGCATATGAGTGGCAACCGAAGCAGTAGTAACCTGGATAGAAATATTAGAATTGCCACTAACTGGTGAGTCTTTCCTTAAAGATATGGAAGTTTCAGGTCCCTGAATCGGACCACTAAGTGGTTGAGCAGTGGGTATTGGAGAAGATGCGTTAAATGAGAATTCAATTTGAGAGATTTGATCTGACATCTTCTGCAAGGGGTGTTCCATAGGACGAACAACCGCCGTCAACACGGGGTTTTTTCGTGATGCTTGAACTGAGCTGGTGTTTTCGAAGGCTTCGCCACCTTCGGACGTAATGTCGGTGGTCTGTGCGACATTCGAATTAGAACTCTGTTTCTCCATTATCATACTTGCTAGTTGACGTTTGACCGACTTATTGAGGCTCCGTCCCATGTAAGTCTTTATTGAGCCCGGTGATGCTTCTATCGAAGATGATGTACCATCTCTAGGCGTCATCTTAGGTTCGATTGGACGTGGAAATGGAAGGACTTTCCTATATTTGTCAGCAACCGTATTCGCAGTAACACGAAGCGAACATCTCGGACAGGGACAGGGCTGAGATTGATTAGCGTTCGAAGTGCAAATAAAACTTTGATCTCCATTTCCAGTGAAGTTCAAGTGCCCAACGGTTGACAAGCAATTGTTAATTAAATTCTGATTGCTTGGAGATGCCATGCTAAATGCAGCACCGGATGGATTCAGCTGCTCTGTATTTTTTTGGAGTTGGTGTACTTCACCCAAAGTAGATTCGATAGGCGTTGGTGGATTATTCGTGTTCAGTTGGATATTTTCTGGTTGCACAACTATATACGTTGTTCCATCTGGCATTTGAATCATCTGGTACTGCTGATTTTGATTTATTTGATTACCGATAGTTTGAACAATGTCTCTGTTCGGAACTATTCCAGTTCTACTAGGATCTTGATCTAAGCTGAGGCTTTGATGCGCCGAATATGGATTCATAATCAAATGTTGATTGGACTCGTTACAATTGCGCCTCATAGACGTGCATGCAGGAGCAGAGCTGGATTCTTGAAGTCTTTGTACAATTGAATGACAGGGGTCTTGTGGCTGTGTAGATTGAGGGTGAGATGTGGGTTTAATACCATGACTCTGAAGTTGTCCATATCGAATTTGACTTGAAATCGGCATCGGCTGTCGAAAAACCGGAAGTGATGCGTGTCTGTCTCCTGATGTCTGCATGTGTACTTGCTGAAATTGTGTAAGTTCTTGATTACTCTCGAGGGCTTGTTGATTTTGAAGTGATAATTGGAGTTGAGAATGTGACTCCTCCGGTAAAACCTCCAGATGATGTGGCATATGAAAAGGCTGTTGCGCTTGACCTTCCGAAGGAACCCTCTGCAGCAAATTTAGATTAATTTTATTAATTTCAGAGAGGAAGCGTGTCTGAGGAAGATGTGAATGTTGTTCAGGTGTTTGTGGAGGTTGTCGTAATTGTTGTAAATTCACAGGAGGAGGTTGCAATTGTTGTAAATGTGCCTGAGATGGCTGTTGTTGCTGTAGATGCGATTGAGAAGGCTGATGTAGTTGAAAATGTGAATGAGGTGGCTGGTTTTGTTGCACAATATTTGTTTGAGAAGGCTGCTGTTGCAAATATGACTGAGAAGACTGTAATTGTAGCAAATGCGACTGAGAAGACTGTTGTTGCAAATGCGACTGAGAATTCGGTTCGGGCAAATGTGACTGAGAAGGCTGCGGTTGTTGAAGATGGACAACTGCTCGAGATGCGTACTGTTGATGCATATTCATATGGGTTTGAGGATTCTGTAGTTGATCCAAATGAGTTTGAGAATGCTGCAGTTGCAAAAGATCTTGCGAAGGCTGTTGTGGTTGAGGCTGCGTATGTAGTTGAGAAAGTTGCTGATGATGCATATTTAACTGTGTAGCTCGTTGTTGTTGTAAAAGCGCTTGAGGTAACTGCAATTGCTGCGAATGTTGTTGAATAGTATGTGGTTGTTGTGAAGAAAGTTTATGACCCTCCGATACTTGTTGAGACAATGCTAATTGTAGCATCTGCTGAGAATAATGGGGATGATTGACTGGAATCACAGTATCCAATCGATTAGAAGAAAACGATGTTTGTGGTTGATATGCGGAATTTTGGGCTTGTGTTGGTACATTCATCCTATACACTTGACCATTTGTTGTATCTTGATAATAGACGGCCTGGCTATTATTTACGGGTGTTGGTTGTGCCAATCTATGTTGTTGCTGAGGCATTACATATTCTGAAACATTTGAAGCATGGGCCTGTGCCTGGTAGAATGAACCTGGTTGACCACTAAGGTTCGGAACGGCAGGTATGTTCGAATTTGGCAGTACGTACTCGTTTGAAAGCTGTCTTTCGTTTATATTGGGTAAACTGGAATCATGGTGGCTTCCTTGGACCGCATCCAACGTCGGTTGCAAAAGATTGGAGTTTAGGTTTAGAGATGGACAGTTGGATGTAGTTAGACGAACTGCATTTGAATAAGGCAGATATCGCTGATCAGATTCAATCGACCTTGCCGTCACTTGCGAGGGGTAAGTGTATTGTCCAAACTCATTTGTTTTAGTATTCGCGTCAGAAAAGTTATTTGTATTTTTATATTGTATAGGAATGCTTGTAGGTATTTCCAATGCACTTGGCAATATGGAAACGATACCTTCGGATTGAGGAACGATAGATGTATTTTTTATTGCTGAAGACAGATGAAAATTTGATCCCACAACTCCTACCGAGACCGACGACCCAGATTTTTCTGAATTTTGAAGATGTTGTTGATCATTTGCTAAAACGTGAGACAATTGAGTTGGATTAAGTGAAGAAAGTCCATAGCTCCTACTTGGTACTGAATTAACAGTATTTGTAACAGCAGTAAGTGGGGCTGAAACGCTTAAAAACATTTTTTCTAATCGATCTTCAGGTTGATAGTTTTGAGCATATGTCACAGCGTTTGCTATCCTAGAGATTTCAGTGTTGTTTGCTTCAGTAATAGTATAGCCGAACTCCAATGTAGTTGGAGCAGCTTCGGTTGAACTTTTCAAAGGAAACTTATGGCTTGAATCTGGAGTCGATAAAATTAAATCATTCGATTTTTCAGATAAATTTAGAACTACCGAGGAAACATGAGTAACATGATCAGTCAAAATGGGTTCGGTTTTGGTAACTTCTTCTTTAAGACATCCATGAATATTTAAAGACGAGACTTCCTGACTTAAAATGTGGTCATGAAAGTGTGTTGGATCCTTTGACCAAATTTCATTTACAATTTCTGAACTATGTTGTGGTTCTGGTAGACTGAAATTCAACTGACCTTTCATTAATTTTCGCTCTTCGTCTGACTTTTCATCATCCTCTTCACTAGAACTGCTACTTAAATACGTACAAGTATTGACATGTTTTTGTAAGCTCTCAATATTTCGATATGTCATCCTACACTTTGGACAAGAAGCAGGGTTATTGTCGGTTTGTTCATCAGATTTCAATTCCTCCTTTCCATTGGGTAAGATTTCCGATGCAAAAGTCAATTTTGTTTCATAATCTGACTCGTCAGTCGAATCATCTTGATTCCCTTGGTCTGATAAATGTTCTTTTGTAACTGTAGGGTCTGAGTACTTTTGTTTAAAGTCGCTATTGTATTGGAGTTGAGAAGGTCCAGGTATTTCATGAGTCTTTTCATTTATATTGGCTTTCGATTGGTTTTCGATTTTTTGAGCTCGTTTTGATTTTGTACTTGGGTTTTTCGTAGTTGAATTATTAGGTTTGCTTTGCTTACGAACCTCCCCTGTTCGACTTCGAGTTATCCTCAAAGGGTCACACCAATACATGTGACTGCCTAACGAAGTTTTTGTAGAGAACCCCTTTTTACAATTTTTGCAAAGAAATTTGCTATTGGTTTCCTTGTCTTCAACATCCTTAGTCTTAATATTTTTGCTGACAAACCCACGCAAGGACCTTGGACTCTGTCCTTCGTCTTTTGCTTGAATACGCTTTGGTCTTCCAACTTTTAATGGTTTTTTAATACCCTGTTGTCTCGTTACCCTTCGCAGTGGCGATTCAATTTGTTTTGGTTTGGTGGTGAGATTTTTAGGAGGAAGGTTGATTGACACTTCTTCATCTCCAGAACCTTCCTCCGACAAGTCAGATTCACTGGAAGTTGATACTTCCTCCACAGCTGCATAATCTTCATCGTCATCATATCCACCACCATCCACTTGGGGTATACTGAAGGGGTTTCCATCCAAATGACTCATACTTTGGGCCTGAATCCTACAATGACTGACTTAACCAAAATTTCTATTTAGTGAATACAAAAACAAATACATATCACATATTATAACCGTCTTAGTATTTTATCGAATTTTTATATTTCTTGTTTACTGTTACGTGAATTACAATAAAGGTGAAAGTATGCTCTTTTTTGAAATCTCGCTTAAACGGCTTAAACTGAAGCCAACATGATGAATGAATGCTGGTTCAGATCCATGCTCGGCTTCCGCAAGACAATCAAAGGATCCAACAACTGCTAACCCCACGACCCACGATTAAATTAATTAGGTTTCCAGTCAGTATCTTCTTTAATCATTAATCCAAATCGCATCTGTCCTCTGTATCTGCTGTGATCTTTTGTCTGTATAATTTTTAATATATTTAATATTGAATATCAAATAAATACAAAATATGTCAATTAATGTGCAATCAATACATGTGTATGTCAGTGTCAAGACAATCGACCTCGTCTAATGATGAATGAGTTCAAAAATTCTTTACAATCGTTGAAAAAGTTGAAAATTATATAAGACAAACCACACAACTCATCCAGACCAAACAATACACAATATTAAATAAGAAAAAAACCTGAGCCTGATGAAAAATAAAGAAACCGGTCGCAACGGTGATATTTTTCTGGACAACTCAACTCTGAAGATTGTAGTTCGAAGTGCATTTTTTCATCATAAAAAAATCAACAAAATTGATTGAATTTGTAAAATTTACAACAAATTATTCAAGATAGATTCAAGATTCAAATTCAAAATCCAACTCAAATAAAATGAAATATTGAATATTGAATATTGAATATGTAAAATAAATGCATGGCTCATGTGACATGGCACATACATGGCACAATGCACAATGTTGTAGTGTCTATAACAAAGACAAAAGAAGGCACAATATTTGATTTGGGAAAAAAACAAAGACCAAAGACCAAACATTGAATTAAACATCATCTAAAAAAAATCAAGACAATAAAACTCTGAACTCACGTTTTGGTTTTGTTGGGGTTTGGGGTTACAGAAGTGCAGCACACAGCTCACAGCTACTCGATTCAGCGTTCAGCGTGTCAGTTTGCAGTTCAGTTTTAATTCATTCATCATTTGTATTATTGCATATTGTATTTCTAATTTCAATTTTGAATTTATTTCATATTTTATGAATTAAATTTAAAATACAAAATGGTTTCAAAGCTGTATTTCTGCTTGGTTCAGTTAGTTATTTCTGTAATCTATATTTAGCTACAAATAAGCAAATGTTATCATTTTTAAACTATGAATTAACTACGCTGAAACTCAAACAAAGCGTTGTTTTTTGGATTTTGGATTTGAACTTGGAGACCCTTCTCGCCTTTTGTGTTTTGTATTTGTTTATTTTCTGAAGAATAGAAAGCCAAATCAGTTCATACTCCCCGGCTTTTTTAAATTTCATTTCGCCCCAACCAATACGTATGAGCATGTAGATGGAAGAGGAACTGTAAATTACAACCATAGATGGATAGTAGTACAACGTAATTCTATGCCTAGTTTGGCTAGTTTGTTGCTCACTTCTGATTCTGCTAAACTGTGTGGTATATACACAGTTCATACACATGAAAACTATGAAAACCTTAAGTTTTTATTTCAATTTCAATGTTAATTTCAAAATTTTGATTTTTTCCGCACCCAGTTACTATATTAAAGTTTTTTGAAATAATAAGATCTTTCCAACAAGCTATTCCACTTTGAAATCGACGTCTTTACAGCTCAGCGTCAGCATGCATGCCCATGTTAAGTGGCATATTTCCATGTAAATTATTTGACGGCCATTTCCGTTGTCAGAAATGTTCAATGCGTAAACTGGAACCCAAAATGACACTACCAGCACTACCAAGCGAAATAAAGGGCAAAACTTCGGCTTCTATTTATTTCATGGAAAAATATTCATGTACTTCATTGTTTATTCCGTCAAATTGACGCACACGTCCAAAATTGCTAAGAAAACTCTTCCAGCCAATCATGTTGGATTGGAAAAGGTTAAGTTACAGACGTTTTACGGGCGAGCAATGCCTAGGCATGAAATTATAAATATTGTTATCCATTATCCATAACAAAGTTAGTTATATGAGAACAGTTCGGAAACAGTCCTTGAAAATGAATACTTAAACGACTACAATGACAAAATTATTTATATTTTCTAGGTTTCATTTTTCATTATGAATCCGAATACATATTGATGTAGAAACTGAAACAAGTTTCCCACCGACATAACATAACCCCCGATTTATTCAATCTTAAACTGTATAATGTTAAACTACGCAGACTAAGGGGTTTAAAACAACCGTGGGACATAATTCAGTTTTACGGTGGTATTGGAGACTGGAGTTCACCGGTCTGAAAATGTCTTCGTAACAAGACTACACAGCATAATCCGAGTAATCCGACACAAAATATAATTTCTTTAGTTTAAAGGAGTCCTTTTTTATCTGTATCGTATTTAAACGGCTTTCTGTGTTCTGGTAAAAAAAATTGAAATTTTTTCTCGTTAAATTTTATAAAGCTATTATAGTATATCTGAATCGTCAACTCTTTTGATCTAACAATATATTTACTCGTGAGAAGCCCTGTCTATGCGTGTTTGAAAATCGTAGTAGAATCTCGAATAAATAAATTCTACGTTATCTTTGGAATCTCTGTAAGTAAAAAGACTAAACATAAGATTGGTCCATATGTCAATCAATTCGCTCTACATCTATTCACGTGCTACCACATTCTAATAGTCTATAATTGTTATATACAAATCTAGGAAGCTCTACATAATTGTTTTAATTGTATATTGTATTATATTCTGTTATTAAAATTATTAAAAGTGTATGAGACTCCGACAAGTCTAGTAATAATACATTATATGCCGTTATTATTACCGTTCCAAAGCTTGTTGGCGGTTGGCAAATAGGTGAATTAATTAGGAGGACTATCAACTCCAACCAGCGGTGTTGACTCTCCTTGTAAAACTGTATAAAGTAACGAATATTTAATCGATACTTTTATAATTCATGTAATGCTAGTAGAAACTAGCTATTCCGAACACGAAAAACGTTGAGTTCGCAGAAGTTTGAAAATACTTCTAAGGGATACTAATGTATCACGATCACTTTGAGAGTGCTTATAATTTGGTTAAGAGATTTCAGTCGGCTTTGCTGTTGGAAGGGTTTTGGGGGTATTAAAAGGGATAAGAGGATTAGGGAAGCTCGTTCTAATAATAAACTGGAAGTATTCGTTGTTAGATTTACTTTTGGACTGATTATATATCTTATAGTGTAAATTGGTCTAGCGAACTCCGCCGATTTGTCGTTTCTGTTGCGAATGCGATATGTTTGCTGGACTCGTCAAAGGTGATGGATCCGGTGGGACTGGTAGGTTCCTTTGCCTGGGACCGGGACTCGTTGTAGGACTATTTGAATTCGACGACCCAAAGAACTTTCCCAGTCCCTGTCCAGCCCGACTTACAAATGTGCCTCCACCGCTGCTATTACTAGTACTACTGCTTGAAGATGATTGTTGTGCTACTGATTGCGAATTGGAAGAGTTAGTTGAAGCTCCCTGATGAAAGAGACTCTTGCAAGGTGACCACAATGGAATGGAGATGTTGGACAGTCCTAGTTTAGGACTGCTTGGGACGGAAGAAGACGATCTCCGAGTGGAAGGACTCAACACGCTAAATCTTCTAGGACTCTTTGGCGTTCCGTGGGGTAACTGTGTGGGTCCAGCTGCCACTTTGATACTACAAGGAAGATTCCCCCCACCGCCACCCCCTCCACCCTGATTGGGCATCTGAAGTGTCTCATTTCCTGGTTTCGAACTACTTCCAGGTAAATCTGCGGACTCCACGCTGAGTGACAGATGCTCTAATGAATTGAACAATTTTGGACTCGGTGGGGAACCCGACTCGGACTGACTGCTGGATTTCTTCCTGATGCGGAACCCTCGACGCTTTACTTGCGGCTCTGTTGGAACACACGACAAATTTAATTTAATTAACAATCTTCTTTGGTATATTTATATGTATGTGTACAGCCGCCTAATCTTTCATCCTTCCTCGAGTTGAAAAAAGTTCATGGCTTTTCTCAAGAGAATGTGAGTTATTGCTTCCAGGTGAGTGAAAGTTGGGAAAAGTTCCGATCCCTCTTGTATCCACCAAACTAACGAAATAAACGAGTTCATTAGGCTTCTATTCCGACTAACTGTACACTGAGCTAGTGCCAGCCAACGTATCCGAACATGCCACCACGTATACCACCGTCACCTTTTACAATGTTTTCTATTTCGCTTATTTTCCGGAACTAAAGCTTTGAGATAAAGCTAACCTCTGAATTTGGAAATAAATCGTCATTGTTCATTCCAGATAATCTGGGAGATTGCGAAAGGGGACAAACATTTTGACGACACAATTTATACAGATACCGACCTTACTACTCTGTATAGGGGCATCGCAGACATAAAAGACGGCTATTTTTTAATAAAAACTACTGGGGGATCGCAAAACAACGTTAACATTTGAAACACCTACAAAAATTACGTAAAACAAAAAACTATTTTGTAGGTATCTGCGAATTTTTGTACACTAAAATTTGATTTGGTCCCAAGGCCCCAGAAACACCCCTTGGGGACAGTATGGACGGTAAAAATCCATATAATATATGAGTATGAAACCATATGATGGTATTCTATATTCCGAAAAAATCTCACATTGCCCCCTGTGCTGCGGTTACACCCTCTGACCTTCTGTGGGTGTGGTTAAATTTCTAACAATGTTTTTCGCTGATCCTAGTTCCTACTGTTTTGTTTATTTTATTCGGACGATGGTTTTGGCTTTATTTTCTAGGTTAGATATCAACGATATATTTATATCTCATTGAGATCTTTTCACTTCCTTGATAGTGAACTTTTTTAACATTACATAAGAATTTGGATAAGTGATTATCGGATGCATATCGATCAGACCGACAGTTAGACAATCTCTTGATTGCTTTATACAGTAGATGGTCTTACCAGGAGAAGGAAAGTAGAGAAGTGGGCCCATTTTACATTCATGGAGCATGTAGTCCTTGCAGTACTTATGAGCATTAACTCCACAGTTCCGGCATTTGAACCCTTGTCGAATCAGGCCCCACAACTGAAAACACATACAGTACACAAAGACAAATGAATAAATTATTGAATTAATTTTTCATTGGACGAGTCCTTTTCTGTCCGTTATTTTGTTAGCATTGCAAATTCTTTATTTTTGTAAAGCAAGTGTACCTAGCATGTATGATTTGCAGAAGAACTACCAAAACGAACTAATAATTATTATGAAGCTGTATCTCATAAGCAGGGAAAATAGACAGCCAAACTAACTTTACACAGAGAAGTTGCGCAATTTTACAGTATAATTTATAATGAGCATCCTTACCAAGCCTGAACAATGAATGCAGAAAGTTGGCTTGAAATACGTCTGTTCATGAAAGTTATGTCTCGAGCCCGCATTTTTTTTATTACGAAGATACCTCTCAAGTTCCAGCTTGCTTATCATCCCATCTCTGTACATTATTGAGTAGAATTTTATTTCCATGTAATGTACAAGTTAAGGGAATATAATACGGGAGAATTAGGACACTGCCAAAAGGCATACCTGTTTTCATCAAGGACAAAGAAAGCGTCTATGGAAGGATGATTTGTACAAATGGCTTGGAACTCTTCTTTACTGATAAACCCGTCATGATTGCTATCATAATTTTTAAATACAGCATCCACCATCGACTGTAGCTGTTTTTCGTAGCTCCCGTTGTTCCCATCCATTCCCGGAGATCGAGTTGGAGAGACCTATATAGTATAGGTTCAAAAACTATGTCAACTCATAAATCGGAAGTGAAAGCTATCGTATTTAGCCATCATTACGATTATGATAATCAGTCTTTTAACACTAATTACTACTTTGATTAACACGCCTTGTCCTCAACTACCTAAATCCGGAGGATGAATAACAAGTCTAGCATAACCTTACACGTGTAACTTCATGTATGAACCTTTTATTCATTTTCCAAACTTTTACTTTTACTCAAACTCGGAAGGAAAGAGTACCGAATCAGAACTTATACTTTTATAGTCGTATAACTTCAAGTAAACCTGTTTCTGTTTTGTTTTGGATCTTCAATTCCATCGCAATTTCTTTTTAATGCTATGTTTTGGCTATGGCTGAATAGATGTTTTCTATTTCTATTCTATAGAATATTTTATTTTGTTATTTTGCCTGGATGTTGTGAAGCCTGTCAAATATCTCATGTCTCGGAACTACCCTAAGAATGATGGACTGGTTTCTTCTTTGAGGAATACATAAATATATATATATAACAAGCAACTACTACGCCTTGAAGGTATTCCGAAACTTTTATCTCAGCTTTTAATTTTTTTATATACAAACTCCTTTAAGAGGTTTTAGGGAATCCATGTAATTTGTGAATAGAAACTGGGAGCTAAGAATTCCAATTTCAAGTTAGAATTTGAATTGGTAAAAGAATCTTTGATCTTTGTTTTGTATGTAAAATATTGAGTCCACAATTTAATTGAAAGGTATAGATGACTCATTCATAAAAGGAGCTGAGTGTATATTAGCCATGAGCTCATCTCTTAGCGGTTGCGAGATAATCTATAATCTGCAGAAAAGCCTGTCAAAAATTCAGTGTGGATCTACTCAGGAGATTATTATTATTGTTATGAAGACTAATGTAGAAATGAATAGGGTTGCAACCGTAAATCGGTCTTGAATGACGAATAAAACCTGCAGACAGAGTTCATGAAAAACGAATTTCTAGATGCTATCATTTTATGTTACTGAAATCTATCCTACAATAATTATTTGGTCAAAATTTGACGTTATAGAAAAGTATCCAGCCCAACCTAATCCGAAGAAAACATAATGTTGAATGTGAACTTTTTTCTTTTGTATACTTACCGACGTTCTAGGTTCACGGGAGAGTGACAGTTCGTAAATTTCATCCTCTGAGTAAGTCAGGTCAAGTGAGACCTGCGGAAAAAAGCACATACATGTCATGAATAATACCTTCGTATGAGAAGAGACTACATTTTAAGTCATAGCGCATTTTCGAAAGAAAAGTTGAAATTAGTAGAACCATACAAATATATTAAAATCGGTCTATCACGCATATAATTATAGTATTCACGGTAAAACTCAGAAGCATAATTGTTTTATTTTATTGTGACTTCATGTGAAAAAAAAACAAGTTCGCTTCTGAGATATCTCAGATGAGTCGGTTGGATTTTGTCTTCGGCTCGATGCTACCTAACGCACGACATACATTTCATACATACAAGGGTTATGAACTTATGAATCAATTTCAAGTCCATCGAAGCTTGAGAATTCTTCTACATCAGAAGCACTTCATTACAACTTTAGAAAACTCTGGCGTCAAATGGTGGTAGAGTAAATACCTCGGTACGAATGAGTAGATTCAGAAAAGTATTCCAATCCCGTCCTCATATTTAACTCATTCCGCATATTAAGGGAACGTTAGGTAACTCTATACACATAAATTACGTACATACATATCTTATTAGTCCTTCTGTGGAGAATCGATCGAATTTTTTAGTTCGGAGAAAGTCCCACCGGGAATTTTCCAATTCGACTCTCTCTTTACCTTTAGATGTTCCCAACCAGGAGTGGGTGAAAGTCAACGTTTGGATGGTTGGATTTTTAGTGTTCTACCAAGGAGATATACACATATCCTGTATACATACTTTTCCTCTGAGAAGAAATGAACAGGGCAAAACTGGGTGAGCGTAGAGGGAATTCAGAGATGACAGAGATGGAGAGGATATATTGAATTAGGCATGTTCGTTCGTATTTGTCATGGCATATAGAAAGCTGTATTTTCCGTATTTGAGATATTGTAACTAAAAGCCTCCTGACTTTCATACAAAGGATTTATATAGCGTCTCGTAATAGTGGGGTTACTAATAAGCGGAGTTGGTGAAAACTTGTCAATAAATTGGGATGTAGGTAATTTCATTGGCGTCATCGGGCCATCAGAGTCAGACCTTCGTCCTTCTGCTAGATTACAGCGCCAGAGTCATCACTTCACACTCAATGGAGGGTATATCTGGGATATTGCATCTATTATATACCCTTTCTACTTCATAGTTGCCATAATAATAGAGTGAAAGTATCCCTTATCTGGTGTGCCATTCCCGAACCTGTACGGCGGAGGAAACATGGATAGCTTTTTAGGTCGTCGAAAAGGGATATTTTTTTTATGAATCCTGAAGGTATAATGTGAAGAAGTTATTCATGAATTCATGCGGCAAGTAATCATGCATAGGATCATGGTTATGCCATGTCATGTGAGATCCGGCTGATCCAAGTCATGATCTCATGATGTCTCTCTGCAAAGGGATGTAGGCAAATGCGACAAGGTGAAATAATGTCAAAAAATGTGTATTTCTACAACTCTGTTTTGTATGATTTCCTGCTAACATTCTGGAATCCACTCAGGATTCCCATCTCTCTCTCCACAAATATAAAGTTCGAAGTGGAGTGAATGGACACGGCAGCCCTTACACCTCAAATTCTTCTCGCCTCAGTTAATAATAGAGGAATGGATGATGGCCAAATAACCAGAGACCATTCCAGTTGAACGGGTCTTTTATGGCGATACCCGCTAAATTATAGATATATAAGCATCACTAGAGTAAATCTAATCCCGAGGTCCTTATTTTCTCACAACAGTTCAAGAACACGTCAGATCCGAATTTCGGCTTATCCAACACTCAAGAATGTATGTCGCAAGTCAGGGCAATTCATTCAAGTTCAGCTCCTTGTGTCTATCTTTAGTGACAGTTACGACATTAAGGAACACTGAAAAATATAATTCTGGACCGGAAATGACTAGAAGTCATTACAAAAGGTATTGGGAATCGTAATGAACCTTTTGTTTATCGCAGAAAACGGAAAGCAAAACATTCCGCTTTCCCTTTTGTTTCGGCTATTTTACGAGTCTGAACAAACGTGGCATCCGGATTTTCCTGACATGTTCTTCTAAATCTCGACATGTTGAAGACAAACTCCCTGATACTTAAGAGCCCAAGCCCCAAAGGCAGATTAGGACTGTCTCGAGCCAGAAGGGATTTATCATTTATTTTATTGAACTAGGTTGATATCCTTAAACCTGTACTTGTTCCGAGAGGAATAGAGAGCCAGGTGTTGTGCTGTACTCTCTGCTCTATCCTGATTAGATTAGTCTGATCCCTTTCCATCTCCTTTCACTCGGTCCCACAATCCGCACAATACTCACAACAATCCGAATCTAGTATCAGCCTTGGATATCCGTCACTCACTACTACCAACGTTAGTACAACTACATCCAGTTCCACACAAAATCCTTATTGAATGTCTTACCTATTTTCAATTTAATTTCATTCCCAAATGTTCTTACTCGTCGACACTACCACCACAACTATCCCCACTACCGTATACACATCAACCAGTCTGGTGGCGAATAAGATTGTGGTTGAATGATCCCCTTTCCGAAAGTACATTCTACCGATTGTAATTGTGTATATTGTACATAGTACCGCCGTACTATGGGGAGAAAGCGAGATGAGATGAGAGTCGGTGAGGCAATCGCATTTCATGCACAGGCACACACACCTTTTCCCACGTTTTCGCCAGATACAAAACTTTCCCTACGGCAAACCGTAATAACATCCACTGAGAAAAAGGGAATATTATCTTATTATGTGACGGAAGTACTTCATACAACTTGGTATTGATTGACCCCTTAAAAGGTGGTGGCATTCTTACACTTTCTCCATCCTACAGTAACGATTTTTTTTATTCTTACGGCTTCGATTCCGATTTCCGACAGAACAAACTTATTACCACAGTAAGTTAGAGTTACAAGACTTGCTTACCCTGAGAGTGTTTAGGAGATCAATATTGGCTTGAGCAGGCGGCATAGACTGCTGGAGATTATCCAGTTCGGTGAATATTTGCGACAGCTGAGTCATTTTACGGAACTGTAACGATTCAACAAAAACCTTAAGAATATCATCATCTCAATCCATCCATAGACTATATCACTATCAAGGTAACGAATGACATGCATGGGCAACGTTTCATACGACCATGTTAAATACATAGTCAGTTAGTTGCCTATCCCTCTATGTTAAGGAATAAGTCCCTCCCCATTAATCCTACTCTTAAGGGACATGTTTCTGAAACGTGAACTTTATACATACATCCATGATGGCATTTATGATGAATTAGAGACTGGAGGATAGTGTTGCTAAAACCAATTAAGGCTTCTTTTACAGTTTGTATAACAATCTCGTAGGCTGTAGCTTGTAGTCCATACGACAGAGAATGGACCTATGAATATGTCCCTCCTCTCCAACAAGGAGACGCGGCATAGAGGCTAACCTTTTCCGGCTTTCTATTTTAGCCCAGAATCTGAAGAGGAGGAATAAGAAAAGCACTTACATTTATGAGTCCTCTTTCTACGTAGTCGGGCAAAGCCGTGTGGAGAGAGATGAGGTCTTTGAGATGAACCCCCCTGAAAATCATCAATAAAGAGGCTGTAGAGAACAAGGAAATAAAGCCCAGTTTATATTTATACCAGTCATACTCCTATATCCCTCTGTTTATGAACTACTTATCAAAAGTCAGGTTTGATTAGAGGACATCACAGAACATAAATAAGGATGACTTTTGACCACATCCCTCGAATCCACCATGAAATGGGAAATGGATTGAGACAAATAATAGGGACGGAGATGAATAGGCAGAAGAGGAATAAAGTGGGATCTGTCGAGGTAAGATAATTGGTTTAGTTCCGAGCTCCTCTTGTACATTGCCTTCACCACCGTTCCTCTAGTTCCACTTCTATTTTCTACTTGCATGAATTGTATGAGTTGTAGGAGAGGAAATTACAGTCGAGATAAGTCAAATCTACTACTACCTTCTACAACTGAATATTACAAACTCTACACGTATTCATCCTCTATATCATACATATAACATGTGTCTGTATGACAAAGCGTTCTCTCGCTGTCCTCCTGTTGACATCTCATATTACTTTCCTCGAGTTGTGGAATAATACACAAGAGACAGTTGCTTAGTGGAGCTCTAGCCAGGCCAACCAGGTAAGGACTTTCACCCAGGATCGGCGGAAGATCCTTCTAGTATCTACACTATCCTATTACCCGTCTAGAAACTAAAGTCGCCCCACCGGGAGGTTTTTACGGTTCGGGACGATGATGATGCTCATAATATTCCGATATGCATTTGTTTGTATTTTTTCTATTGTGTTATGATAAAAGATAAAGAGAGGAGAGGATAAAGGACGAGGCAACTACTGCAACTTCTGTAAGGAAAAGGTTGATTCGCCCACGGGAGTGATGTCGAGAGGAGATGAGATGTGTACATACACGTTTCGGCCTGCAATAGCTGTCCCATAACTTTCCTCTATTGAAGAAAAAGAGGCTTTTCTCCGCAGGCTTTACATGATAAGATGACAGGGAATGTGTGTTTGCAGTTAATGGATAGACTTAACTCTTGTTGGGAGGACGAGAGAGGTGGATATATTATACGGTCGGCTGACATTATGGACGGTATTATGGTAAACGGTCTCGTAGTTAGAGACTTGGGAAGGTTATACGTAGTAGAAACAAAGATAAATGTCAGGGAGCCTGGGCTTGTATTCTGGGGAAAGCAGATGAGGGAAAGTCGTTGACAGGGCAGTTGTTTTGTTGGGCAGTGAAGCATGGCTGGAAATGGCAGGAGGGAATCGTATTGAGTTTCCTATTCAATTCCTCTTCATTTCCATAATGTTTTAAAAAGTAAGATCCTCTACGGTTTCGCATGTACTTCGGTATTGATTATTCTCGGGATGATATGGAGATTTTGCCAATTCTTTTCCTTATTCTCCTACATCTACTGAAGCCAGAATCTAATTCATACCAGGGCGTGTGTTGCAGGCAGCCGCGTAATTTTGTTATTCGTTGTTCTGAGAGAAAAAATGTTTGGGAGTTGTTTATAGCCTTGCGTTTTTGGATCTTTTGGCCAACGGACTTTATGAGCTGTCATCCTTGACTTTCGAGAATAAAATATGGAGATATTGGATGAAGGTTCGGGCCAGAGCAAAGTGTAAGTGATCGTAGTTTCAGAGTTCAAAAACGACGAAGGCTCTTTGGCTACTAGGTTGATAGGAGAGGCTATAAATTACTCCCGTATCGTCTGCACGAGTCTTAAACGGTTGAAAGGAAGGGTTTGATGATAAGATGTGATGTTGAGAAATGGATCGTGCCGTCCTTAATGCTACGATATGGGATTCAAATATGTCAGAAGTCAAGATCGGGATTTCACAGTATCAGCCAATTATAATCCACCGGAAACTAACTACGTTTCCCCTTGATATATAACATCCTGTTACAATAATTCAAGACTGAACTCATTGACTTGCTTAATAGTTAGCGTTACAACTACTTCTAATGCCAAATCTACCGGGGTTTTTATTTTTTATTAATACATCGCCAAGTTCTACAGCACGACGCATATAAATCCTACTGTGTACCAACCAACAACAACTTTCTCTTTGTGGCTACAAGGACTGTAACATTCAAAGTACAAAAGGATTTCTTTCCGCGTCTCCTACACAAATCTAAAATCTATTTCTTGGCGATTTCCATCTTCCAAATCTAAACTCAACACACATGTACATTGTTCCGTACCTGTTTTCAGCACGAACGAACCGTTGCCAAAAACACATAATAAAATAATATATGTATCCCTCCCTGAATATCCAGGAACATACTTATAGATTGGATTATACAATAGACATGGCCTTCTATACAATTTTGAATGATATATTGCATTCGTATAACTTCAGTTTGTAACAACTGAGGTACAGTGATGACCATATATAAAGGGCCATTTCCCAATGAGAGCCTTTCGTTTCGTATTTATATCAAAAACTAAGAATTCCGGATTGAAAATAGTGGCAAATATGTGTATACGTATTTACAAATAAACCGATGTAACGGGTGTAACCAAGTGTTGAAAACGTCACCATAATTAAACCGAATCTTAATGTCCCCCAAAAGCCCGGGTTTTGCACCCTGGTGTCAGTAGGAGTGGTCCCGTATCCGTCAAAGATGTTCTATTACTCATGGGAATCGTTTAAACCCAATATCTCAATTTCCCCGAAAATCCGGGTACTGCACCCTGGTGTCAGTGGGAGTGGTCCCGTATTCGTCAAAGATGTTCTATTACTCATGGGAATCGTTTAAACCCCATATCTCAATTTCCCCGAAAACCCAGGTACTGCACCCTGGTGTCAGTGGGAGTGGTCACGTATCCGTCAAAGATGTTCTATTACTCATGGGAATCGTTTAAACCCAATATCTCAATTTCCCCGAAAATCCGGGTACTGCACCCTGGTGTCAGTGGGAGTGGTCCCGTATTCGTCAAAGATGTTCTATTACTCATGGGAATCGTTTAAACCCCATATCTCAATTTTCCCGAAAACCCGGGTACTGCACCCTGGTGTCAGTGGGAGTGGTCCCGTATTCGTCAAAGATGTTCTATTACTCATGGGAATCGTTTAAACCCCATATCTCAATTTCCCCAAAAATCCCAGGTTTTGCACTCTGAAATATAGGTTCAGGGTATTATCATGTATAGATGATAGACATAGAGTGTAATGTAAACTACCTAAGCGTCAGTTTTAAAATGAGTAAGAGCTCTATCCTGGCGTTGGACTCCTACATATCACTATTCTGTTTGATTTAATGGTTTGTTTTGGGGTTTAATTGATGGGGGGCAGGGGGTGTGACCGATTTGACCCAAGTTCGAACTTAGCCTCACTCTTGAGCCAAGGAACAAGTGTACAAAATTTGGTGACCGTAGGTCAAGCCGTTCTCCAGTTATCGCTCGGACAGACGGACGGACGGACGGACGGACGGACGGACGGACGGACGGACTTGTCGTTCGCATAAAGTGTTTTCAACACTTAATAATCCTCCTGGCTATCTTACATAATGATAAGGACTGAACTAAATAATTGGCAAGACAATGAATTATAGGTAGCATTTATAAATACATTGCATAACTATATTTACGGGCGTATAGGCCTCAATTAATCATATCTAACCTAACTTGTATATTGCCGTACTAGGAAGGATGAGCCACAGAGGAATGTATCTCTTCAATCTCCACACAATCGAACATTGCCAAAACAGGCCCTACACGAAACCAAAAGTACGGACTATAATATGATCGTAGATCGTATATTGTACAAGGTACATAATGTAATAATTTTAAATATATATTCTTCTCCTTCTGATCCACAATCCACAATCCACAACGACCAACAAAAGCTGTAGCTATCGTGCCGAATTCCGTTTTACATTTATGGCTTTCACTCATGCAACTTTCCCTTCCTTTCCATTATTTCCTCGATATATCCCTACCAACATCACATCATATTAAAACTTTCAGACAATCAACTATCAAACATATTATACGTTTCTGTGCATTGTAGCTATATCTCAAAAGCCATAGATATTGTAGCTCAAACAAGGGCAGGCTCAAAGCCAGTTTCCGTTCCGTTAGCCACTAGAGCATTGTTAGAAATTACATAGTAGTATATACTATTGTATAACTGGGTATAGTTATAGCATTTAAAGGAAAGAATCCCTTGGGTATTCTATCTACAAATGGATTCTATTTATTTGATTACACTTTTAAAGAGTCCCTTTCCTATCTCTTCTCCAGAAGCCATAATATACCAATATCTTGTAACGATCTAGTCGATGTGACTCGAAGTAATGTCATGTAGAAGCAACTGCTGCAGAACAAAAATCCAATGAGAAAAACTACATTAGCTCAACTTATTTGAGTTATTTCTAGGCAAAAAATGATTGAGTCGATTTCCAGATTGCAGTTGGGGAAAGTAAGTCTTATGCGTGTAATCACATGTGTGATTAAATTATAATCCAGCTTATTTTTTAGATTCTTGAATCAGAATTAAATAGGCTATTTGAATGCTTTATCTTATAATATAGTAGATTGCACTGCACTACCAATTCGGACACTCTTCGAATTCTGGTAGAAAAACAGTTCTCTGAAACAAGAGCAGAGCAAGGGTTGATGAGGATTTGCTTTCTCCGAGATATAAAATGAAAGCGGAGTAGTAATGAGGGATAATTAAATTAAAGAAGGAGTAATTGGAGAGAGCTCTGGTTGTGTACTACTTAATTATATAAGATTTTGAGGAAACGCTGTCGAAGAACATGCATATTAAGGATAGTAATGTTGTTATAAAGGGTAATGGCAGTCCGCATAGTGAGTTATAGTTTGTATATGCATAACTACAGACTCTGTGCTGTGCCCTTTGTTTGTATAAAGGCTGATGAAAAGGATGGACATAAATTATTATCAAGGGCTTATAGTAAATGTAAAGAGATAATTCGAATTTCTTACAAAATGGGGATCTTGAACCCTTTGCTGTCGGCCAAGGCCTTCCTGTACAGGCTAAAGTTGGCTGACGACGAGACCAAAGTGGCAAGTTCCTTGAGGGTCTTCCGCTCTTCAGGAGGAACGCAGTCCATGGTTTTGGAAAGACGGGCTAAAGCACTGTGACTCAAACTTCCGACCACTCCCATCAAGGAATTAAAATTTTGGAGACGCCTCAGGTTCTGCAATCAAACACCGGGATAAAGTGAAACTAAATACAAAGGATAATGTATTCTGATATCCGTGTAGTGTCAAAGTTGTACAACAAAGACCGAGATTGAGATCCCTTAAGGATTCTTTAATAAGACCTTTTTTGTATTTGTCTGTGGGGAAGTAATAGGAGAAAGTTCATTAATTTTTTTGCAACTTTTTCAAAGCAAATAATTAGAGGAGGCTCACGCCACAAAACTTTCCGAAATCCCGGTTCTCTTATTGGTGCTTGAGGAGGTCATTCATTTATAGTATCTTTCTACCACAGCACGGTTCTATGTGTTCCTATGTATCTCGAGATTGAGAGATTAGATTGAAATGTAAGTATAACAACCAATCTCCGGATTTCTAAAACACCGTGTAAATAAATATGTTCGGCTGGGTAAACAATACTAACAAAGTCTATCAAGGTGAAAGTGGCAGATTTTGTCACGCTTTGGTAATTTACCACTGTAAAGACTCAATTTGCAAAGTCTAAACTTCCGCTTTCTCTTGTATATACGTCGGTTGTAGCCTTTGTATTCCATTCAGAACGATTTTGTCATCTCAATTCACCATTTTTTTATTTGATCATTTCAAAGTGGAGTACACAATACCATATTCCTCTTTCGTTTGAGGAGTTATATCAACAAGGAAGACCGGAATAGAGACAGCAACTGTGTTGTGATTAGGAGTTTTTTGGAATGAATTTATTTAATATGTCTCAAAGTGGAGTTATTTTACGAATTTTTACTTGTTTTAAAGAAGTATTTTATTAGAATTGTATTCAATTTCAGAAGGAGCTTTTTTGCAAGATAAAGCATTTCGGAACGTCATAGTTTGAATTTTTGACGATTACTTTGGTATTTAAAAGCATACGGCCTAAAAGTCCAAGATCATCAAGAAGATTAAACTAAAAATACTGAAAAAACTTAGATTTTTCGTGTTTTTTGCTAAATCCGTATTCAAAAGTAATACTGCAGTTGGACAACCGCATAGGCCGTTATTTTTTTGGTGGTGGAAACTGGAAGCTGTCAAGGACCCAGTCGAGTCGTTGACATAATTTAAATAAAAAATAGAATTTAGAATATAACGGGGTAGAGACGGGAGAACCATAAAATAGAACATGTTGAAAGGAATAATATGGGGTTGCCTGGATTGTTGGCTGTGAAATTGATAAAACGGCCTTTGGGAAGCATTCACCTGAACTCGACATTCAACATTACAATCATTACCCTTTCTCCTTTGTTCCCTCAAAGAGTTGACTGCATATAGCTTAACCCTTTCATCTACAGAATTTTCTTAGCTTCTACTTTCCACATATTTTGATAACCAAAAAATTGTACAATGTTATTTTTTCGAACATAGTATGTCACCATTACACCCGATCTAGTTTTCAATGTGCTATACGTCAGCATAATAATAATATCATGTTGTGTTAACAAAATGGACTTGCTAAATCCGAAAAATCCGGAAGCTTAATAAAAATGAATTAATTTCGATATTTGAACCTTAAGGATTCGATGTCACAATAAAGTGACCATCATTTACTTGAAAATAATTTGATCACAATTTTTAATATTTTTTCGCTCGGAATCGATGGTCCTAGAACGGGTTTAGTGGGTATAAAAGACTGCTATCCATTGACAGGGCTTTTGCATGTGATGTCTTCATGTATTTGGAGCGGTGGTGGTGGTGGCTTGTACTCTGGTTCTCTGCGGTTCAAAATACCCGTGTAGTCTTGTTCAAGTTCCAAATTAACGAGCTGATGTAGGTGACTTTCTCTCCTAATCTGGTTAGATGTTACCTTCCATGTTTTACATGATGAGGCTTTACATGTATGTGTCGTCTAGTTGTATATAAAACAACATAATCATCCTCCTCTAACTGCTACTGTCCCTACTCCATTCCAACTTTTGTATAAACTTATTAACTCAATTTCCTAAAAAGCCTTGAGAAACTGAAGGATATTTTGCGGAGGTCATGACCCTACTAATAGAACCATGCATGGCCTGTCCATACAAAATATTCCCTTTGTCGTCGAGTCGTATTGTCGAAATATTCTCAAAAATATTATTATCTCCATTCTTATAATGTACTTGTTATTTCAACTGCTGACGGCGTGGAAATTCGTTTCACTCAGGATGAGAGTACGATCGGTTTTTTATTTCGGATCCTCATATAGATTTCATACAGAATAAGACACAAATTCCCCATCTCACATTCCAAGGATTCCAAATTACGAAGGTGTTAAAGCTGGCATTCCTTTTATTGTCATTTTTGGGGTTAACACTGAAAGAACGCCCATGGAACAATAAATGTGATTGTGTGAATACAAATACGTGTATATGAAATATGAGGATGAGGGCATATATAGAGAGATATAAATAGGCAAGATATGGATCATTGTTTTGTATTCAAATAACCTATTCAAATTCCTGACATTTCTATCCACCACTCGAGTCTTCTTAAATCCCAACCCAGCACTTTCCATCAACTGAATTCAATTTCGGAGTGTGCTTTCCCTCATTAAAAATGTATGCCTTCACTTTCACCCTTTTCCCCTTAATTTATTCAATGCAAACTCAATCCTTGCCTCTCAAACCTACCAACATGCAAATAGAGAGCTCTTCTCTTATAGACACATAAACTCTATAAGTACAATCCTCAGATTATAGGACTTCCCTCAATTCCTTTATAAATCCGTCTAAGGAAACAAATTAAAGAACCTTTTGAAAATATTATACTAAATTCAGGATTTCAGTCGGAACGGAAAGAATTTGCTGGAAATGTAGGACTCTTAAAATAGAGGTCGAGGTGGGTTGAAAGAGTGAGATTTTTTTAAACCATTCCTTCCTCGTATGCTTTCGATAAGTATACCTAATGATTAATGACAACTTGCCCTACTTCAGTAAGCCCGAGCCGTCGTGTCGGGAGAGGTTCAAGATTTTTCAATCATTCATTTTGACTTTTCCTCAATGTGTAATTTCAGATAACAAGTCTGTTGACTTTGTAGCATGCCTCCAGCTCCAACAGTCCATCAGCTCTTGAGAATAGCTGGAGTTACGATGACAAATGAGAGGCTCTGCTTTTAAACGTTGGTATAGGTCTTGAATTGACCTGAATTCGAACTCTTAGACATTCTACACGAACAGAATCCTATCATCAAACGTAGTTATAGGTAATTGGTATCTAAAATATGCAAAGGACAATTCGGATTTGCAATCGGAGCGTCTTTGCTCTCTCTCTCTTGCCATTGTGTACCAGGACCCTTGCTTCCTCTCTCTCTCTCGTGCCAAAATGCTCATCTTGCTATGCATTTGCTGGAGAAATTGAATTGAGAAGAGGATGTCGAATCGTCGAAGAATGAGACCTCCTTTGCATTTCTAATGTTAAGAGTTCACATTATGAGAGAAAACTTGTATCCCTGACGGAGATCAATTGATATTATTTCGTGATGTTATTATACAGGTCCTCTCGTTGTAGTATCCACATAGTTTCTACATGTGCATGTGAAATTGTGTACATTGACTATAGTTAGTTAGGTGGACTGGACGGATATTGCTTATTTAGCCTCACTTTCCGTTTCCTTTCTCCAACCAAGCTATATTATTATACTCTCTCCTGTGAACCCAAACAAACTTTTACTTTGGAAAGATATTTGGAAATTGCGACTTAGTTAGAGCCATTTATGTAATTATAATTTGACCTTTACCGGAGGTGTACGAAGAACGGAATTATTGAAATATACTGTCTCTTTCCTCTGCTTCTAAAAGTCCACAATATGTATATCTGTTTTCAATAGGGAATTATAATTCCAGTAACAAGCTCCATAAGGTTGTCTGTGAGGATGTTATTGCATTCATTTTCCAATTTATACGACGTGGTCCTTGGTAGTGTAAATTGGCAAATCCGAAACGTAGGACTTTCTAGATTCTAGGAACGTTTTCTGGCGCTTGGGCCGGGTGTGTGTGTTGAATTGAGTTCAATCAGTTGTAGTGGCACTTCACCTCACATGTCATAAACAGCAGACGGTTGTTGTGAGTTTAGTTAGGTGTGAGTTTGAAATTAGGTAAATACATGAGTTGACGGGTTGTTACCTAATGCTGTATAATGTATGTACGGTGACCATGATTACATGTTATCTAGTTACTAGTCTCGATGGTGGTATGGAACATATTATGTCGTTGAATTTGGTAGCCTTCGCTATATCCAGAGAGTTCAAGTATTCGATTGAAAAGTTTATGCAAATAGTAAATAAAGTTCTCGCTTTCTCTCTCTCTCTCTGGTTAGTTAGAGAACTCTGTCGAAGAATACGTAACAACTTTCGACAAACAGCCAATACGGGGATTGAATATATACATACTCCCATAATAATTGAAGGGAATTGAAAAGTGAACTCACTTTGGCGACATGCACAAACTTGACGATAACATCCGCCCTCTGAGCTGGCAACGGTCGGCTTAGGACAACGCATTGAATCCATTGGGACAATCCGTTGAATAAGGAGACTGACCGCTCCAGTTTAGGATTGTCTTCTAGGGTTCCGTTATCCGCGTAGTTTTTGAAATCTTCAAACTGCCGAAATTCAAAAAAATCAAATCACAAACACTCATTATAAATCATTAATGTTTCTAGCTACACGTACATGTCTAAATACACACTAAATTTCTATCGATAACCAAGCGTAAAATCCACTGAATCGCTTTTATTATCGCATTCAGAATATAAACCCTAAAGAAGGTACCATATGCCTAGTGCGGGCGTCAAATCCTCGCCCTCTAAGTTCTTTATACTTTATACTTGATACAGCTTCCAAAAGAAATTCCCAAAGGTTATGTAATAAAATGAGCTGCTGGAAAGAATAGAAAAAGGGATTTATTCAAATGGAAAAATGATTTCTTGGGAAAAGTTTCCATCAAAACAAAAACAAAGGCAGACTTTTCCCATCAACAAAGGAGAATATATCATGAATACAACCTTTCAATACATTTATATATATTTTAGGGACAGAATATCAGATTGACTGGCCGTAAAAACGGCGGTGGTGACCGTATTTTGTTTCCTTGTATTATCTGGAGAGTTGGGAAACACATGTGGCCTATCAAGGATTCCATATTAGAGAGAGAGGACGGGTGAAAGTATCCGCCAGAGCCTGTTTCCTCCTCTTTATGAAAGGGATTTAATTGGAAAAGGGAAAAGTTTTGTTACATTACAAGGCTTCCCCCTCTGCTTTCTTATTGAGGAAGAAGAGAAAGAAAGAGTGGCGAAAGTCCTTGTATAAAAGGTCTTCATAGGAATCATTCTTCCAGGTCTTATTTTCTCTTCTCCGTCTGTCTCTCTCTCGTATTATTGAGGAAATTAAATTGGATTTTGAACGTGGGTTTATAAGGTGTTGAGCGGTGCTTTGTAGCGGAGACAGAGAACAAATGTAGCCCTGTTTATTGCTATAGAATGAGGAACTTACGGTGATTCGTCGCATGATTTTGTGTTCGAGGAAGGTGAGATGAAGTGCAAGTTCGTCGGGCTCCAAGTGATTAAAAACAAGGGAAACTTTTCTGGAAGGTCGGGATGCATCTGGTTCTCGAAATGAGACGTTACGAATCCAGTCGTACGATGGGATGCCAGACAGATCCAGGAGCTGACTGTCTTCATGTTTCTTGTCGCTTTTGAGGCTGCTCCGGAATTGGTTTAATGTTTGATTTAACTTCGTATCCACGCCAAAGTGGAGGGGAAAGTTTACTATCCAATATCTGTCCAAACATTTCATTTCACTCTCGCATTATCTGACGTTTAAATCAAATTTGAGCTTACACCACCAGCTATATACTGGACTTGTAAGACCCTAGTTTATTTTAGTGTTTTGGGGTATCAACTCGTCTTTTTGCGGTTTCGAGATTTAATTTAATGGGCTCGATCAATTATCTTTAATAACTATAGACGCTCAGCCTGGAGTACTGCGGAATTCTGAATGGCATTACTCAGCGTCCTTGAAAAGATTGCCTTGTACCGCTTATATGGTAGTGCATTTGATTTACGGTTTTGGGAATGAGCATTCGAATTTGCATTTTAAATTGGCCTTCCAAGTGCATGACGACTCGTGTTCATATTTTTCGCAGAGTACGGAAGTCCCTACAGGGTAATAATTCAAATATATCTTTCTACGAAAAGCACATCTTTAAGGACTTTACATTGAAATATAAATATGGAGTACTTTCTCTTTAGGGGTTTGGGCTTAAGAGTTCAATGCGAACTCAAGTGGCAAAATGTACTCCAGTTCTTGGGATTTCTGATGAAAAATTAAAAAGCAGGTTTGCATTGCATCCATTGTTATTATAGCATCTGTATGTGTACATGTTTGTGCAACTATTCAATTCCCTTTGCGAAGATTTTTTAATAAGGATTACATGCGTTTGCTCCTTTGTTTTTTAAATGACTTTAATAGACTTTGTGATTCTATTGAAATTGTAATCGTTACATGATAGACGAATATTATTCGATCATTCCACTGATCATTATATATAGAGCTCTGTAGAATTTTAGAATTACAATGGTAGTTCGATGAATAAAAAAATTGAAAGGTTAACATTTATTTTATTCAAATTTATGAAAGTGTACGTGTTTGATTCAGTCGGTACTGTTTTTTGACAGGTGGATTAATACGTTTACTACTATATATGTCTGGTTTCAGCAAAGGAGTAAAATCAGGATGGAAATTTTTTTAAAACCTCCATACTTTTCCTAGGATTTATAAAAAATGTGTTTGAATAGAAGGACCAACAGCGCAGTTCCGTTTGGAGGAACTCAAAACTGTAGCCGATCTAAAAATAGATAGATTGTTTCAAATATAGAAATCGATCATCCGTTTAAAATGGCTCCTACATGAGTTCTAAAGTTGAATAAACAGTTTCTACACGAAGAGTCCGAATGTCGGTATTAGACGTATATATATTATTTTATCAAATCGATCCAACTATATAGCTTCCTTTATAAATAGTCATGCATTCTTTCATATTTCAACAATTATGGAATCTATTTTCGTTCGTCTATCATTTTAATCGATCATCTACAAATCGAAATTCAACGATTTCGAGAAGAGATGTTATTTTTAAATCAGACATTTTAGCTTCTAGTTAATTCCATCCAAAGCGTCCTTTTATATTTTTATCCCTGGTAAAGGATTTCCAGTGAAAACTTAGAAAGCGTTAAATTTTCAACGTCAGGTTCATTCTAATGTTCCTTTGGCCGTTCTATTAATGTAGCCGTTTCGGTTCGCGTATTTTGTAGTCATTGCTTGGGTTGGGTTTGGCAAGCTGGAAAAACAAACATACGAAGATATGCCCATGGGAAGCTATATTTGAAATCTTCAAAAACTGACTGAATTTACAGAGAGGAATATTTTGGAGGCAGCGGACGGTTATTTTTCAACAGGATTGTTATACGTTTACATGTTGCATCCTTAAAATTATGAATTTTCTTGCAACAAAAGGAGGCAAAAAGTAGCTTCATGGAAGATTCTAGTATGGGCACTTTTAAAACGGCTATTTTAATAACATTCTTTGTTGGTACGGAGGATTCTGGTGGTGTATGCATATATAACCGATATTAGAAAGCGAAGATCATGGAAAAATGTCATGGATGTCTTTGGGGGATGCGAAATAAATTACCTGAAAGCCTGAAGAACTGCGGCCTTGAACCTCTGTGTCCTGCAAGGGGGGATGAGGGAGGAGGGGGATGAGGAACAAAAGGTCGAGTTGGAGGAGGATGAGGAGGAGGAGGTGGTCGGTGAGATAAGGACCGTTGCGGTGTGTGAACAAGCCGACTCGGAACATGGAGCCAGCGTGGTGGAGGACTCATAATGAGAAATAAACAGCAAGGCCAACTCCGATGAATTGGTAAACCATTGGTGCATCAAAAAGAGAATCCTTGGAAAACTCGTAAACTCCTCTCGAACCTCTCCCTTGTGGTCTAAAAACAAATACAGAGACAGCAGACTTTCATTATCTAAGCTAATTTCATCTCAATCTCACAATACCCGCCCCATACCCTTTCTCCAGCCCCGTTACATTGACGTCCGTCGTCGGAGAGATGACGAGAGAAAGTCAAACTCGCCACAATTTCCGTTCCTCAACCGGACAAATAGCCCCGACATAATAATGCGATTAGCTCGTCCATAGCTCAACAATAACCAATAACCCCTGTTGTGGATATATAGTGAGTGGTCTACCTACAACATACAATTTCCTATCCGTCTGAGGTTTCGGCGAAACTCTCTCGGAGTGACCTGCGAATGTCATGAACCATGTCAACTCCGATTGTAATTAAGAGTTGTTTTCAGAATTTTATAATTGGATGTCTGACATTTCCTGTTTTTCAGACATCCCAATCACAGGATTAAAAATTTACTTGACTTGGTTGCAATGTCGAGGATGGTTTCAATGGATTTAGTTGCAAATTTGATCCATCCAGTTCCCATGCTAAATATCAAAGGTCATTTGTCGAGTTCTATCCCTATTTCTACCTGTCTAGGACAGACAAACCTTTCCCCATGAGCAGAGTGGATGTGGATAAGTTTTTCAGAGCCCGTTATTTACTCACCGAAAGCATGAACACAGAGCCGAACAAGGGCAGAGAGAGTCGCTCCACGGACGGGGACTCCTGGAAGGACGGGCCGTTCATCTTCAATCAGAATGTCGGATGAGATGTCGGCTAAGAGGCTTGCAACGACACTACTCTGCGTTGACAGGGACTTTGGAGTGGTTGTTGTGGAACCGGCCGAGGATGACCAGGAATTGGCACTAGTATTCGACCCACCACCCGAACGTTTGAATTTGCTCCGTTTATTCTGAGCACTGTGCTTGCCCAACTCATCCATCGTTCCATTTCTTCCCCGCTATTTTCCACATTTAAAGTAATTAAGCGAAGGTTTATAAATATAGACACCGAAAATCAGTTATACCACTTTCTTTTCCAATATGAAACACACCTTCACGTTCACGGGAATAAGAAACTACATTTTAAAACCTGACACACAGTTTCCAGGTTCCAAACCTTGGAGCCTTGATGAAATCGGAGTAATGAGTAAACCGTATCGGAGAGCGTCTTTGAAAGGAACCGTTCCTCGTTCCTTCACCGCTAACAAACCCATGCAAAGTTACGAGATCTTGCTTCCGGAATTATGAAGCTCGGAGCCCCTGGTTAGGAAATAATTGTGGGGATTTGTAATATATTGGCAGGTTGATTCGCGTATAAATGAAGGAGCCGTAAGGGTGAAAGCGTGTAAGTGGAAGAACCCGTTTCGCCTGACGGTGTGCCGAGATGATGATACGAGAATAAAGACAGAGAGAGATACGAGAATAGGACCGGGCAGAGTGGCAGAGTGAGAAGTGACTGGTGGCAAGTTGCTAGAGGCTCCGATCTTTTCACCCAACAATAAAAATTGCCCCTAAAAAACTACTTCAGCCAACATCTTCTAACATGCAATCAGGATTTGCTTTCCCCGACTTTCTCCTGCTCTTCCTGATCATGCTCACACAAACTATGTTAGCTCTTCAACAAACTTCATCCAGTACAGATATACGTCTATATCTCTATCTCTAGATGTAGGGATTGAGAGAAGGGCTTAATCCGACCCATACACCGTCAAACAACCCTCGAGGGCGGCTGCCTATAGTCAGTCAGAATGGTAATGGAAAGTTCAACATCTCTGGAAATCCACAGGACCTGAGAGTGACAACGAGGACGTAAAAAAAGATCCCTTACGGCTTTGGGTCATTTTCCCGTCTTTACAAACTCCGAAATCCGGACGCACTCTAGTTCTTTGGAAATGTCAATCTTCTTAGGAAATCTGCCAATGTTACGGATGTGTCTGGCCTTTGTATCGGGGGTTATATGATATCATACAGCCTTATTGTATACATCCTCATTTTCTCATATGAATCCGGATCATATCTTGCAGGGCTAGAGAGAAGGTATGGAAAGGTTTGTCCCGTTCCATCCAGAGGGTATTTATTAACGGGATTCAGGCTTAAAAGTTCGGAGAGGGTATCGAAATGAGGGAGGCAGCTGTCGCTTGTAGTTGGCATTGCTTGCATTTGGACTGAAGAATTTTTCAGAGAGAGGAAAGGCGAAGGTTTGAAGGGAAAGTCGGTGGTGGATTCCGTTCCACACTCATACACAGCAAGCAGGCGTGAGCCGATCGATTACTCCGGTATAAAAGTTGAATCAGGATAATACGGAGCCGAACTGCCTATCTAATGTATCCTTGGGGTAATGTCATATCTCAGGCCGTGAAAGTGGCTCACAACAGAATATTTGGCTATTTTTGGAGAGAAATTTACCAGCTCGGTCAAAAATAAAGTCAGGGAGGACGAACGAACTGGCACATGCTGGAATCTCAATCTCGCTGGAAACTGCTTTCTCTCCCTCCGTTCCTGGTACGCCTTGACTCCCGCAAAACCTTTCATCGAGAGGGAACATACCACAACGTCCGCAACTACCTAGGGCTACAGATTGATCCATGAATTGAACCGAATTTAACACTTCCAATCAAACACTCAAGCTCATTATGTACATTTCAAAGATGTTAATACTTTAGATTTGATTCAACATAGAAGGCCGATGCCGGATTCCGCATGCATTATATAAAGAGGGATTCCGGGATTTTGAAGGAGAAGTGAGACCCTTTTAGAATTGTTACGTCAATGAAAGTTGACAACAAAAGGGGTTAGATAAGAGCTTTAATTTGTAATTCTAATGGGAATGTTGACTGCGTTGGATTTTGGGAATTGGACACAATGATGCATGATGCATGAGATCAATGGAGGTTAGGCTCTTGGTATACCATTCCGCACCTGACTTCATATAATGATAAACTTTGATTGGCTTTAATTTAGGTTTGTCTTGCATTGCATGGATCCTATCAAAGAAGCTCTGAAAATGTAGGGAGACCTACTGAGCGTTGTTTGATCAAAGAAATCATTGTTACGGGTGAGTTATTTCCGTTTCACGGTGTTAGTATTTATTGGGAGTTTTGACGGGTTTTTGGTTTCTGTCTCAGCATTGCTTATATACGTACAGAGGTTACTTTTCTCCTTTGATATTTACAAATGAGGATACGTGACTTCCCCCACTTGCTCTTTTGATACTGTGGATTTGGAAAGGAAGATATGGGACTTGCAACAGCGTCATAAATAACTGTTTTATAGAATCATACGAATAATAATACTGGTCATCGTCATAGGATGACGATCAAATCTATTGACTTTCTCCAGTCTTGCAATATGACTTTATTTTTATATCTTGCAGCCAGTTATAGACCGATAGAAATGGGAACTGCTAATCATATGTATCCGAATTAACGAGAAAGTTCATATTATGCAGACTGCATGAAAATAGAAGTATTTTTATTACACGGGGCTGTGTCCATGTGTTTTTGGATTACGTCTGAGGGACAGAGGAAACGCAAATGCCGACGCGGATGAAACAAAGGCTGCATGACGTTCGACGGCTCAACTGACATGATGACTTACGTCTCTCTGCTACAAATACACACATACGGGAGTTGTGTAAAGATAATTATTGAGATAACTCCAATAGTCCTTTTACTTTCCTCATTTCCAAGGAATATCCTCCGTCACCGGATATTAACTAATTTGACTCGTACCGGTTACGCATTTCGGGTTTCCTTCATTTACATTTACTGTCAAACCTTGTTGATGTATATGTTTGAGCCTTGGAGTAATAAAACATATACCTCCATATAGGGATGGACTCCGGACTGATGATCATCTCCTTTCATTCTATACGACCATGATGTATGACTTCTTTGTCGTTATAATAAGTCCCACTCTAATAATAGATATTAATCTTGGAGAGATTCTGTGAGGTATAAAAAAGGGTTATCATGTGGGGAGCTTTCGCGAATATGCTGATCTGTATGATCAGGACATTTCTGCTCGGAATTGATACGTTATTATTGAAAGGTCTCATGGGAATTGGAATGACTGAATTAGTCAGCACTCAGCAGTCATCAAATTTTAATTAGGGTGCTGCGGCTATCGAGTATTTTTTAACATTGATGCGCGTTAATTAAATAACGACAAACTAAATGGTTAGAAAGCTGATGAATTGGAAAACAAGAGTGAAAAGATCATACCATGCATCAATCTATTTTTTATTGGATTTAGACATGCTTTTTTATTCGAAACTGTCCCCACTGACGACTCGTAATTCTTAGAGACCAGTTTTTTAAGTTAATAATTTCACAATCGTATTCAAGGTTCAGGGTTTTAAGATTGCTAGCTACTTAACGGCATGTATCCGTCATTTTACATTTTTACATAATCTAATTGTAAGTGTTCTAAACAAAATAAAATTAGCGAGGAAGTAAAATTGAAAGAAAACAAACACATTTAGAATATTCATCTTGACTTCCAAAACCGACGAGACGGACACGGACTTCGTATTTCCAATTCATACATTGATATGCATACGTATTGTATAATTACATCAATTGATTGAATACCATACCGTCCCCATTTTTTAATACTGACTACAAATCGTACCCATAAACCCATATTAAAATCTCAAGCTCAAATTAACTCGTCCGAAAACGGACAATCAACGCGTCTATGATTCTCAATCTAGATTGAAAACTGTAAAAAGGATTAAACTTCATATACATTACATCATTACATAAGATACGATACGACAGAAACTATAAAATTTGTAGGACAGGAAATTCTTTCCGATTTATTTGAAAAAATATCCACAAGAATAAATCTACATCCTATTATTTTTGTATCTTGAGATTCATTTAGTGTCTGGAGGAGCAGACTAATGACAATGACAGAATCATCACTATATACAACAATACTTCATATACAACCACAGGGGAATTATTTTAAGAAATACGGTAGTTAGGTCTTGTATCTCCGTGAGTACAACATTACCCCATCCCTCATACAATATTAAAATCGATGTAGTCTTGATTACATAGCACATGCACGTTTTGCATTTTTTGTCCCGTTTTGTAAAACGCAGGATTTCGGTATTTCTCTAGTTAATGCAAAATAAGAAAGTTCAAAATTCCACGCAAGTCGTATTGTAATTTTAAATACGGATGACATTAAGCTCTAAAATCCTTCCTTGAATCCAATGAAGTCATGAAAGATGGCAAAGATGACATGCATAATTAGGAGAAAGGAGAATTTTACAAACATCAAGAAAAGCACAAAATCACGCCGAGTTGTACAAATGGTACTGCTTAATTGTTCTGTGCAATATCTTGCCGTAGAATTTGAATATGATTAGAAAGAACCAAAGAACGTAAAGGGACAATAAACCTTACTTAAATAACAGTATAAGCATAATATAACATGTAACCTTATACATTCAACATTCAAAACCTTATGCTAATCCCATATATTTTCCTATTTGTATAATCGTCATCCAGTTTCAGACGCATACGAGTGGGATTTAAGAATTTAGGAATAACTGTTTTACACATGATCTTGATCTCCGATACAAATGAAACAGATATCTGATAACAATTAAAGGCAACTTGAACTTCATAAAATCTGTTTATTCAAAAAAGATTAAATGATTCAAGCATTGAAGCATTCAACGTTAGACAATCAGTTACAACTTTGAAACCGTGACATAAATATATTACAATTACTAGTACAATTGTAGCAGAACTCTCCATTTATTTATCAACGTGGCCTCTGTTAATTTCGGCCAAGAACTTGCGGCATTTTCCTCTGAGGACTCGAATGGACTCTGTAAAAAGAGCATCAGGAGGCATAGATCCCAATGATTCTATCGTAACTGAAATTGCATTAACAAAGTAACTCAAATTAAATAAGTTAATATAGGTATGCAGATATGAAATTATAAACTAAATGAATGATCGTACATATAAAATGATCCTTAACACGGGCCAAAGTGACACAATCAGCAAGCTCTTCATGCCGTAGCACATTACGACTGCAGGAGTCATACCTGGCATCGTGAACTTCAGCAATTCTTTTGCCTATAAATAGTTTAACAAAATTAAGACATAATCGACTCGAGTCGACGTTCCATCAGAAGGGACATTTTAGATTATTAATTGAGTTAACTTCTATACCATCTTTCTCTACTATCTTGATCACACCGGGAGAAAAACATTTCTGTAACTTGTCAGCAAGATCGCCTTTGACATCCTTCGTCAACGTTATTTCAGGAAGAAGTCGGTAAAATGCGGTCGCTGAGAATGCGAATTACAACAAAATATAGATACAAAATAAGCAAGTAAAATAAATCTACGCAACTTTAAAAGATATTGGTTAGCTGGTTTCTCTCATTCTTAATTAACAACGTTCGTTATGTAGGCTATAACTTTCACATACCAACTGGTGAAAACTTAGAATGATCTTTTCCAATTCCTTTTACTGCCTGTAACTTCATATCGAGTTCATGTCCAGGCCTTAGTTTATCAATTAGTATGTCGCCTACGGTTGGGCCAACGTCGGAAGATCTAAACATCTGGGCCTGAGTTCCAATCGGAGTCCATTTGATATGACTTGTGTAAACTACGGAACAAAAAATCGCCATTGTATTAAAACTTTGAACTTGAAATATTTGTAATTCTTTTTTTTTCCTACTCGTAATTACAATCACTTAAAGACATTTCACCTTTATGATTAAGATAAAGTTCATCCTGTTCCGTTGAATCGGCAGGTTTCTTGGGATTCCATGTGCATTTTAATTTTAAATCAAATTCCAACGTGTCCTGTTCAGTTCCTTGTGTATCCCCTTAAACAAAAGCGGAAAACATATAATGTAAAGCTAGGACCTTTTTATGGTAGATTTAGGTTTAACTTACTAACTACCAGCTACTAGTCATAGATTAACTTTAACTTTAGGTTTAATAGCAAAACGCAATGCCAGTGAGTGTGGTTTACCTTCTTGACGATATTCAAACTTTCTGGCATCTGCTTTTAGTGGAATTAAACCGAGTCGATGAGCCAAAACTTCGTCGGGAATTATGGATGTGTTATTATACATAAACACTTTTTCGATAGCCATTGAAGGGACCTAAAATAAATATTAAATATGTCTTAAATATAGGCACACCTTTTAATAATATATACTTAATTAAATTTATATGTTGTATGATAAACTGAAGATCCTTTTAAAACTAAAACTAAAGGTCACGAACTTCTGAAAGGAGGATTCGCCTAAATGCATTTGCGAAGGATGGATCCATTCCTATAAGATCGAATTCCATATGTAGTGGGTCACATTTCACTATCTGGATTTGAAGTTCCTATAATGTAAAAAAATTCAAAACAAATGTGCATTTTTGCAAACTAATTTACCCTTGCACGTTCAATGATAAGAATCGACGAACTGTTCACTGTTGGTGTGCTATGTTCCAAGCTAACAAGTATTGTATTCATACCTTTTTGTATCTGGTGATGCTCCAAGCATCGTTGAAACCATCGTAAACTCCACCATACAGTGAGCTGGTAGCCTTTAAATTATAAAAAAACAGATTGAATATATTTTAATGACAAATGATTGATGGTGAATGACAGAATCGAACAAGAACAAGAGTAACGAAAGATGAAAGAGCAAGAACAAAGAATTATGAAAGAAAAACAAAGCAAAAATTGCAATTGAAATTACAGATCACAGATGGATGGTTCATTCATTCATATATTTGATATTATAATTACTAAATACATAATAATAATGAACTATTAACTACAAACTAATACTATGTACTACTAGACACTGCGAGTGTCCCTCTTGTGGTGAGGTGAAAAGAATCCCATTCTACAGACAATCTCATCCTCTAATGTACTACATACTACAGTACTAGTGTACTACTATTGTGTATTGACTATCATAATTAATATTTATTTAGTATTTTGTTCCTCAATTGTTCTCAATTACAAATTGATTCCTTTTTGAAATTTTGAAGTTTAACTACTAATAAGTTTGTTCTATACATTTACTTATGACTTACGTCAATAACTTCGTGTTGCTTCATCACAGCAATTCGTCTAGAGTTTTTAATGTTCTCCATATTCAATATTGTGTAGTCTCCCTCCGCTAAAGGTTAGTTAATTGGTAGGGGACCTGTAAACTAATCAAGAACGTCAAGTGTCAAATTTTCTTTCAATTTGCAATGAGTGTTGAATTAAATTAATGTCGATGCGATGAGCTTTACAAAAATAAAAAATAAGATAAACTAGAACTAGAACGCAAACTATACACACACGCACACGTGCCATTCGCTTTGTTGTAGATTTGGTTGGGTTGAATTTCGAGGCTTGCTGTTAGGGAGGTGTTTGGAAAGATATGGGCAATATGAACCAGTCTATGTATGTTATGTTCTTGCTTGTAATACTTTTTATTAAAAGTTGTAAACGCCCATTCAAATAGAGAATATAGTGAATAGATAGAGTCCATCAACTATCAACACTATCAAGCAACTCAATAAAAATCAGTGTGAAAAAAAACGCTTCATTTCGTCGAAAAATTAATGAAATTAAAATCACTAGTTGGATTTTCTAATTGAAGGACTTACCAGATCTGAGAATGGTAAGATATTTATGGACTTTTTGAACTAAAACAAAACCGAACTTATGTGAACTGTCGTAATTTATTTATTTTTACTAGTTTGTTTTGTAGTCATCAAACGTCAAAAATGTCAAAATGTATTATTTCAGTTTAAAATCAATATTACACCCACATCACATACATATTACTTAACAATTAAGGATATTTGCGTCATTTTTCAGTTTCATTCATTCAGTCTGTTTGCTGGTTTCTTTCGTTTTCGTATTTCACATTTCATTTGTTTTGTTATCTCCAGATTCGATTCATCTTAATTCAAAACCGGGCCGGAAAAACCCGATTGGCTAAATGGTACATGAACTTTGATGATGCTGAAAAGCAAAAACTGATCGAAGAAGTCCATGCCGTCGTTACTGTCAGAGATGCCAAGCATACTAACTTCGTTGAGGTAAAACATTTTATAAGCACGTATAATCTCAATACGATTCAATTCATATCGTACAAGTACAACGTACGTTCTCGTTCTGAGATTGAATTCTATGTTGTATATTTGTAAATTGTAAGCATACGAACGTTTATTTAATTTGCAGTTTAGAAATTACAAGATCGTCTACCGCCGTTATGCTGGTCTATATTTCTGTATCTGTGTAGATGTGCAGGATAATAATCTAAATTATCTTGAAGCAATTCACAATTTTGTCGAAGTTCTCAACGAATACTTTCACAATGTTTGTGAATTAGATCTAGTCTTCAATTTCTACAAGGTATGTCAGTTCGGACTTCAAGGGTTCGACTTCGAACATGGATCGACAACTACTTTTTTCATTATAAAAATACTTCATACTGCCTAATGATTTTGAGATGTTTTATTATCTAATTATATGATTTTAGGTGTACACGGTCGTAGACGAAATGTTTCTTGCCGGGGAAATCAGGGAGACGAGTCAGACAAAAGTTTTGAAGCAGTTACTCATGCTTAACTCATTGGAGTGAGCAACTATCTTTAATTGTTTTGAATTTGAATGTATTGAAGTTTGTGGGAACTGATTCCTATTAATGTTTAAAAAGTCGAGTCTCATGGGAGTACATTCCTTACTGCATGAAAAATGTGAACTAGATTAGAGTAATTTGGATGGTAAATCAATGTGGACAAATGTGGTAAAGTAGGTGTATTTTGAGTTACTGAAAAAATCTAAAATAAATTGTTTTTCAATATCCTTAGTACTTTTCCGTATAATAAGTTTCAACGTACGTCAATTTATATTGTAGATAGTTAATAGTTTAACCCTGACCAAAAATAACGCCATGAATTCAGACAAAAGTTATTTTGGTTTATTTAAAACAGATACAGTCGTTGATATAAAATTCGTTGAATACTCAAATCAGTACATACCTATTAAGAGATTAAATTACTTTAGATATAAATATGTTACTGCTTTTCTAGTTTTCTCACGTTTTCATAATCCTGTTCTTAAAATACATACTTCTACATTTAAGCAATTCCCAACGCTTGACAACTTTTTAGGGATTCGCAAAATCAATATTATATCCATCCAATATTAATATTCTATTAAAAACTAATGAAGTTACAGATAGTATAGGTACTCGTGCTAGAATGACGGCGAAGCGAAGTTTAGATGTTTTTCAGATTGGGGTTGATAGTATGAGTGGCCTTAAGAGGAGTATGGCTATGAGGTTCATTAGTTGCAGGACGTGGAACTCTCCTTCGAGGTGTAATGGTTTGACACGTATGAGCACTAGATTTCAGGTTCAGACAACGTGGAGTTAGTGGAGTGCCCATCATGTCGTAAGCTCGTGTAGTCAGTGCTTTCTTTATTTTAGGGGTATTGCGGGGGGTTGTGGAAGTGGCCTTTGTCCCCCTTTCGGAAATGGTACGGATAATAGTTCCAGTATTAGAATTTGTTTTTGCTAGTGGTGACACTAGATTTGGTGAACCCTTCTTACAACTTCTTGGAACCGTTGGTCTTCTTTGATTTATATTAGCCAAATTGCTAGGTTTGAGCGGTGACAACGGAATAGGTGAAGGCTTTCGACTGTTGCTTCGGTTATCATTTTTATTAGTGGTTGGCCCAAGAAGGTTGACGATTGCTTTCTGAACGCTTACCGTCAAGCTCTCGTCCTCTTCATTGATGGTAGGAGTTTGAGCGATCGGAGTTCGGGTTCGGAAACTTCCGCGAGCTACAACAGGGCGAGGGGATTGAGATGTTTGCAGTTCAAGAGTTGATGGGCGTCTTGCACTAGAGGTTGAAGTCAAAACCGGTCTTGCTGCTAACTTCGGTTTCTCCATAAGACGCTTGTCATGTGGAGGCGTCCTTCTTAAATTATAAGAACCCACAGTCGTTGCCGATCGTTTCACTGCCTTTTCTTTCTTGATATTCTGCAAGAGTTGTTCATGTTTCTGTCTTATGTCGGCGGCACTCAAGCGTCTAGATAATCTTTCAGTCGATCCAATAGAAGTCCCTGAACCAGGGCATGTTCGACATGGAGCCTGCTCGGGTGTTCTTACAGCGGAGTCTAAGCTGCTTTTAGAGCTCCCAGATTTATGAAGAGCTGTATACCGAGGGATTAAAGATCTTCCAGGAGATTTTGGATGCTTTCCAATTTTATTAAAATACTCCACTGTAGCAGGCACTTTTCCAGCATGCAGAGTTTTAAGTACATGAATAGAATCCCTGTCAACATTCCGCCGCAATCCCCGTAAATCCTTCCTTTCGAACCCGAAATTATGAGCTGCTACCCAATTCTGCTCCTCTGTTGCAATTGACAGTTTATTTTCTTCTTTCGCATTTGTATTAGTTAGATTTGTCTCCTCAGCCAGCTTGACTGGGACTGATTCCGGAATTCCTGTTGGTGAGGGGTCTGGAAGGATTGGAAGTACTGAGTTAGAACGACTTCTTGAGCAAGTATTTTCGTTTAGTTGGGATGTTTCTGCTTTTAGTTTATTCTGTCGATGTTTTTCTAGCTTGTGAACTAGCTCTTGGACAGAGGACATCCTTCTCAAGGGAGTATTATTATTATTGGATGTGTAGTCCCGTGAGCTTTCAATTGCATTCGATTTATTGGGATCGGAACAGGAGACTGAGCGATTAATTACACCCGAACGAGGTGTATTTCGCACAGGACTTGGACGTGCTAGCCCTACTCTTGCAGTATTTGGACGTCCTCGTTTCAAAGTACAGCGAGTTGGAGACCTTTTGAGGGTTGAGCAAGATGCATTAATAACGGGTTGCTGATTTCCTAAACTTCGAAGCGATATGAATCCTGGGGATGCGACATTTGGTGTAATACGACCTATTTCATGAGATCTTCTCCGTGCCGATGATAAAATTCTGCGTCTTGACGGGGACATTCCTCGATCCTGCACTGATAAGCGACGATGCACATTTGTAGGCCTATTCATATTTGCACTTCTAATCTGCATAATTTTCGTTTCATTCATGGTTCGAATAAATTTATTTTCAACCGATTCAACGTTAATGGGAGTGGTGTCAGGTTCTGTAGGAGATTCCGGTAACGTTCGGCTACGAATACTCCTTAAACTAGACGCGGAGTTTCCCTTCAGAGTCGATAAAGTTAATTCTTGGGCAGTTCGAGTTAATGTGTCAATTTCTTGTATTAATGGTGTTAATTGAAGTGGGTTGTGCAAACCAATAGAGGAATTGACAATTTCTCGTGTCCTTGGTGGTTCCCAAATCGAATCGTCCGTTAGTAGGCTCGAAGATGCTGTGTCGTTAATTCTTCGCAGGTTTAGTGGCTCGTACTCTGAATCAGTTAGGGAAATGGATGATGCAATGAACGCTTCATTTTTTTCATCATTGATTTCAGCGGTTGAACATATCGTAACATAGTCCCCTTCGGCAACATTGTCGTTCTGCATATCAGTCTTACTGATAGGACCGTCTACGATTTCAATTGGACCAGATTTTTCCGGTCGAGGTATCCTACTGGATGGATTACGTTGTAATGTTGAGCGAGGTGAGTTGGTCAATTTATGAATGGATATCGTTGATGAGGTTGTATGGTCCCTTTTATGAAGCAAAGCTTGAGTCTCGTTATCATGATTTTCTTCCTGAAAAATTAAACCACGTTAACTAAATCAAAAGTAAGATACAATATACTTAAGGCAAGGGAATACATCGTCGATGTCGAATGCCGCTGATTTCGCCTTACCTGTTTCTTGGCCCCTTTTCTACCAAACCGTAGGCGGGGTTTTGAAGGTTTTGCGGGTGCAGAGAATGCATTCATTTCTAGCTCTGGGTGTTTTACCCTATTGACAGTTTACAAAATTATATCATGTAAATCATGAACCAACCATTATTCCAAACCATAAAAATGTAATTAAATGGTATTCAGAATAGTTGTTATTGCTTTGTGTACCTTTTTCGTAATAAGCTGGGAGTAACAAAATTCTTGAGCCTATTTCCATTGGGAGTTTGCTTCCAATCCGCTCTCATTGGACTGAAAATATTGGTAAACAAAATAACATTAAGTACAATTCAACTGAAAGTACGTAAGAAATTTCGCAAGCGCCACAATGCAATGAAGCTAACAAACTGAATTTTAAAAAATTGAATGTCGAATAAGAAAATTTAAAATTGCAGAATCTCTTAAACATTCAATTGACTCCGAGTGCACAATCAACTATGGATTCGGACAATAAAAGATTTTTAAAATATAGTGTGCATGCAAATTACCTTGGATGAAAACAAATAGCTGGAGACGGACAAGCAACAAGATTAGCTAGTGTATTCGTGTTTGGAGTGCTAGACACATCACTTTTTGCATCACCGTCTTTGAAGTACAAGGCGTTTTTGCGTACTCTATTAAAAATAGGTATTGTTTCTTTTACAAACAAACATAGGACAAAAAACAGAAAATACAAACCGCATTTAGAAATAAATTTATCAATCCAACAAGTCAACAAACAATAAGAAAAGTAAATAACACATCAGCAATCGTAATTATTTCGTGAATCTCTTTTTTTAGGTCACAACTTTCAAAAGTGCGAGACGGATAGAATAACTAAAGCAGGTGCGAACTAATTTCAAATGACTTACTTTTTGTGTAGTGCAAACAAATTGTCATCGACTGCCCTTTTTCTACTGCTTCCTTTAATAATTGGTGTATGCGAGAAGCTATCTCCACAAGGAGTTGATGGTATGATAGGAGTCTCACCACCCCCTTTACCACTAGTAACTTTTTTCAGAAACCCTAGCATCCCTGAAATTATTAATCAATAGTACCATATATATTTAATATTTTAATTGGTCAATCATGAGGTCGTGTCTGATTTGGTTCTCTTTAAACTAACTAAAAACTAAACGAAACAGTTCATAGAGTTATCAAGTTATCACATCTTACGATTTAACGATCCACTGCGTCGCTTTTTTCTTCTGCCACCTCCCTCGTTTTCCAACTCATCCTCTGAACTTTTCGAAGATACGAATGCTTCAACCCTTTTTTCTACTTCATGGCTGACACGACCAACGTTTTCAGCATTTATTATCAATGTCTAAAAAAGGATACAAAAAGTACATTGTAAAATCTCAAAACAAGAATCTTTAATATATTTGATGCTTTTTTTAAACAAACCTCAACAACTTTATTTCGAAGGTCTACAAGATGTCTTTCTGACTGTTGAGAATCTTTGCCTTTGTTATCATGTTTTCTCGTTTCTGGTGGCATAATGTTGGGACCCATCACAATGGCTAGATTTTCCCTGGTCATTAGATTATCAGTACTATAATCAGCGACTTCGGTTAGGAACTATTAAAAAATATTATTGATTTTGATTATTATTTCAGAACAAACACAATCATTTATGAGTTATGAACTAATCTTAAAAGCGAATATCCAAATGGATAGAACATAAACTAAAACTTTCTATAAATCAAATATACCTCCATTACAAACGACAGAATTCCGATACTCTGTTGGGGAATTAAACATGTGCAAAGTAGAATAGCATCTGAGCGAGCATTTTCGGGCAATAAGTCGAGACACCTGCAATTTATTATCATTGGGATTGGAGTACAGGTAATTAGGTAATGCAAAATTAAGTGTTGAATGTGAAACAATAAACAATAAAGCAATCAGATATCTTACTGAATGAATAAACTGTGGATATTATGGGGAATTAATGGAACGTCCATTTCCCTAAGGTATTGTTTCAGTACATTTGCTACGTCATGCACAGTGTCAAAAGTACTGAAATATTCTCCACTCTCCGCCGTCATAAAACGTTGCTGTAAATGAAAACAATAAACTTAGTAAATTCGTATTAGCACTTTAAGTCGAAAAAAATTATATACAGTCTTATGTAAAGTACCATAATACAGGCAGCACGGGAAGATGAGCCAGACTTCCGAAGAATCCCTTCTTCGGTAATATGTCTTCGGATAAAATCACAGGTTTCTTTGATTATGAACGGAATACTGACTCTTATATTTGATGAGCGCAATTCCACCTCCGCCAAACGCTACAAAAAATTGATTGATTGAAATTGACAATGGCTTTGGGTAACAAACAATATATTAGTTATATTTTCTGTGGTTTTACATTTAACCCGTTTAAAGGTTCTCTTTCCTTCCCATTTCTCCCACGAGGAGATTTCCGTGATTTGGATCGGGAGGATCGGCTTGACACTTCATGTTCTATTCCAAACTTTCCCAATTCGTCTGCAACAATTTGTGTTAGTATTGAAGGCAGCCTTTCAAACACTCCGAATTCATTGATAATGTCGATCAAATGTTTCTTCTGAAAGTATTCAATTTCGTCTCCTGGTGTTCCAGCACAGGTAAGGAGATCGGGTAGTACCGCATCTCGAAAAATCGGGCTTTCTTCCATCTTAGATCTTTACAAACTTCATATTTTAAATATTAGCCAAGACCAGGAATGACAAATGTCAAATGTAATAATATTTTGCATATTAAAATTATTATTACCGTGTACACTATACAACAATATAACGTAGAATAATGTCCAATCCACAATCTTAGTGAGATGTCACATACGTAGCAGATGGTTTCAAAGTTTCAATGCAGAGCATTCATTATGTGTTGTGAAATTAAGTGATTGGCCTTCAGCCTTGTAATCGACTCCTGTCTTTGATCTTTCTTATATTAAAATAGGCTTAAGCTCATTGCTATGTTGTATCCTTGTATCTGTCTGTATGCCAAGCCAATTCACAATAATTATCAAATTATTGTGTGCTTGTGACGAGATTCAACATTACTCCATTCTCGATCCATCCGGTATCGGTATCCGGTTGCGTTGTGCCTTCTTCATTCTTGACGTATCCCGGTGTCCGGTTTGCGTTGCGACTGTCAAAAAATTAAAAATTGTGAATTTACAACGAGTCGACAGTCGAGTCGGGCAAGAGTGAGAGACTATGATGTTATTATTATTAATATTAATTTGTTATTAGGCAAAAATATTTCGTCATTACGTTTTTTTAGGTTGCGTTCAGCGTTACCAGTTTATCGGTTTATCTTTGATCTTGATGCTTGACTCAAAAATCCCAACCTGCAACAAGACGAATGTATGTGGAATGATGAATATGAATGTGGAATGACGAATGAGATAATATAAGTTCCATGGAATTTTGGAAATCAACAATCCAGTCTTCAATATCTAAATTCCCAAAAAGAAGAATGAAATGAACTAATGAACATGAAGGAAACGCTTGTTGCTTTTTAGGCAAGCCAAGTTGCAAGAATGAATAGTTCTTCATCCGAGGTTTTGTCCGTTGAATGTTGATTCTGATTCTGTAGCAACTGTCACTTTAAAAAATCTCTTTCCTCTTTCCTATTCGCTCGGACTCTAAAAATTAAAACCACCAACCACTGATGCGCCTCGACCCGCCTCATCTTTCTTAAGGGCCATGCAGATATTACAACGTATTTCAATACTTCTGATCCATCTCCCCGAAAATAATAACACATTTCAAAAATATTTCCATTACTCATTAATTATATTTAAAACCGACTGGTTAAAAGTGTATATTTGCTGTGCTTGATTTACCTTAGCAGTAAGGTAACAGCTTGACTGCACAGCCCTTGAACCAAGTGCCGTACTTTTTACTTTATAATAGCAGATAATAATAAAATATTATAAATTGTATTGGAAAACGGAGGATAACATTTTATTATGATGTTTTAATTCGACGTTTGATGATTATTCATGTAATTATGAATATAAAGAGATCCTTTCACCTGTCTATGTTTTATGTGCTTATATCTATGTGGGTTTGCGTAAATAATTGTGTAAGTATGATAGTATGAAGTATAAGAGGAGGGAGACATGACGCGAAAACTAATATATTATCCATTTCTATGCGCGAAAATGAGGAATTGATATATATATGAAAACAAAATAACAATATAACGATTCTGCAATCAATTGCGCTCATTTGATACATGACGTAAATTATTTTCATTACGTATTTTGAATATGACATGTTCAATTCAATAAAAAATAGGATTCAGATATTTCAGATATTCAGATTCAGATTTGTCTTTGCGAAGTTAGTAATAAGTGCAAGCCAGTTCCAGGCAAAAGTAAGAACGGCGTACACAGTATTATTGAGTGAAACGGTTTACGGCCCTCATTTAATCTGCTTTTCGAATCTATTCTGCGCTGCGAGTTATGAATGATGTGATATGAATCAGATCCAGATGTAAATAGTAAATACGAGCCACGACGTCACGAGGTTGGTTTGGTTCCAAGTTCCAAACCTTTTCATTCGCAAGTCGTACTGTTTGTACTGCATACTGTCGTATTACTATAACTGTACTGATTTACTGTATGTTAAAGATTAACAAAAAAATTGCTATCTCCAATCGCCAATCAATTCACAATATATTTCACAATAAATCGCCCTTTGTGCTTTGTACCATTCGTTCTCGTTTGTCGTTGAATCCAGATTATACTCTCTTCATCCGTCACGCAGTTACTCTTCACTCTTTGATTTGATCGTTCTCATCGTTCACATTTTTTGGTTTGCATCGCATCTCACTTTGTCTGCTAAACATACTCTCTTGTACCACATGAGAGTATGTTTAGCAGACAACATCTCACTAACTCACTATCCACCACTATCTCACATCTCATCTCACATAAATATCATATCAATCTCACATCTGCATTCTGCAACTGCATCAATCTCTGATCTTAGTGATCTTCATATTTATGTAAATGTTAAATTAAAGGTCAATTTTGAATTTGAACTTTGAACTCACAGTTGAAAGAAGGTATGTCTAGTATGTCATGCATGTTGTATGTACAATTCAAATATGATTCATTTGTAATCGGTAATCCTAATATTGAATATGTAATACATTATACTGAACACTAAAAAATTTTATGTTGATTTGATTGATGGGTTGCAAAGTTGCAAGCATGCATACGTTGTTCTATGTTTGGGCTATTGTTATATGATCTTTAATGTGACATGTGATTTATAATTTTTTACAGACCTGCACGCATAGAACACAAGTAGTTGAAGGCAGTTTCATCCTCCAGCAACCTCAGAGCACAGAGCACAGTATTGAGGTCAACATATTCGAAATGGGGACGAAATCTGTTCCGCTGTTTATGTGCCTGCTGTTTTTGTCGACAACCCTCGGGAATGTACTTGATCCGAGACACGACAATGCGATAACCAACAATGAACTTAATTCCGATTCTGTTGAAGCTTTAAAGGGATCTCGTAAAGCGGATTCGTCGCTATTTGATATCCTCGGAAGTGATTACTTCGATGATGACGTTCCTATAAAGAAAGGAGATTCGGGGGATGCACCAGCCGCACCGTCCGTCAGTTTTCCTGTCGAGCCGGTTATAGAGGAAGAAATAACCACCGAACGGCCGTATTGCGTCGGATGTCCCATCGAAGTCGATCCTGAGGATGCAAAAATAAAAGAGATAGCCTTATTTGCATTTGGCACGCATTTAAATAATGTCGATGCTCTTGACCAGGCTCAGAGAATGGTCCGTGTTGTAAATGCCATGACTCAAGTTGTAGCTGGTCAAAAATACATACTTGACTTAGAAGTTGGAGTAACAAATTGCACTAAAGCCGAACATGATAAGAACCCTCAAAACTGTGAGATTGATCCCACACAAGAAACGTTCATTTGTAGCTTTGATGTTGTGGAGCAACCTTGGCTTAAGAATAAGGAAGTCGTTCGATCCAAGTGTACCCGAGAGCCTGAACCAGATGATGACAAAGAGATTCCAATTGAAGACGAGAATGATGATCAGGATGATGCAGAATATCAAAAGGAAGAAATTGAAGCCGACATGGGAAGTGATGAAGTAGAACAAACCACCACGGATGCTGCTTTCGAACCTCAGATCAGTAAAAGGAAGAAAAGGGATGCACCAACTTTGGGAGGTCACAGAGAGGCTGAAGAGGATAAAGAAACTTTAATGGATTTGGCAAAGTTTGCAGTTGAACAGCTGGATGCGTAAGCTGTATTTTAAATTATACATACCTTATACGTTTAAAAACTAAAACGCAATAAATGCAAAATATTTAATATGTACTGATATTACAAATTACAACACTACTGACAAAGTCATATAATTTGGAAATAATTTGTTCCAAATAGTATTGATGCAGACACCGATGCTCGAATGGTTGTTGAAGTTTTGAACGCTAAAAAACAGGTAGATATCCCTATGACTAAACAAACTTTATTTTTGAAATAAAAAAAATATTAAGGCCGTACAGTGGACATTTTAAAAATTAAAAACATTTCAGACTGTCTCTGGATGGCTCTACAATTTAACTATTCGTGTTGCGTACACTACCTGTCGAGAGGGAGAGCCAGTGACAATGGAGAAATGCAAAAACAAAATAGTAGCTCCTTATAGGATCTGTGTTGTTAAGGTTCTGTTTCAGCCATGGCAGACGGTACAAAAGAAGGTCACCGAGTCCCAATGTGCACCAGAAAAGTACAAAAAGGGGAAAAAGTTAGCTAAGCAGTTTTTGATAAAAGAAACTAATGAAGTGTCCGATCGCAAACATCGAATGCTTGGAGGATTCCAGGCTGTAGATACTGACACTGAAGAGCTTACTCAATTGGTTAACTTCATTGTTGATTCAATCGATCAACAGTCAAATGCTCTACACGCACAAAAGCTAGTTAAAGTTGTGGAAGCCCAGCGACAGGTTGTTAGTGGAGTTAAAACCAAGCTTGTAATAGAATTGGGTTACACGGGCTGCAGAAAGCACCCATCTTTGGACAAATCCCAATGTGAGATCGATACAAAAAGAGTAAGATTATATATAAAAAAAATTAGGTAATAAAGAATTAAAACAAAAAGTTGTAATTTCGCTGGCAGTCCAGTAGAGTTCTGACTAGTTATCCTCGATTCGATCCTAATTTTTAATTAATTGATTTTAGGAACATCAATTCTGCAAAGTTACAGTATGGGAACAGCCGTGGCTGAACAAAAAGAAAATCACAAATAGCAAATGCGGACCACGAGAATCAATTTTTATGGAAAAACGTGGGAAAAGGGCAAGTTTATTAAAAGCTAAATACCTAATCACCCAATACACCTATTATTGCTAGAAACATCATTCGAAGTTGGAAAATTTGAAAATTAAACCATGATTATAACCAAAACTACATAATACCTTCTATAGAGTTTATCAGTGCCAAAAATCTTGGGATCAAACGAAGCTGACCAGCAGGAATTCAGGAAATTCGCAAACAAGTACGGAAAATCGTATGAATCCGATGAAGAATACCAATATCGGCTTGAAGTTTTTAAGGATAACATGAAAAAAGTTAAACTACTTCAAGATAATGAACAAGGTACTGCGTCGTACGGAGCAACGATATTTGCGGATCTAACAGGTAAAATCATTTAATCGACTTCAAGGTCTAAAGCTGTTTATGTGATAATGTCATTTTTACACTGTTTCCCATCAATTGTTTTAACTTTAACAGAGGAAGAGTTCACCAAAAGTCATTTAGGATTACGCCGTGACCTCAAGCAAGGAATAGAAAGAGTTAAAATGGCCAAAGTGCCCTTCTTAAGATCCGTTCCAGATGAATTTGATTGGAGAAATTATAATGCGGTAACTCCCGTTAAAAATCAAGGAATGTGCGGTTCCTGTTGGGCGTTCTCAGTTACAGGAAACATTGAGGGCATCTACGCAAAGAAGCATAATAAATTGTTATCTTTCTCTGAACAAGGTATTGAATTCAGAATTCATAGCCATTGTACTAAATACATAATTGAGTTACATTTTTCTAAAAATTGTTCTGATATTTTTGCGTAGAGCTCGTCGATTGCGACACAATGGACCAAGGATGTAACGGAGGACTTCCAGAGAATGCGTATAAGGCAATTCAGAAGCTTGGTGGACTTGAAACTGAAAAATCTTATCCATATGATGGTCATAATGATAAGTGCTCCTTCGACGCCGAGAAAACCAAAGCGAAAGTTAATGGTTTTGTCGAAATTCCAAAGAATGAAACTGAAATGGCTATGTGGCTTGTAAAAAATGGCCCAATTTCCATTGGAATTAATGCTAATGCTATGCAGGTACTATTCGAATTTCAAAACCATGTTTTCTTGTCTTGAAATGCCTCTCTTAAAGTATATGTCTAAATGATTGTTTAAATTTTTTTTAAAGTTCTACTTCGGAGGAGTATCCCACCCATGGAAGTTCTTGTGTAACAAAAAAAGTCTTGACCATGGAGTTCTAATCGTCGGCTATGGTGTTCACAGTAAGTTTGTAAAATTGTTTTTGTTTTTACGTCAAGTCTTCACATTTAAAGAAAAAACAACTACAGAAGAAACTATATATAAGATATAACTATAACCTATTTCGTATTCATTTCATAAAATTATAGCAACTTCAATCAGGCACAAAACGTTGCCATATTGGATTGTGAAAAATAGTTGGGGAACAAGCTGGGGTGAAAAGGTCAGTTGATTTTACGTAATATTTATTTATTTTGTTTTCAGCTTATCCATACCTCAATAGCACTCTACCCTTCTGGACTGTTAAAAATAGTTGGGGTGAAAGTTGGGGAGAGCAGGTATTTCATTAGGCATTTCAAATTGTGATATAGACGTAACCTAACTTCTACCATATAATCTAATCCTAACCAGCTTTCTTAACAATAAAAAATGTCAAAATTCAAAAGTAGGTCTATGTCTATACCGCGATAATGTCGGAATGTCCGCAATTACTGACTGACGATGGTGTAATGGGGTTGCTTGCATTTAAAAATTTTAATTATTATTTTGTTTTTGTTATGAGCCCTTTACTCCTGTCCTAACATAAAACATAACTAACTTTAACTGTTTTTGTCTTCATAGGGATATTATCGAGTATATCGAGGTGAAAACACTTGTGGAGTTGCAGAGATGGCTACTTCTGCGATCGTGGAGTAATATCAATACCTTCATTATAAACATGTAACATTCTTTTGAAACTCGCATACCGTCAAAATAGGGGACTTTTAAAATTTGAATCTCTGCAAAGTTACTTTTTGAGTAGAAGGTTGAACGCATTTAATAACTAAAGGACAAAACTCACTGAAGGAAAATTGAAATGTAAACTCAACTAGACAAGGGAATTTGGGAATTTATCGATTAAATTGTTATGGTTAAATTAAAACAAGATGTCTTTTACTTTTTACTACTTATAAAATAATTAGTGAGTTGTTGAACATGCTTTTTTGCAATCAAGGCAACTCGGGTGGGGTTGGGAAGTGGGAATCTGAAAATCATTGGTAGATTTATCATTTATCATGTTCAATGTTTATAATTATGTTGCGCTCTTATGACCTACTTACATAAACTACGATTGACGATTGTCAGTCTATACGCCGCGCCGTATGACTGACTTATTATGACGTTAATAGTTTGTATATGTTGACCTTATTTAGTGGTGGATTGTGCCAAGATACGTCGATTATATTAAATGTTATGATATTATGATCTGAATGTGATGTTTTAGCTTTAATGTTGAAATTTAAGAATATCAATTACGCTGGTTTTAAAATAAATAGAACGCAAAACGCATTCGGCTTTAAATTCGACAACTGTTGTCACTGGTGTGGATTTATTTATTTTTTAACGGGCTCATACATTTTGGTATTTAACTGTATATGCCAACACCAAGCGAGAACGAGATTCGTATTCGTGACGAATGACAGTATTGACATTTGGCATATATTTATTTCTCATATCCTGCAAAAAAAAGTCCCTAAATACAATGTACGTAAAGTTAGAACCCGCCGAAAACTCGCGATCGGCTAATTCGCCGGAAATCGTCGGGTACGCTATCCCACTCATCAAAATCAATAAAAACATCGTTTTAATAACAAAATAGGACTAAAATCATTACCTAAATTTCAAAACTAGTTTCAAAACAAAATCACAAATAAATATTTATTTAATAAAAGTTTTTTATAAAAGTTTATAAATGCCAAAATAAAAATTAATTCATATCGCGTCCAAGATCAAATCCCCACTCCCCCACTGGAGTTCGAACCTTAATGAGACTATGTGCTCTAGTACATTATCTAGTTACCACACTTTGCCACAGCACTCGAATGGTCAATGCGAAATGTTCCAAAAAAATGATCAATGTTGGGTCATAGAGTTGAGGTACACCGACATTCGCCCGGCCACGCCCCTAAGGGCTGTCAACCAAATTCAAAACTTCTTGTACCCAAGTGTTGGGTACATTGTCTAGTTACCACACTTTGCCACCGCACTCGAATGGTCAATGCGAAATGTTCCAAAAAAATGATCAATGTTGGGTCATAGAGTTGAGGTACACCGACTTTCGCCAGGCCACGCCCCTAAAGGCTGTTAACCAAATTCAAAACTTCTTGTACCCACGTGTTGGGTACATTGTCTAGTTACCACACTTTGCCACCGCACTCGAATGGTCAATGTGAAATGTTCCAAAAAAATGATCAATGTTGGGTCATAGAGTTGAGGTACACCGACATTCGCCAGGCCACGCCCCTAAAGGCTGTTAACCAAATTCAAAACTTCTTGTACCCAAGTGTTGGGTACATTGTCTAGTTACCACACTTTGCCACCGCACTCGAATGGTCAATGCGAAATGTTCCAAAAAAATGATCAATGTTGGGTCATAGAGTTGAGGTATACCGACTTTCGCCAGGCCACGCCCCTAAGGGCTGTCAACCAAATTCAAAACTTCTTGTACCCAAGTGTTGGGTACATTGTCTAGTTACCACACTTTGCCACCGCACTCGAATGGTCAATGCGAAATGTTCCAAAAAAATGATCAATGTTGGGTCGTAGAGTTAAGGTGAACCCACATTCGCCAGGCCACGCCCCTAAGGGCTGTCAACTAAATTCAAAACTTCTTGTACCCAAGTGTTGGGTACATTGTCTAGTTACCACACTTTGCCAACGCACTCGAATAGTCAATGCGAAATGTTCCAAAAAAATGATCAATGTTGGGTCATAGAGTTGAGGTACACCGACTTTCGCCAGGCCACGCCCCTAAGGGCTGTCAACCAAATTCAAAACTTCTTGTACCCAAGTGTTGGGTACATTGTCTAGTTACCACACTTTGCCACCGCACTCGAATGGTCAATGCGAAATGTTCAAAAAAAATGATCAATGTTGGGTCATAGAGTTGAGGTACACCGACATTCGCCAGGCCACGCCCCTAAGGGCTGTCAACCAAATTCAAAACTTCTTGTACCCAAGTGTTGGGTACATTGTCTAGTTACCACACTTTGCCACCGCACTCGAATGGTCAATGCGAAATGTTCCAAAAAAATGATCAATGTTGGGTCATAGAGTTGAGGTATACCGACATTCGCCCGGCCACGCCCCTAAGGGCTGTCAACCAAATTCAAAACTTCTTGTACCCAAGTGTTGGGTACATTGTCTAGTTACCACACTTTGCCACCGCACTCGAATGGTCAATGCGAAATGTTCCAAAAAAATGATCAATGTTGGGTCATAGAGTTGAGGTACACCGACTTTCGCCAGGCCACGCCCCTAAAGGCTGTTAACCAAATTCAAAACTTCTTGTACCCACGTGTTGGGTACATTGTCTAGTTACCACACTTTGCCACCGCACTCGAATGGTCAATGTGAAATGTTCCAAAAAAATGATCAATGTTGGGTCATAGAGTTGAGGTACACCGACATTCGCCAGGCCACGCCCCTAAAGGCTGTTAACCAAATTCAAAACTTCTTGTACCCAAGTGTTGGGTACATTGTCTAGTTACCACACTTTGCCACCGCACTCGAATGGTCAATGCGAAATGTTCCAAAAAAATGATCAATGTTGGGTCATAGAGTTGAGGTATACCGACTTTCGCCAGGCCACGCCCCTAAGGGCTGTCAACCAAATTCAAAACTTCTTGTACCCAAGTGTTGGGTACATTGTCTAGTTACCACACTTTGCCACCGCACTCGAATGGTCAATGCGAAATGTTCCAAAAAAATGATCAATGTTGGGTCGTAGAGTTAAGGTGAACCCACATTCGCCAGGCCACGCCCCTAAGGGCTGTCAACTAAATTCAAAACTTCTTGTACCCAAGTGTTGGGTACATTGTCTAGTTACCACACTTTGCCAACGCACTCGAATAGTCAATGCGAAATGTTCCAAAAAAATGATCAATGTTGGGTCATAGAGTTGAGGTACACCGACTTTCGCCAGGCCACGCCCCTAAGGGCTGTCAACCAAATTCAAAACTTCTTGTACCCAAGTGTTGGGTACATTGTCTAGTTACCACACTTTGCCACCGCACTCGAATGGTCAATGCGAAATGTTCAAAAAAAATGATCAATGTTGGGTCATAGAGTTGAGGTACACCGACATTCGCCAGGCCACGCCCCTAAGGGCTGTCAACCAAATTCAAAACTTCTTGTACCCAAGTGTTGGGTACATTGTCTAGTTACCACACTTTGCCACCGCACTCGAATGGTCAATGCGAAATGTTCCAAAAAAATGATCAATGTTGGGTCATAGAGTTGAGGTACACCGACTTTCGCCAGGCCACGCCCCTAAGGGCTGTCAACCAAATTCAAAACTTCTTGTACCCAAGTGTTGGGTACATTGTCTAGTTACCACACTTTGCCACCGCACTCGAATGGTCAATGCGAAATGTTCCAAAAAAATGATCAATGTTAATGAGTGTTATGAAATGCCCCAATTTATCCCAAAGCCCCAATCCAAGGCTTTTACGAAATCTAGATTGTTGTTTTGTATATAAAAAATGTAAAGACATTTAAAATATGATTCTTGTTTCAAAACGTTTTGATTTATATATCATTCTTGTTTCTAACATCACTGTTATCCATGGAAGCAGCAGATGTTTCTCTTTGTATTAGATCTGATCCAGCCTGCTTCTGGCACTTTTCAAATTGTCTTGATTTACATTGACAAAAAGGCCGGACGGACAGACAGACAGACAGACAGACAGACGGTCAGACGGACTGGTTGACTTCATTAGCTCTAAACCCTATTTTCAATAGACGAGCTAATAATCCCAATGAATGTCTGAACACTGATTTTGAAAACCCAGATAATATGCAGAGTAATCAATTAGTTAGTTTACATAGATCAATTATAGCCGCAGATAATAATACAGGCATGGTTAGGGAAATAAAACTCGATGAGGAAAACTAAACGTTTGGGCCAAGATGGTTCGATAGAAAATGCAAAAACTTTAAGCACACAAAACTAAAAAAATTAAGATAATTAAGAAAGGTTACTAACTTAAGGGAACATACTGATAAAATACCTGGAGGCCAGAAAAACACACAATAGTTTTACCAAAGCCAAAAGTTAAAATTCATGGGAACACTCGATAGACAACCAGCAAACGCTAGAGATGCAGAGGAGTTTTATAAATTGCCTATTTCAGGCCAAGTTCTATGGAATCGGAATCTAATAACATGTAGCCTCTAGCTCGTTTCAATCTTTCTATACCAAATTATTTAGCACCACAAGGCCTTCTAAATTTGATATGCAGACAGATAAAGTTGTCCCTGAATTATATAGTGAATTTACATTTGAAAAGCTAAATAAAGCCATTAAATCGTTATCGGTTAAGAAAGCTCCAGGCCCAGATATAATCCTAAATGAGCTTTGGATTGCTCTATCGTTCGACAAGAGACTCCAGTTATTAGATTGCATAAATGATATGTCGAGGAATGAGGAAGTTCCAACCGAGATGGCTAAGCTAGTGATATCTTCAATCTTCAAAAAAGGAGACAAGACTAATCCAGACAATTATCGCCCAATCTCATTGGTTAATACTGGTTTCAAGCTAATTACAATTCTAATGACAGCTAGATTGAACAGTTTTTGTAAAGATATACATACAATATCAGAGTTTCAGGCAGCCTATAAGCAAGGTACTCGTTGTGAAGTCCAGCTATTTGTATTAAACTCACTATTGCAGAACCAACTAAAAAGTAAAAAAAAAGTAGAATGTATTCTTTATTCATCGATTTATCAAAGTGCTTTGATAGTGTAAGTCACTCCAAGTTATGAGAAAAATTGCTGAAAGCCGGTTTAAGTAACAAATTTATAAAGGTCATACAATATATAAAAAAATGTACAAGGTATGGTAAGAACTAAAAATGGGGAAGCGAGTATTTTTGTATTAGTAAAGGTATATTACAGGGATGAAGCCTGTCGCCGAAGCTCTTCACGATATTCATTAATGACCTAATCACAACTGTAAACAATAGTAACATTAATTCCTTAAAAATGGGTAAAAGTGATATTCATTTATTATTATATGCCGACGACATCGTTGTTCTTGCTAGCAATGTATTTGATTTGCAATACAAAATTGATGTAATTAAACAATATTTCTTGGACAACGACTTAAATGTTAATCTGGAAAAAACAAAAGTAGTAATTTTTAGGAATGCAAATAGAACCATAAATGAAGCCAAAATATTTTGGGAAGATGATGCAATTGAAGTTGTTGTTGAACAGTTACAACGTGCTTGCTCTTATGTACAAAAGTAAAATGAAATCGTTTGAAAGTAGAATAAAAATATTTGCCAGCCTTGTAAGGTCTGTAATAATGTACTGCTCTCCCATTTGGGAAATGTTTAAAAGATATTTCAAAACAATTTGGCTTTTTATACTACCACAAAATACTCCTGTATGGTTCCGTCGTTAAAAAGCATCAGTCAAATCAATCGAATTTCATCTGGTGAAAACATTTGTAATGTTTTGGAAATGAATAATGTTAAAGTTAAAGAAGCCGAAGCAGTCTATCGTATATACTTAGTCAAACCTATTAAATAAGCAAAATGAAAAACTTTGAAAAAGTTATACACGTAATTAATTGTATATTAGTAATGGAGATAACTTGACCACAGGGCGACGATAGACTGGTCCAGCTGCCGTTTTGACGTCGCTAACCCTAACTTTACCATCAGGGCCAGGGTAAATAGCAGAAATTCGACCGAGCTTCCACTTCATGGGGTCTCAGGTCGGATCGTCATGTCATCACCGATAAGGACCAAAATCCCAACCTCCAAGTTAGGGTGAGGCTGGAAACATTTGGGACAAGATTGGAGGGTGGTGAGATACTCCGTGTTCCATCTCCTCCAGAAATTTTTGGATATCTGTTGCACCACCTGCCATCTGGACAGTCTATTGGTGTTGAGGTCAGTTAGGTCATGATTAGGTGGGTTGAGAGGGGCTTCTCCGATTTAGAAATGTCCAGGGGTCAACGCTTCAAAGTCATTTGGATCCGTTGACAATTGCGTAAGAGGTCGAGAGTTGAGGACAGCTTCGATCTTGCTCAGGAGAGTGGATAATTCTTCAATTGAGAGATGCCTATCTCCGAAAACCCGCTTCAATTGAGTCTTCATTGACTTCACACCAGCCTCCTAAAATCTACCAAATGGGTTAAACACTGCTAGTTTTGAATTTGGTTGGGAGCCTTTAGGGGCGTAACCTGGCGAAAGTCGGTATACCTCAACTCTATGACCCAAAATTGATCATTTTGTTGGAACATTTCGCATAGACCTTTCGAGTGCGGTGGCAAAGTGTGATAACTAGACAATGTACCCAACACTTGGGTACAAGAAGTTTTGAATTTGGTTGACAGCCCTTAGGGGCGTGGCCTGGCGAAAGTCGGTTTACCTCAACTTTATGACCCAACATTGATCATTTTTTTGGAACATTTCGCATTGACCATTCGAGTGCGGTGGCAAAGTGTGGTAACTAGACAATGTACCCAACACTTGGGTACAAGAAGTTTTGAATTTGGTTGACAGCCCTTAGGGGCGTGGCCTGGCGAAAGTCGGTTTACCTAAACTTTATGACCCAACATTGATCATTTTTTGGAACATTTCGCATCAACCATTCGAGTGCGGTGGCAAAGTGTGGTAACTAGACAATGTACCCAACACTTGGGTACAAGAAGTTTTGAATTTGGTTGACAGCCCTTAGGGGCGTGGCCTGGCGAATGTCGGTTCACCTTAACTCTACGACCCAACATTGATCATTTTTTTGGAACATTTCGCATTGACCATTCGAGTGCGGTGGCAAAGTGTGGTAACTAGACAATGTACCCAACACTTAGGTACAAGAAGTTTTGAATTTGGTTGACAGCCCTTAGGGGCGTGGCCTGGCGAAAGTCGGTTTACCTCAACTTTATGACCCAACATTGATCATTTTTTTGGAACATTTCGCATTGACCATTCGAGTGCGGTGGCAAAGTGTGGTAATTAGACAATGTACCCAACACTTGGGTACAAGAAGTTTTGAATTTGGTTGACAGCCCTTAGGGGCGTGGCCTGGCGAAAGTCGGTTTACCTCAACTTTATGACCCAACATTGATCATTTTTTTGGAACATTTCGCATTGACCATTCGAGTGCGGTGGCAAAGTGTGGTAATTAGACAATGTACCCAACACTTGGGTACAAGAAGTTTTGAATTTGGTTGACAGCCCTTAGGGGCGTGGCCTGGCGAATGTCGGTTCACCTTAACTCTACGACCCAAAATTGATCATTTTTTTGGAACATTTCACATTGACCATTCGAGTGCGGTGGCAAAGTGTGGTAATTAGACAATGTACCCAACACTTGGGTACAAGAAGTTTTGAATTTGGTTGACAGCCCTTAGGGGCGTGGCCTGGCGAATGTCGGTTCACCTTAACTCTACGACCCAACATTGATCATTTTTTTGGAACATTTCGCATTGACCATTCGAGTGCGGTGGCAAAGTGTGGTAACTAGACAATGTACCCAACGCTTGGGTACAAGAAGTTTTGAATTTGGTTGACAGCCCTTAGGGGCGTGGCCTGGCGAAAGTCGGTTTACCTCAACTTTATGACCCAACATTGATCTTTTTTTTAACATTTCGCATTGACCATTCGAGTGCGGTGGCAAAGTGTGATAACTAGACAATGTACCCAACGCTTGGGTACAAGAAGTTTTGAATTTGGATGACAGCCCTTAGGGGCGTGGCCTGGCGAAAGTCGGTTTACCTCAACTTTATGACCCAACATTGATCTTTTTTTTAACATTTCGCATTGACCATTCGAGTGCGGTGGCAAAGTGTGGTAATTAGACAATGTACCCAACACTTGGGTACAAGAAGTTTTGAATTTGGTTGACAGCCCTTTGGGGCGTGGCCTGGCGAAAGTCGGTTTACCTCAACTCTATGACCCAACATTGATCATTTTTTTGGAACATTTCGCATCAACCATTCGAGTGCGGTGGCAAAGTGTGGTAACTAGACAATGTACCCAACACTTGGGTACAAGAAGTTTTGAATTTGGTTGACAGCCCTTAGGGGCGTGGCCTGGCGAATGTCGGTTCACCTTAACTCTACGACCCAACATTGATCATTTTTTTGGAACATTTCGCATTGACCATTCGAGTGCGGTGGCAAAGTGTGGTAACTAGACAATGTACCCAACACTTGGGTACAAGAAGTTTTGAATTTGGTTGACAGCCCTTAGGGGCGTGGCCTGGCGAAAGTCGGTTTACCTCAACTTTATGACCCAACATTGATCATTTTTTTGGAACATTTCGCATTGACCATTCGAGTGCGGTGGCAAAGTGTGGTAACTAGACAATGTACCCAACACTTGGGTACAAGAAGTTTTGAATTTGGTTGACAGCCCTTAGGGGCGTGGCCTGGCGAAAGTCGGTTTACCTCAACTTTATGACCCAACATTGATCATTTTTTTGGAACATTTCGCATTGACCATTCGAGTGCGGTGGCAAAGTGTGGTAATTAGACAATGTACCCAACACTTGGGTACAAGAAGTTTTGAATTTGGTTGACAGCCCTTAGGGGCGTGGCCTGGCGAATGTCGGTTTACCTCAACTCTATGACCCAACATTGATCATTTTTTGGAACATTTCGCATCAACCATTCGAGTGCGGTGGCAAAGTGTGGTAACTAGACAATGTACCCAACACTTGGGTACAAGAAGTTTTGAATTTGGTTGACAGCCCTCAGGGGCGTGGCCTGGCGAATGTCGGTTCACCTTAACTCTACGACCCAACATTGATCATTTTTTTGGAACATTTCGCATTGACCATTCGAGTGCGGTGGCAAAGTGTGGTAACTAGACAATGTACCCAACACTTAGGTACAAGAAGTTTTGAATTTGGTTGACAGCCCTTAGGGGCGTGGCCTGGCGAAAGTCGGTTTACCTCAACTTTATGACCCAACATTGATCATTTTTTTGTAACATTTCGCATTGACCATTCGAGTGCGGTGGCAAAGTGTGGTAATTAGACAATGTACCCAACACTTGGGTACAAGAAGTTTTGAATTTGGTTGACAGCCCTTAGGGGCGTGGCCTGGCGAAAGTCGGTTTACCTCAACTTTATGACCCAACATTGATCATTTTTTTGGAACATTTCGCATTGACCATTCGAGTGCGGTGGCAAAGTGTGATAACTAGACAATGTACCCAACGCTTGGGTACAAGAAGTTTTGAATTTGGATGACAGCCCTTAGGGGCGTGGCCTGGGGAAAGTCGGTTTACCTAAACTTTATGTCCCAACATTGATAATTGCTTTGGAACATTTCGCATTGACCATTCGAGTGCGGTGGCAAAGTGTGGTAACTAGACAATGTAGTCTCATTAAGGTTCGAAATCCAGTGGGGAGTGGGGATTTGATCTTGGACGCGATATGAATTAATTTTTTTTTGGCATTTATAAACTTTTATAAAAAACTTTTATTAAATAAATATTTATTTGTGATTTTATAAATAGTTTTGAAATTTAGGTATTGATTTTAGTCTTATTTTGTTGTTAAAACGATGTTTTTATTGATTTTGATGAGTGGGATAGCGTACCCGACGATTTCCGGCGAATTAGCCGATCGCGAGTTTTCGGCGGGTTCTAACTTTACGTACATCTAAATACATATGTTCTGTAGTGCGATAGCATGATTCTCAAAAAAAATCCTGATTTGGTTGAGACAAACGAACTGCAAACTGGCCAGGTACGCGTTTTCACAAGCATCGGGTATGTAAAAATTTCAGCTATACGAAAGGCACATGAATAGTTAAATACTGCTACATGTTAACGATAATCAGACCAGGAACGATTTAATTGAGCATTGATTTTTCTATTGTGGCTAATAAGAAATGGAATTCTTAATCAATTTCTCAAGCAAAATGGAAAAAGCAGAGCCGAAGCAGATACCCCAGAATGTTTTCTGAACATTTGATCACAAACTGGAAACTGGAACTGGAATACTGGAAAGCCATTGTCACCAACAGAGGAATTGAGCTGATAAAACGGGCCTCACAGTCAACAGTGGCTCATAGCGCTTAATATGGCAGTTTAAGCTATTTAGGCTACTTTATAGCATTTTTTAGCTCTATCCCAACAATAAAACCCAACAGTTGTCCTAGTCCTAAGGTCCTAAACAAAGAAAAGAGAATTGTAAATGCATTCTCTTTTTTTACAAAGCGACATGACTTTGACAGCTAGGCTAGATGGCCAGGCCGCACACAAAGATAGAGAACAAAGAGTAGTCGTTCTTTATAACGAGAGATAGTCAGAGTTTCAGACGTATTCTAGAGACAAGTGACTCTATTATTAATATTGTAACGAGTAACGAGAGATAACAAAGAGTGGTATGATACGAGCGTCCTTGTGACAAAGAGTGAAACTCTTTGAATCCGCGATATATGAAACTATTAATGAACGCACAAAAAAGCACGTGCTTTTGCTATGAAATAATACTCGCTGCACTGACACGGCACCTCGCCTGACCTGGGCCTCAGTTATTGGATTTCCCTCCTCGTTGTTTGTATGCTGATGCTGAGTGGAGGGGTTGGCCGTTGAGGATACTGGTTTCTTATCCAAGTACTGTGCTACTACTCCTGCTACTGTCAACACTGTAATCTTCTGCATTGAGAATAGACAACGCAAATTCAATTTGACATTTTATTTTACGCTATTTGTGATTGCGAAATTTAAAATAGACATTATAGACATATTATTATATTTCATAATTGCATGCTTTCTAAAAAAACTGAATTTTGGCTGTTTGATATCAGCAGACACAATATACAATATATGTTTGATTTTATTCTCGCTTGACTGATGCAAATGTAAAGTCTGCAAATTGCCAACTAACGAAAACTGAATTACAATTGACTTTTGACTTTGACTTTGATACAAAAACTATTGTGGACAGGAACTTGGCAGGTAAATACATTTCGCATTCTAGACAAGTAAATAGCTTGATAGTATTCCAAGTCGAATCGGAAATAATATCAAACTGTGAACTGTTATTAATCTGTAATCGTTTTTATGCTGTTTATGTTTAAAAATGGCAAATGCAAATTTGAAATCTGGTGAACCTTTGAACATTACATATTAATATTTTGAAATGCATGGTTAATAATAAGTTTTCAATCTAATCAGTCGCAGCATGGTCGAATAACGTCTAAACTAAACCCGAGGGACGGGAGTTGCAGCGTTTGTAACCTTTGGATCAGTCATCAGTCCTAAAGAACTCAGAACGTTACTGAAACTGAAAGCTCAGGTATGGTTTGCTGGTTATAGAAGCGTGGAGCAAAGCAAAGTCTATTAAATAATTTAGATAGCACAGTTCTTTTATATAGAAAAGAGCAGCCCAGCACAGAAAGAAAGCAACATGGCCACAGGCGAAGAACGGTCATCATTGTTGAAGGACCAACACAAAGAAGCCGCGAGGCATCCACTGCTTCAGCAGGGTTCGGCCCATCAATACCTACACGGAAAGGATCATGCTTTCAATTACGTTAACAAGGTTGAGGCCCGTTTTATTGCTCAACCGAAAAATTACTTGCGGTTTTTAGAAATTCTGAGCGGTTATGAAAAAAACCGGTTGACTGAAAATCTTTATTCAGGAGTGACTAAGTTACTTAAAAATGACGAAGATCTCCTTAAGGAGTTTTTTGAAGAATTTTGGAGAGTTCCTCGCAGCCCTATTACCAGAAATCCTCAGTCATGTGGGATAACTGAAAGTGAAACCGAACAATTTCAGAGCGAGAACGGTACAAATTATGCACCCAGCTTTCCTGTGAACGAAAACGATTTCGAAAGCAGTGTAATCTGCTATCATGGAGCTCCTTCCTATCCACTTCCACAAACGATGGTCGCTTCACCTAATCTGGCCCTTCCGAGTAACGGGCATTCTGAAATTGTATATTGTTTGGATGTACTTCATGGAGAGGACGACTTTCTCCAGAGCCAATGTAGACATCCACCACCACCGCATGGTTCCAGCTCAATTCCTATCCAAGCGCCTCCGGAACCGTCGACGATTGGAATAACAACTCCCACAAGGCGTCCAGATAAAAATAATAACTCGGTAAATGGCTTAAGCCGTCGATCGTTGTCTTTGCCCTTGCCCCCGCCGGCTACATCTTCAATAGCGATACCGTTGGAGGGATGTCGTAAGACTACAAATAATTTATATATTATTGCCGAAAAAGAAAATGCCCTACCAAGCGATCGGCTGATCGCACCTGATCATTTTCAAACTGAATTATCCATTCCCATTCAAACAATTTCGAAGCAGGCAACAGTAGTTTCGAATGTTCCACTCTTCGTGGAAAGTTTTGAGCCTGAAAATACAAAAATTGCCAACACATCGAAGGAAGGCGAAGGGCATGTTGTGGAGATCGAGTTGCACACCCCACCAAACTTAGCTTCAATAAAAAAGGGATCAGAACATTGTAAGAACAAGAACTACCCGTCAACGGTATCCAAAAAGCGGGGTCGTAAAAGTCGAAAGACGAAGAAACCAGTATCACGCGAATCTCAGCTTTCACAATATAGTAAGTTAATTAATTTTTTGAATTTCAGTTTCTCCGAATAATACGACTTATGATTTGTAAATTTAAGCTCCAGAAGCGCCTGGGAAGAGTTATACATTGATTCCAAATACAGTTGTTCATCCAACCTGCTCAGGTCAGACAGAACTTTGCAAAGGGGTTATAAATTGCTCGTATGAGCGCGATCCCTCTTTGAAGTGGAACAGTAGTAGTAGTAGTCGCAGGACTTTTAACCGAAGAGATGTAGTCCAGTTCCAGAAGGATGAAAGGAGGATTGAGCAAGATGATGCGCGATTTGAGGTTTGTAACAATTAAAAACGGTAGCTGGTGGCCTCAAAGAATTTCATTTCGAACCGTCATGTTTTTCATCAATTCTCATTTCTTATTTGTTGTATTTCATAGCTGGATGTAGCAATTGAATCATTTGGTAGTTCTGTTTTCGTCTTTGAAAAAACGTTGAAGAAAATTGAGGAGATGAGACAACAGGAGTTGTTGGCTACGTTCGATCTGGATAAGGAACTCGGTGGACCATCAACAATACACCACGGGAATTTGAAGAAGATGTATGGTTCCAAGTCCGTTGAAATAGTTGATGGAATCAAGTCTAATCCTGAAGTTGCCATTCCTATTGTGTTAAGGCGTCTAAAATTTAAAATGAACCGATGGAAAAAAGATAAAAGAAGAAAATATTCGATTTGGCAGGAAGATCTTGCATGCCAAAAAAACTTTATAGAAGCTGTCAATCGTCAGGCGGGCACGCATGTATCGAAAGATTAATTAAGGATTTAACACTATTATTATTATCATGTTTCGGGTCGGCTCGACTACGTGTCTATGTGACTTTATTAGATATTCGATGCACGACCGAAAATGTAAAGTCTGTGTATACATTCCACGTACATTCTTAATTTAAATATAATTTGCCTGGTCCGAAAAGCTTTAAAGATATGCATAAATACTATAACCTGCGTATATTATGTATTATTACTTTTTACATTACGATTTAAAATGTAGCCAATACTGTACATTCCATACTTTGATTTGTCATCAAGCCATTGGATTATTTGAAAGCACTTAAGGAAATTACCAGGCAAAGAGATAAATGTAGGATGATTGTCCAATATATAGCCAGTTTTTTTTAGTGCTAACGATTTAAATTACAATGTAAATTGTATATCTTGATAAGTTTGACATTGCACTGATGAATTTCTTTTGTTCGAATGCTGAAAGGCCTGTATTTTTACTTAAGCGTATATATTTTTGTAAATAATATCCCAATGGATATAGCAAAATATCTGTTCACGTGATATTATTATATCGTTTCGAGTTGGTGATCAATTCTACAGTTTGTAATGATATAATGTATCTAATAAAAAGTTTTGTTAATGAAATTGAAGTTGCTGTGAGTATGAATTCAATTATTTTACTGTATCGAACTAAGGAATGCAATTTCATGCAAGTGGATAGGTGAGGAGGGTGATCGGGTTCACTTCTCATGAAAATTAAAGTCTTCTTTCAAAACTCTTTTATGTCGCACCGCCGTTTGACATCAGATCCACAAAAATACTTAAAAAAAACAGTTTCTCCTTGTTCCTAACTCTTCCCCTTTCGTCTTAAAGAGAAATTTGAAACCCCCAAAAATATCAACCTAAAACGCTACACTACAAAACTACAAATACGAATGTTCACAAAACTACATAGAGAGTAAAAATTAAAGCAGACCTTCATATACCACACTTCTTGTACCAAATCAGACCAGTCTGGCTGGCTACAAAGCAATAACGATGTCCTAAAAAGCAGTTTCTCAAATTTCAATTTAGTCTTGTACTAACTTAATTGAGCAATGGACAAATGAGTACATCGCAGCAAACTAATGCAGTGTGTGTTCGAAAAATTACGTTAAATTATGAATTATGAATTAACGAAACCTCTCCGGTTTTATCTGTACCTGAATAGTATCTGTGAAGCCTGCTATTTCAAACTGTCGTGTCGTATTGTATATATATTTGGTATCGGAGCATGTAGGATAGTACGATTAGGCCAAAAAATCTTGCACCGGTCGGTTCTTCCCGTTTTTTAAAGTCTTAATGAAATTAGTATATTCTGGAGGAAGAGAGAATGATTAGATTAGATAAACTATTGGGTCGAGGCATCAATTCTATGGTCGAGGTATTGTAAAAGAGAGTGAAAGTGCTATTAGTATGGATGGACATGACGGAAAGGGTGTCAGTCGGGGCTTCCTCTAATGAAGAGGAAGGTATGTTGGAGGTGTGTCATATTTATCTTCTTACTCAACCGTGCTTGCCTTCTCGCTCTTTGTTAACGCCTGCTTCCTCCTTGCTTCATCTCTCTCCTAAATGCTTCTTGAGGAACCAAAAGGGTTGACTGCATCTCATTCTGCACATTCTGATTTCTGAATGGAATCATGCGGTAGCAAAGATGCAATCCCTTATCAAAACGGATGTTACAGTTGATCGAGCACTGCATCGAGATTGAATTTAAAATCACAGAGACCCTCAAGTAATGACGATGACAAATTGGAGAAATAATACTTGTAGTGTACGATACCAGGCATGAGACTTTGTTTTAAATCCCAATTAGTTTTATCTTCTTACTGTTATTAAGGGCCTTTGAAAGGGGGAGTTATTTCGGAGAAGTAAGTTATTCCAAGCTAACTCCAACTGAATGCAAAAATTCAATTTCAAGCCTTTTCTGATATCAATGCGCTGTTTTACCAGGGACTTGATCAATCATGCGATGCAGATTTACGACTGACAATTTATGACTAAAATTTACTGGTAGAGGCTTATTCCAGGGAATTATTTCAGAAAATACGTTACACGCTCGGGTAACTTAGGACCAAGACTTTAAATAAAACCTACTTCTGTATTTACCGTGTGGGCATATTCCATATTTACGTTTCAAATGACAAGGGTCTCGGTTTCTCAGAATAACTTTGGCTTGGTAATGGCTTAGAGGATCAAGATATCTAAAAAACGTGAAATGAAGGTTCGGTAAATTGGATTTAATAACAAAGGGCTTTTGTTCGGGTGACTGAGGTTGTTCGTGTGAGGGTTCATACATTATTAGTTTATGTACTTGTTTTTCGGTTGTAGGAATTAAGATCTTAAGACACTGAGGCAAATACACTCCAAGTGTTTCTTTCTCGACCGCAGAAAGTGAACCCGACGCTTTGCGTTCTGTCAATACATATTCATTAAGTGCATATGAACCGGAGTTGTACTGTTTGTTCGTAGGATCAACTATGCATATATGCATACATTTATGTAAAGTAAATCGAAACCTCACGAGCCATATTCTACACATCTACATCAACGTGGATTTGTTGGGTGGGAGGTGGAGAACTTAGGAGAACCCTCATATTTTTGAAACCAAATACGATGATGCCCAATCCAGTTCGGACAGTTCATCTCGAAGGGCCTGAAATTTGAAATTCGATTAGTTGTAGTTCAGAACGCTTTAAAAATACGCTGAAAATTGAAACACGAATACTTTTATACTCAAAAATCGTAGACTCATACGTTTAAATTTTTCATAGAAACGCGTTGATACGTATTTGACCACAACCATAATATTATGGACTATATTGAGATCTGAGAAACGTCTTGGCGCAGGGTTTCCGAATTTTTCTACCTTCCAGGAATTCTAAGAGGGGAGACCAGATCTGGAGGAACAATCCGATGCACTGAGCTGTATACATAAATACATTAGTTTATGCATATATTGAACTCAAGTTCGGTTATTGGTTCTATTTGTGGTATAAAAAGGGCTGTATATACGGCTACACGTGTTGCAATCTGATCTTTACGTTTCAAAATCCTTTGAGAAAGTTACCCAATTCCGCTCATCTCCTAGAAAATTGTACACGTTGATCTTGATCTCCAAGTCCAAGACTACAGTTCCATGAGTCTCGACTCTCGAATATATTAGACTGTAAATGGGGCTGTCTTGCCATTTCCCTTTCTGTAAATTGTGTAACCCCAAGATGATTTCGAATTGTTGGAATTTCTCGGTAGTGTCAATTATTCATGTACATAAGTCATACGTAAGTAATGCAAACTGCCTGCCATCCTCGTAAATAATACGTAAGTATACACAAACATGTGTATTTGTAATAAATATGACAATACGACGTCTTTTCATCTGTCATCCGACATGACTTCTGAATTTGGAAAGTGTCAGTCAAAGGAAGATGGGAATGGTCTGATCCTGTTGGTCTCTTTCTCTCTTCTAGGAATATCTCCCTAAATAATTGACAGCTTTCTCATTTCACTCTTCACTTCTCATTTAGGAACTTAAAGTTTGACAGTTCGGTTTAAAATGCCTTTGGATGTAATTGGATTTTTTTAATTGAATTCAATCCTTCAAAAGAAAATTTACAACTAGTTTTAAAAGCCGTGTTTCAACCGTTTGTAAATCCTTGCGTAACTCTTATGTTTTACATTCCCTTGTTTAAAAAAAAATCGCTGATTTAAGGAATTGAATCTGCAAAATTACTTGATAATTGAAAAAGGGCGAGGCTGTTCTTGATAAAGGAAACCTTCAAAGCGATTCACTCCGAGTTAAAAGCTAATCATTTCAGCGTTGTAATATAATTTCTTGTAATGCTAATTTCATATTGTTTAAAACCTTTGCGCATAAGACTGTCTCAATCCGTCAGTTGATGGAACAAAGGACAGCATACTGTATATAATGCTTAGTTGATGGATATATATTAAGACAATTAAGGATTGCGTAATGCGTAACAAGTACTGAGCCTGTGAGATATTAATGAGGCTTAGGTGAGAATGAAATGTCTTGTTTAATAAGAAACATGTTGGTTCCGTGATGACGTTCCATGAGGAATGAATTACATAGCAGATCTTGAGGAAGGAAATTGTTATATCCTCATCTCTTTTTCTTGTCCTGTTTGCTTTGTAACTTTTGTAGAAGGCGTTCGTTTAAATAGATGTTATTTGATGCAGTTGTTGCGTTCGAGAGTGTGTGACTTTTGTAAATGAGTCGTCGTCTCGTTGTGTGGGGCTGCAACGGTTGAATTCTAGGTGAAATCGAGTCTACCGGACCGCAGACGCTAACATTCAAACATAACAGACTTATTACGATTACCAAGTTACGACTTACGACTAACAGATAATTATCTTTACGGAGGGATGGAATTTCATATCGGTATTTAATGGACACAACCTGAAAATGACATATTTTAAGAAAAGTCTGTTGGTAAATTAGCAAATTCTAGATTATTTAGAAAATATTTTTGGCCATCATTTTGTCTACCAAAACTTTTATACAGTCTTGGATGCATTGTATTACATTTTGTGTCGGGCATTAATTCCATTAATCTATCTAGAACTTGATATGAGCTTGCTTTTGCGGAACGTCTACTATATAACAGAAAGCGTTTGCAAATTACAAACATTTTGTTCTTTTTGGGTTTTATTATGACTGTTAAGTTGACGAAAGCGGTCAGTACTCGGTATCCCAAAGATTGGATATGACAAGAAATGCTAATTCCAAAGGAAAAATCTCGATTTTTAAACATTTTCGTTAAAGGTTTGTCGAACTTTTAGTTTTTTTATGAAAAAAGTGAGGCCGGAAATATCGGTAAGAGTTTGGATGACGGGGAAAGGAGACAAATCGATTTCAATTATAGAGAGGACTTAGAGGGTAATAGTGTCGTCTCTTTTTAGAATTCCAAGAGCCAAGTTAAACTTCAAGAGTAGGTGAATGGGGAAAAAAGTGTAATGAGTACATATGAGTATTTGCTATAGAGATTCGAGGAACATTGCGTATAGGGATTATGTAAGGTTATGAGATGAAGACGACCGTCGGATGAACCTGCTTCCGTTTTAGCTCATCTTTGATCCGGCCCGACATTCCCATTCTGATTTACATCTCTCTTTTGCGGCATCAACTTTTCTACTGTACTTGAAGACAAAGCTGTAGGATAATTTTTTTAGTTAGTTAGTCAGGTTTTTTTATACCGTAAGAAAAAACTATGAGAAGAGACAAGGATAATAGTTTCAAATTGAATGAAATCCCTTTGGGATCCTTGTTTTTTACTCCGTTTTCTCTGATTCCTTGTTTTAGTTGGTTCATCACTATCATCAGACTTGTTGTATACTTACATGCATTTAGTAGAAGGATACATAATGTGTTTAACAAAATTCGGAAATATCTGGAAATGAAATGCGAAGGCTTCAAAAACTTACAATGACAATTTGGAATTATGGTTTTATGTATTTTTTCTCTCATAGTTTGCATTAAAATACAACTGGCACCAAGCACAATGAAAATACTAAAGACGAACAAATCCAATTTTAAAGTTAGGAAAATTCATAGTGTTCGTTATTGATGACTTGATGAGTATGCATTAATTAGGCATTTTAAAATAAAGGTCGTTAAACAAAATTCGGCATAATAAAAGCTATTCTTAAACAAATTGGCAATCGTAACTTAAAAGCCGAGCAACTCAACGCTATATGAGAGTCGGATCAAAAGTTTCGTCTCTGAAATACAAGCTTCCGGTTTAGAGAAAAACAATAAAAACCCATAGTTTTATTTCATGTTTTGTATTAGATATTTCATGTCATTTTTACCTGTTACTGATTGCAGATTATCCTATTGCTTTCATACTTAAATCATATCTCCTCCATATTAAATTATTTCTCAATTAAAAGTATTTCTGAATATACATTTAATTTAATTAAGTCAATGTGGCAGAAAAACAACAATCAACCTTCCTCTTTAATTGCTATATACTGATATACTACATCCCTGCACTAAAGATGCCTAATGATGCCCGATGCGAACAATTTATTATTAGAATTAGAGCTGTGTGTGGCGAATTAAATCATCCTTTCTCTGTCTACATTTTTCTATTTCAAGACAACATATTATAAAAACTATAAAAGCATACAAGGAGGCAGAACACACCCGTCAAATGTTAATATACAAAGTACAACTGTAGTGATGAATCAGTCATTCTATGAATAAACACGTTATACATTCCATGAGCCAAGAACAATTAACGCCGTACAAACGAATCTGCCTTTAGTCATTTATTTCCATGTCATCTTATATATAGCACCTTAAAACAACTAACCACAACCCAACATCCTTCCCTATTCTAACCGATAAACATTTCCAAATTCTTTGTTTCTGCCGAACTCATTTTTTACTTTCATGGACGAAGCCATACTCACAACTAAAAGTAAGCACACAGAAAGCACAACACAGGGACAGAGATCTCATCAAAATTCTCCAGAAAAAATCGTGAGTAATCACTGCCAAATCTTGTGATATACCCTGAAACGGTTACTATCAGATAATACTACACGGTTGTATTATTACACACTATCTGTGTAAGCATAATCGCGGCTTCAAGTCCTACGGAACTTGGAATTACTGCCACAATTCCATTATTTGGATATAAATCCTCAGAAGAGTGTTTATTCAGCCAAAGCCAGAAACAATCATGTTGAGCCACTTGAGTCTCACGGAAATGGCATTCTTTACGGACTTTTAGTGTGAGAAATGGAGAATGTTGTGATTCGTGGTGGAAAAGTGCTACCACAAGATCAAACTAAGAGCTCCAACCGTTCCCTTTCCATTCAGACCTTAAGACTAGCAGTTTTAAAGTAGAATTAAGGATTGTCTCCCTGGGGAATGATTAATACCTCATTATTAGCAGTCAGTCACCCTTCCCATTCTTATATCTCGCCCATTCCTCTCCAGCTCCGAATTACTTCGGTTGGACCGTTTGAAATGGGAATCGGGAGTTGAGACTTTAAATTGAACGGACTCGTTTATTCTTTCAATTTCCCCGTCACAATTCCTAAGTTGAAAGAAACAATGCCTCGTACGTTAATTACTACGCCCGGTACTTGTACAGTGCTGGGAGTTTGATAGTATTTTTCTAGTACATTATTGTGGTACTGGAAATCTGCGGTAAACTATTAACGTGATTTGCATTCCGTGACTAATTTTTGACAGAGAGGATGTTGTGCCTCCGACTTAAGATCTGAGCGGAGCGAAGAGAGCTCGGTTCGGAGAGTGATGCCAATGAAAATAAGCCATAACCGATCTAATTTAATTTAATAGTAGTAGCCTGAACAGAACAATCCACGTTTACAATTCATGAACATGACACTTTTAGTTTGACTCAAGAGGGACAGACAGCTATTTGCACATTTAATACGCTTTAATCCTGATGACTTTATCGAATTTTTGAAAACAAGAGGATTTCAACGGACTCGGGTTTTTCTGGAATGTCATGGTACATAAGACTACTCTAACCGGATTATAATCAAGCTTGTAAACACATTCATTATAAAAGCCGTTTTAATAATAACATTCGAAGTCCTCGAACCGACTTTCGAAATCTGTTTATTCCAATTAGAATTAATTTTTTGAAAAGTGTGACTATAAAAATCGGAATTTATTTGCGGTATAGGGAGGGGGTTCGGGAGCCAAAGAAAACGGACTGTGTTGGTGGTGGTGGATGATATATTTGGACTGTCTTCCGGAGGTACAAATCATCTTTTATGCTGACTTGTCCCGATTCTACATCCCATCTCATCTCCTCTAAAATCTTCAAGCTTTATTTTATAACCCGTTGCAAAAACATTTGCTCCGCTTCCTTAAACATAATACTTAAATGCCACACCATCGACCCAAGTCCTAGCTATATATAACATTAGCCGGTGATGGTCCTCTCATCTCTTCGAGATTACATATCCGCTTTTCTTTAAGTGTGCATAATAAATATGCGGATTGTTGGCTTTTTCAAATATGCAAATGAGAGGAGCGGAAATTTCTTTGAGAGATGGGATCTGAAAATAACAGAAATTGCTCTCTTAAAATAGTAATCCGTGATGACAGCTAACATCACTCATAATTCTTCGGTTGTGGAAGGAACATGAAACTGTAGCATTTCAATTCCATCCATTCATGTACATCAGGGAGTCAATCCGAACAGACCTCTTCGAAATGAGTCTGTGTAAGGCCTCCGATTTCCGTTTCTAAAGGCCATAAGAACGGGATTATTCAATCATCAACTGATGTGAGATATCACCTCATTTCACGGCAAATGACTATAATTTAAAACCATCTTTACGATCTCTGTTCGTCACTTTCCCTTAAGGAAATTGAATAGAATTACAGAACTGCCACTTCAACTTGTTGTCGTTATAGAGGATTGATTTTACTACAAATATTATTAGGCAACAGAAACATCATCAAAGTCATCATCCTTCATGGCATGGGAACCAGATGTATGAAAAGTTACTGTAGTTCTTAGACTTCGTTGTCTTCATTCTCGCCGTTTACTTGGGGACCCGAAGGGCTTTAAATTTAGGCCATAAGAGGCTACAAGATATATTTACCCATTTGGCAAGGATAATTGGACAGTTTTAATGGGAAAACAATGTGCTTAGTTTCATGCTTCTTTCAAGTCTATAAGGGCTTGTTGTAGATAAAAATCCAGCATCTGTGCAAGGTGAATGTGATGGGGACGATGAAAGTATTTAAGTTTTAAGACAAAGTGTAACTAATCTATGCATTTGAATGTATTTTGTTGCAAATGTTCAAGTTGCATGTGGTCATGATCTATCCTGCATTTTTTACGTGAAATGCATATTGTCAATCAAAATAATTGAAAGCACAGGAAAAATACTTGGATTTAAGAATCCCGTTGTTTACGAGTAGTAGTACCGCACAGCGTTTCCCAGAAAAAAATTCGGTTTGATAGTTTGATTTCCGCCACGAGATTATGAGATAAAATTCCTTTAATCTGAGACCTGACTTTGAAGAGTTCATCTCGGGTCCCGATCTAATGACATGTGTCTTATTAATGAAGTTTCAGATCTCTTTCACTATAAGCACACGGGTAAAGTAAAATCGGTCCGTTTGCGAGTTTTTTTTCTGTTCTTCGAAGAACCGTCATGCCTAGTCTCCATCGAATATACAGACTTGCAGACATCCTATTTTTTAATAGTAAATCGTAGTTATTTTAGGCTACTAAGAAAAGAGGAATAGGAGCATATAATATATGTGGTACGTCGTACACGAAGTTTAATTTGAAATGCACCGAAGCCAAAGATTTTTATCAAAAGTCTCGAAATTTACATTGGGGAAGGGGAGGTGAGGTCAAATTTTTCGGTTTCTGTCTCATCTCAAAAGAACAGGAACTCCTCTGTCAACTGCAGAACTTGACTAGTGTTCGTGCACAAGACATTTAAAGTCTAATCAATGGATGTTGTCGTTGAGAAGACCTCCAGAAGAAGATGAAGAAGTATTTAATTTGAAAGCTAAGCCAGATATGATGCAAGTTGTATTGGGATGTTCTGTGGGCAGAGAGCAACTGTTGGAATCAGTCATCCAAGTTGAACAGATCTAATCAAGCAACATTAAGGAACATAAATGATAAAAGGGCATAAATAAATGTTATTCTAGTTGCAATATGGGGACTGGAATTAATGGGCCATTCCTCTAAATATTTTACTTTTACATGCATGAATCGTACGTTAATAAATCCGCTTTGTGCACAACTCCGTGAAATATGAAATATGTCTACCTGTGGGTGTATCTTAGTTCTGTATCTGTAATCATCTGGATTCAAAGCGTTTTTTGTCTTTACAATTTACACACACATTGTCGATGAGTTTAAGGGATTTTTGTCTAAAGGTTTACATCAAAGTCTACCAGTATAGTTGGATGAGTGATTAAATGAAATCAATTAAACGCATGCGGTCACATTTTAAACTATAAAAACGATAACCAGAGAAATTGAAGTGCATATGTTCGTCTCTACATTGGTTGCATATCGAGTCGGTTTGATTGAAATACAACCCCTAATAAGTTTCGAATTACACAGAGATGAAGCCATAAAATGTGGGACGAGCTTTTAAAAAGTGCAACAGATTTTAAACGAAATCTTTTCATTGTAAATTTTTAAATGTCTGTCGACGTTTTTATTGGTTTTCATTAATTTTAGTGATACTTAAAGTAAATGGGAATCGGTGGGACACTGCACTGATCGGATTTTTTATTGGTATGAGCTGTGAGAGAGCTTCAAGATTTTGAGTGTGGTCCATATCACTTCTGCAACACCTCTCAAGGATAAAAAGGAGAAAATAACCTGCCGAAATGGAATGCAACAATTTAAAATACCATAATATGTTAGAGCTATATTCCCATAAACATAACAAGAATAAAGTTATCGTAGGACAACAAGTTTATCCACAGTCATCAGAAGCTATGACCCAAACGACTATGAGTTTCAATTTCATTTCATTCTAGATATTTCAGATAAAGAATTACATATAATTTCCATTCCCTATTTTAATTAGTCTGATTCATTCGGTCAAAAAGGGATCATTATCTTAGTGATAAGATAAACTGTGGGCTAAAGTATCCAATATCAGTTCAAAAGAAAAATGAGATGGGTTGATTTTTAAAACAAGACGACGGTTTGTTATGTGAGGTCCTCAGGGTTCATTAAAAACACGGATTTCTCGGGAATCTTCTCAAGCAAAGGGATTCCTTTATCCTTATGTCTCTGTGCACTAAATTAGTTGTGAAAGATTTTCAATATCGAAGGGACCTTTTTTACAACTTAACCATACACCCTAAACATATAGAAATCGGAAAAATTTCCAGCTTCGAATTAAACCTACAATCCAACTTCTCTTCCAAGCTAACGAAGGGAAACTTCAAGTTCCAAATCAAGAACTGTCGGGATTTCGGAACATTTATTCAGATTCGGATAAGGCAGTTGAAGGATGAGAGGATAAGGATTGAGAGGTGGCATTTTATTGATGTATGTTATGGTCATTAATACTTACGTCGTGTTAGGTGGCTTGTATGATTGCCAAGGATGATAGGAACGGTAGGGCGAGAGGGATGCTCCGCTACTATTCCATTGCTTGGATACGCGATCGGTCTCTCCTTAAGAAATCGGATATAGGAGACAAACACGCTTATTTAACTATTCCCTATCCCTTCTTAGCTCTAATTTTTTCCCTAGTCAAGATGAGGCTGGTAATAACGAGGGATATCGACGTTAGATATGTATAATTATACATTATACGACTGTTTTTTAGTTATTGAAAGGCGGAGATGGGAAAAGGGTGGATCATGGTTGGGAATTGAATGGGTGACGGGAGCTGGAGGAGGTGGATACGGGAAGATTGGAGCAGATCGGCTGAACCAACCTCATCTCCATGCGCCATTGCAGCCCAACAACCACTTCGGACCTAAAATGTTATACTGCCACAAACGAATGGAATGATTCTTGGATCTCAATAACCATTTCCCCTCTTTAACTCCGAGAGGACACAGACAGATTCACTTGAGGAACTTTCACCAAAGTCCAGCCAGCCTTAGCTGCCTCACTTCATTAACCTCCGTCTAATCGTGAAATTGTTAAGACTCACTTTCCTCATCGAAACCAACAGCGTTATGGACAGAGGGAAGAGAAACAAGGGAGTTTGTTAAGGAGTTAATTAGCAACCGTTTCCTGGAACTACTGGCTGACTGACGCGTTTCATCAGATTGCAGACTATATGGATCAATTCCTGTTTGCTACTTAAAATATGAAGGATTGAAAGGGAAAGTTCGGACGAAATTTAATTTATTTTGCTGGGACATTGGATAAGAAGTACCCGGAACTCCTATGGAATGTATTTGATTTGTTTTTGATCCGAAGAAATGTTCCCTGTAGTTGTGTCGAATAATATCGAAAGTATTTTGTGAGTTTCTACGTGTTTTTGCGGAAACAAGTATAATTATTGAGACTTTTTGGAACCTCATGGGTATGGGTAAGTATTTTCAGGGATTTATAGAATAAGGTCTCATTAGAAGCTAGAAAAGTAATTAAGGAAATTAAGAGGAATGCTGAATTTATTCGATGTGAATTTGAGGTTTAGGGAGGTTCAGGTTGGTAATCAAACGCCAAGAATCGCAACGGTTCATCACACTTCAATACCATTTCATGATACATTAAACTATATGTCTCTTGGAGGAAAACATGTCTTAGGGTACGCTTCGAACAACTTGATTACAACATTTTACAAACAGAACAGAGAAGTGAATTTATGCAATTTCTTCTAATTCACTCTCCTCTCCTGACAAATAAAAAGGTCAGGCATGACGAGCACTGTAAATTATTATTTGTAGTTGGAGTTCATAATACGCTAGAGCTTTTCATGCATAGCAAAGACAACAATTGGGATTTGGAGAAATTAAGTAAATTCGGAAAGAAGAAGAACGGGTCTTTCTATTTTTTTGTGGAAATTGTGAGATTGTGACTAATTGAAAGTGGAATTGCTTCATGGTTTAACATTTAAAAGTTTTATGTCGGCTTTAGTTCAGAACTTTTAAGGCTCTTAAATCTATTTAAAGCTACTGAAGCTGTTTTAAAGTAGATGGCTTAATTTATTGACATGTTGTTTTTTAAATACTTTATTTTTTATTTCTGGGACTTTAGCTTTTAGTTTACTTTAGATAGTTTGATTTCTAGTAAATTGATAAATCCGTACATCAGATAGTTTGCATTGATTCGAAATCATCAGTTAAATCCTTAATTATTTTTAGTTTAATTTGAATAGCTGATTAATTTGGTTTGAGCTGAAGAAATAAATTCTATTTAAAATAATTATTTATATATATAATAGAAAATAGATAGATTTTAATTGCTATTTCACATTTTCTCATATATTATATTCAGTTTTTAATGTGTGAAGGATGCAAATTGCAAAGAGAAAGTAATCTTTTCTAAATCGTCTCAATTTTCCCATAACTCTTAATGCATGGTTGGTTTCTGTATCTGCCTATATCTACATGTTTCCAAATCCGTAAATTTCTCCTGTTTCCCAGTAGCCCTCAGAAACATTATTTTTTATTTATGAAAAACATGTCTTTCTTAGAGGCATACTATGTTATATTCATACAGAAACACGCTTTCAAGCAAGAAATGGGGTTAGCCTGTAGCTCACTTTGTTTTAGGGATTTAAAATGTTTGTCAATTTAGGCCAGTTTGTTGAGAAAATGTTGTGCAGAAGAGGTGGAGAGATGTCGGAAATCAAAATAGCCAGCTCATAAATATAAATGTTAACTTGATCCTGGACCACAAAACCTCAGTCCACAATCCTACTAACCCTATACACAAAGTCCGCATAGTTTTGGGTTGACTAACCAACAAGGAGGCTCTATATATTGTTTCTATGAACCGTACACATTGCATAATGAACATACCCCTTAAAACCTTTAAATGAATACAAGCCAAAACGCTCCTTGAGTCCTACCAGTGTATATATGGAGTATGGATGAATTACAAAGAGCAAGTATAATATTACCTGAAAACTGAGCGTTGCGGCTTAACGAGTTCCATCTGCCCGGAACCGAGGCCATGTGCATCTACTTGGCCAAAAGTCGTAATTCACCATGTCAAAAGGGCATGTCCCACCAGACTTGCTCAGACTAAAAGTTCCTTATACGAAGCCAATTCCGAACTCTATAAGAAGATACATAAGAAATTTTTCATGACCAAAGGGAGACAGGGCCACCAAACCAAATCGGTTCTTTAATTATTCCCCGAACTCATAACTCTGCTGGCTCCTCAAAGGCCCTTGTTAGCCGTGGTTGGAAATGGTCGCAAATCAAGGCGTAAGTACTTGGGCGATGAATCAATTCTAGATGAGCGTCTATTTGAAAGCTTTTAAGACTTTAAAAGTAACAACCGATCAATTCAAATTTCGGATGACTAACTGGATCGATTTTTAAAATGTCGGAATGAAACTGAAAAGTTGAAAGGGGTTACGATTTACAATAAGAAAGCTATCCAATCCAATGGTAATGTAATTAGCGTGTTTCGGGGGTGAAAGGACGTCTCCAGTAAGTTTGCTTAAGGATTACGGAAGACAGTCGCTCTGTTGTTGTACGTGATGATAGTTCCAGCCACAGTTTAAGTCAGACCTGTCAATCAGACGGGATTCCACATGTCAACATTTCTAGTCAGGGTTGATCATTGAGGATCCAAAATAAAGATCAACTTCGCCTTTGACTGACAATCATTTGCCTTCAGTTCAGTCGTCTTCTAATCAACTCCTTGTAAGAACAAGACGGGAGTGATTTTTGACTTGACTCCCTGTCCCTTTTGTTACTAATACAGATCCTCGAATCTGGCTTTGTTGGTGGTGTGTGTGGTTAGTGTGTTGATGGGATATGGTGGCTTAAGGTTAGTTTGGAAACAAGTCTGTCTGTCGGCATGAACTGAAACATTCAACCCCTTCTCAAGTTTTAATGAATTTTTAAGAGAACACCATGTTATGTTGTAAAGTTACATCAGAGCACGAAAGGAAGTTAAAACCATACGATAGGGTTATTCTTTAGCAGCAATGTCAACTCTTTCCGATTCATCATTCTCCCTTTTTGCTCGACAAGTTCTCAGAATTCATATTTTTCATCGGATTGTCATTCTCGGGTTAAAAGTCAGGATGAGTTTTTTTTTAACAATAATATTATGATGTATTAAAATAAAACATTTCTTAATTTATAGATCCTCAAATCCAGCAGTATGGTGAGGTGAATCAACTCGGAGGGGTGTTTGTTAATGGTCGCCCTCTACCTAATCCCGTCCGTTTAAGAATTATCGAATTAGCTCAATTGGGCATCCGTCCGTGTGACATTTCAAGGCAGCTCCGAGTTTCCCACGGTTGTGTCTCCAAAATATTAGCAAGGTTTGTAAGATTTTTCGAACATTAATGTGGGTTAATTTTCTTGAGAATTTTAATAAATAATGCAAATTTACAGATACCATGAGACGGGGTCTATACTACCAGGAGCAATAGGAGGAAGTAAACCAAGGGTAACAACTCCAAAGGTAATTTAACTAGCAGTAAAATAGAGGTATTGCATAGGCCACAAGATTTAATTGGAAACCAATTACGACAATGAGCTATTTATTATTTTATCGGAGAAGAGTTAAGGACAAAACAAATACACAAATTCATGATCACGTCTCTGGCAGAGTCGGGCCAAATTCGATAAAAAGAGAGAGGAAGTCGTGTAGGGTTGGGATTAAGTTATTCAGGGGTAGGGTATAATTTCCTAATTACTTTTACACATTTATTAGGTGGTAACCTACATTAAGGAGCTTAAACAAAAGGACCCTGGGATCTTTGCATGGGAAATACGTGACCGGCTTCTTGCCGATGGAGTTTGTGACAAATACAATGTCCCGTCCGTGTCCTCAATCTCAAGAATTCTTCGGAATAAAATCGGAGGACTTACACACCTCCCTCCACATCACCATTCTCATAACAATAATCATCAGTCCCCTTCATCCGGGGGTCAGCATTCACCCCCATCTCATCATAACCCATATGACCCCAAGCACAATCCTCATCATGCTGCGGCTGTGGCTGCTGCAGGTAAATAAAATCATTTGACTCTAGTATCTATAACTGAACTGTTTTATTGCGACAGCAATAAAATATATTTAAATAAATAATATTATTCAAAAAATCATGCTGTTTTTATACATTTAAGCCGTTGCTGCTGTGGCCGCAAATCCTCTCTATAACTCTATATACCCCACGTACTCATCTTATGGGGCTCATCATCATCACAATATTGTCAGTCAGGTATGTACGTTGATTTTGTGGATTTTTATTTAAACATCCTTTAGGTCTCCTCATTTCGAAGTTTTAGACACGAAATACTCGATTTATTTAGCATTATATTCTTAGTTACAATTACTGATTAGGATTTTAAATATAACTCCCTGATTGTCTGCTTCTTAAAACGTATTTTAATAGAAATCACTGGGGGTCCTTATTTTATGATTTACGGTACTGACTCAGACTCGGGGAGACCTTTCCGTGTCTCATTTCTCCCCAAATATCAAATCCGTTCCATATAATATGCTATTACAATTCTACAATTAGTCTTCTCAGCCAAAGTGTGTATTTCCGGATTTTCATCCGATTTTTTGTTTCACTAATCAGGCCGGTGGAATGATGAATTCTTCGAACCCAGCTTCATCCCCAATGGCTTCAATGGTCTCAATGGCATCGAAAATTGGATGCTCGGGGTCCCTTCCTCTGGGATCGAACCCTTCATCATGCCTCCATGTTATGAGACCTAACGGTTGGGGGACTTCCGGACCCTCTGATTTATCATCGGCGGCGAATAACATGGGATTTAGACACGCCCAGGCAATGAGCAATGCCCACCATCATCATCCACACCATCAGGTACAATCATTTTCTTAACAAAATGCATGCATCGATTCAGCCATTCTCTATTCAGATTCATCATCGAGAGGAATAATTTTCCGTCTCTTTTGACAATTATATGCTCATGATGTTCATTGGTTAGAACGTTGGAAGGAAGGGTCAGGGAGGTCAGGAAATATGACTGGTAAATATTTTAAGTAGGAAGAGATTATTGAGCCAGAAAAGGGATTTGAACATTTGTTTGTAATAATAATGTCTGAGAATGATCGGATAATGAAGACATTCATGTTGGTTGTTAAGAACGTTAAATGCAATCACCAGTGCATGGTGTTAGGTCAAGGTTCGAAGTCATTATAGATAAGGTAGCTGTGACTCAGGGACTTGTTCACTCAACTCCCTCTCTTACGAGCTGATGTTTTCTCACTAATTGATGTCAGAACGGTCCTGCTTTTTACAGAACAAATCACTTGATATTCCTCTTCTGGAATGAATTAAAAGCTAAAAAAGCATTAAAATGAAAGCCTTCTTCCCTCCGTTCCATCGTACATCCTCTCTAAATATAATATCTGAATTTGTTTAAAATTGTAAAGTACGATTATACTTTTTTAACCACATATTAACATTATTTTTACACATTTTCCATTGGGTTTTAAACGTACAGATGCCAATTGGAGACCCAGCAGCTGCACAGAATTACAATTATTACATGTACCTCCAAAGTTGTAACGCAGCAGCGGCCCAAACTTCTCCGGCCATGGCACCCTCGCTTTCACCCCCGATTGGGTCAACGACTGGTGGTCTTACTCATGGAATTCATCCCTCTCCGGTCGAGCCAAGCTCTTCATAAACGGAAATTTGCTGAAAATTTTAAAATATTATTTCCAGAACGGATTGAAATTCGTGATTTTCAAGATATGAATGTGCAGGAAATGGAGCAATTTATCTTGAGATGGAAGATGAGATGAGAGTCAAACCAAATGGGAACCTTAAACAATCTTTTACTCTCAATTACCTAGCCTTATCCTCTTGAGAACACCTAATTTCACAAAAATGTAATTAATCTTTGAAGGAGATGCCTAGCTGTATGATCTGTTCTGTAATGTAATAATATCAGTAGATGATGCCAACAAACCCAACCAACCACCCAGTGTTATTCACTTAGCAAACTGTGATAAAAACAAGGAATGATGTTTTTTATATGCAAACTATGAACTTATTAAATCCCGGTCTGATAGATATAATATAAGGAATATTGAGCCTTCTGTTAATTAATATTTTGTGCAATGGTTATAATTTTAATATGTAATGAGGACAAATATGTTTGTAAAGAAGATTTTAGCTTGATCTGGTTTCTATTTATTGTTACCGTTTTGTGGTCATCCAATTTATAGATTGCAAAGCCTTAAGAAAACTTAGACTGAACCCTGCAAGATAAATTAATGAGTTTTAGGTTGTGTCAATAATTTAGAATAATTTATTAGTAAATAAATAATCTTGTCAATATTATTCAAAGGATTGAATCTAAATTCAGTTCCATAGTGTCCATACCGATGAAACCGACAATGGTTTAAGTTGGCCCGAACCATATATATGGATCGAGAAAAACGGTTTTAACTTAAGTTGAAACATCGAATAGTAGGAATATATATAACAACCATTTACACACTTCATTGTTGTCATTATTTTAAGACTGATTTACAAAAGTCTAGCGTTGCCCCATCTTGTTTCATAATTATTGTTTTGAGACAATGTTACATGCAGTGCCATAAAAATAACTCCGTTCCGTTCAGTGAAAAACTTACCGACACATAAATATAAGCGTTAGATATCTTTAAACATTTTAAATCCAAACGAGCTTCAGCAGATTTTGCCGCATACAATAGCAAGCCATATTTGCGCGGTATCCATTTTCAGGAAAAAACTTAAATTCGTAAAAACCAACCTTGCGATTAAACTGAAAAATTGAATAAAAAATGTACGACATCTGATATGAAACTATCTTATTTTTAAAATTTCCAAATGGTAAACATCAATTTCCAAAAAATAACATATTTTATAGTGGCACACTCATTTTAAAAATATATGATCCCTCCGAACATGGCTTGTCCACCTTAGGAACAGACGCATATGGAATCTTACTGGGAATTTTACGCAATTTTTGAAACTGTAATTCGTCCCCATTATAAACTTGGGCTCACCAAAATTTCTATTCCAACACAATCGTTCATGCATCATAAAGCATGGGACTCGAAACAATCTTTGGGGATTATAGTCTGTAGACAACAGGGACTTTCTGTTTCATTGGAGCATAATTTTGACTGTATATAATTACTAATTATGTAACCCACGTCCTGAAAACACAAATTTAATTATTAAATCAATTTATTGTCGGAATATCAACAACTAATCAATGCATTCATAAACTTGATAGAAAAAATATACTATTTAAAGGTTCTTACGAATACGACATCCATACTATTTCGGTAAGAAAGAAGAAAGCGTCTAAATTTCTAGTTAAAGTTCTAAACGGAAGTGAAAGTATGCTGCTTTTAAAGAAACGTATACTATATGTATGGAATGTATTATAGATTTAAGACTCCGTGTGAGCTGGTTTAATCTGACAGAGTATCCTTACGGGCAGCGTGGAAATTGAGATACGAATTTATAGATTGCTCCCCTTCAACAACACGTGAATATATTCTGGGAGCCAAACTTTTGATTCGTAACTCCAAAAGATTTAGTTTCATTTTCAGTTTTGATTTTTATAGTTCATAGTTAGTTCATACTTTTGAAAATTTATTTTTGACACGGACAGACACCAAAGTCAGAATAGATGACATTAAATATGCAGAGCCTACGGAGGGCAATAGCTGATATTAAAATTGGTAAGTCGATTAAGTATTCACATTGCACATTGTAATTTGCTTTTATTTGTGATTTGTTTGTTGTTAGTTTGTAGTTCTCATTATTTTGCCTTTCCTGTTATTCCCGTTCCTCCGTCCCGTCCGTATTTTTTGATTTTGTGTTTTGTGATGGTGTAATGTGGAATTAGATGATACGTATTTTGGACGGGCAACTGATAACTAACTGGAAATAATTCTTTGTTTTGGTTTTGAAATGTTGAATTTGAAATGCAAAATGAATTTCATATTTTGTATTTCACACTTCATTCATCATTTCACATTTGGTTTTACATTTCCAGGCCGGATATTAATACCTCAGAAAGGGATATCTACATCAGCAGCCCTACTTGGAAAGCGAAATTTTAGGAAGTTCGACCTTGGAAATAAACGAGGAACAAGAATTTTTAAACGAGATCGAAATGCTGGACTTTTTCCCGATATCCCGGTTCGATGTACGTATTCAGTTTGAATTGAGCATTTTCAATTTTACAGCAGCCACACATGCGACGTGTATTGATTGTATGCTCATTCATAACTGTTTGTTTTATTCTATTAATGTGTAATAGCGGAAGTCAGGCCACAAGGGTACAGGTTAGGCGATAGGTTTCACTTCGTTCCAGAAATGATTCCAGAGTTCATCGTCCCTAACCTTGCGGATTGTAATGTAAGAAATTGTTCTTTCTTAAAAATAACTTCATGTCAAAATTAGTAAATTGATTTAATAAGTACGTCAGAAAATAATAACTTGAAGTATACGACTGATGATCGAGAATGAATTCATAATTATTTCTTTTTTATTCTTAAAGCTGAAACCTTATGTCTCCTATCGAACTGCGGATGTTTATCAGACAGAATTCAGACCCGAGGATCTATTTGTTGCCGTCTATTCTGGAAAAATCGAGAAGGACCTAGAGTAAGTGAACTCCGATCCGACCTCCTCAATAGATTTAACTCAATTCGTTTTTAAACGTTTTTAATTCTTTTATACGTAATGATCATAAGTCCACGAGTGTAGAGAAACCATGGACAGTTATTGGTAAAAAATGTCTGGTTTGCCAATTCAAAATCGATATTTTGCACGAAAAAAATGCAATTACCTGCTTTTATTATGTGATAGGGAGGGCACCCTTGATGAAAACGGAAATCCAAAAGTACCATCAGCAGAAGAAAGGCTTGAAGCCGATGAGGCTTGGATCATGGCAAGGAAGACCGGCAGTGACATATTCAGCGAAAGAATACCAAAGAACTGGGAATGCTTAGATATTGATCTAGTTAAAAAACGGGAGGATGCCAAGGCTCAAGAGGAAGCATTAGCCCACCCCCTCTTAAAATAATATTAGTCTTCATAGAAAGTTGTATAGTTTTCAGTTTTACTTCACTATGTAAGTAATATCGTTTTTATTATCATCTCATCACAGACTATCGTATGATGTTACGTAACATTAACTTTTTTTCTATTCTATGTAGTTTAGTTACTTGGATAACCTCATTGTTCAATTACAGATACGAAAACAATGGTAATGATAATAAATCATAAATACGACGTGTTACATCCCATAAGTCAATCTGCCTTTAGTTTTAACATTTTCATACTCTCGGTTTCCAACATTTGATATGATGTTTGACATTTGACATATCCGACTTCGCAATTTTATTTTGTCGGTACTCTAGTTTTTTTAGACAACCCCCGTTCAGTAATTCAACTTAACTTTCCAAAACTGATCAATTATTACGTAATCTTCACGTCAAAAAAATCGCTGAAAGGAAAGGTGTAGTTCTCGGTCAATCCAGATATAAAAAATAACAAATCAATTCATCGGCACTATAGAACAGTTTAAAACAATTTGGTGAAAGCAGAGAAAGCACAGAACTTGTAAGTAATATTTTATTCCATTTATTTACCGCGTTTGGATTTTTGGTCAGTTTTTTTTCGGCTGAACCAATTTGTAATTAAAATAATAATTAGTAAATGGTAACTCCTTGTTTCGTTATCGATTGATGGACTCGAGTCTAGTACTCAAGACATCACTACATATAATATACACACACGTTATTATCTACAGTTATATAGTTATGGCAGAGACCCTGTCAACCAGCAACGGGCGGAAGCCAGCGATACCAGTATTTATTGGAACCAATAACATGTGGCGAAGATGTTATTTGTACACAAATTCACTTATGCTTAAATCTTATCGTTTAACAGTGTATGCTTAAATCACAATGAAAATCGTATCGTCACTTTAACTTAAACAACTCATATTGACTTACACTAACCCCTACGTTTTCGGAATGGAGTATTTTACTCAAACTTTCCAATCAAATTCTTATACCTCATAAATATTTCAAAAATGATTGTTACTAGACTTTTCGTAAAAATAAATATACATTTAAAATACACATAAACGTTCCATGTTGACTAGATTGTGATAAGTCTTGTAAAAATTCGCCGAATTTGGCCAAAACACAAATCTTTTTGTTTGTGACTGCATTTATCTTGATCATTGCTCGTGGTTGATTGTTTCTTCGTCTGAAATACATTTATTAATACGAAATATTTATGACAGTATTCGTCATACAAAAGCACAGTCTACACTTAAACAAAACCTTAAAATGACTTCGTTCATATCTATTTAATCAATGCTGTATTCTCAAATTACAGTAAATGAGCTACAGTTATACTGAAGACATAGTATAGCCTTAACATTGATCTTCCTAAGAAAGTAACAATGACTGACTATAATTTGATACCCATTGCATTTATTATTGCTATGTAACAAGACTCTTGGTTCTGAAAGAAGTCCTGAGGTTTCCTAATTTATTAACGTTACGTACGAAAGCGTTTTTCTTTACAATTGTTTCTAAAATGCGCTAGTGAAAATAAGTCCATTCTCTACCTTTCTGCATAATCCTTATTATAATTTAATACATGGAGTAGCTTTTCCCCTCTTGGGTTAAATATATTTATTTCAGGTGAATTGGAGACGTCTAAAAGAGGTCCCATTTAAGAACCGGATGTGTCCATTCTCTCATGATGCGACAACATGGAGGAAGGGGATTGTTGAGGGAGATGGAGTGTGTTTGAAGGAATTCTGAAGGGAATTGGTGATGGGGGCTGGAACTGACCCAAATGGAGAAGCGGACTCAGCCTGCTGAGTGAGCTATTTGAATCGGTCAGTTTACAATCAGCCATAGTTACTGGTAGGGTCTGCCAAGTAATGTCACCGGGTTGTGGCCAAGGGCTCTGCCTCGCTGTCTCGCAACCACTCCCACCACCACCTCCTTCCAGCGTTTCTTCCTCGTCTTCTTCTTCCTCTTGGTGGGCATGGAGGCGAGACTCGTCATCAGGTATAGGTCGGAAAACACAGGATTCCAGACCACCTAGGGAAATACCCTGTGGATTAACTTGACCAGGAAGTGGTGGTAATACTGGCTGTTGCTGAGCCAATTTGTAAGATTGCTGCCTCAATACTGATTTTCTTGCACTAGCACTTGCCTCACTCAGATTGCTCAGATCTATCCAAGTATTACATACCAGCTTAATTAAAGGCTATTATCCCTATCAGAAAAAGCGGATTTATGGGAATTTCAATTTACCTGGTGGTTCCACAACGCCGGCCCTTCTCTGAAGTCTCAGAGCCATTAGTTGACGATGTAGTTGAGTGGATGTCGTGGAACTTACGACGGGAGCCCCTGCTCCGTCACTGGTTGACCAAGAAGATGTTCCAGCATCTCGAGCAGTCCATGTATTGTCAGGTAAGAGTTTCCAAGAGTCAGGAAGGCTAGGCCGTTTGGCTGGCGAACAGAGTAGATTCATAGGTGGTTCTGGATTTGGTGGTTCTACGGTAAAAAAAATTGTTTAATACAAACACTTGTATTTAGAGATCTGAAATCACAAGACAATTCGACAATTGTATTTCTAAAGCTATCGTACCTCCGACGCGTTCTTCTTCCTCTCCCATCAGACAACCGGAAGCCCCTTCCAGATCATCAACTTGCTGCTGATTTTGACCAGCCAACGCTGCAACTCCACCAGCACGCGCCCCATCAAGTTTGTTATTGAACGCCAGCTTGTTATTAAATACAAGCCCGTCAGATGCTCGTCTTCCGAGACGAAATTCGGTTGGGGATCCTGAATCACAGCAATAATATGGTTAGGCTTGTCATAAATCGTAAATATTTTCTAACAAATTATTGGAAAAGGAGAAGCCTGGAAATTCTAGTTCATAATAAGAGTATTGTTTAGACAGAGTAAAGAGATTAGCAAAGCCTCCATGGTAAAATGGTACCTGGAGGATGCAGTGAAGGAACCCAAAGTCGATCAGCAGTAAGACAAGGACCAGGCGAAAGAGGACTATCAGGGCCAATAAGAGAAGTACGCCTCTCGTCATTACCACCAATGTTAGATTGAGCAGTACATGACGGAAGTGAATTAGCTGCCAACCCCCCTTGCTCCCAAGCGCTATCCCAACTACTTAATGTTGTTCCACTTCCGCTCACACTCTCTCTCGGAGATCCGGAAGCCTATAGAAAAGCAAGCAAAAAGCATTCCCGTAAGAATCACCATCCAATTACAACTTACTTCTTAAATAAATCATCCGAGTTCACACCAACCTGAGAAAGATCTGAGCTTATCTGTGCACTTGAACCCGAGCTACCCCTTGCAGGCCACTTCCAATCTGCTCTTGACCGTTGTACAGATGATACGTTGGAAGCTCCTATCCCTGAACTTACTGAACTTCCATGGCCTACGGTTCCAATGGATCCCGTCGGATCTGGATCCCAACCTAAAATATATAGAAATTATACATAATGTTTTTTTTCTAACTTTTATTTCTTTAGGCGACAAGAACCCAAGATATCAACGAAGCCACTTACCACTATCCATATCAGCGACACCTTCATCCACCGAGCTGGTTTGTGACGGTCCGCAGTGAGGCCTATTCACTTTCCAATAGGCATGGTCTTGATTTGGCACAGCTATTGATTTACAATTTTTTGCAGTTATGAATATTTGCTTATTATTAATATTTTTGATTTTTATAGTGTGTAAAGACATAATAAATACCTGCAGCAGCGGCGACTTGAACTGGATTTAATTGTCCTTCCGGTCCGGTACCTGGAACCATTTTTCTCATTGCGTGTTCAGCTATGGTACTAGGACGCCTTGGAGCTCTCCGACATGTCGTGGAATCTGTCGACATCATTCTGACTGCAACGTGTCCAGGGCCACCGGATGAACCAGCATACCTATGTCCCCCGGGTCGATGCTGCCGTAATCGTTCAAGGAGTAGGAAATATATTGCAGCATGATGGTCATAACTTTGAGATCTCAGTGACTGTACAAACATGAGTAATACATTAGTAATTTAATTCATGATTTCAATGTGACGTTTCAAATAGTTGTTGTACCTCTCTTGTTCTGGACGAATCGATTCCCAAACTTGCCATCAAACGAAGGACCTGTTCATTTGGTTCGGCAGGTGGGTCAGGTACTAATCCGGGATCCAAGTATTGCTTCGTTTGACTAGGAGGTACTGCAGGATATCCCGGAGCTGGAAGAAGTCTTGGAGGACCATCAGCCTGCATCCATCGGTGACGCTTCACCTGCTCAATCGTGAGCCGCTTTGACGGATCTTTGACCAGCATTTTACGTACTAGAGATTCACAATCTAAAACGACCAATGACTTTTAATAAGGACTCGATCACTCAAAAGTTGTTCTTTGTTCTAGAGAAATGAAAGTCATAACATTTGTATTTCTTACCTGCACTCATGAAATAAGGAACTCTGTATCTTGCCGACAAAACCCGGTCCCTTAAGGCTGGAAGGGTTGATGCATCAAATGGAAGAGCCCCGCACACCAAAACATAAAGGACGACACCCAGACTCTGTTAAAAAATTATATCCATAATTAAACGACTGTAATTCGATAATGCACATATTTTTGTACACCTTTCGAAATGTTTAGTAGGCTCACCCAAATATCAACTTCCGGGCCGGTATATTGCCGTCCTTCAAATACTTCAGGAGCTGCATAAGGAGGTGACCCACACCATGTGGATAGTAGCGCTTCTTTGGACCACCAGGTACTAAACCCAAAATCTGCTAACTTTACAGATCTGTGAATGAAAAAGTCTTTGTAAGGAAACGATTTATTGTCTGGATGGAGATATGAATGAAAGAAATGTAAGTGGCTTACCCTTCTGCGTCCAACAAAAGATTCTCAGCCTACGAAATTCAATCAACCATTTCATTAGTAAATTACGCACAAAAAATTCTGTATTGATTTATTATTTGCTCACCTTAAGATCTCTATGTACCACACTTCGCTTATGGCAATAATCAACCGCAGATACAACTTGCCAATAAAGACGACGTGCTTGAGGTTCAGGTAATCGACCGTGCTTTGCAATGTGTTCTGTGTAATGAAAAATAAAGGTATTCGGTTAAAATACAAACTCAGAATTTTTAATTAAAATTCCATCATGTTCTGGAGGACTTCTACATAACTTTAAGATGCACGAATATACATTGAATGAAAACCCTGTGTCAGAAGTAATATAACACCTGGTCTTTTCGAATTCGGAGTGATAGATATAATTCAACAGAGAAAATCTCTGCAAATATGCAAATGCTTCTGAATTATCCAATTTGTGTTCTGATGACTACCCTTTTTCATGGTCCAAATTATTTTGGCAAGTAATTAGACAGATGTGCCAGTAGCACACATACGAAAGCAAATCTAAATTACTATGGTATAGTTCATTTCATATTGCATTACTTTGGCATTGTCGTGTTTTGCCAATAAAAAAATGGGCACAAATTCTGTCTCATTAAAACCCGTTTTCTACGTGCTCGGAAATTGAAGTTGTCGGTATCTAGCATCAATTCTCGTAGACTAGGTCAAGTCTAGAATTCGGACCGCAACCGAAACACTGTAAGCCTCACCTGAAATCAAAACTAAAAAACGCAGAGACAAAGAGAGGCAGTCTGTCTTGTAAAGAGAAAGTACAAAACATGCTTCTAAATAGAAAGTTGACACTAGATTGCATATACATAGAGTCCTCCACCATTCAGTTATACTACAATGTCTTCATAAATGCTCTACAAAATTATGAACAAGTAAGAACCGGAACGAATCTCCCTATTCAAGATACAAAGTAGAAAGAAAGCATTTAGTGGCGATGATAAGTTTTGACATGGACGATGGGGAAGAGATCCCAGAGAACTAAGGAGCACAACTTTTGTAATGAAAAACACATTGAAAGGAAAGAAGAGATCGGACGGTTCTAATATCGGAGAGAAGTGACGTCCGTCCTGTCGGGATGATTCATGAAACCGTTATATATCTCACAATACATAGCTTTCGAATATGCACTTGTAGTAGTACATACTGACATATCCATGCGAACATATAAATCCACCATCCGTTCTGCTATGGTTCTCTGTCGATGTTCGGGCCTAGATCCTGTTAGATAATAGGATACCCCACCGGAATGGGTATGTACATCTGACTATATCGATTATAATATGGGAGAGGTAATAGATATTAAAGGAGAAATCATCTCCAAATCGGTACTTTCACCAAATCTATCGATATCAAATTATAAAAGAACTTGTGGGTGAAAGGCAGAAGAGAAGCCGCTGTCACACTTCCAAACTCGGATGCGAAATTACATACCGTATTTACTGAAATAAGAACCCCGGGTTTGGCATTACCGAACAGTTTTACAAGGGAAGTTATTTCGGTAGGGGACTTATTAAGGTATTTGCGGTAGTAGTGAGCCACATAAATGTACGTAGAGATTGGATAGAGGACGGTGTAACTCGAGACGGCTAAGAACCGACCAAACTTTCCTCGTTCCTTGTCCTGACTAAGTCGTTCAGTTTGATAAATTGCTCTTTTGACTTAAAGTTCAGAGGTCAGAGGTGTGGAAGGAGGGTTCAAGGAAAGAACTTCCTACCCTCGTCATCAATATATCCATCCAAGGCTACATTTCCGTATATCCATTATGTGCAGCCACTTACTACTGACTCTCATCATCAGTAAGATTTCCTTAGTTCCCACCTGAATGCCAAAGGTCTCCACGACCGTTTTAAAATAAAGAGAAAAATCAGGAAATGAAATGAAATCAGTTGCCCCCGCCCTCACTTCCTGAATATTTGACAATCTAACCCCACTTGACCTCGTTACTACTCCTACAAAATTTAACCTTTATACCAAGAAGTACCTCCAATTTACATCCTACACAGATTACTTCTCCCTCACTGGTTCGGTGATCCGAATTCCGAGGACGACGTCTCCCAGGGTTTTTCATCACATCATTCCTCTATGTTATGATTCCTTTTCGGAGAAAGCCTTTCATCTCTTGAAATTAGTCTTGTCGAGTGGACTTGGAGAGGAATAATAAATACTATATAATCAAAAGCTACTGTCTTTCCCTTTCCATTAAGAATCCAAACAACGTGAGAGAGCTAGCACGTTCGTGAAAATTAACAACCTCCTCTCAGAACTACTGCCTCCTTTTACGAATTCAGAGTGTGAGAAAGAAAGTTGTTGGCAATAACAGATCTATTTAGGTACCCACGTCCCTATTCGGCGTAGCATAAAATTCCCATAAAGTGAGGCAAAACATTACACAAACATTTAGGTATAGGCAAGGAATCTACGTCATCCGTATTTTGCATGTTTTACAATGATAATCTTCCGCAAAAGCAGATTCCTCGGCTGGATGAAGATTGAGGAATTGGAGATCAGGAATCGGGTAGAGTAATAAACGGGAAAGCGGGCCAGGACCTAGGTTTGTACCACCGCATTTGCCCTATCCACCCCCACAGATAAATGGCACATGTATCTGCAGATGCCTATATGTTCGGAAAGTGAGTGAGGTACGGTTAACTAAGGCGCTTTCGAGAGCCAGATTGGTCATAGAATTCGGAGAGTTAAGAACCCGAGAGGGTGGCTTGGCTGCTGCTGGAACAGTGCCTGGATTTACTTGACGGTGGTGGATGTGAGTGAGGAAGGCCGTGTATACTTATTTGCACGGGACGAAAGTCCACCGAACAGAGAGCGAGAAAAACCCACACAGATTTCTCAGTTCCGTCGGATCGATCCGAAAAAGTTGAACCGCGCACGAATGTGACGACAACATGTGCGTCATTCCCTTTCTCTCTCTCTTGAACATTTCTCAGCCTCTTTAGATACAGAGAAGATCTTTAGAGTTATATGATGATCATATGGGCAGATGCAATAATAATATGGCTAGAGCATAGGAAATAGGAATGTATGGGTTCAGGTCTGGATGCCTCCTTAGATTCTAGATCTACGTCTAGGATTCCCACAGTGTATCGCCATGTATTTATTTATTTTTGTGTCAAGACGTAAATATATACGTATAGGTATAAAGGGAGGATGAACTCATGTTTTCTCGAGATCTACCGCAAGCTAAACCGTTTGCTCCTATACTCCCGTCTCCTGGACGTTGGCTTTGCATCGTTGAATGGATGAGGGTTTCGATCCCTTCTTTCTCGTCATTGTCCCAGCCAGGAATTGTCCCGCAAAAGGTTTCAATTCAATACATTTTATGACTTTCTCCGACTCTGAGAGCTGAGACGGAATGACTCATCCTATAACTTTTCTATTATTCTCAGACCTTTGCCAATTTTCTTTAAAATACTGGATGGGACTATGAAATGTGGACGATTCGGCGCTTGCAACTTATAGTTTCTGTTCCGTTTGGCAACTTTCCTTTCAAATGAATGCAGAATTTCAGAAGCCTTTAATAGTTAATTAAAGTAAAAATCAAACGATTTAAACGCCTGGACCAAACGGCGACTTCTTAAAAAGAAGGGTTATAAAATCCGATAAACTTTCACCGTTTTTTTAATACTTTTACAGGAAGTCTAGACAGTTCAAAATCTTGAGATACGCTAAATCGGATAATTTACATGAGCAGAGTTACTCCCTTATTTGTTGTTTGTATTTAGTTAGTTTCACTCATTCATGCATTCAAGTTGATAGAATGAATGTCTATGTTTTCCTAGATGTTTTCCTCTGTTCGACATCGACCTTCGCCGATTCCCAAATTCCCTGCTTTCCAATTACGACAATGGCCCTGGCGAGGGAAGCTCGGAGACTCTCTGAGCGATTGTGGATAGAATTCCGTACGTCAGACAGGCTACTCCTTTCATGAACTCTCTCGCCTTTACTTTTAGCCTTGTTATCTATCATTCAATGATTCATGAAGGCGTTTTCGTTCCCTTTAAAATCCCACAAGCCTGGTGTATTTATATCGTTTACCTACGAGAATCCAAATGACTTATCCATCAAAATGCCGAAAAACCAAATTTCATCGGAAGCCGGGATCCGTAAAAGGAGGCATTTGTTCGTCTACACTTAAATAGACACTTATTTAGTGAAAGGCAGGTTCGACCAGCTACGATTCGAGTTCCCAAGTCCGTTAAGCATCGCATATATCTGCCTCTAACCTTCATTTCACTGAAGGAGAAAGCGACGGGAGAGTTTTCCCGAATCTGAGAAATATTTAATCTGCGTTGCCGTCCGTACAAACGAACCTGGACTCTCCTATGGGTATATAACATGTATAATCTATGGCTCGGAATGGCAATATATATGGGAAATATCCATTTATGTACGAAGATTTAGCATTGGTTTTTCCTCGCCACGTTTCCCACTGCTGGGGATCATGATTCCCTCCGTTCGTGTGAGCTAACCGTCAGGAAATAATTCGCAAGAGCATTTTGTCACTGTCTCTCTACACGGGAGTTAGTTGGTATATAGTATGTATGTATGAGTATCGCTAAAAATATACTTTTTCCTTGTTACTAATGGACTTAAAAGGAATATTGGGGAAATGTGGTGGAATGACGCAATCCAGAATCTAGAACCTAGCTTTAACCACAGACGTCATTGTTTCAAATGTTTTTCCATAATAATTCGATACACTTGAGAGGGAAGTCGTCGGTCGGAGAGAGGAATTAAGAGGAGACGATACCGGGTTCTGCCTGCCCTGCCACATGCCAAATGCCAACTTTTACTCTACCTTCAAATCCTAAGCTCATAAATCCTCCGAAAGGTCGAACTCCCAAAACCCACATTTAATAAATCGGATAACCACATTATATCAACCGTAGGGACTTCTTTAACCAATCTCTCTCCGTATTTTATATGTGTACTTCATATCTACATGAGAATTGCGTCTGTACGGTATTTGTTATGCATGCTCTATGTTTTCCCACCTTTGTCCTTTCGTCCGTCCAAGTCCTTCAACTTTCATGTTGGTTTCGCCCTTTCGTTATGTGGGTTTGAAAGGGTTGATTAAATTATGATCGCTTCTAGTAACTCCATGCACTATAATCTAATAACAGTTTGTTAGGAGGAGAGGCAGGAATTATTCACGAGTCTGCTGGATGTATGTATACGTTTTTATGTCAATGTCAATTACTAAAGCAATTAGTAATTAAGCACATCAGAATCTTAGAAATTCCCAAACCCATCAACGATTTGGTGTGTGCTGCTTAAAATGAGTAATTAGGTACTACCTCCTACCTCCATGAGTCTTGCATATTTGTATAAGTTGGATTATGATGGCTTGTGTTCCTACATCGTGATATCATGTCTAACCACACACAACCGCACATACATGAGTAAACTTAATCAAGTTTTTAACCCTTTTAACCACTGTTTCTCGTACTAATACCTTGAAGGATATTCACGTAGAATAAAACAGTCACAGTTGCCTCTTAAATTCATGATGCTGAGAATTCTGACGGTGTGGATGATGAATACTCTATAAGAAGTATAAGGCTGACTAGCTTGATTTAACAGCCTACCTTGATCTCTCCCAATGTCATTCCAATCCAATCCATTACAATGCTAAATGACGTCAGAGCTTTTGACTTATGGCATCTCGATATATTTCGTATAGAATTCGATTTCATATTCATATTCCTAGCTTTAACGAACTCTTAGACTTTACTAGTTATTTTCGGGCTGCCGTTTAGATTCTCTATACAATCGTTAATACAGTATTTAAGCTCTTGAACGCTTTCTTCTCTGCTTTTACGAGGACATGAGGTCATCTCGTTCTCCGTGCTCATAAGAACACGGAGGAATAACACTAGAATAGTATAGAGCAAATAGGTGTAGTTATAAGTAGTAACCAGCAGATTTTATCACCCGGATTATGCAACAAACCATAAAAGTAGTTAGCAAAACGTATATAAACGAAGTTCGTGCTATATATATAGTAAATCACAGAGCAATAAATATTATATTATTAAGCCTTCTGTCATTCGGCCACCTGATATGCACGGGCAGCATTTTTCTCGTAACAGAAATGCAAATTCAATTGAAATTTGAAATCTTGAACGCTTTATTTAACAGTACCTTAATATTAGTACCACTGCATATTGAGCTAAATTAAACCATGAAACGTGAAAGAGTATATGCACGTTAACAAATATGATATGATTACCCACGTCAGTCAAAGCTTGCTTGACGCTGAGACGAGATTAAAAATAAATATGTAAAAAGCACATCTGTAAATAAAAAAAATGTAGAGGAAAATAAGACTTACCAAATATTTCTCCTTGAGGGGCATATTCTGTTACAATATACAGCATATTCTTCGTCTCCATTACCTTTAGGAAAAATACAGTCCTTTAGTATTAGTTATTATCCGTAGACTGAACATGATATTTAGGGATTTAGCATGTAATAAATCTCATTTGATCCATCCTTCATTTCCATTTATGAGAAAACGATAAAGGCATGATTTTAGGAAGAGGTGGTGGAACAAAATAGGAGATTTTGGTGTAATTTTTATTGCTAAATTATTGTGTTATTTGTATCAATAAAATTTGAAATGATCCAACATACTTGATACAATCTGATGATATGAGGATGATGAAGCTTCTTCAGAACTCTAACCTCTCGGTAGGCCCTCCGTAGGTCGGCAGCACTCAGTTGAGTCTTATCTATTATCTTAATTGCAACCTGGAGATTAAAGAGCATAATTGGCGTTACTTCATTTACTCCTCAATAATGAGGTTTACCTTGAAAGTTGCGAAATAGAAAAACCTGCCCTTCTCCAACTAACAACGATCGAAAAGCCCTACAAAGGTGACGGGGAACGAACTGGAAAACGTCCATCATTATAATAATAATTCGCATAAAACTACAAACAACTCTGCAGAGAAGTATTTGCCTGTCTGTTGCGAGTTGCGAATTCTAAAGCATGTATTTTTTCAATTTTAAATTAATTCAACCAGTTTCTTCTATTAAATTTTGTAGGGTTTTAAAGCAACAAATCGTCTAGTGATGTGAAACTAGGGAATCATTTATTGGAAACAAGTTTAGCCATTTTTAGACTTTTTCATCTATTCCCCAAGTTGTATAACTCTGTCATGATAAAGGAATACAATGGCTTGTTAAAATATTCAGTCCAACATGCTACATAGAATGTAACCTACGTCATAAATTCCTCTGATGGCCTTTCAAAACATGAGTGCCTCGTAAAATCTTCCAAAGTTCACTCACGAACGAGTGAGATGTCTTGTATGCGTGAAATAAAACATACACACAAATACTAATCCCAAAAAGAGGAAATCCTATATTATGCTATAAGTAATTAAGAGAGCAGGTTTGCGTTTGGTTTGTTTGGAATCCCACTTGTTGGAGGGCAAACTCATTTTTCATATGCATTTTTCACCTCCGAATCTACATGCTTCAAGCAGGCTAGCAAGTACATCGTAGTTCCCTAATTAGTAATAATTCATACGCTCTTTTATCTGGCTTAAAAAGTCGGAAGTCGGGCCTTGTCTCGTCAATCCATAAATATCTCATTATTAGCTCATTTGTAAAAACATGTAGGATCATAATTCATAATACTATGAAATTACAAGCGTTTTTACAGACTCGCTGACAAGTCATATTTATTTTCAAGATTTAAAACGTACCTCAGTCTTAGTGAGACGATGACGAGCCAACTTGACCACAGCAAAGTTCCCTTTCCCGATCGTTTTCTCGATATCGTAGAAGCCAACCCGGATGGGTGCCCTCTTGTCTTGTATTTTCCCTTCCATCTTTAGTTGGCTGGGATTTTTACGGTTGTCGAGGAACTCGCCCTTTCACTGAGGACAACAGTCTCTTCCGCTCCTTCTCCGACAAGACAATTGCAGAACCAGACGGAAGAGTCATGCAAGCATGATGATGAATGATATCGATGATGATGAAAATGTGTGATAATTATGACGATGTATGGTGGCGAGGCCGTGATGATAGGGATAACAAGGACTGACTGGGCATTCTGTCAAAATTATTCCATTGACTCTGCAATACTAACGAGATGAATGACGATCGTGATATTCGTGGTGGCTAGTGACAGTAACGATGATGATAATGCAATCATTGCATTGTTGTTTGCAGAGTACAAACTGTTTCTTCTTTTTTTAAGTATCCTAACGAATGGTTACACCGTTACAAAAACGACAGAGCGGATGCCAATGATTCCCTCTCCTTTGTAGTGTTATCGTTTTGCTGCCCTTGAGTCAAACAGTTGTCCATGTGTAAAATTCACACGAGGCCCTGCTACAGGCCAACTAATTCCTTTACTCCCCATCATGCAACTGACAGAGAGAGACAGAGGAACGGTTCCGAACGCTTTCGGATCACCAACTTTCTGTCTCAAATCAAAATCCAATATCCTGTAAAATACTCGAGGAGGAAGCGAGTTAAAGAACGGGGATTTTTAATGGAACTTATTCCTCAGATTTGTGGCTCTGTTTATCGGAGAAGAACCTTCGGGTTTGGTGTTGACCTTCTAGTGGGGATGCAATTGATATATGTATGTCTTGAGAAGCCGTCTTATATTGAGATTGTAGATTATTAGGTGGAGTTGTCGAATGTGTGATATGATGACCCTGCCCTCGTTGGCTCGTGTCCAAAATAAATACACACGTCTCAAAGTATATAGAGAGGAGGAGGGTATAGGGAACGGATAATACTATTCCTAGCGTTTAATGTCACACGCTGACACTCGCAATTCACACAACTTGTCACTTTCGAGTTCCTTCCATTTAATATGAAATGTCCAAAGAGCCTAATGGCTAGCGGTGTTTCTCAGGTTTTTTAAAGCATGATATTTGCCGAGAAGACGCTTGAAATTAATTTAGATTTTGGATTTCAAACCGTTGGAGCCGGAGTTGTGTTGCAGAAAGATACGAATCCTCATCACGATCTCCAAGGTTGAGGGATAAAAAGCGTCTGAGAATTTCCAATGTCTCGTGGATTATCGAAGCAGACGTTCCATAAATCTGGGCTTCTTTGCAGATATCTGTGGAGCCAATAACATTCAATTTATGAAATATTAGACTATAAGCTCTAACGAATTAACTATAGAATTAAAATACGACCGATTTGTCTAGTCTATCTGCTTTCGACTATATTTATATCGATCTGAAATCGCAAATATGTTTACTTTTATTTATAACCTTCTCAATTGTCCAATAAATCATTTATTTTATCTGCAATGTTTTCCATTTGCATGTTTATGATATATAAACGTGTGTTTGTCTAGATATGAATCATCTCTGCAAATAATAAACTTACCAATAACCGCAGAGTTAAATTTCATAGGACTGAAACGAACTATTCATTCGTTTAATACCAACCATTTCTCGTTTTTTTGCGATTTTGTTACGGGATTACCTTATGAAATAGCCTCGTTAAAATGCTTTAAATAATTGTAAAGATATAATATTATTACTTACACAATCTCTGACTTAATTAGAAAGATATTTTTAATACTCCTTCCGTTGAACTTTAAGTTTGCGTTAAATTAAGTATTCGGTCTAATATTTGTAGTGTTTCGCAATTCTCGTGTTTCCATAAACTGTGGTATTTAAATTGAAAGAGATTACAGAACCGAAGCACGTTGAAGGAAAATTCAGAAGAAATGGAATGGGATTTACGGCCAATATGTGATATTATTCTTATACTTAACAATACCGGTCGCATAACTCCAAGTATTATTGTTACATGAGAAAAGTCAAAGTTAAGACTAATTACTCAATAAGTAGTATAGTTCGTATTTAAAAATAAAAAAAAACTAAACCATATTATGTTTACGTCTCAGACTCGGAAGATAATACTGACTTGACTTATACCGACTAAATAAAGGCTCTTAAGAGATGGATATTCTGATAAATGTTGATTTTCAAAGTGGTAATGAAATTAATTCGTCGTCGTAATAATCCTAACCATATTCCTTAAACTACTACCGATGTTTACAGATGCGGAGAGTGGAGAGCAAAGGGTTCACTGGATATCCCACAAAAGCCACAAAAATATTTCTCACAATGATAAAAAAGCTAAAAAACAAAGTCGGTTGAAGTTGATTGAGAAAGAGAGAGAACCTTTTAACATTCAACGATCTCCTTCCTGGGTTTCCCCAACACAACTAAACGAACTGACGAAGAACTGGTACTGTAGCTGTGCAGTTTTTGACGATCCGTCCTTGTTCCTCCATCGCTTCGTATAAATTCATGCAATATTATAGCTCGGTCCTGAGTAGCAATCAATTCTTCTGCACCGTAACAACCTCCCTCGAACCTCATTCACTCAACTCGGAGCAGTCAAGCCTCGTCATCGTCAACCTATTCCCCTCTTTGCCCTTCCTGTCGTCACCAATTATTGACCGAGCGGTGAGTGACCACAGGACAGGATCAAGTAAACAACTGATTTTCCAAGCCAGTACAAGCAGACACCTGTCTCTTTTCCAAATATTGTCAACGCAAACTCTGACCTTTCTCTCCCTAGCTTTTATACTATGATTTCGTTTACAGAGGAGTAGTTTGGCTCGTTTTTACAGGACAGAGGGGAGGAAATAGGATCCCGGATGGGTTGTAGGTTGTAGTTTTGTGGATTTGAATTTCGAATTTAAATGATATTAATTGAATATCGGAAAGGTGTCGTAAATCGTAAATAGAAAGGTAATAATTTGACGATAATGGGAAGATAAGAGGAGGAAGCAGAGGGATCCCTGAGGATGATCCTACTGGGATATTCAGCCGGAGTGGAATGAAAGGAGAAAGCAGATGACGGGGGCAGGATTGGATACCCGGTATTTCTCGCATGCCAACAGAAACTTTCTCAGGTTTTCGGATCCCGATTTCATTTTTCCCCTGCCTTTTCCCCGGACAGGAAATAAATGGAGGCACCACCACCACCACCACCAGCTCACCGTCACTTCCATATATCCCGACCCGACTAAGGAACGGGTCCACCAGAAGTGAGAAGAATCACAATTGACTAGAACAATAATTTAACGTCCGATCTCTTCGTATTCATGATGAAGCGTCATGAGAACTCGAGGAAGTCATATAGGTATTAATGTATTCTCCGTTAGATTTAAATGCATCTTTAGGATAAGGTTGTTGTGTCTGCCTCCTTTGGCTTACTATTTCTGTGACGTTGTTAGTTCATATTCATTCTAGATTCTTTTCCATCAAGTGAAGCAGTTTCAAGACAAGAGTTTCATCATGGGCTCAAAAGTAAATTGAATAGGAAGGAACTATTCAATTTAATATCAAGTTCACTACAACTTGGTTCCTGTGGTGGTCTCGGTCGGGTGGGATATGAAAATGGGATTTCTTCCACATTACGTATACACACTGTTTTATATGCATATCAAACTTTAAGCTAATTAAGGCGAGCAAGGACGTGGACGTGTACTATGGAATAGAATGCAAACTCTCTAAACCGTATGATATTATAGGATAGCTGACGAATAATATTACTTTTATTATGCATTAGTCATTTCCACTACTGCTACTAATGGCAATAGCCTTCCTTTTCCTTCAATTACAAATTATGCCTTAGAGATCGAGATTGGAGATGCTATAAAGTTTGCAAACTTGCAGTAATAGCCCAACACTATTAGCTGACGGTGAGGACCAGCATCACCGACTCTGTCTCTGTTAAAAAAGGAAAGGGTTGAGCTAGTCATCGTCAACAAGAAGAAGTTGTTTTTTAGAGAGAGAGGAGCATTTGGGCACATAGGATCCTAAATTCATATTATGTATATTTACGAAAGGTTATAACATGGGAAAAAGGTAGAGAGGTAAGGAGTAAGGATAGGGACATATCGAAAAGAGTTGCTCTGGATCTATAGGAAATAGTAGTGGTAGTGGTGGCAGTATGGGCTAAAGAAGTCGGGGGAAAGGTATAAAACGTACGAATTCATGGGCCTAAGCCGTTCCTTTGCTCTCTGACGCAAGAATTGACGCGATATTTACGTCAGAGAAAAGTTGGAGGGCTCAATAACAGGCCATAGTTTACACACGGCACAGAGCTACAGACCAGCCACTCGTTTCAATCCTTTATCATTTGCCCTAAACCCTTTCTACAACCACCAGTTCAAGCACTAAATCTCTGCGAAATCACAATTACTTTTTTAAAAGTAGTATCTCCACTGATTTTAATAACGAATATAATTGTTATTAATTCCCAAGTACGAATACTAACTAGGATACATAACGATCGAGAGAGACACTCGACAAACTCCCATGTAGCGCATATAATATAGACATTTAGGCTGGCTGGTATCATTAAAATTAAAATGAGACAAAAGGCATCACTTATCATTTATGGTATTGTGACAGGATTTAGAAATGTACAATACAAACCTTTTATTGCCATTCCTGATCCCAGTATATAATGCGTTGTAAAAGAGCGTCATTTATTGTTCTTCCTCCGCTCCCCCGAATCCGATTATAGTAGCTTTGCATGGCCAAAAACGATTGTCAATCATCGATTTTGGAGAATGATTTGATAGGAAGAGCAAATACCAATTTAATGCTTCTTCAACTTTCAAGTCCTTCTATTTCTGTAAAGGCAAGGACTATGGAACTGGAATTTCGACAGCTACGACGGTTTATGTGTAGAACTTGAATGGTCAATGACGGTCACTTCATTCTTATCTCCTTATCTCCTTTCATTGACACTTCTGTCTGCTCGTTTCGTATATTATTACTTAAATCCAATCATCCAGTCCCGTGGCCAGAGTCGAGGTTTCAACATATTAATTGCATGTTGATACTTGGAAACAGTTTGTATAATATAATAGCGGTATAGTTAATACCCTCATTCAATCTGGTTCCTGGTACCGCTCCGGACTTAAAGCTTCTTATACTATAGACCAGAAATAACACAAGGAGAAGGGTTTAACCGTGTGTAAACCTTTAAACTATCTCACACTCGTAATAATTATGACTTCATAAGCATAATCTGACACTTAACATTTACTGATTTACTATTCCACTATTTGCTAAAGTGTTAAATATTAAACTAAACAGAGGACTGCTTACGCACGGCTTCCAAATCGATTCCACCAATCCCGGACCACTTTTCTATTGACAATCCGCTCCGAATTTACATTTCTTGTATGTAAATTTAAACAGTCAGGGACTCAAGTGTCGACGATTATTATTTACATTCAGATGATTTTTCATGGACGCGAGGTTGAATGTACATTGGTAATCAGTATCGCTTCTAATTCTAACTGCCGTATTCTTCTTCGTATAAAAACGGAGGGTAATGAGTTTTTTATCGGTTGGAAGGTTAACTGGCTGACTATGGATGCTTTTGCCTTTAAAACTCAACAAAATATATTTTTAACCCTCTCCACTCTCCAATCTATTCCGATCGTAATTAGGGTCGATTAGCACTTTTAGATAGGACAGAAGTTAGTGCATGGAATAGGAATAATATTACGAATACAAAGGTTTTAGCCTGTCCAGTTTATTTGTTGTATTTATACATGGATTATGGTTATTTATATCGATTAGGATTGCAAGTCTAAATTTGGCATGGGGCTACTTTAAATTCGATTTCAACGGTAGTAAAACAGTCAGTTTTACCTCAAGCCCTGTTTGCCTAAAGATAATGACAATCAAAACAATAGTCGTCAAAAGTAGGTTTAACTTTCATAAGCTAATACATTATGAATTTGAAACCGCTGGAAATGCCTGCCTGTTTGTCCACAATCGAAATGGATTATTTATTTATTTAATCAAGCCTGATGCTAAATGGAAATAACAAACTTCTACCTTTGTTGACAGTCTAGTTTGAGCTTTGACAGTTTGACGATATTTTATTTGATATTATTATGGTTCCTTCTGACTCTTGCAATTTTAGTTTGCCAATGATGAATTCTGGAATACTTCCCAATACATATTATGCATATGTACAGACAGCTTTCTCTTTGAAAACAAGTTCCAATTCCAACGAAGAGCCCATATAATATTAAGTATTATTTATGCAACCCTAAATTCTATTAATTTCAGTTTCTTCTGCCTCTTTCTTAGCGTTTGTATTGTACTTCCACAGAGAATTTTTGCTGCGTTACTATTAGAATTGAACGGAATGGCTAGTAATTTAAAAAAGAGACATTTATATATACTATTATATGCTAACTACTAGTCAGGTTGCACACGTTTTTAAAGAGACTTGATGAAACGGACAGTTCTATTCTAGGGAAACGGGAACTTCCTTTTGAGTCTGGGAATCGATTTTCTGTCTGCGCATTCACTCCTTGAATTCTCTTCCAGCGTTTTATATTGTGAAGAATTCCATCCAGAAATACATTGCTGAATGGATTGGAGACTCGGAGTTATGAAATTGAAATGAAATACATTTCCCGACGATGATGATGACATTATCGCCGAAATAATAATAATAATCGGACTGTCGGTGAAGCCGGCTTTCAGGGGCGTTGGGCACTTTAATGAAATGGATTTAATAACCAGGCGGTGGACACCTTGGGATTCTGAAAATCCGGAATAATCCATGTAATCTATGAGCAAGTGACCAAGAAAGTAAAGGTCACTCACGATCCATACTGGCATCATCTCCTCGTATTACTTGATAGGGTGGACAGAATCCAGGGTTTACAAATTGATAGCCTTTGTTTCACATCAGAGGACAACCGTCTCCGATAACCTGAGAGATATGAAGCCAGGCCGGTATCTGAAGCTTCTTTTATTGACAAAGGAACTGATAGAGAGTTCCCTACATACTCTGTATGAAATGCACACGAAATCCATAAACTTCCGTGCGTTTGATGATACGTCAAACGCAAAGGCTAGAGAGGGATAATGACGACAAACATACATGTTTCATTTGCATTTGCATACTTATACAATCCGTTCATCCCACTTGAACTGCACTTCCTTGGCCTTGCTCTCATTCTCGTTTCCTCCATTTCTGGGAATGAAATAAAAACGGGAAGGAAAGAATCGTAATGAAATGTAATAAAAACGGCTCCATGACTCGGCAATTATTTTGACATTTTGACCTTTATGTTGAAGTAGGAACCCCTGGCTCGATCATAGACTAATTCGTAGGTAGATCCTTACTCCATTGACAGGAAGGAGAAAAAACCTTTCACGAGTTCTCTGAATGATAGAATGGCAATATATTATATAGAAGCATATGTGATATTTGCACGGAAGGAATGGGTACAGAACTCATTTTTCACACCATTTCATGCAACTGCCCACATTTCACATTCCGGTGTTCATGCGGGTACAAAGTCCGAGACGGTGTAAATGTCACGGACTAATTGTGGTGGATTCGGGTTTATGAGAAGCTGCCAATGACGTCATCAAGAAAGAGAAACGCCATCACTTTCGTGCTAAAATATGCACACAACTTTGTAATTCATTCCAGTTTCTGAGCCTGTGCATGCTTAAATTATGCTAGAACTATTTATACTTATCTTTCATTGGAGAACAGGCTTATGCTAATTATAAGCACGCTTTTGCAATTTAAACGAATATGAATGAAATTCTTGCCGTATGCAAAACTGTCTGCAAAAATTCAATGGATGCCAAGAAGGATCGATTTGAAATAGTTTAAGCATATACGTATCTATTCATTATTGAAATTGAAAATATAATGGTTAAACTCAATCAGATGCAACAATCGTTCCTGATCCTGATGTGCAGGACGATTATGTAGATAAATTCGTAAATACACACATACTGATACACAATTAAATTAACATTTCTTTTCGCGAATTTTTAAAGAAGGGTTATATATTATGGTTGAATCATTGTGTAGTACAAAAATGCTCAATTATAGGCGACGATTTTTTAAAAGATTATTTGTAGAACTCGTGTTCCGATTCATCCTTTTTGATATTATTCTTGTATCCTTTTTCAAAATCTTTTGCAAGGACGATGTATCGATTTTCTCTTACTGCGTGCATGCCAGCCTACAAAAACATAGAATGTTATCATTTTTTTTTTCAGTACAAGTACAAACTTTATGCCAGGCCACTTAGGAAATATATTAAATACCTCTTGACAAATTGCGTTGATATCAGCTCCAGATATGCGATCAGGACGAGCAACGTAATCTTCAAGGTCTACTTCATCACTTAGATTCATTCTTGATGTGATTGTTTGGAAAATCAAACGCTTTTGTCTCCTGTCCGGTAGCGGAAATTCAATCTTTCGATCCAATCTTCCAGGCCGTAAAAGTGCAGGATCCAATGTGTCTGCCCGATTTGTAGCCATTATCACCTAAAGATGTATAGATTTCTGTCAGTTTTATCTGTAATGAGATCGTTGAAGTTAAATCGATATGGCATTCTGACTTACTTTCACGTTCGTTGTCTGATCAAAGCCATCCATTTGGTTCAACAACTCCAGAAGAATACGCTGCACTTCTCGATCAGCACCAGTTTGTGCATCAAATCGCTTCGTGGCAATGGCATCAATTTCATCAATGAAAATGATAGCGGGAGAATTTTCTTTCGCCAGTCTAAAAACATCTCGAACCATACGTGGCCCTTCGCCCAAGTACTTCTGCACAAACTCAGATCCAACAACGCGAATGAAGGCAGCTATGACCAAAAATTTCGAATTATGCTCTAGTCAGTATAGATTTTTATCATGCCTGATTTTATGTACCTGTTGTATGGTGAGCAACTGCTTTAGCCAGCATAGTTTTTCCACATCCTGGGGGACCGTACCTTTACATGCAACAATCAAAATTAGATTTTTTTTACTTCTAGATTAAAAATATATTTCTATAACATTTGGATATAGTTGTCTGAAGAACGTTGTACCATAACTTAAAACTTACATAAGTACACCCCTGGGAGGATCAATTCCAATTTGTTTGTAAAGTTCGTGATGGGTTAGCGGAAGTTCAACCGCTTCTCTCATCTCTTGTTTCTGCATGTCCATTCCTCCAATATCGGAGTATGCCACATCCGGTTTTTCATCTAAAATAAGCAAAATTCGATTAAAATTCATTTTTCAAAAAGTTAATAATATGTATTTAACTTGATTATTCCTTGTAGTCTGAAATTGAATATTGAATCAGTTATTAACCTGATTGAAGCATGGAAATGGAAGAATCCGCTTCGGGAGGAAGAACATCAACCAATGCATTACTGTGTTTATGCAACGCTACAGAGGCAGAAGGTCGAAGGAGCTCTCGGTCCAGTGTGGACAAGATTCGGACGTAGTAATTCGAACCTGGAAACCAAGAATGTAGTCAGAACCAATATTTATTTCTAACCCCATCGAAATATCAATCCGTAAAATTTCAAATTGTAAATTACCCGTTGTGCTACCAACAATCCCAGTATTTTGATCAACTGCTTCAAGGAATTGTCCAATGACCAATGGGACACTCTGAATTCGCTTAACTTCTTCCTGAGCATGTAGGTACTCTTTCTTCAAATTTCGCTGTTCGTCTTTTATATACGACTCCTGGACTTCAAGAAATTCTAGCTGTCGTTGTAATCTCTGAAAATATAAAAAATATTACAATCTCTTTCAGGTGGCCTGTTTCTTGAATCTGGATTATCTGGAACTATCTTTTTTTTATCATACGACAACTACAAACTACAACAACTTGTCGTTTCTTCCAATTCACAATTATTGTACCTTATACTTGGTGTAGAGATCATCTGAATCAAAATCATCATAATTCCCAGCAAACGGCAACTGCGTCGCCCTCAGGTCGTAATTAGGGGCCCCCTCCTTAAATTAAAAATGCAGCAATTTTGACTTTAATCTTTATAATTAATTACAATACACAATATGACAATACGATACGATCTGGGATCTGGTGGGCTGGTGTCATCGAACATCAAAAATGTGATGTTCAATGACAATGACAAATGATGACAATTAACCATTCCACATTATCCACATTCACAATTTACAATTCGATGTTTTGTTAAATATATTCTGTCATTAATTGTGTATTGAATATGAAATTAAATACAAAATACGAAATAACTGTCATCAACCAATGCACAACTAAATCCAAATAAATTCAAAATACAAAATATGAAATATAAATAGAAATATGAAATACAAAATATGATATACAATATAAATGTTAATTTTTTTTACCACGACCACAGGACGAGGATGGACATCAATTTCTTCCATTATCGTATGATTTTAGATTCCTTTATCTCTATCCTTTGAAATTTCGAATTTCAAATAAGGCAATTCGATCAAAGTTTCAGAAAGAAACCTAAAAATAGGACAGAACTTCTTTGAAGTTGTTTTTGTTGGCTATTCGCTTTCGCTGCAAAAAAGTCGACAGGAGAGTTCAGTGATATTGCAATTTTCATAAGTTTAGAATTTTGACGGGCCGGCTGAGTGAGTGTATCCGCCAGAGTGCAGCACGCATTCACTCGCTAATTCTTTACAACTTTTGGATTTCAGAATTTCAGAAATGCCAACTTCGCCGTTGCTTAGCAATCCTCCGAGTTTAGAATGATTCACGCTGTAGTTAGTAGTTGGACACTTGGACATGGACTATTCGAAAAGAACGAAATTCAGTCAAATGCAAGCAATTGTACTGAGATAAAAAAAGATGTAATGAATGTAATGATCATAGGGGTTCGGACACAGAATAAATCCACATCTCATTATTCTCATTGTCCCCCTGGAATTCAGACTTTGGAGTTTCGGATTTATTTTTGTTTTTGTTCGGTTTGTGTTGTTTCCAACAAATCTCCTAGCAACTATTAAAGCCGGGAACCGTTTCATGCTAAACTATTATGACATTTTTCACACGAATCCATTGGAATTCGTGATTTTAATAAAAAAAAAAGCAGATAGATTGCTCCGAAAAGCCTGGTAATTAAAATGGCAGGGTCATCAGTAGTAGGACTTGGGGTTGGAGTGATCCTTCTGCTGATCTTATGGACACTTACTGGCGTGGCATGGGCGCAATTGTCCCGGAAGCAAGGAGGTCTTCGTGCCATGATCACATTCCTCTCTTTACTTTTAACTGTGTCACTGTTCCTAATCCCGACGGACGACGGGGTCGCAAAGCGGCCTGGTCTCATTAGCCCTGATCAACTTGCCCCTGAAGATGCTTATGAGGTAAATGGGTTAAATTATTGTTCCTATTAAAGTAATTAAACTACAGCATTTCTTTACATATATTCCATGTGGATAGGACAAATGGGTGAGGCTGTATTTCAGACCGTGATCTGAGATATATTTCTGGGGTTATTTTTTAAAGGGATCGGAAATGTTTGTTGAATATTGATTGAAGATTGTCGAAAATCTTTCCATGATTTTTTTATGCAATATGATTGATTAAATGATTGTTTCTGGTTTTTAACAAGGTTTACGACTACATGTTCATCTGGAAAGCGTTCTTGATCCTCCTAATGATCGTAAGTTTATTCGGAGGACTCGGAGTTTACTTGATGGAGTTTTGGTCAGTAAAGGTACATGGATCCCTTCCCATTCCCAGGAAGAAGTTCGAAGATTTCAAATGAATTCCTTTAGTATTTTATGAACTTCCAACTCTGATTAGTTAATTTTAATTTTAGCAATGTATAAAAATACGTGCTTTATTAATATGTAATACCTTTTATAAGTACAGCCATTCTTTTATCAAATAAAATATAAAATACCTATTGTATATTTTTCTTACAAATAACTTGGTGTAAATAGATGCTTCATAGAAGACGCATGATATAAAAAACTTGAAGCATCATAACTTTGATATAATAAAGAAAGGGCTCAGTAAAAAGAAGGTATTTTTTAAGATGATGGAAGTTTTTATTATGGCATAAGTGTTTTTTTTTGCTGTTTGGTTTTGCTACTGTGTGGATTCATTGTTATTATGTATGTTCAATATAATAAATGTTTCTTATATAAAATGGTATATAAATTGTATACGTGTATTTACAAGAGGGAAAGGCATTTGGTTGTGGTCGTCGTAAAGAATACAGAAGAGTTGCAAAAAAGGCTACTAAAGGAAGACTGTGTAGACATTCAATTAGACAAGTGTAAAGTAGACATAAAAATGAGGAAGATGAACTGCAGAAAAAAGGAAGACCCGATCATGGGAAATAGGAAGATGGGATTTATGTCGACAAATTATGTGTAAAGAAGTTCTCCTATCAGTTACAAGAATTACAACATTAAAAAACAGCTACAGGTTAATAATATGATTGCATGTTGTAAAAGATATCAAAGAATGGGAAGGCATACCGATCCTGATTTAAGAGAAAGATAAAAAATTGCATTCGCGACTGTTGCATATTTGCATTTCAAATTGCTAGAAGGAGGATAGGAATAGGAACTTAGGAAGAGATTTGACGATAACAATAAAAAAAAATATAAAACTAGTCTCATCTCCTCTTAAAATGACGCAAGGATCTGCTTAATCAAATAATGATCTTTGCTGATGGCGTAAATGATTTCGTGTTATTCATGATGATCATAAAACGAGATGTTTCACGACTAAAATAAACCTTCTATTGCATTGTAACTGAAATCGGTCTAATAAACAGAGTGATGAAATTTGAAGCTTAATTTTGACAAGTTAAAATGATAGAGATTTGTCTCAAGTCCAAAAAGAGTACGGCTTTTGTCAAGGGTGACAGAGATGGGAAAGTGAAAAAATTTAAGTTGGAAAATTTGGAATAGGAAACCATAATTCGGAAGCAGCAGTTGAGTGCGTAATAATACTGGCTTATAAAGGACTCTCACCTAATAGAGAATTTGGCAATTAAATTCGGAATTAAGTCATAATTTTAAATAAAAATCTCCCTATATATTATATCCTGTGGTGTGTTGAATAGTCTATCTCTTAAGTTAGCCATTTAAGGTGTGTTTATATATATCTGGGCCTGTTTAACGGCTTATTTCTTTCCATACCCACCGGACGATGAGTTCTTCTGGTTGATTCGGTTACCGAAACCCCCCTGACCTTGTCCTCCCTGTGGGCTTCCGTAAGACTGGCTTGGAGCGTTGTAGGATTGAGCGGCGTTGTTGTTGTTTCCACCATTGTAACCTCCCTGCTGTTGGTTACCTCCGAACGAGCTCTTGCCAGAGGGGGCACCGTATGACTGACTTCCTTGACGTCCTTGGTTGGAGCTTCCGGTTGGGGCTCCGTAGTTACCGGAAGGAGCGCTTGGAGCTGGGGAGTTGTAGGATGGCTGTGGGGCACTGTAAGACTGTTGTTGGGCAGCGGCTGGAGCCCCGTATGACTGCTGTGGGGCATTGTAGGACTGTTGTGGTGCGCTGTGAGACTGTTGTGGGGCATTGTAAGAGGATTGTGGGGCGCTGTTGAAGGCGGGTTGCGGTGCGGAACCGGATGGAGATCCGTATTGGCTGCTAGGGTTGCTACCTCCTTGGGGGGCTCCGTACTGGCTGTTCTGTTGGTTTCCACCTTGGGGAGCTCCATATTGACTGTTCTGTTGGCTGTTTCCTTGTGGAGCGCCATATCCGGAGTTGGTGGATGGTTCAGGGTACTTGGCTTCACCTTCGTAGGTTACTTGGGCGTTGAATCCGTTTTTCCAGTCGGCGGTGTAGGTGACGGTTTGGATTCGGCTACGGATAAAGATAATGAGAGGTCAATTAAATATTGAGCATTTCGACCTATATCATTTGGTCGAGGATTCATACCCATCAGGCAACAAAGTCTTGTATTGTCCGGTGACAGTGTTTCCATCGCTGGTCTCCTCACGGTTGTAGTCGTTTCCGTACAAGTCTTTGACGGCATAGGCAAAGTTGTATGGCATTGGTGGTCCCTAAGATGTTTCAAGTTATTGTCAGCCAGAAGCTTTTAAATTATAAATGTTTACTTTGTATAATCCCATTGTGATTTACTAACCTCTCCGTGATCTCCGCCATTTTTGTTGTTACCGCCATATCCTCCCTGTTGACCTCCTTGAGAATATCCCTGTTGACCTCCCTGGGAATAACCTTGTTGTCCTCCCTGTTGACCTCCCTGTGAATATCCCTGTTGGCCACCCTGTTGACCACCCTGTTGAGAGTATCCCTGTTGTTGTCCTCCTTGCTGAGAGTACCCTTGTTGACCTCCTTGTTGACCTCCTTGTTGGTGACCTTGACTGGGGGCTCCATAGTTGGAGTTGGGGGATTTGCTTTCAGCAGGGGAACCATAGTTGGAGGATGGGGCCGATGGGGAACCGTAGTTGGAGCTGGGGGATCGGTTTTCAGCAGGAGCGCCATAGTTGGACGATGGTCCAGAAGGAGCACCGTAGTTGGAGTTGGGGGATCGGTTACCGGAAGAAGGTGCCCCATAGTTGGAGGAAGGACCTCCAAATCCACCACCACCACCACCACCTTGTTTGTTTCCGAAGGAAGAAGGCGCTCCATAGCCGGAGTTTCCACCACCACCACCTCCGAAGGAGGATGGGACTGGTGGTTCAGCAAGAACGGTTGCCACGGTCAATGCACATAATAAAAAGATCTGCAAATGCAACGACGAGGTAATGAAAAATAGTTCTCACGGTTATTATGACTTTCATTGCAGGTGTAAATCCTTCTAAGTGCATTTGTCAAGTCGTTACTACTTCTTCACGCTACGTTTTGTTTCGACGACATACGCACTCGAAAGTACTTCTACTTGTAATACTAGTATGGACTGAAGTTGCAGTTGCAAACAATAAAAAGCTAATTAGATGTTATAATAACGGATACAAGTGCAGATTGTTTGAAATTATCATATAATCATATATGCAAGTCCGCATATATGAAATGTGAATATAGTTAGGAGAGGTAAGGAAGTAAGACTAGACAACTTCTTGTACTTGTTATTGTTGTGAACTAGGAATTGATAATATCTGCTTTCACCACGTAATCATTCAATTTCATGTCCTCTCATTAAAAGTTACTATTCCTTTTACAGTAGTCTGAAATGGGCTCATTTTAATTGGATTCTAGAGTAAAATTAAGAATGAAAAGTCAATTAAAACTTTATTAACTAATTAGCAACTGGTTTCATCAATGAACCCCGTTGCTTCTAATTAAGCTTGGCACTACTAACTGTTGCAATTAAAAACTGTTCGTTAACTCCTTGCGGAACTGGGGGAAATGAGACTGCCCTATTCTATTGAGTCTATTAAATAATTATCACTCCAGGGTTCCAGGCAATTATCTTTTAATGTCCTATGTCTTACTATGAACCTTTATGTTTCTAGTCTCCAAAAAAAAATGCGGAATAAGATCGCTTACCTTCATGTTGACGATGATCCTACAAGTTGTTTGACTGGAGAATAAAATCACAGAGAAAGAAGTTGTTCCCACTTCGGAATAGCACAACCTAAGCCTTTCGAAATATCCGAATTCCAAATAAATAGTAGAGGGTTCTAAAGCTCGAAAGGGAAGCTATGAATAGCAGTGAATGAAAATGAAAGTGAATTGATAAGTCAGCCAAGGAAGAAGCTGTGCGAAGAAGATGCTGCTTTGAGAGAAGGTAGCAAGTAACTGATGAAGTCGATGAGCCCCCTGAGCCGTTTTATACGGATTGGTCGTGAGGACATCGAATGGTTAAAAAAACAAGAGGTATCCAACTGAAGGAGGGTTGACCATCGTCATGATCATCAACACTTGACATATGGGCATAAGCATATGAATGAAGTCTCGTAATGGGATTCCAAATTTGAAACTTGTTACAAGAAGAGCCTCTCGAGTAACCTACTACCTAAGAATACATTTCCAATATATTACTCCGACGATACTGTTATAACGGACAAGGAATCTTCCCCAGGAGCAGAGCGTTTGATATTCTGAGTCTTACCGTCTATACGTCGTTGGTCGACCCAATTATTTCACATATCCCTGTCCAAGGATCATCTACTTATTGTTGGTCTCTTCCCATTTTAATATACATCAAGAAGAACATATGTAATTTTCATTATTGGTTCGGATCTGCCTTAAAATTTAATATGGAACTACTCGTGCTTGTACTTTAAATAAATAATGGGGAACATCCCTATAACTCTCCATTATTCCATTTTTACCACCTTGGATCAAGGCCTTACATGACTTACATCTTAATCTTGAAGACGTAAGTGGATTAGTTTTTTTCCTAATGAGCCAGTGGATTGATTAGTGCGGCTTATAATGTTCAAATGGAAACTATGGATTTGAGAAAAATCCTTCGATGTCATGAATTGCGAATTTTTAGAGCCTTTCGATTTTCAATACTCCATTCCATTGTTACATTTTTTGGACGGTATTTTACATATGTAATCTGAATGTACAGATGTGAATCTCGAGAATCCGGTTACAATGGTTGATTGAAACGTTTGAAATATATAGATAGGTTGCAGTTACATCATTAAGACAGAATTGCGATATTTTTGTGTATTAATTGTTACGTATTTCAATTTTAGCTGCCGAATTATCTGTAATTTTAAATCCTGCTTTAAGTTTAAAAATACTTAATAATAATAATCCAGGATATCGGTAAAAACAAAGGAGTAAGTTTCTAAAACTAGTTGTTCATCCTGAAAACAAATCAAAAGCAAGCAAACTGCAGTCAGGTCGACCTAAAACCTTGATAATGGGATCAGGGAATAAAAATGGATTATAGTTTAAAGAAACCCTTGAAGGTTCCGATTCAACGTGTGTCTTTCTGATCTTCGATAATCTATTAATTTTGAATTGAAGTTAAACATAGATTTGGATTCGGCCAAGCTGCTTATTTAGGCACCCTTTTCTATCAAGAAAAAAGTTGCATAATTCTTAAAGAATTTTTTTATGCGGTTTCCGCTTGATTTACGGGGTAAGTGAAAATAGGATAAAGATTCCCAGGGAATGTAGCTAGTAAGTAGCTGTGCATTGACAAGTTGACAACGTAAAGGTTTAAGGTATTTTCATTGACTCCTTGGCGTATTTAAAGTTGAAGATGCGGAATGATTACACTATGGATGGCTTAACATTCATGCTGAACAATGTCAAATTTTTGTAAAATAAAAGTCCTTTAAATTCCTATTATGCAACCGAAATCCTTTGTGTGGGTCATTATCCCGTGAACGTACATTGTGTGACTTTAGAATTGTGATTGTAATGTGATTAGAAGAGCTCTGTTGTGTTAAAAAAACTGCTCGGGATATTGAATTGGGACGGACTCTACAGTTTATTCAAAGCTACACGGCTTAATAAATTCAATCTATCAAACTTGCTTTTTGAATATTATATTTATCTTCAATCAGGGATTCATTAGGTGGAATGATTTGTACGTGGAATAGAAAAATACCAATATAGTATTCATGCACGTTGATTTCTTAATATATATTCCCACTTGACAAATCGTAGCTATTATGCGACTATTTCTGATGGACACAAACTTCTGTAGGTGCAAATGAATTGGGAATCTGACAATAACTTACAATGGACAATTATGAGCAAACTATATGCCATAAATTCTAAATTGTGACACACCGAGACATTGTAAGGACGGGATAATTGCAGTCCAGATTTGATTGATTTGGAAATGAAATGCTTATCATTAAACATTAAATACAACTTTAAAAACTAAAACGTAAAAAACTTTAAATTAGAGTGAGTTCTATTGAAAAATCATCTGGCAAGGGTTTGCATTTACCATTTGAGATGATTTTAAATGACTTATGAAATTGTTGGTACTAATCTTACTGCTAGTAATCTTAAAAAAAGCTGCTTCAAGGATCGAGGAAGCAGTTTGTAATGGACTAACTCAACGTGTCGTTGGAGATTTTGTTTGTTTACGTTGAGTTTTGATATTTGAAACTTTGAAAGAGTTGAAAGGTAGTTGAATTTTGAAATGAAAACATGTAGGCATATTGTAATTACAGTTTGTTAGAAATCAAAAGTATCCCGCATCCATTGCTCTATTCAGGTATTCATCCAATTTCTTCGGTTATTGTCTCTTTCCTCAAAGGGAAAAAGACAGGAGTATTTATGACAGATTACAAGCTTGTCATTTTCACCCAATTTACACGTTCACAACTCAAAGTGATAGTAGCAACTGCAGATAAAGAACTATCGAAAACAAGGGTTTTGCCAACATCTTCAGAATCTATGTATTTTCATGTGTTAGAACGTTGCAAGTTAGCTATATCAAAATTATGCTTAGTTTTTTGGTTAAAAAAATCTAAACCTAATTTTTCCAACGATTCAACCTTTTAAGCTCGAGGGCTTAAACGAAGCATTTACAAAATTTGACGACGGCAATTGCGGCCAATTAGCCTCTTCTTAAAACTGTTGTAATGTTGTGATGCTGTGCAAGTACAAGTGTAGTGAATTATAGTAATGTGAGGTTGTAGATCGTAGATTTGAACTGTGAACATCTTAAAAAGTGTATCATATCAGCAGTGGGTGATAGGGATTACTTGAGTGATAATATTATTTCCGTCATAGCTTCTAAAATCTGACGAAGCCTTGTCACACATAATACACTATAACTCGAGATAACTATGAAATACCCGTTCGGGTGGTCGCAATTTTGAAAGAACTGAGACGACAATAAGCTGCCATTAGTTAATTTATCTGATTGCATAACATTGCGTCTACTTCACGGTTACTTTTCTTCTTCTGAACATTCATATATGCTTAAAGAACAGTAAATCCCATCATTTATTGACATGAATCGCAGTGTAAATTATCCCTCTTGTAGAACATTTGGATTTTTACGGCTTTTTCGCTAATTGGAAAATACAATAGCTATAGTTTCGATCAAACATCCTATATCTGCCTATACCACATTTCAAGACATTTCAATTACATAATACAAGATTACAACGCTTACTCTAGTATATATAATATCACTAGTTACTAATTGCAGCCGTAATTATGATTTGGAAGAATAAAAAAATCTCAAGAATTTATATTCAACTAACACAACACGGGCTCAAACTTACCTCTAAGTTACCTACAAGAATTCCCATTTCGCTGTTATTATTGGTTAGTAAGAATAAAGTTTGAGTCGATTAGTTCCTAAATATTGCATTCTTGGTTTTGTTGCTGCATATATAGCAGCCGTGGACTGTTTTCAAAGACTGTGGATTTGGATAAGTATCATTCGTGTCGTGTGGACTGGCTTTTGTGACGATCTCATTAAAGATGATCATTAAATGATGATTTCAAGATAATGATTAACCATGACATAACAAATCTACTTTATTAGCTTAGATTTTGGATGCTCGAAATATAATATATAACGATTACGACAATCCCTTCGCCTTGCAATACAACATGACAAATAAATTTATTCCAAGTCTCGCGAAATAAAATTGGACTTGTCTCAAAAACACACATAGGAATATTTATTGCGAGGGCTAGTTGGTATAGCCTAATGCAATAGGATTTTTTCGCCGAAGATGAGTTACTAATCCTCGGATAATAAATTAGCTTCGTTGCTAGATCAGAGCCTCACGAAGTTGATTGTTATCTAGAGTATTTCTGTTATCACGGGTCAATCGGGGATTTCTGATTTGGATTCCTTAAAATCACGTAATATTATTAAGCCCTATTTCCTCATACGACTCTTTTTTTGCCCATGTTTTTGTGTTCTTTTTGCTGTTTTGCAAGTAAATTTCAGCCTCTTCTTAACAACGGTTTACATGATCTTGAAAATCAGGAAAGTCACAATGGACGAGCATTTTGCTGAGTTTGGCTAGCCATTGCAGTTTTGGTAGGTTTGATTTTGACGAATGAGGTGTTATTTGTAGAAAATTGACTATTATTGTGTACATTATAAAGATGAACCAAGAGGACTCAAAGGCTCTTTATGCTTTATATCCTAATGGCATTTCGTCAACAGTCAGATTCTCTACAGATTGAGGTTCTTCCGCATAAAAACCGCATAATTAGTTTTAGGTAAGGTAAACCAGGATTATTCACAACATAATGACCACAGCCTGATATTGCTTACTTCTTTGTACACAGGCGTATTTACTACAATCATAGATATTTGGGGACCGTTTATGTCTGAAATAGGCTTTATAAAATTCGAATTAGTTGAAGCCAATTCATTCACAAGAATCTTTTTTCAAGTTGGAAAGGATCTTTCGTAATTTTAATAAAAACTATCGATCTTCTTGCATCTTTCCAATTGCAATGCGGTGAATGAATCATCCTGACTGCTTGAGAGATGCAACGATGCGACCACAACGCATCTCTGTACGTTTGGGGCACAGTGATACTTTTTAATTTAATTGATTGCAATCTATTCATCTCTGGCTTACTACTTCTCATAATTCTATAATGGAAATCCCAAATGGATGTGACAATTTCCTACAAGAATTTGGAGCATATCCTATTGACTAGTTGACTAGTAACAGAACAATATCGGTTAGATTTTGAATGGAAAATGAACCAGAGAATTGATATAGGGATGATTTCCTTGTCCATTGAAAAATTGACCGATTTTAACAAAGATTTCTTGAGATGTTCGGGGTTTTATCTATTACAATGGTAATTTCTCTAACAATGTTGCCTACAACTGCAATGTAACGAATGTCTTTCTTTAATGGATTATAAGTTCTGAGTATTATTTGTTGTAAATTTATGAAAGCAAGATTACGGCTTAACATTTTAATTTAAAAAAGTCAATTTCAACGTTTTAAATTAGAGTAAATTATTTTATTCCGTTCAAAACACTTTTAAACAGCGATATACGCTAGTAACATTGAAATCAAACTAAATCATCAAAGTATGAAAATACATTACCGAAAAGTCCAATGGCAACTGCAGCGTAACGTAAACAATTCATTCGGACATAAAAATTGACAGAGTTGACTGATTTTCTATAAATGTACGTATCTGAATGTAGAACGGGGGAAAGTGATAATTACAAAACGGATTTGGTTTCTAATTCCATAAAATTTTAGGACCTGTTCGACTGTTGGACACAGAGAATTGGGTTTAAAAAGTTCGGTAGAAGATTACGAGTACGAAGATCCATTTAACAAGATTTTAATCCTCAATGGTTGTAAAATAAATAGTAACATTTCAGGAAATATAATGTACTGAATGCTTGTCTACTAATATGAATAAAAGCCATAAGGTAACCGATTTCATAAGCCACAGTTATGTTTTATTTGTATTTCTAATGTAGTACAAATTAAACACACGCATATTTTAACAATCCCAACAACAAACAATCGGGGGACCGTAATACTATTCCGATTCATAGTCAAAATACGATTTAAATAAGTAAACGCTCTAATTCCCAATTGCTCAATTAAAATGAATATGAATTGAGACACGGATTTAATTTATTGCATTCCAATAAGTAAATGGTCAGGGTGGCTGCAGGAAGGCATATGGTTTTATTAATTTCGTCAGGGATAATTTTTGTGCAACCTCATCAAAATAATGACAGGAACTGACTGAAAAAGTGAATATGTGTGAATCATGTTTCGTATAATGAACGTATGGTAAGGAAACACAAATATTTGGGAATTACTGCTGTTTTTTCTTGTTACACACTTGTTATCATACTACTCCTTTTACTTCTCTCGTGGTGAAAGATCTTTTCATCATTGAAATGTATATTTTGTAAAGTAGTGGGTGGCATTCTACTGAGACGGTTGGGACACCATAGCTGATACTGTTACGGTTGCAGTTGCAGTACAATACGTCATGTTCTCAAGAATTAGCTCATTTGTTGGGAACTGAAGAAGCACCTCAAGTCAAATGAGAGTGAAAATGATATTTGGGCTACAAAATTGAAAGCATTTACTTTTTTTACAAGGTCGACTCAGTCACGAAATGCAATGATCTCTTCAATAGCCTCTTTAAAATTATATAAAATTTCAGGAATGATCTATTTCACTTTTCCCTTTTCGAAAGGTATATATCCCTTGTAAAATTGTAAAGTATTAGATCGTATAAGGGGATAAAAGAGTACAAATATACAGGATTTAAATTAAAATGAGAAATTCAAAAGTCGATATTTTAAAGTGCCCTGTTGATGCATTTTTGTGCTGCAAGGTCCGTCCGTACTTCAATTTTTAAGTACACTAGGCCACCACAGGCCCGATCGGGCCTTAGAAAACGTCGTCGATAAGCGATAGCAATAGTTGTCTTGAATTAAAAATTCTCAGAAGCGTGTACCAAATCACTATCACCCAGCCAGAGACCTACCTCGCTGTTTTTCTGTAGACTTAATTTGTAAACGTATTGACTGATGATTGAATGTTGAATGTGTTCTGATCACCCCATAAATGAGTGATCACGGTTATCCATCCATTTCTAATAATAACCAACAATCCTCTTTGACCAAACCTAATAATAAATCGAGGTGTTTGTCCTCGAAACGATGTCACTCGTAAGTTGTAAGTATTACACAATAATGTCACAATCAAATGAAGATTTGACCTTTTCAAGGCCATAATTCAGGAGGCCAATATTTGACAATTCCAAAACAGCTGTTTTTAAATTACATTTCTAACATTCATAGCCAAAGATATTCTCGAGACGTTCCTCCTCTCAATTGATATGTCACACGATATTTTAAAAAAATCTACCGTATTGACGGTTATTAAGGTCAGGGGCCAAAATTTATAAATTTTAAAATGACCACAGAATTTCTCTACGGAAGTAGTTGCAAATCGATGTCACACAATAGTTTCGAAAATTCGACCTTTTTTGACCGTTATTGAGGTCAGGAACCAAAATTTCGAAATTCCAAGATAGCCAAAGTATTTTTCAAAGTACAACAGTGTAAATCGATATGTCGCACGACCGTTTACGTACAATATTAGGTTAGGTCAGTTAGCCCAGGTCACAGGTCATTTAATTTCGCAACGTCATTAAGCCTACGCCAGTTCAAAATTTTTTAAAGATTTTTTTGCTATTTCAGTTTTTCGATAGGTTGACTCACTAAAAAACGTATAGCTGGAACATCAGTTACAAACAAACAAACAAATGGCCAATTTTATGTATATGGATGGTGTTAAGAGATCTTTGCTCTTGGATGACGATGATCTCATTCTGACTTTCAATGAAAGAATCATTAGTGAGAATTTGGAACAAATTGTAGTTTGACAGTAAAGTCAGCATCCTGAAGACAAAACTACAAAACTGCTCGAGTTTTTTGGCAAGAAATTAAAAATAAATCATTCAATCAATCAGTATTGCCTCGACTTTTCAACCCGTCCATTTAAGAACTCAAAGTTCCTCCCTACTAGCAGTCAAGCTGATGGGCTTTCTACAAGAAATTCATTAAATTTAATGGACATGCCAATTCAGGGAAATTACTTTACTTATTAATTACAAATGTTATTGTGTAAGAAGTACTATATAGAGCCTTCATCTTTCTCTTCCCCTAATTCCAATCCCTAAATAATGATATGCATTATCACCAGAGATCATTTATTTATATGGCTTCTTCATTAGTGATCTGATAACCTAATTAGGTAGGATTCCTTGAAAACAAAAAATTGCCAGTTACAGTAGAGTTGACACTCTACCGCACTATCCTACATCCTCCTTTCATATTAAACTAATTCTCATATATATGCAATAATAACACAGTCGCTTGAAGGCTTCTTTAGAATTAATTTACAAATTACCATAATTACGTTATAAAGCACTTAAGGTTAGATTCAAGAATCGAATCATTCCTTTGGACTATTAGCGATGGATTTGTTTCAACGATTAATGCCTTATTGTGGGCCTGTTGGACATTGACAAGTGTTAAAAGGTGCATAAAACATTCTTGAGACTTGATATGTTGAGGTCGAGGATGATATTGGATTTGAGGAAGGATAAGAGCAGAAGACAGGGTGATTGAGTGGTCTATTTGTGATTTAAAATGATCCATCTGATGAGTCAAATCAAGAAATCAAACTCCTTTCAAATCATCCTTTGCAATTCAGATTGCAAACAAATTACCAATGTATACAGAAACCCACAACAACACTTACTGATGAGTCCATCATCGCGAACATCATCATCATCATCATTGATTTGGTCTCCTCAGGTTGTGTAACAAGTGTTAAATTGAAGGATGGGATGAACCACTAAATCCCATTGTGTCAATCAAAAGTAGCTAAAGTCCCCTTCGGAAATCTAAAGACTCGTCTCGTAGTAAATCATTTCAGATCTCAATGCCTCATTTCAAAGGATCCATTATCCTAAGCTATGTATATGGATAGACTCTTTATTCCCCAAACTGTTTGAAGTTTGATGATTGTGACGACGAAGAAGGTCGTTCCACATGACAGATCCACGGTCACGTTGTATTAATCAGATCAATCACCCATCCTTGGCTTAATGTAAATTAATACCAGAATCCTGGATTAACAGTGTATTTAAGTTTGCGATGATTTGAAATTTATTTAGAATTTAAGGTAAGATCTTGGGATCGTAATTAGCTAATCTTCCGTGTATCAATTTGTAATTGAGCAGATTTTGAGAGGCTCATTTTAATCAGAATGGGAAGAGGCTTTTCTTTAATCGACCTTAATCTTGTGTTGTCAATTACTTTCTTTGCTTGTCAGGATGATGTCATCTTTAAATCGCAAGGAAGATCATCGAGGATCAATATAGACCTAGAATATAGACGCAATACGTCAGAATCTTTGAAACACTTCCTGCCATTCCATTGTGTCTAAAATGGCAAGTAATTATAAAATCCCTCTATTTGCATAATTTTGAATCGACGCCATGACAAGGGAATTAAACTAGCTTCTGTTCTTTTACACAATTTGATGGCCAAGGACATTTGGGATACAATCCAAATATTTATTTACTACAGTTTACGTATGACTGTTTAGAAGAATGAATCAAATAACTTTTGCATTGTAATCTAATCGACAAAGAAAGCATCAAACTTCAAAACATTTAAGGCTGTTTTAAGCACACATGCACAAATATTTCTCCCTTATGTGTGGTTGAATATATTGTAGTAATAATATTACCTGCTCGTTGGCTATAGCAATTAGATCGAGACTTGGAGACCCTGATCTGACGGACGACTCAACTATCATAAACTCCTTTTCGAAATGACAAGCAAAAACAGGCGTAAAATTTCCTGTTCTTTTTCTCTCGTATATTGCTCATCATCCTTGTCTTATTGTAACAGGACTGGTATTGACTCAAACGTCGAGATGATGGAAAAGGTGGTGTAAAGGAATTCATGTCCACCTCAAGATCAACCATATAAAAGCTAAATAAAATAAAAACATTTCAGATGCCAAATTATAAAAAGCTGAGACGGAACTTAAACCCATTAAAAGGTATCCCTATAATGATTATGAATCGTTTCAAGAAATAATTTGCCTAATTATCTTTATGACCAAGACTGAGTGAAATTATTAATCTGTCTCTTTCGTGTCACTTCAGGATTCGAAACACAAGGTCGTTTACGGACTGCCACAACTACTGCCACCATCATATCAGTGGAAAGTATAGCCTGCCGAGTCTTAGGAAGTGTATGCATAATAATAAGACAGTCCACGTCCACAATTAAAATCGAATTTAATTGGTCGTTTAAGTAAAAGGAATATTATATTTTTATTACGGGGGAAAGGTCGCAATTGGACGGAGGTAATGAATTCCATTCGTTCATCTTCATTATGTTGATTTACTAAGGCCTAATGGGATTCATTGTGGATTGCGAGATGTAATTAAATATTTCGAGGATTGATACTGTAGTTTTTAAACGGTAGTTCATCCTCATCATCATCATAATCATCCGTATGATATTCATGTAATACCATGATGATGGATAGTAAAGATTTTTTGATGAAATAGGAACAAGGATTTGTAAATGAGCATTCAGATCGTTGTTTTTTTAGTAAGCCAAGAACGTCTTAACCATGCGTATCTTCTCAGTTCTCACAGTTGTCATCCAAATATGCGTAGAAATTGGTCAAATGACAGATTCATGCAATAATTCCTTTGATATACTTTGTTGAATTATACACTTTGATCAATTCAGTGTCACGATGGTTTATGATTTTGTAAAATCGGTTTCTTTCTTTTCAAGAAGGGATTAGGTTTGGCTATTAAAGACAGCAATGATCCAGAGTGTTGTTACCTTGTTGAGCATTGCATAATTTGCTTAGTTCATTTCTACTTCAGTTGCAATCAGGTTTAAAATATGGTCAGTCGATTAATTCAGTGTCTTGAATTTTGTATTAAATGAGACTTGCCATGATTGGGTTCAGCAATAGTTTTAAACCATAGGATTTTGGAATAATTGTTTTGAAACATAAAATGGTACTCCGTACATAATTCGCGTTCAAGATTACAGCCTTGACCTATTTGGTAATGAGGTAGTTTACAGTATGACTTTACGGGAACCTTTAATCCTTGTTGTTTAAAGTCAATTTATTTGGATGGTTTACTTTAGGTCATCGTGAATCAATTCAGAGCTTTATTCTTACGGTTTAAAGCGTCTCTTTACAATGTTATATTCAATTTTGAGAGTATAACCATTGTCATATTTTTACTATTATGGATTGTGTTTTAATTACTTGTTGAAAGTGAAATAGATTCTAACTAATTATAATATCTTCCCCGTTATATAATGCTAATGTCGCACCTGACCTTTGGCCTAGTTCTAGTTCGTGAGGCACAAAGTGTTTAAGCTTAATTGCTTCAAGACATTGGAGACAGGGTTTAGTCGATCGATTATTTGAGTTTCTACAATTTTGGAGAGACACTGCAATCAATCATTCTCGTATCGTATATAAATTCAAGTTTGCAAGACGATGTATCATTGTAATTTTAGTAGAGTCTAGACAGACAGTTTCGACTCTGTGTGGGTATTGGTGTTGGTGAAGCTGACAATTGAAAAATGTCATTACCTCTGAGTGAGACCACCCCCTTTTCAAAATTAGTTGAAATGAATGGTAATGATCCATTACACCCTGAAACAAATTAAACTGAGTTGGCCTGAAAAATGAAAACAATTTAATATTGCGTTAATTTGTGATCTTCAGACTTAATTGACTTTGGAACCTCCGCTCTTCATCCCAACCGTCTGAAGATCCTTCAGAATCGTGAATTCATAACATAATGATCTTTTAAAAACGGCATTTTGGCATTGATAATGGCCAGCTCAAAAGGGATCCGTCGACACATATTCTTGGATTCTTTTTTACCCTAATGATTTTTTATAGACCAAATTGCATATGTAATAAACAGCGTATGCATAAGTGGAGACTTGAGCCTGCCTTGAGAAACGGTCGTCATTCCTTAAGATGGATGAGTCTCAACTTTTCGCAAAAGTTTAGTTAAAGATAAATCGATGCTTGCGTTACTCAACTTAACCGATGATGATACCACATTCAGCTTCTGTAGAGCTATTTCATAGATTAATTTAAACAATAACAGCACTTCCTTCAAAAATATGCAAATCTTATAACATTTGAAGTGATAAATTTTTTAGTTCTTCTTACAAAAAAATATTGCGTTGTTATAATCCTAAAGATTTACGAGTTTCTGGCAATAAATACGCTATTATTTCACTGAATAAAGCAGACAAATTGGTATTTATGACATTCCTACACATTCAATGTTTTGAGTATAAATGGTTCCTGAATCTTGAACAAGAAAAAAAATACGCACTTCTTAAAAAAGTTACAATTGTATCGTTTAATGACTTTGATTGAATTCAAGCCAAGCTAAGGATGATGAGAATAGTAAATATGCATAAATTAATATCAGATTTTTTAATGTTAATACCACAAGGGGAGTTAAGTGGATGTAAATTATGATTTACATGGTCTTGAACCAGATTTAAAGAAGAATCATTCCCCTGTATTTTAATTTGCATCCTTTGCGTAAGACCAGATTATTCAACGAATTTAGAGATAATATACAATGAACATCCAACTATTGAAGCACAATTGAAAAATAGACTTTTTATGCACTTTTGAGATGTATGGACTTTAGATGGGCAGTGTTGAAATGAAATGGATTCTCTGTGAAGATCTAGATAACAATAATTTCATCTATAGATGACAAGAAAGCATCTCATTGATTACATATCATTAAGTGAGACAAGTCGTATAATCAAATCCGATTGTTCTTTGAAGGATGCACTAAATATGAAGAGGCAAGACTGGCTTCTTGACTGTTCTTGAAGATCCACATCAGGCTCATTATCCGGACGGTGAAGAAATGCTCTGATTCCTGCTTTTTCAAAGCTATTAAATTTATATGGTGTCAATAACATACGTACATCCATTTGTTTCAAGGCCGATCAAGATCTTCTAAAGAGTGCAACGTAATCCCCCTGCCCATAATAAGTGAGAAGATTTTACTTAAGGCAATAAAAATTAAGAAAATTATTTGACGACCGAATGGCATAAGAGGAAGATCATTATTCTAAAATTATAATTCCAATGTGTAAATACTACATTGCATTGAATTAAAATCTTGACCGCACTTGTGCGTATTCTAATAATAAAGATATCATCTCAATAAAGTTTATACTTAAAAGGCGTGCTTAAATACAGTAATTCTTTTAGCACGACTTTTATCCATTCCCAGATTTTATGAACTTTTGAAATAGGTTAATAACGTTTAAAATGGCCATAAAAATGGAGTATTGTTTTAAATGTTTGCAAATAATTTATGTTTAGTAATTTGAAATGAGAATTTCTTAGTAAATGAACGACTAGTAAGTAATAACTGTTTCACAAACCAACGAAGATGATTTTTTAATTCATTTTCATTCTTAAACTTCGTATTACAAGATTTGTATTTGTGAACATTTGTAGAGAATTGGACACATTCGACCTTGAAGCGGACGATTAAATCAAATTTTCAAAAACTACGACAAAATAAACGTCTCTCGGAAGAGAGGCCGTGTAATTAAGTGTCACTTTTCACCCTGACCGGAAATAGACACTCTAATGGTTTTTGGAGCATTCATAAAACCACAAAATCGGTAAACCTAAGTTCGGTTAACTCGACACATACGATAATCTCGAGTTTTCAATTATGCCTCAAGTGGAAGTCCAAAGCAAAGGCTGTTTGTTTAACGTGTGTGGCAGCCAGGCGTGTTTCATCCACACGACAGCTTCACCTTAAATGGTCTTGGTTAAATAACATATCAATGCTCAATGATCAATGATAACTCTAAAAACTAATATGGATGTTGTTAATATTGATTTTGGAAAAGAATATGCCAATTTCAATTATTTAGAATTATTTAGACACTTCAATGTCTCCTCTTATTCAGCTCCTTGTTTTAATACGTTAGATTGGCAGGATAAAATTCAAGTTAAAACCAATTTCTAATTTGTAAGTGACAGATTCACGGTTCCTCTTAGATTTCAAGGTGTCAGAAAAACCATATTGAACAATGTATTAATATGCATATGGTTCTGGAAAAATCTCCTTCAAACTATTTTGGTTTAATCCCGGTACAAATAAAATTCTAATTATGCTCTTGAATAATTTCTCCTTTGAGGAATTAAAATTCCAAATCAAATATCAAAGTACTTGTTGCACAAGGTAAAAAGGTTACAAAAACTGCAGTACAAAAAGCACCATGGGGGGTGTGAATAAATCGACGAAATATGACCAAATTGGAGTAGATCCATAATTTTCTAATTCCATATGCTGCACTTATCCAATCAAACATCTCGTTCTTGCCCATTAGGTAAACTTTTAAAACTTCATTTGCATCATCACATCTCTTCATTATTCATTCACATTTTTTTGGGCTTCAAGCGGCTCCTTTTTGCTCTAACAATTTGTAACGTAATGTAATTTACGTAAGGCGTCTGGACGGAAAAATAAGAATCTGCAAATATCATCCTCCTATGTATGCATTTGCACAATGTTATTTTATTAGAATTATTATAATCCACATTCAATGAACTCATTCATTTTTTAGAATGAGGCAATTCAATAGTATTAAGGATTGTACCAAGCTGGTCTATTTGTCCATCCACTAATCGTTCAAATGAACTTAATTGAAGCGTCGTTTCAAAATTTTAAATTCTATTGCATGCTTGAGGTCTTGTTGAATTCCACGTGCTTCCTTTTTAATGCATAATACAGGCTTTAACACCAGACATTATAATTAAATTAGAGGAGACGATCGTGCTAATTGTTTATCTACTCTATTAAATGCCGACTGCCCGTTGTTTAAGTTGAATTGCACAATTTTTGATGATCCATATTCTATATGCAATATTGAAAAGCAGGACTTTCAATAACGACTTTGATCTTGCTAAATAACATTATTGAGATAAATGTTTTTATTGAAACGATAATTGACATTCAACATTTCATAAGGGTACTTTATTCGTACTAATTATATTTATAATTACTTATTTCTGTACGCATGAGAAGTTAAAATAATTAAAAACTGTTGAATATGCAAACCTTATGACGTTTTTGCCAAGTTGCACTACTAGAGTATGCGATTGATTAAGTAATTAAATCTGAAATTAATATTCATATACAGCAATGCACAATGGAACAAAATAAATAAACGTATTGAACCTTAATCGAATAAAAAGTTGAATTAAATACTGAATCATTTATGAGAATTTTATACATTTTGATTTATAATGTTCCATAACTCTAATGATGTTTAGGATAATTATAGCAAAATATTTCCTAATAGATATTACTGAACGTTTTGATTTCTATGATGCAGTTAATGCATATGTGCACAATTGTGACGCTATAGCATTTTCAAACAACGTCAATAAGACCGTCAAAATTTTATTAGCACTTGGCCAAAATTTGAAAATGGGTCATTAAATTAATTTAAAATATTATTCAATATTGAATCTGCGTATTACCGGAAGCCCGTTATCATATGTAATATTATTTTAATGTTTTTCTTAAAACATAATATATCGCATATGGTCGCGTATGGCACTTAAATTGAAAGGAAAAAATTTTAATTGAATGAAGTTCATGGATGCCTGCACACAGATTTGAGTTTGAGACTCCTTATGGAATCATGTCCTTTACGAAAATTAGGAACACAAATAAACATATTCTATTATTATTAATTAACAGCTTCGAATCGGCTACTTTTTAAGTTTTATGCATGTTTTAAATGATCCCATACGTGTAATTACATTGCGTAATATTTCTCCAAATGTATTCTCTACATAATATGTTATTACTACATTACTGTTGATGGGAGTTTTGTAAGTAAACAGCCGTTTTGGATTTTTTTTTAAATATTGAAAATTGACAATGAATGGAGATGTTAAGGAATAATGATGGCTGATGAAGATGAGGGATATTCATACAATTACATTTTCCAAGAGCTTTCTCTTCTTTAATGATATTGTTTTGACTAACTTTGGATTTTTGGGTCTTTTAATTATTTAAAACTGTAAATAAATACCATTAAGACTCTAAAGAAGTTACGACAATTTATGAATGAATTGATAATTTTAAGTTTTAAAATTTGAAGTAGGAAGTGATTAAACAACTCGGTTAAATTTGTATATGTAGATGCATTAGACAATAGTTTGATTACTGAAAGATCTGTTAAGTTTAATTGATAATTAATTGTACATTCACTTTCGAAAATATTCAAGGTTATATACGCCACCTATGTTTCATTTTTTAGGGAGTTTTACTCCATGTTTTGTGTTCGTTTTCAGACGTGGCTGCTTGCACGCAAACAACTACACATTTAGATTCCAAGGAGGAAAGAGTGCCATGCCAGTCGGGCTTGAAATATATAATAATTTCTGTTTTGATTTCAAGTTTCGAATTTGATTAATAAAATAATTAAGTTTATAGTTAATTGAACATGCGCCATTGAATATTTAGCTCTTTGGGAATCGTAGTCAGTCCGTGTCACTCAGTAAAGTCAGAGTGTCACATTTATTCATCTCCTTTTTCAAAAACGGCAAGCACAAAACTCAAGTAAGCATTCAGACGGGTAGTTTGATTAGCGAACTTAAAATTCTGGTGACCTCCGACGTGATCGTCGTATTTTGGAAAAGAAGAGCAACGGGACGCAGTGTACTGCCAGGAGGAATAAGTTTCTGGAATCCGGATTATTCGGCTCCACCGGCGGCTGCTACCAAGTACATCAGGCCATTCATCCAGCTGTGGAGAACTGACAACCTGATTTTCCTCTTTGAGGGCCACATCCTAAGCATTTGGGATATTATACGGTCAGTTCATTCCAATTTTATATTAAGGATATCTATCCGAGGGAGTGAATAAGGACCATTTTTACGGTGTCAATTGAGGATCGATAACTACAAGCGCTATTCAGGCTTTTCGAACCCTTACTAATTGACTCCTTGTTTGTTTGGAGTTCTATTGTTCCTTTAGTTGCGATGGATCGGATTAAGAAGGCCAGGCGCCCAGTTCGTCGATTGATTTCAATAATCATAAATGAAGTCGACGCGGCATTAGGGGTGGATCCTGTTGACCAAGAGCTACTCCGCATCAAGCAGCAAGAACTCGAACAGAAACAAAATGAAATCTCTGAACTGGACCAAAAGGTCATGGATGCACTTCTTGATGCTGACGCCCCTGATGGGGACATAGACAAGGAAAGTGAAGACATTCGTGAATATCAGGGGAAGCTACGGACTGCGTTACTGAAGATCGACAAAGCGATTCAACCACAACCCGCAGATCCGACTCCCAGTGAAGCCGGAACAGATTTCAAAAGGCGTAATTTTAAATTACCGAAAATCGAATTGAAGAAGTTCAACGGTGACCTTAAGGAATGGCTGGGTTTCTGGTCACAATTTAAAAAGATTGACGAAGACGACGAGCTTCATTCTACGGATAAATTCCAGTACCTGTTGCAGTCCCTAGAACAAGATACCGAAGCCCGCGATATCGTCATGAGTTATCCCCAATCAGCGGAAAATTACCCGAAGGCAGTAGAAGCGCTCAAGGAGAGATACGGAAAACCAAATATTCTAGTCCAAGTCTACGTACGGGAGCTCCTGAAATTAACAATAAACAATGTCATGCACAAAGACAAGATACCCCTATCCCGCATGCACATTCAGTTGGAGTCCCATTTAAGAGCCCTTGAGTCGTTAAATCTAGAAGCTGCGGATCCTTCAACATGGTTATTTCCCTTGGTGGAGTCAAGTCTACCTGAAGAAGTCCTTCGAGCTTGGCAGAGGAATCCACTTTCTAAAAAAGATGGAAAGAATGAAAATCCTCCCAAGTCGTCCCTGGATTATCTGATGGAGTTCGTGAAATCAGAAGTAGACAGCGAACGGATTATAGAGCTGGCAAGGACAGGATTCGAAACAGTAAACGTGCAGTCCAAGAACTCTCGTGGATCCTCCAGTTCTAAAGAAGTCTACAAATCTAAGGAGAAGATAGCAACAGCAGCTGGTTTGTTCTCAGGCAACAGTACCTTATGTATATTCTGTTCCAAACCCCATGATAGCAAGGACTGTGGTCGTGCTCAAGACATGTCCATGGACGAGAAGACGAAGACAATAAAGGATAAGAAAGCCTGTTTCATCTGTCTCAAACTTGGTCATGGGAGTGGAAAATGTAAGGCATTCGTCAAGTGCATGGTATGTAAACAAAAACATGTAACTTTAATGTGTCCAGAATTGCACAAGGAACCTGAAGCAAAGAAGACGGAAGCCGTTCCAGTTGAAAATACAGGTTCATTTCTGAACTGTACGAAAGAAGTACTTCTCCAGACATTAAATGTCAAAATCGTCGCCGATGGAAGAGAGTTGATTGTACGAGCATTATGCGACCCAGGATCTCAGAAATCATATATCAGAAAGAAGACAGCTGAAGACCTGGGACTTAAACCTGCTGGACAAGTCAAACTCTGTCACTATCTATTCGGAGGAACGAGTGAAATAAAACTCCACAACATATTCAAAGTTCAGATTGAGAATTCAAGAGGAGGCAACCGAGAATCCCTTGAAGTTCTGGATCAAATTAAGATTTGTGGAAAAATTCCCAGAATGACATCAGGACCATGGTTATCGGAATTGAAGAGGAATAACATCTGGGTTCCCGACGTTGGAATAGGATGCCCTGAAATTGAACTTTTGATAGGATCCGACTACTATGGTATGATACTTACTGGAAATAAATTAATATTACAGAACGGCCTCGTGGCATTGGAGACCACTTTTGGATGGACCGTTTCTGGAAAGTGTTACCAGTCTTCAAACGTGGCGATGGACGTTACCAACTCCATGCACGTGCAAGATGTGGAAATTTCGGACTTGTGGAACCTGGAACTACTAGGCATTACAGATTCTGCAGAACACAAGTCAAAACAACAGAAGGAAGCTGAGACGAAAGATCACTTCCTCAAAACGGTGAAACGATCACCAAACGGACGGTACTCCGTGAAGTTACCATGGGTCGATCAGGATATTGAGATATGTAATAACGTCAAAATCGCAGAAGCCCGATTGTTGTCAACAACTCAAAAATTACAAGACCTGAGAAAATTCAAGATTTACGACGAGATCTTCAAGGAGTGGTTATCCGAAGGTATCATCGAAGAGGTGGACCTCACCAAACTTGAAGATAAGTCATGTTACTACCTGCCACATCGTGCTGTTTTCAAGCCAAACAGCCTTACAACGCCCGTCCGTCCGGTGTTCGACGCGTCCTGTAAGTCAAAGAGATCCCCATCTTTGAATGACTGTTTGGAGAAAGGCCCAAACCTAATGGAACTAATACCGTCAATATTATTGCGATTTCGGGAGAATCAAATCGGAATATTAGCTGATATCAAGAGGGCTTTTCAAACCATCGATGTGGAGGAGGAGGATCGAGATGTCCTTCGGTTCTTGTGGTGGAAAGACGCCAACAAGAAAATTATCAAGATATTTCGACATGTACGCGTGGTGTTCGGAGTGAACAGTAGTCCCTTTCTCTTGGCAGCTGTACTCGAGCATCATTTGTCCCAGGTACCCGAAAACTTGAAAATTTTATCTGAAAAATTACTGAAGTCGTTTTATGTCGACAATTGCGTGACGTCAGTACACAATATTGAAGAATATGCGGACTTCAAAGAAAAATCTACTCAAATACTAGCAGATGCACAGATGGACCTTCGACAGTGGGAGTATGGACCTGTTGGGACGCCCGGAATCGCTTCACTTTCTAACAGTGGAGGCGGATTGGGTGGCAACAAGGTGACTCCGGAATCGAACCAGTTTACATCTTGTGTACTTGGGTTGCTGTGGAATAAAGTGAACGACACTTTGGGATGTGACTTGCAATATTCTGTGCTTCCAGAGCACATCACCAAAAGAAAGATTCTCTCAGTAACACAACAGGTATTTGACCCAATCGGATTCTCAGCGCCAGCGTTAATTCAACCGAAGTTGCTTCTACAGGAAGCCTGGGCTGCCGAAGTGGGATGGGACGAAGAATTGAATGGCGATCTCATCAAGCGGTTTTTGGTATGGTATCAAGAAGTTGATTATCTCTCACAACTTTCCATTCCAAGATGTTTAATACCGAATTTGATGTTTTTAAGTCGAAGTATTCATGTCTTCTCCGATGCAAGTAAAGATGCTTATGGGGCCGTAGCATTTGTTCGAGTCGTTACAGAGGAGGGAATTTTTACAAGATTTCTCCAGGCGAAGGCTCGGATTGCTCCCATCAAGCGAAATAAATTAAAGGATGGCACAAGGGAAGAAAGAAGAATGTCAATTCCGCGACTGGAATTATTGGCTTGTGTTATCGGGACCCGACTTGCCAAGTCCATTATCGAAGCATTGGATTGGAACGGGATCTCATGTCATTATTGGACGGATTCTACAACTGCTCTCTCATGGATACAGGGCAATGACGAGTGGGGAACGTTCGTGGGGAATCGAACTAGAGAAATAGTGTCGAAAACAAGGCCTGAGGATTGGAATCACATCCCAGGAATACATAATCCCGCCGATCTACCTTCACGAGGCTGCTCACCGCGACAATTAATGGAGTCGCGATGGTGGGAGGGGCCAATTTGGTTGTCATTGCCATCCGAAGAATGGCCAGTTACAGATGCAGTTGTGGATGAAGAGGAAGTCGACTTAGAAAAGAAGAAAACCACAAGAAGTCTAGCCGTCTTGTCCTCCTCACCTCCGTGGTTCAACCCCCCATTCTCAAGTTACACGAAAAATGTACGAGTGATGGCGTGGATAAGGAGGGTTTTCACCAATGGAAAACTCTCAAAAGATGAAAAGGAATTGTCCAGATTTATAAGTATCAGGGAGTTACGGCAAGCTGAATTAGCCGTTCTCCGCTGTGTTCAAGAAACGGCATTCCCAAACGGCCTTGAAGATATCAAAGGAATCAAGGTCGAGAAAAATTCAGATGGGATCTTCAGGGTTAAGACCCGGCTCAGCTTTAAGAAGGATTCTACTGAATTTCGACAACCCATTGTTCTTCCGCGGAAACATCCACACGTAGGACAACTGATCCGCCATGTCCACATGTACAACTGTCATGCTGGGACTCAGTTCGTGATGGGAACTCTCCGGGAAAAATATTGGATCCTACAGACGAGAAAGGCTGTCCGGAGTGTCATTCAAAATTGTGTAAGGTGCAAGAGGTATGTCATTCAAAATTTAGAAACTGACCCCTCCCCTTTACCTAGAAATCGCGTAGATACTGTGGAAACATTCCAAGTGACGGGTGTGGATCTTGCCGGACCTCTCCACTTAAAGAATGGGAAGAAAGTCTGGGTGGTGCTCTACACTTGTGCAGTTTATCGTGCCGTGGCCTTGGATCTAGTCGAATCTATCAGCACCGAAGCATTTCTGGGATCCCTTGAAAGATTTATCGCTATATATGGAAGGCCAAACACCATATATAGTGATAACGGGACTAATTTTACCGGGACAGTGAACCTCTTCAAGAAATTAAGTAAGGAGGAAATTGAAAAAGTTTGCAACGTGAAGTCCATCCAGTGGATCTTCAATCCTCCGTCAGCACCATGGTGGGGTGGATGGTGGGAGCGTCTTATCCGTACGGCCAAGGACCTGTTGAAGAGGATGTTAGGAAAAGCATTCCTAACGTATGATGAGTTGAGAACTAGTATCGCCGCAGTACAGTCCACCATCAACAACAGACCTCTGACAACCGTCACAGAAGATGAAGATGACTTGGCCCCCTTAACCCCAGCCATGTTTATGAGACCAATCATAAATTCGGACTTTCCAGAATCAGAACAAGTTACTGGAAGGGAGCTGCAGAAGAGATATAAGAATCTGCAGAATATGAAGAAAATCCTCCAGGCTCGCTTCAGGAAAGAATATCTGAGCCTCCTCGTACAGAAGTCGTACGAAAACAAAAGCCAACCTCCTCAAGTTGGTGATGTGGTCCTTGTGGGAGCAGACAACAAGAAGAGATTCGAATGGCCCCTGGGACGCATTTTAGAAGTCATTCCCGGAAAGGATGGAGTTACAAGAACAGTGAAAGTCAAGACCGCTACAGCAATTCTGACGCGGCCAGTTCAACGGCTCTACCCCCTAGAAATTCCCCGTATACAAGAAGAAATCCCTGTTGTTCCGAGACTGGAAAATAAGATGACGGAGAAGAAACGGGAAACTGAGATACCTGTGAACACGGAACCGAAAGGTGGTAATAAGAATGTCCACGAAGATGAAGTTTACATCACCAAGCGCGGGCGTAAAATTGTACGGCCCAACCGTTATGGAATGTGGAATTATTAATTAGGATTTTGTTCTTTTGTTCATTCTTTCGCAAAAGAAAGTGGGAGGATGAAAGATCTGTTAAGTTTAATTGATAATTAATTGTACATTCACTTTCGAAAATATTCAAGGTTATATACGCCACCTATGTTTCATTTTTTAGGGAGTTTTACTCCATGTTTTGTGTTCGTTTTCAGACGTGGCTGCTTGCACGCAAACAACTACACATTTAGATTCCAAGGAGGAAAGAGTGCCATGCCAGTCGGGCTTGAAATATATAATAATTTCTGTTTTGATTTCAAGTTTCGAATTTGATTAATAAAATAATTAAGTTTATAGTTAATTGAACATGCGCCATTGAATATTTAGCTCTTTGGGAATCGTAGTCAGTCCGTGTCACTCAGTAAAGTCAGAGTGTCACATTTATTCATCTCCTTTTTCAAAAACGGCAAGCACAAAACTCAAGTAAGCATTCAGACGGGTAGTTTGATTAGCGAACTTAAAAATTACAGCTATAAATGGGACTATTTGAACATTTAATTTCAACTAATTTTTAGATCTAAGATACGATTGAAAAGCAACTATTTCACTTTTAAAATTCCAATATATCTACATTGTTTATAGCAAAGAATTTGTTATTCGCATATAATAGAGCACTTGATTTTGTACAGAAGATCACTAAAAAAGTTACACAAAACATTAGAAAAATTGCTGCCTCATGCCGATGTTTGTTTTATTATAACATAATTTCATTTGCCGGAACTTATCATCCAAAATCAAAACCCAAGGCTTCGAATCCGACTGATACAGGATTGAGTAAATTAACTTAAATTCTGATTTCGTAAAAAAGTGATTTGAGGATAATTAAATTGATTGTTGTGATTGTGATGTGACCTCAAGTCTATTCCAGGTTTAAACCTAGTACCTCACAATCATAGATCTCCTTTCAGAACATCATAATTAGAAGCTCCTTTAGAAGAGCGACATATGCAACAATTACAACAGTTATTAACGTCCAACCGCAACAGTTTCAAATCAACAAACCCACAATTAACATTAGGATCATAAGCCTTCAGAGAACTAAACAGAGAATTGAGACAACAGTACTTTGTATATGCGTTCTCTACATAATAATATCGTGGTCACGTTCGTATCTGTCAGGATAAACAATCAACCGAATTTATTAAGATGGACACTTGAATTGGAAAGGATGCAGCGTGTAAATAAGCCCTGCATGTCATTTCCATAGGCTTTGGGCATCCAATCTTTTAAATCAATAAACATTTCATTGTATTGGTTGTGAAGAATACTTTTTGCACTAATGACATCCTATCTCTTCTGACATGTGGCGTTTGGCATTGCAGCAGTTTGGAATTGAATATAATATGTTAAACACTTGCGTTTTTGCTTCTTTGTCACAGTGTCAAATTGAAATATCTCGTAATCTCAAAGCAAGCGACGACATCGGAGAAAGGCCAAGTTTATCACGAAGATGATGATTTGTCTTGCATAATCATGTCTTTTCCTCTTAATCGGCCCATATAACGTGATGATGGCGGTCGGATGAGAAAAAAACACATGTAACATGTCTGATAATCTTGATAAACCAGAAACCGGCTACGTGTTCATTTGATTTCCATTGTTATCAGTAGCTACATTTATGTGTATAGCGTGAAGATGCAGATGAGGTGTGATTGTGATCCGTGATACGAGTAAAAGCCCCATCTCAGGATAAGCCTTTAAATGTCGCATTGTCTTGACTATATTATTGTCATGTTCTCGGATGACACTTATTTTGAGCTCCATTTAATACGGATTTCACGAATGAGCAACGATTTTGAAGAAAACAAATCATGCTCAGGCATGAGCAGCAGTAATTTAGTTGGACCTTGATTCTTATTTTTTGGGATTTTTAAAATGCAACAAGTTCATTATAGGATTAGGAGTAATGACGGTTTAAATATTTCATTAAATACAATTTATTTAATTCTATGAACATTTCAAAACTGTACATTTATTTTAGTACCAACCTACCAACGTCATCCAAGATAATTAAATTGCATTCGGAGTTATATCATTATTTTCATGTTGGCTCTGATTGCATCTAGTCTCGTTGGGAAGCCGTTCATTGTTTAACAAAAAATATTAGTTGATGGGTTGCTGAGTCGTACCCGTCAGTTTTCGGATGACAAAGATGCAGTAGGTAAATATCCCCAAATCTACTCGGACTGTGATTTGATTTATTTGGAAGGGCCTGGCGTGAAAGTCCAGTTAACGATAGCGTCCATGGTCCAAGTACTTAAAATCACTCAGATCTTACTTGTTCGTCGGATCCACTAAAATACATAAGTGCTTTCGTTCCTAAAACTATTACCCGTTGGATCACTTTCATTCGTAGCTGAGATTGGATTTGTTGAAGAGTCCGCTTTTAGTTCTTTAATAATTAGAATGGCTTACTCTGAAAGCAGCTTTGTAATTTCAAGTGGTCTATTTTTGTTGACCCATTTAGTTGAACTTAGTAAGCTAACTACTGCTACTGCAGAACATATATATTATCTTTAGGCGACCAACCTCCAACGACAGTAGCAGAATGTAAGTGGTGGGATTTCTCCCGGAAATAAATGTCAAGTCCACATTTTATTCCGATTTACACATTGCCCAGTAGTTGTCCGATTATTGGAACAAAACTGTATTGACAATATTTAAAATATAGGATCATAAATTCGTAACTTATGGCCTCCGACCTAACTACTACTTTGACGGGATATGTTCCGATTATCTTAAAATTCAATTCAAACTGGCTGCATGTAATTGAACGTTATTAGTTAGGATGGGTAAGTCTTCAATCCGAAGATACGGCAATTGAAAGTAAATCAGCTTCAATACATCTCAATGCGGTCTCTGACTGGTAATTAAACGTTGTTTTTAAGACGAAAAAAATGAGATTGCATATTTAAAATATTGCATTGGAATAGATTCGTATTGTCATATGAAATTAAAATACATGATAAAAGTGACACAAGTTAGAGAAATCATTATAGTACTTTTGATGTGATATGAAATGATTATATTACAACCTGGAACTAAGAATCGCTGTCTACTGTCTGGCATACCGTTACCAAATAATATCCCAGTAAAGCTAACCTCGATCAATGTAAATTTAATTAACCCATTCTTAACTATGACTTTACATACTATTGGTTTACAATCACGGACAAAGAATCTGTAATAAGATCAGAAAATGTTAAAAGAAAATACGATTCGAAAACACTTGACGCTTTAGGGTATTTCGTTATAGTATTCATCATTCACTTGATCTCTTCTCATTTCGAACTCTTTCATGGCTTTGACTAAGCACTCGTTGATGGGTTGATATTCTCTTTCGATTTTCGGATAAGTTGCAGACGGTGGATACCGATAAATGGCATCATATAATTCATCATTTGTCACATCATACATCCCACACAGAGTAAAATGGGGGCCAATTGTTAGTTCTTTCTGAACAGCTTGCCGTAATGCGTTTGTCCAGTTAACTCGTGTGTTCATGTATTCAAGTATCTTCATTCCCTTTAATTCACGTGGGTAGACTATTTCAGGATTTCTACGGTTTCGCCTTGCAACAGAAGAATCAAAAATTAATCAAACAAAGTCCCCAATAAAATCCCAGAGGTAAAAAGAATAAACAACTTACTTGGCCAATAGTTTACTAATTCTAAGGAGTTTCATTAACCTGGAAGATAAATTCTCGCTTCCACAGGCAGCCAATTTATCCACCGGATAATAGTAAATGGCCGATCCACACATTTCATCGCTAGTTGAGTAGCCTCCAATAACGGTTACCGGAGGATTTCTTCGGGAATTATCAAACCCGCATTCTATTTTTCAGTCAAATACATTTATTGTTTAAACTTGTAACCGTTGCAATGACGGTTTGAATTGGCCGATTTCAATTTGACCTAATGTTAAGTGATCTCCCGGGAGCATTTTTACGGGGCGAATATTTCGGTTATCCTGAAACCCGTTGTCATAAGTCTGATCATCGGCTATCCACGGTAATTCTGTTCGATCTCGAAAATGACGAAGTCTCATTTTGTTTGCTATAAATAAACATAATAGGTAATTAAATGTAAAATTATTTGAAACCACCACATTTTATTAACATTATATCAATGTTGTGATAGGTATATAGGCTAACAAATCTTTTTCGAAATGTCCATTTTTACCTGTTGAGTGTCCATGCAATTTAACATTGAAGAGGGTTATACCCTCTTCATCCAAAAACTGAGTACAAGCGGAAGTACAATGAGCTGCGATTTTGAAGTCTTTTGAATTTGGGGGAATCGCAAGTCGCCAGTCCAAAGCTGCTCCCATTGAAATGAAGCCGGCTTCCATTTGTCTTCAAAAATAAACGACCAAAGGTCATTTAACAAACCTTGATTGCGTAGCCAAGATATCAAGAAAATTGGAATCTTTGCAGAATTAAATTCTTAAAGAATCGTTACCGAAGGGCAGCTGTATAATGGATCTCGACACCGGTTGACAATTCAATGTTTGGCAAACTCTCTGGATTGTTCAAATGCATCTCTAGTAAAAAGTATTTCCGACCTTCTCCATCCGAAAGAGGATACCCAACTTCTTCAGGCATGTGCATTACCTTTTTGAAATTATTAATTACTTTAGTACGAGTTTTTTTCAAAATCATAGGAAAATTGTCTTATCTTTAGTTGGAGACATACTCGCCCTCCGATGGCCCACGAGTAGATAGGAACGGTGCAATACATATAGATTTCGAGTGCCCGTTCCGTCATGGAACCGTTGAGGCAGTCCTGGCCACCAGGAATAATAAATGGTTCAAAAAAATTATCAGGATCTTCACCTTCCGGAGCTTGACATTCGTAAAAAGTGAGATGGTGGGAATGCCTTCGTGCCGTTAAAGTTAGCATTTTTGGACCATACTGAAACACAAACATAGCTAAATTCGGGAGTAAAGTAATATAATATTGTAAAGTTAAGCTACAATTGAATTTAAAAATTTAACGCACTGCAATTATATGTTGCTTAGTTGTAAAGACAGGACTCTGATGAACAGTGCACCAATACGATGTAACTCTTGGTGGCATCGTAACATTCATTATGGCATCAAAACTTTTGTATCTGTGGAAAAATTTATGAATTTAATAGCAATTTCAGAATGAAAAGTTGCTAGAAAACATACTTCGTAAGGTCGATCTGTTTTGGTGGAGGATCTAGAATATTTACAGCCAATGCTCCACGATCTGCTTCGTGATATCTGACGTTGTCATTCTGTCCAATAGCCCATATAAACCTCTGAGCTCCGTTCTAAAACATCATTGAGTCGGATTTAAAATATTTTAGACAGGTTTTTAATGTAGCATTGAATAAGTAATAGTCGTCAGTACCGTTATGGTTACATCCTGACTATCGCAGGTTGTAATCTGTCTGGAGAACTTTAAATATGTGTAGGTATCGTTTTCCGACGACTCGAGTAAAGTCCAATCTTGGTGTCTATCGATAACTGGAATTCCGTTGACTTCGGCATATCTATCCTGAATTAATAAAACATTGAAATAGTGTATCATAAAATGTCAATTATTTTTTGTAAGTTTCAAAGTAAGGAGTACTTCAGTATTTTATCTAGGACAAAGCGTGTACTACCAACAACCTTTAAAGTCGATTTTTATGACAAATAGAGGTTTAAATGCTGGAAATGTGTCAGAAATATTTAAAATAATTGAACATCGGTGTGATTGAAAGAAATTAGCTGGGACGTATGGTATAGGTCATGTATAGTATCTGCTATAGCGTTCAATATGCTGAACATTTACCTGGAAGTAAAAACTTCCGTTTGGCGAAACGCCACCAATCACGATATCCGCTCCGATCATACCACCGGTTGGAGAAATACCGAATCCAACATATCCGATAGTCTTAACTGTAACTTCGAAAGTTATCGAACTAGTTTTGTCGTCAACTGTCCAGGAGACGTGGTATTTACCATCGGTATCTAAAATCGCTGACCGTTTCTCCCCCCAACAACCGGTTAGGATTGAAATTAATAAAACAAGGTACAGCTTCTTTTTCATGATTAAATTGAAGCAGACACGAATTAAGCATGAAGCATGTTTGGAAAACAAGAATACCCAACTGGATTTAAGCATTATTGTTCAATTTCTGCCAATCTGCCATTTACCAAAAGAGAAATTAAACGAAATTAAAGAAAATGCATTGATTCTGTTTATGTTTATTTATCCGATTATAGCTTGCAAAAAAAAACAATTCGTAATAATTATGAATTAACAATGTCCCATAAACTGACCGATTTGTAGCGTATTTGATCTATACTTGTTTCATTCATATTATATTATAATTATGTACATATTATGTGCCAGGCAAAAGGCGCGGGCCTGGTAAACCGCTTCGGACTCGGAAAAGTTGTGCTTTTGCCTAACAATTAGGCTAAATATCTGAATGAAGATAGATAGATATTTTCGAATCAATAAATGTGAAATATAATATATATAGCTTACTTGTTAGTTAGTCCAAGCTTCTATATACTTTCTACCAAAGCATTTTATCCGGTGTGAAAACAACAAATTATATTATACATACAATTATACAACATTGTATTTAAGTTGTATAATTGTAAGCATTGTAACTTGTAACTAATTTTGATTTCTAAAGCATTGTGAGGTGAAAGACATTGAGAAAAACCATACATATCATTATCTCGATTCATATTTGATTTCTGCAATCGGCGGTATTTTAAAATGTCTTCGTATTTTTCTTGTTGGCGGCTTTGTTTGATGTAACTCGCCTTCTTGTTCTTTGTTCTTGAAGTCTGAAATCCGCGTCTTAACGATCCAGTTTTTTTGATGTCTTGGGACAGTTTAACTTTGACTGTTTGCATTGACGGCTGATAACATCCTGTCAAGCTCAACTTCCAGGTCCCACTCCTCCTAACTATCACTATTTAATTTAACCTGTTTTTGTTATTTGAAACATGTGAATAATGCGTTGTTTGTTCTGCAGTGTTCGTGCAATAATATGTAATGTGCAATGCACAATGTGCAATGACATGACATGATATTGAATTGAAGATACAAAAGAAATTTCGATATATTTGTTATTTCGACAAGAACTAATTAATGAATTGGGCTTTGATTATTTTACGACCGATTTTGCTTTTGATTTAGTTCCATTTTAGGTACGTCGCACAATGACAATTTCGGATTTTTTGCAAGCTAATTTTCTTGATTTTATTCTAGCCCGGAGTTAGAAGATCAAAGATACGAGAACGATGGCATCTTCAAGTTCACAAGTAAAGGTTCAATTCTTGCATCCCGTTCTTCGAAATCGGAGCCTGTTAGAATTTCCGTCATTACAAAACGTGCTAAACTTTGGGAGGACTGTGACAGGTATTCTTTATATAATTTCGCTATCATTTTTTAAAGCATGTATTTAAAATTTGCTGAAACTTAAATTAAAATAATACCTAACTTTTGTACTTGTAGATGACAATGTTTCGATCGTACGACAATTGGATAGCCTACAAGTAGAACTAGAAGACATCCTCTGCATGCTTGCCATTCGTAATAAAGTTCTAACTGCTTTGATTGCACCTGCATTGGCTAAAAATATCACAGTGGTCCAACGGTATAATGATAACGAATTCAAGATTGCATCAGGTGAAAAACCAAGTTCTAATACAACAAGTAGGACCGATATTCGCACTGGTGAAACTTCTGTGGTGCCACTTCAGTCAAAGAAACACCCGCGTTGCCTCCGATCTAAAAAACGAACCACAGAAACGGAGGAGCCTGATGTCGACATCCTTACTGTCGACAATGCTAATGAAAGGCTATTTCTCAAACGGACCAGGAGTTGTCTGAAGAATCAAAATATTCCAAATCACAGTACGGCTACCAAATCCATTAGGAAGAGTGGACGACTTTTAGCCAAATCCCACTTGTGCTCTAACGACGGTAATTTTTAAATGCCAGAATAGTTACACAAGTCTCTCAGTCATCAGTCTGTTTGTTTAGTGTATGGATCATGTAATGTTAAATCTCTTAACTTCATTTTCAGCCCCCCACGTAAACAGTAACACCACGGAGTTAAAGTCGGAGAATTCAGACGACAATGATGTTTCATTTGAAGAGTTTGTATCAAAGTTTTGTTGTGATATAGATCTGGGCGTCACTCAAGATCTGTGTAGATTTGTTGATGAACACAGTCGCGATTTTAAGGAATCGCTCTCGACATTTGAGAACCAACGAACCATTTACGATGAAGTCATCCGCACCCGCACTAATGACGATGTCAAGAAGTATGATTTTGATTTCTACATTTTTTTAAATTAATTACTTAAATTTTTATTCTGGTTATTTAATACAATCAGAATAAAACGTCGAAAAGTGGCAGAGTTCTCTCCTTTTGATGACGAATCTTCTCCAACTATGAGCAAAGAAGTATCAAACAAGAAAAGGAATATTTCTGCGGAGATCCTTACAACCGAACTGGTTTACCGTGACTTACACAAAGAGAATTACGGAGTTCTGACTATATTCCGGGAAACTGCAGAGGTTAGATAAATTACAAAACAATTTCAATTGGACTTTATATTAAATTATAGTATTTTATGAAGTGTTAATTTAAAATAAGGTTTCATTACCTCTACAGGCACAATGTAAAGAGACAATTTTACGTAAGGACTTAGACAAAGCCGATGAAGATGTTATCAAGGCTTACGAAAGAAGGAAGTTATTTAAAAAATCACAACCCGACACTATGATTGTTGAGGCGAAGACATTCCTCGACACTCGGAACCTGATTTTGGAAAAACTGGAAAAGAACTCTGTCGAGACTACTAGTCTTACTAAGTTGTGAACTTGTGAAGTTGTGGCTGAAGTTGGCGAAACAAAAATCGAAAAATCAAGGATTTTAATTTAGAATACGAATTTTGTATTATAAATACTCCTTAATGTGATATTGTCTAATCCATCGATCAATATATTCTGCCATTGATTCTTTTGAGAGCCCTTTGTAAATTGAATTTCTATTTATTCACATACTTCTTTTTTTGGAATTTGTTTATCAAAATCAGTTTATTTTTTCAATTTGGTGGAAATCGATGTCAACAACATTTATAATAGGTACTTATTAAAATGTAAAAATCGTTGCTGCCTTTTGAATTAAAAAATAGCATATCGGCTTAATATACACAAGGGCATAAGGTACAGGTTGTAGTCGTGAAAAAAATCGATTAAATCGAAGATTATCAACGCATTTTAAGAATAATATCACATTGAATTGTAGATTAAAAACCAAAAAGTTAATTTTAAATTAAGATGTATGTCTGTGCATTATACATAAATCCACAGACAAATTCCAGTGCATTTTACAAGCACAATAAGAGCGGAGAATAAATATTAGAACTCTGAAGAATATTAGAATATAATACTAGAACTTAAGATTAAATTGTTGAATGGGTAGTTTAAAGCTTAAAATATAGCTGAAAATTCTCTACCTTGAAGTTAAATGAATGTGGATTCTCTACAAATCCAAAATTAAACTGAATGGCTAGATATTCCAAGTACAGATACAGACTGTATTAAAATGGAATGGCATTGTAGGTTGTGCATAGTAAATATTTATAAATATAGTATGAGCGTGTGTACTTAATTAGAGTTGATGGAAGAAACAAGAGGTTTATCTTCTAATAATTGATTTTGACCCATGTCGGGTAATATACATCTTACGGTTAGTCTTTAAGTTTTCAAAATCTTCATTCAGTCGAATATCGATGTGTTTTACCCTGAATAGCCCCCACCGCTTGGAGCTGGAGCGCCATACCCGCTTGACTGTTGTGGGGCTGGAGCACCATAGCCGCTTGATTGTTGCGGTGCAGCCGCAGCGTATCCTCCTCCTCCAGACTGTCCACCATATCCTCCCTTTGGTGGGTCTGGGTACTTAGCTTCACCCTAAATTATTTCAGGATACATTCAGTCAATTGCCGAAACGAATTTCAGAGTGTCTTGTAAATTAGCATTTTAAAAATATCTCTTACTTGGTACTGAACATCAGCGGTATAACCGTTCTTCCAATCGGCGTTGTATGTAACGATCTGAGTTCTCCTTTTATAGGTCAAAAACATAGATATTTTAGCTTACATTCGGACGACACTAAAAACGGAGAATAAAAGGATGTAACGAAATATTTACCCGTCCGGGAGTAAAACGCGGTATTGTCCATTAACTTTGTTCCCATCGCTTGTCTCCTGTTGTCCGAAGTTCGCTCCTGAATAATGATCGTTCACGGCATAGGCAAAGTTGTACGGCTTTGGAGGGTACGACTGATTGTTCCAGATAAAAATAAATTAAATTTTAGCCCGTAAACTCTGATAAAAATGACTGTATTACCTCTTGCTGTCCATATCCTCCACCACCGCCATGTCCACCACCGCCGCCGCCGCCACCGCCTCCATATCCCCCACCGCCACCACCACCTCCTCCACTATGACCGCCGGACTGGCTGGACCCTCCAGTTGGTGCTCCGTATCCCTGGGGCGTACTTAACACTACAGAACTGATGCATAATGTCAGGCAAATAACTGCAGCTCCCTGTCGATAAAAAGTTAATAACATGGATTACGCGCTATAAATACTAATACAGCCCCTGTGCTTTTTGACTCGGTTGGTAAAACTCGTTTCGTCTTTATAAATATATATAGCATTGCTTTATATTACTTTATACTGGGACTGGCTGTCGAGAACGAAACGAGTTTTATCCGGCGAGTCAAAAAGAATAGGGACTTTAACAAGCCGTGGCTAATAACCCCTGAAACCTTAAAATCCGGAGTTATTTCAATTTTTCAATTTAACCACAGCCCTCCGTTTGAGAACCTGACCTACCTTAGCGAGAAAAGCCATTTTCGACAGAACCGAAGGATTTGTATAAATGAGTCCGAATTTGATTTTAAGATTTCCTCTCGTCCAACTTTAGGTTTCAACCTTTCAAGGGAATGTGGAGTCCTATTGGGACGATGTTAGCAGAATTGTGAGAATGATGCAGATGAGAACAAGGGACGGAGCTTATATACAGAAAGTAGAAGTGAATAAAATGCATCCTGGCGTGACCTGGACAGACATATCTGATGCACAGTGAAGGAATCCCCTTCTTACGCTTAAGCAACCTCACTCAACTTAATACTTCGTGCAAGGATTAACTAATCTCTCACTCTCTAATCATCATCATCGTCATCATCATAATACACAATAATAACCATGATAACTCTATTAGGCAGGATTAGGACCTTTCCGCCGAGGATTTGGGGAAAATCACTCCTTTTGACTTTAAAGTTTTAAACCTCTGAATTTACTCATTCTTCCTCATATCATATTATTCGACAAAACTCTAATCCGCAATCGCCATTCTCGGCGTTCGTGCATAGCGTCCGTGGCTGTCACCCAAAAAACTAGCTAGTAATTGTTTATGTTCCACTGCACTAGTTCCACACAACAATTATTATGTATTATCGTTCGTTATCGAAGTGAGTAAATAGATGAAATGGTGCGGTATAATTCTAAAAAAATGAATGCATTTCGTAGATTTCATTATTGCAATCGACAATTTGCAGACTGCAACGAGTTGCAGTTGTTTTTAATAGCTGTTAAGTAATTTAAAGACATTTGACAGTTTACAGTTGATGGCGGAAGTAGGAATTGTCGTAAACCCTCGTTATTTATAAACATCGTTAAATGCCTCTGATATATCATGTTTAAATTTGACAGTCCCAAGTGCTACTGTGAGAGAAATTGGGCATTTGACAAAAATACCCAGTCATCATAAATATCGTTAGGATATTCTTTAACTCGTCATGATAATACCATCATAATCTTGTATCATTAATCCAAATAAAGTACATCTGCTTCCCAGACTAGACAATAAATTCAATCTCTGACAAAAGGAAACTATATTCCAAATTCAATCCAGATATGATTTGCCTTCCTCCCTCAGAAGATGTATTAATAAATTGATCTTTGCAAGTTAATGATACGTCGAAATATTAATTTGTAATATTATAAAAATTATTCAGAAAACTCAAAACCAAAGCAAGCAGAAGAATACGAATACTCACATTTTTATCAAGAGAAAAAATCAGTGCTCCTGATCAGGAAGATGAAGATCCTCGCAGTCAAATTATTAATATATACTTATTTAAGTATACGTGTGAAATCCAAATAAAAATGTCGAGCTAATGCATATAATATTTGTCATCATCATTGTGGTGGAATTATTGCGTTATTGTGTATTTGTCTTTTTATGTAAATAATTGTAACTTTTTAATGAATTGCACTTTTTTGTCATTTTCTAAGAACCATCCTTCTTTATCCATCTTCTGAAATTCCCATTAATTTTAAACCAAAAATATAATATGTATATATACTTGACGAAATGGGACTGTGAGATTATTCCTTAGAGTACAATATCATCATTCTTTGATTTTGTCGAGACAATTAAAAGCAAAATATTCAAAGATTTCCCTTATAAATCATTTAACTTCAGATATATGAATCTCCCTAATTGAATATCCTGAGCTGAGATTAAAAGTGTCAACTTAATTAGGAACTAAAGCTTCTACTTTTAAACTGAATTGAAACACGTATCTTTTTACAACTAGGACTGGATTCTTCGAGAAACTCTCATCCATCATCTCTAGAAGTAATCCAAAATTTCATCTCTATACACTGCTTATAAAAGAAGGTGGAGACTTTATTACGTGTTTCAAGTTTTAATTAATTAAATGATATAATAACCCATGCCATGATTTATTTAGTGCAGGAATGGAGTAAACCTTGACTTATCCAATTATCTGTAACGCTTACGACTACAACAAATATTATTTGATAATGTGGATGTATGCGGTAAGCAATTAGTTCAGCCGTTTCCGGAACAGATTGCTCCCAAAATCACTCAAAACTTAATTGGATTTTTAAAGAAAGCGTTCTTCGTCAAACAGTTCTATTGGGATTTAGTTAAAACTCCATTACCCAAGCTCAGCCTAACTTAACTAATTTCGATTTCATCTCAAACAGAGTTACATAGAATTTCTATGAATAAAAAATGCCGAGTGCATGAAAAACAATTGAAGTTTTTATTTATTATTTACAGGCTACTGTTTGTAGGCTTTTAGAAAGATTTGATAATTAAAGTTACAGATTTCCTATCAAAAATAAGTATATTAGAAACCGTTTGTAAAATAAGTTTCAAAACCTTGTAGATAACATGCATTATTTCTAAGTACCTAGCGTTTAACATTTAAGGCATAAGTAAAACCCAAGAAAGAACAGCGTTAGTCTATATTTGTACATGCAATGAAGATGCATTAAAAAAACTTAATGGTTTTAAAAATCCTTTTGAAATCTTGAAAGGACAGATAAAGCACGCCCATTCCCGTACTTAAGAGCTTGCATTGAAAAATCCCAAAGACAATTGATGGACTTGACCAAGTTTAGCCTTTAAATGTCAACATTTCCTCAGAGATTCATAACCGCACTTTTACATCTTCTTAAGTAGCTACGAACAAGTCCAAATAGAGACGTTTAGGCCTGAGAATAATAAGTAACTCCTTGGTTCTTGGACATTGACATGGCTGACACGGACTAAATACCACATAATACACTGTCCATCAGTCGTGATTCATGATCCATCATCCCCATTAGAAATAATTGTAGCTTCCAAGTAAAATCATTTCATTTCCATTCATTTTTTGCATTCTCATTGTGACATAACAGTAAAACAACTTACGCATCCAGACTATAAGAGCACTATAAAGCAGACAAGGTACACTGCAAAAAAGCCATCCTGTCGTTTCAGATACTATGATATCCCGACTCATCAAGATGCCAGAAAGATATTGTTTAAAAGATTCATGGCTACAATTTAATCTATGTACATATTAATGTGGATTAAATTGACTATTGCGAAACGGCGGAGAAGGTGAGCATGAAGGAAATAACATGTAATTTTGACGTTCGTTAAAATTCAATTCGTCAAATCTAATTATAATTGATTTGGGTTAAGGTATAGAAATCAGCATTCGGCACAATCGCATCTATAGGGTATCCAGTAGCTTGCACAGGAGCTAATTAATTTCTCGTTTTCAATCCTCCAAGTATTATTGGGAGTAAACGGTGTGTTATTAATATTTTGTAAATGCGAGTTCAATAAGATTCGATGAATATTGAATGTAATTAATCTGAGATGGTTCTTGCGTAATCCTACATACGATTTTTTCTACCACTGCTTAACTGATCCTAGTTAGTCTGAAAAGTCAATCCAATTTAAATTCCCAATTCCATTAATCTTAAAAAATGAGCTCGTGACTTGGCTATTTGCATTTATTCAAAAACACAATAAAGGAGGAACAAACGTCTGAAGGTGTGTAAGTAAACAAAACGTCGCAATGAAAAATGAGTTTAATGAATTTTATTAGAAAATAGAGCTAGATTACGTTAGTATTTTTCTAGGAGATAAAAAGTTTTATTTATTTGCTTTTAAAGCTAATGGACTGACGGAAATGCTGTCCAAATGGTTTTAAAACATCATCATTCGTGCTGTGGGAGCGTCGGATCATGGAGCGCAGTTGTCTTGAATGTCTTGATCTTGTATCTATACGGACTACTGACTCTGGTTTCATAATTTCAATTATTCAAACTAACAAACTGTCACAAATAGCTGCAATCACGTCGAACTGATTTAATGGAGGAATAAACTCGATCCGTCGTATGTTTTAATCCTAAAAGCATTGCAGCTTGCAGTGGTGGAATGAAATAGTCAGATAAAATAACAATTGCAATTGAGCAAGGCGAAATTGCCGAAAGGACAATTTGGAGGATGATAAATTCGAATTATTTACCGTGGTAATTTTTTAAGGATTCCTTTTATGCAATTCCCATCCCCCCTTATTGGTAGCAAACCTCCGGAGTCTGTAGCAATATCTAATCTTAAGTTAACGACGATGGTTATTTTTCCATTTAAATTGGCATTACAATTAAAGGTATTCCCGTATAAGTTGAGATTTTGGGTGCTCCGTTAGTTATAGCGACTAACTCATTCATATATTTCCCATCAGCATTACTAACGGATGACTGACGACTCTATATTTAAAGGTTTTCGAGCGTGGTAGAAAAAAAACAAAATAGTTCGTCGGCAATGATGTTGATTGTTAAATAATGCGGTTTGACATCAGTTACGGTGATATAATATAGTAAATAGTACTGGATTATTAGTTGAGGAAAGACACTTTCCGCCTTGTCGCATTCTCCCCAGGTTCATCTCAAACTCAATCCTGATTCTTCAGGTCCTTAGAGTTGCATCAGAGTCCTTATAACAATAAAAACCACTCATCCGTCCAATTTTAGATTTACTTTGAGTTTTTAGGCTCGTTATAATCAGATTTCGTGGGCTTGGTATTACAATCGTAATCCTATATAAACTCAACGAAATCAAAACTCAAAATTAGAATGTAGAGATGTTTGTTTGGAGATGAGATTCCCTTTCATAGTGCATTGTTATTTATACGGGTGTGGTTTTCATCTGCACTAGTGACCTATCTGCAAAAGTAATCTAAGCGCATAATATACTCGTGTCGGATATGCATTTCGTTTATAATTGATTGTCTATTACTAGAAAAGAACAAGGGATGGATGACGTCCGAATCCGATTTTGTCTTAATTTAGGAGAAGCTTGCATGGTCATGCCACGGGATTCTTGACAGTTGATTTTCAATTGTGGTGGCATGAACTACATGTATTGAGATGACAAGTAAAATACTGTATTATGAAAGTATGGGGTGGAATTAAAGGATTTTAGATGTTGTAATAAAGCAATAGTCCATAGTCATTTTGTTTTCTTTCCGTGACATAAAACCGTCAATCAACTTGTCGATAGGATAGAACAGCGATTAATTGCAAAAATATCAGTATCCGTTTGAGAGTTAAGCTACTTTTGCATAAATTCTACGGAAATATTGTAGCTTAAAGTGCGGATTTATTCTATGAGTATTTAGGATTCAAAAATGAGGACGGTTCTTTTAAAAAAATATATTTAAAATACTTGTTTTTATTTTTTAATATATGGCTTATTTACAAATTAAGAGAAATTTATAAAAATACTTTTCATATGGCAATTGATGAAATTAAAATCAATCTTCGGAACGTTGATCGAGTTTTAAATTATATTGGCACTCGGGAGACTTACTGATATCAAGAAGTTTTTGTCCTCACTCGTTTGCTATGTCGGAAATGTCGCTTGGATCGGTAGCCCTCCTTGCTTTGTCCATTTCCATCAGCAATGGAATTCTGAACGAGCTCATAAGTAACTGTTGGGTGATACCCGGTTTCATCCGCGTAGTATGAGACCACTTGCATTCGTCTATAGTTTTACAGTAAAATAAATTATATAGAATATTCAAAATATTTTAAAGACACCATGTACTATGATATCGTATTAAATTTACCCGTCCGGCATCACAACGTGGTATCTTCCTTGAGCCCTGGTGTCAACTCGGGATTCTTTATGTCCAAAGAAGTTACCACCTCCATGGACTTTATACTCAAAATCATAGTTTGGCGATTCCTGTTACAGTAATCATCCATTGTAAAGGATAGCCAAGCAATTCAAAACAAAACCATAATTACTGAAATAAGCACCTGCCAAAAAACTTGACCCCCTTTTCATCCTTTTTAAAATGAAACCGCTCTAAAAATAACTCCATTGGGGGTCCTTATTTCAGTATTTACGGTAAACGAGAACGCTAGTAAAATAGCACAAGACTTGCATAGTTTGACACGCTCTCCAGATTCTGAAGCTGTTGTCCATACACAGGACCAACTTTACTCGGACCTTCACCAGGTAGAACTGACAGCTCTGGATTCCCATTAACCCCTGGGGGAATTAAACGGGCATATCTTCTCGACATCAGTAGTGGTTCTGATTTGGAAATTGAAATCAAAAGCGCTACTACCACACTGACTCCAAATGCATACGTCAGGGATATCTTTACGAATAATTTCAAGATCATGAATATTTACTATAATTAATTTGAGAAGAAATTAAATTTTATTAAACGGTTTTTACCTGAAATCTATGATTTCCATTCATCTTTATTCGGTTCGATAATCAAATTCAATAAGAACACAACCACAATAAACTGATTCAATCCGATCTTAAACTTCAAACTTTCACAAATCCCTACTTCGATGTTGGCCCAGTGGGGCGTCCGAGCTTTCTTAAATTCCTCAAGAATTTCAGTTAAACTTCTTTTATGGGACTTCGAGATCACAGCCCTAAGTTTCTAACCGTTAATGAATATTTATTGCAAATCATATGAGACAAAAATTGAGACACGACTCGATGAACAAAGTAATGCATTCGGATCAGTATTGGGAGACAAAACAGTCCAAGTGCTTGTTTATATATGAAAGAAACCCCCTCCGATTTCGATTCTTGAATCGAAAATTGAACTTCGCCTTGTGCATTCATTCCCTATAATACGATACAAAAACAACAATTATAGTATTTTTTATCTCATGCATAAAGGAAGGGAGCCCTGGTAGCTGTACACATATGCATTTAATATCCTTCATTCTTATACGAGTTATTATTCATCGTCCCTAATCGTCTCAATACAACAACTCTCTCGATTCCTTACAGATCAGAATCAAAGATAAATGAGATAGGAGGTCGTGTGGACTGTAGAGTCTGTGATATTGCAGTTTGGAGTACGACACAGGATCTCGGTTACATAATAATTTATTTCATTAGACGATATGTTAGTTAGGCCGTTCTAATTTAAAGAAATTCTTTTTCTTGCACGTCACCATTATAAGAGTAACATGTTATTACTACCACAATCGATCAATATTAGAGATGCATTTATGATTTATAAATGGAATCTTCTACGGTCTGTCAATATCGAGTATCGAATGTCGACCCCTTGACGGCCCTAACATTCAGTCACGTCCATCATCTTGTGAATTTTGTGTGTAGGATTTTAAATAAATAGAGTGTAACTCAAGGAGTATTTAAAAAAAATCTTCATGATGCAACAATTAATTGTATTGATATGCACTTCAAATAATCTTAATGGATGTAATGGTTATTAATTACAGCGTGTATAAGGACCTTACGTGTTATGTAAATAAAAACTAACTAATAAATGTTTGAAGTTTTTTTCGGAGAAGTTATATCTATCAAGAATTGAGCTGTTGCTTCTGCATGAATTATTATTTTTGGTGTGGAAAATCATCGTAATTATCATCATCACTACTATATACTACATGTCTTGATTGCAGATCTGATGAATGACTGACTCAGCTTGTAAGACATGGAATGTCATTTGGACACTTTTCCACGAAGGAGGTGTCTCTATAATTTGGCAGTTGATTGTTGGATATGGATCTCGGGAATAATGAGACTATTGTGTAAACAGATTTGGATCAAGATCCAACATCAACATCATCAACCTCAGTTAGCCGATCAGTGTACAATGACACGGGTTAAGTTCTGAAATGGATGCAATCGGGCAGACAATCGAAAGTCATTAAACCAAGGCTTTTTTGGTATAATGAAGATTTTGCCTGACATAATATTTTGTTTGATATGAATGAGACACAGGGACTGGTAGAAACGGTACGGTTCAGGATGGTTTAAATGGAACAAGAACTCTTTGTTTCGAGTTTTGATTTGGAAAGGTGATGAATGAGATGCGTTCAATATTTTACACACATCGTCGATCATGAATATCATGATGTAGGATCGTCGTGTATTATCTTAGAATCGAAGGTACATGACAGGATCTATTATGCTTTCGAAGGGATTTGAACGTGTGCTGTTTCAATGAATGAAATATGGCCAGTCGATCGGTAGACCATTTGTCTAATGAGGAAGGTGATGTCGATCAGCGAGTGATTGGAATGATGAGATTATGGATTTGTTGAAGAAATAAACCCTGTAACAAATTGGATTAACCTTCTATTATGCTCAAGTAGATCTAATAACCCGATCAAGTACGTATGTGCTTTAAAATGAGAGGTATATCCGTATATAGGTTTCTTAAATCATTTTAAAAATGCTCAAACTCTAAATTCACTTTATTTATTGGCTTATTAAACTGTAAAGAGATGTATATATCCCTGAAATTCCAATAAATTTTAATGAATGATCTTAATGAACGTGATTATTTTAGATACTGATTGGGACAGATGTAAATGGTTTACAAAAGGATCGTAATTTTTTCAGTGTTTCCTAACCGTTAGGTAATTAAGGTACTAAAGGTATAATTTCCTTGAAATTAAAATCTTTAATTAAAATTAATTTACCAATTCCTGTAAATAACAATTAACGAAATATAGTGAATTTTAAAATGGAATTAGATAAAAATATCATGAAATATGAATTCAGGTATATAAACTTTATTTAATCGATTTCGAATATTTGGCAATGCTTCTATACATTTTAGATTTGACTAACATCAATGCTTTAAAATGGTAGCAGTTCAGTTCTTAGCAGGTCTTTTAGATATTTAACGAAATCTCATTGAATTTTATTTTCATTTTATTTTCCATTGTTTCAAAGATGCAAATGCAACACAAACTGAGCAACTTGCATGTAACTTGTAACTGCTCACTGTAAGTGGGATTTTCCTTCGCTTCTGAATGCCCAATGCCAGACTAGGTATAATCAATCTGCCTTTGAAGACTGTCATTAGGAACATTCCTTTGTTGCAATTTGGTTATTTAATATCCATATCCCAGTAATTAGGCTGCGATAGGGTGGATTCAACATAAAATTAGAATTTGAATCATTTCTCAGAGATGCTAAAGTTTTGAGAGTTAAAGTTGTTGGGAAACAATGTGGATTTCGAAGCTCACGAGGAATCAAAAAAATAATTTACATACGCATATCATATCATGGATACTGCAAAAATTTCAAACACGTGTATTGCGTAGAACAGAACAATATATCATTTCACATTATTATCGCCGGACTTGAAACTCGAATAATCTTTTAGTTTTGGTTTGATTGCGGCTGTAAAGGTAAAGAATAAAGAACCAGAGAATCAGGAATTGAATTCATGAGTAGCATCACATCATGAGGGCTTAGGGAATACATGCTTGATATCTTGTTGATGTGAATGTTACAATTCCTCGCTTTTCAACAGAACATTGACTAATCATTAAATGTCCGATTCCCAGCTGTCAGGTTCGTGAGTCGGCGAATTATTGATGTTAGCACTTCATAAGCTTGGCAATTAATGAAAGTGGGAATAACGTAAGATTGTAGGTGCAGCATATATTATAAGAATCGTGTACTTTTTATCATGACTTTTCTTCCTGTGAGTTCCGCAGGCCACAAGTCCAACAATTAGCGTCCGCTGTCTCGCAATCAGGATTTATGATCGCAGTATTCAGCATAGACTTTTTATTTCAGAGTTGGGATTCATAAGATAGATTCTTTGTCGTTAATAAAAGGGTGTGGATTGTGATGATTAAGCTGGAAACCAGAAGCTTCCGTTGGCGTTAGGTATGAGATTGTAGGAGATTTCGTCTGCAGATTTGAATCATTTCTTTTAAATGAATGAATAAGGGTACTTTCTATAATGAGGAGAAAATGAACTCTGTAACCTCTGGATTTCGTTGTTTAAGATTTATAATTGGTCTCTGTTTCCCAAATAAGGTTTAGTGCTTCTAGGAGCTGATGATTCATTGCAGAAATCTGAAACTCAGTCCTTTTCATACGAAATCTAGTGCTAACAGAAGCAGTTCGGTGAACGCTTTCGAGATATAGTGCAAAAATTCATTAAATGCATAATTATGATTTTATAGGTACTTGTCAAGATGGACGAGACGACGTTCAGTTTTAAACGAAGCTTTATATTTGTGCTGCCTTTTTTTAGAATAATTTATCATCACATAGTTTACTATAAAATTATATCTCGTAGTTTTAAGATTCTAATATGATTTGGTCAATGCATTCTGAAACTTCTCAGAAACTTGCAGCGTTTGCAAAAACCAATTGGCAAAATTTACAGCTTCAAATCAAAAGTTGGATTTAGAATCGCATGATAAAAATAAAATATGCTTTAATATTGATGAGTTTATGCAAATATTCGGAGTTAAAAGTAATCAGCCTCCACCTACAGAATTGAAATTGTATATTATGGTATGGCCTTGAAAACAAATAAGATATCCACCTACTCCAGGCTGGATTCATTGTCATAAATCCCTTTCAGATCATTGGCTGCATATACTATTTTCAAGTACAAAAAATCTGGTAGATTAGCAGATCTGTCTGAAAACAATTTTTCCAGTTGCAGACTCCGTGTTATTTAATCCTGCAGGCTTGGATGGAACGAACGTCTGTCAGGTAGGTATATTTAAATAGACACGACATACAACTTGAAAATAATTTGCAGAGGTGACAAAAAATCCTATTCTTGTATATTGTTATAAGATTGTACCATCCACAAGTTAGTTGTGTTAGCAAGTTTCTTATTTGAAGACTCAAAGCTATCTGTTCCTGAATCGAGTGATACTTTTTGAAAGCGCGTGCAATTATGAAGCCTTACGTAGAGTTTCCGAATGGGTCTCAAATGCCTAAAGTTGGTCTTGGTGAGAAGCAAAAGTGGAATTAGCATTAAATATATTTAAAGCCGTTATATTAACTTTATTCCTGTTTTTATGCAATAATTTTCAAAAATCTATAATATTAAAAAACGATACATTCATGCAGGAACTTGGCAAGCCACTGACGAAGAAGAACTAGAATTGGCCCTCAACGAAGCCTTAACAGCCGGCTATCGCCATATCGACACGGCTTATCTTTATAAAAATGAAGATGTCATTGGAAAGGTTCTTCAGAAATGGTTGAGCTCGGGGAAAATAAAAAGAGAGGAACTGTTCGTCGTCACGAAGGTACAAGAAATCCTTCCATATTTCATGTGTTTTTTTTTAAATAAATAAATAAAATAAATTAATTGAAAGCAAACTTACCCGATTTTATCGTATTTTCACAGCTTCCTCCAACAGGTCAGTCTCTTTAAGTTCTAAAGTATTTAAAACCATCTAATTGGTCTACTCTGACCTAAAATGAATTGTATGAATTTGGTAGGCCTGCGTGCGGATAAGGTTCCGTATTTCCTGAATAAATCTCTCGAAAGCCTTCAGTTGGATTACGTGGATTTATATTTGATCCACTCTGCCATCGGACTCGAATTCAGTGAGACAGAGTTGACACCGATGAAGGATGGAGCCATTCTTTTTGACATGGACACCGATTTGGAAGCGGTATGGAAGGCTATGGAAAATATGGTTGATGCTGGCAAGGCAAAAGCTATAGGAGTATCCAATTTTGACGAGGGCCAACTTCAGAGAATTGTTGACATCGCTAGAATTCCTCTGTCAAATATCCAGGTTTGTGTCAAATTTTGATTGAGTCCAGAAATAATTTTTAATAAATTCTGCTTGGCATTTCTGCAGGTGGAACTTCATGTCTACATGCAACAAAAATCATTAAGGGAAGTCTGTGCTAAGAACAATGTGACGGTTTGTGCCTATGGTCCATTTGGATCACCAGGGAGAAAGGAGTTGTATGCAAGTCGGGGACAGTAAGTTAAGCCACACAAGTCCCTATCCTTATAAACGACTGTTTAATTCCCTTCATTCAGGTTTATTCAAATTCATACAGAGATTTTGAATGCGCTGGAATTCTGGAGGATCCTATCGTAAATTCGGTAGCAAAAAAGTATAACAAAACGGCTTCTCAAATTCTGTTGCGGTTTTATGCTCAAGAGGGAATCGTTGTCATTCCAAAAAGTGTTAATCCAGGGAGAATCAAGTCAAATATTCAGGTTTGCATTTATTGGCTAGAAAGATTATTGCAAATGTCACACTAAATTACTTGGGTTGAAGATAAAAGTATTCATGAATGTAGATATTTGATTTCGAACTGAATACCGAAGACATGGATCAATTACGGGCACTGGATAAGAGAGAGCATGGGAGAACCTTTACATTCAAAGGATTTGTTGGGTATGATATAGAGAACTTACTATAATGCTCATCTCAAAACTTTCCTTATTCTGGGTTTAAAAATACATGCTATAAAATAAAAATTCTTTTTTATATTTCAAATTAGAGCTGAAAAGCACCCTGAGTGCCCCAAGTATGCAAAAAGGCATTTGGAGCAACAAGAAAATTAACTCATCTTGACAGTTTAATTTTTTTCAAAATGAACGCATTAAACTAAAATAAATTTTTATCATGATTTAAGTTTGTCCAATAAATTTAACGAAGTTAACAAAGAATAAAATTAAACTTGGTATGATATGATTGTACTGTTTTCAAGTATAAAATCGATAGACTATTCAGTCTTAATTTAGATGGACTTTTGTTAACATGATAACGACGAGAGGCCTCGTGGTACCTCTGCCTAGTGTCAATAAATTTTATTTTTCTCACATTATCGCACATACATACGTCTATCGGCTTCATACACAAACCTAATTGACTTGCAACAACAGGTAAAACCATCGCATAAGTGGACTTGAATGTCCAAATGTAATCTCAAGAATACGTAAATACATCCAGTTGTGATCTTGTGATGCGCCTCTTATCGATTGATGTTACTCTAATCAGAAAAAACGACATTGAATTTATATTTTGCTATCTCACGGTCCAATGATGTTTCAAGTCCAGGCTAATAATACATGCCATTAAAACACTAACAATGTACGATAAGTGTGTTTTACCATTGCCAAATTCTTAAATTTTTTTCGACGCTTTTCATTTATTAAAACATTCCATTTTTCATTGCATCATTCTCGTCATTATAGTCGGTTCTAGAAAATTAAAAGCTTTTAAATAGATTAGATTAGCCAAAAAGAACAGAGTAGATTATTATTTCACTGACAAACCAGAACTCCAGCCGCAATCGACTTTTCAGCTCTCGCTTAACCGAACTACTTTCAAGTTATTCGATCTAAAATAAATCATCGCTAAGTCCCAAAAAAATAAAAATGGAAAGACACGCTTTATTGTCAAACGGCCAGAAAATGCCATTAATTGGTCTTGGTAAGTTTAATAAGTTAAAATTAAATATAAACCAATAGTTGAGAATTCGGTAACGTATGAATCTTTAAACTCAAGGAACTTGGTTGGCCACTAGTGAAACCGAAATTGAAACTGCAGTAGATGAGGCACTCAAAGCTGGATATCGTCACTTTGACACAGCCTATATGTACACGAACGAAACAACAATTGGGAAAGTCTTAAAGAAATGGTTGGATTCCGGAAAAATCAAGAGAGAGGAACTTTTCATTGTGACTAAGGTAGTTTCTTTTGAAATATTGTCTACCTGTTTTTCAACTCTTTTTACCCGTTTTCGTGATTAAAAATGAAATTTAATGGACGGCATTTATTTTTATTGCAGTTGCCAATGATTGGTGAGCCGCTTCAACCCTTTTTCTATATATGACCTTATAATTTGTCAATTTCTTTAAAGTTTAAGGAGATTTCTAGCATAAAATTTCAATTAATTCATATTGTCAACTGTACCTGTACGTACAATGTAAAAATACAGGAATGACTCCGGAAAAAGCTGGTCACTTTCTTAAGAAACAACTCGCAGCGTTGCAACTGAGTTACGTGGATTTGTACTTGATCCACTCACCCGTGGGCTTTAAATATGTAAGCGACACTGAACTGCTGCCACGGAATCCAGACAATACCGTACTATTGGACATGACCACAAACTTGGAGGCCGTTTGGAAAGCATTAGAGTCCGAAGTAGATGCCGGAAGGACCAAGTCCATTGGAATTTCTAATTTTAATCCCAAACAGATTGAAAGGATTGTCAAAGCTGGTAGGATTCCACCGGCTAATCTGCAGGTCAGATTCATATTTTAAAGACATGCTAATGAGAAACTACCGCTTCATAATTATTTCGTATCTAGGTCGAATTACACGTTTACTGCCAGCAAAAGGACCTTCAAGAAGTCTGTGCAAAACATAATATCATAATTTGTGCATATGCTCCAATTGGATCGCCTGGACGAAAAGCTATTTACGAATCCCGAGGGATGTAAGCCCCTTCTTATTACAGATACAATAACTTTCACTTGCATATATTCCAATCATAATTTAAAACTATTTTATTTTTAGGAAATTCCAAGTGGCTAACCCACTAGAGGATCCAGTCATCCAGGAAATTGCAAAGAAACATAAAAAGACTCCATCTCAAGTCTTACTTCGATTCCTTGTTCAACAGGGAATAGTTGCGATTCCAAAGAGCACAAATCCAGATAGATTGAAGCTAAATATCGATGTAAGTTATATGATACTTATAAAATTTATGAAGTATATGTGCAAACATTTGCCTAACTGGAATAATCGCCCCCTCGCAATAATTTTCCAACGAGAATTTAAAATAGATTACTGTTAATGTTATGAATTTTTGGTACTTATTTTACATCCTGGAAATCGTGTAGTTGGTAGCTTATAAGATCAAAAAAATTATCAAAAAGTTGAGATAACTTATGTTATAATTTTCAGGTATTCGATTTTGCTCTTGGATCCGTGGATATGGGACGACTTCAAGCACTTGACCGTGGAGTAGCTGGACGAACATTCGATACCAAGTCTTTCCCTGGGTACTTAACAAATATATTTGTCATTGTCACACATTGGTTTATAAGAATGAAAAGGAGATAAATTTCAAAATCTTTTATTTCATATATCTAGGTCAGAAAAACATCCTGAAGTTCCCTATTAATACAAAAATTAAATAATAGCTGAAATAATAAAATTATTTTAGAGCGTTCGCCAATAATTAGAAATTAAATCCGATTGTAATACAAACTATTATTCATTAAAATGTAGTTGTTTGACTGCTTTTTGTGTTTCTTGTCTGAAAATCATAGAAGTAAATAGATGAAATGTCTTTATATATGTCTATGCTGAAAATAGAGAAATAAATATGAAAAATAATTGTGCATTTTTGTGAATGTACATGGCAAAAGCGTTTTTACTTGCATGTTTGAAAAATGTCTCCTTTCGACCATTTTAAATTCAATGTATGTTTCAGGTTTCAACGTTTTCTATCTTTTTTCGGGTCGCTTAGCTGGTAGTCCAAATCTGAAAAAATTAAAATTTAAAATCGAGGATCGAAAATCTATACTTGTCGACACTCGACAGTGTAATTCATGATTGATAGTGGCGTGCGGGTGCGATATGGCATTATTTTTACAATTTTATTTTTGTTGGGTCCGACTCAACAGTTTCCTATTTCTACATGTCTAATTGACTATTTAATTATTTAATTATTATCATGTTTTAAGCGTGGTTTTCTAGATTTCTACTCTCGCATTCCCTTATCATCTCCATTCCGTCAGAGTTTTCATGGATTTTTCTGAAAATTAGGATAAAACTTGGGGGTAGATCATATTATCCATTTCTATGGGGTAGATAGAGACGTACGGTGGCCGGTGGGTGTATAATAGATGTAGTTTTTGGATAGAGTGCGTAATTTAACTCTTTCCTATGTCCGATATTTTAAGATGATGTGCAGAAGTTGGAACTTTGGAACTTTGAACTTCAAACTTGGAACAAGTACAAACTACAAAGTATGAATGAAGTAATTCAATTCAAGTCCATAATTCCGAATTCAAATATTTCATTTCAGATGCGGATGTAAGTTCAGTTAGTTAAGGTTTCATTTATCTTTGATCTTGTTAATTCGAATCAGAAGTGAAACGGTCGTTTATTCGATTTCATACTATACAATATATAAGGTAAGTAATCATAATCATATTTCATTTGTATTTTGTTTAGTATTATTTACGTAAGAATTATATTGTGTTATTTATTGCATATATTCAATATTGTACTTTGTACTTTAATTTGTAATATCAAATATGTAATTGATATGCAATGCCGGCGAGAGAGAGAGAGTTCAGAGTTTCAGAGTTAGGGAAAAACCGTGGTGACCTCCAGTCAACGGGAGGCTGTTGATAAGGTTTTTTCTTAATTCTTGCATTCTCCAGTCACCAGTGCAGTTTGCAGTTCACTCTTCACTGCACAGCAGTTTTGACCTTTCACCTTCACTTTTGAGTTTCAACTTTGCATTTGGCATCCAACTCCCAGATACAGTGTTTAAGCTCTGTGGTATGCGTTGCTCTGTCGCTGTCGCAAACTAATGAACTTGGTTAGATTACGGCAAAGATTAGGGTTAGATCATAGATTGCGACTAGGATCAAGGATTGGGAATTGCGACAAACGGCAAACGGAACGCAGAGATTTTTCAAAGTCCCCGCACATGCGTAATCGCCGAATATTAACTTTTAAAAGCACATTTTATTTTTCTGTTTGAAAAAGTAACCTAACCTAACCTAAATGGAGCAAACCCTCGTCGTTGGTTAACTTAAATGACGCAAAAAATCATTGCTGGGATGATCTGCACATGTGCGGAGACTTAAAAAAATCCCGTGCATCCCGTTTGCAGGCTGCAAATTGCAGCAACCCAACCAAAGATTAGAGTCTAGAAATAAACGCCACAGCAGAGATTTTTCATTGTTCCCGTTACATGCAAAAACGTTGAATATTGAGTTTTTGGTTTTCAAATGTGAAATGCATTTTTTTTGTTTGGTGGACTAACCTATGACCTAACCTAAATGAAGCGCAATCCCTCGATGAGTAGACATTTGAAGTTGCATTTTTTATCTCTTTCATGTGCTTTTATCCAACAATAATATATACCTCTGCATCTGCAATCTGTGCTCATTCATGACACGGGCACTCCACACTCTGACTAGATTTAAGATTTGATTTTGAGATTGGATTTCAGTGTTATTGTTACTTTTACTTCGTACTTTTGCTCTAAAACTTATATTGTTGAGCTTGAGAGAGCTGGATAAACAAACGTGAAACGCTGTCCTCTCAATTAATGTAGTATAAATGTAAGGATTGGATGAACGGATGCTTTGAATTTGGATTGGAGCTTGGAGCAAAAGTAGCAGCACACAGCAAATGATACCCCTTGTACTCCTCATCTATACCCTATATCACATCATAGATCATGGCACAACGTGAAGCATATATCAATGCTCTTACTTTCCTTTGCCTTGAAAAAGGCAAAATCCCGCAACTTTTTCACAGCAAAGTGAAAGCAATTTTCAAACAATTCTAAACAACTTTATCTTGTCAATGATGTGACATGTTTTAATTGACAGGATATAGTTAAAAAAAAATCTTATTTCTGCATTCGACCTGTATTTTATATTTTTTGACTAGTAGAAACTATTTGCTTTGGGTTTTTACTAGTTTTACTGCGTGCTATTCCTATTCCTGTGTTATGGTTATGGGTAACACTGACATTATATTATTACGAAATCGGCATAAAGTTCAGGAGTTAAAACACTTTGAAAATGGCACACAAACCCAATATAAAAACTTGCTTTCGAGACGGCGAAGATAAAGTAGCTTGCGAAGAGAGCCTAATTGGGTTAATTGAACCGGAAACTCATTTATGGGATGTTAATGACATCGATTATAGAAACAAGTCGCGACGCCAAAGCACATATCTGCAACTGGGGAAAATATTGGGAAAAACCGGTAAAGATAATGTTTTTGTAATATTTTTTTTAATGGTTTGTAATATTGTATGTAATGTAAGTCTAAGCCGATTAAAATGAATTCAAGGTGAAGAATGCATTTCGATCTGGGAAAATCTACGTGGTCAGTACTATGCTGCAAAACGGAAATTATCTGCTGGAAGCAGTGCCACCGGAAGGTCTGGATTTAGACATTATGACTCCATGCGTTTCTTGTCTGACTTTCCCAAAGCGTCAGGGTAAGATCAAATTAATGACATTTGCTTTGATCGCTCAATGATTAGTTTTTTATGATGTCACTTATGTTTTTTGATAGGATTATGAAAACTGTTTTTAAAAACCCAGAAGAAAAAATAGCGTTCGAAGATAAACTTTTAAGATTAATAGAACAGGAAACGCATTTATGGAATGTAGAGGACACCGATTACAAGAACAAGCCGCGACGGCAAAACACTTTTAAAAGACTGGGGAAAAAAATGGGGAAATCGGGTACGTTCATTTTATTTGCATACGATGTGTAATTTTGGGTTTGGTACAAAATTTGTAATATATATTTTGTTTTGTATCTTTTCATGAAGATGACGTATGCCAAACAATTTGGGATAATCTACGTGGCCAGTATTGTGCATCAAAACGAAAATTAAAAGCTGGAACTGGAGGGACAGGATTTAGACATTTCGAAACTATGCGTTTCCTATCTGACTTTTCCAATGCATCTGGGTAAGATAATATATAATATCCCGTAAGGTCCAATACTAGGTGAATTCGGTTTGATTTGTTCACCCTTCTTTGATTTCATGTCATATTATGTTTTTTTTGCAGCACAATTTCTAACGTACTGGAAGAAAGTGTTGATATTGGATTTGAAAGCATCGACCAAACAGAACTTCAAATTATCAAACTTGAGGATATTGGGGATGAAATTAGTTGTGAAACCTCAACTTTAAATATACAACCAATACCAAACCAATCCGTAGACATTTTTTGCCCGTCATCCTCGTCGACTCCCGCAAGTCATTTCAAGCTACAAGGGGTTTGTTCATCGGTAAATTCACTTAGACGATAAATAACTACGAAGACTATTATTTAAATTTAAATATAAGCATGTTTATTTTATTTCAGAAACGTAAAATTGATCGAGTAGAAAATGAAACGGCCAAGGAAGGAGAGACTCCAAAGGTTGAAGACGAATTTGATACAATTGGAAAGACAATTGCACACAAATTGCGGAAGATCAATATGATGGATCCAAAACTATCCTCGGAGTGTCAATTTAAGTTCCACGAAATATTACATGTAGCTGAATTAAAACTTCTGTAAAGTTATGCATATTTTGTATTATTGTCAATACGAACTTTACGAACTTTCAAATAAAACAATAGTATAAAGGTATCTGAAAAATCTCTAACTCATTTGGTAAATCCCTGCATTAACCTTGGGAAGTTCATCAGAGTGAACTCAAGGAAATGCTTGAAACTTTTATGATCGTATCTACAACTAATACAGACAATAAAAATCTAAAAATTAGCAGCACTAATGGATGTTGACTATGTTTAAAAAATCGACGAATATAAAAAATCATGCAAATTGAGTTTTTGAAATGCTCATAAAACGACGAGTTTTGATCCGTTTTTGCAAACTTTTTCGAGTTTTTGAATGTCAAAGAGCTGTAGTTTAAGGAAATGGCACGACTTGAATTTTCAAAAAAAATGATCAAAATCATTTTTTTGATGCACTTCCACAAGGCTCAAAAAGTTTTAAAATTCCGAAAAAGTATTTTTTTTTAAATTCAAATATTCTACTTTTCTTGAACAACAACTCTTTGACATTCAAAAACTCGAAACATTTTGAAAATTAAATGCCATATATTTAAATAGACTAATCATCAGAATCATCTAATCAACATTAAACAATGACATTAATTACTGTCAATGATGTAATGTTTTCAAACAACTACCAGTGGTAGCTTATCTCATATAATATTCGATGCTTCTTTTTTATATTTTACACAAGAAGTCCAACTGATTTTCAGATATTAGTTTAATTTTTAATTTTTGTATATGTTCATTTCATAGGACCCAAGAAGATTAAGATTTGAAGGCTAAATCATTGATAATCGGCATCATCGCTACCTGAAACTCAAAATATGCTCCCTGTCTGGATTTTTCTGAGGAGTTACGCTCCAGTTTTAACCCTTCCAATTGCTGCATTGATTGGAGTAATCGGTTACAATTTAGAAAATATTTTGAGTAGCAAATACACGCCGTACAAACCTAGCATCGAAGAACAGCGAGAAGAACGACAACTTTCCGAGATAACTAGTGGCAAGGCTCCGCTCGTCGATAAACTTGAAGATAGGAACTTTGTCCCGAAATCAATCTTTGAACGGAATATGTCTCCACAATTAATGAATAAGAAAAACCCATCCGCGTAGCCTTCGCCGTCGGCAGTATTGAAACATGCCTATAGAAATCGCCTATTTATAGTTTTTGTAGACTGCAAGGTAAAAACATTTTATTTATTTACAGTATTTTATTGAGTTGAGTAAAACTTACTTAAGTAGCGGGCTATAAATTTTACAGGTATTCTGCCGAGCGAGTCTGTTGACGAAGGAAGTGCAAAACGTGCAATTTGTAGAAATAAAATAAATTCGTCTTATCCACTACGCTTTTTTTCGGGATGATTTATGATGGATGGCCACGTCCGTTAAATCTTACAATAGATGAAATGGTGAGTCTTACTGCGTTAGTTTTGTTCTAGCCACTCAATTTAATCAAAATACTAAAGTTTCAAACCTTCATCAAAATTTTTGAAGCCACCAAATATCATTTCACATTTGAAGTTATAAAAGATGTAAGACTGAAAAAGAAAAGGCAAATAAACTGCAAAAACTTGTAAAAAATGGTTCTAGCTATTACTATTTTAGAATGTGCTTAGGTATATCATGCAGATTGAAGTTTACTTAAATCAAAATATGTAAAAATAAAAGTATATTTAATTGCACATATTTATGAGAATATGGGATTCTGATTTTAGTCATTTAAATAAGCATTCATTTTTATTGCTGTTATTTATCTGAACAACCAGAGCAATAATAGCTGAAAAAAATAATTATGGCGACACAATGATGAATAATATGCAATATGATTTAACTTTTGAACCCTTGACTCGACAGAGAGTCCCACGTTAAAGCATTTAAAGCAATGGATTTTATATGCTGCTATACATATAGAAGAATGAGTTTTACCCGGTGAGTCAATTAGCACAGGGACTTTACACGGATAAATGATGGTAATTCTTTGCATTCGAGTAGTTTTTAGTTTTTCGTTTATTTTTACATCTTCAACATAAATAACTGCAGGTTAAACTGGCAACCACATTTACAGTATTTAAAGATTTCATATATATATAGTAGCATTAGTAGCCAATTCGGATTTTATTTCTGGTCAATTAATCGGTCAATACAATAAGTCCTCGACTCATGATGATACGTTTATCAATAGATCGAAGTTCGACTGTGACTGCAACCGAGTATATGTTTCTTTATCTGCAAATTCCTTGATCCGTCTTAAAATATCGATATATCCAACCCAAAGATGGAAAACTGGTAGTATTAAATATAATTTATTATTATAATACAAATGTGACGATTTTATTGGTTGGTAGGATAATAATAATAGGAAAAAAGGAAAAATTGCAAATATAGACAATATTCATAAACTGGAATTAGTGGTCAAAATTAGTTGATATTCTGCTTTCTGCAGTAACAAATCACGTCACCTTATTCATAATTCATTTAATGTCAAATTTTAAGAAAAGTACAGTTTCATTATGAATATGAAAATTTAAAACTTTGTAAATTCACAAAATTAACAGCAACACAGTCAAATTTCAATGCACATAATAATATTTGAGGCATTCCTCATTTTAGATGGACGAAAGAGTTTTTTCAGTCCTTGATAAGTTAAAACTACGTAATATAATTTAAAGAAATGGAAAGTCAATATAATTCCAGTTTAGTTTACAATTACAACGGTAATAATATAGCAATTTATATGAATCCTTACAATTAGGCATATCGGCGTGTATTCTGTATTGATAAACAACGGTTATTAAGATAGAAATATATATATAGTAATTACTGGTCTGTTTTATCACGATGTACATAATGACCACATGCATTTTACAATCTGAGAATGCAGTTATCTCCTTAAAGACACCAGCTTCGTCCCGTCTCGACAACTTCGTTGAAGAGAATACTGATGGGTCCGGAATAAACTAGACATTTCTGACCAAGTAAAGTCGAAGAACCCAAACATCGCTGGAGTACCATATCTGCCTTCTGTCCTTTGTAGACATTTTCGACTTGGAACCTAATGTCGGCTTCGGTGCAAATAAATAGGTTCTCTTTCTCTCCAGCTTTTTTGTCAGTACCTGGAATTCCATTTACATGGATTGACCCCCGGTTAACCCCGATCTTGGGCAAATGGTGGCTCAGTCCGGTGAAATGGTCAGTAAGGGTGACCCTATAGTATTCGAGCCCATCGAGGTTGTTGAGATCGGCAGCCTTTTCTTTGTTTTTCTCAGCAGGAGATTCATTGTTGTTGTTGTTCTCTTCGATTGTCTGAACTTTGTTATTTTCGGCCATCTGGATTTCTGGGTCAGGAGAGACCCTCTCTCCATACAAGCTGTAGCTGGATTCGTCATCTGTATTGATATTTCCTTGAAACCAGGAGTGGTCCAGTGGAAAACAGAGATACGTAGTTCCATGAACTTCAATTTGGTTCGTCCGAACGCTGGACAAATGTGGTCTTCGACGTCTCATTGAGGGCATTCCGTCGCTTACCATTCCACTTACAGATTCGAACCCAAGCATTCTGTATATTTTCCGGGGTTTAAATCTAAATGTTTTAATGTTTAAATCTCAGAGGTTTGAAACACCTAGGTGAGAGATGAAAGTACGACTGATTCTCGTCTTGTATAGTAAAGAAGATGGGACACTCTTTTAGGTGGATGTCCGGGTTTAGTTTATGACTTTGCTATTGGTATACTAAAGATGAATACAGGAAGTGAGATAAATGATTGATGGAGTAACGCTTCTGTTGTTCTGACTTCGGAATATTTTGGGTATTTGCCCACAGGAACGATGAGTTTCTTCTTTCTACGATCTTCTCGTAACGTAAACACTCCTTGGCTTGACTCTTCCTCTGTAAAAAATCAAAATATTATTAGAAACGACTCGTTACTACTATATTGGCTTATGCAATATACATAAATGTATATGATGGTATATGCTATTTACAGACAGCATGTCTGGTTGGATCGTAACGTGTAGGCAAAGGAACTTAAATGAGACTACTAATAAAAAGTAGTTTTAGGCACAACAAAACAGAATGCCTTCGGGTATCTGTAGATTTCCATTGCCGGACGAACGCACGTGTGTAAATCTTTCCATTCTCTTTGTTTTGTGATGGAAATGTACACAACCATAATTCAGAATGTGCGTGTGACCACCAATACCAATTCAATGTCAACCTCGGTACGCACCCTGTACTATTTACAGATGATTTAACAATTGGCCCTGTCCTTAATTTAACTCATCGATTGTATATAGTTAAATACATATTGTTTCTGAACTCTAGCCTTTAGTGAAGGCATGAAAAGACGCATTTAATTTCCAAACAATTGTTTATCCCATTTGCTCTAAATTAAATTAACTTAAGGTTGGCTTCTACGAACACGTGTATGTGCATCTGATTTAAGCGAACACATCGGAATAATAACATGTATAATAGAATTAGATGGATCATCGATCCCACATGCACCAACAAGTCATATTGGCTTATTTTATGCTTATTTACTTGTTCCATTTTATAAACAGATCTCATAGGAAAATGGAGCAATTGAAGATTGAAGTTGTTCATAAAGCCATGGGTAAAAAAAAGTGTCTTAAATCGTGTCAGAGTGCTGCTGTCCCCTGTCCATATCTGTTAGTAAAGACGTTCCTATTACCCAATATCTTACAAATTCCAGATCTTGGTCAATCCGATCAGAATGTATGCTTAATGTACAAGTTACTAGGCTGTTAGGTTATAAAAACCATCAGGAGGATATATTTAATGACTTGTAGCAGGACTGCAAAAAAAATAATGTGATAATGTTGAAAGAATTCTCCAAGGTTGTTCAGATTAAAGGGTGTCAAGCTGATTTAAATGTGTTAAATCGGGTTTACAATCTGATGAATGAAATTCTGTACAACGAAGATTAATATTGAATATATTACTACTACTGTCAACTATTATCAAATTATCAAATGTCATAACTTCTTTGACGTATGGCTTAATTTCGTAATGAATGATAAATAGTTCAGATTTCAATATGACTAAAATTTTGAAACTTTATTGGATCTGGAAGCATCGTTGTTACCAACTGACCTTGAGGCTGACTTATCATAAAAAATATTAATCGGTAATTCTTCGTTATCGCTTTGACTCCATCCAAGCATATAATCCCCTTTACGGCGGTTTAACATCTCAAGAATTAAGTGCAGATGACTAACGACTGAGGGAAATATTATTGTTGACATTTTTCATTAATCGTAAATATAAATCAGTAATAATAGAAATCATTCTTGGGAAAAATTTGTACTGCTACATTTTGAAATTTAGCACAGGAGCGATTAATTTTTTTTCATTTGAATGGTTTGAATAATTATAAGTCCGGGTTTCTGTTCTACAATAAATGTGAACCTCTGACCATTTGAACCAATTCATTCTAAGCTCGTCTCGAGAATATTCCATATCTAAATGTGAAATTGATCAAAGTTTCATAAAATATGATAAATTAACCTGTCACCGAGTTGTTACATTTTATCGGTTAGTTATAAAAATTAGAGTTTATCTTCATTTTAAATAAATCAATTTAAATATAATATTCTGATGTCTGTCAACGCTGTGTCTTCGCCAATTCTAAGTTAGGGTTATCTACAATACATGATCCTAGGATATTAAACATGGATAAGTTTGTAAAGCACAGAGCTATAAACTCTTATGTCCGTTTAATAATTTTGTACCTCGTTCGGATTATGAATTAAAACCCCATTAAATTGAACCGACCAAAGATTATTTTGAAATTACAGGGTCAAGGTTCATAATTAATATCTTTTGTACTTCTATAGATCTACTATCTTTGCTAATCTGCTTAATTCTGTAATGGTGATAGTAATCCTAAATCCTATAATGCAATTGAACGAAGTGCATTGCAGTTTGGACTTTGGATTCATTTCTTTCATCTTTCCTTTTTTGAATTCATAAACTTGCTAATTCTGTGTGTTATCTCATTAGACACCAACAAGGACGGGCGGAATACTAAACATTGCGGACTATGGAAGATAAAAAATAGTTCACCTTTATACTTTGTACTAAAATCCAAGATAAATTATGGATCCTCCATATATCAATCTGTATAGTCTCCGTGGTAAGATGAGTGTCTTAAGAGCCCAACATAAGAAGCCATACAAAAAGTGTCAGAACTTGTTTTTTTTCTTTTACAAAATCCAGAACCTATCCTACCATCGTCTATAGTTGTGACTGGGGAAAGAACGTAACATTTTCTGCATTATCGAAGCGCTTTTTGTGACTCCTACAAAGTTATCACTAGTTTATATGATTAGGTCTTGCTTCATTGATTGAACATTGGAATATTAATTTCGGGATTGGTAGATGATCTCATCCCTTTATTTTAACAAAGGCAAAGTGTAAATTTAAAATGAATTGGCAGACTCAACGCAATTTAAGGAAAATATTAAAATATATTTTGCAGTTTGGTCAACTGGGCCCACCCCAATATCCAATTCCAAATGCCCCTTGCCCATTTTGTTTTAAATTTGTGAAATTAATGGAACGTGTCATACGCCGTAACTTAACCAAAGTTTAAACTATGAACGGAGAAGTTTTTTTTAATTCCCATTATTCCTCAAATAATTTCTTAAGTGTATGACTTCATTTCTTGCCGGGGTTTTATAAAGCGTCAGTCAATTTCATTGTGGGTAAAAGCCCCTCCACCTTCCAAAAAATTCAACGTCTATTAAATTCACGCGTTTTAAAAAACTGTCCTGGAATTGAATCTTTTCTAAGGACACTAAGGAGTTTAGTCATGGATTGGAAAATGACGAAAATCAAGTACCATTATTTCAACTGTATGAGGACATTCGAAGTTTCTCAAGAAAATTAATCAAGTTCGGTAGTTATATCGAAAAATGTCCAGTTAACAACAACCACAAGCAATGTCCAATACTTGGGGAAGCTTTTAGTTAGGTGAATTAAGAAATTTAATTTGGTTCAACAACCGTTTACATGTTTCACATACTTTTTGTTGTTAATCCAATCTCAAACGAGATTTCAATACAAATCCTATATAAAGACGTATATGCTTTTTATCACAAGACCAATGAGACAATGCTTTTGTTTTGCTGGCTCAGAAATAGCATCATGCGATGAACTTTGCCTCAGCAAAATTTTCCGTGTAAAAACAGAGCAGTTGAAATCCATGAAAGTGCTATACCGGGTTGATCTACATTCGCTTATCCAATCTGATAAATACGACCAATTTCGCAATAGCAGGAAGTAAATCGGGAGCCTGGGTCTGAACTCTTTGAGACTTTACCAAATAGCTTTCAGTGTTAAATTATATAAAGACTAAAGACCAAAGAGAAGCCTACAAATGTACATTATCAATTGAATTGACCTGCTGGCACTGCTACGAAATGACTCATGGGAATGGGATTTCTGTATCAAAACAGTTTTCAAGTAAATACCGTCAAGCGGAAGATATCAAATGCAAAGTATTATATTCTTGAAGTAATTGTCAATTTTTACTTGAATAAGTGATGCTGATTATATTATAGTTATTTCGATAAAAAGGAGGTACATTAAAAGGAAAACCCGTATAAAATGTTTTAGAACCCAGAATTCATTACGATCGCCTGTAGCGTTTGTATTTTAATCCAAGCAACTAAACGTATTGATGCGTACTCTACAAACAGTTTTTATCAAGATGTTGCGATTTTTATACAAAAATTTACTTACATGATAAGAAATATCGAGTTATATCCACTCCTCCGGAAGTAATTTGGTAATGATAAAATCAAGGTCAGGTTCGGCTGTATGTATTATGTTGGGAGTTGGTGTCGAGCTTTGTGTTAAGAAATTATTTTGTTTCTAAAGTTCTTGATAAATTGTAAATTGGCAAGTTCAAAGTTAAGTCGGTTTATTTGTGAAGTCTACTAAAAAATTAACAGCTATAATTTTCTGGTTACTTGTGAATTACTAACACTGAGATAATAGTATTACCACTTTAGAAAAGGGAATTACTAAATCTAGATGTAAAATGAATGCGCACAGATATGTATAGCGTGGCGTTGAAGTTAATTAGTTTGTAAATTGTAGTACCAAAAACACGTTGTGCTCCTAGTCCGTCCTTTTTGTCACTGAACAAGTTTCTTCCACCTCATCCAGTTCATATATATATCTAGATAATTGAACGGCAGAAAGACTTGCTGAAGTAAGCAATGTGTGCATTCTTAATTTACTTGAAATGTAATACGTCGACAGAGCTACTTACAGATAAATATATTTATTTCTAGTTCAGAGATAATGATTACGTTTTTAGGGGTTCATGCTAAATTACAATCCAGTTGCATTCACTGCATATTTATATAAGTAGAACCGTTCGACTTTGTATATATATTCTTTGCGTTCATTTAATGTTGCACGAAACAACTGATTTTGGGGAAAGTACGTCTTATATCCATTTTTTAATCCTTGAATAATAAATATTTAGGCCGAGTATCAAAATAGATTTCGGAAAAGGTTAGTCTGTCGATTTTCGATTTAGACACATGCATTGTTTAAGGCATTGTTAAAGTCTTTACCCGTGCAAACAGAGATATGCATGCCTGCCTGTGATTTATCCCAGATTCCGGTGGGCAAATATTTCGGCAGTTGTGGAATATGTGTATTCTTTATGTTTTTTTTTATTGAACCCTTGCAACCCGGATTTTATTATTTGTAGACACCCATGAAATAAGATTTGGCCTGAAATGATTATGAAAATTGACGCTGACAATTTACAATTTACAATAATGGTAAAAGCCATGAAAATGCGATTATATTCGAACTCATTAAACCAGCGAGATAAAAGAACAAGTCTTGGTTCCACAAAGTCTGTGGCGATCGAGAATTCTGAATAAATTATTGTTCCTTAAGTTTGACTCATCTCTATAGATAGTTATTGTCGTTATGATTATGACTTGTTCATATCTGGTTAGTTAGGGTTCAAACCGATAAGTTTTTTTACGATTCGGCATTTCAAAGTCCTAAGAACTGAGGCAGGAGTTGTTTTGCCAATTATGCAGATTAACTAAAAGAGAAGGAGTAGCTGTTGTGCTGTTTAAATCTGAAGCAGTCTAGAGAGTTTATTAATTTTAATTTTAACCGTTGCGTTGGACCATTAGAAGATTAGAATTTATCAATAGAGATAAATAAATACTTGCCCGCAATTGAGTATCTCTAGAATCCAAAAGAAACCATTCCTCAAAACTTGACAGGATCAAAATCAAAATTAAACCCTCAAAGAGAATTTGTCCTTGAAGCATTTAGGTTTTATGGTTCAAGTGGAGTCATGAAAACCAGACGGTCCTAGTTTTATTTCATCCAGATCGTCAGCTCGGTCGGGATTAGGTGGTGTTATGTTGGCCCATTGTCTCGTCCAATCCAAACGAAGCTTTGGTATTTGTTTTACGGAAACTTAGCTCCTAAACACGCCTCTTTCTTGAACTCTGCCAATTCTACGTTCTATATTATGTTTACGTAAACATCAACTGCACAAGAGTTCGACTGATCGAGGTTCGCCGAGGTCCCTGATAAACGTTACTTGGAACAAGAAACTGTAATATGAACTTTTTGGTTCAAAATAAGTCGCTCTGTAACTATATCGACAGATATCCAAGAATCTATAGCTTAAAAATTTCTGCCCTCCTGAGTCATGATCATGAACATGGAATGGAACGTAGTTAAAATCATGCCATACCAACTTGAGATACTTTCACGATAGTTTGAACAAAACACAATATGATTTAATGAAGAAATCAGAATTATGCAACTTATTGATATTTACATACTTAATCACATCCTTAAAAAACAGTTCCTCTTCCTGTGTTTAGTAAATACAAATGCTACACAGGCAGATGATACAATGTGCGATGCAAATTATAAGATGTGCTACTTAGATTTAATGCAGCTTTAAAGTGTCATCGGTCAAATTGATTCGTTTTTATTTTATTCAACTGCTCAGCGATTAAAAACTTCATCATTTATTGAGTTCATTTTTATTATCCGTTTGATCCAATGCAGAACTGTTGAATATTCAAATATTTACTTCCATTTTGTAAAAGTTATTAAAAAATACGACTTAATTTTAATTTTAAAATTTTAAGTATTTTCACAAGTATTCATTTTATATCTTACTATCTGCAATTAAGTATCCACTGAAGCAATAAAAAACTGGCAGTCTGTTTAAAAGCTTAGCAATCTGATTCGGAATCTGCATGTCCTTGAAACCATCTACTTGACTTCTTTCATTGTCAACCGTAGCTATACTTTACTTGCCTTATAAATGCAAGCTATTTAGAAGTATACTAGGACCTCGCCTCGAAGAGTCTATTGTATTCTCCTACCCCAACAAACCTCTCCGAGGTTGATAATGCAAGTATTTCAGAGAAAAGTACAAGACGATTCCTCAGATGAATTAACATTCGATCGTTGCCTACAGATTTGGCTTCAAGGTCTTTCGGGAATTGTATGTAGGAGAACCTTTCCTTTAGTTGTGAGTCCATGGTAAATGCTTGTAGTGGTTTTTATATACGTTTAAGATTAACATCCGTTTTATAAAATGAATTTTTTAAGGACGTACGATATTTTACAGTCTCTTAGACACCACTTTATTCTACGTGAAGGATAAATACAAATGTAGGGCACAAGGTCGGTGACAAATCGGACTAATTCCGAATTATAAGAATTGAATTTGGAGATCATAGGATCATGCACATTTTAACTTGGTAACTCAGACCCTGTTCTTCTGTATCCTCTCTTTTGCATTTTACATTATGGTATGAGAATGTAGAACTGAATTGTCCTAGGCTGAAAAATTTTATTGGGAAGGTCGTATTAAAATAACTTTAATAAAATAATCTGCTTGATGCAATTTAGCTTAAGTTTGAAGTTATCTATAGTCAATGCAACTGTTGGCAACTTGATGTCTGAATCCAAATCCAGGAACTGTATTTTTGCGTAACATATCGGTCAATTACAAAGCAAGAGAATGCTTAATGCAAATACTAATTTTTACTCTGCTATTGATTATGCACTGTTGGTAATTATGTCGATACTTAAAACAGTTGGATATGATTACCTTTATTAACGCATTATTAGCTCGCCTATTGAAAATATGGTTTAGAGCTAATGAAGTCAACCAGTCCGTTCGTCCGTGTGTCCGTCGTTTTTGTCAATGTAAATCAAGACAAAATTAAACAGCCTAGAAGCAGGCCGGATTAGAACCAATACAATTTTTTTGAAATGGAAGCATAATATTCGCTAGTGTTTATCAAATTTCGAACACAGAATTAAGTTTTAACATAATTGTATTGGTTTTAATACCAAATTTATATATATGATTTTTATCCTTTTTTCTAAATTTAAAACAATTTTGAAAAATTTTGAGGTTTGATATGAATTGTGCAACATGAAAATGGTTTTCGAGGAAATCTTATTGGTTTATATATAAAATGTTTTTTAAAGAATTTCTATTGCTTTAAATATGTAATTAAATCGACATTTCTGGAAACAGGAATGATATATATATATCAATACGTCTTGAAACAATAATCCAATTTTAAAGGTATTTACGTATTTTATATGCAAAAAAACAATCTAAGGTTCGTAAAAGCCTTAATTGGGACATTTCATAATATTGTTTCATGAACTGTTCAAATTGATCCAAAAATAGAATCTATAATTTAAAAACAGTGTTTTAGGTAGATTTTAACTGCATTTGTCAAACAACAAAATAATTTTTAACGAAATTGTACAGTTTAAATAGCAAAGTGGATGGACACATTGGGAAACAGTTGTATTCAATGTAGTTTAGGACAATTCTCAAATATTCAGTTTCTTCACATATTTGATATGGAAACTAACTTTATTGTGTCATAGCATATTCTTGTGGATGTAAATCAATTATTCATAGAACAATTACTAAATCTTCGGATTGAAACGCAGTCGTCTAGGTGAACGTAAATGATGATAATTTGTATTTTATATAATTGATTTTTAATAGTTTTTCCTGTCCTATTTAAACCAACACGATTTCAAGTAAGATCGAAGAACAATCTATATGAATTGTGCGAGCTGTCGTTAACGTTTACAACGTTTTATTTGTTCTTCTATTACACAGTAAAAAGTAGTTTTAAATTATTTGGAAGCCTGAAATATTTGTAACCAAACCAATATCTGTAAAAGAGACTCACTGCGTAAGGAACAAAATCTGTACGGAAGAACCTTGAATGACTTAATATTTCATTACTCCGACTATGACTGTTTAATTAATAATTTAATAACATTAGTTTGACTCATCTTCCGTTGAATTAAATTGTTACAGTTACCCATAAAATCGATGACATCCACGTTCATCCGGGTCGAGCATCACGTAAGAATTTGATCGTAATGAACTCGTGATAAAATCAATGAACAAAAGTGACGTCAATAATTTCAGTTGGATGGCATTGAGATCTGATTCCATCGTCTGATCGTTAGAAAAGATAAATTGAATATTATAAGTGGTTAAGGCATGGATTTATATATAAAAGGAAGCTTATCTGACAAGCTTGGGTAAAGAAGATCAAATCAGTTGAAAAATCAGTTGTGACCAGAACGACTTGAAGCGAAATCTTTTACATTTTATAATACTTATGTTTAGATCTAGAACTATTATTCAACATTATAAAATGCACACGTTCCGAAAATCAATTATATGCAGAATTTTTAATTTGGTGTAACTAAACAGAAACAGAACAGAACTTTGCCCTTGCATAGTCTTGTTCCTAAGAAAAAATACAATTTCTTAAATAGTTTCGATTATACAATATTTTCAGCCGTTCCAGCAATTAGTTTTCAATAGATTTAACAAAACTATTAACGCAGATTTAAGATAATTTCATAAATTGCAAGCTCATGGAGAATTACATATATTATTTATGATATTATACATAGGTGTGACTAGTGGGTGCTTGAAAATTCATTTTTAGAAAAAACTTCTTACAATAAAAGAAACAAAACGAAAAATATTTACGTGAAACCTCATTAATGTTCATAGCTCGTTAAAAAAGGTGGCATTATATTTAATAATGATTTATTGAATTCGATTATACAGAGATTTACAGTTATTAGCGGATTATAGATTGTTCTGATTCTACTATGCAGATCGATGCAGTTACAAATGAGTATTACAACTTTTTGATCAATGAAATTGAACTTTTTTGCTATATATTAGTACTTAAAAGTTCTTAGAACAAAATATTAAAAAAACGAAAGGAGTATTAAAAGGTCTCTCACAAATCTGAATCTGAGTTTCAGATAAGTTGACTAAAACTTGTGCTAAACTATCCAAATCCGACATGACTTAAATTTGGACTTCAGAAGTTCCGATTGTTTTGAATATACCACTAGCAATTAATTAACATTAATTAGAGCTGCACAATAAATAATTTAACCACTATGATAATGCTAACCATAAATTGATATGATGGTATTTGGTACCAGAAAGAGTAAAGTATAACATTTCCAGTTAACAATATAAATTTTTTTTAAACTATACAGCGAAGACTAAAAGCGAAATTAAATCATGTATTTGGCAATACCGAATAAGTAATCTTGACGGTCTCACAATATCCATAAATGAACGTGTTGTCTATATTTCTTATGATCTGGAGATTGTTAATTTTGACACTGTTTGAAAGTCTCTGTGAGGTGAGAATGTATTTCAGAGTTTGAATCTATTGTGGGGGTATTTATTTTTCAGAGACAAGAATGAACAAGTCCAGCATATTTTGTATCTAATTTGTATTAAAAACGTCAAACACTTAGGAAATTATTGGTCTGGTCTGGCTCTGGTGTTGATTTTTATAGACCACAATCAAGAATCAAGAGCCATTTCAACTAATTTAAAATTGAATGTGCTTTTTTGACTATCAAAATTAAAAAGTTTGGAAAAGCATTAGTTTGATTTTATCCTCTAAACGTGTTTGTAATGAGAATCTATTTATAGTTTTTATAGCATAAGATGATGTCCTTTAATTTGAGACCCTCCATATGAGGTGGGGATGAATTTCTAGGGGTTCTATTTAGAACCAAAAGATTTGACACTTGATGCTTACAAGAAAGTGACAGCAGGTTTACATATATTCAAACTTGGAACAAAAATATATTAAAACACAACATTAGTTTGCATTTAAAACTCAATTCATTTGTTGGAAACAAAACATGAGGGGGTGGGGGTAGTTTGGAGTTGAAATCCAATCCGTCAAAACATGCTTATTTCTGTGATGGCAGTTGGCCTATGCCCACGCTTGGCTTGTTTGGCTAGGCTTGTTTCCTTCGACATCCACCGCGGTACCGTTTTCATTATCTCCACCTTCTTTCCCTTCTTCCGTCTTATCTTCGGGTTGAATCCCCCCTTTCGTTACTAAAATGATTATAACAGTGTTATATGTGATGAGCATTCTTTAATTAGGTTTCCAAACTTAAGTTAATCAACTTACACGAATCCTGTATCATATTAACTCCATATACAATGCTGTAAATCCATCCAACGATAAATACTGCCGTGAGGATCTGTAACAAAGCTGCGATCAGTCCATACTTGATTCCCTTGGATGGTTTCTCATGTCGACATTTTCCACAGCAGAGAAGACTCATTGCTCCCAGAATGGTGCCTATTATCATAAAATCGGATACCATTAGCATCCTGTCATTAAGTTTCATTACTTTTTACTCCCGGCTGTTGTGTTTTTAATTGAATTAGTAGTAGATCGAAATAGAATCGATTAAATCATCAACCTGTGCCAGGTAGAACGGTGTTGAATAAGCATAGAATGACGGCAAATACGATTGGAAGCGTCGGGACCGCTTTTCTAAGGTAACCCATCTTCTCTCTAACTTCCATTACTTCCAGTCTTGTCAGTTTCCCATCTTTTTCGGTTACGTAGACCTAAAAAGCAGTTTTAGAAAGCATTGAAATATCCGAGTTGAATGTAATGGAACATCACTTCCACACAACATAACACCACAGGCATACTTATCATGAGACGCGGGCAAAGATATACGAAGGCGATGATGGCTTTAATGGTTTATAATGTTCAAAATTAGAATTGTTTATAAATTTTTTTTAAATATTCCTAAGTGTTATGTGAGGAGTAACATTTGTGACCTGTCCAGGTCTGGAGGTCTTTCTTTTTTCTTTCCTGCCTTTGCATGTGAAAGATGCATATGGTTAGAATGAGTAAATTCAGTTTGGCTAATTGACTATTCGCCTCATGGGAAATACATCAAATATCAATACACGCTGAATCGTATTATTCTTATTATACTTGGAATTGGAATAGTCTTTTGGAATTAGAGATATGCATATAATTTTGGTTTCTTGCGATTTTGTGTGAATGTAATATAGGAAGAGGAAGGGGTATTCAACCATTGAATGTTGACGAGAAATAAGCCACCGACCGACGAAAGGGTTCCCGTTTCTAGGACGTAATCTTGGGGTCATTGCAGACTTTGTGAAAATTAACTAGGTTACTCATCTATACTGGATATGGGAAGTTAGAGATATGTATTTGATATAGAGAAGTTGTTGTAGCACGAGGAAGTAATTGAATCAGGACAAAAATAGATGCCAGAAAGTAATCCGATTCTGTTTTCTTGTTGGGTGGAAAATAATGCGAGTATGGATAGACACGGACAGATTCGGATTTGTCTTATTCCATGAAAAAATAGGCTTCGGATTTCGGATAAGCTGTTGGATCTTAAATATGTATGTGCTTCTCGTTGACATCATCATCCATCAGGTTAAACCGTATAGTATATTTCAAAGTTGTTGCTAGATCTAGTTTTCAATGCGAAGAGCGTTGCGCGTTATAATGAATTCTTTTGTCGTTTTTTTAAGAAAAGCAAAACAGAACTTTGTTTCGATTTCAACTGCAATTACTAATTCAACTCTAGCTTGAATCATTGTAGTTTTTTTAGTTTTTTATAATTATTTGGAGGGTTACGCTGGAAATGTTAAGTATTTGAGAGCGGAATAGTATATAATAGCTTGGAATGTGCCGTTTGATGACTTAACGACTTGATGAGCTGTCTAATTTTTTATTTTGGCTAACGAATGTCACTCTTGTTATCTCTTCCCAGCATCTTACATTGAGTATAACGAGAAGAGAGGATGCGGTTAATTATTATTGTTATTGGACTTTGGACCTAAGCTTTTGGGTGATTTTCTGTTTTTCTTGTAGATATCTTGCAACAAGGTTTACTTAAAATTGGAAGTTATCCATAAGCAGTTAATATCATTTAAAAGTCACAATGCTAAATTGCTAAGTAAACAAAATGAGGATGTCTACATAAGTTTTTTCCTTAGTATGCAATTGAACGGCACTATTTTGGTTATCCCGTTTAAAATTGAGTATTCATGAAATTATACGCCAAAAAAGTTTCAGATTTACGAGTCGCTAAAGTTTGTGGCCTTTTTATCTTTAGACATCGTTTGAAGGTCCGAAGTCCGACCAATACGACATTTATTTGCCGTTGTTTTTTAATAATAATCTTTGAGTAAGGCATTTCAACTTTATTAAGCGATTTCAGAAAAAAATGAAATATATAAAAATTGTTTGTATATGATCGGATGTCTCACGGACTCTCAAAACATGTTTTAGAGCAAAAGCAACAGTAAAATAATTCAATTTAAATAAAAGCCATTGAAACTATTTATTTCGATTATTCCACTACTTGATTTCCGAAAATAATTTATTTTATGCATGAGTGAGACTTTCAGAAAAGCAGTCTTAAAACTATCCGTACCAATATTTATGCTTAGGTTTTGCTAAACTATCTAAAGGGGTAGCCTATTCTATCTGAAGTAAGCTTGATCAAACCCTTGGAAAAGACCTTTCCGGGACACTTATTTTGCGATGGGTTTACGTCAAATAAAATATTTTAGAATTACATTGTTCCCTTCTTGAAATACGCGTCCTTGTGCCTCTGCAGTTTGTTGTGACAAACGTCGCCTGTTTTCATATCCGATTCCAGCGGCGGCCAATAAATTCGATCCCCGCCTTGGTTGTTGACCTGACGCGTCCAATCTGTCAGGCGTTTTCCCACGTCCTTCCCGTTCCTCGTCGATATCCTTTAGTTCCATTCCAATTCTGAATCAAAACAGGGAAGAACCGTTCCTTTCTATTGACAACCTTGCTTTTAAATTAATTGTAAGCTGAAGACCACTTTGTCAGACCACACAACCACGAAATGAAACTTTGATTTATTTACTCTCCCTCTAGGTTAGCACCCTGTCCGTACAGCAACCAAAAGCCACTATTAGAAACAACCGTTGGCTGACTAAATCTCCAAAATTTTACAGAAACCCCGTTTCTTCCGGAGTGGATTAACTTCTCCACGGCCAAATAAAAGGAGTAGAAAACTGAGTGGATTTCGGTGTAAACTGTTGCCGAGCTTTTTGCAGACTTAGTCTAGCTTAATGTATTATCCCACAGCACCCGGTGTTTTGATTACTAGGAATTGGCAATAGGGAATCCTCGGTAATATAACTTTGACGTCGCTTTTGACATGAAAGTTTAGACAAGCTGTATATATGAAATATTGATTACTGAACAAGCCGTGAGGAGTAAATGTAAGTACAAGAGGACAATGCGATTATGTGATGAAATCACGTCTGATCATCCGTCCTATTCCTCCGATCGGAGTTCAGGAGACTCGCCCCCAGTAGCATTTACACGAGAATAGCTCCGGTTTATTTAATCAGGACACTCGCCGGAAGTGTTGACACTACTATTACTTACGCTGTACTTAGATACCTATGTTTTTACACCCAATATCCAATGTATATGTTGTAGATGTAGCATGTCGGGTTAGAAACGGATAAATCGGTCTGAATCATCCTCATATATATCTTCCGTTTTTTCTAATTTTCCACCTCCTTCTAACCCTATTCTGTCTACAACTAAAGATGTATAAGTAAGATCTAAAGATATGCTGTAGTTTCTGACTTGTGGAAGCGTTTCTGCTGAATTCCTACGTTTTTCACGCGTGTTATTATTATTAAACGTATATGTATATGGATGCCGTAACGTGGATGTACTCGTGAGGCTGAGAAAGTCGAAGACGCAGACAGTTTTACCCCGAACTTCTTCTTTGACGTCTGTTTCGGGGGAGATAATTGTCAGGAATAAACAGATTGGGACTGGATGAACATGTGCGCTTATTTCGGGCTATTCCACATTTTCTTTCTGTTTCGGTTTGTCGATTGTAGGGACATGCATACCTTCCTCTGTAACAGCCAATATCAAATGCCGAAGGTTTGTACGTTTGTACCATGGTACGATTTTATGAATGCTTTCCAGATGTCAGAAAACTTGAGTAAAGGGATGATTTATGACAGTTCTGATTGGTGTTTATTGCTTTAATTTTCTGAGAGGAATTCCTTTCTTGAGTTTTGAATCACAGAATTTATCTTATTGCTAATTACAAAACTTTAGTCCCGTATTTTCTTTGCTTTGTATACCTGTCAGGAGGGACGCCTTTTGTTATGTCTGATTCTTTTGTCGAATTATTGATTGGCAGTTGTGAAGAATTTGTAGATGACCTTGTGAGTATACACAGTACCCGGTGTGACCACAGCATTCGGAAAATTTGCCTGCAAAAAATGAAAAATAGTTTGGGTATAAAAGCAGTGTTATGCGGAGGTGTGGAAATTAAAATAATTGAGTTTTTGTTCCTTTTACGTGATTGATAGCATTAGGATAGTTCTGGGTTTCAAGGCAAAAAGCCCCATGTTTAAAATACTTTGCACCCTCCTTTCCTGGCAAGGGGTCTTTGTCTGGGAGGAAATTAGCCGTGTAGAACTGGACTCCTGGCTGATCAGAATGCACCTCCAAGACCCGTCCACTTTCCGTTTCTTGAGCTCTGTCGATTTCAAGGAATAACACTATTAATGCTAAAAATATGTATTTGGATGTAATACGTGCCTGCATAATATTGTTGTTCTTTCGTACCGTGCTACTAATCGAACCGTCTCTCTTTCACTTGTGTTGACACAGAAATTGTTGTCGTAACCATTAGGACCTTCTTGGAATGTTTTCAAAAGGTCGTTGATACTCTTGTTAGTCCGAAGGTCAAAAATAGACCCTTCTACAGGCTTGATTTCCCCTTGAAATATTAACAGTTTAAAACTAATAATATTCTCCTGACTGTTATGTCATCTTATAATGAAGGAATTGAGTACCATATTTACTCATTTTAGTCCCAACTTTCGTAAGATCCTAAATACTATATGAAGTTGGCATTGTAAGGTCTAGGACAGTTTAACATTGATAGTATAAGGAGGATGGATTTTTTTCAGTGGGATGTAACTTATTAGGAAACAGGGTATTTGTCTGGATTACTACCTGTTGCGGTAGTATTTTATTACACCACTAGGCAGCCAGAGGCCCGTATCGGGCCATTCTGGAGCTCATTGTCAGCCGAGAAGCGATAGTATTATAGTATTAGTTAACTTCAGACATACGCCCAAGACAAAGGCGAATCTAAACCCCCACAAATCCGTAACTTCAAAGCCCCCACACTTAGCAGCCTCCGTATTCTGTTCTCTTATATTCTTTTTCTATATATATGTCGACGACGGACAGGACCTCAGAACTCCGGTTAGCCTGTACGACACTACTTTAAAGTTTATTGCTATCCCGGAACCTAAAATAGCTTATAAGAGCTTTTCGGTGGAAGAAGAACACGTCATTTTTGATGAGCAAGCGAGTGAGCGAGATTTTAAACCCCTTACTTTTGGTTTTAAACAATTAAATTTAGCAATGTGCAATGTTTTACAACAACACCTGCACCTCCACACTTTCTTTAAAGCCCTAAGATCGAATTTCTGAAGAGATTTCGATAATTTAAACAGCTATAAAGGTCTAGGGCTCAAAATTTTAACTTAACCGAAAGTTTTCTCGGTGGAAGGAGATGTGAATCGCTATACCACACGATGATTTAGAAATTTCGACGACTTTGAATGTTTTAAGGTCAAGATGTTAAATTTTAAAATTCCAACTCAACCAAAAGCTTCCTCAGTAAAAGATGTAAATCGATGTATCAGGCAATGATATAGAAATTTTGACGACTTTGACCGTTTTAAGGTCAAGGGGTCCAAATTTCAACACAACTAAATGATTTCTCGGCGAAAGAAGTTGTCAATAGATAGGTCACACGATAATTTCGAAATTTCGACAACTTTGACCGTTTCAAGGTCAAGGGGTCAAAATTTTGGAATTCCAACATAGCCAAAGCATTTGTCAAAGTACAACGGTGTAAATCGATATGTCGCACGACCGTTTACGTACAATATTATGTTAGGTCAAATTTGCCCAGGTCACAGGTCACCGAATTTCAAAATTTCAAAATTGCATCAGCCCTATTAATAGTGTTTAGAAATGTTTGGCCGTCTCGGAAAGTTGATAGGTCAACCTAGTCAAAAACCCATAGGCACATCACTTACAAATTAGCAGTTTTATGTATATAGATAATAATAATCCTTCGACCCATATCAAATTAATCCATTGACCCTATTGTACTTTCACCCATATTAAATTATCCTTCACATATCAAAATTAATCGCATACCCCATATTTAAATAATGTCACCCATAGTCAAATAACCCATATTAACACCACGTAAATTCATACATTAATCTACAAGTTGCAATGCTCTGCTTGCCTTTTTTGGCCTTCCACGAGGTCTTTGAGTACCCAAAGGAACGTTTTTAGCTTGCGGAGGAATAACATACCATTTTTTAATCACGGCAACCCCCATGTTATGTTTACATATATATTCTTTCTGAAATACAGGACATGTGCAATTTGATTGTTCCCAATTGGATGGGTTCATTTCTATCATCCAAAGTCGTACATTAAACTTCCTGTAGGCATCGAAAGATTTAAAGTTTTGTATTTCTGTTCGCTTAAGATAATTATTAATATCATCTTCATTTAATGGAGATGTATTTTTAGCTGGGAAAAAGAACAAAGTTTTTGAAGGTGAAATAATCTTTTCTCTAACTTGAGGAACGAGCTTAACATAATCATAGACCTTGGTCTGTAGTTTTGTTGTGTAAAGTGGTTTGGTATAAAATATTTTGGCACATGCATGGTCTGGATTACGTTCAGTTGACCAATTTTTAACAGTTTAGCATGCAACTTCAAAAAATCTGGACATTGAAAGCTTCTCTCTCATTGTACATTCTTTGTACAGTCATTCTTGTACAGTCCTTTTGAACTCTTCTGAATTTCGAATGCATCTGAATCCGAAGGCATGAATATGTACATCTTAGCGCTACAAGTCCTTAAATATTTGCAGTTATAAAGTATCGACATTCCTTTTTCGGATTTTGTTGAACCGTTGGAACTAGTGATACAATTATAGTTAAAGTTGCTACGTAACTAAAATACCCAAATCATAAATAATTTAATAATAAAATAAAGTTACCACCAAGCGTCCTGGGTTTTGACGAACTTTCTTGCCTCAATCATGCTATTAAATGTATCCACAACAATCTTTTCAACTTCTATCCGTCGTCGTTTCTGTTTCCATTTCGCCGTTATTTTTAAGAAATAATAATAATGAAAATAAAGACCAGCGTAATTTTAAAGAAATGGATGGAATTGTTCATGTCTTTCCTCCCCAATCTTAATTACTATTCATTATGTTAATAAAGGTTTAAGACGAGTGCCGAGTGGGGTATTATGCTATCTTCATTGGATTCGCCTCACTCTCTCTCACTCATATCTCTCTCGGTCCCAAAAAATCACTTTGTCGATAGCCCAGTATAGTAGTTTCATTAATTTTGTTCCATACACTCATTCCTATTCTATATTCCGTTATGGGTGTTTTAACAATGGGCGAGAATATTTAAATATGGGTAAAACGATTATTTCGCATCTTTTTTTGGGGTTTAGATCTTGGTAAAAGTACAATAGGTCAATGGATTATTTCGTTATGGGTCATTGGATTAGTTCTATGGGGCGTTAAAATACAAGCCCTACCTGTTGTTATAAGACTGTCATCGACAGGGGTGTAGTTATCTGCATTCAGAAGAATGTAATGTCCTTGAAGATTTTTATTCCCATTTTTCTATTTTCCGAAAAGCACATATAAAATGAAAGTGAGGATCTGTAGCTGTAGTAGTGGCAAATAAGACTTTCAAGCTGTAGGTAACTTACGTGACCAGACAAATTGAAATAAGAATGATTAGTGAGACATATTGGAGTAGATTTAGTCACCGTAGCTTGAAAGTCAACAAGCAGTTGATTGTCTGGAGTCAGTTCGTAGGTCACTGCATGTTACAAACAAATTGTAAATTAAAATGTTAAATTTTATGGCATCCGTTGGGGTTTGAATGAATCCATGAATCGTCGAATCCTACAAAATTAGATTCATAATACCGTTTGCAACGACATCCCCTGGATATCCTTCTTCTCCATCTTTACTTAGACAACTGAATACAACTTTATTGTTTCCTTTCACTTGAGCTTCCCATAGTTTCTGAAAATGTAAGGTAGCATTTGTTTTCAAATTTTGAAGTAACTTTATATTTATATAAACCTGCAACTTTAGAATAGGGTAAAATACCTTATCGAATCCAACATTGCCTCCGTGAAGATGATTCTCTCCATTATTAACCCCAAGCTGATACTGTTTGCCTTCTAATGTAAATTTCCCCTTGGCAGTTCTATTTGCAACGCGTCCAACAGTGGCTCCGAAATACGGATTCCTTCCATAGGCACCCAGATAACCTGAAAAGTTTAAAATTATAATTCTGACCGTATGCAATAATATGACGAATATGGACTATACGTTTCCAAAATCGAATAAATTACCGTCAATGTCTTCGAATCCAAATACAATATCTTCGATTTTCCCGTTCCGATCTGCTACTTTGAGTGACGTAATTGTAGCCCCGTATGAAATGATCTAATACGAGTCAAATTGTATGAATGATCGGCATTTTCATATCAATGCTTTGACCAGAAGCTGTATAATGAGTAATTTACCTGAACTTTTGTTCCAGATTTGTTGGAAATCGTAAATCGTCGGATGCCACGTGCCTTACTCGTGTCCTTTGGATTTTCGGGATCTGGAAGAATTCCGAAGGTGTCTTCAACAATCTGAATACCACTCATCGTTCCGGCTTAATTCTGCTGGAGCTTGACAATCACAACTTCACAACCTGAGTGAAATGATAGTTTTGTGTAGTTAACTAAAAGCGAATCTATAAGGTGTACTGTCTTCAGGAGAGCACAAACAACGACTACACATTAATATGACCTTGTATACTTTGTTAAGTGAGAAATTGCGTGAATATTAGTTCCATCAAGAATTACATACAGAAAAACTAAGCCCGTTCTAGTGATATGGACATAAATTATTAATGTGGAGTTTTCTGCATGACAGATACTTGATAATTGATAATAGACTATAAAGCTCTGTGCATATCTAAACTCAATGTAAATTTACAAGTCTGTCAATGGATTGGATTTAAAAACATTTATTTAAGTTCGTTTGCATTTAGATTACAAACTTATTTTTTACTAATCTGAAATTGAGTTGGATCATGATTAGACTACGACGACCCATACCTATACTATAAAATCTATGCATTGTAATGTATATTATATGTACGAGTGACGTGTTTATGACAGTTTGACAGTCTGTTATCTCCTTCGTTATTTAAAGCTTCGGTGTGAACTTGCAAGCTGGATTATATTCATTCATGATGAATACCCCTGAATTTTTTTATTCGTGTTCTGATCTCGTTATTGCTACCGTCGAATCAAATCTTGATCCTTTGAAGATACAGAAAATCTGTTTGGCTCTCAGAGAAAATAGCACCACTACTACTGACGCTGAGACTGAGAACCACCCAGATCCTCAAGTTTTACGAAATGGTAATATAAGGATTGACAAAAATCCCACCGGATTTGATGAAACGCTGTCGACTTTGTGGGATAATGCTCAGGCGAAAGGATTGTTCAGATATCAACTCAAAAATTTACCGAGTAAAGTTATCGATGGACCATATCGATTTATACTGCAGGTACTGTGCTCGTTAATTCGGGTGATATGAGATTTTATGACCAATTTCGCCCTTCCCCTAATATCTTGATTACAGATAAATTATATCGATAATAATATTTGGATTGAAACGGTACCGTAATTCAGTAGAACGCAAATCAATAAATTCGCATGAATTTCGGGACAGATGATTTTTGCAAACCCCACTTGCACGTGGAAATACGTCCTTGTCCCGAGTAGTCGCGAAAGCTACTAGCCAAACCGGACTTTTTTCTCAGCCTTGTAAAATTTGATTGAAAGCCAGAGCCAGTAGAACTTTGGCACTATCATAGATGTATTAGTTATTATCTAAAATATGTATGAGTAGAAATGCGGGTTCTGGTGTATGTGCCTATGTATTTATGTTAAATTGTTATTATATACAAATCACCATTAACGTTCACCTAAATGAATAAATGCCAAGTTAAATTATTTCCCCATTGTTCTGCAGCTAAACCCTGACAGAGCTCAAAAGAGACGGAAACCTCAGGAAATCGAGAGCTTGAAACAGCCTTTCAATCCAAATGAATTTAATTTTAACAAAGTTAACTCAGAAGAAATCATTTTGAGGCTGAGACCATGGCATGGTGGACAAGATGATGGAAATGTTGAACATTTATTAATAATCAATGTAAGCCCATTGGAATTTGGACATGTTCTACTGACGCCATTTCGTAACAGAAATAACCCCCAAAAAGTATCTTTCGGGGGATTAAGATTGGCAGTCGAATTGGCTCTTATGAGTCGATCGAGGTATGTTTTAATTGTTTTCATGCATTGCGAACACTACAAACATGGATTCGTGAAATGAAGTCCGTATTTATATTTAAAACAATTTTTCTGTAGCGATTTCCGAGTTGGATTTAACAGCCTTTGTGGATACGCATCCGTCAATCATGAGCATTATCATGCGTATTACTTAAAACATAGATTGTACCTCGAATCTGCTGTGAGAATGAAAGAAATTAAAGTTATCAACATTTTGAGAAAAAATATATAATTCTACGTTGACAAAAATATTTTTTTGGGATAGGAACTGGTCAAAATCAGTGGATCGTGTTATGAAATCAAGAAATATCCCGGTCCGGGATTTGCATTCTTTCTGTCATCAACGACGGAAGAGAGTGTAATCACCTTTGTAACAAGTATCCTTAAACTTACATCGCATCTACAAGAGAATAATGTGGCTCATAATATTTTCATCACCCGTGGATCGTCGCTCAATAAAGAAGCACATTTCGACTCGCTAAGAGTCTTTGTTTGGGCTCGGTCTTCAAGTTTTGGTAAGACACAAATTTCTCTTCAATCACGCGTTTTATCGATCAAATTTTTGTATAATATGCCATTTCTAACGTGTCTTTAGGTTCGAAGGGTTGCGAAGCTTCCAATCCAGCTCTCTGTGAGCTTGGTGGTCACTTTCCTTGCAAAAGTAAGTTGACAGACAATTATTTAATAATTTCTATCCCCATTATGTGGTTCCTTGAATTGAAAAGTTCTCATTTCTTGTTGTACTAGATGAGACTGCTTACGAAACGTTGACAGAAGAATCCATCATTCAGGAGTTGAGTGATATATGTACAGAGGCTTTTGTTCAAATTCGTAACGTAATAGCGGATGTTGTATGAAAAACCCTCTAATTTTACACAATGTAAATTTGTAACTGTCAACTTCTTTATAAAAATTACACGAATAAACTGTCTCCTATTATACCGCTTTGCAGTCATGTCTTGAGCGTCTGAAGATTGCATTCCATAATCACAATGTAAAGCTGTTGAACTACTTATAACACCTCATTTAATCATTAGTGCATCCAGAAACTTGCAGTTAAGTACAAAAACAGAACTTTTTTAGGGAGACAAAAAACCATCTGGCACTTGGCTTAGTTTTTGAGCTTTTATCTGTCCCATTCGTTTGTATAGGTTGTTTAAGGGCGCGGTAATTACTCATGCATTGCCAATAGGTCTGGGAAGGGTAACCAGGATTAAAGACAATGCTTTCACAACCAAGACCCCATTCATTTAAGCTTATTCTGCATCTTTTAAGTTATCATTAGTTGTACGTTATAATTAAGGTTTCGGAAACAAGAGAGAAGAGATCTGACATTTACTGACAAAGTAGGTTAGTTGACGAGATGAATGACGAACTACAATATAGTCTTTCTATTCTCCCAAGTCCCATGGCATGGGAATCACGGTTGACTTTCTGTCTAAATCAGTTCGTTATTCTACTCCTGCAGATTAGTTAGGGTTAGGCTCTGAACAATCATTATGCCATGATAGTATTGAGTTACTATTTAAAAGTTGAGAGCTAACTGCTTTGTATAACCGCAGTAACCATTTATTACCCTGTACGATTTATTAGAATGAATGTTAAGAACGATTTTTTTTTATTTCGATTGTTCTCTTGAAGATTCGACGAAGTGCAAGAGTTTACTAGGCCTCTGAACTCTCATCTCTTCGTTGTCATTTGGATTTGAGTGAAGTTTCTCACTACCGTTTTGATAGCTATAGTGAATTACAGTGACAGTGTCTTGACGATTTAAAAGGATCCGTAGTTTTTTCTACTCAATTTGTTCAAGAATTCGGACTTTTTTTAAGCGTTTATATCATTGTGTTCGATATTGTATGTTATTCTGGACAACTCATTGGCAGCTTGGATTTTATTGTCGCAATTTAGTTTTCACTTACATTTATTGGAATTTTATCTTTGTCTCAAATTCCATCTGGGAAGGTATTGATCAGGTTGTAAATTGAGTTGACTCTTTGTTCGATAGTACGTTAACTTAATATGGTCAGGATAAAAGTTAAATGGTAAGTGAAGAAAGCATCCTTATTACTTTAATTTAAATCTTAAATTACAATATTCCGATGGTTACAAACGCAAGTTGTAAAAGTTTTACGAACGACTGATTCAACCATTTATTATAGCACGCTCTAATAATCAAAGGGTGACTCGGCCGAAAACAGATTCGCTTTCATATACAAAGGAGTTCCCACAAGACGATTTTGACATTTTTCATGCATTTTGAAGTAGATTATTCACACTATCTGAATCGTATCTGAATTTGAGTTGCAAATATAATGAATTAAGATTGGAAATTGATCGGAATGGGTGGATTTGTCGTTCCCAATCTACTCAATCAGAACGGCCTTTTAATAGGATGGCATTTTGAATTTAACCCTAATAATATTATTTTTAGGTTTGGAAATCCACATAAAATAGCAGTGTTGAAATTTAATGGATTTTCAGACAATTCGATTTCACAGCTATAAAAACTCGAAGAGAAATATTATATTTTATGCCTTCAAAAGCATCCTCGAAAAAATGGGAAGATAGTTTAAAATCCCAAAATGATTGAACAATTAAGCGAATTCATTGAGATTCATTTGTATTAGAGATTTACAACAGTGAATTGACGAGTTTCATTTCGCATGTAGCGTCATGTGAACTCAGAGAGTTGCCATTATGATTCTGTATATAGCATTTTCTTTAAATTTAATAGGTTTTCATAAAATTCCAATAATGTTTCAGATCATCTCGTCGCCACTCGTATCCTAACCTCTTGTTTCGTACTTTCAATTAAATCGGAAGAAAGTAAGGATAGATAATTTGATATAAAATTACTGCGTTACTATAATATCCGTCCAAACTTACATCTGAAAGCATTGTATACATCACAAAGTGTACAAACAGTCCTTTCCTTAATTTCGATGGAATTTTATTCCTCTCCACGCACTTGTAAAATTCATTGTAATTTAATTCTGGAGCATATTCAAGGGGTGTCGAGCCACGTGGATGGCGTTAGACTAAAAACCTTCTTCATAGAATTAACATGTTCTGTAAGAATACTGCATTTAATATGATGCAAGTCAAGGCAAGTCCAATTTGTTAAACAAACTACCATGCACTTCTACCATATTAAACTAAGCATTGTATATAAGGTTATAACATTCGGACCTTCATAAAAATAATCCAACCAACAATCATACAAAAACAACCCTCATTTCCTGTCACATAATCCGGTAAAGGCACCTGTCCCTCTCCCTACTAAAGTTCCTGTGCTAGTAAACTCACCGGGTAGTAGTCATTTAGACTATACCTATAGCATGATACATAGCCCATTGCTTTAACATGAACTGGCTACAGAGAACGAAACGAGGTTTACCCGGTTAGTCAACGAGAACAGGGACTATTCCCAATGCTTCTACTTACGGGGGAGAAAAAACCACGTTGCTTGGGATATAATTCAAAGGATGGGGCTCAAAGAGGTAACCCGATTCTCCGAAAAATCGGTGGTAAGACAGTCTACCCGGGCAGAACCTCCGCCTGGCGGAGCCCTTGAGAATAAAACCCGAAGTTACCCGGACCCGTTGCACCAGCTCCCAGCAGTCACCTTCCGATCATCCCGACTGCACGATAAGAGCAACTCTCCTCTCCTGATGTGCCCAACTTCGGATAGGATTTCGAGTGTCAATGCAATGGCGTAATAGTGTGCCTCCGTTTTTTACTCTCTCGGTGCACTCCTTTCTCCCATCAAATTCTGCTGGAATTCTCTCTGCTGGACTCCAATTTCACTTTTCCTCCTACTTTCTGTGATTCTATAATTTAACTACCACCTACTTTTGTATCCGTAATTTAAACTGTCGCAATTATGAAGTGTCGTTTAATTGTGCTCCTCTAACAGTCTTCAATCAAGCCTCTATTTCTTCTTCAGGTATTTTATCCTCTCTTTCTATCTCTATATCTCTCTATATCTCTCTTACTTCATCTCGCATACTTTCATACTTTCATCATCATCACCACTCACCAGCACCATCATATTATCATCACCACCACCGCCGTATCGGAATACCACCATGGCCCTGTATACAACCTATACAGATTCTGGTAACGATCTCCATAAGCACTCTAATCTCCATCTCCTTCGACTCTCCCTTCCCGTCGTGTTAGACTTTTTTGTACATTGCTGAACTCCTCTATTTTAAATACCTACGGATCATTACTAGCCCTAATACTGCCACGAACTTTACACTACTTACATTTTAAATACCAAGTCACTAGAGAATACCGCAACGATACACGACATGCTTATCAATCCATCTGATACATTATAACGCGAATGAAATAACCATAGCGCTTCTGCCACCACCACCTTCAAACGTTGCTGGATATCCGATTTTCCACCGCTTGTACTAACCATTCGATAGATTATAAGCCTTTCGAAGAGACTACTGAGTTGAGCTAAACAAATACAAATCCTTTGTACTGACTAAGCATCGATGGGATGCAGAACCCAGCTCGGCTCGTAGTAGCGTATTGCTCCGGATCGGACTAGCGTATCATCCGCAACGGTACAGTACCAGTACAACGGCTTCAAGGAGACACCGAGTTTGTTTTGTATTGTAAAATTAAAATCCGAAAGCCCGTGCCAGGCCAGTTGGGAGTGAAAAGTTAGTTTGTTGGGGACAGGAGACAAGCCAAGTCAAAATAAGAATTGTGCTGAACCCGAGACGATTGTTTCTGGTCTCTGGCCTTTTGATAGACAAGTGTGCCCTGTCTTCATTTTTTCTCCAAGAATAATTCATCAGTTCCGTTATAAATACTCGTATTACTTGAAGCCAGTGTCGGCTAGAATTTAAATAAATCCCATCCTCAGTTATGGGGATTCGGGAGGAATCCGTTTTTAATTATAACAATGATTTCTGGTCAGTTGATTTCTATCTATTTGAATCTTGAGTTGTCTTTGTAAAGGACATTAACATTAACAGTTTGAGATATGGTAATAGACATTGATGGACCCTGTGTCTAATAAAACTACTAATCCCCGATATTAATACACTACCTAATCCTGTTTAAAACATCCGATTTCAGTGCTAACATTATCATGGATTTGCATTTAAAACGTAAGTCAATCCCGTTGAAAACAACTTTCCACGAAAAAAGGTGTTAATAAGAAAAGTTCCTTTCAAGGAGCTATTTGAGTTCCTGTCTAATTATCCTGTGAAAGGTTTTCATGGCTAAAGTTTCATCGAAAGTTTAAACGGTTTTAAAAAAGCAAACTTTTTTTATATTATTCCCAACATGTATTGAAGACTTTATATGGTTCTACAGCCAGTAGAAGGAACGGTAAAATGTGAACCGAATAGCCGGATCGATATCAAGCCCGAGAGGGTATATCGAGCGTATTCTCTGTTCTAGCTTTCCACACGAGGACATATAAAATAATATAATAGTCCATATCTTTTTATGGTATAGTTTGTATACCCAAAGGAAAGGAACTAAATCCACGTCCATCCTTTTTCCTCCTTGCAAGGAGTCGAGTTCTTACTTTCTCTGGGCAGGACCAGGTCCCAGCTAAATTAATTCGTTTCATTGAAGAATATGCCACACACGAACAATTTAATTATCTCTCTCAAGCCTTGACAATGCAGTATTAGAGGGCATGGGCATTTATATCTGCATCGAATTAGTTGTAACTTTACTTTGGGACAGGGACGGAAGTTTTAGATTCTCGGATTTATATCTGCTTAAAAGTTTTGGGATCCACTAACCCATTTCAGAATAGACACAGTAAGGACAATCAAGAGAAAAATCTTTTACTATCTTCCAATTTACTACGCCAATTTTTATGTTCCAATTAATTCCGCTTTTAGGTAAGAAAGAAAGTACTATAATCCTGTGCCGCCTACAGGACTTGTCAATTAATAATCAAGTCGTCGAGATTTTTCATAATTAATTAATTTGACTCTGTTGCCAGCTATGAAAAGAACCTGCTTGTAATTTTGTAATTCCACATCGTTTGCAGAGAAAGGCCCACATTTTCGTTGGGACTTGCATTAATTCCTGTAGTTTAATTGAATTATGGGGAGAGTGATAGGAACTGGATGTTGCGTATTCATTTGTAATTAGTTTATGGACATGATAGGATTAGCCCAGGGTTATGGAGATGAGAAACGGAAGCAGGGTTCCGACGATATAGCAATTTCCCGTTCTGTGGGAAGGTGACTTCTGTGATGGTTGGGGTGGGATATCGAATTAGTAGTTTATATAGTATTGTGGCAGGTATGAATGGATTTTTTATAATGGACAGCCTTTAACCTTGTCTTCTTGGGTGTGGTCCGTGTTTTTATTGCCACATTGACATCTTGAAAAATAACTACATTTTCAGAATGGTTTTTTTCCACCCGAAAATTCACATCCAGCCTCTACTTAAAGTTGAGGGAGATAAATTGCCAGTAATTACATTTTTTAGCTACCCAGAAATTAAAGGCATCCTCATGAGGTATTTTTTTTAGTTTTGTAATGAAATGATGTTGGTAATTCCTAAGGCAATTCGACCTATAGAATTTATAGACCAGATCAAGGCAAGGAATTTGAGAATGCACATGCCAAGCTATATGGAGTAGCGTTATGAAAAATGTCTCGATTTGCCACCAACATGCAAGGCCTCGTAACACTCTTGACAGAATTTCCGATTGTCCTATAAGTCTGGTCAAGAAAAATAGACAGTTTTTCTGCATACTTTAAAAATGTCCTGTAACTAAGGGAAAAATAGAAATTAAAACAAAAGGGCCGTTCATAAACAATATGGATTTTAAAATAAGTGTCAAGGTTACAAAAATTTATGGCAGTGTACTTCAACGATTTTATTTCTTATAAAATACATCTGAAAGCTATCATATTGGTAGGAGATCATCCTCAACGATGATTCTTTGCTATGGTTCGGCAAAAATAATTTCCTTTGCTGACTTATTCTTTCCTCTTCCCATTCTATGACTTTTGACGGACTTCGACTGAAGATAGCGACCTGTGACTGACTTTGAACGCAGAGAGCGAGTTGTGACTGACTTTGACTGAAGAGAGCGACTTTGGACTGTTTCTGGGGATTTTTACTGGACAATTAATATAGCGACTTATGACTAAGCTTGGACTGGACCGACTTCTGAGGTTGTGACTTTGACTTGACTTATCTGACAATGATTAGAATGGAGATTTGGAGATGAAAGGGTGAATGGACATGAAACATGGAATGAATAAACCGTCAAGAACGCACATCAAAAAAGGGTGAAACCCCACGACTCACGATACAAGACGTCAAATAACATTTAACGTGGCTATCACACACGTACGATAGTATTGTACGGAAATCTCACATTTCCCCAACCATAGAGCGAATATCTACATCGTTGAAGAGCACTTGACAGTAGCTTTCCAACCATCTATTACATATGTCAAGTTATAATTTCAAAAAATTGTGACCTTTGACCGCACACCCATGACCTTTGACCTACATGTCCCATGAACGAACTCGGCCTCCGCAGTAAGGTCATAAATGGGTTTCCGAAAAAAAAATTCGAAATATTCAACCGTTTGAGAGTTAAACCACGAACGGACGGACGGACAGACGGTCAGAGTAAAGCCATAAAAGGGTTTCACCCTTTAATAGTGAATGGATTTTAAATGTGAGGATTATGTTGGAATTTTAAGTTTGGTGGAAAATGTAAGTGAATAGATGGCGAGTTATAGGTCCCATAAGATTTTAAATTTAATTATGCAAATTCATTATTATGAATAAAAATCATCAATTAAAATTAGGCAATTGTATTTTAAAGTACTATACGAACGGCCCATGCAGTTTCAAAACTTTATTTGGTAACTATGTGCGACCAAAATTCAATTTGCAGAAAAACTGTCTATTTTTCTTGACCAGACTATAGTAATGGCTGGACTGAAACTTGTTCAGAATGATCATTTATGTCAAGATTTTAATTACGAATTACAATCAATTAAAATTTAGATTCTCATGTAATTCTCCAAATGGAATCTGTCATGCTAGATCAACAGTTACTTCTCCAACTTTTGCACAGAATATTAATTCTCCCATTTCTCCTTGATTCTAATACGAAATCTTAAGAATGAACTAGGATTGAAACAAACGGATAAATTAATGGTTCAATATGATTCGTCGATTTTTCGAATGTCCAGTTTGATTAGAAATCGTGGTCGACGGTATTCAATTATTCATTATCTTCTCTTCATTGATATTTGTAATGGCTTCTTTGACGTCAATGATTTATCTACCTGTGGTTCCTTGTGCAATTATTTGTCAGTTTCAATCCTTCCAACCTCTACGCAGTCTTAATCAGTGAAATTGAGTTCGAAGACTCTTAGATAAGTATATCAGTTCACAGCTTTACAAGCGCATTTCTCCCGTTTCTGGTGTAGACTCGATGAAGATTAAAAAAGGATTTTGGAGAAAGGCTTTATTATAAGTCTGTAAAAATCAATGCAGAGGATGAATTGGATTATGGTATTAGAAGTACAAGTGTGAAGAGGGGAAGTCTTCTGCAGACAACGAGGACCAGACAAGCAATTACTTCCAGCGGCCGTAGAGCCCGAGATTAAGAAAATACTGTTATTCCCCGTCCTAATGGATGGGTGAATTTTGCATTATGCAAATGGTCTTCTTAAATAATTCAAGACTGCTGTTCCAGGCATATCGTAGAATAGTTCACATCGTCAAACCACGTGCAAGAAATTTTAGACTGGTGGTCATAAACTAAACGCGATATAGCAATGTTAATGTTGACAGAGGGTTCAAGGCACCCATGGGGTTTCAATAATACTGTGTTCTATTTTTGTTTTTAAATTGTGAATTGAATTGAATTGTCTTTATTTAAATGTATTTCTCAGTTACGAAGATTACGAACACAATGTAATCTGTTCTACTACAGGTGAAATTGTGACTAAATTCTTTTTTTCATCGTCAGCTTTTACGGCTTAGCGTGACGAGTACCAAATAAATCAAAGCTAACAATACTATTAATTAATTGATCTAATAATGCGGTTATTTACTTGGATTCAATACTAATTGAGATCCAATAGAATGGATTTTTTCTACTAATACTTGTAGTTCCAAACCTGAACCCCAAATAATTCTTGTTTAAAAATGTAGAGCAAAATTGTGAATTTTACATGCAATTTCATGGATCTTTGAAGGATATGCATTATCCTATTTGCAATTTTTTTTACAAATTATAATCTTTTACGATTAAATGCGAAAGCTACTTTAACAAAATGCGAAACTTTATACATAAAAACAGTGTACCTCTATAATACAAATTAATTTATTTTAAAATACAACTGGAGGTGTCTGCTGCTTTTAATTGTGTTGACGTGTTGTATTAATCGGATTAAATAATCTCAATGAATTGAGAATTTCATACAATAAAGTCTTCTCTACGCCATCGTGTCACATATGCAACTCATTTATTCAGTATTTTACGAGATGTTCATCCTTAGCTTTGGCCAAGTTCGACACATATGCATCGAGGATGGCATGTATCCTTTCAACCTTTAATCTAGTCTCAAGAATCTCAAGTTCAAAGTTAGCATACTTTTAGCTAAAACTCATAGTTGACAACCTGAACAAAACCATTCCTGAATAATTATGCTAAGGATTCTTTTCCAACTGTTTTTTTATTTTGAGGTCTCATTGGTCCTCAGACATAACATAACATAAAATGCGATATTTGGCAAAAACCTTCGTCTATAATCTTAAATTACTTCCTACAATTTCAAAACAACTTGTTTATCCAACAAATCTTCAAATTAGTGTAGGATAATTCAGGGTAAAGCCGATTAGCGACAAAATTGAAATTGAGAAAGTCGTCTAGGTGGAATTAACATGGATGAAATCTTAGGCCGAGTTGCTGCATGCTCTTATTTTTGATGAGATGAAATTATATATTTTCATCTGACTGAAGAGTATCCATTTTCATGAAATATTGTAAAAACAAAAACAATTTGACGAATTTCTATTACTTCAAAAACGTGTATGCACTGCATTTGCAATGTGGTTCTGCAATATTGCTTGCGTTGTCAATGTACCTTGGTTATGAAAAACATAATTATTACCAAAATTATGGTTACCTAACAACCATAAAGTTTGTTTATAAAAATATCCATTTTCATCATTTATTGTAAAATTACACGCTAGGCTAAATAAATGGAAATATTTTTGAGTGTATTTGATATTGGAGTATTATTTATCATTTCGTATACGTTGTTTATTTCATCCCTAGTAACTTTGTTCGTCTTTCCCACTGAAGTAAAGAGGTGTTTTTTCAAATTGCAATTTTGGTATGCAAAAGTTATTTTAAATTTTCAGCTATAAATACATATAATGGAAATGGGAGTTGAGGAATCGAAAGGGAAACCGGATAAGGATGAATAATAATAAAAAATATCGTTCTTGGCAAGGCCTCCAGTTTATTGAAGTGAGTCAAAATCATGGACTACATAAAAAGCAAGCTTCAATCATAGATAAAATCGTTCCCTAATTTTCGACACCATGGGATTTTCATATGAACAGGCACGTGAATAAATCGATGTGAGATAAAAATGTACTAGCATTCTTACATGAATCTGAAAATCCTTTTGCATATCTACCCTTCACGAAATGCAATTTGACAGATAACATGCATTTATATCGGAATTGGAAATGCATATGACAACATCGGGCAATAAATCAACTCAACACGTCAAGAAATAACCGAAGTTTTAGGCAAATCTAAAAACAAGCCAGTTTGGCTTACCAAATTTCAGAGAATTAAAAAATTCAAGCTTCCGGGTTTTATGATTTTGGATGCATTGGCCAAAGAGAAAGTCCCTGACACATCTACTCGTTTCAATTCTGTTTAAGAGTAGTGGAGTAATGCTATTTTAAGAAATTAATTGATTTGTCTTTGTTAATGCAGGCGAGAGATCCAAGAGGTTAAGGAACGCCATGTGGGAGGTGCGGACGAGAGCAAGAGCGTAGGAACCCGAGACCTCAACAATAACAATAAGAGTAGTATCAACAATAACCAACAGAAGTACTACAGCCGAGATAATCGCTTTCACCACATCACAATGACCTCCGAGGATCTTCTGCAACCCGGTCACATTGTAAAAGAACGATGGAAAGTGGTAAGTAAAAAAAATGTATTTTTGCAACTTGAAACTCCGCATCATTTTCCTCACACGATAAAATCGACTAAAGTTCGAGGTTCTGGGATTCGGGATTTCTGTAATCCCTTTGTATATGCAATGTTTGTTTGTAGTTTGTACGGCTCAGGTCATGAGCAGGTAATGACTTAATGGCGTGTGCGAAAGACTTAAAAGCTTTTTGATTATTGAGTTGACATTTCCCAAACCCATAAAAATATGTGTCTTCCTCAGCCTTACATCTAATATTTATTGACGTCGCATAATTGCCCTTAATTTAAACCGCATATAAAAGGAGAGTAAAGTACCACCTACAGTACATTAATGTCTCTCCCAACATCTTTAATTAAAACTTTCAGTTATACTAGAGGAACAGGCAACAGTTTAAATATGCCATTCGCTCCTTGGTTAAGGTTGACTAGGGGCTGGGGCAGAATTCAGAAAATATCTCGCCAAGGTGATTGTTGAGGTCTCTTAATCGGTGGCAGAGAAACTAAATCTGTACGAGGCTGTGACCTCGAATAGTAATGTAACGCTAAAAGCCATTCATTTTCGACTCATTTGGCAAAACAAAATACGTTAAATATTAAAAGGGATTTCATTCTACAAAATGAAACCGAAAGCGTATCGTAAATTCTAGGTGGATTCAGATGATTTCATAACTTTAATCCAAGTCATATTACAAAATTATTGTGTCAGGCAATTTGCCAGTATTAATATTATTATTTGTTATTATTACATTTAGTGGGTTCATCGTTACTGGTGTGGGATTTACTTTTACTTTTACATTCGAGTTTGATATAAAATCGTCGTGGAATAGTAGAGGATATGGAGGACGTTGTGTTCAATGAAATTCGTTGAGTGTTTGTATGCCATTGCCGAATTGTGGTCAGAATGAATGGCTTGGTTGCATCGAGATTTAGAGATTCAGTCCATCGTATATAGCATATAACCCCTATGTAATCCATTCTTGTTAGGATCTTTAAAAGTTTACCAACTTACTGAAGAAATCGTGTGCAAATATCATAAATTGGAAGATGCTCGGAAACAATTTTATCGCTTTGCTTCGGATAGTACACACATTGCAATGATTTTTGGCAGCTTTTTCAAGAGTTAAGGATTTAAGGAATTAGGGAATTTTCCTTAAATACAAATCAGAGCAATTTGCTTTAGACTTCGCAAAGTTTCTGGATGCCTGTTGTGTTGTTTGAGTTCTCTTTTACTTTTTGGGACATGGACTATTGTTTATTTACATTTCTTTGAGTGCGGAGAGGAATATATTATTCAACTTCAACGCTTTTATTCGACCATGATTAAAGTAGATATTTTGTTGACTTTTAAATTGGGTATGGAATGTGCTTGATTTTAAGATATTTAGGTATTTTAATCTGTAGAAGGATATTGTTACCACTTACGGGCACATCTTATCGTTTAGATTATTATAAGGATAGTTTAGTCAAGAATGGTGTGATATCAAATTATATGTTTTTTTCAATTCAAATTTAGTTAATATAGTCATGAATTAGCTTTGTTAAATTATAGTATCCATATCTATGGTACGGTATGTGTACATAAGATCATGAATTTTTCCCGTTCATCCAGACTAAACACGACCATTGTTTATTGCTTTTAATCTCTTAACATTTAAGAGCGATGTAAACAAATGTTGAACTCCTTAATTATTCTGATCAATGGTTTGGTTTGTTTTATTTAGAGTGCCGAGTCAAGTGCTTGCGTTTTCGTACCAATTCCTGAATAAGATTATTATTTTATAATTAGTAGAGTTTCAAAGAGCCAAGGCTTTGTTAGAAAAGACACAACTTTCACCGGACCTTGTTTGTATAGAATTTATTTAAGCAACCGATATTTGTTGGCCTATGCATTTTGCAGTGTCGTACTTTCCATTTTGTACCGATATTTTCAGTATCTATTAACCCAGCTTTGTTAAAATTCAAAAACAAAATATTTTTTTCTCTATCATCCACAGTATTTCGTCAATTCGTTCCTGAATGATAATGAAAGCGGAGTACAGAGTCTCTTGTAAAACTGTAAAGGTTATTCTGTCTAATATGCCCAAAATTCCTGCTGTGAAGTTAATAAGCTCGAATCAAATATTCTTTTGAGCCATTTCAAATAGAAAATGATAAAATGAACTCTATTGTTTGAGGAAAGACCTAGAATATAAAGTACCCAAAGTTCCCGAACTGGACAGCTTCAGAATACCGGAATATTAAGCAATTTCGGCAAGGTTATTCAGTTCACGTCCATACGCCACATTTCTCCTTCTAAAAAGAAGAAACCTCTTGATTCAGGAAGGTCCCATGAAATCCATCTAACAAAGGAACATACAAAGGGCTCTTCGGCTCTAATCTGATTGTCCAAAAATATGTTCTGGGTTCAGGTAGCACCTAAATCTTCTGCCTATGAATACATTGTTCAACCAAAAGCCACTCTGAGTCAAGGAGTATGAGATGCGGGCGAGATGACGTTTTGCAAATGACTGGAGAAAATCTGCTGCCGTGTTCCAGGATATTTTTACTTGTCTCTACTTCCATAACACTATAAAATATCTGGCCATTACTTGGTTGCTTATGTAGTCCTTAACATATTCCCTTCTTTTCCACGAGGGACTCGTGTACTGCGAAAACAATTCAGATTTTGCTAGCAAATTGGTTCCATATTTGATACGAAACATGATAACATAACATGGTATAGAGTAGTTGAGTTGAACCAACTATCTTTAATGTGGTGAATCTGGATGCTAGACTCTAGATTCAAGATCTTTCTCAGTAAAAAAAAGAGTCATCGTTGTAGAGCAGAGTCGTATCCCGAAACATGGACAAGACAAGCCGTGCGGGTAGGTTCTTCCTGTTCCCTTTCCTTGCGAAATATAAAAGCCCGAGCCGAAGGGAAGTGGAGTGGATGTGATTGCAGAAGAGAGAGACTCTAGAATTGTAGACACTGTTTCACAGTTCCAGGTTGTAGAGAGCAAGATATATCGATCGACAAATGGTCATTATAGGAGCATCCACGAAACCGCTTGGGATGATAGGCATTTCACAATATTCATTATTCAGGAGGCTAGATAGTTTGCCATGCCAAAATCGTATAGTAATGACATCAAATTGTTTCAAAAGATGAGCTGTGGATGGCCCCTTTTCAACGGCTTATAGAATTTAGCCAAAAACTTCCGCAGAGTAACTTTGTTAGGAAAACAATTTAGCTTGCTCGTGTGGTACGGAGCCAATTTAGTGTATAGTTTATTACTGATGCTGCTAGATCCACATCTCGTTTGTAAAACATAAAGCTTCTTGGGTCTTTGTGTGCGAGGAAGGTTCGTTAATTAGCTGATGAATAGCCTTGAAATTGGAAACAAGTGAACGATGAATGTAAAATGTCGACAATATCCGAATATCAATACTGTGCACGGAGAAGGGATTGATGTGTGTTTTTATTTTTCATTATTGAAGTTTTAAAAATACACCTATTGCTGACGTCCGGATGCAGAAGTGTGTCCTTGTTATTTTTGACATTAACTTATCGATTGTATGTGGTAATATTACATCTTTTCTTGTCACCGGAAATTTACTCGAATCTCGAATGCTATTCGTTGCTGAATCTCTTCCAGAAAGATCGTTCCAAGTTTCGGTAATCATTGTGAGACCCGTCATAACAGCTACCGAAGTCTCGGTTTCGTCGTAGTAAATGTCTCATTTATAGCCATAACAAAAAATATTGCAATAATATTTCATACTGACAAAACTAATCAAACCCTCTGATCTTGCGACCGACTGCAGAATCCAAGGTGAAACCCTCTGAAAATCCTAGAAACGGCGATGGAGTTGTAGTTCCGCGTTTCTAGAACTTTAGACACTAGGTTTTGCTATTTGAGCAACATTGAACTTTTGACCGAACACCCCTTGACCTAGAGTAAATATTGAGTTGTTCTCCAGTAATTTTCATGGTAGTGTATAATTTGTTATACGCATGACTGGAACTTAGTATGTTGTGTTGCGACTTGCGAGTGAGAGCGCTAAAGGCTTACGTATTATAATTTATAATAGAGGAATACTAACTTTCCTGCATAGTAAACCATGAAAAGGGACGTTCCTCGGGCTATTTGTGTAACATCACTATAACGAGATTCCGTTCTTGGCTGACGGAAAGTCAATTAGTATGAAGTCTCCGGGAAAGGAAATAAATTGCTCATGTCAATACACTTTCCCTGCTGCCTCCATCCAAGTTATATATGCATTTCGTACACAATGTCCGACAGAGATTACATTATGCATTGTAGATTGTAGCTATAGTCTGTCATTTGTCACTGGGAAATAGAAAGGCCATCAGTTATGGACTTTCACTTTGCTTTCCTGAGTGAAGCCATGAATGTATATTTTGCCTTCGGACCAACGCTTCCCGTTTCTGCAGCTTTTTGTCATTTCCTACAAGTTACCATTTCAACCTTATATTCGACCGGGCCAGGGCCATTTTCCTGTAATTAAATCAGGAAGTTCTAGTTCATTACACAAGGTCATATCTTGATTTGATATTCGTGCAGCTGCTTGCTTGGGTTGGGATAAATTGATTTCATTTCTTCCTCAAACTCCACGTTGCTTCTGAGAAAAATGACCATAAAAACACTATGTGACCCACCAGAAAATGAATGTTTTTAATTTATTTTGTAACAGGTGAAGAAAATTGGCGGTGGTGGTTTCGGAGAGATTTACGAGGGGGTGGACTTGGTCACCAAAGAACAAGTTGCCCTCAAAGTGGAGTCTGCGAAGCAGCCAAAGCAGGTGCTTAAGATGGAAGTAGCCGTCCTCAAGAAATTACAAGGTAAGTCTTCCTTCGTGCCTTGTCCAATATTTATTTTAAGGGAACTGGAGACCAATCTGAAGAGATAAAGTGGTCCATCCGGCCAGGCAGAGTGGAGAAAGGGCGTAAACTGAGATTATTTTCATCCATTTTTAATCGACCGTAGAACCTTAAAGAGAGATGCGCTAGACTTGTTAAATTAACCATAGGGAACATTTTTTGTTTGTTTCTTGAGTTGTTTCAGAATCCTTAACAGAAATCACCTTTGATTAATTTTTTATGTCAACTTAAGCTTTATTGTGACTAACAAGATGAGCAGGAAAATGAAATGTCAGACCATAATAATAATATAGCTATATGTATCATTGGAAGTTCCAATTTGGAACAATGCCCTTTGACGTTTTATTGCCAATTATTCCAGTTTCTGTAGTTCTGCGCCCATCTAAATTATTTGACATGTAATTTCGTTAGGTAATTGCATAATAAAAAGCGCAGTTTTTATCACCAATGCGAGACTTAAAAACACATTTGAAGTTGACATAATTAAGAGATGGTAGTTTGTACTGGTTATAGTTTCCGGTCTAATTCCATTCATCAGTTGTAAACACGAGAAGTTCTTAGGTTACGGGGGGTTTCCGCCGCTTCAATAGTTTCGGTTTTTGTAGACGAAAAGTATCTCAAAGATCTGAATCCGTCTTATATTTCACAGTTTTGCATGAAAACTCATGTTTTCCTTTTAACATTGATAACCATCAGACGGCTTGGCTCTTTCATAGGGAAGTCCAGTAGAAGAAACATATGACAGAACCCTAAACCAAGCCAAATGGTTGTCATTCCCTTAGTGAAAAGTTTCCAAGTCACTTCCTCGTTGCTAAATCGCTTCTATTTCACTTCCTTCAAAATGCCTAGTGACTAGTCGTATTCCTAGAATTAGTTCCTATCTCCAACAAACTAACAAACATCCCATCTCCGAGTAATTAATTATTGCCAAGATTGCATAACTGAAAAGTTACAGGAATCTGAGCCAACGTACATCTTCTTCGAGGGACCTAATTCTAGATCATCTGTAGAGTCAGGGAAAAACATCCTGATTAATATTATTTGCCATTCCTATATACCAAAAATATGCATATTCCATATTTATCGTTTATTGGAAAATTAGATAGAAAAGCATAAGCGGACTTGGGAAATTTCAATCTAGAGACTTAGTCGTAAGTTCCAAAAACATGTGTAGAGTCAAAGTCTTGGCGGAAGAGGTTAATAAATCCGCTCTTTAATCTCAATCCGATGCATTAAGCAGATTTATTAAAAACATATTCATAACTCAAAGGAGGGATCTTAAAGAATGTGGTGGTGAAAGTAACTTTCTCCTCCGCCTATACAATCAGATAGCGTAAATCAACTCATATCTTCTTCTGAATACAATTGACTCTGCTCTAGCCCAGTAACCCGTACCATTATCCCATCAAGGATTCAGCGGAAGATGAAGATTTACGATCCTCCGAGAGATAATGAGGGCACGGTAAAAATCCCCTCATGGGAGCCGTAGTTTGGGTCGGTAGTTCTGTTTATTACCGACTCTTTGCAGATGAATGTAGGCACAGTCAGCAGTCAGGAAAAGTAGTCTGAAGTCTGATGAACCCGGTTGTGGTGGGGTTCCTCTCTGATTCAGTTTGTTTTCATCCGAGGCTATTGACTCTTCATTTGACTCGCCCAACCGAGTTCCAAACTTTTAATGACCAAATGCCAACGGTTTTGCGAGATAGGGAACTGGGGCTAAGGAATGGGGGAAATCTAGTTGGCAAATGATAGGTGTAATAAAAACAGAAGAGGATAAATTATATCCCACTTAAAATCCAACCGAAGAATCGGAATTGGGGTGAATTAGATTTGTACCACACCTTGAGAGAGGATAACAAAACAAAGAAATAAGCTTGATGTTTTTTGGCATACCTATTTACTGTAAAGGCTTTACTGGCAATTTGCAAGGCATTGCACTATATATATTGCTTTCCGGATGAAAGGGATTCTCGGGAATCCCTTTCATCAAATCGAAATCAAGTCGAGCTTTTAGGCGTATATTCCATATACACCCGTTTATGTTTAGGAGTTTCTGAGAGAGTACAAAACGGTGGCTCGTATTTAATAAGAAATGTTGAAAGTGCAACTTTTTGGCATGTGTTTCGTACTAAACTCTTGGCTTCAATAGCCTGCAGGTAGTGGTTTAGGTACCGCCTGAATGTCAGCCCTTCCATCTCGTATAAGCCACTTGGCAATTTTCGCTTTTTCAGCAATATTGCGAAGTTCCGGGTATCAGGTTGGGAAAGGGTAAAAATCGCGAAAAATCGAGAGACTGGGACAGAGCTGAAGTCCAAAATTTGGTTGGAGTAAGGACCGTGTTGAGGAACATCCTCATCCCTGGAGAACATCCTCATCCTAGGAGAACATCCTCATCCAAGGAGAACATCCGAGGAACATCTTTGGAGAACATCCTCATCCAAGGAGAACATCTTCATCTCTGGAGAACATCCTAGGAACATCTTTGGAGAACATCCTCTTCAATGGAGAACATCCGAGGAACATTTTTGGAGAACATCCTCTTCAATGGAGAACATCCGAGGAACATCCTAGGAGAACATCCTAGGGACATCACTAGATACCAGGCAGTCTCACCATATCGCAGGCTCACTATTATTTTTACACTTGAACAGGAAACATGCTTCCTGCCAAGTGTGCGAGGTGTACTGAGCCCATGCAGGATCAGGCGGTCCGAGTAGATGGGATACCGTGCTATCAGCACTGGGTGCATCCTGCGTGTTTCGGAGAAAGTGCCGAGCCGGGGGGGCATAAAAATTTGCCCGGGGTGTGTAATGTAGTAGGGACGGGCTACAGAAATCTGCGATATGGTGATGTCCCTAGGATGTTCTCCTAGGATGAGGATGTTCTCCTAGGATGAGGATGTTCTCCAAAATGTTCCTCGGATGTTCTCCATTGAAGAGGATGTTCTCCAAAGATGTTCCTAGGATGTTCTCCAGAGATGAAGATGTTCTCCTAGGATGAACATGTTCTCCAAAGATGTTCCTCGGATGTTCTCCTTGGATGAGGATGTTCTCCAAAGATGTTCCTCGGATGTTCTCCTTGGATGAGGATGTTCTCCTAGGATGAGGATGTTCTCCAGGGATGAGGATGTTCCTCAACACGGTCCTTACTCCAACCCAAAATTTCATTAAATTTCGAGCATTCATCGTTACGTTCTTTTCCAATATCGATAAACAAGATTTTGTGAAATAACCTTCTGGGATTTCATCCCACATTCCGGTTCAAAACCCTGTTTTGTATTTACAAACACCCGGATTTGAAATTGAAAAAGGAGAACTGTTCTATTTTTTATATACAAATACAAGAAAGAAAGTAGACACGAAGCCGGAATCGCTGGATCGAAAACAGAGCATGTATTAGTAGAGCAAGCTTATCCTCCAAGAAACCAAGTACAGACACTTTTTTGTCTGCCTACTTTGCAATGCAGAAAAATATAGGGTTTGCTGATAAAAGGAAATAAAAGTGGTAGGGAATTTGCGTACGTTGGATAAAAAAGCCATCCAATAAGAGGATTTCCATACTATTTTACCATATGGCAGTAGAACCTCTTCTCGGTTAAAAAATAGGTGAATCCCTGAGTCAGTTTCATCTTCCACCAAGCATTGTTTGTTCTGTTAATGTTAATGATCGTTCATCATAAATGTTTCACCGGAACCGGGTCCATGTCCTTTCCTGCCTTACTTTTCCGCATAAATTCATGCATCATCTCTAGACCATATTATGATTGTTAGCAAAAGCCATTACCTTATTACCTCAAGTCAGTGTCTCCGACTCCGTCTCATTTTACGGTCAACTTGTTTGTTTGACTAAGGCAATTTGTTGCTTTTCACTAATAGGGACGTCGAACGTGAGGCGGAAGATCCGTAGTGTTTTAGTGTGTAGTGGCTTGGCCTCTGTTTCCATTTCCGTTTTATTACTCCGAACTTGTCTCTATTTAATGCCCCTGTCATTCAACCCAAACTAAACACGGAACTTACTCCTAAACCCGATCCACTCGTTCCTTTTCCAGGAAGAAAAAATGTGGGAATAGATTATTGACAATGATCCAGCAAAGTTCATCATTTCCTCTTATGCCTCAAATCATCTCCTATCTAATGTGTAATGGAAATGATACAAAAAGTATTTACTCTACGATTGCATGTATGTAAACAAACTAAGGAATAGGAATAGGAAAAAAAATCCAACGGTTCTGATCGAAAGTTCTTTAACTTATTGTAAAGTTTGCAAAATTCCCATCTGAAAATTATTTTTATTTCCAAAACCAGGAAATAAAAAATTAACAGAACGTACTGGTTATAACCCAGCTGCAGATAGATGAGGGATATGCTGAACCAGCTTAAAAAACGGATGTTTTTTTGTACAAACTCCGTTACCTAAAATTAGCAAAGACGTCAGTTATTTTTAGATTTTTAGAACCCATGCAGATCCTTATGCCATGATACTATATGTTACGAGAGAGTATTGAGTTGTAAGATGTTGTAGTAGTTGTGGCACATGGTACGTCAACAATAATATGCTCGAATGTCGATGGAAAATACGGCTTGGAAGTTGATACGAGATTGAATGAAGAGGTTTCTTTAAGAGGTTTGTCTCTTCAAGCAGACTCCCAACTTGTGACTTGAAGAGTGCAATATTCCCTTGACAGGTTTATGTGTCAGATTATTAGATTCGGAATTGAATCGAAACGCCTCCCCTGACTCACTATAAACTTCTCCAAGTTTCAAAGATTGCAATGAGGGGGTTTTGGAGATAGACTAATGAATCCCAAATGAGTTTTCTCAGTCATAAAATAATATTTATAAGTAGGCATAAGTCCCACTTCTCTTATCGATAACCCAACAAAAGTGCTTCGTACTAAAGCATTTCTCTTTGCAAATTGAAAAGAAAGGGAAAGTGGGAAACTTGGCTCGAATTGAATGCAAGTAATTTAGGATGTGTAAATGAATCGAAGGATGATAAATGAATGGAGATGATTATCTTGATGGATGGAACTGGGTGGGGGAGTGGTTGGGATGCAAAAACTGTCCCACATCCAAATCGTACAATAATCCATTACGGTTAGAAAGGGATATAGAAATGGGAACCTGTAGGGAGCGGATGAGCTAAAAATCTAAGGTCACCACGGGAATTTATGGCTTTAGAACGCATTACTTTGAAACAGAGTGCAGACTTGATGTTTGTGCAGTAGAGTGGTGTAAATGAACGAAACTCCCAAAAACCTATTCTTTTGACCTATTTGAAAAAGTCAGACAGATCAAGATCTGATGACTTTCCCCCCTCTCTCTCGGCTTGGCTGACAGTTTCAGAATTTATGTTATGGTTGGCTGAATTTATTAAAGGTGTTTTTTGTGCATGTTGTTTCTAATACTTTTCAATTTTATTTTTTACAGGGAAGGATCATGTCTGCCGATTCATAGGGTGTGGACGGAATGAACGATTCAATTATGTAGTGATGCAACTGCAAGGCCGAAATTTGGCAGAATTACGGAGAGCCCAACCTCGAGGAGCCTTCTCACTTTCCACCAGCCTACGGCTAGGCCTTCAAATACTTAAAGCTATAGAAAGTATCCACGAAGTCGGATTCCTTCATCGGGATATCAAACCTGTAAGTTCTAGATGCATTTTGAGAACTAAATCACCTACACCTCTACGTATTAACGCCATCCGTCTTCTGCCCTTATCCATTATTCAGTCTCCGTTTCATCCCAATTGCCCTTATGAAACTCTCTGGAATAATCTATCTGGATCTCTATTGCCAACTTCAACAGAGTAACACGGGCGATATATCAGGGATAGGTAGCTTCCTTTGCAACTTTTATGCGAACACGATACAATCAGGAAGATGATGGAGGATACTTTACTCCACGTGTGGTTATGAAACTTGAGAACCGTCGTAATATTAAGGCGTAATGGTTATCATGAAAGGCATGGCCATGGGTAGCCTTTGCATAGCCTTCCAGCAGACGGGTAGCTCGTATCTGGGGAAAACCACCACATCTTCAGTTGAATCAATACGGGGTGGACCACAGGGCCTGGACAATGCTCCACAAAATAATATGTTTAGAAAAGAAGCTTTTAAGGAACGGAAACCATTGAAAACCCAAAGAACTGGTCCACACTCGAGAATTGAGAAGGTGCTTGAATCTTGAGGACAATGGGCTTTATTGTTTGTGAGACTTTCCCCGGTTTCTGATAGAGTTCCTGCAGATTCCACTTTAATAGGCTTTGCTATGAGCTCTTGAATTAGGATCACATCATCAAACCTTTGTAGGATATGGATAGTTCAATCCCCGTACACTTTGACATTTGCTCCTTTGGGGACTGCATAATAAGCTGCCATGGGCCTTTCTAGAGAATGGGTAAAATCATTGGGAATTTCATTAGAGAGATTCGTAATGCCTAGAAGTTGGCTTTATAATGAGAAGATGAAGAGAGAAACTTTAACTTCATGATATGATGCCAGTTGATTTGGGTGGAATTGAGACTAGCATGAGAGAAAATGCATTTAATTTGCGTTGCGATTGCGAATATAGTGTCGACTCTGTAGGGGTAGATATGTGGCACAGAGTCCATATTCTATATAAGTCAAGCCACGTTACAATGACCCAATAACAACAAAAAAGTCTTTGGGGGATTAAAAGCTGATGAATGATAATTTGGCGACGAAAGTCGTTAGATGTTAGATTTGAACGCTCGGTTCTGTGTGCATTATATGGCAGAGTAACGCTACTTCGTATAAACTTTCCTCTTTCATTACAGGCTAACGGTATTAAATTAAAGAATCCAGAGAATTTTAAAGAGTAATTCAATGAATGCATTTTCCCTTCCAACAATATCTTATCCGACTAGAAAATAAATGTCATAGATAACCCTTGTTCTGTCTAACTCTCCTCATTCTCGCCGATGTTTTCTTTAAAGGAATAAGTATGTGGATGTGTAGCTAATTGGCCATGCAATAAATTTGCCAAAACCGAAGGACTTTTTTGACAGAAAGGTTCAGAAACAAAACATTGCCAATTCTAGAGAAAGATATCTCTAGGTTTATCCGAGTTGAAGTGAATGTTTTACACTTGATCTTAATTCCGATCCTATTTAACCTTTTAAACCCATTGCGAATTGCGAACCCAATGGGCCTTGCCTTGGCTGTATTCGACAGATTTGTTTAATATAGATACAATATCTCAGGTAGTACAGTGCCTGATTGTCTGCTATAAGGTATTCCTGTCTCACTTTGGACGCTTGTCAATTGAAAAATGGGTCACTTTCTTTGAAAGAGATGATTGACGAATATCTGACACAAATCTACTGAAATTTCCGAATGTGTCACTTTGGGAAACCTGAGTGACATTGTAGAAAAATTATGGAGGTGGCTAGGTTCTAGCGTTGATGACTGCAAAAAAGTTACTTTTTAGGTCACTTTCTTGGCGTGGCTTGGGATGAAGTTGACACGACCTTTTTTATATTTAATGAAGTCAATGTTAATGATGCATTAATTAGGTTGGTTGGGTGATGATGAAATTGTGACTTGAATAATTACAGTCGAATTTCTCCATGGGGAGACTCCCTCATACCGCTCGGAAGGTTTACATGTTGGATTTTGGCTTGGCCCGTCAATACACCACTGCCACTGGGGAGGTGAGGGCACCAAGAGCCGCTGCAGGCTTCCGCGGTACAGTTAGATACGCCTCAATCAACGCACATAAGAATAAGGTGAACATCTTGGATGTAAAGATATGTCGGCTCGTTCACATGCATTTTTGAAAACGTCATTTCATTACCGTCAATCTAATTGCTTCTAGGAAATGGGTCGGCACGATGACTTATGGTCCCTTTTCTACATGCTAGTTGAATTCGTCAATGGCCAACTGCCGTGGAGAAAAATTAAAGACAAAGAACAGGTATGTGTTCCAGTTCGAGGAACTGGGTTGACGATGTCTACTTCAGATGCAAATAGATCGTTTTTAAAGTCTGCGTCCTAGCCTAACCAATGTGTACTAAAAGAGTATACGATGACTAAATATATAAATCTTTTCTCGCCTTTTTAGTCAAATAAACAGAGATTTTTATGACCTTTGGAGATTGTTTGTTTAGAGAGGAAATTCAATTTTGACCTTGGTTCGGCTAAATATGCTGGAACGTAAAATTGTTTGACGTCTATGGACGCCTTGTCTCGCCATTGCGTTATAAGGTTATAACTTCAAGTGTTTTTTCAGGTTGGACTAATTAAGGAGAAATACGATCATAGGCTTTTACTGAAGCATCTACCTTCAGATTTTAAACAGTTCCTGGATCACATACAGAGTTTGGAATACAGCGACAAACCTGATTATGCGGTACGTTAGAGAGAACAAGCTTTATTAATAACTCTCGGTTCCTTGGTATAAGCTTATTGCTCTAAGCTTGATGTTCAATCTCTATTTTTTCATAGATGCTGGCTGGGGTTTTCGAAAGGTGCATGAAACGGCGTGGTGTGAAAGAAATAGATTCTTACGATTGGGAAAAATTGGCTACGGAGAATAATGTCAGTTCCCCTCACGTCACGAGTAATCCACCTCTCGCAAGTGTCACGAAGCCAACTGGGTAAGAAAGATAATTTCTCACGTTTCCCCCATCAGTCATGAATGTATTCTCAAACTAAGCTAATTTTGCTACTGACTTCCGGTTTATAGGGTCCTCACAACGGAAAATGCAGACGAGAACATTATGGCGAATTTGGACAACAATCAGGAAAATATTGAGCCGAGTGATAACAAACACGCTTTGGATGTATGCAAATTAATGACAGTATTCTATTAACAAACCTTAATAATTTTGCTAAATCTTAACGACGTCATGCTAATTCTTTATAGGGTGGCCGAGGCGACCATGATGCAAGGAGAAGACGTCGAAGGGAAGCGTACTTACTGGATAGTGTGGGTGGTAGCGGAGTTCAGTCAACAGGAACATTACCAGTTCCCAGCATGACAAACAACCAAAGTGACTCTGCTAAAGAGAAAGTCTGTCACAATAATAACATCGGGGAGTCACCGAAGAGGAAGAAGAAGGAAGATCCGAATAAGATTCAAGACGAAGGGAAGGACCCAAATGAAAAGGAAGATAGACAGGAGAGTGGAATTGAGGTTGATGATAATGTTATGCAGGTAGGACTTGTTAACGGCATGAATGTGAGCATCAAGGAACCATCGAAATTATACCAATTTATATTTTACAATCTTTACTCAAAAGGTTAACTTAAGTGGAACAAAGCCTCCGGAAGCTGCACAAAAACCCACGCCAACTGCAAAACACGTTCAGCACCGCAGTAGTAACAAAGGCTTGGTTCGGTTGAGGCTGTCATCCCAGCAAGATGACACTGAAGCCGATGATGGAGCGAATGGTATTGAAACGCCGAGTCCCCACGTTCGAGAAGTGACTGAAAATAACGACTCCTGTGGATATGACTATCCCAGAGGTAATATAATTCCCGACATGACGCAAGAACTATCGCAATTCTGTAAACAGATACCGATTTCCCAGAAAAAAAATCTACCTATAAGGGTTTATAAAACTAAATGCATAGATTTGTAAGAATTTGTCAAAAATTAATACACTATTTCATAAGAATCTGTCCCCGTATTTCTCACTTTCAAAAGTTGAATCCCCCCGGAATAGAATTTTTCTGACTTAGAACCATTTGAAGAATATAAAAAAGTAGAACACTTGGGGTTCTTCTCATTGAAATAAAAAAGTCTAACTAAAAAGTCTCTGGTTGTAACATTTAGAACCGGAACATATGTATCTTCCAGGTCGAGAAGGAATGTCGATGCAATCTTCAATCGACCCCGAACCTCGGGAGAGCGAAGGGATTGCTACAGGGAAGGAAAGTCTGACCGTCGGAACACTAGGAGCCTCAAGTGCAACTCACGTAGGGCGCCGTCACGGGCCGGGACATGGGCTGAGCCGAAGTCGATCGGGACGTGGAAATCGGCCCTTCTCTCATCCCCACAGTCATGGCTATGGGAAAAGTGGAGACCATTCGATAACTCAGTTTGCGGAAATTGACGACGGAAACGTATCGGCATTGCAGCAAATCACACGTGGCGGTGGAGGACTCACTATGGCTTCACAATGGAAGTCACAGTTCGATGACTCGGAAGAAACGGATAACGAATGGAAAGGAGCGGAACCACTTCAAAGTCCGGAACACAAAGGCGTCTCGATAAGTCAGGTAGAGCCATAACGTGACTGCTGCTTCAAATACCTTATCATTGCTAACATCTTGGGCGCCTTTGCCGATCTATCTCTCACTCTCTCTCTTTAATTCATCTCAATGAGTTTCGAATAGACTCCAATTTTCCTGAGGATCCTTAACTCTTGAACTTTTGCGATTTTCGAACTGTCGCTTGTCTAATCGAACCCTCTATCTTGCTCCGCCGCCGCTACATATATTCAATTGGCTTTTGCCAGGGCTGGTATCCGCTGATGTGTGTCCTGGTACGTACATCGGACTTCGGAGTGACTCTGGTTGATGTCGTAGGCTACTACTTTCCTTCGTCAAGAATCTCGATTTTAAATACCATTATATCTTTAATCTGTCTATATTCGAATCGGTAGATATTGTTTATACTCTCGGGTTTTTAAAAAGCTCATGTGGTGACCTTGACCTACTTCCGTAATGGGTTTGTTAGCTATGCTGGAACATAGCCATGATTGTAGTTATCCATGCGACATGCGATAGGCAAGGTTGCATATTGTAGAACCTAGTTTATACTCCTCCATTCCGATTTCAACTTCTCAAGATAAATAAGTAGAATACTTTGGCTTTCTTTAGTCGTTGTTTAGTATACTTTAATACTTCTCATAATAATGATGTTTTCTGGGACTTTCACCGTCGGTTTATCCCAAACTCTACTGTATACCAATGTGATATTGATTCCTTGAATTGCCGTTAACATTTATAATGAGTAATGACTGCGTTTGTCGATTTAAAAACTGAAATAATAAATCAAATAATGAGAACGATTTGAACCTTAAAATGCATCAGTTCTAATCTAACCTTTCCCTTGCAATTCATCTAAATAGTGAAATAGTCTACGACATCAACTCAGGAACGAAAAAAAATCCTTAATCGCCATTGTACGTACCCCGTGTACTATACCCAAGTACTTTCTCCCGTTCTGGAGAAAGTCCTTCCTCTGGTCGTGTGTGAAAGAATGAATTTGCCGTGTGGTGCTGTCCAAAATATTCATTTACTGTACAAAGTTAAGAAACTAAAATTCATGATGCAAAAAACAGGGGAAGAAAAAAAGGTTTGGGAAACCTCCTCCTCGTAATAATTCAGGAGAGAAAGGAACGACGGAGGCTGAACAATTTAGAGAGAAGGATACTCCTTCTCCGGAAAATGTGAGTTTCAAAAAACATTACGAATTTAATAAAGGCCAAACGTAAGGCTTATGTCACTCAGCGTCATCACTCCTTCAGGAATATACACGCATTCCTATTAAAAAATAATGAATAAGTCCAGCTTTATACACTTTCACCATCAACTTTCACTTGAAATAACATTAACTATTCACGTGTAGAACCATGATTAACCTCGTTTCACACTATTTTTTTCCACTTCACTAAGAAGTTACGATAAGCAAAAATTGACGCCGATTTCAACATTTATAAATTAGGACATGCAGATGCTGAATGAGATAGCCCAAGATGAGCCTAAAAGAGAAAGTCCGGACGAAGGACAAATGGGATTGACGAAGTCGAGAGACGGAGATCCAATGGTGCATGACGGACGGGAAAAAGTGTCGACGAAGTTCGAACTTGTCGACAAAACCAACCGGATGCCGTCGTTGAGTTATCTGAACTTGGAAAGTACCCCTGGACAATCCTCTTTGGAGCAAAGCCTCCCCAAAGTTCTGAGCAATCCTGAGATCGCTGAGCATATTCGGTACAGTAACGCTCCATCGACTTGGATTTTTACTAATAATATTATATATACCGTTAGAAATAATTTAAATTATAAAATACATTTTAATTTTGTATGTAAATAGGCCTGGCCTGGGGCCCGTAGTTGTTCAAAGGGCAACTTTCGATGACTACACGTATGAAGTTGACGTTAGTCGGAATGTTGCATCAAAACAAAGAACTTGTGATAAAAAGGATACGCTCAATGTTGGCGCTGGCGATTCGAAAAGCTTTTACCGCAGTATGCCTGTAAGTAAACAAACTATATATCAATACGGAACAAACGTTTGTAAATCCTGTTTTCATGCTAAATGTTTTATGACTCCATAGGCATTGAACAGGCTTCTTTCCACGGAGTCAGAAGAAGCCGAGAACCCTGAGATGGTCGCTGGTCGACTGGAAATCCGAGTTGTAAGCTCACCCCTACCCGATAATGAGACTGGTACCGTCAATATGACCACGGAGAAAGTCAACAGAGGGAAAACGGATTTGGAGAAAAAGGAAGAAGAAATCGCTTACGCCGATGCCGATGTAAAATACCGCTTTTTACCCACTTTTTATGTGCATGAAAATAACAAACATAATAAATGGCCATCTTACAACTAACAGGAAGAAGAAAAGTTCCCAGGATTACAACTACCATCTTCAGGACTAAGCCTAAGCCCATCACCATCTCAGCCAAAGTTGCTCAAGAGTATTTTAAAAAATAAATCAGATAGTTCGATCTGCGAGAAAGGCAGTCGGATCGAAGCAAATCTCAGTGCCCCAAAAGACTCGGCTGAAGAACCTGACAAAGAGACTCCTGAAATTGTGCAAACTGCGAATGAATGCCCGCAGTCAAAAGTTGAAGAGTTTGTCTCGGCACGTATCTTATTACCTGATAATGGGTAAGTCAATTAATCTCAAGCAAGTGTAGTTTTACGATGATAGCTCAATCATATTTGAAATTCTTTCTACTGTAACGCTTACAGAAATCAGGAAGATGCCTCAGTATATTTCGATGCAACCGTTACAATACCTCAAGTTGCAAACGGGCTTGAGAATGACTCATCAGGATCTCATCCCATCGGGGACAACCCAGGGAATACTAAAAGTGGAGGATTAGTTAATGGAAACGTAATGATAAAGGCTCAAGGAGATGGAACTGAAAATGTTGAGACTGGAACTATAAAAGGGGAACCCATTAGCCCTGTCGATTCGCCCAACCTAGTGTTATCTCCTACACATACTAGTCTTGCACTTGGAGGATGCACTCCAGGACTTCGTAGAAGAAGGGAAGCCAGTGATAAGTACGCGACGAGTATAGCAGAGCTCGGATTAAGATTTCAAAGAAGAAGGAGACATTTTGCAGGAAGTTTTAATACCGATAATGAAAATAAGGAATGTACACCTTTACTAGATTCGGCCAACGGCACGCAACAGTACGAAGCCATTATACTATTACATTTTTACTGTTTAACACAACTTTTCCCAATCGTTAGGCTGCTTATAGCATCATACATTTTTTACAACTTTCAGAGGTCAGAGAGGCATTCCCACGAACTTAATTAGAGAAAGACCATCTGCAGCAAAAGAAGATACGAGTTCGAGTAGTAACGATAATGAAGGCCCTGATGTCCCGTGCCCCCCTCCCGGTGACCCTCTTCATCCGGAATTACCGACAAGGTGATTTAAAATTCATAAATGCAAATTAGTAACCATAACCGAAACGAATTCTGTTAACATTGAATAGACTTGATTGTACTAAACGTTTGGTTCCACTTTTCAGAATCCGACGCTATAGAACTCCAGACGGGACGGGGAGCAAAGACTAGCAGTAGCTATGTACCTTAAGTCATTTATAAAATAAATAAATCCGTGTATCTTAATCTAGTCTTTTTCAGAATGTTAAGAACTTCATGTTTTGTTCAAATTTACGTTCGTTTCGATTTATAAATACTCTTACTCTTACTTTTACTGCAACGAGTGGAAATGCCGAACCACACTTTCCCAAGAAAACTAGATTTATTTAAAATGAAATGCACCTAAGGACTCCTACCTGGTGTGTTATTGGTAAAGACGACATTATCAAGGAAGCTTTTTCTCCTATTATAAGACGATTTAACTATTTAAAATAAACATAGAATATAATGGCCAGCTTCTAGTCATTAGATCCAATGGTGCAAAGTACTAGTCAGGTCAATTTGACCCGTTGTTGTTTTGGGTATGTAACTCCTGTGGAAGCGTTGTTGTATAGACATTTATCTAAATATGACAAACTTGAAAGTGACTTGTCCATTGAGTGAAAATACTCGAATAGTTAAGCTACGCTGGAAAAGGGATTGCCAGATTCTATCTGAATTAAAGCGCGTTGAACCCGTTAGGTTCTACGTTTGTTACGATGTGTGCGATAAAATTATTTCGGGAGCGCATAATTTCCGAAATCATCGTTATAGGAAACAAGACTAAAAAGGACTATGAATTTGAATTAAAAAAATAGTCATAAAACACAACCTACTGAAATCTTTCGATTCTCTATAAAACTCCATCCTAGAATTTAGTTTAAGGGGCCAGAGTAGTTATCGCTATGGGAAAATGGGTGTCATGGTGGGTACTTTGGGTCCCTTTATCTCATGAACCAATGCATCTAAAAATAATTGACAAAATACCTTAGAAAGATATTTTCAATCATCAAATTAAGAAATCATTAAACTGACCCTTTGGGGTTTAAGGCGGCTACAATTTAATTATTACAAAATCATGTTTTTAAGCTTCCAATAAGCCCCCAGCCCGATGCGGTCATTATAGAGACTCGATTTTTTTTCTAGTGTGTAGACAATTTGATTGCGGAGGTGCATTGATGGGTCAAAATTACAGTTTTTTGAAGCTATCCTATAGTAAATCGAGTTTTAGTCAAAAACAACGGTGTGTGGTTTTGGTTTTTAATTTTTAGCATGACATCCTTACTACTTAGCACACTTTTGACCCATCAATGCACTTCCGCAATGAAATTGTCTACACACTAGAAAAAAAATCGAGTCTCTATAATGACCCTATCGGGTGGGGGGTTTGCTGGAAAATTAAAAACAAGAGTAAGTTGCTAAGGGCTTCAAATGATCAGTTTTATGGATATACTATGCCAACAAGACATTATACTACAGCATTCTTGTACCTTTTTCATCTTTTATCTTTATCAATTTGGTTGCTAGGAATTCAATATATTTATCAAAACTTGCCTGCCTCTAAACTACTCTGGCCCCTTAACGTTTTAATTTGATAATACATTAATAATGAATTCAAAGATTTATTTTATTTTATGTTTAATCAGTTTAACGGCTGTAAATATTTAACCTCGAGGAATATCGTTTCGAAATTTCAATTATAAATGTCGTTTTCTTTCACAAGAAAACTCTCAATTTTAAGGAGCATGCTAATTAGTTGTCTCAAAGTATACCTTCCATTTAGATATGAAACAATAAATCCGACGCTAGTAAGTTAACAGCCCATAGTTGCAGATCCCTTTCTCAGAAACATTTACACTGTGTTATCAAATGGTATATGATCATATATCCAATCGACAGACACAAGTGATACGTAGATAAGGCAGCCGACGGAAACGTAATTTCAAATCCTTATTAATTACCTACAATATGCTATTATTACTAAACTATTACATTAAAAGATATCACACTGAAAAGAATCCGATCTGTGACAAATTTGTGTTGTAATAACGGTCGTCAGAATGAAGTGATGAAAAAATAAAAACGCTAAACCAAAGATTTTAATCATATCTCGCTAAATCAGTTAGCCATTTATTTACCAGCATTCAAAACGAATACACTTCATACGTAACCAACGCATAAATGAAATAATAATAGTATCTTTATGTTGAAGGACTCCTATAGCTACCCACCTTGACTACTTGTACTGAATTAACATCTTCGTATTGCTCTACGAAGAGTATAAACGAGAGTAAGACAACAGGGCATAGAACACACCCACGAAAGAATAAAGTTTGATTGTGCTAATTAAAACTATGAACTAGTTCAATAACTCAAGCTACACAAAGAATAAATGATGACATGTTGTGATGACTATTAAAATTACTTCAGCGATTAAAGCAACGGATTGTGATTGCTAGTACCCACATTTATAGGCTTGCTTGACTTTGGAGGCAATTTCGGTGCCACTGCAGAACTTAAAGGCATGGGAGGTTTAGGTCCTAATCCAAGTGGACTTAGTGGTGAATTGTGAGAGTGGAAAAGAAACCTTGAGTTATTGTGTTCCGATCCACAACTCTGGGAACCTGAAATGTAGTATTATTTTGTTTTATGTCTAACGCTTATCAATACAACTGTTAGCATACATAACGAGCAAATATATTTACAACTAACTTCCATTTGGAGACTGGGTGGAATTGGATGGCCCATTTGACATCAGTCTTTTATGTGGTGAAATCGGAGGCTGATTCGTATGTGGACTCGTTTCTGCAGTTGTGGAGGAATTACGACGAGGTATTGGAGGATTTGGAGCATTTGGAGTTCGTGGAGATACTTTTCTTGGTGGCAGAGGCGGAGGAACATCGGAATTATCATTTACCTATTTAAAGTCAAGATTTTCAATTTGCATTATTTAAGCAGAATCAAAATAATGGCAATATTAGTAAATAAAAACCCACCCTGGGCGAGAGAGAGTCTCCGAACGACTCGTTTCTCGGCCTTGGTCTTGGGGGTAATGGCGGTGGAGCAGGGTAACTTTGTGGCTGGGAATGTCTATTTATCGGTGATATTACTGTATGGAACAATCATACATATTAAGATAACTACAAATACGAAAGGAAAGTGTAACATTGAACGGCGGTGTCAAAAACTAACCGGGTCCAATTAGTACAGGAGCAAAGACGGAAAAGTCTCCATGATTATTATCCATAGGAGATGCAGTTGATGGAATAGATGAAGGAGTTTTTGGTGTCTGTTGGGAGGGTTCCATCCCCAAAGATTCGAAGTCAGTAGTAGAAGTAAGATTCTTTGTTGATGCGAGAGAATGAAGGGATTGTTGGGATAAACTAGAGAAAGGAAGAAGTGGCCCAGGATGAGTTCGGCCATTTCTCTTAATCCCCGGTGACTTTAAGCTGAGCTCAGGCCATTTTCTTGCCTATTTTAAAGCCAATACGATAATTATGATTTTCAAAATGGGCTATAGTAAATAAATATTCGCAATATCAAATTCAGCAATTTACAAATTTAGGTGCTTGCTTTGCTCCTCGTGGTTCTATCTCTAAAGATTTCTCGTACAGGTAATTCGAAATCTCATTTTCTGATAGATCGATACTGAAAGGTTGTAATTTTTCTATATACACTCGAATTTTAGGTTCCACTGCATAACAGTAGTGAGAGTACTGAAACTGACGTATTTCGCTTGTTATTTCTGCTACTTTTCTTCGTTTTCCAAAATTTATTAGATCATTGGAGTTAGGTAAAAAGTCAAGGTTCCCTTCCTCTATGTGTAATATATTAGTCAGGTACATTCCTGAAATAAAACAAGACATTTGTTTGAATAAAAAATTTAGTTTGAATTGTATCAGTAAATATATAAAATAAAGTGAATCACAATCTTTACCGAAGAAAGGAACACAAGGTGGGTTAATAGACCTCAATCGCTCTTGATACCGCTACAGAAAGAATTAAGAGTTAAGTTCAGTTTGTAGTTTCTTGATTTGATAATATAACTACAACAAGATGTATGAACTTTTACATTATAAATTTTACTGGTGTATTTACCTTGTAATGATCGTTTTGCAACTCTTGGGCGTCTTCTAGAGCTCTTATAAGTCTTGGAGAAACACACTAAAAATTGAAATATTTTACGATTGAGTATCATTTAAATTAGTACAGCCTGGCTCTAGCGAGGGTGAGTCACTTACCTGGAATGTATAATTTAATCTATGAACCGAAGCCGATCCCATGGCACTAACAACAGCTAACACTCCATTGAAATTATTCAATTCTTGCATTACTATCATAATTTCTAAAATCCTAGATACAACTGCAACACGTTCTTCCAGATTTTCTGCATCCACGATTGTCCTTTCAAACCACCGAGTTACCTAATGCAAATTCAACATAAGAAATGAAAGCATCCACATCAATGCTCCTTAATCAAAGGTTATACGAAAGAAGTATAACTTACATGTGTAGTGTGTTTGATCATTTTAAGCAAATTAGGAGATAGTTGATCTTTGTTTTTCTTTGTCCAAACGCTTCCCACGAGTTCTGAGGGTTTCACAACGCGATAGTAGTCAAATTCAAGTAAACTAAGCTGCCTTGCAAGTTCAATCGGATGAAACTATAATAAGAACATGAACAATTCCAATAATCAAATTAAAATCACAATAATTTTGATGATATAACCAACCCTAATGACATAATTGAATGGTACTTGCCGTTAAAAGGTTCCATTCACTAATTGGACACCTTATATGGTATTCGATGGGTGGTGGGGATTTCATTGCCGATAACGCTCTGTCCCACTCAGATGTCATACTTTCAGCCTATAAACAATGAGAGTGAATTGCCCTTGAGTTTATGTCTCCGTTCAGTCAATATACAAAAATATGTAAATTAGCAACTCACAGCTTTTTTTAGACAGCGTCGAACAGACTCGAATATACAATTCTTTCCTTTTGTTTCATCCGCGGTTTCTAAAAACGCTTCAAGTCTACTTTGAAGCGACGGATCTCTCTCGAAATCGTAAAAATGGTGCATTACCCATTGCTTAATGACGTTTAATACCCTAAAAATTATTCAACATTACAATTCAGTTACATTGCTGGTACAAGATATTTCACCAACCAGTGCAAGACAATGGTCGCTTCGCTACCGATAAACTGAATTACCTTAATCGCACATGTCTTGAATATTCTTTTCGAAATCTTTTTAACATCTCCCTTTCATGAAGCGATTCGAATTCTTCGTCTGAAAATTCTGGATCTGGAATGTTGAATCTTTCAATCAGCAGTTTCAAGAAGTCCTTAAGAATAAAACAATGTCTTGGTCATTGGATTTTCATGTTCGATTTTAGTATTTGTAATTTTTTCTTTAAATTATAAAAATAGTTGTCTTACGTCAGGGGAACAGAAGCTTCGATACGTCGTAAGGAATGTATTTACAAAATTAGGGTCGGAATATTGGTGATGTGTTAGTCTCTCCACAAGTTTTAACAATGTAGCACCCTTTAATTAAAATCACAAGTTTATGAAGATTAAAATATTGCACAAGGATAAATAAATAAAAAATCACCTTGATTAAAAAATGATTTCCGTTGTCCTTATCAAAAATTATATTTTCATCTGAATCTGCAACTGCAAATCTATACTTTTCTTTAGGTGGGAGTTTTAGGGGATGTTTCTTTTCTTCATCTAATAAAATTCTGTCAAGGATTCGATCCAACATACTGTAAAAAATAAACAAATTGTTTCGACCGTTTCAGAAAAATAACTAATCATATGTGTGATATGGTTATTCATCTCGCTAACCTTTTCGTTGTAAGCATCACAAGAATAGCCATCCAGCTTTTTTTCTCTTCGGTCGTTCTAGTTGATAAAAGGATTGGTGCTTGATTCCTTGGAACAATTTCAAACAAATTCTTCCATTCTACAAAAGTATATCAATTAAATCCAATTAGAGCCACGACACGATTTGCAATTTCATTAAATTCAAGGATTTAATACAAACCTTCAGAATCTTCTTTATCACGAACTTCGACCCGATTAAAGTAAAACGATTCTTTCAGTCTATATTCGTGTTGAGGACCTCCTGTTATAACAGAGGTTTTCCTAATATTTGGCTTGCATAAGAAAATACATCCATCAAAAAGATACGCATAACGGTCTGAAGACCGTCTTCCAGAGCTAATTTTTGTGAGTTCCCCTTCTGCAAATAATCATAACAAAGAGAAATATTGAAGTTAATGATGATGCTAATTGCTAACCTATGTGAAGCTTCTGATTTTGACCAAAATTTTTACCAAAGAAGAATTCGTTGAAACAGGCTTGCCCGAATGACTCACTAAACCCCTCAATTAAGCCTTTTATTTCTGTAACTTTTTGTTGAGCGATTTGTTTGTTCCCTTTCCCAGAGATCCTAACATTGGAGTTCATATCCCTAGCAGATCAATACGTATAAATTATTAGGTACTATTTATTTACAATCTTTTTCACGTCACTCCAAATATATGATTTAATACTAATATTATTACCCAGCCGATTTTTTGTGCATTCCAGATTTTAAACGAGTCAGCACACTATCAGCTTGAAGTAGATCAGTCTTATCCTTGTCAGACGGTGACAACCCATACAGCAACTATCATTAAATAGTAAGGTTAATAATATTAAAAATTGGGCAGCCAAATGAAACCAAGAAGAGAGATTTGAAACAAACCTTGATAAAATCGAAATATTGTGAACAATGATAAAAAGGTTCCATAAGAAGTTTTGGAAAATAAAACTTCACAGCCTCAACGAAACCATGACCTGCGGTAGAGACAGTGGCCTCGACATCAGGACGACTTAGTAGCTCATCGAGCATTCGACGACAATCATCATTGAAAGCCTCCGTATACCGATCATAAACCTCGAACTCCCAATTCTGGCAAAAAAATGTGTTTTGTAATTCATTAAGATGGATACGCAATTAAAAAAAATGTCGAGGTAATAAATCTACCTCCGCTAATTCAAGGATACAAATTCCCACCGCAGGAACTTGATTAGGCTCAGTCATTTCAATTGTATCTTCCAACTGACTGACTAGTGTAATGGTTAATTCTGTTATATCTTCTACAGACTGGAATACCAATTCTAAATTCTGAAAGATATAACGGTCACACTTTTTAGAGGAAATTTACGTCAATCTAGAAGAATGCAAAATTTTTAATTTCTTACCTCGTTTTCATTTTCTAGCTTATCTGCTAACTGAAAACCACACGGAAGAGACAAATATTAAATACCTAGGTACTTTTTAATCAAATGATTAAAATATCAGGACATTAGAATTAAATATTTGAATATTTAATTCTAACATTCTAAGGTCAAGATCCCGGAGGCCAGCTTTTGAAAAATAGAACGCCATGTTTTTTTTACATTTAATGATTTAAGTGAAAGAGAATTACCTGTTCACGAAATACTTTAATTAGCATTTGAAGATCACGAAGAAACTGCCTCTCGGACTGTAAAAAATCTTCAACAACCTGAACAGATGAAAAATACGAATGAGTTTATCTTTTAAGTTTCAATTTCAACTGGTTACGCTTAAGGTTTTTCTGTTTTCCCACTTACTTCATTATAGGAAAGAGAATTTCGAGTGACCGGTTCCTCATCTACATTAACGGAAAAGTTATCACCTAGCTTGAACAGATCACAGAGAACCTGGAAATGACAAAATAAGGTTACTATTACTATTACATATTTAAAACGCTAAATCAGAATAATTGCGAAATTAATTAAATTGTGAATCAAATATTTACTTTGTCACAGAAAACGGCAGCTTTGATGTCTTGGGTCGAAAATTCTCCACGGCGGCTATGCTTTACGTAATTTCCAACGAGCTGAACAAAATAAATTCAAAATGAAAATACTAAATACCTAGCAGCAATCTATAAAGATAGTATGCAACGCAATATACTATGTTTAATATACAGTTACACAAATGAACTGTCCATAAAAAGATGGTAAATTGTCAATTCAATATATTGAGTAACTTTAACTTACGTGAAGAACGTCAGCAGCGATATATTCCAATACAGCACAAATGTATACCGATACATTATGGTCCATTCTGTGCTGAATTTGCTCCTGAATATTAGTGAACGCGTTAAAATAACGATAATAATGATATTTAAAATTAATAGCCAAACCTTAAGCAAGGAATGAATTTTCTCGACAGGAAAAACCAGAGTATCGCCGTGTTTCTTTTTCCCATGTTTAACAGCTTTTATAGCCTCTTCGATAGCCCATTCCTCCACTGGATGTGGGAACAATTTTTGAACCCGCTCTTGAACGTCTTGTACCGTATGAGGGGATGGACGACTACAAATCATTCCGAGAAGTTGGAGCAACAGCCTTTCAACATATGCTAGAGCATCATCTTTGGCCTTCATTGACTGGTTGGTTTGTTCCATGACCTTATTTACAAAAAAAATCAAATTAACTTACTATGATATATGGGAATTTCGCAAATCAAAACATAGGTAATATAAATTTTTTTTTATAAAAATACTTTCTGGGTGCTTTCGATTTAAACAAGGTTTACCTTCTTAAGGCCGTTAAGAAATAGTCCTTTCCATTTTCCGTCATTGTCTTTGGCATTGAAGTCGTGCAGGGAGAGATCGACATTTGAGGCCGCTGGGAACATATTCGTTCCTAGATTCACTTAATTCACTACCTATTGCTAATTTCAGGCAATGAATTAACGGATTAACTAACTATTTATTTTTAACTAAACTTGAGGATTCTCTGAGATTAATAAAACTTATTCTTGATAACATAGCTTATGGGCGACTGGAATTGATACTTGACGATTTATGTGTTTCGTTGTTAAAATTAGCTCGATATTAAAATTAAAACTCCAGTTGATTCCTTCGAAGCGTCCTGACCTCCAAGCTCCTTGCCCTCCTTCTGCACTAAATGACATTTCTTCAATTTACTGAAATTCGAAACCAGCCACGTGGTCAGAAAATCGTGTCACGATAATAAATTAAATTCAATTAATAATACATTCGATCTTCAAAAACAAAGAATTAAAATTGCCGATAATTTTTCGATTGGCGAATGTCCATTTCATATCGTATTGATTATTATTAGGTCATAGGTCGAAATATTGATCCTCGCAGTTGAAATTCAAAGCCTGCCAGATTGAAATGAAGAGTTTGGAGTTGCAGACATGCATGTATTTCATCAATCACCATTTGATTCAGTAAACTTATTTGTTTAGTATGAATTCGTTTGTCTTTGAGCGATGAATAATCAATAACCCTCTTAGAATTCTAAAAGAAAACAAAAAAATAGGAGCATTAGTTTTGCAATCAATACATAATAATAGACCACTCCACCCACCCTACGACCCTACACTCATATCACATATCACAATCAGCATATTATGATATGATTATGATCAAATCCAATATCAACTGCAATATATATATCATTTAGGCTTATTTAGGTACGGTGTAATCAGAATCAAACTGCGTATTTGGTATGTTGCATATTTATTTTGCATTGATTGGTAATTTGTAATTTGTAATTAGTCTTGATATGAAAATGTATTAATGTATGTATAAATGAATTATTATGTATTAGAAAAAAATGAATTAACACGAACACTGGACATTGCAGTGACAATCATTACATTTGACTATTTGACATTCAACATGTGACATGCTAATTCATAACTTCAAATCGCTACATCAGCACACAACAGAACAAAAAATCCGGTACCCGATGCCCGACGGGGGGACGGAACCAACGACATTTAATTAGCGTAAATAAATAAACCATAAACCAACTACTGAGTACTAACTAATTGTGAATTTGCATTACTAAATATTATTTTCAATCTTTGAGTATTTAAATTCAAGTATTGTCTTTTGTCTTTCTTTACACATAATTTATATGTACCACATACCAAGTGCAAGTACGAAGAAGTCAAGTACCGATGTATGCACTATACATTATTAGCCTCTTCTGCTTCTTCCAGGACGTCCTACACGTTAAATTTACAAGATATTTATATTATAAGTCTCAAAAAAAGTTTGTAAATTTTGTGTAAAATGCAAAGTTCAAGTTTGATTTGATTATTTGATACACAATTCTACTACGGATTACTTGTTACTATTATTCACTATTATTATTTTTATTATACGCCTTGTTTCAGTCCTCCCGGCGACATCTTTACTCCTGAGCAACCCTCTTTACTTTTGCTCCTTCGTTAGTCAAAAAACACATCTAATTTCTAAGCCAAGTAAAACATCGTATCTCGTATCCTTTCAATAAAAACCATCTTCACTCTTCTTCTATCCTCCAATGCTCCTCAGCAGCGCGTAGCTCCTCCCTCTCCAGAGTCTTACTGCCAAAAGTCGAGGTTTAGTGTTTGATGTAAGTTCAGTTATGTTTTTTATTCAAAATTTCGAATTTTGGCGAATGGTTTTGTGCTACAGTTTGTTATATACCATATTTACTCTTTCGATTTTTGATTATATTATAAAAAATAAGATTTTTTCAAGTGTAAATTGTTTGTAAATTAAATTGAATTTGAATATGATAAATTGTATGGATGCAATAATGGAGTATGGATAAAAGTATGGAAGGAATGCATAAGTAATCAAGTAATGTGTCCATCTTTATACATGGAGTTTATTGAGGAGCCATAACTAACTGTAATCCATTATTATGCATCATGAATGCATTGTTTACAATTGGATAGTTCTTTCCTAGATCGATGCAATAAGATAAAAATCAAGTAGGTTCCTAATGTTTTCTTTTTCTTCCCCTGCATTTATTTTCAAGTTTAAACCTCATTATTACATAATTAATTTTATTATTATAAAAAGTATAATACAATGTTTGATGGTTTTGCATATTATTATTTGGCATTCTATCACAAAGTATTTGCATCAGAGAGGCTGGATGAGACAGAGAAAACATGGACGAAAGATGGGAGCACCGCCGGCAAGATGGGTTTCTCACAGCCAAAAAACCCAACAGTCCGGTTTGGCTCGCTCAACACGAACTTTTATAAGGAGCTTCTTTGTGTTAAAAAACGTGAAATTGTTTAAAAAAAATTAATTTTGTCGAAAAAATTGGTCGAAGCTCATTATAGGTTATACGAGGCATTAATTTGAGTCCTGTTTTGCAGATTTCAGTGTTTCAGAACGAGAGTTTGCGAGTCGAACTTGAGCAAACTAGAGGAAGCCTGAAGCTGCTCTGACTGAAGCTGACGAGGAGGAATTGTTGTGTAAGAAGTTGGAAGTTGATAAGCAATTAGTCGACCTCGACAGTCGTCAAACAAAACTTCACGCACTTTCACCTTTGACGGAGAGTGCACTTACAACTTTTGGACACTACTGACTACACTATACACACTTTTGAGTTTGAGTCACTCTGCTGGTAGAATTGAATGGATACATGCGTTAATTGAGGAACAAATGATGGATTTGGGGTCGGATGTGATAACGGAAGTAGAGATTCAACCACAAATGGAGGAGGTTGAGATAGAGACGGAGCAACTTGATGACGACGACGATATCGAAATTTCCGTTGGCGAAGACATGGGGCTTGAAGATGACGACGAGATGCTCCAGGCTCAAGAGGAGATCGTAGGTTACGATGACTCGGACATGGGCCTTGTGTCCGATTCCGGGATCCTCATGGAACCTGCCGAACCCCCCGTCCCCTCCAGCTCCCATCATCACCACCACCATCATCACAGAAAATTACTACCTTCCCCCCGGAAGATGTACCACGGGGGAAGCAACAATAGGAGAAGGAACCGAGAAGTAGTGGACCCTTTGGGGAATTCTACAACCCTCACCATCGCAGCCTCCTCCCCCCCTCAAACCTTCAATAAAGCCAAGAAATGGGAACCCAAACAAGTGCAAATTAGAACATTGGAAGGAGAATTTTCTGTCACGATGTGGGCATCTGGAGCTGACGATGGTAAGACATGTCTAAAAGTACTATATTCATGTTTCAGGTTTTATAATTTTAGTGTGACCATAATATAACATGATTTGTGTGAAGAAGTGAAGTTACGTGCAAAGTGTTGCGGTTAACGATATAAAAACCAAAAGTACGAAATAATACAATTTGTGATTAGTAGTAAATAGTGTCTAGTGGACAATAGTGAATATGGTCATTTAGATCGTTTTTCCCATTCTAAAAATTACATTTAAATTAGAGTTCAAAGAGTTGCTTTCATTTTGGATCAGTCATCGTCATCAGTTCCATTTTCCACTTCCATCCTTTTTACTTACATTAATATTAATATCAGTTTTTAATGAAGTTGAGGTTTATTTTTTTGATAAGGTTCTTTTCAGTTCACATAAAATGAAATCCAAATTATATTCGTGTGTTTGGGATTTGGGTACACAAGAAGACTCACCGTGTAGAAGTAGTTAGTAGTAGTAGGCCAAAAAATGTGTAGTATATACTGTATGGAGCTGGAATGGAATAGGGTAGAGGGAGATGTGAAGTGACGTCAGAGCGTCCCAATCCTCCTGCTCTCACTAACACTTAATTCACTCACAAGGATGCAAATTGTCTTTAAAAACCACTTCGAAACACTGAATTATGACTTGTTTTTCGAAAATTTTAATGAAATTGAGGAGAGAACTGTCATGGGTTTGGATAAGGAACAGCCATTGTGGAAAATGGATGCTTATTATGGCGGATTGTACTTCCATATTCCTTTGGTCGTCCATTGCTCTTCCTCCATTGATTTCATCACATTCCTCCACCTCTTTAAACAAATCTAGAAATTTAATTATTTGCATACAATAGTTAGCTACGGGTTTCGCTAGTAAGCTCATTTAAATGGAGATTTATCATCATAAGTCATCCATGGCTCCGAAAATCCCGTCCGGGTAAGATCCATTCCTTGTTTTACTTGTACTGAAATGTTATACTATAACACAGGTTGATGTTGATGTCAAGTGTTGTTCTCATCTCATCTGCTCAAGGGCAGGGGCGGCGGAACTCTGTGTTCCTGGATTTGATTGACGGGTTGTAAATATAAAGGATTTTTTAACTAGCGAGTTTATTTGCATTTTTTATTTGGGAAATTGTTCCCTTCATTTTTGTGGACAATGTTAATCGTTTAAAAGATAGGTGCAGTAGGCAGAGCAGCTATATGGGTGCCGACTCTGTTTTGGCTAACAACTCGTCTCTGCTGATGTACTTTTCTGTAGTGCATCTGTTAGCTTTTGTTCATGTATTTTCTGACGGTGTTTCAGTGATGGGGAAAATCTCAATGGAAAATAGGGTGGTTTAGCTTTAGATTTCACTTTTTCAGCCTTTTCATCCCTGTTTAGGTTGAGAAATTAGAAGGGTGCAAGTTGGGCTCATGATATGATATGATGAAATCGTGGATATCTAAGTTAGACCTTAGGCTATGACATTATATCGTCTATGTGATGCATGGACATATGCATTTCTCCGTTTTTTAAATCTATGAAAATGAAACGAAGGGAGCAACAAGGGTTGTTTCACTATATATAAATATGCAAGGTCCATATTACTGATGCCGATTTCGGTCTCGGGAGGGATAATATAGAGTAGGTCATCATGTCATAATCATGATAATCATCCTTTCTGATTCTGATGTTCCTTCTTCAGTTCTCGTACTTTTTATCAGCATCAGATCCCTTTTCACTTACTTGTAGGTAGCTTGTTTTATAGGGTGGATAATATAATACGATACGATAATGCACATTTTTATGTGATGTTCCAGTTTGTCCTTATAGTTATAGTTTTAAGGGCAGGTTTAGGCTACAATTGAATCCCGTTTAGGCCCAGAGAAAGAGAGAGTGAATGCAATGGGGGTGAGGGTCGAGGGTACTGAATAATATATAGTAAATTTTCTATGTTGAATTGACAAATTAATTTAATTTTTTTCCGAGTACCGAATACGCCGAACTTGATGATTTAATATGCAAACATGAAAATTGAAAAGGTTCCTATTGAACGATGAATGATTAATTGTAGATGTAGTTCATTCAAGAGTACTTCGTTCTGTGTTCTGTCGGTGCAGTTACGAATTTGACATCAATATGGACTCCGAGATAATTTTCAATATATTTATTATGAATATGATATGACTAACAGGCCAGATGACTACATGAGTTATAAATGCTTTTTTAACTGAATTGTAAATTAACTTACTTGTGTTAAATAGAAATGACGGTCAAGCAAGAGATTACGGATGAGATGATCCAAGAAGAAATTGGATGCCAAGACCAAGATCCCGATTTTACGGAATATATGACAGGGAGGAAAATTCCCCCGCAAGGAATACCCGGATTGGATTTATCAGACCCTAAGCAATTGGCGGAATTCGCTAGGCTTAAACCTAAAAAGCCTGTTGACGATGTAGCTCGGACAATTGCATGTCCACATAAAGTATGTAACTGACAATTCTCTATAACTAAAACTAAGATAATTGCTAACTTTGATATGTTTTGGGTTTTAGGGGTGTACTAAAATGTTCCGCGACAATTCTGCTATGAGAAAGCATTTACACACTCATGGACCTAGAGTACACGTTTGTGCAGAATGTGGGAAGGCCTTCGTCGAGAGTTCAAAATTAAAGCGTCATCAGTTAGTGCACACCGGAGAAAAGCCTTTCCAGGTATTCCATATTCCATTGCACTGCTATTTTGCGCAATTTATCCTTAAATTATTAAGATCGTATTGTATTAATTAATGCATCTTAATTACTTTACAGTGTACTTTTGAAGGATGTGGTAAAAGGTTCTCATTGGATTTTAATCTTCGAACTCACGTCCGAATACATACAGGAGATCGTCCGTATGTTTGTCCTTTTGATGGATGCAACAAGAAGTTTGGTAAGCGAAAATCAACGCATTTGATACTGATCTAGATCCTTCAATCAAATTATTAATTGACTGTCCTACATTTTATACCCCGTCAGCTCAAAAATAATACCTAATTTTGTGCGTATTTGAATCATTTCAGCACAATCGACGAACCTTAAATCTCACATTTTAACTCATGCTAAAGCAAAGTAAGTGATCCAATCGTTTTATTGTGTACCATAAATTAAAGTATTGTCAATTGTTTTTGGATTTTTAAATTTGTATTTCATATTGTAGATCACGGAATAATTTTATGAGACAAATGCAGAGTATGCCGAACGAAGTAATAAATGAACCTCAATATGTTCAAGTTGAGGTTGGAGCGGACGATCAACAATTCATCGTATATACTGACTGATGAAATTTCTTGTACCTAGTTGACAAATTATACAGGTCTTTAAAATTCTATTCTTTGTTATTTAGATAGTTAACATTAACTAGAGTAGTACATTTAATGTCGAAAAGCATAGTTGCACAATTTTTGACATATATTGATTTCTCAAGGATAAAAAATTGTTAAATTCGGTAAAATGTTAATAGTATAAGACGAAGAAACAATTCTGGTACCAGTTTTCATTGTATAAAAATTCTCGTTAACTTTTATCAACGCAGATTACCCACACTCAGTGGTAGGGCTAAAAAAAGTTGCGTAGAATATTTTATCTTTATTACCGCACTGCAGCTCTTAGAGGATGTCATTTGATTTTGAGACAGAACTATATTCTAAATAAATATTGTGAAATAGTTCACTTTGTATCAATTATTGAATTATTGGATTCGGTGTTTGTTAGAAACTATTGTGCAATTTTGATTGAATGAGACCCGAAATCGGTATAGATAGTACTGAAAATCAGTGTGTGAACTGTGAGGATCGTTGATGGTAAGCCCGGAATTGAATACTCCTGAATAAGGGTTCGTCAGAGGTTCTCAATAATTTACGTGACTTTATAGAAGATTTTACCTGAATAGTAAATCTGTACTTTATGAACGAGTCGTTTATATTATTGATTGTAATAAATAGATATGTATACATAGAATTTATTCACATTTAGATGAACAGTTTCTTGCGTGTAGAAGAGGTCGCATATATATAATATGAGAAGGCTGGCGGTAATTGGTTTTGTGAAGATCATGAAAAAGTACTATAAAACATACAAGTAACAGTGTGATAGGAAAGAAAGTCTTTAGATTTTTAAGAACATAAGTTCAAGAACTCTACTTCCTCTTGCTGTTAAAATTTGAATAGCTGCTAAAGGTTTGTAGGGAGGACAGGATAACTCAAATCATGAAAATAAATATTGGGTTGGGATGATCTGCTAACAACCACAAAAGATTATTAGATTAGAGTAGAAGATTGAGTGGCTTATACAAACGCTAAATATGTAGTTTGATAACCACACTTTTACATACAAACATATTCTATTGAAATATATTCATTTTGTGTTGAAGTAAAGAATGTAATAAATCAAATCACAAGTATCCCACATATATAATTTAATTCGGTTATTTATGATATCCATATTCATACATCATCATGATATTGGAGGATGTAGGTATATGATAAACGCCACAGACATACACCGTTGTATCCGTTTCCAGTCTATTAATTTGTATAGACTATTTAAATTAGATTGGCTATTCAGCTAGCAGCTAGCTAATGATGATACAAAAAGTAAAAAGTATTTTAAAGCGTTTTCGTTCACATCCTATTTCCAGTATTCCAGTCAAGTTTTTTTGGTTGAAGATCCTTTCGATTTTTGTTCGGACTGGGTACCACCACAGTGATTGACCGCTTTGGCAATAAAATTATCAACTTTTCCGTTGATGGCGGATTTGTGGACACGAAGTTCCTTCAACTTGCTTCTAACTGAATTGGCGTCTTTCATTTCGTTAATATTCCTTTGCGCGTTCTTCATCTTGACATGTATTGTATTGAGTTCTCGTTCACTGAGGTAAACTCGTCTTTTTATCATTCTCTTCTGGTTATCCAGCTCATCCAAGCATTTCTTTCTTGTACTGAAGTCATGAAGTAAATTCGATCTTTCCACGAGAGTTGCCTGAAGTAATAATGGTTTGTTGTTCTCCATTATCCCTGCAAGTTTATCCATGGCTTCCAAAGCCCGGTCTCGGTAATTTTGACAGTCTTCAAGTGCTACCCGATATTTGTAGTGCATATTCTTAACTGACGTCTGTAAAAATTATAGAGAAATATAAATAAAGTGCCTTTCGACTTCGTATGAAAAGGTATTGTTGTGGTTGCAACCGTTACCTTCATAGAACTTTTATAGTCCCGGGTTAGAACCATGGTTTTCATGACAGAGGTGAGTTTTTGTCTCTGTTTCTCCAAATACACCTCTCGGCTTTGAATTTGGTCGTATAATGACTTATTTTCCAAAGCCAATTGCTCGTAGTAACCAATTGAAAATCCCTGATGCGACAAGGTTTGGTTTGAAGTCTTGTCCTTTAACTTCCGATTAATTAAAAGTAACGAGAGACGGCTCTTGTACATTTTTAGCAACTGTACCATTAGTCGCATATGAGATTCATTCAGAAGGTGTCCAAATTGTTCAAGGTCCGACTGGAACTTTCTTAGTTCAGCCTTTGTAAAATATTCCTGCTGTACAAAAGTCGAAAACAGTTTCAGAAGTCCGTCGAGGCCCAAAGTATTTCGCTTTTCGGAAATACCCCACTCTTCCTATAAATATTGCAATCGATTGTAAAAGAATCATATCATAAATGTTTCCAGAGTTCCAACTATAAAGATTTATAATAGCTTCATTTCTTTACATGAAGCCATTATAAATATATTTCAACTGAAACTTACCAACTTTCGTTGCATTGTTTTCTTGTGCTGTTTTTCAAGTTCTTCTTTCTTAATGATCAACAGGAATAGTCGTTTACATGCGTCATTCCAGCCAATTTCGGTTTCATTTAATTGAAGCTTGTTCTTTAATTTACGAGGGCGTTGGTGCGAAGTATTTGTGATTATAGCTGAATTTACAAAGTTCATGAGATGTTGTTTTTCAGCCGATAGCAGTTTCGTTCCGCTGAACTGTCTGCCCTTTAGTTTTCCACGTTCAAACCAATTGTACTTCCGAAAGAGCTTACATTTTTTCCTTCTGAAACGTCGTTTTGGAATGGCAAACATTCTTCGTGTTACATTAGATTTTTTGCTACTGTATCTTCTTTTCATTTGATCTTTGACATCTTTGTCATTAACATCTAGGTTACCATCATTCACGGTTTCGATATTTTCCTGAAGGTCTCCTCCTTCTTTGGATATTTCTTGCTTAATTTGAGAAGACTGTATATTTTGAACTTGGCTTTTTCTTTCGAATTGAGATCTTTTTATTTCAGAGATCGATTTTTTTCTTTTCCGCATGGAATTTTTACTTTTCTGGCAGTTCTCGCCTTTACAAGAGTGCACCAGGATGTTTTCCTCTGGGTTATCATGTAATTCCAGTGTTTCATTTTTCTTTCGCTTCATCGTGCTTTTAGATTGCACAGGCTGAATGACCTCGACCAGAATGCGATGCTTCGGAGCTCCGGGGATTCCATGTGGAATTTCTTTACGAACTTCAGGAGTTTTATTTACCTTGATGATGTCCTGCTTCGTTTCATCTTGTTCTACGGTTTTTGGCCAGTTTCTGCTTGCGCTTCTGAGCACCCTTTGATATTGTACGCCATGTAAGGAGACGAATTTGGTGTCCAACTTCTTCGAATAAAACGGAGGCCGCATATCTCCCACTAAGCGACGACTCCGATTCAATTGCCCTTTTGTTGGCTTTTTATTATTTTTCTTAATTTCTGTTTCAGGAGTCCATGAATCGGGAGGTTTAGACTTTACAAAAACTTCGTAATTTTCTGCCATCTTAGCATCTAGCTTTTTCTTTTGACGCTTAAGTCTCGCTGTGTCCTTTTGATCGGCCGTAACAGGCTTTTTGACTTCTACCGGCTCTTTGATAAGATTCTTTCGAAAACACAATTTGTACAAATGATCTTGAAGGTATAAATTCTTTCTTTTCGTACGTCCTAAATGTTTCATCAGACTCAAGTATTGCATTATCATGGTTTCTTTCGTGCGGATAATAGTACTTAAGCGTCGTTGCCTGTTCGTATCCAATTCCTCGTCTTCCATTTCTTCTTCTTCAGAAGTATCTTCACTTCCATGGACTGTCACCACACGCCAATCTCCTGCGATTCTGGAATCTTCATCAAACATCGAATCGTAATCTTCTAATCCTTCTATATATTTCATAAAATCATAGCTTAGTTAGGCACAGCTTTAGTTAACTATTTTAATAGACAATATTTATTTTCATGTGTATTAGCCTAGGTAAAGGGACTTTTCATTTGCCTTCCTCATCATTTTCGTCCATTTCTTCCTCATCTTCATATCCTTCCTCCTCCTCCTCCTCGGTGGTCGTTTCATAACTTTGATGTATAGTTGGATGGCTCAAAGCTTGGTCCGTTGCTTCATATTCTTCCTCGGTTATTCCGTCATCTTCAGATGCGTCATCCTTATCGTCAAGAAAATCGTCATCGTCGTAATCATCGTCATTATCTTCAGTCTGGGACTTTGAAGTGTTCGTATATCCATATTTCTCAAGTGCGCTTATTTGAGGCTTCGATTTTGGTTGGGGGACAGAAACGGAGTTTTCATTATCAACATTCGACATTCTTCAACGGCAATAATAAACAGAACATACGTACAAAATGCAATTGATAGACAAAAATTGCACTAAATAACGAAATACGAAAAACACTGAACAAATTCGTTCTTTTTGCATTCACCAGGTACATATACAAAACTGTAATCCTGAATCTACATTACTTCATATTATAGGCATTACTTTTCTAATTAAATTAATTATAATCGAATAAGTAAATATTTAACATTTTATATCTTGAATAGTTGAATGACTACCATAGATACCTCAAACGGCACCAAGTACTAAAGACTTTCTAAGTACCACACCAGATGCGAGAAAAGGAAGTATGCATATGGGAGTCCGCAAAGTTTTGGAGCTAACAAATGTTATTTATTATGTACAGTAGGTATATAACTGGAACAGCCATCAGAAATATATTAGAATCCACAATAGAATACACCAAAATTTTACTGTAATTTTAATTTTACTATAGTTTTGTCAAGCGAATCGTGAACGACGATTCAGTAGTATAATAGCTTTTAACGATCAGAACAATCGAATAACCGGAGTTGAATCGGAAACGTACCAATTACAATAGTAATTTACAATAGGTAATAATAGTCAGTTCTCGCACTAGTTATATTATATAGTTCTCATCATGATTAACAACTTAATTTCCTAGTTAAGGATATGAACTCTGAATATTAAAATCAACACCACAAATCAAGGACATTTTCAAATTTAATTTTCCCGATTATTTTAAAACACTATCAAATGAAGAATAATAGTGCATTATGATTATCAGTCGGCTGTCCCGTCCCGACCCGTCTTAATATCACAGTGAATTAATTGGAAATTAATGAGCCTTTAAATGGACGTTGATCCTACTAAACTTTATAGATCACCTATGTCATGATTTTAAGTCAATATAATTGTTAATGATGATGTCCTGCAGTCAAAAATAAGGGGAAAATAGCACCAACAACTAAGGCTAATAATTCCTTCCGCGAGTAACCATTTTGCGAATCCTTTGTAACTTCTGGTAATACGTGAACCGTTGCAACGTATAAAAACGTACCAGCACTGAACAGCATAGCAATCGCTGTGGCATGCATCGTTGATGCGTTTTCCTTTCCTTCCTTGTCGTGACAAAGGCACAGAAATGAAATGGGTATCATTATTGCAATACTATCCTAAAATCGTAAAGAAATATAAGATGTAAAATGTTGTAAAACTTACTGGACTGATTCCAAAATACGTTACAATGGCCATAATCGGAGCAGCCAAAGAAAATACAGCCAGATGCCTACGAACACGATTCCTTTCTAAGCCTTCATGCAATAAAAACGTTACCAGTCCGAATGCAGCAGGTGCCTAGAGTTGAAATAAAGAATCGTGAATGATCACATTAATCACCTACACCTTTTAGATCCGATGTAAGATAAAAACGGTTCGTAATTTTCACAATTACCTTATGGAGCATAATTGCAAAAAATACTATCATTTCTACATCGGCGTGGGTGGTGGAGGCAGCGGCTCCAAGGGCTATTCCATCAGCTGCCACAAATGAATCAAAACATGTTTAGTTAGATGCTTACTTTCAATATATAATAACAATAACAATTATTCTTTTGGGTTTAGGTACGGTGGAATATTAACAACAAAATGTTTCCATTTGAATCTTTGTATAGTTTTTTCTTCGCGTATTTTTTCTGATCCTCACACTTGGATATCTTATCAAACCCGTATTAATGATAAATTAAACCATAATATTATACCAGCTGCATGAACAACAAGACCGAGGGTAGCAGTAAAGCTTTTCTTCGAAGGGTAGGAACTTGATGATTCCAGGTCTCTCGAGCTTGGCTTAGAACGACTACATTGGTCCACAAGGAGCATGAAAATAAAACCTAGAACAAGAGCGATTCCAACAGATGAAAAAACATCGGATGAATCTGTTTCAGACATCCTTTCGCCTCCATGATTATGCCCCTCATGGTTGGCAGGAGATGGAATGTACCCAGGATGAAGATTATTTACAGCGGAGGGGGATACACCAGCTTGATTTATTGGCGATTCTTGTGACTTGGCTCCCAATTCAGGGCTTGTTAATTCTGTTGATTACAAACACCAAAAAACCTTAATATTGATTTAAAAAATGACATGTTAATTAGATTATTGAATTGTGAAATAACTGAAAAAGTTAGAACTTACTCTGCATATGAGCTAAATAAAGCGTATGCATTCCTTCAGGTATTATTACGCTCAAGGCAGTTCCAACTAACAAACCAGCTCCGACGACAGAGACGAAATGGATTTTTTCCTATTTGAAATTCGAATTCAAAATTAAACAATGAAATCTTTTAAAATGCATATCATATATCCAGGTTCCAGATCCTTTAATGCAGTTTACAATATTGAATACAGAATATAACAAAATGTGAAATGACAAGCCACGTGAATTCATAGCGTTCATTTTATCTTTTAATGTTATTATTTATTGATAGGCATCTTTCTCACCTCAGACATAGGCATAATTATCGGAATTAATCCGGCAAGGAAGCTTCCAATAAGCATTACGCCAGACAGGAGTATTAAACCCACCGCTTGATCCATATTAAATATTTGATTGTGGATTGATACTTAAATTAACAATGTCTAATCTGCATTAGTTCAATGACTTCAGATGACCGAAGATTAAAGATCGCCGTAGATATTTATTAAACGATAAAACCGTATGCCGTACAGATCAAGCACGAACTAAACTACGATACGATGACTACTTTGACTACATACTATGTACGAAAACAAAACGAACCAGTTAAAATGGAAAACTGAATTTTGTTTTCTATGAAGTATGAATGACTATTCCTGTAGCTAAACTAAACTGCTCTTACTCCAGACTAATGATTAGTAAAGATAACATTTGATATTAAATAACAACATCAAACATGAATCAATAACCTACAAAACTACAAACTGCAACTGAACAACATTTGACATTGTGAACTAACTTGGATAACATAACTAACCAACTAACGAGACCCGTAAAAAACAGATTAGGTTCAACAATTCCTGAGCGACCAGAACACGCAAGTTAGTACGTCATAATATATGATATATATTATGTCGAATGGCAAATGGGAGCAATGGCAATGATTTGATAATGTGTAATTGTAAAGATAACCCAACAGCATATTCTCACAAATTGTTTTGACACTGACACTTTCTCTATATGTTGTATTTGCCGGGATTGCAAGAAGTCTCGCTTTAGCTAAACTCATTGAAATGGACACAATATTAAGCCTCGATCTATGCTTTTAATGACGCTTCTGCATTTTATGAGTTTCTTCTTAGATAAAGTTTAATTAAACGTATAATATCTCAATATCTATCAAAAATGCATGCAAACAAATGGAAGTTACTACGCAGTAAGATACAACTAGAGTTCACTCTTACGCATGCATAATATTTCAACGCAGCGATATAAAATAAAATTTAAAAAATTTGTTTTATTGACTGAGATGGTATTTAAACCCTCAATTTAAAATAGATATATGAAATGTATACCCCAATGATGGTGGTAATGATAAAGCACAATAATAATAATAACAATTAACGTCATCAAAGAAAGAACAGATTTTTGGAAAGTTCTCTGGAAGGCTCCATTCTCATGTGCTGACCAACCAGTGATGCAAGTTTGTGAGCATACTGCAAAATATATAGAAATTAGAAAGAAACGTAGTTATTTTTCGCCTAAACCCAGCTGCACAATTTGATATAAAAATTCGAATTAGGCAAAACAATTAATAGGTATATATGACTGAAGTATTCAGTACCTGGCACATTGCTGGAACACGAATTGTACCAGCCCAATTGTAATACATGTAAGAAGTAGCGTAAGCAAATTTCTGCATCATATCCGGTGTCATATTAGCATTATCAAAGAGCACAATATAATGAGTAGGATTGACTGTGCCCTATAACAGGAAAATGTTAATTTGTTGAAAACGCTCCATGTTCTCATAATCAGATATTGTGGGCGATTGGCTCGCATGTTTTCAGCCCTCTCCCAATCCCTTGCATATACATATCTTTTTCTCTAGTTACTTTTATCAATGGGTCAATTATATTATAAGTTCAAACGATTTCTTATATTCCAATTTCCGAGTCCAAAAATGTGTCTTTTCAAAATACAGACCCAGACCCAACTCACAAATTGAGCTTCAAATTTTTGGAGATTAAAAAAAATAAGCGGATTGGGCTTAAATTGGAATTTACGGTTATATGAAAATCGAAATAGCTTGGAAAACCAAGGATGCGGTGGGGTTGAAAACATCGGAACCAGAACGGCGGATAACGAAGTGTATTATTCAAACTCGTACCTCTCGAATGAGCTGGGAAACTAAAAAGAAATCAAAGCAATAGCGACGAGTAACCGTGTGGTCTAGAACGGTCCCCGGTTCTGGGTTACTGATATATGATCCATTCTGTAGTGAATTTCAAAATGAAAATAAATAAATAATTTGCTTACGATTTTTAAGAAAGATGTTAATTCTCTAACATCTTCAATTGAAGTTATCAAAGTTTGGAAATTTGCATATATACCCATACCTACCTGTACATACATACGCGCATTTATTCTCTTCTGAACGATACAGAAAGTCAAGTTTGGTTTATGTCTAATAAAGTCTAAAGCAGCCGTTATTTGAGCAACTTCGTGATCTCTAGTAATTTCTAGTTGACCGTCACCGACACCATCACGGAACACAACAATCCGATCGGGATACGCCCCATTTTCCTACGCCCAAAAGAGAAAACTCTGTTAGTGGTTAATAACGTTTTATAGATTAAAGTCCTTCTCTTTGACTCTCTAATCTCTGGGTAAAACTCTTTTCGTCCTCTGCTCTGTAGCCAGTCCCATGGTAAAGCAATAGAGTACATATGTTGCTATCCATATAGAGGAAACGAGTTTTACCCGGCGAGTCACAGAGCACAGGGCAGGAACTCTAAAATAACTTGAAATTACTAGAATACATAGAATAAAAATATCACTGACCTCAGAAAAAGCGACTAATATGTCAATCATAACAGGGCCTGTTAATTTATAAATTAACTTTTAAATCCTCTATTCTTTCAATTCTTGTTATGCTTATGTCATATGTTATCTGCTAGTTTATTGTGTAACCGCTCTGCTCTAATTTAATAGTGCGAATTGCCACATCATTTAAAACTCACGTAAACTGTTGATTGTCTCTTGCTGGGTGGACTGAAATATTACTCTGGAAAAAAACTTTGTATGTTTGCAATTTATAGTCGCCACTACGGCGGTAAGGGAAGCATGACGTCTCTTAGGGTCGTGATAAACGTCCATTCCAACGAACATAATCTTTTCTTGCTAATAGAAGAAAATATCTCATGGTTAAACGATTACAATGAATAAATTTAAAGCTGATTATCTTATCTTACCAATGGTATATTAATATGCCATAAGGCGCCACCAAGTTTACAATTTATTTGTAGAGCAATTTTCTGCATTACAGACCTCCCTTTCTTCTCGTCAGCTATAGTCCTAGATCTTACGACTTGGGATGGTATAGGAATTTCACGATTGCAAATGATTTTAATAACGCTGTATACATCGTCGCGAGCACTTGGAACGATTGCAACAACAAATTGTGTGTGCTAAAATTAATTACATATTTTCCTTGAATCCAAATATGAAAATAAAATAAAAAATAAATAAAAATGCTATGTTGGTTTAGCATACTCCTGGTTTCAAATTCTGAACAAGGGCTTCACGATATTCTTGTGGTGATCCTCGACGACCCACTTTAACTAATCTACCGTCAGCTCGATATGAAATTCCTAAGGGTTGAGATACAGCTTTATAATTTTGCATCAATCTTCTTGCGTTTGGTTCATCTTGAATGACACATAACAGCAACCAATCGTGCACATGAATCTATTAATAGATTCATTTATATGATAACAAATTAGTAATTGCTGAACAGCCTCAATTAGCCAGTTATTCCTTAGTTGTATTACGTGTAAAATATTACCGGTTCTAGTATTATATTTCTAGTGACCTCGCGGCTGAAATCACCTTTTGAAGTCCTGAAACTGCGATTATTGTGCATTATAATTGTAGGTTGATTGATAACACGTCCTTCAAAAGACACGGTAGCCGAATCCAGTTCTAAGCCCCATTCGTTAAAAATCTCACGAGCGGCTGGTGAATCTGGTAAGTGTAAAGTTACGGTTTAAAGTTTAACCACGATTAAGGGTAAAAAGGGCTTCTCTTTTAAATCCAAGTTAAAAATCTCTGTACGCATTTACCATTGACATTTTCGACAAATTGTAAAACTGCAGCATATCGAGCTTGTGGGGTAATGCGTGTATGTTGGGCTAAATCTTTCATGATTCTATAATCAGAAGTTACTTCCTCCGTTAATCCAGTAACGTGACAAAGTTCTGGAACTAGTAGGATGACAGACGGTGGGGTCTGACAAGTAAAATTACAGTGATTATCATAGATCTCTTCAATCTTTAAATTGATAATTTGAGCTTTTGAACTTAACAAAACTACTTACTACTTTAACAATGCAAAATTAATCTGTTAAATCTAAGTATATCCACTATTATATCATGCCGTTAAGAAATTTAAATTAGGTTAACTTACCAGATCATTTGTTTCTCGTTTAATTTTTCCTCTTGTAATCAGCATTGGTTGGTCTAAATTTCTAATTTTGATACCGTAGCTTTCCTCATAATATTGAAAAAAAGATACCTATAATTAAAAAAAAAAAATTCGGATAAACTATTAGTTCATTAGATTACTTATACTATACTATATATTCCCCGCCGGAACAATAATGCAGATACTGCACTCCAAGTTCATAGATTACATACATATGCCAAATTTAAAAAAAATAGATTCATAGACGGTCAACGGTATCAAGAAATTTGATGTATTCACCTCTCTTTCGCTGCCTGCTCGTCCCTGGATAAAAGTAGATTTCGGTGACCTCGTCCAGTCGACGTCGTCGATCCGATAATTTTTATTATTATATCTAGTGAGTACAATTTTACCAAGAGCATAGTCGTTGAATGTTTCTTGATAATTATTGTCATTGTAGGTTGCAAATCTGTCACTACAAAACCCATGCAAATTAAAATGCGTGCAATAGTAACAAAACATCGTTATGAATGTAATTTCCGAAGAAAAACTACTCACAGTGCATCCAGCATAGTGTCTGTTCTTAAAACTCGAAAAGAAGAATCACAGCATAACATTAGACCTCCTTCATTTAAATCCACTGTAGTAACATAGCCTGGCCATATCTGAAGCTTGTGTAATGGTAAGTCATGAATGTTCTCATAGTCAAAAAAATTTCGGTTCATCTCTACCATTCCGAGAACTAACATAATTCGTCTCAGTAATATATTGTAGAAGTGGACGCAGGCTTCAAGGGAGTTTTGCTTCACAAATTTTACTGTAATGTTAATCACTTGATCTGGATTTGACGGATGAGTCGCACTAAATTCGGTTATCTTTATACATAAAAATCAAAATTCTGTCATTAAAACCAGTATTATCTTAAAACTGGAAGAAAATATTATTCTAATGATGAACACATAAAGTGAAAAAATCAGCCATACCTTCTTGGACAACTTAATTGGCAGATATAACTTAGCTCCATCAAAATTTATTGTTTTACCTAAGTAATCGTGACTATTTTTTAGTAATCTCCATTTGAATCTTTTAGATTCTAACGATGGCTCAAAGTATGTATGATATTCATATAACCCAGTGTCCCTTAAGATCTTCAGACGAACAAAATTAGCACATAGATGAACCCTTCAAATTTAAAATTACAAATTGCACGTTAACATAGATTTATGTTCAAGTATTAAATATGAAAATTGCAGTTAGGCATATTGATAAAAATAATAATTACAGCTCTCCTTGTGTTCCTTTCTTCACAACGACGGCCTTCTCAATCTCTGAGAATTCGCCTGATCCCAACTCGTCAGAACTAAAAAGAAAGATAAATTGACGATTTATTAATGTAATGTATGTATATGGTATATAGATTAAATGAAGATTCCTGAAACGGATTTCAAATTAATATTTCAAGTGCGAAAATAATCTATCTTGGTGTAAAACGCGTAGGTTTTTACTGGGACGAATAAGGGTGCACGGCAGGTGACATAACATCCGGACGATTAGAAGGAAATCCACGCTCTACGGGATAATTGTCTAAAACCTTCATTCCTAAAGATCCTTCAAAATATAGAAAACAATGCAGGTTTGAGAATAAAGTTATATAAATAAATTTCAAAAACATATACGACATTATTAATAGTTATATTTGCGTACCTCTGCCTCTTCCAACACCTCTATCAACTTGTTCAGATCGAGGTTGTGACATTGGTTGCATTTTCTTGAAAGCTGTTATAAAATCATCTTCATCGTCTGAATCTTCGGGATCTCCTGGATCTTCTCTTTCTCTTAAGGGTACAGCAACAGGAACAGGCGGATCGTCATCTTCTAAGAGTTCTCTAGGAAAGCTAACTCTTCCCCGACCTCTGCCTCTAGCCCTACAAGCAGGAGCAATGGGTGCAAGTGTGGTTGAAGATGCATCCAATAACTACGAAATCATACGAATTTTTTAAAAATCAATTACAAATTATTAGAAGAACTAGTACAATAACAAGAGTATGAAGCAAAAATACATGACCCTCTTTGTAATCCTGTGTTGTACTACATACTATTAAGTCTGTTTATGGCTTACGTCTACGTCGCTGATTCCTTGGGCTTGAGATGTACCAGGTGATGCAATTACAGTGGTCTCAGAAGATAGCCGTCCACGACCTCGACCACGACCACGACCAATCGCTCTTTCAGGCTGGTCCATTACAAAGAGATCCTACTACACACTATACAATGTGAAATCAGAAATGTGATTTGAGTTCGAGTTCCGGTTCACAGCCCAATATGTGAAATGCCTGTGTTTAAAATCACAAAATAACACAAATTTAAAAGTTTTTTCATATTTGTTAATTGTTCTCCATACAAAATACCCATTAAATTTATTTATTTATAAACTCAAAATGACTCCCTGCGAGCTTTCGCCCATGGAGTCCCGAATACATAGCTTATTTCAATATTTTATATCTTGAATTAATTATACTTTAATTCCGTACACATGTATAGTATTTAGTATTTCAGAAATAACATAATTTCTCATTAAATGATTAGCAAACATATAAGTTCCCTTTAACGTGATGTAATTGCAGCTATTCTGACATCTTCTACACGATATCAAATTCAGGCCGAGTAAGCCTATCGAAGACCACTGAGCTCATATAAATGAGCTCAGGGGGAGAGTGGTGTGGATAATGTAAATGGCAGTCACAATACTTAACATATACAATACAACTATTATTCAGTAGCAAGTAGCAATAGACATTCCATAATCAAGTTCGTTTGCACATGATAAAAATAAAGTAGCCAGGATCAGATTATGTAGCAGACGTAACTAGAGACGATAAAAGATAGACTCAACAGCAACAATTTTTATGTCTGAGACAAAGTCCAAATCAAGAGACAAAGAAGTTCAAGAAAAAAATACCCATTAAATGGAAAGAGTGTGGAGTGCAATAATGAATTAAGGTCGTACCATGTCAAAATTTTTGGCGCCCGCGCCCAAAGTTTTTCGCGCCCGAGCGCCCGCGTTAGGGTTTCTCGCGTCCGCGACCGCGCCCATGGTTTTTCACGCCCGCGCCCAAGGTTTTTAGCGCCCAAGCCCATGGTTTCTCGCGCCCGAGCCCTTCTACGCCCGCGCCCATGGTTTCTCGCGCCCGAGGCCAAGGTTTCTCGCGCCCGAGCCTATTTACGCCCGCGCCCATGGTTTTTCGCGCCCGAGGCCAAGGTTTCTCGCGACCGCGCCCATGGTTTCTCGCGCCCGAGCCCTTTTACGCCCGCGCCCAGGGTTTTTCGCGCCCGAGGCCAAGGTTTCTCGCGCCCGAGTCTATTTACGCCCGCGCCTATGGTTTTTTGCTTCTCAACATGTGTATTACTGAATATTTAAAAGAAACTAGAAGACTTAGTCATCTGCTCTCTCTGTCCCCCTGTTACATGGATCGAATTTTAATGATATGCTGGAGAAATTGCTCGCAAAGAATTTTTAAAAGAGTTTATTATTTTAAACCAGTCCTGCGTTCAGCCCGTTATGCAGAATGGTGATAATATGAAAGAATATTTAATTCAAGACATTTCAGTGAGCTAATTATGAAGAGAAAGAGATTATACTAATTGCCTCTGATCAGTTAAAGTTTTAGGATAAAATGAATCGTCTTATTTATTTTTGGTTTGTACAAGAATGATTTTATTTAGTCTATAAATAACTTAAATAAAATAATCATGCTCATAATCCCGTTTTACTTCAAAACAAACCAAGCAGTGTTAATGATAGCATTCTTTGGTGGCTTTGCAAAAGGAAATAGCCTGTTTGAATGCAATCCATCGTATAGGAAACATTTTGTTTGAAAGAAAAACACCACAGAAAAATGACCGTTTTGAAAAAGTGTAAAAGCAAATAGGGTATATTTGGCTCCAAGAATTGTCTTTGTTCCTAACAAGTCTTCAAGTTTTGTTGGATGGTGTCCTCCATGAGCGAAGGGAATAGCAAGAAAGGGCGGAGACCCAGATTCGGACCAACGATATGTAATTCTGCATGGAACTCCGCATCCCGCCGAGCATTTTTCCTCCAATGTAACAGTGTTGATAAACTTGAAATCAGAAGGGTTCTGGATATTCCAATCATGCTGGGAAACTCTCCTTTGTTTTATCGATTATCGGGCAAGAGTTGCTTTCACAATCTCTTTCTTGAAAGAATTTGTTATAAAAGTGGATAGACTTTAAAAACCTATCTTCGCTTTCGAATAAATCTTGAATCTTCGTGCAAGGATTTAGGTTCATTATGCTGAATAATGTTTTTTCTCGCGCCAAATTGAAGTCCTGTGTATCCAAATGCTTGAATACCTCCATAATGCTTTTAGCCGCGTCGACAGAGTTTGCCATCATGTCAAAGTATTCGCGGGAAGGCTCGTGAAGTTTGGACAACACATATGCCACCTATGTACAAGCATTATTTTTAATGGTTTAAAGCTTATAGTATAAGAATCAAAGACGTCTCCTACCTGAAGTTGGGTGTCTACATTACAACTTGCATGCACTTGTGTTGGTTCCCCATCTAAGTTGCGAACGATGCCCCCATACGGTATAAGGTTTATTCCAGACAGTACAGACCCGCTAACGTTAGGAATTTTGTTAGTACCGCGCCTGTTTTTCTTCGGTTCCAACCTTCCTTGGCGTCACTGGGATCTAAATCTTTCTCAATTACTGGTTTTAATAATTTCAACCGGAACTTTTTAAACGTCTTTAATGGGCTTCCTAATTTTTTCTTAGTCTTTTGGGGGGGGGAGTCTTAGTAACGGATTCGTTTTTCCCTATTTGTGGCTTTGACTGTGACAATCGATTTCTACACATTCCCAGCTTCAATAACGCGGCATCGAATGTAGCACTCCGATCTTGAAACCATAATAAATACATATATAAGCATTATTCTTATTAGATTGCAAAGTGAAATATATACCTTTAATAATCTCTTGCTTGATGAGAAATCTAGAAATGCGCTGAGGCTTATTGGGAAGCTCATCAATTTTTTAAATCTGAAATAATAACTCTTGTGAACACAATTTATAATTGCAATTTGTTGTGCACAGAAATAACTGGTCTCTTACTCGATTCCAGCTTTCCGAAACAGCGTTTGTGTCAACCAATGGAGTGCTGTTTAGGTACATTAGTGCGTGACACATCAATGGAAGAACAGGGAAAATGTGTACTATCAAATAGCCCAGAAAACCTGGGCAATAGAATGGGTTTTTGACACCTTGGCTTTATGATGATTACACTCTATACAAAGGATCAAGACAAATTTTTGGATCTTGTCGAATCTCAACTGGGAACAGAAGAATCCATTGCTTGCAAATTTTACATTCGCGGAAAGACTTACTATGTACCTATTTCCACTTTAAAAAAATTTAATATTCGATATGCAACCGTAAGTGGTACAAGACAGTCTCTAAAATTTTGTCGATATTCACAATTTACGTTATAAATTTATAGTTTATTCCACCGTTAATTATAATTGCGAAATTATAAAGTTATATTCTGAATATTTAAGCACAGTTAAACTTATTTAATCTTGAAGGTGATCCAACAAGAAGGCGATGAGGTGAACGCTTTTCCGGGAACTATACATGCTGTAGTTAATTTCGGAATTTCAATTACTGCATCAATTAATTTCATTCCGACTTACAGAGTTCTATTGCAACCCATACTGCAATTTCAACCATGCAACTGCGATCCTCAGATGGATTCTCCTGCAATAACAAGGATCACGAGACGGTAAATATGTGACCAATTGAATGGTTTTGAGGCGGTTTTGATTATACATAACTTGTCAGAAAAGGGTTCATGGGTTTTGCTGAGGGTTGAAGCACTATAGATTCATGTTTATATATATTTGCCTTTGTTAACAAAGTTATATATTCTATATATACATATATCTCTCTATTTATATATCTAAATTCATTTACCTTGTTTTCCGTACAGCCATGGACAAAATCTATCCTCTTTCATCGGCGATGTTTTGGGCCTGGTATTGGTCTTCCTCTCTCACCAGTATAACGTCACAAAACCTGTGCCAGTATATAACTGTAAAAAATGTGATGTGGTGTGTTCAGATAAAAGCAACCTTAATAGACATGTGAAAGATTTATATGGTCCTAAGGTCAGATGTCCTAAATGTGACTTCAAGCTTAGTGGAAACCTGAAACGGCACTTAAAAAATTGCAGAACAAAAACTTATTAATATAATGGGCGTGTGAACATTTTTCTTTCATTTATGTGAACTTATAAATCATTTGTTTTCAAACACAGAAAGTAGTTTTTAATGTGTAATGTTATATTATATTATAATAATTAATAATAATTATATTAAAAATATCCATATTAATAATTTGGTTGCAATACATATTTTTATCGGCTAATTCCTGGCTCAAAAGATCAGAAAACATTTAATAATCACCGTTTTGCTAAGCAAAGTATACAGAATAACATAAATTGAACGGCATTGGTAAGGTGACTTAGATTAAAAAATATATACAAGTTCAGAGTATGCATAAGAGCGTTGACACACCGTTAGGAAAGCGCCTGATTCTCAGTTTCGTTCAAAAATAAAAAATGAGGAGGTTAAGTAGTTTGGCCGGACTGGACTGGAAAAACTATGGGCGCGGGCGCGAGAAACCTTGGCCTCGGGCGCGAAAAACCATGGGCGCGGGCGTAGAAGGGCTCGGGCGCGAGAAACCTTGGGCGCGGGCGCGAGAAACCTTGGCCTCGGGCGCGAAAAACCATGGGCGCGGGCGTAGAAGGGCTCGGGCGCGAGAAACCATGGGCGCGGGCGTAGAAGGGCTCGGGCGCGAGAAACCTTGGGCGCGGGCGCGAAAAACCCTAACGCGGGCGCTCGGGCGCTAGAAACCTTGGGCGCGGGCGCCAAAAATTTTGACATGGTCGTACCTACGTACGCCCAGTCGCCCAGTAACACTGGGTAAGTATGAAGTATATCTTTGATTGAACGGTTTACAGTTTACGGACGTCCGGGCCGGGCACACGGGTACGATATTTTGTATTTTGATCACATACGACCAACCGGAACCGAACCGGAACCGGTTGGACGTATCGACAATATCGACATTTCAAATTGGAAATTGTCAAAAGAACTCAAAAACTATCTGAATCTTGTCGAGTGGAAACTCGACTCACAAATCAAAATTGGTTCTTTAGTGGGTGGGTTGAGGTTGAGTTCTACTCAACAAATCTGAATCTGACTTTTTTTTGTTGATAAATATTACTTTGTACTTGATATTCTTATTTTTATTAGACTCGAATCGTTTCCCACTGTTTTATTTAAAAATATATCCCCAGTGGGGCACAGTGATAACTAATACCATAATTAACCATTGGTAAAAAAGTTATCTTTTCTAAATTAATGAGTGCTTCGGGACATCAAAAACTCGAAAATAAAACGCATTCCAATTTAAATGCATTCTTTGAACTTTAACGAATGGATTGGTTGATATATAAAATGCTGAGCAACTTTATTTTTTAGCGTTCTATGTAGTTTGTTGCATTGGCACTTATAAATCACAATATTATCTAAATTATTTCACAGGTAATTGGTTTCTTTATACGCGGAACGGACTTGTATCGCTTGCAATGCAATAATTACGATCAAAATTTAAAAACTACCTGGCGCCACACTATTAAAATATATGGTTTTAAGGTTTAAGAGACTAACTTCATGCTCTCGATCAATGAATTAAAAAATACTACTCGTGGAAATACGATTCCTTTGCTTATATATACTACCGGTAATTGTCGATTACGATTACGAGTAACAATTTGATAAAAAATATAATCTATGGAATTGGTATATATATTAGGAATGTTGCAGAAGAAAGTCACATTAAAACAATTCGAATGTAAATCCACTCAAATGCTGTCTACCAGTTCCCAATCTTTATCCTCAGGGTCCAATACCACCGGGGGTTTTTCTCGTTTTTGTTTCTCTTTGAAATTTAAAATCTCTTGTGAATGTTTGGTTACTTGTCCAAAAGTATCCAAGGCCCAGATTTCATCGCACAATGATACTAAAAATTGATAATTTAGGTTATGTATAAATCAACGAAAAATCAATAAGTAGAGTGGAGGCAAATTCATGGAGAGAGTCCATTAAATGATTTGTCTATCTCAACTTTAGTTGTGTCATTATTTTTCAAAACATTATACCTGTCAAAATCTTTGCTGTGCCTGGAACTTTTTTCCAGTAATCACCAACAAAATTGGTGGCTGAGATTCCACATCTTCTAAATATTTCTCCCTTTGGAGACAAAGCCCATACAGCTTCCTCGCTACATTATAAAAATAAAACTTTGATATACTGATGGATAGGCAAAATAATAAGCCACCTACTTTATATGAAAACATACGTAACGTACCTCACTACAAGTTGAATAGCCTCAATTCCTGAGACAAGAAGCCATCTTGTTCCGATAGGGTAGTCTGGATATACTGCTTCACGAACGTAAATATTCTTGAAATTATCCAATGCCCATATTAAGCTTCCACTAGAGCCAACGTAAACCTATACATAAATACAAGTTATAAAACTGTGACCCATATAATATTTAATTGAATGAAGTTAAAGTTAAATTACTTTTGTGAATATGCAATTCGGCATTTGTAACGGCGATCCATCAACTTGTACCCAAGCTGGAGACATATCATTTGGTCCAGGTGGTCGTAAGCTGCCAACTCGCATGTAAACATTTCCTCTATTGTCGCATGCCCAAGCTATGTCAGATCCACAGGACACGTGAACAAGGTGGGCAGAACCTAGATAATCAATATTAACTTGAATTATTACATAGCTAATACCTACCGATGTATTTAAAAACTTGTAACTTTTAAGCCCTACATTGTAGTGGTGAAATATCAATTTTGTCCCATCCATGACCAATTGGGTTAAGAGCAGAAACGTTACATCTGCCATACACGATTCCTTCGCAATTAAGGATCCATAGTGCATCCGGAGCAGGACTGATGCAAACAAGTTCAGCACTGCATGGCAGATCAATGGGCTACATACATTGTTTGGATATAGATGAAGTAATTTCTCGTAACAATTCGTATATATATATACCTATTCCATTTTTTATAGATATCTCATAACAGTCAAAACTCACCTTCAATTCACCACCCAGAGGAGGGCAATAAAAAATCTTTCCTTTAGAATCCGCGAGCCATAAGTAACCATGTTCTTTGTAAATGCTTCCTGCAAATATGGCATTCCAGGTAGTCCCTTTTACAAGTCGATTTAATTTAATAGTCGTCCAATCATGTCCTATGAAAAACAGATGAATTATTAGGAAATGGAAATTTAAATGTGTAGATGTAGAACAAACCATTTGTGAGCTGACACCTACCTTCCGCCAACGTTTTGCTAACTTGAATGTTCGATGAACCATAAGCGGAGTACCATATCGATGAACAGCAGCCAAAGAGTATAGGCGATGTTTTGCTAGAGCCAAGAAGTAATGATATGCGATCCGGTCTGAGGGAATCACTCAGTCTTGTTCTCCATGAAGGAACATAACCCCCAGACATGTTACTATTTCCATTGCCGTTGTAGAACGTGTAATCTCCAATGTTGACTTTCCAGGGATATGGAAGTCCATGGTTGCAATGTTCTGTTACGCCACTAATGAAGTATAAGTTATCGTGCACATCATTAATCCAAACGGAGTTGGCAGGACCAATACAAATGGCATTCGCAGATGGAATCGCTTTATCCCATTCTTTCTGGAACCATTTCATGCCTTTGCAACTAACATCAGTAATTCCAACACGATACACCACTCGGCCATCCATTGTTACTGCCCATACAGAGTTGTCTAAAACGCAAAGCTGAGATATTGTCCACGGACAATCGACTTTTTCAAAGTCCGGGACAACTGCACTCTCCAATAATCCACAGCAAATATGAACAGATCCGTCGGATTTAACTATCCATCCCACGTGTCGCTTTACTGACATGGATATAACATTGGTGCACAATTTACTCCATTCAGTATCGTGACTTCCAAGTGGACCATCAGAGGTTGGGCTCATTAAAGAATACAGCGTTCCTTTCAGCAATCTCCATACGACTGAACCACACGGAGATATTGCCAAATGAGATGCTTGATAATCTGTTTGAATCCAACGAAGGCTTAGCTCTCCCAAACGACTGTAGTATACGTTATTTTTTGTATCAGTATAAACAACGTATGAATTGCAACCAGCAACACTTTGCAAAGGAGTTGGTAGTTTATATGAAAGCCATACATCATTCCCAAGTACAACAGGATCCACAATCATATCCTGAACTTCAACTAATTTTAAATTAGGATTTTGAATTTCTGGGGAATTAAAGGATGAATTTGGATTCATTTCGAATACTGCATTTTCAGCAGGGTCCCCCAGGATATGACTCTCATTCCTTGCCATGCTGCTTCCGGATGGTGGACCGAAGCTCATGACTGATGTTTGAGATTCAGATTGCGATTCATCAGGAGGTGCATATTTGGTATAAATGTCGATTGATTTGTCAAAAGCATTGGAAAATGAATCCTCATCCTCAAGGCTTTGGTTCTGTTCAACTACAGATTCATCATTGACCTCCGCAACTAGAGGATTACGAACCAAAGAAGGCCGAACACAGTCCAATGCCGAACCACGGTTATTCTCATCGGTATCGATGTCACTAGAATGAACATCTCGAAGAGTTAGAATACTAGAGCCCCCATCATCTCCAATACCTTCCAATGTATCTCGGCTCCCAAATTCCAAAAGCGAAGGTTCTCTGGAGATTTCTTCTAACCCAGTGGTTTCAGACGATTTGCTAGGATAGACTAGAACTTCCCTGGCCGACTGTGGCAGTAATTCTGGCCAATTGAGCTTCCTTGCCAAAATTTCTTCTTTTGTTTCCAAATCGGGTAGAGATATTTCTTGGGATATTAAATTCCCTACTGTCCAACTTCTAGACATGCAAAGAGGCATTTTGAGGAGATCAGTATTAGTTTTGGGGGGTTCGGAAGATGTAGATGCAGACTGGCTAGACTGAGCTGAGTCTGATTGAGATGATAACCGTCGAAATAATCCAGTGGTTGCCTCACCTTCGGAGTTAGAAGAGTATGCACTACTGATACTCACAGCATCAGAGACAGTATCCCCAGACGATAAAAGAAATGCTTCTGTCTTGTTGACCTTTTTTTTGTTGCGCCTTTTCGGGGTTGGCTGAGGCTGAAGTATATCTTCAAATGGCAGTTGCGAAATATGCTCAAACCTATCTTTCACATAGATAGGAGCAGGTGGATGCGATTCCTCGTCTACAATAATATTCGGTATTTCTGACTCTCCCAAAGGAATCACTGGTGGCACAATACTAATCTGACCTTCTTGAATATCCATATCCATTTCAACGACATTTCTTAACGTATTTAGCAACGATGCGTTAATTTTTGGTAACGCACGTGATGTTTCCTTGAATTTAGTTGTCAAATAATTAATTGGTTCCTGAGGTAATCTAAAGTCAGAAATTGAGGCACTCATAAGGTTTGGAATCATTCCTACTCCTTTAAGAAAATCGGTTCCTTGATTTGAGTTAGACTGTTTATCCGGTGAACTACTCACACGGATAACATTTCGGTCGGTATCTAGAATAAAAATCTCATTGTCGCTTACTGCTATATCGACAACAGACTTCAATTCTTCACAGAGTCCAAGAATTCTTGTATTCACAGGGTCAAGAACATAAAGTATATCTTTGTGGTGAGTTACAACGAATGAATCCATAAAACGGTAAAGAACGCCTAACTGAAAGTCCTTAAATTTACTTTTCGAAGCTGAAGGGCTGATCACAGGGATTGAAGGGTGCTGATTTTCTAATAATAAGTCCTAAAAAATACACAAATTATATTATTTAATGTAACCTAATTATTTTCACAAAATCTTTTCTTTGGTTATTTAGGAAAAGTTTCAAAATTCCGTTAAAAAGAGTAAATTATAGAAATACCTTAAATTTAATTGTATGTTCAACCATTCCATTGAGATTTGCAACCCATATCCGACAACCAGGTCTTACCGACAAAAGTTTAGGGTCCTCATTCAATGAACTTCCTTGGATAATGCCTCCATATCGACCAAGCCTATTAAGGCATATATTTGGTTGGATTCATAAGAAAATCAGGCTAAAATGATGAATTATAATGTTCTATTTTTTAAATACATTTTACGGTCTTGTGTTCCCACTTGATATTCTTTAGCATTCCCCAGGGAATAAACAATTGATCGCAGAGTGGTACAAACTAGCAAATGTTTCCTAGCATAAGAAAGTTGGACAATTTCATATTTTTCTTCCAGTAGAATCTGCGACTTAATAATTCCCTGTAGGCAGACAAACTCAATATAGTAAATTAAATTAAGATTTTATGATTGTGAGGACGTTGCAGACACCAGATACAAAGAAGAGACTATTTTTCTTACCAGTTCGTAATCGATGTCAGTAACAACAACTCTCCCGGTTGTGCTCCCACTAAATAATTTCATTCCATTGTTACTCCATTCTAAAGAGGTTATGGTGGTATTGTGCAGGTCCGAAACCGTAAATATTTGTGTCTACACAAAAAGAACAGTTCCATTTCCACATGATTTGTAAATTCTTTTAGGATAATGCTTTATTAAAAATATGCTATTTTTACCTTTCGTGGACGACTTGCAATATTGGTTTGGTTATTATTGAGATTGAAGCATGAGTTCTTGGCTATTTGAAAGATTGTGATATTTCCATCATTATTACCAGCTGCTAACATATAGTCCACTGACGAAATGACGCTGATTGTGGAGATGGGACTATTGGTGTTCTAAACAAGAAATTAGGTAAAATTACAAAATATAGTCGACAAACTCCAGTAATTCAGTATCGAACAAATATAATCCATTTAAGCAGCATCGTTACCTGAGTTTTTAACCGATCTAAAACATCAAAGTCTCTGTTGTACCAATACACTAATCCAACGTTAGTGCCCAAAGCGATGAACTCCGCAACGGTTGCAATCGATGTCAGTTTCAAATCTAAGGTAATTAGTCCTTTTTGAGCTTTCGGTGGTATTTTGGACAGCAAAGAATTCATGGGTCCCCATTCTCGTAAGAAAAGAGAAATAGGTTCCAGGACAGGGTCTGACTCTTCCGTTGACGGCGTGAAGGGTACATCAAGAGGGGTCGCTATAACAAGCTCACATAAGCGACCAACTTTCTCTTCTACTTGTAAGCTCAATGGACTATCCATGTTCTTTTCGTCTGATATTGTCGTTTGGTTAAGGACCATCCTATTTTTATAGACTTTTGTAGAGCAATTCGGTCGGATTGCAGTAATGACGATTCATCATTTGTTAATATTGATATGTGATAGTTAGGTAGCGCAGCATCAGTCAGTGCAGTAATCAAGTAATGTATCTGCAAATTTAAATTCAATACGCAATTGAATTAAACGCTCCAGGTGTGCAGGAAGCAGGATGCGATGTAGGAATTGCAGGATACATTCAACATTTAGAAGACTACTGCAAATTGAATATACAAATAAATATGAAATAAGATTAAACAAAGTACAAAATGCAAAACACAAAATATGCGATGAAATGACAATCAACGACAAACGACGGATTTGAAATACTTGAATTGTGAATTGAATTGAACTCAGCCAATCCAATCACTTTGTTGATGTTGAGACTTCCGTGAGAGATGGTCAGGTCAATCAATTCACAATTGCAATGGTTATATTGGTTATGTTATGGTTGACTGGTTGAGTAGACTCAACAAGCAACCACCACTACTGTGTACTGATGGCACTGATCTAGGACTGAATAGGATATAATTGCATAAATTTATTGTATATGGTGATGGTCAGCAGAGTGCAGAGAGAGTGTCAGACTCAACACTTAGAGTCACTTGTCTCTATAATACGTCTGAAACTCTGACTACTCAACACTCAACAAGCGACAAGAAATTTCACGGACTGATAACCGATAAACCGATTAAATCAAAATATGAAATATAACAATAAAACCCAAAGTCAAGTCCAATCCAAAGGTAAAATTTTTAAGTGAAAAGCTAAACCTGCTAAAGATGAAAGACTAAAAACAAAAAAAAACTCTCAATCAATGTAACTCACTACTCACATGCTTCATCATGTATGTGTCATGCAATCCACAACAATCCACAATCATGCATAAATATAAATCAAATATCGAATTAAAATAATATGATAATGGATAATATCTGATATCAAATATATTGAATATTAAACATACAGGGCGTTTACGCGTAATGTAACGGTATTTAAAATTAATTTTCTCAAAAACTACTGGACCGATTTTTAAAAAGTTTGGTTTAAAATTTAGCCAGATAGCAAGAAGGAATATCGGTGGGGGTAAAAAAAATTACGACTCACAGGTTGAAATACCCATGCGGGTTTTGTAAAATGTCATGATTTTAACATGGGGAGGGGGTATTCCTTCTGTTCTTAGCAACGGCCGTTGTTAAGGAAAAAATACGCAAAAAGGTGGAATCTAACCGGGTTCAATCACCGTGACTATGGTAACGGTGCACCCCCTCCCCATATTAAAATCATGACATTTTACAAAACCCGCATGGGTATTTCAACCTGTGAGTCGTAATTTTTTTTACCCCCACCGATATTCCTTCTTGCTATCTGGCTAAATTTTAAACCAAACTTTTTAAAAATCGGTCCAGTAGTTTTTGAGAAAATTAATTTTAAATACCGTTACATTACGCGTAAACGCCCTGTATATACAATCACCCTGCTGTGCCCTGTGCCCTGAGTGAGACTCAGCAGACTCACTAATATTGAATATACACTAAACTGATTTGATATAATTTATGATGTAAAATGTTAAATGTGAAATGCAAAATTAACGTAAATGAATGTGAAATACAAAACACCTGTGACATACATAAAGATACACGTACAATTACAATTCTATGCGCGTATTATTTATAGCAAGAGGCAATGAGACTAATTGACTCAATTTGCAATTGTACTACTCAATATTATTATTATCCATATACATAAAATTAGCCGTCTGTGGGTAACTGATGTTCCAGCTATACGTTTTTTACTGGGTTGACTAAACAAAAAACTGAAATAACCAAAAATTCTTAAAAAAAGTTTGAACTGGCGTAGGTGATATGACCTTTTGAAATTCCATGACCTGTGACCTGGGCTAACCTGACCTAACATAATATTGTATGTAAACGGTCGTGCGACATATCGATTTACACCGCAGTACTTTTAAAAATGCTTTGGCTATGTTGGAATTCTAAAATTTTGACCCCTTGACCTTGAAACGGTCAAAGTTGTCGAAACTTCGAAATTATCGTGTGACATATCTATTGACAACTTCTTTTGCCGAGAAATCATTTGGTTGTGTTGGAATTTTGAAGTTTTGACCCCTTGACCTTGAAACGGTCAAAGTCGCCAAAATTTCTAAATCATCGCCTGATACATCGATTTACATCTTCTTTCACTGAGAAAGCTTTTGGTTGAGTTGGAATTTTAAAATTGAACACATTGACCTTAAAACATTCCATGTCATCGAAATTTTTAAATCATCGTGTGATATAGCGATTCACATATCCTTCCACCGTGAAAACTTTCGGTTAAGTTAAAATTTTGAGCCCATGACCTTTAAAGCTGTTTAAATTATCGAAATCTCTTCAAAAATTCATTCAATCGCTTTAAAGAAAGTGTGGAGGTGCAGGTGTTGTTTTAAAAACATTGCACATTGTTTAATTTAATTGTTTAAAACCAAAAGTAAAAGGGTCTTAAAATCTCGCTCACTCGCTTGCTCATCAAAAATGACATGTTCTTCTTCCACGGAAAAGCTCTTATCAGCTATTTTAGGTACCGGGATAGCAATAAGCTTTAAAGTAGTGTCGTACAGATTAACAGGAGTTCTGAGGTCCTGTCCTGAAATTTTGACCTCTTGACCTTGAAACAGTCAAAGTCGTCGAAATTTCGAAATTATCGTGTGAAATAGATTGACAACTTCTTTCACCGAGAAATCTTTCTGTTGTGTTGGAATTTCTAAATTTTTGCACCCTGACCTTCAGATGGCCAAAAGGTCTAATTTTGGTCATTGCCAAATTTACGGAGTGAGGACGTATCTGCTTTTGAATGTGAATTAGCGATTAGAAGGGGTTAGTGTTGTATGTTAATGGGGATATGGAGGGTGCTTGGGGCAGAGTTCAATGATAGTACTTATTTGGATAGGACAGTGAGGGAATTCTTGGGGAATGGATGTTTTAAGGGTTCTAGATCGGAACCCTTAAACAACGGCGTTGGTTTAAATAATCAATAACGAGTAGGGCAACGTTCAGAGGTGTCCGTATCTTCACCTAAGGGTGCAATGTGCAATCGTAAAAATTGATGTGGCTCACGCCTGAAACTTTTTGTTTGAAATTAGTCGCCAACATAGAATTGGATAATATAGTAGGCTGTCACTAAACGTTTGTCTACAATTTTAAGGCCCGATATCGGGCCTGTGGCTGCCTAGTTATATTATGGCCGAGGGCAAGGAAGGAAGCGTCGTGAAGACAGCGAGCGAGTGAGCGAGTAGTCTAGCGAGCTCGAATTCCGTGAAGACAGCGAGCTCAGCCAGCGAGCTCGAAAAAACGTGAAGACAGCGAGCTCAAGAAAAAAAAATTTAAAACTACTTATCGCGCTCAATATTGGTTGGATCGCGCCGCGATTTCTTTTGTTACTCATGAAAATGAACTCCACTCATGATACAACTTTTAATTTAAAAAAAAATCAGGCGCTTTTAAAAATGTAAATTTTAAAGCGAGCTATGTCTTAAAATTTTAAGCGACCGGATTTCAAAAAGTAAGGTCGTGTAAAAGCAGTATGATAGAATTCTTAAAACTTTGAACTTGGTCACATCCTGTTACACGCAATACCAAGCGCGCTAGCTCGCTTTAAGTAAAGGCGCTATATCTTAAAACTTTGAGCGCCGGGATTTCAAAAAGTTAGGTCGTGTAACAGCAGTATGATAGAATTTTAAGAACTTTGAACTTGGTCGCGACCTGTTACACGCAATACCAAGCGCGCTAGATCGCTTTAAGTAAAGGCGCTATATCTTAAAACTTTGAGCGCCGGGATTTCAAAAAGTTAGGTCGTGTAACAGCAGTATGATAGAATTTTAAGAACTTTGAACTTGGTCGCGTCCTGTTAAACGCAATACCAAGCGCGCTAGCTCGCGTTAAGTAAAATCGCTATATCTTAAAACTTTGAGCGCCGGGATTTCAAAAAGTTAGGTCGTGTAACAAGTGAACATCAAGATTCTAAGACTTTTGAACTTGGTCGCGACCTGTTACACGCAATACCAAGCGCGCTAGCTCGCTTTAAGTAAAATCGCTATATCTTAAAACTTTGAGCGCCGGGATTTCAAAAAGTTAGGTCGTGTAACAAGTGAACATCAAGATTCTAAGACTTTTGAACTTGGTCGCGACCTGTTACACGCAATACCAAGCGCGCTAGCTCGCTTTAAGTAAAGGCGCTATATCTTAAAACTTTGAGCGCCGGGATTTCAAAAAGTTAGGTCGTGTAACAGCAGTATGATAGAATTTTAAGAACTTTGAACTTGGTCGCGTCCTGTTACACGCAATACCAAGCGCGCTAGCTCGCTTTAAGTAAAGGCGCTATATCTTAAAACTTTGAGCGCCGGGATTTCAAAAAGTTAGGTCGTGTAACAGGGGAACATCAAGATTCTAAGACTTTTGAACTTGGTCGCGACCTGTTACACGCAATACCAAGCGCGCTAGCTCGCTTTAAGTAAAGGCGCTATATCTTAAAACTTTGAGCGCCGGGATTTCAAAAAGTTAGGTCGTGTAACAGCAGTATGATAGAATTTTAAGAACTTTGAACTTGGTCGCGACCTGTTACACGCAATGCCAAGCGCGCTAGCTCGCTTTAAGTAAAGGCGCTATATCTTAAAACTTTGAGCGCCGGGATTTCAAAAAGTTAGGTCGTGTAACAGCAGTATGATAGAATTTTAAGAACTTTGAACTTGGTCGCGTCCTGTTACACGCAATACCAAGCGCGCTAGCTCGCTTTAAGTAAAGGCGCTATATCTTAAAACTTTGAGCGCCGGGATTTCAAAAAGTTAGGTCGTGTAACAGCAGTATGATAGAATTTTAAGAACTTTGAACTTGGTCGCGTCCTGTTACACGCAATACCAAGCGCGCTAGCTCGCGTTAAGTAAAAGCGCTATATCTTAAAACTTTGAGCGCCGGGATTTCAAAAAGTTAGGTCGTGTAACAGCAGTATGATAGAATTTTAAGAACTTTGAACTTGGTCGCGTCCTGTTACACGCAATACCAAGCGCGCTAGCTCGCGTTAAGTAAAAGCGCTATATCTTAAATTTTTGAGCGACCGGATTTCAAAAAGTTAGGTCATGTAACAGGGGAACATCAAGATTCTAAGACTTTTGAACTTGGTCGCGACCTGTTACACGCAATACCAAGCGCGCTAGCTCGCTTTGAGTAAAAGCGCTATATCTTAAATTTTTAAGCGACCGGATTTCAAAAAGTTAGGTCGTGTAACAGGAGAACATCAAGATTCTAAGACTTTTGAACTTGGTCGCGACCTGTTACACGCAATACCAAGCGCGCTAGCTCGCTTTAAGTAAAATCGCTATATCTTAAAACTTTGAGCGCCGGGATTTCAAAAAGTTAGGTCATGTAACAAGTGAACATCAAGATTCTAAGACTTTTGAACTTGGTCGCGACCTGTTACACGCAATACCAAGCGCGCTAGCTCGCTTTAAGTAAAGGCGCTATATCTTAAAACTTTGAGCGCCGGGATTTCAAAAAGTTAGGTCGTGTAACAGCAGTATGATAGAATTTTAAGAACTTTGAACTTGGTCGCGTCCTGTTACACGCAATACCAAGCGCGCTAGCTCGCGTTAAGTAAAAGCGCTATATCTTAAATTTTTGAGCGACCGGATTTCAAAAAGTTAGGTCATGTAACAGGGGAACATCAAGATTCTAAGACTTTTGAACTTGGTCGCGACCTGTTACACGCAATACCAAGCGCGCTAGCTCGCTTTAAGTAAAGGCGCTATATCTTAAAACTTTGAGCGCCGGGATTTCAAAAAGTTAGGTCGTGTAACAGCAGTATGATAGAATTTTAAGAACTTTGAACTTGGTCGCGACCTGTTACACGCAATACCAAGCGCGCTAGCTCGCTTTGAGTAAAAGCGCTATATCTTAAATTTTTGAGCGACCGGATTTCAAAAAGTTAGGTCGTGTAACAGGAGAACATCAAGATTCTAAGACTTTTGAACTTGGTCGCGACCTGTTACACGCAATACCAAGCGCGCTAGCTCGCTTTGAGTAAAAGCGCTATATCTTAAATTTTTAAGCGACCGGATTTCAAAAAGTTAGGTCGTGTAACAGGAGAACATCAAGATTCTAAGACTTTTGAACTTGGTCGCGACCTGTTACACGCAATACCAAGCGCGCTAGCTCGCTTTAAGTAAAATCGCTATATCTTAAAACTTTGAGCGCCGGGATTTCAAAAAGTTAGGTCATGTAACAAGTGAACATCAAGATTCTAAGACTTTTGAACTTGGTCGCGACCTGTTACACGCAATACCAAGCGCGCTAGCTCGCTTTAAGTAAAGGCGCTATATCTTAAAACTTTGAGCGCCGGGATTTCAAAAAGTTAGGTCGTGTAACAGCAGTATGATAGAATTTTAAGAACTTTGAACTTGGTCGCGTCCTGTTACACGCAATACCAAGCGCGCTAGCTCGCTTTAAGTAAAGGCGCTATATCTTAAAACTTTGAGCGCCGGGATTTCAAAAAGTTAGGTCGTGTAACAGCAGTATGATAGAATTTTAAGAACTTTGAACTTGGTCGCGTCCTGTTACACGCAATACCAAGCGCGCTAGCTCGCGTTAAGTAAAAGCGCTATATCTTAAAACTTTGAGCGCCGGGATTTCAAAAAGTTAGGTCGTGTAACAGCAGTATGATAGAATTTTAAGAACTTTGAACTTGGTCGCGTCCTGTTACACGCAATACCAAGCGCGCTAGCTCGCGTTAAGTAAAAGCGCTATATCTTAAATTTTTGAGCGACCGGATTTCAAAAAGTTAGGTCATGTAACAGGGGAACATCAAGATTCTAAGACTTTTGAACTTGGTCGCGACCTGTTACACGCAATACCAAGCGCGCTAGCTCGCTTTGAGTAAAAGCGCTATATCTTAAATTTTTAAGCGACCGGATTTCAAAAAGTTAGGTCGTGTAACAGGAGAACATCAAGATTCTAAGACTTTTGAACTTGGTCGCGACCTGTTACACGCAATACCAAGCGCGCTAGCTCGCTTTAAGTAAAATCGCTATATCTTAAAACTTTGAGCGCCGGGATTTCAAAAAGTTAGGTCATGTAACAAGTGAACATCAAGATTCTAAGACTTTTGAACTTGGTCGCGACCTGTTACACGCAATACCAAGCGCGCTAGCTCGCTTTAAGTAAAGGCGCTATATCTTAAAACTTTGAGCGCCGGGATTTCAAAAAGTTAGGTCGTGTAACAGCAGTATGATAGAATTTTAAGAACTTTGAACTTGGTCGCGTCCTGTTACACGCAATACCAAGCGCGCTAGCTCGCGTTAAGTAAAAGCGCTATATCTTAAATTTTTGAGCGACCGGATTTCAAAAAGTTAGGTCATGTAACAGGGGAACATCAAGATTCTAAGACTTTTGAACTTGGTCGCGACCTGTTACACGCAATACCAAGCGCGCTAGCTCGCTTTAAGTAAAGGCGCTATATCTTAAAACTTTGAGCGCCGGGATTTCAAAAAGTTAGGTCGTGTAACAGCAGTATGATAGAATTTTAAGAACTTTGAACTTGGTCGCGACCTGTTACACGCAATACCAAGCGCGCTAGCTCGCTTTGAGTAAAAGCGCTATATCTTAAATTTTTGAGCGACCGGATTTCAAAAAGTTAGGTCGTGTAACAGGAGAACATCAAGATTCTAAGACTTTTGAACTTGGTCGCGACCTGTTACACGCAATACCAAGCGCGCTAGCTCGCTTTGAGTAAAAGCGCTATATCTTAAATTTTTAAGCGACCGGATTTCAAAAAGTTAGGTCGTGTAACAGGAGAACATCAAGATTCTAAGACTTTTGAACTTGGTCGCGACCTGTTACACGCAATACCAAGCGCGCTAGCTCGCTTTAAGTAAAATCGCTATATCTTAAAACTTTGAGCGCCGGGATTTCAAAAAGTTAGGTCATGTAACAAGTGAACATCAAGATTCTAAGACTTTTGAACTTGGTCGCGACCTGTTACACGCAATACCAAGCGCGCTAGCTCGCTTTAAGTAAAGGCGCTATATCTTAAAACTTTGAGCGCCGGGATTTCAAAAAGTTAGGTCGTGTAACAGCAGTATGATAGAATTTTAAGAACTTTGAACTTGGTCGCGTCCTGTTACACGCAATACCAAGCGCGCTAGCTCGCTTTAAGTAAAGGCGCTATATCTTAAAACTTTGAGCGCCGGGATTTCAAAAAGTTAGGTCGTGTAACAGCAGTATGATAGAATTTTAAGAACTTTGAACTTGGTCGCGTCCTGTTACACGCAATACCAAGCGCGCTAGCTCGCGTTAAGTAAAAGCGCTATATCTTAAAACTTTGAGCGCCGGGATTTCAAAAAGTTAGGTCGTGTAACAGCAGTATGATAGAATTTTAAGAACTTTGAACTTGGTCGCGTCCTGTTACACGCAATACCAAGCGCGCTAGCTCGCGTTAAGTAAAAGCGCTATATCTTAAATTTTTGAGCGACCGGATTTCAAAAAGTTAGGTCATGTAACAGGGGAACATCAAGATTCTAAGACTTTTGAACTTGGTCGCGACCTGTTACACGCAATACCAAGCGCGCTAGCTCGCTTTGAGTAAAAGCGCTATATCTTAAATTTTTAAGCGACCGGATTTCAAAAAGTTAGGTCGTGTAACAGGAGAACATCAAGATTCTAAGACTTTTGAACTTGGTCGCGACCTGTTACACGCAATACCAAGCGCGCTAGCTCGCTTTAAGTAAAATCGCTATATCTTAAAACTTTGAGCGCCGGGATTTCAAAAAGTTAGGTCATGTAACAAGTGAACATCAAGATTCTAAGACTTTTGAACTTGGTCGCGACCTGTTACACGCAATACCAAGCGCGCTAGCTCGCTTTAAGTAAAGGCGCTATATCTTAAAACTTTGAGCGCCGGGATTTCAAAAAGTTAGGTCGTGTAACAGCAGTATGATAGAATTTTAAGAACTTTGAACTTGGTCGCGTCCTGTTACACGCAATACCAAGCGCGCTAGCTCGCGTTAAGTAAAAGCGCTATATCTTAAATTTTTGAGCGACCGGATTTCAAAAAGTTAGGTCATGTAACAGGGGAACATCAAGATTCTAAGACTTTTGAACTTGGTCGCGACCTGTTACACGCAATACCAAGCGCGCTAGCTCGCTTTAAGTAAAGGCGCTATATCTTAAAACTTTGAGCGCCGGGATTTCAAAAAGTTAGGTCGTGTAACAGCAGTATGATAGAATTTTAAGAACTTTGAACTTGGTCGCGTCCTGTTACACGCAATACCAAGCGCGCTAGCTCGCGTTAAGTAAAAGCGCTATATCTTAAATTTTTGAGCGACCGGATTTCAAAAAGTTAGGTCATGTAACAGGGGAACATCAAGATTCTAAGACTTTTGAACTTGGTCGCGACCTGTTACACGCAATACCAAGCGCGCTAGATCGCTTTAAGTAAAGGCGCTATATCTTAAAACTTTGAGCGCCGGGATTTCAAAAAGTTAGGTCGTGTAACAGCAGTATGATAGAATTTTAAGAACTTTGAACTTGGTCGCGACCTGTTACACGCAATACCAAGCGCGCTAGCTCGCTTTGAGTAAAAGCGCTATATCTTAAATTTTTGAGCGACCGGATTTCAAAAAGTTAGGTCGTGTAACAGGAGAACATCAAGATTCTAAGACTTTTGAACTTGGTCGCGACCTGTTACACGCAATACCAAGCGCGCTAGCTCGCTATCATCCTTCACGGAATTCGAGCTCGCTCGCCTACTCGCTCGCTATTTTCCCGAAGCTTATTGAGCGCGATAAGTAGTTTTAAATTTTTTTTTCTTGAGCTCGCTGTCTTCACGTTTTTTCGAGCTCGCTGGCTGAGCTCGCTGTCTTCACGGAATTCGAGCTCGCTAGACTACTCGCTCGCTATTTTCCTGAAGCTCTTTTTCCTTAGGAAAAATTTTAACCTCTGGTTTTGAGGTCGGATTTCGACAGATCTAAAAAATTTGAGGGGTCAACCCCCCCCCCCCCCGCCAACGCCCCCTCCCCCCCCCCCACCGCCTCCCTAAAACCTCTTGATTAGTTCACTCCCCTTCTCGAATCTACCCCTTCCCCCCTCAGATAAACTCTTCATGCTGATCATGCTGATCATGCTAACTTCACGATTTCTGCTGGCATGATAGAATTCTAGCATGATCATGCTAATACTGGTCCCCCTCCCCCTGACCACCCCCACTGACCTATGTACTAACTCCTCTTACAATAAATCTCGCCATTCCCGGTCTTGAAATCAGCGCCCCCCTCCCCCTTTCCCCCCAATCATGCCATCATGCTAACTTCACGATCATGCTGGAATTCCATCATGCCAGCTTCACGATGATCATGCGATCATGCTAACTTCCTCATGCGATCATGCTAACTTCACGTTCATTTCAAAGTTAGCGGTACGGGCTGTCAATTGGTTGAAGTGTATTTATGGAGGTTGTGCCACGTAGAGAGAGGATTCTTTACAGATTTCAGAATTGCAAGAACCTGACTTGTTATCCCGTCCCGTCCTTAATTTTGTGAAAGTCTCGTCGACTTGATAAGTTAAAATAACTACTTTACCATACCAATACGGATATTATTATGTTCAAGTAAGTGAAGAGTTCACACAATAATCAAAACACATGCTGAAGTCTCGTCTCATATAGAGGCCAACTCTGCTGACTGAGAAGATTTTTCTTCTTCCTCTCTCCTTTTTGCTGTCTATTCTGTATGGGTAAGTACTATATAGTACACTATGTGAGTAGAAGAAGAGCTGACGTGGAATGTCAATTCACTTTTAACTCGGTCTCTAATAAAAGTAATCATTTAATTTGCTAATTGCAGTGAAAGTTGACTGGAGATAAGTGGATTGGTGATAAGCGGCTCTGTGGATTCGGAAAGGTAATTTTTTTATGAGAAAATTAACGAAAAATCTAAAGAAACTGCTGTGTGCTGTGGTAAATTGATTGGAGTGATGACGTTTGTTTACCATTCCCACAACAGATTCCACATCTGAGTACAGAAAGTTTAGTTCGGAATTAACAAAAAATCGACTACAAATGGCACAAATGCAACCGGGGCAGGCGTTTCCCTCTGGCCCTGGAATGTTCGCTCCTGGTCCTGGACAGCAACTCCCTCCCGGTGGGGTTATAAATCAAAATGGTCAACAACATCCACCTCAACAACTTCCCGGAGGTGGACCTCCGGGTTCTGGATTTCCACAGGGACCTGGGCAACCACCACAGATTCCTCCCGGCAATGGTCGGCCTATGGAACAAAATGGTCAACATCCATCTGCTTCTGGTCCTGGATTTCCGCAAGGACATGGGCAACAGCAACAGATTCTCGGTGGTGGAGGTATATCACAAAATGGTCAGCCGCAGATGCTACCCCAAATGGGCCAACAAGATCATGGTCAACCAGGCATGCCTCCACTTGTGAACCCACTCGACAAGTTTCAGAATTTGTCGCTGGGAGATAATGCTGGAAGGAACGGACCAGTTAATCAATATCCGTCATATCCTCAGCCACAACAACCGCCTATCTCTCAGGCCCAAAATGGTCACCCTATGTCAGGGCCTGGAGGTCCAGGATTCAATTCACAGTTTCAATCTGGTCCTAATACGTATCCTCCTGGTCCGGGTCAACAGCCACCGTTCCAGAGACAACCAGGTCCGGGTCAGCCAAGTTATCCGTCTTATGGCCAACCTGGACAACAGGGCCCTGGAATGGGAAGTGCTCCGGGTTATCCTCAACAACCAATACAGAAAAGCCTGGGCCCAGACCACAATTCTTCCGCTGTAATAGTTATTTCTCAATATAGAAAAGCATATTATTAGTATTAACCGAATAATCCGTTAATCGATACGAGTTATCATTAGTCGTGTGCGTGTCTTGTCTTTCATTGGTCATTGTTAATTGTGTTTTATATTTTGATAGCCACCAATTCAACCTGGACAGCCTAGCCATGTTCAACCCGGCATGCCACCAATGCCACCAGGAGCCCAGCCACCCAATCGATATCCAGCATATCCACAACAGCCTCCGTTACCACACGCTCCAAATGGTCCTGCAATGCCAGGTCAACAACCAGCATACAATCAACAGTTTCAGCCCGGTGGACAAATGAATGCCTATCCTCCTGGACCTCAACAGTTTCAGAGACCCCCGGGTGCTGGAGGTGCTCCTGGTCAGCCAAGTTATCCATCGTATGGTCAACCTGGACAGCCAGGTCAGCCCCAGCCCGCTCCTGGGATGGGGGGTACACCGGCTTATCCTCAACCTACACAACAATCACAGAAAAGATTAGATCCTGACCAAATGCCGTCTGCTGTAAGTACTATACTTTATTTATTTTCGTTTTTTCGTACTTTGAATTCTTTTAAATTTCGGGTTTAATGTATTATTTTGTTCTTCAAATAAAAAATAGATTGCTGTGATGCAAGAAGATCAACAAGGACGAAGTGGTGTATTCGTAACCAATCAGAAAGGCCTTCTGCCTCCTTTAGTAACAACAAAATTTCAGGTTGATGATCAAGGCAATTCAAGCCCTAGATTTATTAGATCAACAATGTACTCTGTGCCTGCAATGCCAGATATGCTCAAACAGACGGCTATTCCTTTCGCACTCATTGTAAGTATACAGATAACTAGGATTTATGTATATGTGCTAGAAAACATCCAGTATTTTCAACATCAACATGCTAATGTTTCATACTTTCAAATGGCTAATTATGAACAGGTAAATCCTTTCGAGTCCCCAGCAAAGGATGAGCCACCAATTGCATGCGTGGACTTAGGTCCTATTGGTCCAGTTAGGTGTATTCGGTGTAAAGCTTATATGTCACCGCTTATGCAATTTATTGATGGAGGTAGAAGATTTCAATGTTTGTTGTGCAAAGCCACGACTGAAGTTCCTCCAGAATATTTCCAGCATTTGGATCATACGGGTCAGAGACTCGATAAATGGGAACGACCAGAATTGTTAAGAGGCACTTACGAGTTTGTGGCCACGGCTGAATATTGCAGGGTGAGTGATATATTGTATATTAATATTAACTAGTTTATTAGCTTACCGTTACCACGTACAATTTAACGATTGTTTTTAAAATTACAGAATAATGTGCTGCCAAAAGAACCCGCCTTCATATTCGTGATAGATGTTTCGTACAATAATGTGAAATCGGGATTAGTTAATCTACTCTGTTCCCATATTAAATCCCTAGTTGAAGTTCTTCCTCCTCAAACACCGGTGGGATTTGTGACATACAGCTCCAAGGTGCAATATTTCTTAGCATTAAAATGTCAAGGCTAGGTATTTAATATTTGTTTTCTAACTTTAGCCATGTTTAAATTGTCTAGGTTCACTTCTATAACATCGAACCTTCACTAGCTCAGCCTCAGATGGTTATTGTACCAGATGTAGCGGATATGTTTATGCCATTGCTTACCGGTTTTCTGGTACCAAGAGCTGAAGCAGCTGCTTCTATTGAAGCACTCATGGAACAAATTCCTGCCATGTTTGGTGATACCAAAGAAACTGAAGCAGTGCTTGGCCCTGCTATCGTCGCTGGTATGGAGGCCCTTAAAGTAAGTTATATGTGTATGTCGTATAGGTATAAGGTATATATGTTTTGTGATTTGTAATTAATAGGAATATACATGAGCGGTCATTTTTCATTTTCTAAAACTGAAGTTATTTGTTTTTAATTCGTTCATTCATTTTAATAGGCCTCTGATCGCGCAGGAAAACTTCTGTTATTCCACTCATCTCTACCCACCTCAGATGTTGCTCCTGGAAAATTAAAAAATAGGGAAGCAGACAGGAAGTTACTAGGAACTGATAAAGAAAAGGTCATTCTTACTCCGCAGTCCACGTACTACAACACCCTGGGACAGGAATGCGTTGCTGTTGGCGTTTCTGTTGACCTATATTTGTTTAATAATTCGTATATCGATGTTGCTACAATTGGTCAAGTGGCAAGAATAACGGGTGGCTCTGTTAACAAATACACATACTTCCAGGTATGCGTTTTAAATATACGAATCAGTGAATCAGTATAATATCTTCTTCGTGATGTATTCAAAAATTGAAAATTATCTTCCAACAGGCTGATATTGATGGACCTCGAATTATTGGGGAAATTCAGTATCATCTATCTAGACCAATTGGTTTTGATGGAGTCTTAAGAGTCAGAACTTCGACAGGAGTTAGGCCTGTTGACTTCTATGGACATTATTACATGTCAAACACAACTGATGTAGAGTTGGCCGCAATTGATTCTCAGAAATCAATTGCTGTTGAGATCAAACACGACGATAAGCTAACCGATGAGGATGGAGTTTATATCCAAATTGCGCTTCTCTATACTTCCATGTTTGGTACGTCGCAGTGTTTTTCAGTCATTAATGTCTTTTAAAATCGTGTAATGGTGACCAATTATTCGTATATTTTCTACCATGTTCAACTGTAGGTCAGAGACGTCTAAGAATCCATAACATTGCCCTCAGCACATGCATGCAAATGGCAGATTTATATAGAAATTGTGAATTGGATACAATTATAAATTTCTTGGCCAAGCAAGGTATATCTAAGTCGGTTGACTCCACTCCACAAGCCCTTAAAGATGGTGTAATCAGTAGGTATGTTCGAAGTTAAAAATAAGTACTTGTTCACTCACCTGTCTTTGGTGAAAAATCAGATATTAAATTATTTATTCATACATTTTTTAGATGTGCTCAAATGTTAGCGACGTATCGTAAGCATTGTGCAAATCCATCGATGCCGGGCCAATTGATATTACCGGAATGTCTAAAGCTTTTGCCATTGTATACCAACTGTGTTTTACGGAGTGATGCTGTTGCAGGAACATCTGAATTAACTCCAGATGATCGATCATGGTTAATGTATACTGTAATGACAATGGGAGTTTCAAATACGGTCCACTATTTCTATCCTAAATTGATACCCATTGCTGGTCCCGGTGTCACTTTAGACAACCCATCTCCGACGAGATGTTCTCGTGACAAAATGAGTGATGAGTTTGCTTTTCTATTAGGTATGTTTAATATAACTTATTGAATAACATTATTGTTCTTTGAAATTGAATTAGTGATTGTTACTATTTATTTGTGTTTCAGAAAACGGTATTTACATCTTCATGTGGATTGGAGCTGCATGTAGTCCAGACTGGTTACAGGATATTTTTGGTGTGACTAACTTGGCTCAGATCAACGTAGAAACTATAACAGAACTTCCTGATCATGTTAATTCAGACGAATCTTTAAGGCTGAGGGCATTAATTCGATCACTTCGTTCAGAACGGCAAAGACATATGAGGGTAAGTACACATACGCGATACGCATCAGCTAATTGTCAATGTATACTGCTGTAAACAACGATGTTACGATGAGATAAAATTGTGGATTCATCAAGTATGTTTATACTTTCATTTTATTTAGCTTACCATTGTGCGACAGCGAGACAAGATGGAAATGGTAATGAATAAATTCTTAATTGAAGACCGCGGAGCCGAAGCCCAGCCTTCTTATGTCGATTTCCTGTGTCACATGCATAAAGAAATTCGAGCGTTGCTGAACCAATAGATACAATTTCAAAGTTTAATTCTGTTGTGTAATTTGTGTAAAGAAAGTACAATTTTATTTCTCGTTCAGTCCGTTGCAGAAAAATCGAACAATCAGAAACATCGCAATTGAACCTCTAATTAGTGTAACGAACTCTACAAAGTAACTTGATTCAATATTGTATTGCTTCTAGTTTTTTTAACGAGACCCTCATTATGATTGTGACAAGTTACTACAGAAGAAATTTAAGTGCCGAACAACACAATTGTAGTCTGTATCACTATCAATAAGTCCTGTAATGCTATCATATATTTCTACTCAATTCAATCTAATTGTATCTCTGTTAGATTATTGGATTTAGTTAGTTTAGATAAATAGTAGTTTCGAATCGGATGCTGGAAGTTTTGTAGATTGTTTTACCTGTAAAGAGTTGTCTCCTTGTACTTCTCCTCAGAGAACTGATAATTATAATGTCGATTTCCGGGATTTGTGATGTTAATTTTTGATCCGATAAAGTGTCTATATAGATATATATATTTCTTCCGGCTCGTTAAGATATTGCGTAAATACTTTCCAAAATCGTAACTTAATCGTATTGGTCATCGCAAGGTGACTAAAATTACAAGGCTTTTCCAACCCTTTTAAAACATTTGGTATATACATAGCAATAGTTAAAGCCACAGCAATGCGCCCCAGACTTGCTAAAGAATAGGATATTTGAGATAACGTAATCATATGGAAGGGGTGCTAATTGTTATCTTCAGATGCAATGGTTGATTATAATGTTTGCCCTAAACTAATCTTCGGGAAATAAATGAAGTAGTTATTGTTATTTAAGAAGACCCTTTTTCTTATTTTTTACTCGCTTATCTGCTACAGATATTAATTTTGTTTCTCAAATTGCATAAATTTTTTAGCATGAATCATGTTAAAGCTAAAAGTCACGAAGCAAGCGTGCTAAATATAATCAGTAAAGCCAAGTGGATTCGTTTCACAGTCTACAACTTTTGTAAAAATAAACTGCATCTGACAGACAGTGTACGAGACAACGCCTCGATTTTTTTATTCAGAAGGAGTAAGAGCTGACAGAAACTGGAGAAGTCAGAACTGGACTAAATGAGTGTTACAACCAAACTTTATCTCTCTAACAAAAAATGCAAGCCTCAGCTCTGGCTATGGGCAGTGTAATTGGTAAGGCGTTATCATCAAGGTTCATATGCTCTTGGTTATTTTCAATTTAGTAACGGTAGTTTATCGTAAATTTACTTCCATGAATTTATCATCCTGTTGCATACAAGCTGAATATAAATTATTTCATCTCGTGGGCATTTTGGAGCATCCTCAGATTTCATTGTTTTTCTTGGCAGAGTGAAATCAGTGATTTAACTCTAACAAAGAACGTTCGTCTACCTACCTTGATGACTCCTCATTCAACATGTATTCAATATGTGGATTTTCTGTCAATTTGTAATTTAAAAAAAAAATATGAGAATAATTTTACTAACATTTAAATATATTTATAACGCTTTGTAAAATGTTTTATTGATTTATTCATAAAAGATTATTATTTTTAAGTTGTAAGTATATTATTATTGCGGTACCTTTTACCATTTATACTACTAAATTATAGCCCTACATTATTGTAACAAGTAATTCGTAATTAAGTGCGGTGGTAATCATAAGAACAGAATTTATAGTATTTTACAACAAAGCACCAATTAAATCATACAGTTTGCAAATCGCAATCCAGAATAATATACTGCTGAAATGGTACAAGTTCAGTAATTAATTCGGAGCTATGTAAATTACAAAATGTTAGCAGGTTAGGTGGGGGATTTGACGAAAAAACATTGTTGTGCACGGTCTTGTAGAAAATAATTCGGAAACATGGACTGATCTCAAAGTTGCAATTCAGGAACTCTCAAAATCACTAAAAATTGTCAAAATAGACTATGACATGGCGTTTAGAATGGGAAAAAAGCAAACTGGCAAAAACCGACCAGTTTTAATCAAACTCTTACGAACTATTGACAAAATTGAGATAATGCAAGCCGGCAAAAACCTCCAGGGATCCAGCATCAGTGTTTCTGATGACTTGCCAAAACATGAAAGGATAATACAAGGAATTCTACGTGCCAAGAGGGTGGAACTAATTCGTCAGAATCCAGCAGGAGACTTTAAGTTACTAAATGGAAAACTTATGATGACAAATGGAACCACTAAAAAGATGTTTACGGTGAACCCTTTATCTGGAACGGTAGAGGAAAACGTCGTCGACACATCCTGAAATTCCGGCCGGCCTTTACAACCCACAACAACTTCATCATCACTTCAAAATCTCTCATTGCTGTCATGGAACATCGAGGGAATTAAAAATAAACCGAGTCTAATTGCAGAAGTCATCAATCAAGATCCAGACATATTCTTCCTCTGTGAGACATGGCATCACACAACCTACCAGAATTCAAGTCTACTTAAGAGGTATAAAATTATAGAAAACTTAGGTAAAAGAACAGCCACTGTTGGCAGATACTCTAAAGGCTATATATTAGGACTTAAAAAAAATATTGAAAATAGGGTTTCCATAACTTATCAGAACGACAATTATATCAATATAATTATTCGCCTGGAAAATCAAAAAATGTACATCACTTTTGTTTATCTTTCCCCGTCTGTAAAAATAGATCTAAATGAACTAGTAAAACATGGTAATCCTTTTCAAGATAAATGCATAATTATTGGAGATTTGAACGCACGAATTGGAAAATATCAGAATGCTATTAATATCGGGCAAAATAATAGCAAAAGAGAAACAAAAGACTTATTTGTAAATACAAGGGGTAGAGAATTTATAAGAATATTGGAAAATTCTTGTTACAAGGTTCTTAACGGGGACTGCATTAGTGACCGGAAGGGAGAATTTACATTTTGTAACTCAAATGGAAACAGTGTCATTGATCTATGCTTATGCTCGTTAAATATAGAAAACATTACAGACATGAAAATCCTTGACTCTTTGTACTCAAGTCATTTTCCATTAAGAATTAAAATAACGCCCCATAGACAGATACAAACTCAGACAACATTAATTAAAAAGATTAGATGGAGTCCTAATGAAGCCAGTTCCTTTCAATCAAATCTAGATACCTGTCTGAATGATAAAATATGTAAAACAGATAAGGCAGTAGAAAACTCACTAATTCAATTTCAAAATTCTATATTGGAAGCAGCAAGACAAACTAATATTGTAAGGGAAATCAGACTTGGGGCTCAAAACCAAAACTACGGACCCAAATGGTTTGATAAGAAATGCAAGGACTTTAAACACACTAAACTTAATACATTAAGAAACTTAAGAAAGGTATCCGGAACACAAGAAGAGAATGCATGTAAGACTAAATATCTAGAAGCTAGAAAAGTGTATAGTAATTACATCAAGGCCAAAAAACTAAAATTCATGAGTACTCTAGACAGAAATCTAGCAAATGCAAGAAATGCTAGGGATTTTTACAAAGCAGTCTCATACTTTAGGCCCGGCACTTCAGAGTCAGTTACTAATGAAGTAACACCCAGTTCATTTCAAGCATTTTATGCAAAACTATTCAGTACTACAAGACCTTCAAAATATAATAGACTTACAGATAAAGCTGTCCCAGAACTCGATAAAGAATTTGAATTTGAGGAGCTTAACAAGGCAATCAAATCACTAGCTACCAACAAAGCCCCAGGTCCAGATGCAATCATAAATGAACTTTGGGTTGCTTTATCTCGTAACCAAAGACTTCAATTATTAGATTGCATCAATGAGTCGTGGAGGAAGGAGGAGATATCACCAGACATGACAAAACTGGTCATATCTCCCATATTTAAAAAAGGAGACAAAAAAAATCCCGACAATTATCGACCAATCTCATTAGTCAACACTGGTCTAAAATTAGTAACTATATTAATGACATCCCGACTTAACAGCTTTTGTAATGACAATAACATAATATCGGATTTCCAAGCTGCATATAAAAAAGGCACTGGTTGTGAAAATCAAGTATTTGTTCTAAATGCGTTGTTACAAAATCAATTGAAATGCAAAAAAGCTAGAGTATACTCTCTGTTTATCGATCTTTCCAAATGTTTCGATAGCATCAGCCATTCCAAATTATGGGAAAAATTAATTAAAGTAGGTTTAAGTAATAAGTTTGTCACAGTAATACAGAACATATACAAAAATGTCGAAGGAAAAGTACGAACTGATAATGGAGTAAGTAGCTATTTTAGCATAAATAAAGGTATTTTACAAGGTGAAAGCCTCTCACCTAAGCTGTTCACTATATTTATTAATGACTTGATCACCACTGTACACGGTAGTGACATAAACTCACTCAAAGTAGGTAATGTAGATGTACACATGCTGTTATACGCGGATGATATTGTTGTTCTGGCTAGCAATGTTTTTGATCTCCAAAATAAAATAGATGTTATCAAGCAATACTTTAAAGAAAACGACTTAAGTGTCAATCTGGAGAAGACAAAGGCGGTCATATTTAGGAACGGTAACAGAACTATAAATGAGAGTAAAATATTTTGGGATGATGATGAAATTGAGACTGTAACTAGCTATAAGTACTTAGGTGTAACATTCTATAATAATATGAACTATAATAAAATTGCGGATGACATATTTAAGAAAGCAAAAATAGCTGAAAACAGTATATTTAGTCTAATGTATAAAAGTCAGATGAAATCGTTTGATAGTAGAATAACAATGTTCGATAGCCTTGTAAGATCGGTGATCATGTACTGTTCAACTATTTGGGGAATCAGTTTGTTAAACAGATTGATCACATTCCAAAATAACTTTTTAAGACGGTTACTGCTCTTACCACAAAAAACACCTGTATGGTTCTTGCGTTTAGAAACCTCTGTAAAGTCTATAGAATTTCATGTAACAAAGACAACGTTAATGTTCTGGAAAAGGATAATTCTCAAGCCGGATAATTCAATAGTTCACTCCTGTTATGAAATGCTAAAATCAAAAAGTGGGAATTGTGAGGTACGGAAAAACTGGTACAACTGTCTCAGAGAAAGATTAGCCAAATACAAATGTGATTACCTACTAGATATGAAAATTGATACAAAAAATCCAGAAGACATTTTAAAATTAAATCTTGAAATTAGCAAGGCCTTAAACATTATTCAAAATGAAATTGTAAAAATAGATATAGAAAAAATGCAAGCAAGTACATCAATGCCACACTATAAATCTATCAAAACAAATGTGAATACCGAGTCATACCTTAACATGTATTTAAGTTGGAGTCAGGTTCGAACTATTGCACAACTTAGAGCCAATATGTCACAAGTTAATTCGAATGGGATAACGGTTAAACTGAAAAACTTAGAAAATTTTTACAATAAAGACGTTAGCCCCATTTGCAGCTGCTGTAAACAAAATACAATTGAAGATATGTACCATGTTATGTTTAAGTGCCCCAGGTATCTATTATTACGACGTAAATTTCTTTCTGATTACTTACTACCTACAGAACCAAGCAAATACCTTCAATTTTTGAATGACCTAACAATTGAAAAAGTAAAGAAGATTAATGTATACGTAAAATATATGTCTAAAAGAGAAATTGTAATCCAATCACTTTAAAAATATTGTAAAAAAGAAGAATTTATGGTTGTAAGGGCCATGGCCATATCAACCCAAGAATAAATCATTATTATTATTATTATTATATACTTCCATGAATTTATCATCCTGTTGCATACAAGCTGAATATAAATTATTTCATCTCGTGGGCATTTTGGAGCATCCTCAGATTTCATTGTTTTTCTTGGCAGAGTTTTCATTAAGTGAAATCAGTGATTTAACTCTAACAAAGAACGTTCGTCTACCTACCTTGATGACTCCTCATTCAACATGTATTCAATATGTGGATTTTCTGTCAATTTGTAATTTAAAAAAAAAATATGAGAATAATTTTACTAACATTTAAATATATTTATAACGCTTTGTAAAATGTTTTATTGATTTATTCATAAAAGATTATTATTTTTAAGTTGTAAGTATATTATTATTGCGGTACCTTTTACCATTTATACTACTAAATTATAGCCCTACATTATTGTAACAAGTAATTCGTAATTAAGTGCGGTGGTAATCATAAGAACAGAATTTATAGTATTTTACAACAAAGCACCAATTAAATCATACAGTTTGCAAATCGCAATCCAGAATAATATACTGCTGAAATGGTACAAGTTCAGTAATTAATTCGGAGCTATGCAAATTACAAAATGTTAGCAGGTTAGGTGGGGGATTTGCTTAAATGAAAAATGTAATTAATCATAATTATTTCAAAACCTCTGTACAAAAGGACATCACATTTCAGCTCAACTTTGATTGTCCAGTTTTACCTGGAATCAGTTATATACTATCGTCTATATATACTAATTTAATCTATTTTACAATAAAAAAAACCGTGTACAATTGTGTTTAAAAACTTTTAAAACTGTAAAGTTGGCACAGTTGACAGTAAAGTAAAAAGCCAAATGAAGTTCATAAGATTTAGATTGTGTGAGTTACAGAATGAAGTTGAAATTATATCGGAATTGGTCCTAATCTACCTATTATCCAAACTATTTTGTATTATAGACGAAATTTAATATAATTGCATGTAGTCATTTATCATATAAAGTTCTAGTGCATGATTAATGTACCGTTTGTCCCTAAATAAATCCCCAAGGGTAAACTATTTTTCTAGAATTTTTGAAGATCTTTGAAATTCCGTCCCTATAATAATCGACAAAGAAAGCGATTTCATTTTATAATTACTTTCCCACCCGGAATAACTCCTCACTCTAAAATAACTACCCCTTAATTCTCTTTAGAATCCAATTCCCAATGAGGAATTATTTTGAGAACAACGGTACTTTATTTTATTTATAAAATCTACTAATAACTACCGACGATAAATGGGATGACGAGATCGGGACCTATTAGGATTGTTTTCATCTCTAACATAAAACCTGGTTGGATTAGGTGCCCTGCCATCATCATTGACCTTCAGTTGTGTCCCGATTCTAATGCTCCAGGGTTGACCTGATGGAGAGGATCCGTAGTATTCAATATGGTTTGAAGGATATGGAACTCTGGAATCCTGTGAAAATAAAAAATTCATGAAAATTAAAGCCGTTTTTGATTCAAATTGGCATGTGTGACAGAGATTTATACTTATTTATACGAGGTTAAACATTCAAGATTGATTATGGGGTGAATTTACGGAAAACATTAAATTTGCATGCAGGTTTTTTAATAGAAATTAAGCTATTGTATCTAAATCGTAAGTTTGCAAGGTATGGACCGATTTGAAAATAAAAAGTTAAGTAGAGTTGATTCAGTCAGTAGGCATTTCCTGTAATCTACTCAAATGAGGTCCAAAATGGCATGACATCGGAATAACAGTGGCAATAGCGAATTTAGAAATGATTTACTTTAAATATGCACATGCCGAGCCTATATAACTATCCATTTGTCTATGAAAGTGAAATAGATTTCTAATAATCGGATAAGCTTTTAATAAGTCCATAAAAACGCTCATCTCTGCCATGCTATCAATTTGGCTTTTAAACTCCTTTGTTCCTATAATTTCTTAGTATATTAAATCGTCTGGGCTGAGGTGGCCGGAAGAGGCTACCTACCACTGTGCGCTTAATGAAAGCGAAACTCACCATTTACTAGGCCTGTGGCCTGTATTATGCACTTTTTTGTCTCAAAGTCAGGTACCCTAGATTTGTTCGACAACAGTATTTCCATTAACCTAGGTACCATTAAACTGTCCAATAGATTATAATTATGGGGACTTGTCAACTTGAAAATTTTAAATATAATACATGTCTTGACTTCTTGACACAAAAATAATTACAACTGTAAATGATTAACTGCGATTCTTCAGACTTTGTAAAAAATGTCATCAGAATTCGGTTATCTTAATTAGGTTTGAACGAGACTATGTAGGATTTCTTGAATTCGTGACGATGCCCTTATGTTTTTTTTGTAGAACAACCATGCTTGATTTTTTATCTCGAATCCTAGAGGGACTTTAACTTTCAGGAGACAAGTTAGTTAAATTACAGTTTGAACAAAATGACAGAAAGAAGATGTCAAACGGTACTGCACTGCCATCCTACCGTCCCGTAAATTGCATTGTATTTAAACGATTTGAACATTTGAAAACAATTTTTCAAGTCCCATTCATTAATTATCATCCTATTTACAGTTTTGACAGTTGGGGCTTGGCATTTTGAGGAAAAACAAACTAATGTTTATAGGACCACCACCACAACACATGAAAAATAGAGGCTGAAATGACCCACAATCTCAAAACGAATCTTTCATCTCGAGTGACCGACATAATTCAAGCCATTATAACGCCTAAAAATTATGAAGATGATTCAGATTCATAGCCTCAGCAGACCCGTGTAATTAAAATATGAAACAAGGCTGTTACACTCAATAAAATTACAGGACTTACGGGATGTTGTCTCACTAGTTGTTCTCGAGTTAGGAACTGAGTCTGCTGATTATCAAGACGATGACTGTTCATATGGTGATGATGGCTGTGTTGATGATGGTGGGGATGATGATTTGAAGAGGACGATGTGGGATAAGCACTTTTCGTCATGATATCATACTTGGCCCCACTGATGTCATTGCTAAACTCATTCATTCTCTGATGGGAATTCCTACGATTCCTTGGAGGTGCAACTGGAGACGTTCCCGTGATCGCTGTAGTCGTATGTACGATCGGAAGCGTGGACACGGACGGTGACAACCCCGTCGGTTCTTGCGTCTTCCGGATCCCGATGTAGTAGAAAGGGTCGTAGTATTCTGGTCCACCCGAACCGGTCCGTTTCTGATACTCTTCGTGTCGCATTTGCCCGTGTCGAACTACAACCTCATTATTTGGGGAAGTCATAGCATCCCTCTGGTAGTTGTTGTACCGGTAGTCATCATTGTAATACGGTTGTCGATTACTGTCCCGATAATCCCTGTTATCATAGTAATTCCCACTCCGTCCACCGCCGCTTGAAATGGAACTACCGCTTCCTTGATAAGAAGGATAGTACTGGTAGTCCCTTGGAGGGGGGTTGCTATTGTAGTTCAGATTGTTACTCCGAGAATTCTCATACCTACTGTTGTAATTGTAGTTCGAGTCCGAATTCGACATCGGATTCGGGACGTTTGTATGGAATCCGTAGCCATGAGTTTGTCTTTTGGTCATCAGCTTAGGGGCATTATTATTACTACTTGTTTCAGAAACGCTAGGTTTTTCTTCGGATTCCGGTAAAGCTGCCCCGGAACAGAATGGTAGGAGCAGAACGGAGAGGGCTAGAGTTAGTGGTAAAATCGGGTGTCTTTTTCGGGTTCCCATCATGGTAAGATTTTTTACTTGTTCTAGGATCTCTTGTTAAGATTACGTGAGTTTTCGAGAGCTCAGTAAATCCACTTTGTATTTTCGGGATGGATAATTACACAGAAGGAATGGTTGTAATGATGACTGCGAGGGTGGAATAACCTTTTCCTTTAATCTTCACAGGCTTGTCTATGGAAAGCAGATACACGCAAATTCTTGAACACGAGTAAGGATGCGAAGGGTTGATTTTTGGATCACTTCCTTTTGCCAAAAAAAATCATAAAATAGTGAGTTAAATTCCGTGAGTTATCTCTGGTTTTGGATTTACATGCAATCTTATTATGTATTATTCTCATTATTCTGGTATGTGTGTAATCCTATATAGCGCATTTAACGTTAGTTCAAGTCATAAGTTCTTGCGGAAGGTTTGGTTTGGTCATCAGATTTAGGCAGACGAGTAAAAAATTAATACTTTGGAACTGTTGGAAGAGAAGGAAATTTGTAGACATTTGTCTTCGAGTATTTTAATCTCTGTCCCAAGGAACCTTTTTTTGCTCCTCTTGGAATATGATTATAATAATTTTCGGAAATTACTATGTACTCCTAATTTCTTTTGACAAACTTTTTTTATGAATTTTGCTTGCCGTTCCAGGAGCTAAACCATCGTGATGGAAGAAGTTATTTTAAGAAACGCTTATTTTTACACAATTTAAAAACCATTTGCAATTGCATAGTAAATTGATCGAAAGCCGAAGTGATTTTAAGTTCAATTTTTTTCCTTATTAATTAAACCTACGAAGCGTAACAGAAGATGCTGTACTGAGGTCATAGCAGTCTCGTAATTTATACGTTTCTATATACTTAGAAAACGAAGCATCTTTCTATTCTATTGAAAAACCCTGAATATCATTACATATGTTTCGTAACGAAACTAGAAAGATTATAATCCAACGAACTGCAATTAAATATTCCATTGAATATAGTAAGGATGATTCTACTGTGTGCTAGTAAAGGCAGGAAGTGATATCGAATTGCATAGAATTTCATTATAAACATTATTGGAAAGGATGTTATCATTATTCGCATTTAACGTCCAGAAGCCTTGAGAATGATCTATTCAAACTTTGACATTTTATCTTTTAAGGTCTGAAGATAACTGCAATGCTGAATCTTGAGCAAAGATCGTTATCTTGTGAAGTTTAAATGCTAATTACACTGCAGATGAACATGAAAATTCGCAAGGAACCACTTCCCTTTTGTTCTTATAAATTCAGTTTAAATGGTTAAAAAGGAAGATTAAAATTTTTTAATCAATATTCCTAAGCAAATATGGATGACCAAAAGCTCATGTTTCGTTAAATGCATTTATTAAATGCATTCTAAATTGCAATACATTATTTGCATGCAAATTCATAATTATTGCATTTATAGTTTTTGAACATCCGCATCCCAAGGTTCGTAATTCGTAATAGATAGTTTAGTGTATTATCTAAGCATTCGTGTAAGGTTATCATGTGCCACTAATATTATTGTGTCAAGGACCGATCTTATTTTAACACTCTTTAAGATGTTGAAGTCTAATTTCTTAATAAACTTGGGCAATATGAAATGCAATGTCTCTTGACATAGGTTTCAGTGTATGCAGAAATTATATGCAATTTGCATATTCGGATCCTGTGTTACCTTTTTCGTCCTTAGATGAATATTTAATTAAACTGTAAATGAGAAAAATGCAAGGAATGAATCTACTCTTTGATTGCTTGACCACTAGAACGTTTGCTTAAAAACTGCTTAAAAAGCAGTTATTTCTCCTTTTTCGAAAAATCACCGACATCAAAGCCCTCAAAGTGTGCTCACTCCTTCCGTTTACCTATAGAGATGTGTATCTCAAGTCAGTCAAGTGGCTTTAGTTTTTTAACAACCTGACTACATACAGTTATCAATCTATTTCTCCGTTTATTAACTGCTAATTTTATTCAACACTTACTGTTTAAAACAGGGCAGTGCACCTATGAATTTGTTGCGGAAAAGGGAAATTAATACGGACATTACGAGGACGTTAGAGAAACCCACCCTCCTGGCTTAGGCATTGACAGCTTTGAATTTTAAAATAAATTGAAACAAATTGCTTTCTAAAACATTGCCTTAGCCTTATGTTTAAACTAAAATTCATAATGAATCAAATTAACAATCGCACGAAGAGGGTTATGGAATTTTGCATATTTCGTGTACTACTGCATTTAATTGAGCGGAAGTGTTTCCCCTGACAAGTACCAAATTTAGAGGATCAAATAAGGCATTCGGTATTCAAATTTTGAATTAGAAAATATATTTAAAAGAGCATATCCTCAAACTTCTGCTCTAGTACTTGAAATGATTCAACATTTAATTCCAATTGTCAGCAATTAGAACTTCAGAATGACTTTGATGAATTCAATTAATTCACATAGTGTGTAACCCCAGTATTTGAGGTCAAAATGCTCCTTAAAAATTCACGAAGGGCGTTAAGGGTCTGTGTATTGACCAGTTGATATCTGCATACAATACAATTACAATTCAAACAAAGGAATCTTAGAAACAAAAAATGTGTCTGTATTTGTGTAATTATATAGAACACGAAATAATACCATGATTAAGTTCAACCACTGGTGACTAAGACTGTGGCTTCTGAAGGCATTTTCCCACATTAAAAACTACTTAATTGAGATCCTTCGTGCCAACGCTAATCAAGTCCTTTCATATATTTCATATGCAGAGTATAAACAATCCTATAGGCTTGCATGTCGGATTGAATTTGCTTTCGTACCGAAAGCGTAACTTGTAATCAGTTACAAGTTATAATAATATCGCACAAGGATGTAATATTCAATAAACCTCTTAGGATTAGCATATTATCGTGTCAAAAGTAATACTTCAAGAGACTTTTTTAAACTATTAATCTATCTATCATCCAGTATAATATGCATTCTATTGAATACTTAAAAAATCGGCGGTATTAGTGGCAAAAACTCAGTAAAACCCTTAGGGACTATTAACAGAATGTATTCTAAATGAAGTGAATATGATATTTTAGAAACCTTTAAATGCTGAAACTAATTATTGTCATTTTTCTGCAAGTCTTCAAGTCAAAAAACACGATCCGACTCGAAAAATAGGTACTCCTGGAATAAACCTTTCTAAACCGATTAACAAAGCGTTTAAAACTGTTTTAAATTTATTATCTCAAGGTTCATGTATAGATCGGTATTTCAGTAATTCTACATGGCGTTACGAATTTAATAAATTCGTATTTAAAATTGAGAAAAACTAAAAAATCGCCTCGAAATTAAACTGTTTTAGCCGAGTCCCCGTTATGTTCCAGGAACAAAAAATAAACCGTAATTACTAAAAACGATACTCACCTCACAGCTTATCGACTCAGGATGCTTGATTTCCTTATTCTTATCTCCGACTGCTCCTCCTTGCACTTGGTAAAGGCAGAAACATAGATGCTATCAATTAGCTAGTGTGCCTTATGTTCGTGGGAGAATCCTTCAGAAATTTCAATTACTTTAATGTTGAATCTCAATAAGACTTAGGAGTTAAAATTACCTAAGCCGATTATCAAACTTGGAACAATTCAATAATTTTTATTATCCGTATAGGTGTGTCTAAAACGATTAGGGGACTCCGTTACGCTATACTTTGACGTATGAATTTCGCGTAGCAGAAGGTTAGGACGAGATAATTGAGATTAAATCAAGGATAACTGTTTCCCTACCGCATTTGTTTGTTTATAAACTACTATTCTCTATTTTAGAATATAAAACCAGAATACTGGAACAAGATCCAATGGATTTAAGGGAATTATTCTCACACTTCTCGTAAACTAGCAAACTTGGAAATTTTTTATTCTTTTGCAACCTCTGATTTCTGTTCTGGTTTCAGTGAACCTTCCAAGTCTGTGAATAGGTTGAGATTTGAGAATTGGGAATGCTACCTGACTTATGAAGACTCTCGGATGGAATGATGAGTCTTGTTTAGTTGTTATGTTACTATTATGAACTATTTTGTATTCCATCTCTAATGTCTACAACCCAGCAAAGAGTATGGCATTGTTATCATTCTTCCTCCTGCACAAGATATGGTTGGCTAAGCTTTTTAGGGGTTGAAAAGTTAAGACTTAAAGAAGCTAAGAAGACTCGAAAAACAAAGGGGAAGAAACTTCTTGAGAAGCTGGCTTTTATTATGGGTTTAAGACAGGCTTTTCAATTAATATCTGTAATCCCTAAATCATGATTATTACTACCTGTTCTGCAATATTTTGCATCGGTTTAGATTGTATTTGTAAATAAAAATAAATGTGGTCTTCTATAGTGTCTTTAACATGCTTTTCTGTATTACTTGGCTCATCTCTTGGGTTTTTAATACCTAGATACTTGATGTGCAATGAAGGTTAAGTTTACAAACTTTTGCAAACTAATCAAGTGATTTCATGCACTTGATCCCATTCGACAATTTTTATTATAGACTTGAATGGTATAGGAATGGGGAGAGGGTAAGTCGTGAATTTGTTCCTAACATTTATTGAGGTTGTTGATTGGGAAAATGGTGTTAAATGGTTTTATAAAAATGAAAAGCAACTATTTTTTAGTAACACTTGACTCACTTCTGTAATGAAGTATGATTGGACACTTGACTAATACTAGAGAGACTTAATTGTCATCTTACTTACGATTTAAATCTGGTTTTAGAGTTATAAAAAATAAAAATCTCACAATTATAAAAATTGAAATTCATTCGTACAGTATTTAATGATATCTTGAAGTTGGATTAAAACTAAATTACATTTGAAATGAGCCTAATTGACAATTGCCTTGTCACCAAATAGTATCAATAATAATTAAATTCAAACAAATTCTCTATAATAGTAATTGAAAAAAATAACCCTCTGGAGACTTTATACCGAGATTTACGATAACATGTTTTTTCTTGGACCGGAGGTTCAAGAAACCGTATTAAGCCACGCATCTTTGCATTAGGTTGCAATTGCACAAGGGAAGACGATCAAGGTTTTTACCACATGCAGATGCGTGAAAGTCTCGGTGTATGGACACATGGTGTCTATTGTACGTTTTTTTGAGTAGTAAGTCTATAAATCTGCTATTATTTTGAAATCCGAATTTACTCTCGGATGAGGCTGAGCGTACGAGTAAACTATTCAAATTAAAAAATAATGGATCAAAAGGAAACAAGTTCTGTTTTGCTTTGCTTTTCCTTTTAATTGCACATATATTATGAGTTGAGGTCGAGTTCTATGATTTCGTATATAGCTTATCGAGATTCCATTAACCTCGTTCCAGGAAGATGCACAAGGAACGAGCATTTGCTATAATATTATTGTTGATGATGAGGGACAGATTAATTAAAGCTCCCTTCAAATTGAAGTATCCTGTATTTTTTACTCTTCATTCATATAAGGGGGTTGGGAATAATTTAGAACAATAATCACGAGATAATTGAATTTTGTGTTGTTAAAAATTGTTGGAACTTACGATTTTTATTTTAAAGCACCAAAATCACTTGTACACTCAACTTTTAAAAATAAATTACATCCAAATTCGGAACTGGGTTTACAAGTTGTAATGGTATGCTTTTTAAAATAACTTGCTTCACCTAATCAACGAGTGATTTTATTCTAGTAAAAACACTCCCGAATATTTTAATAATTTAAAAAAATAATCCCCCCGAAATAAATCCCCAGATCTACAATAAAATTACCCCAAGAAATTTTAAAAGTTGAATGGTTCAAAGGAAACCTACAAAAAAGAGTGTTGACTGCATGAAAATCAGGACGTAAATTGCTAAATTATGAACTAATGATTTTTACTAAAAGTTTTTCACGGATATGAAATAAAAATATACCTATAAGATTTGATTCCTCAAATGATGCGGCTTAGTTTTAAATATTGATAATTATATGCATCGTAAAGTAAAGGTCTATAGTTTTAACTAACCAATCCAGTCACAAAGTCACAAGATTAGAACTGGATTCCGTGTCACCCTTCCTACAGCAATTAGGTTCAGAATGCCAATCTTTGCTTCACACCGCTTTCATGGAATACTTTTACCTTCTAAGGGAATTCGTAAAATACGGCAGAGTCAAAAACCAAATACTATTCAATCCATTGAACTGCAATTGATATACTTGATGGAACCAACCCTCGGGACCTATACACTATACTGAATCAATTCTCAAAACTACTGATGGAAATTCTATTTCATCACCAAATTACACATTTCTAGGATATGGTTCGTTGATAGTTGATCCAGAGTACAATATGTAAATTTCTGCAGATTCATCATTTTTTACATTCTTTTTTATGAAGCAGATAGAGGAGCAGAATTTGCATACAAAAATTCTACGGATTCATACACGACAAAAATGTATTGAAAGGTATATAACGCATATGCTTGTAACATATTTACGTATTTGCAAAGCACTGCTTATGATATCGTACAAAAGATCTCGTTTTTTGTGATGCAAACTGAGGCAATCCAGCAAATAAGCAGTTGCTGTATACTGGACTCTGTCTGCAATAATTTAATTGTCCAACCATATCCGCTGGACTCAATCAGCTATTGTCTCCTCTGCGGAGGCAGGGCAGTGGACTATATATATAGATGCCTTTGCAAACTAGCAACAATATATCACAACACATACTTTCGGTTCATTTCCGATCATTTACATTTATTTGCATCTTTTGTGTTATATGCTTCCTGATTTTACATTCTCTCCGTATATAATGTACTTATTAACTCCATGAGCAGATACTGACCCAAAATATCTTGATGCTGACATGACCGCTGAATCATCTCGTGTTCTTGTGCAATTTGAACCTTTCAGGATTTACAGATTTACAGGTAAATTCTAATGGATACGTATAGTTCATTCTTCCGTGCGTTTTTTAATGCAAGCCTACTCGAATATTAGATTATCTTCAGATCTAGTAGTTTTACCATGAACCTAGCGATAGGAATCATACGCTTATATATGTATTTAAACTGTATGTAAAAACCCCTTATTGATTCTAAAAGCTATATAGAGCATATACTAAGACAAAATGATTTGAAGTACAACGGAAGCTATTTGGATGATGTTGAAATGGATTTTATTTATTCGAATCGGAAATTGGTACACGCGTTTTTGAGAGTACTAAAAATTTAGGTTGTAATTTGGAATATAATAAAAGTTATCAATTTAGGCTGGGACAGGAACAAAAATTTAGACTTGTCGCACTACTCGCTCCGTTACAAAATTAGAATTTTGATGAAGATATGCCAATATGGTTCTATAATCGAAGAGGAAAGCAAAGTGGCTTTTGCATCGAGGGCTCCATGACACGCTTAGGATTCCTTGTAGCAGTTCCGTATGTGACGCCAATCCTGGACTGTTCTCCAGGGACGTGACCCCCGTAACTTGGGGTCATTCCTTCACATTGTCGGTATACTTGTTGAACTCTCTCGATTGGGGGGCTAAATATGACAAGAAAAGCGTTAGATTGAAATTTCTTTAACTAGAAACAATGTCCAACCCAAAATACAATTAAAAACTGAAGAGGTCGTACTTGGTGCGGCGATGGGAATTAAATCTTGGAAGAATGTCACCACAAGTTGACTGAATCATGGTTTCATTGGCAGCCCCCCACATTCGACGTTGGGCGTAGTCGCAAACTGACCTTCCAGAAGACAAGACTGGGGAGGTTTGTGGATTTCCACAAGAAGATTGCGATCTTGAATTTCCACCCGAACCTGGGGCAGTGACGACGACAGCTCCCATCGGACTGGATCCATATCCACCTCCTCCTCCTTAAATATTACAGTACAATTTTAGTTAATTTAAATTTAAGACGCCATAGGTTCTGTTTTATACTATAAAAATGCATTGTTTTTTACTTACCAATACTCGAAATTATTATGGTCGATGGTCGCTAAATTTCTACTTGCTATGATTATACAAAACCTATGGCGTCCTTACTCTATAATTAAAGTTTAACCTAATTGCTTAGAGTCAAGCTCTTTCAGAGTCAATTTGCATTTATTGTACTGGACTTGACTATTCGACACAAGAATCTTTAGATTGGGTTATTTTTCGTGATAAGTTTGCTTAGTGAATTTCAGACATTTACAATTTAAGTTATTGGGAATCAATGTATATTTTGGATGCTAATTAATTACTAATTAGCGACCTGAACATCCACAACCGGAGGCTTGTGCACCAGGAGGTGGCCGAGCGAATTCCTGAAGGTCCCCGTTCGCAGGGCGCATCACTTCATTACTTTCCCAAGGCTTGTTCTTGTAGCAAAATCGCCATCCGTCCAAAGCTTCCAACTCCTAATAAGATAAAAATTCCGATGTTTTAAATTAAATTAACTTTTTGTACCATTTCCATGCAATAAACCCATACGAACCTTCGTGAAAAGTCGATCACGCCATTGATCCTGTTCGAAACGAGCCAGAGCCCTGTTACAAGCCGGAGAGTAGGTGTGGCCCAGAATAGTTTGGAATCGAGGAACAAATCCAGTGTATCCTGGCGTCATGTTAGGTTGGAACTGCTGTCGGCCTAAGCTGTTGACACGGGAGTTGACCAAAGCCATTTGTGAGGAGAGGAATGGGTCCGATCCAAGACCTGGTCGTCCAAATTCATCCTAAATTGGTATATAAACCGCATCAGTAAAAAATACAAGTGACTAGACTTGGTGAAATTAAATTAAAAGATGCAACTTATTGTCAGTTAACTCACAGTACAATGCTCAGGGTGGATATTGTTTAATACGGATCGAGGACTCATATGGATGCAAGGGTCCATCAGAACCCGATGGGAAGTCATCCCATATGTGTTTCCTGGACGGTATTTAGCCTGGGGAACGAATCCCGAATACCTGGAAAATAAGTATCTTTATAATTACCGAATTTTCTCCCTCATTAATTTCATCATCAAAACTAGCAATCTTACCCAGGCACGTAATGAGGCTCAGGAGTCGCCAACGAGCCGACATTGGAATTAAAAGACGCAGGAGTCTTGACGCAATTCATGGTACAAAAATTTGACGATTAGGGTTTCAGAAGTTAATTTAAGTTTGTTGAGAAAATGTGACGGAGCGAGAGGATGGCAGAAGAGGACAAGTTATCTCATGAGAAGTTTTCGACGAAGTGACATGAAATCTTCGACGACTTGTTGATTTGAACGATAATTTGGTAAGTTGTCATGGAAAAAACAGATTCGATTCTGAACCGATTATGATTTCGAATAATTGACAAGCAAGGCCCTAAAGAGTTGTTTAGCTTTTGAGCTGTCCATGTGGACTATGAGATGATTTCATGATTTCAGAATAAACATACGAACTTTGAATAATTTAAACTAGCTTTTATTCGAAAACGAAGGCAACGGGGGATTACCCGGAAGGGTTAATAAGGTCGCGTTACCCATCGATGCTTTGTTCCATCATGGTAGCAATATAAAACCACTCATAAGTAAAATATTTTAAGGACTTCTGGGTACAATTCATATAAACCAAATCGTTTAAATACATAACCCAGTTCTATACACCGTGATCGGACGGACGGATCTCAATCCTCACCTCAATTTAGTACAATTTTGAGGGTAAACTTCAGTTGATGGACGGAAGCTGGGTGTTTATGAAATCCCCTGACAGGCTCATGTTATTCTAACCTCATTAGTCTTTGATCCTGACATGTGTAAATAATATAAAGAGGTCTCCTGGTAAGTGACCTTCAAGGCGTTTACGTCGTTTACATCGGATGGAATGCCGTTTGGACGCTGTACTTTGATATTGGAATCGATTGGAAGTCCAAAGTTCTCAAAATACTTTTACATCTTTTCCACGAAAACAGTCTCTCCTTGAGTAATTGGCCAAGCGGTGGAATTCGTAAAGGAGTTTATGCAAGAAAAATAGTTTAATCAACAGAACTATTAAAGATACGAGAAATAAATTACCGTTTTATTTCGACAGCATACCTCCGGCATATTATAAAACGCAGTCGTAAAAATTAACTCTATATACATCTTAATTTTAGGAAATGCAAAACTTGCATCTTGCAGACTGACACTGATTATTACCAGACACGAAAAGCTCGAAAAAATTGTTCTTATTTCCTAGGTGGATAAAAAGCCACGAGATTAACATTTGTAGAGGTAGCTTATGGGGCATGTACATTTTAAAACTTAAAGCTTTATTACAGGTCGAGATTTCTTTATATTTGGCTATCAAACGTACTTGGGTTAGGTTGATTATTAAAGCTATCTATAGACAACATTTTAATTCTATAGTGAAAAACATACGATAAGTTCCCACTAAATGCTAACAATTATTATTAATAGTGATTTAAATTACATGCAGTAGTATTTTTGGTAGCAATAGTTGAATATCATAAGTAGCACTAATTAGTAATAAAATATGTAAGTATTAATAACCTCAATTGAACACAACAAAATATCGAACTTCCTTGAAATGTTAGTAAAAAGACGGATACTTATCACCTAATACTAAGTTAAGGAACAAACCGGGAATTATTGCTTTAAAAACTAAACTAAGAGGATTTGAAGCAGTTTTAATTAGATCTTAAGATTAGATATCAGATGGTATAAGAAATACTTATTCATTTATTTACGCATTTTCTGTAAAATCGCCGTTTCTAATTGCAAATATGTTCTTCTCGTCGAAAGGGACATTGCTGACATTCAACCCGACAACACCAGACAAATTCACAATTACAAGAGTCCTTCCCTTCCCTTATCATCGTTTGGTAACCCCGACCACAGCAAAGCAGTCGGCATCCATCTGCTCCTTCACTTGTTTGATTGCATATTCGACCTTTTGTACCCAGCAGATGAAACCTGAAATCGAAACATCCGACAAATGTAATAACTATATAACTTCTCAATTGTTTTTAATTGGTAATGGTACTGCCAGCTATTCTCAATCTCTAAAAACCATGAAAATTAGATTAAATTTAAAAAACGCTTCTTTGTTCACAAAATTATCTTAGAAAATGCTGATTTTTGAAGCGTTCGGAAAGGCTGGGAAACACAACGTTTCAAAATTATACTTGGGGAAGCGTCTTTTAAGGCATCGCGATAAAACGATATCTATTTGGGGGGTTTTATTTGAAGTTCTAGGTTAGAGTTAATATAAGATAATCGTTAATTAGTTAATTACGTGTCATTTTTATCGCAGTACGTAGGAGAGTCATCCAAAAATACTAGATCCTTCTTCGTCGGTCTCTTCATCTCCTTCAGAAAAGGCTTGAGTCTCATTTTGTTAAACTTTCCATTTTTATTAAGACTTCTACGAACGGCTTTAACACGGAATGCCCCTTCGAATTTTTCTCGGATTTGTGCCCCAATAGCCCGGAATGGAGTGAGCACTCTCCAGCAGACTTTCATTGTACAAGAACCAGATACCCCATGACATTTACATGACAAGGCCATCGAATTCTTCAGCAGCTATATTAATCAAATCCAAAGTTTCATATGGATGAGTTTGGCATACTTTAAGACATTTCATAAAAATCTTGCAACACATTCTTCCTCTGCTTTTTGGGCAAAAATGTGTTCATTCACAAGCTGTCAAAGTCGTAAGACGATGCACAAGTGGCTTTGTACATCCTAAATCTAGCCCCACAGCTACAAGGAATTAAAATCCCAAGCACATGTATATCCGCCGACTAAATAGCAAATAAAGAACCCCTTACTCTTCGACCAGCTTCATTATTATGCAGATTCATAAGCCCATCCGGGGAGGTTAAGTCTTCCGTAGAATCGGCAAATTCTTTACTAAACAGGGATCCATATTTCACGTCCTTATGAGAAAGTAAAAAAAAACATATATAGAAACAGTCAATCTTCTGAATGAGTGGACAAATACTTTTTTGTCTTAAAATACACAGACTCTTATTCTTCAAACACAGGAAGAGTTTAAAGTTTAAACGGAACAAGTTGGCTTTGCAAAGTTTGCATTCTCCAGGTTTAAAAACGTGTCGAATAGGACAAATTTTGACAATAAAATTGTCCGACCAATTTTTAAAAAACCAATGACACCTTACCTCTGAGCACCCACCCCATTGCCATTTCCCCTTGGTACTTCTTGACCTCACGTTCTCATCGCAAGAACAGTCTTGTAGCTCCCCTTTTGCACAGGATCGCGTTATCTGGTAAGCCAAGCTGGCTGCCGAAATTGCGTGCACATAGGCTTTCTCACGAGTACCTGAGCGGAAATTAATAGTAAAAATTCGTAATCAAGGATTCTAAAATGCATTCATTGTGTAAAAATCTAATCTTTCCATAAAAATGAACGTAGATGTTCCTTGAATAGAGTTCTTTAAAATATACTCAAGGCACAGGGTAAAAATGGGACAAAAGAAGTTCATAACTCTCATAATATCCGAATCTCACCCTTAAATTCGTAAAACTATCTACCTTGAAGTAAATTAAAAATAACGAAGGACGGGTTTATATTTATATTCACTTCTAGTCATTTATGTGTTATGACTGCCCTGTTGAGGTAAAAATGGAGGATTTTACGAGTCCCTTATGGCTGGTAGTAAATTTGAGAGGTTCTGCCCGAGTTCATAAAAAGAATTCGACCCTTCAAACATCGGATATCCCAACTCCTTGAGTCAGAAGTCCATGAATGTATAAATCCATATTCCCACATACAGGATCCTTATGGTCAGTCGTATACGTAGCCCTTTGAGGCGTGTATTCATCCAGCAGGTAACCTTAGAATAGAGGAATTGAATGGGGATAGAGAGAGAGGCTGGTGAAGTGAATCGGAAATAAAAATGAAGGTTTTATGACTTAGGATGTAAGCAATAACTTATTAGTTATTTTTCTGTCTATGAATAGGGTAAGCCTTATTTTGATTGGATTGAAAGGTAGATGGACGGAACTAATTGAAATACTTCAAGGAACTTACTCAGTTTGATCATTAGTATATTGGGAATTGGAATCACAGTTCTTGCTCTCTCTCTCTCCTTGTCTATTATCTACCGCAAATCTTAAAATTAAAGCCCCTACCTTGGTATAAACTGTCTGAATAACTTTTTGCCTGAATAAGCCCCACTGACTTATTTAAATTAGAGAAAATGTATAAAAATTGGTATTTTAAACAACTGCCCATCCGAAATAACCCTCTCCCCTTCAAGGGGTTGAGAAAAATAACTCCCCGCGGAACCTATAGGTATTAAAGCTTTACGGTATTACAGTGATCTATATTTATTACGAACCATTTTGAATATCGAATCATTTGCTTCGTTAATTCTTTATATAGTAAACTCAAAGTATCATTTCAAGTGCTTGATCTCTGGGAGAAAGCTAACAAGGGGCAAGTCAAAAGGGCAAATAACTTGCAATAAACCCTCGAAAAGTTGATATCCCTGTCGATCACTTTTATTGGATATTTTTTGACCATTCAACAAAAAAGCAAATAAAAAAGGGAAAAATATCATAAAAATCACTAACTAAAGCCATGATTAAGTCGATTGTAACTGCCTGTTGGAAACAGGCAGAAATAGGAATGAACTTACGAATGTCCAGTACTTTCCCAAATACATTTTCTGCCTCACGGATGATGGAACAATTCCATCTGTGCGATTCGAGTTGATGCTGGCACTCTTCGATCCCCAACTTGGCCCCTGAACTGATCGTCTATAATCAAAACAAACAGAACAACAATAGAAAAACATCAATTTTTAACCAAAAATAGTCTAAAACTCTAAAAATACACATAAAAAGCCAGAAATAGAAGCCACTTACACCAAGGACTCTTTCACTTTTCTGGCACATGTGCCTCTGTCTGTCACTGAAGTAAGGGAAAGTGGAACACTGATTAAAATGAAGGCGGTGGTAACCTGGGGCCATGTCACTCATGTGCTGGTAATTAAAATCTGTTCCTAATAACCTGAAATCCATATCAACAAATAACATCAATATTTTCATCTCATCTCTTCCACAAATAAGCAAGTTGGTAAATGAAGTACTTCGCAAAATTTTAAAGGTACTTAAAATTCCCTATAGCCTTGAACGACGATGATGATGATGGAGTACTGTTATTTCCCCAAGTGCATGGATGCAAATAGAATATAAATGAATGAGATGAGCCGATAAGTACGGACATTGAGAATTTTAAATGCAAATACCCTATCAAACTCTATCCCATTTACTCTATCCCAACAGGCCAATTATTCTATAGAAAATCTCCAATTTACACCCCGGAATTTTATCCAATCTTCTGAGGGAGTGAAACTGTAAACTCCAAAAAAACGTTCTATTTAGACATCTCGAGGATCTTCAGACGGAGGAGCTATAGAGGGTTCTTAAGTCTAATAATAATCCAAAAAATGTGTTCAAATATGGCTAATCAAAGGTAATTTATTTCCCTGTTATTAGCAGAGAGATGTCTTAAAATGAGATGCTTTAGGAATTACATGAAGAGAGACGGAGGGGAGATGGAAGGGGCCAAACTGCCTACCGAACTGGATCGTCAAAGATATCAGTTAGTGGACGAAGGGGAGCTTTTTAGCTCCAGATTTCAGCTTCTAATAAACTGCTCAATTTCCATTGTTTCATTACGTACTCGATGTTGTGGATGGTTAAGCTCGACCACAAATGGTCCCATTCCAGACTTCCAACGCATCGACAAGGACGAAGGCTCTATTTCCTCAAACAAATTGCGAGGGATCGGATTCGGATGTTATTACAATATTATTATATAGGATGTAATGATAGAACGGAGATGTGATGGGATATGTCGTCCCTGTAATAGAAGAGTAAGTAATAAGTAGGAAGGAGCTTTCCCCCTCTGCCTTTCTCAAAATCTCAAAACCGGATCGGATACACCAGACAATCGAATCAGCTCACTTTCCAATCTCATTTATGTCTCTATCCATTTTTCTGTGTGTGCCTCGGAACGGGTATTTATGTAATAAAGCTGTCTGTTCCTCCTGATTATCTCACAGGATAAAAATAAGAGGGTACAATTACCAAGAGTTGGTAATTTACCAACAACTTTGGGTACTAGAACGAGAGTTTTTTCATGTGGGTTTTACAGTTCGTCTGTTTTCTTTTCAGGTTTATTATTCCGCTATAGAGTCTAGTAGAGTAACATGATCGGATCATGAATATCATGATATTTGTGGATGCATTTGGAATATTGAAGTCATCCAGACAACAAATGGTGACTGAAAACTCCCCGGAATAACCCCTCTCCCCGAAATTAGTCAGAGGTTTTGACTAAAAAAATCAACGTCTGTATCAGCACAACAGAACGTGAAAAAATCCAATAGCGCGATTTACATAAGTCGAAATGATGTCGGCAAACTGTTCCTTAATGCAATTCGAAATGTCACATGTAATTGTTTTCATTTGCCTTGTAGCACGAAGTGTCAATAATTCATTTACATGTTAAAGTAATAAACGCATGGAGTTTTTTACTCCGAGTTAAAGGCATATCTCAGGCCGGTAATTGTATGTCTTTGTTCGTGCACATCATCATTCTTAATCCTTCAGGTTATTTTTAATAAATAGTAAATGTTCCAACTGTCAGGTTGATTCGATTTGCCTGGATCATCAAAATCATCATAAATAAGAATCAATCAGTTTCAGGGAGTGTATTAGCTAAGAATAAGGTAATTTCCTCCTTCTGGGAAAGCATTTTAAGAAGCGGTAATGTGATGGAACACTTCCGTAGAGTCAGAGCAGGCGAGGACAGAAATGTTAGGTGACAAATTAAAAATCGTAGAAGAGGTGACTTCTGACTTATAATATTGTTGTTCGTCAGAGACTCTACGGATTTACAATAATAAATGCCGTCATTAAGATTCAAGTGAAAAAGCAGACTATGATGGAAATGCGCTCATTTCCATTGCTGTTGACTTGAGAAGGGGTGAAATGTAAAAAATCCATATTTAAGACTTTAACTTGGAAATTCAGTAGTTTTTCAGAACATTTCATTTCCGAAGGAGTTTACAAAAAAGAACATAAATTTTTAAAGTACTTTACAAAAAATCTTTAGCTCAAATTTCATGAAACGATCTAAGGAATAAAACGAAGAGGGCGTTTGTAATATAGACCCGTATTACTCTTAAAAAAGTATAAAGCACTTGAAAAACGGAGTTGATTGTATTTAATCGTTAAAATTAAATCTACTATGAGCAAATTAGTATTGATTCCTAGAAGTTGATTCATACGAATTCAGATGTATTCAACAAGTGATCGTTTTATTCATGTTTCTTATGTAGTTCATATATTTTTCGTTGAATTTTCATTGTTTGACCTAGTAAAAGTCTGATTTTAAACCATTTAAAACGAAAGTTTAAGAAAGAGAGTTTGAGTATGTGGCGAAATAACAAAAGAAACCAACAGAAAAGATAATTGTAAAAGTCCAAACCAACAAAGTTGCATCAAAACTCGCACGAAAGGCCGAGATTTCGAAACACTTACTATTACGATCTTCCCGAGCAACTGCTCTGATTTTAGTGCGTACAAGACTTATCATAAAAGTTTAAAGAACATACCTAGCAGAATAACAAACAAAATATAAAACGCCTAATTTTATAACAAAACACGGCCCAAAATCCAAATTTTATTGGTACTTCATTCCTAAAATTTCCCAGCCCTCTTATACGGATATATCATATACGAAATCCCCATCCCTACAATCCTTTAAATTCGAAATCGCAAGGGAAGCTTTTCTTCGTCTCATTTACTCCTTGACATTTTTATGTCTGCACGAGATGGTTTATGAGGAGGCTTTGAAACGTTTGAAATGTAGAGCCCCAACCTAATCGGCCCGATCCTATTTACTTGTTTTTTAAAGCACAACTAATCCGACCAAGTCAAAAGGTTCCGTTCAGTTTAACGAAATAAAAAAGGGTTACCCAATCTGATGATCCGAGAGGAAAACTTTAATATAATCCTCTATTCTTTTGCATCCCATAAAATTAATATTGTATTTTACACATACCAAAAAAATATTTTATTCTCTTGTGGTTCGGTTTAGCACGAAAAAAACAGCAAAACCAAACCAATAATACACCTTTGTTGTTCTTTGAGTTTGATTCTTGCATCCTTGCATGCATCCATCCATATACAGTACACGCATATTCCTATTCATCCTAATACCTGAAATAAATGTACTTTTTGGTGATGAGGATTCCTCACAAAAGCTACAACTTACAAGCACAGGAAAAATTTTCCAATAATGTTTAAAATGCCAGAGAATTTAGGTCTTGTTTTCAATTTCATATCTGAGGATCGATCCTCTATTATTTATATGTACAACAGAATGGTGAAGAATATGTTCCAACGTGTAATGACCATTATATGTACAACCCTTCTCACGTCCTGCCGTGAGCTAATGAACAGGAACCTATATCATTAATTTCATCTCATCCATCCCATTTATCTCCATCGTGGAACTCGACCCTCTCTGCTTTTCAAAACTCTCGGAAATGATTAATTTCTATAGGAAGACCTCTTGAAATTCTAACAGAATTCCCCTTGTAATTACATTCATTGCATCTTAGGTCAGGCTCGGGAAGGTATTTCCACCATCGTGATCGTATGTAAACAGAATTAACTTTAAATACTTACTTTTGACATTATTCCAACTTTGAAGACTGACCTTACATAGCATTTCATTTTAAAGTGATGATAAACCTTGAAACGCTTGAAATGCCGATGGCCAAAATTAGCAATTCAGTCCAAGCCTATGCTTTAATTAAACCTGTTAATTCCAAGTCCCAAAAAGCCCCGAGTCCATTTCCCCGTATATAAATAAGGATTAAGGATGGTCGGTAATCGTTAATTAGTTAAAAAGTGACAATGACATGACATACCACCAAGTCGCATGGGTCGTGCTGATGAGATTTATCACAAAGAAGAGTAAGCATGTGGAACTGAAACTTTTAACCGTGGGGTTAAAATCCACGGCTTTCCCCACAACAAGTCTTGTCACAAACATTTCTTCGGCCAAGGTTCCTACCAATTGATTCAACAATAACTTCCCAATGGAACCGGACTCCAATCCGTAACCGTTTACAAGAAGGGTTGATGATACTCGAGTTTCAGAGAGTGGAAGTACACAAGAAGAAGGCTAGTCCGTTTTTGGGACAATCGACTCATTTCTAAAAAATCTCATGAAACCGTTTTAACTTTATATATAGTCGCAATCTCGATTTTCTTTTTGTCTCAAAATTCCAAGATTTAGAAGCAATGCAAATGCTAGAGCTTTCGGATTCGGATCTCGTATTTTCACCAGATGCAGATGAACTGGGAAATGTTCCCGAGGACAGCGGTTGTGGCCTGACCGATTTGATGGCAGCCGACGAACTGACTGACTCTGAGGGCTGAAGACGGACACAGAAGTCGGGCTCTTTGGGGTCCTCAATTACAACAGACCGTGTGGCCATAAAGATGTTCTATGCGGTTCTTTCCGTCTTCTTCGTCAGAGGAGACGAGATCTTTATACTTTTCCCTAGGATATGAGATGTGATGTAATATCAACATCTCTTATATGATAACATGCTTACCACACATCCACTTACAGACCATTCATCCAAATCCATAGAACGAAGGTAGGATTACGTACCTAGCCCTCAAATTATAGCTGACTTCTCCTTACAAACAGACGCTCGTATACGTACAAGTACACAAGTCACTCCTTTTATCAATGCAAAAGTTTTTTCAACCCTTGGGCTCAATACCCACGTTGTCGGACAAAACCGTTTTTGACTTGTTTCCCTTTTACTTTTATGAACAGGGAATTATTTCCTGGATTTTTTTTGTCGGTGAGGGAAACATCCGCATAATACATATCCGTACATGTGTGATCCTAGGGTCGTAATCGTAAGATCCCGTTTTTCTACGAAATGAGGAACTATAAAAAGTTTCGGATCTTTAGGATTTAGATATTTCATCGCTGTCTCTAAATAGTAGCATAATTCATGAGCGAAATATTAGCCGAAAGGCACCCACCCGTTCAAGATTCTTTACCTCTGCTTTCTCTTCGTAATTCAGGCTGAGTTTGCGATTTAAGATTAAACTAAACATTGAAATAGCTTCCTAGACTCTAACACATCCGAAAAGAGAAAATAAACATAAAAGCTAAGGATTTAATCCGATATAATTTCTACGCTCCTTGTAAGAAGCATATGTTTTAACCCTCAAACCTCCCTTAGCCAATTGCATTTCACATAAAAATCAACCCTCGGTGAAATCACATCAAACAGCTTTTATTGCTCTCCTTTCCTTTTTGTATATGGGAAGTAACCCCGAAGAACAATATGAAAGCAAAGGAACTTGTAACTTGTAACGTGGACGGGAAACTCCCCGAGTCTTTACGTCTTAAGTAAATGTACAACACGAATGAGGCATAATAAAAGCCCTGTTCCTTGTCAATATATGGGAAAAAACACATTTCTTTAAGAAAGCCTTCCAGCTAATGAAGGCATAAAGCTAGAAATGTTTAAGTGTTTTCTCTGTTTGGTCCATGTATAGCTGTTCGGATATAAATATCCTGTAAACGATGATTGACGGAAAAGGGCTAGCGATACAAGGCTTTTTGACAAGTAAAAGGCGAAATAAGTACAAACAGGCCGTTTTACGATACGATACAAAAGTACCGTAAATATTGAATTCCCGAAATAAGTCCCCACCCTTTCACAAGGTTTTGGCAATAGCGTCCTGGGGGACTTATTTCAAGATTTACGGCAGCTCTTAATGATTCATCCCTTCATTCATAATTAAGAAGTCATCGGTTCTGATGAATCACCTTTTTACCTTCACATTTCAAATACCTGTGTTTACAAGTATTTTGTGTCTTCAAGTCACCTAAAGGTTCTTTAAAAATACAGCACTTAATCAGTGAGGAATCATGGGATTTCCCTGAGCATTTACCTCCGATTTGTCATTCCGAAACTTCTCTACAAAATCAACCATGAATTCATCGTATATCAACCATATATATATGACTAGATTCTAAATAGACTTCCCCTATCACTATCACCCAAGGTGTTATAAACTTGACCAAACAGAACGAACCACATGCGATCGGTGCATCTGTCACGAATTACACGTAAAAGTAAGCCGAAGCCTTCGTTTTCAACAGAAGCATATGCATGTAATTCTAGTTGAGTAAGGTAATCAACCCGAAAACACTCCTAATCCGATAAAATCGGTTTCACCCACGCGAGAAATTGAAATGGAACACAGAAGCCAGGCAAACAAATAGGATATAGGAGTAAAACTTTGGAAAAAGATTAGAAATAAAAAGCCTAAATCATTGAATGGAATGAGTGACTCATGTCAAAATACATCTACGAATAGTAACAACCCGTCCAACTGTTCTCATTTAATTTGTTTTATTTTAATTCCTCGGAGGATTGACCATTTTTCTAATCACGAGTCAGATAAGAAATATCTCAATAATGCATCCAATGAAGGGGACCCGAGAAATCTGAAAGCACCCGGACCCGGGTCGGCTGCATTTAATATCTTTTCTTTCTAAACTAAGTATAGAGACGAAATGTGACCCGGCTGGTTTACGAGCGTTTATTATTACTCTACAGGTCTCCTCTGTCAACACGAAAAGGCAGACCCTTTGGTAGGGATATTTTATTGCTTTCGACATTGATAAGCTTTTTCTCAGCTATGAAATGCCAAATGCCACAGAGGCCAAAAACTGTAACTCAACTCATACTTTCATTTCGGGCTTAATCTTAGAATGTGGACAAGTTATAACTAACAATTGTCGAGCTACGGTACATTCTTGGGCCACAGATTCTTCTTACTTGACGACGAAATGTCTGAGAGAGCCATGGAAAAAATGACGATAAACTTTATCTCCTTCCTGGCATCCCTAAGCCAAACTGTTGACTGTCAATCAAATGAAGCGAATCTTAAACTGCAGCTGAACTAAACAGACTAAGAGAGAATTCTGCTTTTTCTCCACTTAAAATCCCTTGAAAAGAAATGTTTTCTAGATTGTAAAAATGTAAATCCAATGTTCGGAAAATATTATTGAGTGTAGTAACGGATTCCATAGCATGAGCTTTTTGCAATTACTTTTAAATAAGAGTTTTTTTTTTATTCTTATAAGTTAAATCCATTTTCTGAAATAAACTTAGCAATCGCTGTAATCTATAAATATAAAGAAATCAAGTATAGAACATTTGTTTAGATATGTTAGAAAACAACATGGAACGCTTTACTAGAATTTTAAAAGATGGGGTTTTATACTTTAGATTCAAACTTTGATGATGTTTGGTTAAACTAATGTAATGTGTCTATTCGGTTACCTATGTAATTACTTTGATGAAAATCGTTAAACAAAGATCTAGGTGGAATGGAAGCTATAGAGGGATCCAAAAGATATAAAAGATTACCAAATCTGATAAATACAAGGATCTACAGAACTATTAAGGGACACAGCACATAGATGTGTAGGAACAAAAATCGATTTATTTTCCTCACATTTATTGAGATTTTATTGAAATTCTACCCTACCATAAATTGCTGTTAAACATAATTTTTAACTAATTATCTGATTCCATGGATTTGTTGCTTTCACTTCGTTTCTTGTGTTTCTTTTGTCTACTCATCAGTTCAGGTGAGATACTTATATTTAAACGGCGTTCGATATCAGTCAGGTACACCCAAAGACAGAGGGGATTTGTTTCCGTAATATAAAACGCTTCCTTATGAAAGAGTAGCAGCCCATCAACTTTCTCAGGAAATATGGGAAGGGAAGCCGTCACAATTTCTGACATTTGATCACACGGAAATTTTGGTAGCGGAATGAATGGAAATGGATTTAATCTTGTTGCCTCCATCAACTCTGGATTTTCTGACAGCTTTGAGTTCAAAAAGAATTGCCGGTACTCCGTCTAATATAGCAAATATTAAAATGATTAACTCAAACTCAAACTCAAAGAACTCCGAAGAGACTTAATAAACTTATTTCACATACGTCACAATTATTGCATGAATGGGAATTCCAACACACGAGGTCCAAGACATAAAACTTGTGGGTCTCGTCAGACCAAATACAATCCAGAATAGTAACGCCCCTGGAGAGATTACGGGTTGCTACAATTCGAAAGTTCATATTAAATGATAATTGCAACAATTTTTACGGATTAACTACAAATCAGAATTAGAATTACAAAAATAACTTACGATCACGATAATTCAGCTTTCGCCCTCCTGGTAATAACGACTCATACAAGCCGATACAATAATCTGCTCGAGAGAAAACTCTCGTCTTTCCTCGACTAGCAACTACCAAGCACCTTTTCCCGACGGGACAAAACACACCGAGCCAATTCTCTTCAAAATCTTCAGGTTTCTGAATTAACCATTCTGAAAGCATCACTCGACAAGGAGGTTGGCGTTTATGATGACCTCCCTATGAATTAAAATAGGAAAAATAAGAGCATGGTACAAGTCAGAGTAAAGATATCCAGTCGAGAAAACTGAAATATATTGTTACTCATATTGCTAATCTATTGAACCTACCAATTTTCCCCGTCTATGAAATTTTCTATTATTATGACTCTTTTTTTTATTTGACGACAACGATGAAGCTGTGTCCATCTGCTCCACTGTTTCTTCATCTCTCTCTTCCAGCAGAATTGACTCCTCAATAGGCTCACTTCTCTTAATTAATTTAACAAAATCTTCAGCTTCTTCAGGCTCGCTGTCACTATAAGCAGAATCGCCTTCTAGTTGTCGAATTTTATCCAAAATATCATCACGTCTCCTAATATTGAAATTTAAAAAATATATCGTCAATGAACATAACATCAACTCTACCACACGTGTATACGTTCAACGTTTAATATCCGAGTTTCATACTTTCTTTGCCATTCCAAAGTCACCTCTCTTCGTTTTTGTTGAGAAAGCTTTGGGTCGTACATCAACTTTGTAAATGTCCTACATTCAGTACCGTCTAACGAGTGCTTCGCAGCGGAAGGAGACTTTCTTTCATGACTATGGGAATAGTCTTCGTCGTTACATGCTGCTGTCCGTTCATTTAGAGAAAACCCATGTGCTATTTCTTTCTCTTCGTCACGTTCATGTTCGTGGTAGTTTTCTTCGACAGCGTGGTTACTCATTTCGTTTCGAGTATTCCCAGTTATAGAATCGGTTGCTTTCAAGTGAAATAGAGTATTGCAATTGGTAGTTGTTTGGTGGGATTGCACCTCTGAACTACGCTCAATGTTAGACGATTCATCCATTTTAAAGTGCAAGTAGTTCCCTAAAAATATTAAAGAATGAATAACAATTGTAGATTAGATTAGAATCATAACCATATCAAGCCAAGGGCCCCTACTACCCCATACCACTTATCGACGAAGCCCCTACCGTTGAACCGTTTGCTGCCGCTTATAGTAAAGCGGTAACATGGGATGCAGATGCAGCAACTATAATACATTCTGCCTTAATCCAACCGCATTCCCTATACCTATACCATGTTAAACTCCGGGTGCTGTGTGTGTGAGAGAGGACAGGACTGGATTCCCTATACTGCAGCATATTAAACTCCGGGTGCTGTGTGTGTGAGAGAGAGGAGAGGACTGGATTCCCTATACTGTACCATATTAAACTCCGGGTGCTGTGTGTGTGAGAGAGGAGAGGACTGGATTCCCTATACTGCACCATATTAAACTTCGGGTGTTGTGTGTGTGAGAGAGGAGAGGACTGGATTCCCTATACTGCACCATATTAAACTCCGGGTGTTATGTGTGTGAGAGAGGAGAGGACTGGATTCCCTATACTGCACCATATTAAACTCCGGGTGCTATGTGTGTGAGAGAGGAGAGGACTGGATTCCCTATACCGCACCATATTAAACTCCGGGTGCTATGTGTGTGAGAGAGGAGAGGACTGGATTCCCTATACCGCACCATATTAAACTCCGGGTGCTATGTGTGTGAGAGAGGAGAGGACTGGATTCCCTATACTGCACCATATTAAACTCCGGGTGTTGTGTTTGTGATAGAGGCGGACAGAATTCCCTATACTGCATCATATTAAACTCCGGGCATTGTGTGTGTGAGTACTGTGAGTCTGAGAGCGGCCGACGGGATTCCCTCCCTATTGCCTATACACTATATATCATATATACGGCTATTCGGCTATACCTTGTACCTACTTACTGTGTTAAACTTCTGTATATGTGGATGTTTGCAGTGTGTGCGACTCTTATTGACTCATTATACCCATAATTTGTAATTAATTATTTCGGGTTTCGTAATTCATAATTACAAAATAGAAATAAATTGTAATATTTTGGAGTTTTTGGTTAGCCAGCCAACCTCTTTTTGCTTAATTTTGTCTTTTGTCTTTTGTCTTTGCTTTGGATTTTCACTTTGGAGTTTGAACCAGCCGTGGGGTGGGTGAATCGGTGCGTCTAGCACTTGTTTTGAATTTTGTATTTTTATATAATAGTTTTTTTATATAATAAAATTAAAATGTTTGAATACTTTGAATGATGTTGATTACAAAAATCCAACTTCAAACTTCAAGTTCAATTCAAACTTTGATTTATTTCACGATTTTGTATTTGTAATTCGTGAAGAAATGATAGGACAACAAAGATTCAAAGTTAGCGGACTCGGATTGGCCGGCCTTTTCGAATCTGATCCTCGTGCAGCATCAGTCTCCACTTTGAGGCCCATGCTTCCCTTCCCATGCTACTCTCTCCATGAAAAAGCCTCATTCCGCAAGCCCATTCCTAACATGGACCATGTGCCATGTGCGTTTCTACTTTCTTCATATGTACTGCACCCTCGTCATCAACGAAATTTTAATTTCTAATTGATAAAAATTATCTAGTTGTTGATATTTCGTGATACCCCTCATTATGGTAATAATGAGTTCCGATTCTTCAGAAGACGACGATCCTGTATTTGGAAGTATTGACAGCATTGTAGAAGAATTACAACCCGAAGAGTTTTTAAGGTGATTAATTATGAATTACAAATTAATTATGGTGTATGGGTTTCATTATGCATTGCAAATTTCGTATCCGTATCACGTATGACATGGCGTATGAGAGAATGTTTAACAGACATTCGACATTCATATCGTATCGTGCGTAAGCGTAGCGTAAGTCCAAAGTCAAAACTCAAAAGTCGTAGTTTGTAGTTCATAATTTCATTTCACATTACACATTTCACATTTTGTAATTCAGAATTCATGATAAGCTGTAAGCTGTCCGTATCGTCGCCGTACGTTGTACGTTGTACCGTTGTACGTACGGTGGAGTCGATTTACATCGTCAACTCAGGTATAGAATGTTGAATGTCATTTGTCAATGTATGTTGACGTTGAACGTTCAAACCTTGAACTGACTGGACTGTAAATAAAAATCCAAAATGAATTTTCAAAAAATAGATGCATTATCAATTAAAATGAAATATATATGCATGAATATTGAAATATAATGTGTAATGACAAATACATAGCAAAAAGTCAATCGATATCAAAATCAAATTGTGTTAAATGTTGACAACTGCAATTAACAAATTATGAACTAACTATTTCGTATGCTTAACATTCCGTAGCTCGTCCACTATCGTATCTAAGCGAAGCCTTCATCTACTCAAGTCCGTGTACGACTTCGCAAAGACCTCCGAAAATGATCCATCGACTTCAGACTCGATTAACTTCCTCCTCCCATCGTCTACTTCAACTGCCGCTAGCAAAAAGAAAAACAAAAAGAAAGGAATTATCTATTCTAAAACCGAAGTTCCTCTCTCTAATCTCATAGTAGAAGACTTTGACGAATATCAAATTTGGGAGGAAATCCAGCTACAAAACACCTTAATTTATGAAACTCTAGTCTCATCCGTTTCGAAAATATTAGCTCATAAAAATCGACCACAGAAAATTAAAGCGGACGTAGATTCTGAATCGGACGATCCGCTACAAGAATTACAAAATGATATTGGAGACGATCCGGAAGATGACGAGGACTCGGATTTCTTTGAAAGTGACAGGCCGAAAAACAGTAAAAAGGTCCCGTTGAAGTCGTATCCCAAATCTATTGTCGATGACAAATTTTTTAATCTAGCTCAAATGGCTGAGCACTTAGACATGGTAGAAGCCGAAATAGAAAAAAGTCAAAATCCACCGGAAGGTGGGAAAGAATCTGGAGATGAAGAATCCGACGATGACAATGAAAGTATTGACTATTTTAAAGAAGAAGAGGTGGACGATGAAGATGAACAGGGTTACTTTTATAAAGACTTTTTCGATCCCCCCTTACCTGGTAATGACTTGAATTCAAAAGAGGATGATAATTCTGAGGATGTAAGTGATGAAGAAAGCTCATCAACGGTTAAAAAGTCTGTAAAGTTCAATTTAGAAGAATCTGAAGACGATGAAGAGGAATCTGAGAATGCGGTAATGAAAGAATCTGTTTCCAGCCATAGCAAAGATGATACAACTGAATTATCTAATTTTGAGAAAAAACGAAGAAAAATTGACCAGGATATCAAAACTATGGAAGATGAAGCGATGCAGCCCAAATCCTGGCAACTGACGGGGGAAGTGACGGCCCAAACAAGGCCCGAAAATTCACTTCTTGAAGAACATCTCGTATACGACCATTTAATACGACAAGGTAATTTTTTATGATTTCATAACTTTTCGATTTTTCGAAACATTAATTTAACATGATGATAAACCGGTAACTTAAAATTCATGCTGAATTTCTACTGGAATTCCTCGTTGCTGACAGTTTACTATCAACATTATACGTGTTGATAAAGAGAGCGATATTTTCAAAGTCTGTTTTCTTTAGCCCCTGAAATTACGATCAAAACAACGCAAAAACTGGAAGATATTATAAAGCAGCGTATCAAAGACCAATCCTGGGATGATGTCATTCGAAAGATTAAACCAATCGAAGATGCGTCCGAGTTTAAAAAACGCCTTGTTTTCGATGCAGAGAAAAGTAAAATGAGTCTTGCTGATATATACGAAAAAGTAAAACCTCTTTCTATTTATTTGCTAGTACCATTTAGGAAACTATAAAATTTAAAATTTAAATGATGATAGCTCCTATCTTACACTTCATGGTGAATTTCCATTTGGAATTCCTCGTTGCTGATATTTTATATTAATGTTTGAAAATAATACTTGTACGATAAACTTCTTGAAATTAACGCATTGTTTAAATTGTTTGTTTACAAAGGAATATATAGACCAACAAAAAAAGGACGAAGTCGATGGAGAAGAAGAAAAGGAACCTGAAGAACACAAACAAATTACAAAGGACATGAATGCTCTTTTTACAAAACTAGATGCCCTATCCAATTTCCATTACACACCGAAAGCGGTAAGCAAGCACTAACTACAATTTGAGACTTACACTATTTTGATTGTAATTTGAAATGATGATATTTCCAATCTTACTTTGATGATGAATATTTATTTTGGAATTCCTCGTTGCTGACAAACAAATTACCTAAATCGTGTTTTGAATAGATTGTTTTAATTTAAAGTTAAAACGACGCAAAAGTAATGCCTTTTCGTATTTAATTAATTATAGCCCGCCGCTGACATCAAGGTAATTACAAATCTTCCTGCTATTACAATGGAAGAAGTTGCTCCTGTAACGGTTAGCGATGCGACACTTTTAGCACCACAAGAAATTAAAGGTACGAGTTTAGACCTTGGATAACGTTTTTTAATTACCAACCATATTACATTTCCAAAGTATTTAATTGGGATGTTTAATTTAATAATAATAATTTAATTCCTCTTACAGAACCTGTAAAAGGAGAAATTAAAGGAAAAGCCGAACGTTCTGCTACTGACAAGAAACGCGAACGACGTCTCAAAAAGAAGAAACAGCATTTGAAGAGGCTATCACAAGAAGAAAAGGCAAGGGCGAAGGGATTAGGTTTAAGAAATATTAAATTAGCAGAAACGGTTGTAAAGAACTCTAAAAAGAGTCAGAAAGAGGATGGGTCAGGATATCATAATAGCAAAGAACTCAAATCATCTAAAGCTTTCTTTGCCAAACTTCAGGATCAAGTTTCAGCTCATATTGATAATGTTGCCAAGAGAAAGAAAAAATCCAATGATTCTAAAACGCTCTCAGCTAAACGTTTTAAACTATAATTTCTTTCGATAATGATAATTATAATTAAACACAGAATAGGTATATTATTGTTGACACTATCGCTTTTAAGTGTCAAATTTCTTACGCACTTCCGAATAAAATTAATAATTATACACAGAATAGGTATATTATTGTTGACACTATCGCTTTTAAGTGTCAAATTTCTTACGCACTTCCGAATAAAATTAGAAATGAATGATTCAAAACCATTTGTAAGATTAAACTAGTTTTCATCATCAATTTATTTATATTGGTTTAGCCTAACATACATGAATTAGCAAACTGCTATCAATTGACGCTGCATATAAATATTTCCAGCAGCTTCGCTTTGCAATTAAAATTCAATGGTATCGGATATCAGGGTCGTCTGTTGCGTTTGCACCTTTTTTTAATCACCTATTTAGAGTCACTATCATATCGCTCGAACGAGACTACTACCTATTTACCCTACTCCCCTAAAACATTTCAATGAGATTAGCAATGTGAATGTGGTGCTGCAAAAGCGCAACGAGAAATTACCATTATTAAGACGGCCGGTAAAATAACAATTATTATAACGTTATAAGAGCACTAATAAGTTAACACTATATTCAAAGAACAATATTTGAATATATCACGGTTTACGGGTTTCCCGTCAACACGTTTACATTATAGAGTATGTTAAGTTATTATAAAGGAATGAATTCAGTGAAGTGATGAGTGTAAAAGAAATAAAATAAATCAAACGAGTTTCTCAGTACATGCAAACGCACGAGTTCATAGTTTGATAGCATGAAAGGTCCATGTCCGTCAAGGCATTAGCCCAATAGTGATATAAAGACATTTTGAAAATGTAGTCGTTGTAGGCGAGGTGACGACGTGACGAGGGAGACTCGGTTGACTATTCTTTTAAGTACAATAATGCGGATAACCATGGCTAATCCTAGTTTGTAGCTGATTGTTTCCGACAACAATCGTATCGTTTTAGGTTTCAAAAAGAGTTGCTTGAACTTGACCCTTCAGATTTAGAAACACAATCGACTGACGTTGTTGATAACATGAGATTATGTCATTTTGAATGCAAATGCAAGACTAGTAAGGTGTTCTGGGGTCAACATTTGTCATTTCCCATGTGCTAAAATAATGAGATTATAATTTAGAACTTTAAAACGATTAAATTCTCCATTACGAACGATATTGGGAATATAACGTCGAAAATACATACCTTTTGCCATAGTTGATATGGATGAACAGAAAAGCAATTCCCAACACAAGGCATATAGTGCCGACAATAATATAAGAAATGCCCAAGAACGGATTTTTGCCCCCCAACAAAGATGTTGTGGACAAAACAATTGACTTTGTTCCATGGAACGATTCGACTTCATACGCTGTTTAGAAAATACAAACATGATTGTATACACCAAATTACATTCCCTTCCCTAACTTTTAATGCTGTGTTGTATCGACTTACTGTAGTTAATTTGCAAGGAATAGTTTCCAGCAGGTAAGCCTCCGCGAAACCCTTCTGCCGTTATATTTACGATCCGATACAATTTCCTAAAGTTAGGTAAGGCTGCAGTTCTCATCCATACAATGAAGTCCTCATTTTGAATCCCATTGTTATCTGGATTCGGGGAATCAAGTTCCCACAGATTTTTTCTCCAAGCTTATAAACAAAACGGAAAATACAAGTTGTTATTAATTAGTTAATCATACGAGTACAAAAAGTGTAACTATAAAAGTATACGTTTTTACCTTTCGGTTTGGTAAACTTTTTCCACATTGTACTACTGGGTGAAATATCTGCAGGATTTTTAAACTTAAACTTTTTGTCCGAATCCCAAGCGATACCATTTCGAATCAAATTTACTTCTTTTTTCTGGTCAGTTTGAGGGTTTTGCCACAAACTGATTTCATCACTGAACATTGAATTAGCAATAGCACCACACGGATAGACAATTTTTCCTTCAACTAAATACACATAAAATAAAAATTATTGGTCGTCGTTTTCAAACTATGTCACTTCATTTACTCCAGTTAAATATATCCAACAATCCAACAGAATCGCTAACTTTTGTCAAACGGTTTACAATCTGAGGATGGAATCGATGGTTCGGCCTCTGTTCCAATGTCTCCCCAGAGCTGATTATCATCTCGAGATTTAACGTATCTTCGGTGATTTTGATAGAAATTTGTCAACGCGTAATACATATACACTCGACCCTATTAATTGGGAAATTAAATTAAATTTTATCTTTATTTTTAATTTAATAATTTCAAGATGTAATCAGAATTTTCTGTATAAATATTGTAATTTTTACCTGAAAATGAGTATCAACTGTAAATCTGACTTCACAGCTACAAATTGCAGATCCATTTTCCTTCAAAATCTGATCACAAGTTCGACTGGCGTCTTCCAGACTTTGACAAGTAGTGTACGGAATGGTGATTTCTCGAACATTGTCCGAAAAGAACCAGAGACCGATCCCAACGGGAATAAATAATATTCCTATCACAAAGAATGTGGGTAATACTGTTCCAGCAGTTAGAATGGGTTGCCAAGCTGTAAGTCTCTGCTGCTTGAACGCTGAATCTGAATAAAAGCATGTCATTTTTTCAGTCATTTCAGTAATTTCAAAAATTAACTTATACAATTTAAAAACAAAAGTTAAGCATTCAAAGTTACTTGAAGGTTTTTTGGATTCCTTAGCGTCGGAAGGGTTTTCTACTGATGCTACCATCTCCATTATCGATTATTACAAAAAACCTATCCAACAATTGGCAGTTTCATTCACAAAGTTAGTGGAATTCCAATCTGCTGCGTAGTGTTCAGTACACGATTCACAGTACTGAACTGATGTTACGAGGGTAGAAGGTTGTTGAACAGTAACAGTGGTACAGCCACAGCCTTGTTAAAACTGAGGATGAAGGAAAAAACAAATCAATCAGCTCAGCATATCCATATCCAATATCTGTAATAATTGAAATTATAGCATTAAAGTACAAGTCTAATTAGTTAATGTTTTAGTTCCTACTTTCATACTTCATACTTTAGTAGAGAGAGAGCCTAACTAATCTAGAGACTAGCGAGAGGCTAGAGCTATCATCACTTTGCACTAAATACTAAAAGCTAAGTTAGCTTAGCTAACTAGGCACATTACCATAAAATAAATCGATAATCGATCGTGGATCGATAGATCGATACCCAATAAAATAAACAGTCAGTAAGTAAGTAGTAAGTACAGACAACAGAACCCAGAATTCCGAACAGCAAACAGAGAAACTCAATTTTGAATTGAAGATAATTTAAAATGTAACTATATGATATTTGATATGATGCTTTTGAACTTACTTCATACTTTTTACATCACAAATTTTTAGAATTCATTCCCACGCAGTCATGTCACTGTAGCGGTAGCGTTATATTCTAGTTCTAGGTTCCAGTTCCAGCCAGCCCAAGTTGCCAGTGTCACAGTAACTGCTGGTTGACGTTATGTTATGTCATATGTTATGCCTTACTTTGTACTTACTTAGAATGACTTAGATAGGAGTGAGGGAGGTGCTTGACATTTTACACATTCAATAAATTACATTTGACATTACGAGATCAGAGTGATCAGACCCCGAGTCCCCGAAACCCCGATATCAGATACATACGGTGTACAGTAGTCTGTACACCTACTACTGCTCCATCTCATTCAAATTTGAAATTCAACTGTTCAGTCAAACTGTCAAAGTCAAAGTCAAAAGTCAAGTTCAACTACTTCAACTGTTCAACCTCAAAAATCCTTTTTTAATTTTTGCAAGCTATTAATAAGTTAATACTAAAAATACGTACGACACCACAAACATCATAGGGCAAGATAGTTTATGTTTCGTTGATTTTTAACAAATTAATAGTTTTAGAAATAAATAGAATATTACCTTTACCATATCAAATATTGAATATTAAAATATCAATCCAATTTATCAGCAGCTCTGAATTGTGAATTGAAGAATATTAAATCCTCAAGGAAATTGAAAGGGCAAATTAAAATGTTGTTGTAGCGCATGCCAAAAATGTTTCTTTACTATGTGTATTTGTGTATATAATATGTGGATATAGTATCCATACATCTATGATTAGTATTAGTATCCAAGAAGTAGAAGTCTGTATAGTGTATTCTGCATTGCACTTCATTCATTACATTACAATATGCAATGCGAACAAACAATGCTTATGATTATGATAACTTATGAATCATCATCATTGAACATAACGAAACGAATACGAGAATATGAACTAGGATCTAGGACTTGCGTTAGGTTTGGGTTTGGGCCTTGGTACTTTAATTTTTACAAATTAAAACTTTGTTCAAACCAGAACAGAATCCACTGGTGTCGGTCCACCCGGCCACAGAAAACAGTGTGATTTATTAGACCAATCTGCAATTTGACCTATTTTTTATGATTTTGTTCGGTCACGGTCACGAAAACGATCTCAGATAGTCAGATTATTCTTTATAAATTGGTTCTGGACTGGATACTGACACTGGATCGTGAATCTATTTTAATGTATTTAATTTGGGCGTTTGAAGATCGCATTCTGATTCTCCGACTTTCGAGCATTATATTTATTCCGGGGAGTTAAAATTATATTCCAAATTCCAACTTTTCCAAGACTCAAGACAGATTGATTTGTTTGTGATGATTCCGTTAAAGAGCTTCAACTTTGGCTGATGTGTTATGTCTGGAAACTGGAACCAACGTGCCGCTTGACATTTACAATTGTGGCACAGGAACTTCTTGATTCGGATTCCGATTTAAAGATAATCTCCGATGTTCGGGGTGTACCCTAATTTATATATGAAGTAGAATTCATGACTTTAAGCTTGGACAGATTGTAATTATAGATTCAACAAAACTAGAATCCGTAATTGCTAATGCTAACCTTTTATGACGCCTATGAATGGAGAAAAATATTATTCCAAAAATGAGCATAACGAGTCCAACAAGCATGGTAAAACCACCAATGAATCTGTTCTCGCCTCCAAGAAACGAAGTCTTCGCTAAAATGACATGTTTTTTGCCTTTGAATCGGTCCGCATCGAAACCTAACAATAACAAATAATGGCAATCTTTATCTTAGAATATTAAATTACTGTATGTAAAAAAAAGTTATTTCGGGTGTATACGTACGATATGTAATTTTTAGATCGTAGCTTCCATGGCAGAGATACTGTTTCTTGCTACATCCTGAAATCGATGTGTTTATGATCCCGTATAGCTTCCTAAACGTTGAATGGGAAGCCGGACGCATCCAACTAATAAATCTGTCATTCTGAAGGGCTCCATCATTCCACCATTGCTTCCAGAACTCCTCAGTCCAGTCAAGGGGCCTGACGAAATGGTCGGAGTATTTTTTTCTAAATTCCTCTAAATTTTTGGCTCCCGATGGATTTTTAAACTTGTATTTTCGTTCGATATCCGGAGCAAAAGTATTATCAATCTTGTAAGACATGTTAACCTTTGTACTTTCGCCGGTTTTATATAGTTCCAAGCTGTCACTGAACATGGAGTTGGCTATGGCACCGCAAGGGAAATATCTTTTGTTGTTCGCTAAAACAGACAGAGAACTGGGTTTAATTTAAACAGAAACTTTTTCTATATTTATTTAAAAAAACATGATAAGACATACAATCTTTAGCGAATGGTGCACAATTGCTGTCAGGTTCAGTAGGGTTATCGGGTGTACCAATATTTCCCAACAATTGATAGTCATCTCGGGATTTCACATATTTTCGATGGTTTTGATAAAAATTTTCGATCTCATAATACACGAATACCGGAAACTATACAATTTGTATAACAGAAATAATCAATCTCTTTTCATGGCTCATAGATCTATAATCTACATATCTGTAGCTTACGAAAATAAAATAAGCCACAATTTAAGAAAATAAATACAGTAAATACTGACCACTGACAAAGTCCTCATCCCCCCCCCCTCCCCCACCCAAAGTTTGAAAGAATCAGAGCACAGAGGGGGACTTATTTCAGTATTTACGGTATGAATGGACATAATATGGTGTATTGATTTTCAAACCTTTAGTTCCTCAGAGGAATCGATGTCGAATTTTACAGTACAGGTACATGGTTCTCTTGAGGTCTTCGTGCACGCTTTACACTTTCCTCGCCTCATTCTGAGATCATTAATGCACCTTGTGCAAGCGGTGTCATCCGGGGATGAATAGGTAACTCGGATTTCCTTATGTTGAATTGAGATGTACAAAAGCAGTGATCCAGAAATAAGGAAGAGCAATCCTGTGATACAAAGTCGTAACCAAGTTGTCTTGAAATTACTCACCGGCTGACAAGCTAAAAGTCTTTGCTGACGAATTGGCGTATCTTTTTTGATTATAAATGAATGAATCTTAATTAATCTTGCTTAAGTAACGACGAAAGTTCATCATACTTAATTATTTAAGGCCATTGAGTTTTATGAGAAAAATTATCACCAGCAGGACGATTTTTTTTAGGAGTGGGCTTTGGCTTTGGTGTAGGTTTTTCAGTTCCAGGAGGTACTAAAATTTCAGACACCATCATTTATCCTTTTTGGGTTAGCTATATAGATAATCCATGTATTGGATTCTGACGACAATGGACAACTTCGCCCAGGATTACTTTACCACGGGACGTAACACAACAACGTTGACAACGGGTGCCTCAAGAGATGGTTGTTCCTGAGCAGTGAGCACGCTGACAAGCTTCAAGCAATCTACATCTATTATAGCATCAGTGTGAAAGTGAAGTCAAGGCATTTTGGGCCAGACGCCAGACTAGAGGCGAGCCTGCCCATAATGCCTTGACAACGCTATCGAGCCCCCTTTTGTCAATCAATCTTGAGTCTACCCAGCAGCGCTGTCAGTGATGGTGATACGGGGACTCCGTTAGAACTGCCGACTATATAACTTCCAACAGAGTTACTTGCGACGTTGCGACTCCCAAAAAAGGCTGTTGAGTGTGCGAGAAGAGGGGCGGGGTTAATTGCGACTCCCACAACCTACCGCAGTATAGGCTGGGAGCGATTTCCTGCTCCTCCCGTGTATATAGAATGATTTCATATTACCCCGTGGGTCCTAGGTCAATCTACACGGGAGCCCGTATCCCTCATATATGGGCTGGAGCTGGAGTTGAGTGTGCGGGAGGAGTGTTGCGGCAGAGGTAACTTAATTACTGAATTGTAAACAAGCTATTGCATTTATTAAGTGTTGAAGAAGATATTTATGAAATTAATAGTGTTTCACGCTACCGATGTGTAACACAACATTGGAATATTTTATTTCTGCGTCTTGGAAAACAAAGTCAGTGCTTAAAGAGTATACAAAATATGGCACACTTCGTGTTCATCACATTTTGGGAAAGCGTTAGATTCTACAAACCTTATTTGTACGAAATGGGTTCAGGCTTTTCTATGCAAAGTAGGATCTCTCAGCTTGGCTTCTAAAATTTTGTTTTCATGCTGCATCTGATTCATATCTGCTTTAAGTCGCTTCAGTTTATCTTCCACATTTTTTCCTCTTTCGAGCTCTAACTTGTCTTCCAAATCTCGTTGATGTCGTTTCGAGTTTCCAATTTCTTCTAAAGTTTTAATTATTCTAGAAAAGTCAGAATGAATTGCCACGAGAAGTTTATAGGACTGTGCCACGTTTTTATCCTTTTCAGCATCCTGGAATATCGTCAATTTTGAATTTAGTTAAGCCCTGATATTCTTGTGTTAGGTTAGGTTAGGTAATCTCAAGGGTTTTACTACTTTACTTTAAAAATAAGCTCATCGGCAACTGCGAACGTCCTATCAAGCCTTCCAGAGAGGGTATTAATATCCTTTTGAATATCTTTGGTATCCTTCAGTACTTTTGTTATTTCTCGTTTTTGCTTCTTAATATTTCCGATAATTTCACATATTCTTCGAGTGTAGGATGACCTACACAGTAATTTAAAACGATATTTATTTCTTAGATTATAAAATATAAAAATACAATCACCTAATATAAAACTACAAGGAACAGGAGGAAATGATAAATAATAATACCTGCTAAGGTCCTTGGGCAATTTTTCGTATTCGGTCTGGAGTTGCTTACAAGCTTCTTCTTTACTTCTAGCATCCTGTCCCATCTCCTTCATTTTCAGTTTCATATTCCGAAGTTCCTCTCTCATTTTTGCGGCTTCCGTCTTTGAACAGTAAGATATTTGTTTTTCAGAAATCGGTAAACCGTTAACATAAATGAAAAACGTTGAATATTATTTACCAGTACCATTTGATTGGATGACTTTTTATTCCTTATCTCATCCACCAATGGCTTCCTGTGTTTTTCCCATTGGTTTGACAAATTCATGAGTTTCTCCATTTGATTTTCAACAGCATCTTTGACTTTCTTGAATCCATCGTCGTCACCAGAGAGTAATTGATGGGTTTTCTTCAATCTATCTATAACTTTTTCCTTCCTTTCCATTTCTATTCTCAATTGTTCTGCTTCTTCTTGTAACTGCGAGATTTTGACTGATGACCCTTTGAAGAGTTTTTCCTTTTCTTTGAGTAAACGAACTTTCTCCTTAGTATTTTCTTGTAATGCCTTAATTCGAACCGCTGCCTCAGCTTCTTGTCGAGTTTTTTCAGCCATTGCAGCTTCAGCATCGTCCTTTTCCTTATTGTCTAGTTTAGGTTTTTCTGCGATTGTAGGTTTCGGTTTGGGTTTTTCAAGTAGCTTTGGTTTTTCTTTAATTGTTGGTTTTTCAATAAATTCAGTGACCGGGGACTGAGTAATTGCTTCGTGAATCTCAGGATCCTCGAAATCATCGTCCCAATTTTCTGTTTGGTTTATTGGTGTTACTTCTGGCACTATTGGCTTTACCTGTGGTTTATTGCGATACTTTTCTCGAGTCTTTGCAAATGTTAACTCCGCGAGATGACTAGCATAGAATTTCAAAGTTTCTAAAACACATTTACAATCACACAATTAAACCCAAGAAATTATGTTTATCGCAAATTTCAAATTACAATAGTAAATGTTTTTTAAATAAGCACCTTTCGGTAAGGAATCTACATCGACAGCAATAGGAAGCTGAATTCCATCGACTTCAAATCCGTTGTTCATGGACTCTGCTTCTTCTAATTCTTCGCGTGTTTTCTCCTGAGCAATTTTTGAAAGCAAAGTCTCAATTTGATCCCCTACCTCACTGTCTCTAGGTAGCTTTTCCACCATGAAAATTAAAAGTTTTCTCGTCTCCAACTCGGTTGGATAAAGGAATGACTGACAGCCAATTTCATCTTTGAATCCGAGATTCTAAATAACATTTCAATAACGGTTCCACTTATTATACATAATTTACAAATTCCTGGTCAGTTTGTTTGTCACATTGTTTTTGTTGTTACAAAAGCAGCGCTTAAAATCTAAAATGCAATATTCACACTTGGTAAAAACAAAACGGTTTTAATACAGATGCTGGATTTATTACATACCGTAACAGCTTGTGCAAGCTGCGAAGCCAATTTATATCTTGCCGACATTGACAAGGTTTTGTCAAAATTTGGGACCTCAGTGTCAGCTCCAATTAATTCCAGGCATTTTGATACACACTGGATGATTTGGACCGGTGTAAGTTCCGAAACCTTTGAACTGGTGTCACTATTATTGAACAAAAATTAAGGATAAATTTAGCATTACACATTCAACATTAAACACAAAAACTAACAATTGATTTTTTAATTTTACAGTTTGATTGTAATCAAATCGTAACTTACCACCCAATCTGTTTCAAAGTATATATTAAAATCCCGTCAACCTCCTCCATTATATTATATCAACAGTAAACCTGGTCTTATGATTAGCGTAATTTTTGATGCTGTAAACTTTGAGTGTTAGTCCTGTGTCCTGTGATTTCCGTCAGAACAGCCACATCACACATGTAATCTATAGATACAACATGGAAAATTATGATTTTCTGAGTTTAGGATTTACAGCATTCAATATTGATTGTAATTCATAATTTGAATTGCACCTACAACCTATGCATATAATGAGATGATGACCTACCTTCAACCTTCCTTCTTTTAAACCTTCTGCCTTCCACCTTCGCCGCCCTTCACCCTTTGCCCTTCGCGTGCTTGCCTTCTTGAAGTTCAAGAAGTTGTTGTACTATGCATGCAATGCGTATACATGTATGAAGTTTAAAGTTCAAAGTTTGTAGCATAAATTGTAGTCCAATTACAAATTACAACTACTAATCCAATTTCATACTTTGACAGGTGGTGGGCTGGTGGGAGGATGAGCAACGAGGATTAAAAGGGTGATTAGGGTGAAGGAGTTCAGAAGTAGGTTGTAGTTCTAGTATGTATATCGTTACGATACGATATTATCGTATATGTAGTAGTTAGTTCATAGAGATTAGAGTCATTAACAATTTGCAATTAATTAGAGTTTAGCGACTAATATTAAATACATATAAAATATAGTGTTAATTCTAGAAATGCAAAATCAATGAGTGTCAAAAATTGAAATGAGATGATGATAGAGATCACCGATAAACGAAGAATGAATGATGAATTTATGACAGGACAGGGTGTAAGTGTAGGTGTAGGGCCTGTGCTGTAGTCTGTAGCGGAGAAGAAATAAATAATTTTGAAGTTTGAAGTTGTTGTTGTAATTTTGTAATGACAAGTTTGGATTTGGGATTTTCCGCCAATTTTGCATTTCAGGGCACCCTGAGACGTTGCTGACCAATTATATCCCACAAGCTTCTCGAACCGGCAAATAATCTCATTCTCTGTTTTTGTCTTTGTTCTCGTCTCTCCTTGGTTCTCTGTTTCTGCATTCTGTTCTTCTCTCCTCTCGCTAATTTTTTATGTTGTCTTGTCTCTAAAATTATATCCGTGAAAGCAAATACAATTTGCAATTTGTAGATTCATTGTGATTTTGATTTGCAATTTAGTGATTTTCATTACCGGTCAATCAGAGTCAGGATATCAGAGTTCATCACCCCACGACCCCACCCACAGCACATCATCGAGTCAAGTCACCACAAGTCACAAGTAAAAAGTAAGTCTGAAGTCCAAATTCTGTAAGTTAAGTTTGATTGAAGTTCATCCTCATTCATATTATATCATACGTAAAATTAAAAAACGTGTACAGTTGTACAGCCTACAAAACATATATATGATATATATATTTTGTTTTGTGTTTTGTATCTTGTATTTCAAGATTGAAGATTGAAGATAATTAATTCATAATTTTGATTGGAATTATTTGCAGATTTCAGATTTTGAGTATTCAAATTCAATTTCAAATACAAAATATGAGTGCAGATGTGGGATATTCGGAGACCGTGTCGGTGGGGACTGAGATGTCCTTCGGAGATGGAAGGTTGGAACTGGGACTTTCTATAAAGACACAAACAGTGGAATCTAAGCTGGAATCGGAAGTCAAACATGTAGCTCAACAGGCTGGAGATGGGTTACTGGAGGACGAGGATGGTAATAAAAATTGTGTGTCACTGGGAGCAGAAGAAAATAAAGACGAGATTCAGTATTTAAATCTTATTCGAAGAATTTTAAGTGAAGGATCGGTTCGAAATGACCGAACTGGTACTGGAACTATTTCTGTCTTTGGAGCGCAAATGCGGTTTGATTTGAGAGGTGGTAAGTATTTTTTTATTTTTTTTATTTGTAGGTTGGTAGTCTACCCTCTTGCTTATGCTTAAATGCTTATCGTCTTTGCGCTTAAAAAATATGTTCAATATTCAATATCGCTAGAATAAAAAAAAATCTAACATAGAAAGTTTAAATAGAAAGTCTAATAGACAAATATAGAAGTTAAATGCAATGTGACAATTTTATGAATAGATTTCTTTGGATATTAATTTTTCACAGATGTGTTCCCATTACTCACTACCAAACGTGTCTTTCTGAGAGGAATTATTGAAGAACTACTTTGGTTCATCAAAGGGAGCACGAATGCGAACGAGTTGAAGGATAAAAATGTTCACATCTGGGACGACAACTCTTCAAGGGAGTTTTTAGACAAGTTGGGATTCATTGATAGAGAGGAAGGTGATCTGGGGCCAGTGTACGGATTTCAATGGCGTCATTTCGGAGCTGAATATAAAACCATGAAAGATGACTATGCGGGCAAAGGGGTTGATCAGTTGGCTGAAGTTATCGATATGATTAAGAATGACCCTTGTTCTCGACGAATTGTCATGTCCGCTTGGAATCCATCCGACCTTCCTTCTATGGCCTTGCCTCCATGTCATTGTCTCGCTCAGTTTTATGTGGACCAAACCAAACAAGAGCTGAGCTGCCAGTTATATCAACGCTCTGCAGATATTGGTCTCGGTGAGTTGATTTTATTTAAGTTTAAAAGTTTAATAATGATACCAACTCTTTGTAATTTACTTGTTCGATCATAATTACAAGAATTCATTAACTTAATTTGAGTTTTCATGTCTCAAACAATAGACAAATTATCTAGAATCCAAGGCATATAGTTAAGTACATTCGTGAATCCTCCAGGTATTCCAGGTTGGCCACATAACTTGTGTTGAAAAGATACAATTCCGAACTGATAGAATCTGTCTTGTCCTAGCTCCGTGATATGAATAGATTTGAGTGCAGGTCCTCCATCATCCTCCGTACAGGCAGATTTGCTTGCATCACCACTGGCACATAGCTTATTAGTTGCCAAAAGGAGTCCGATTTACTTAGTGATTTTAAAAATATACTAGGTTACTATATGTATAAAATGACACTTACTCTTCCAGGTCCAAAGTTGGCGTGTGATCTTTTGTAAAATCGGTTGCAATAATCTCTTAGTTCAAGGATCATTTCCGCGCTTTGTACATTTCGAGGGTATAGCATATGAGATGTCAAGGATCCCTTGTTGGCAACTTTTACCAGTAGTAGTTATTTAAAAAATCTCTCGAGTAGTCAAGTCTAATTAATTAAAATCTTATAAACACTTACCATCGTCCATTCTCGTCCAGCCAACCACTGTAGTTTTATTATTTTTCCAATGTGCCAGAAATGACTCTGTCAGTGGCAGGCAGACAGGCCTAACATAATCTAATATTTACCATCATCAGTTGTCGTTTACTTTTTTGTCGTAAAATGAATGTTTATAGTATTTGTGACCTTACTTTCAAAAGGAATATCCTTTTTGAGCTTAATTAATCCAATATTATGTTGCCGTGTTGGTAAGACAAAATCGTGATGAACTATAGATTCATCGACATCGACTATTTTCGATATTGTACTGCATTTTGCGTTGTCACAGTTTGAACCTGGTCCCCCCAGAATGACATTTGACCTGTTAAAATAATTTTGCTTAAAATTGGTTTTTCTACGAATGGAACAAAAAAAATGTATAGATTTATATCATTTCATAGACAAACAACATTTTCAATCCAAAAAAACAATATTCAACATTTTCAACGGTGGTTACATTTGCATGAAAATTTTCTTACGCGTGTATTCCAGACCCCATTCCTACTAAGCAGGAAGCTGTAGTTAATATGTATCTTGAACTAATAATAGTCCCTGCACACCCTGTACTTCGCACTCCCTTGGAATCTATTCCAAAAATAATTATTCCTTCTCGTTATATTTTATTGTCCATACAATTCATAATCCCGGTTTATAATCCCCTTTCAGAGTTCTGTTGTTTTCAACCCTAGAAAGGGGGCTGGCTCTATTTAGGGGGTGCGGGTTGAGTTTTCAGAGAGTTTGAAAGATCATAAGCCAAGTAGTAATTGTGTCGGCCGTGATAATCATTGTGGGATCATCGGATTATTATTGGATAATCACATTTATGAGTTTTAGCCAGTTTTAGCTTATGAATTTCCTTAAATTCCTTCAGTTCAGCAGACAATCATGCCTATCCTTTGTGAAATAAAAACTGGGTTAGCAATAGCATATTCTTGTATGTCCTTCAAATATTTTAAATATACATAAAATATACATATGCATAGATACATATATCTTTTTGGGGAGAATCTTCTACACATCTAAACCCGGATTTACGTTTAAAAAAATGTTTAAGCATTAAAATAAGCGAATGTGTCACACACGTACCCTCGTTAACTATTCTAACCATCCAAGGATACTTTCCAGATCCCGTTGATCTGCCAGTAAAAATTTTCATCCCCCCGGCTTTCCCATTAATCCCATCGTCTTTTGCCGAAAATCCACATTCTTGAATGGTTGGTAATATTTGAATGTTTAGATGTTGGGTAACATCAATTCCTTTTCCCGTTGCTAGCTCTTTCATAATCACCGGTGCGGGTGTTGACGGTGGAACTTCTTCTGCTGGAGGTTCCGGTTCAGGTTCGTCACCGTCTGGTTTTGCTTGTGCTTTGATTTGAGAAATAATAGGCTTGTATCCCTGATATATGTACTGATTTAAGTCCCCACAACAGACAGAGGTGGTTTAAAATATCTGTCCCTCCCCCCACCCCCCGAATATCACCCCGTGGTAACAAAACATAAATCACATATGCTATTTTCAACATATTAATTTGTCAACATGGACCCTTATTTATCATTATTTACTGTAATAACTTGAATAACTATTTGTAGACATAATTTCAGATTTGAAGCTTACGACTTACAATTGTTGTGTAGAACTATTTAGAAATAAATCATAAATCCCAATAGTCTCGATATTAACACCCTATTTTTTTAAAGGGTTTTCAAATAACTAACTGACCCATAGACTTAAACCAGTAAATAGTACTAATTGTCTATTTCTGTTTTACATGGTCTGTGTTAGTTTTAAATTCGAATGCAAACTTACCAAGACCGCATAAACCAAAGAATAGTAAAGCTGAGGTTAACAAAACCATGTTTTCATTATATTAATGAATTATTGGACCTGCTTCTTGCTTAGCAAATTAAAAACTGACGGATGACTAGAATTCAATTCGGCCTAATTAGAAGTAAAAATGTCTGCTTTCTAGATTTTATCCCTTTGCTTTCTGTTCAGCATCTGGAGTTCCTAAAATAGTTTGCATATGATCAATTTTATAGATTTCTGAACTGGCCAGGATTGGTAAATGTTAAATTAAGTCATTTTTGTAGTCGATTGTAAAGTCGTAATTATTGTCGATGGTGGCCGTAATTTTAATTTTTAATGATCGTTTAGAATCATAAATATCATAAACCATAATCGGTAAATCGGTGGTATATTGGGATGAGATGCTTGCAAGTTAAGTACACACAATTAATTTAATAATTATTTATTTACAGGTGTTCCATTTAACATCGCCAGTTACGCTTTGCTAACCAAGATGATTGCTCACGTTACCGGACTAAAAGCTGGAGAATTTGTTCACACATTCGGCGATGCTCATATCTACTCCAACCATGTAAATGCCTTAAAGGTTCAACTAGAACGGACACCACTACCATTCCCGACTTTGAAATTCAAAAGGCAAGTGGACAATATTGAAAATTTTGTTGCTGATGATTTCATTCTTGAAGGATATAATCCGATGGAAAAGATTGAGATGAAGATGGCCGTCTAACTAATTTAAGTCACATATCTGCTTCTGCTAAATTATAAGTATTTATTTCACTCAATTAATTTGTAATTCAGTATCTCAAAATCCAATGGATCGAATTAGTACCTATGTTTTGTATTAAAACCGAAATAGTATACCTAATAATAAAAGGTTCTGATTTGTAATATTCTAATGACACAATAACGTCGAAATAAAGTCATATTTTAAACTTTGAATGGGGTCTTCGTACATTCACAGCCACACTTCAAGAAAATGAAATGTTTTGATGGCGTTGAATCCATAATGCATCTTTTGGATTAGTTCGGAAGACCATAAAATTCGAATATGTAGATTATAACATTTATAACTTATAACTTTACGTTCGTAGCGTAGTTGCATTTACATAATACGTAAGTCTTGCTTGATTATTGATGGCAATTCGATAATTTGAAAGTGAAAATAACATCATTGTTTGCATTTAAATAGAAAGTATACAATTCTATTGTTGTATAATACATGAGCTAATAATTTCATTTTTGTGATGGTTTTTATTGAGATGAAACATTATTGTTTTAATTTGTTACGGATAAGACTGATCGGTCGTATTTTAATCTTTGAATTTCTATATAAGCGTTGAAAATACTGAAACATGCAAAGAAATTACCTCATCTTTGCGACTTCGGTGGTTCTTGTTCTAGTCAATTATGCATTTTCAATACCAGGTAAGCTGTAATTGAAAAATATTGACGAACGTTGCAATATCGCATTGCATGACTACATTAATATTTTTTTTTAAATAATCAGTTTCAAATCTTTACGAGATTTCAAACCGGGAGGATCAACAGGTTAAAGCGACTGCAGAAACCTCACGTTTTCGAAGATCTTATAGATGCTACTTGGGAATTTGTAAGCGAGACCCTCTTGCAATAGAATTCGTTAAGCCGTTTACCCCCTCCGAAAATGAAATCGATAACTCCGAGACTAGGAAATTGATGCTGGAATCAGATGTTTCCATCGAATACATGGAGTCTAAAGAGCATTCCAAGGAAGTTGAATATAAGAACGGCCTGGAAGAAACAACTGAAAATGGATCACTGGAAACTACAACTCCTATTATTCCTGAGGAAATCGGAAATGATATAGATTCTTCCGAAGGTAAAGATGACACCTCAAATACTGATGCGGCAGAATCGGGAGAAGCAGCAGATTCGGATGTTAAACAATCATCAGAAACAGACATTTCTGATGCCAAAGAAAATGAATCCAAGAGTTCTGAAGATAAAGACACGACTGATGCCACTGATGCCGAAAATCCTGACAGCAAAGAAACGAATAGTGATCCTGAATCGGAGAATTCTGATAATAAAGATACGACGGATAACCCGGACCTCGAAAATTCGAGCAGCAAAGAATCAAAGGATGATGCTGAATCGGAGCCTTCTGATAATAAAGATACTGCGGTTGATAATTCCGCCGAAAATTCTGATGCACAAGAAGCGAAGGATGATCCTGAGTCGGAGGCTCTTGATAATAAAGATAAGATAGGTGACAGTAATACTGACGCCGAAAATTCAGAAAGCGAAGAAGAGAAGGATGAACCGGAATCGGAGCCTTCTGATAGTAAAGATGGGACAGGTAACAGTGACATTAATGACGCCGAAGAAAATGCAAATTTCATTACAATTAAAGAAGCAATAAAGGATGATCCGGAATCGAAGAGTTCTGAAGATAAAGTTACAACGGCTGACACTGACGCCGAAATTTCAGCCAGCAAAGAAACAAAGGATGATTCTAAACCCGATAGTTCTGAGTCTGACTCTACTACAGACAAGACGGATTCTAAATCAGGTAGTTCCGAGTTGGACGCTAAAGAAAATACGGATTCCAAGGAATCCCAAAGTTCAGAGGCCAATGAAAATACTAGCGCTGGCGAGTCAGATACAGACGAAGCTAAACAAGAGAACAGTTCTGAATCTGCCAAAGAAGACGCAACGGAAGGAACGAACGATTCTGACGCAAGTCAATCTACGAAAAATAGTGAAGAACTGGAAACCGCGTTTATAGATTTAGAGTTAGACCCCTAGTTCTAGAAAGTTAAAAACTAGTTGATTCGTTTTCACAAATAATCAAATTGACAAGTGGACAAGTGAGAGGGTTCGCGATCATTGTTAAATCGTAAATACTGATACTGATGCATCATCCACCTGCTATTTTAATGACTTCAACCACATGGACACATAAATGTTTAAGCATTGCATTTTTTATAAATTAAATTGTCTTTGTCTCAAATGGAATTGGTATAATCGTTAAAATTATTACAATACTTATGATATGAATACATGGACCAACAACTTGAGAGATTGGTTATTCACAAAAGCAAAAAAAATATATTAGTTAGTTGATCTATTTTACCATCTCCGGTTATAGTCAGCGTTTTGGACGCATTCTACATGAAATAGAATATTAATATTATAATTATTTGCATATTTTTCAGTAGCAGTATTACAGTATACAGAATAAAATGGAGTCTCTATAGAATATCAATGAATTTGTTGAAAACTAATCAAAATTTGCAACGTTTTCGATAAGTTTAGGTGTTTTGATCGCTTATAAAAAATGGATCTGGAAATAGAGTAGTATAAGTCCTACCTCGAAATACAAGCGTCTATTTGGAGCCCGGGGTTTGAAAAATAATACCCCAGGGAATCTATTTAGACAAATAGGGTAGATTCAGAATTCATTGTTTAGCATTTTCTCTAAGATAGCATATGCAAGTGATAACGACTGGAGTTGTCTATAGATTTACACTATCAGTTTTTCATCTACATTGATAAGGTTTACAGAGGATGGAAGGAACTAACTAGGGGTTCCTGGAACTGGGACCATTCTATTTAAAGTTTAAATTTTTCAATGTTTTTGTATAAAAATATAGAACTGGACAAGGGTTTCCAGCCAGGTCCAACTCCAGACTTTGCTCCGAACGAATGGTCTAAAATCTAAATAAATTGCATACCTTAGTTATTTTAAACTTATGTAGACTTTTAATCCTATAGAACTACTACCTCACTACCTGACTTGACCTTGTAAAGCTTCGAACTGTTCCAACTTTGGAATTGAAGGTAGATGTAATTTCTGGGTTTTCCTTGTAATCCAATCCAGTTCTAGTGTTTTAAGCTTCCAAGTTTCGACCACTCGTAGTAGGAATCAATCTAACAACAAGACCTTGTTGTAGGAATTTAGGAGTCATTGCATTGGAGCATGTAAAATTAGTTATTGGAGAAGGTTCCCTGGATCGTGAGCTCGTTTTTTAGCAGCAGCATTTTTACTCCAATAAGACAAGAAATACATACACTTTAAAGGAGATATATATACTTTAATTATTTGAAATAATTCCGAAAAATCAAACATGCCGATCGAACGTGAAACGTCCGTTCTCGAGGTATTTAAACTTTGGTTAAAAGTTAAAATTCTGATTCATGGCATATGGCATACACTACTATATGAAATACGAACGCAATTTTTTAACTTTTTAGATTAATGAAAAAGAACTCCAGGAGTACCAGTGGGACTTCAAGATACCTACAAAGACCCGAATTCAACAGAACATTAAAGCAATCGCTGCTGGAGGATTTTGTTTCTCAGAGTTAAAATTTAAAACCGGAATGCTTGGAGGGATGGAGCATAGTTGGTTAGTTTTCAATATTCTACCGTAATTACTGGATTAATTCCTCCCTAATACATAATACGCCCAGGACTATAAATTTTTCTGTGCTATCAACTAATTATTTTTGGAATAACTCAGGCGGGGGTCTTATTTTAGTATTTACCTTTTTTAGTCATTTACATACTCATAATTATAAATTATAACATCAGAACGTTTGGATTATGCTATACAGGGGATTCGCACTATATTCCAATCAAGTCAACGCGTATCTAAATATACCCCGTCGCAGCGGACACCGAAAATTTACACTGCATCCATCAAAATTGGAATTATTCGCGAACGGCGTGCTTAAAGCATCTCATACGCTGAGATTCCAAAATGATTTGAATGCAACTCCAAACCCAAACGTCTTATGGGCCGCTTCGTGGGTTAATGTTGATGAGTCTTGGGACGATACTGTGGATATTATGCGAGTCACTTTGTTTCTGGAAAGTGAACAGCGTAAGCTATTTTTGTGGTTGTAACTATTTCATGCTATATTTGTATAATTATAACTGACTGAGCTGCGACTGTATATAAACTCATACATTTTCTTGTGGTATTTTAGTAGGAAGATGCGTTCAATCAATCCAGTCTCAAAAGTTGAACAAAAAGAAAATGCAGTGTCAAAAATCGGTCTTGGAGTTGGATGCGTCAGAACTGTTTTTATCGGAGTACCTGTCAGATGTTGTCATTATTTGCGGAAATCAAAAATTTAATGCTCATCGATTTTTACTTACTTGTAAGATAGTATATATATATGATTTTATATAGATACTTCAAGTATGTAAATATTTAAGTTCGTGCACCTTTGTACAATCCTAATTACATTGGAAATACATATATTTCAGGCAAAAGCACAGTTTTCAACAGTATGTTCCAGCATGAAATGAAAGAGGCCAAGGAAGGCGTGATTGTTATTGAAGATATGGAGCCAAATGTATTAAAAGAATTGTTACGCTTCTTGTACTGTGGAAAGATCGAAAATGTGAACGAAATCTGTGGTGACCTACTTGTGGCAGCCGATAAGTACAACTTGGAAACAATTAAAGTGAACACTTTATTTGAGATTTATAATACGAAATATTTTATCATATCAAAATTACGATGAATTTGAAATTTAGACTTAATTAACTAATTTAATTACTATTTATTCTTACAGTTGCAGTGCGAAATGATACTCCTCAAAAATATAAATCCTCAAAATGCTCTTGAAATGTACGTTCTTGCCGAAACTCACGGCGCAACGGATTTAATGGAGAAAGCCATCGAAGTTCTAAAACGGTAAGAATATCCAGAATATCTATCGACTTTGGTATACGCATAATCGAATCGTGAAAGTTTTTTAAATCGTCGAAAAATGTATATCTGTCCATAGGAACAAAACTGACGTGGTTCAAGATTCTAACACATTTTGCGAGTTTTCCATCCGTTATCCCGAATTGATGTTTCAACTCTACAAATTGTAATGTAACGCAACACTTCCTTAATTTTATTTATTAGTTTTAGAGCACATCCTGTGCACATAAATAATTAAAAAAAATAATAATTCCTATTCATCAAGCTTGTAAACAGTTTGTAGAGTAGTCTACTTCCTTCCAAAGTGTTTAATAGTGCAATAATCAACTTTTCTTTTGCAACTATTTTAAATTTATAGAGTTAAATGCGTTATTAGTTAATATTTGTGTTTTAATTTGTTAAACGTTTCAAATGAACTAAAAAAATGTACGGTTCCCTGATTCTCGAATCGATGGTAGAGAGTAAATTAAATATTGTAGCTAATGATTTTAATTATTAGATAACTATTTAGCCATCTGCAATTCTTTGCGACGGGATTTGTTAAATATTTGTGAGGCGAAGTTACGTTTACGTATTATTATCCATTCGACAAGAACGCAACAATCAACTGTTCGAGTCGAATTTTTATCTGTTCACCAATTTGCTTCCGCAAATAAATCTAATGTATTTTCTTCTACCCAAATAATAAAGTTATATATTTTTATAAAAACGAATGGCTCAAATAATGAATGATAGCCAATAATACAATGCTAAATCCGCATAATTTGGACTTTTCGAACATCGACGAGGAATCTGCCTTCACACATATCATCGAAATTTTGATATTGGTTTCGGCTGATCTGAATCCTTCATCGCTATCGTTGTCCATCATGAAATCATCCTCCTCTGTCTTTCCAATATTCGTTCTGAATTTGTCATCGACAGTATTATTGGTGTTACGCTGCTTTTCCGGGGTGGCCTTGTTTGCAAGCAAATTAACTCTCGCCTTAATTCGCTTCCTATATACATTAGCGCTGGTAAGTCGATCGTCATTCAGCTCGTGGTCCTGTTCCCTAGCACTTCGTAGCTGGGCTCCTGGCAAGGAATTCGACTTTAAATTGCTCGAGGTCGCCGTAGAAGTACAGGTTAAACCGTCGACACAATCGTCGGGAGATGTGCATTGGAAGTTGACTGGTCGCTTGCACTTTCCCTTTTCGAATACCATTTGCTCGACTTCGTTTCCGTCGCCGAGTTTGATGAATGCACATTTGCATCTCCCATCGACACATTGGAGCATCGGATTCGAATGGAAGCAAACGTCTTCGGTTATGGCCACAACCCCACTCTGCCTGCAATCGTCTCCGTATGCCAAGTTACCAACCTATGCATTGTAAAATAGAATCGGATCATAATATTTTGGATGAATGAGTGCGTCAGTATCAATATGATAACTCACTTCTTCTGAAGCTTCTAGAAGGACAAGGTCTTCCATCTCCATTACTTGTACTCCAATCAGTCTCGTTGATTGACTTAACTTTATCACAATTAGCGTAAATAGGATAAGTAAGGTACGGTTATCCATCGTCCTAATAAAGTCGCTTGTCTTGGATCTGGCTGGATGAATGGATGTCCTGTCAACTGTCAACTAAAATTACCTGGATGGGGTAATAAGATACTAATAAGAATTTAGCCGGAGTGAGTGACCTTGAAATGGTTGCAAACCGTTAGTTTCGATTAATCGAGATGATAGTAACGTTGGAATTCAAAAATTAAACTCCTTGGATATTTTCATAGTCTAGTTAACGAGATTATTCATGAAGTATTGAGGTCATCAGAGCTCTTGGTGGCTGGACAATTTTATTGCAATTCATGCTGTTGGGATATTTTGACACAGCTCTACCCCGAAAAGTCCTAATACGGGTTCCAAAAATCCGGGCATTGATCAATCAATTCCGGTTGTTAAAGTTACTAGGCATATTTTGTAGTATCTGGGTAAGTAATAAATCGATATTGATTCTAAAATCCCCACGTTGTTCTGGTCGGTTTTGGTTGAACTTCCTGTCAAATAATTTACTTGCAATTAAACTCTCAATTATATCGAAACGCTTGCGTAGCATTAGCCATGCCTGTGACAGCACAGACCAGAAAAGTCGCATCTAAAAATACGGAAGTGGGGACAGCAAATACGGTGGAACGGAAGGAAATAAAAGATTCTCCTGCGTTAGAAGGACTTCCGGTGGACGGTGGTGGTGACCCAGCAGCGGCTGCGGCTGTAGCGTGAGATGCATTTCGTTTAATTGTAATTAATGATATTTTAAGACGTTAAAATGAACTAACGAAACTCTATTCACCTTTAGAGTTGAAGATGACGATGCAATCGCAGCATTTTTTCAGGAAGTACAAGTTAACGACGAAGCCCAAACTCACGTGGTTCGTAAAGTTAGCTTCAGCGGAGGTCAACGTCTTTTTCGCTTAGGCCCTGATGTAATGACGGAATTCATAGCTTTCCGACGTGATAGAAATGACTATAGCTGAATGCGTCGTATCTAATTAAAATTTTTGTTTAGTATGTCGATGAGGAATATTTTGAATGCACGCCGATTCCGCTGTACCAACTACCTGTTCCAGTTTTCGACTATGATCAATTCTTGGAGAAATCTGCCGACGACATCCTTGTTATCGTTAGTACATAAGCCTTTACATCTTTAGTATAGAAGAGCAATCTTTAAACTGTTAAATGCTTACAGACTCCAATTCGACCTCGAACATTCAGTGCTCTCTTTGCATTTTACCGAGATCGTGGTCCAGCTTTGGCTTGGGATCCTCAACTAACAGACTTGGAAGAAGATTGCTTCTTTCAAGAAGTTGTCAACTTTCCTACAAGCAAATTGGCATGTATGTGACTAAAGTAAAATTATGCATGACACATTTAAATGACAAGTGTGTTCTTTCAGATTCCCTGCCTCGAGAAAGAAAACGCGATGCTGTAGATAAGAAGAGAGTGAAAGTATTTAAGCCTAATGGGGAATTTGTGATTAAGACGAGACTGAACATTAAGTTACAAGAATCTCAAACGGTAGTCCTTCTTGAGTTGGCTAGCACCCTGGTTCTTGAGACGGATGATAACTTTTCTGGGACGAAGGCAAAAAATGAAAAGTATCTCTTGGTAGGTACTTTTACCTTAAAAAATACAAAATGAAATGAACGTCAAAGAAATTCCAAATCAAAGATCAATGCAATAAATAAATAGATGGTCAAGCACCACTTGGAATCAGATTCGTACGCCAATGACTATGCACAGTCCTTTGAAAACTACAAATTGCACAAATACTCGGACTACAAAATAAGAGGATGTCTTGACGTTGGGACGGATTGTCATTATTACTTCATTGAAGACGAGTATAGAAAAGTCGATGCCGATGATGTGAAACGGAAAATTCGGGAAACAGGTAGCTTAAGACGGTTTACGACTAGAAGGGTAACTACGGCATAAATTAATTGACCCTTCTGTGAAAAAAGATGAATTAACGGCAAGGACACTTGCTGAGAAAGCTCGACTTGATATCCCCGAATCGGGGTGGAAATCCTCCGATTCCGAAGACTCCTCAGATGAAGAGGCAGATCTAACGAACTTCAGAGTCGATGTTTCTAGATACAAAGAGGATGACGACGACGAATATAATCGGCAAAACATTTTAGAAGATGCGAGTGAAGACGAAATCCCGATGAGTGACGATGATGAGGAATTCGAAATTAACTACCCCTTAAAAAGTATTGCAACAGTTTTCTACTAATTACAACAAGCAGTTCCAGAATTTTTCTAATTTACAACCACTTTTAGGTGTTTACGAAAGAAAAAAACACCAAGCCAAGGTAAAGGGCCCAAGAACCTACCCCGACATAAGTTTTTCCATGATCGCATTCGAAAGGGTGATTTGCATGGATTCCCAGCAACAGAAACAAGCCGACATGCGAGGCTTCACAAAACCGGCGGTGGTCAAAATCGAACTCCCCCCAGAGGAAGAAGAGACAGAAAAGGCAGAGGAACTGGACGAAGACGCCATTGTCGACCTCCTAATCCAACAGCATCGAATGCAAGAGCACATTGACAAGGTGGACGCTGAAGGCGGTGATCAAGACACTATAATCCTACCCCCGGAAGTGACTGAAGCCGAGCTCCAGAAAATACATGCCGAACTCGGAGACGACAGTATCGAAGACACTGTTGAAGGAAAGGAGGAGAAGGTCGAAGTCCCTGCAAAGTTAGAGAGCGTCAAAATCATCGAGCCCCCCGCCATTGAAGAACCCGAAGAAAAAGACGAATTCGACCTAGCCTACGATGGGGCATTGCCCGATGGGGTCGACGAAGGTCAAGAAAGTGAGGGTCGTAAGGGGCTAAATCGAGCTGAAACCAGGGACGATGACGGATTTCAAGATTCAGGGAAAGATCGACTCGACGACGGATCCGTCCTGACTGATCGGTATGACAAATTCTCTGCAATGGACGGTACCGGGACTCAACGAACCCCGATGTCAGTGAGGGGCGAAGAAGGAGCGGCTTTAACCAAGATTTACTGCGAATGGGACGAGAGTGCTGAGAGAGGGCTTGAAGCAAGGGAAGAGGAACTGATCGAGAAAGCCAATGCCGAAGTCATCGATGATGAGAAACTGGAACTTCCGGTAGCAACCGGAGAGGACGAAGAACCAGCTGCTCCTTGGAAAGATCCTCATGCGGAGGGAAAGAAGGAGATGATAGCAGAAATCGGCTATCAGTTTTCAGAACTGATTCCACCTCAGATGCTAGAGGAAGGTTCTGACGGCGAGAAGGTGGTGGAAGTGGAAGAGAAGGATGATCTTTCGGATGAAAGTGCCGTTGAAGAGGATTCCCGACTCTCGGACCATAAAGGGTTGGAAGATGCAACTTCCGATTCCTCTGACGCTTCTGAAGAATCCGTCCCTAGTTTTAAGGAGCTCGTCTCGAGACGAAGTTCGGCTGGAAAGAATTTCGGTCTCACGAAAGAAGAGGCTATTACTTCTGTTAAGAAGGATGACCAAGGTAGTATGCATTTATTTATGAACTTGACAATTTAAGATCCCGGAATTTGACGAAATATAAGTCATGGAAAATGAAGACAGCAAAATTGCAATGATTACAAGCATTCCATATTTTTCATTAATTTTTAGCCAGTGGACCTACATTGAAAAATTATTGGGAATTTAAGTCTCCACAAACGTCTGGAAAGGAAGTTACCGACATCGCCTTACATCCCAATAATGGGGTAAGATAAGAAAGGATGTACAAAACGCAATATCTCGAAGGGCTTGAGGTTAATTGTTTTATTCATTTTAATAGAACATTATTGCCGTGTCCTATGGAAGTTTCCAATTTGGGAAATGTTCGGAGGAGGGCCTTGTGTGCATTTGGAACGCTAAAAATAATCGAAACCCCGAGCGAACTTACAAGCTCAAATCCCCTGCAACTACCCTAGCGTTTTCCGAGTTTTCCCCGTACGTCTTGGCTGTTGGAATGTTGGATGGGAATTTAGCTCTGTATGACGTTCGGGAGAGTGATAGTGTCATTTTAGGAAGCACTTTGTAAAAAAGCTATAAGTATTAGCACATTTTGATGATATCTTTAATGTAATCTCCCTCAATTTACCTGCTAATTTTCCTAGCTTGCAAGAAGATAAGCATATAGGACCAATTTGGGAGATTTACTGGCTGGTTGAAGAGGATTCTGCGAATGATGAATCCATTTCAGAGGCAATGTTGTCCCTCGGCGATGATGGATACTTGAAAAAATGGAGTATGACCAAAGGCCTGGAATCTTCCCGTAAGAATTCTTCCGGAATAAAATTAGGAGTAAATTCTATTATAATTTATCGTGAAATAAAATAGAAAACGAGTGCTTTTCTAGTGGTTATGAAGGTCATGAGGTCAACGATGCAAGTTCCAGGTCGAAGGGAAAAACGGAGCGAATCTCTTATCACAACCTTATCCACTGCATATACCGTATGCTTCTTCCCTGACAATGCAGACCTCTTTTTGCTAGGAACAGAGGAAGGGTTTATTCACAAAGTTCGTATGGAATTTCTTGAACCTTTTCAAACGATAGTAGACCAAATCTAACGGAATTTATCATTTTTCAGTGTGCTACAGCGTATAAGGATCAATATGTTTCGACCTATGTCGGCCATACTGGGCCGGTTTATCGGATATCATTCTCCGCTTTTGACGAGTCCGTCTTTGTAAGCTGTGGTGGCGACTGGACTATCAAAATATGGAAGACGGATTTCCCTGCTCCACTCCTATCTATGCAAACTGGACATGTAATTCTTGCATTTTATAGAATTTTAGCTCAAAAAATACTTTAATTGTAATTAAAAATGGTGTTGTGAATATTGCAGAGAACTATATTTGACGTAACGTGCAGTTTGTATTCATCTACGGTTTTTATTTGCTGTACTGAATTCCATGTCGAAGTATGGGACTTGTCTTTGAATACACTGGAACCTGTTGTACAGTACAAACCGCCTTTTGGGGTTGCATTGCGTAAAGTTGCCTTTAATGGATTACTTAATGTGAGTTTAAATATTAAGGGTTTGAAGTGGATTTAAAACCACGGCTTTTGAAACAACATTTATTACTTCCAGAGTGCCATAATTGGGAACGATGAAGGAGGACTGTCTATTTTTGGATTGGTAGGATTCCCAAAACCCCCGACAACAAAGATTTATCAGGTATGGAAATTTTTCTTCAAAATCTCAAGTAAATGTCAATTTAATGTATTATATTTTATATTGGGAACTTTATTGCAGACTGAGGCGTTACTCGAAGCTCTTATGCCGGGATACAAACGGCGTATGAAAGATGGTATCATACCTACCGTTGTCACTACCACAGAACCTTCTCAGGCACCAATCGTTAAGAGTGCAGTCAGCGTCAAAGCCTCTGCAAAGGTTTTGGACGACGATGGAAGACAGACATCTCTTAGAAACAAACTTTAAAGGGAGCTTGATAATATCGAGAAAATTGACGGGAATTAAATAGTGACAATATTTTTCTTAATAATGTATTGAATAAATAATGCTTTAATAATGAATATAACAGGTTTATTTGTAATATTAGTGTGAATCTGAATAGCATGATAAAATAAAATTGGTAATGGTATTCCTATAAGATTGGAGATGCTATCGCAGACAAAAGTCACCCGAAGGCATGAGTCAGATTTGTCAGATATTGAAACCAAATTCTGTTTCAAGACACACGGGGACAGGTTGTATTATAAATACATTCGCCGGATCCACCCTTCTTGGCCGGAAACACCTTCCATAAGAGAACAACTCCACTGCAAACAAAACTAAACAAGCCCCTTGAAGGCTTGAAATTAAAAGCACCAAAGCCATTATATTCACAAATTTTAACTGTTTCGGACCACTGCTATCGTTATTTTTCTTATACGAAGAACGAGAAGAGTTCCGCCCTTCGTATTTCGAAATCATCATCTTCATGCCTTTCGTGCTGAAACTCTGGCTGGTTGCAATCAATGTACTCAAAATTCCACTGTCCCGTAAATTTCGAAAGGATTGCAGGATTTCTGGTTGGTAATTACAATTCGAAACAAAGTAATACAACTTCCCCGTAATGGTCTCCTCGGGAAGGTTGATATTTTCACTCGAACTTTCCATCAGGGCTGCAAATTCATTTACTCTCCCGAAGTAAGTTTCTCCGCGTTGCGACCATCGTTTATACACGTTAATTATACCTAGTTCCACAGAATCGCAATGGTTCAAGGCATTATACATTGTACGGTACTTTTCCTGCGGTCTATGCTTAATTTCTCCACCCAAAATTAGCAAAGCATTGACCAACTTTGTCGTACAACTACCATTGCTATTGTTTTGCGTCGATCCGGAGGTAAAGTATTTTCCTCCCGTTTTAATCAAATCATCAAAGGTTTGAGGTACTTCAGAAAATGCTGGCTTCATGAGGTATCCAACTAACTCCCCTCGATAGGTTTCCGTGATTATGAGGCAGTAGAAGAGCCACGGTATGAAGCAGAGGCGGAAGTAGATCTTGGTGGATGGGAGCTTTTCAAAATATTGATCCAAAACAGGTCGAAATGTGAGTTCAAGGGCGTTGGGAAACTGGAATTCCTTATTGTTTCGGCCAATTTTCAGAGAAAGGTATAAGCAAATAGCGATGAGAAAGTAAAATCCAAAGGTCCAGGCAAAAATCCCGTATCCAATCGGTCCCAACATTCCTTTCCAATCCAGAACTTCGAATGATTTAGCGACTAAGAAACTGGTTGTGTATGATTCACCACAGTCGAACATGATACCTGGTTTTGATTTGTCTTTGTATCTGAACGCGATGTCATGGCTCATGTTATAGCAATCAAACAATAGGCACAACGTTGTGGAGAAGTTCAATTTTTTCGAAATTGCGTGAGTCATAAATAGTTCGGTGCCCCATTTCCCCTGGCTCGGAGAAACCGATAATTTTAAAAAGCTATAAGGAACTGCTCCTATATATCCAGCAACGTTTTCGATCATCAGTGGAGCTTGATTGAAATTGTGTACTATCGTATAAAATTCATATGCTTCAGAATCTTTAATTTGCTCCCAAATGTGCTTGCCCCCACAACCGCAGAAAATGCAAAGTCGAAGAGAACTGGTGGAGTTGATACGAAATAAGTATCGTGGAACCGATTTACCGAAAGGTTGAGTTTCAACACTTCCTATGCCCATTAATACCAGAATGTCCTCATTAATCCGCATTAAATCGGTTGAATTCAGGATTTTAGGCAAATGTTTCTCCAGGGAAAAGATGATCGTATGAGGTCGGTTTAGTCTTATCGGATTTAGGTTAAAAGAGGCATTCCCTTTACTAAAAGTATTATTGCTTTCGTTGTGGGTACCGTCTAGGCACTTAAGTCTAATTGGTGTTTTTCTGTCTTCGTGCAAATACATAAAAATGTCATTCAAATCGTGTAAATCGGTCGAATTTATCTCTTCTGGTATGACAGGGATATTTGTGACGTCTTTCGTACTACCACAATCATATATATGAATGTCTGCGATGGTTATTAAATTATTGAAAATGTATTGTATGTTTCGAACAGTTGAACCGCTCCAAGTGCTGTGATTATTACTGTACACTGGCAATGGTTTTAAAATAGGGCAAATCAGAAAGATGATTTCGAAAATCACGTAGTTTCTCATTTTTCTCAGATTCCAAAATCGACTACTTTTCGACTATTAAGATTCTTCGGCAAAAATAAATGTCGAAACGATGTTTAAGTCTGAAAACTCCTACATTCTGAACAAGTTACTAGATTTAAATGTGGATATAGACGACACAATTATGACTTAGAGACCAACTTTACTTAGTTTTTGCTTTAAATTCTGAGGACAATAAGTTATCTGAGGAGGAAGGAATTAAGGAAATAATATCACCAATTTTATGAAAATGCACTAGTTTAATATTCCAAGCTTCGAATGGTGGGATGATAATGCAATTGCATTGTATGTGAAGCTCTACATTTATCGGACTATCACCAATTGATTAAAATTACAGGTATCAAAGCAGATTCAATAAAGGATAATGTGAATTTATACCGTTTAGAAATTATTTAGTGCACCTTGTTTGTCCGATTCCATATTTACATGTTTGACAAGTAGTTTATCCCTTCTAAATGTTCCAAGTGTTTTTTCACACGAAAGTAAATTATTAAACTCTTTTTAGAGGAAATGAGGAAGAAATGTCGCATTGTATGTTTGTCGTTTGATGCCTTGTATTTACCGAGAACTTTGAGAATTGTTTGTTAAGAATAACTCCCTGGTCAAATATTGAAACTTTTGTAACAAAAGCATATCGAATTTAATATTGCTTTGTATTGTGTGTCCATTTTAATATTAAAATTGAACATGAACTAAATTTTTTGACATTTAGATTACTTTAGTAATAGTATCAACGTGTATGGTTCTTGCTCCTTGAATAATTCCATTTATTCTTAGACATTTTCGAATGATGTCATATAGGCTGGAAGTACTATTAACTTACATCTGAAATTTAATGTCCAATTTTTGTTCCCGTTCTTAAATTGTAGTAAGGTTAAATGTAATCATATCAAACGGCAATTATTAGATGATTTTATCTCTGCCACTCAAACAGATTTTTGGATTTCCTATGGAATTGTGATATTTAATTCGATAAGTAAGTAATCGATGAAGCAATTGAAGTAGAATCAATATCTTTGATCGATATGCTGGAAAATCGATAATCAGCAAATACAAATTAAAAGTTGTAATCTTAGGAAAATCTTTAAAATAAAAAGATCATATATGTCGATAAGCATTGTACTGTCGAAATACGTACATTAGGCATCCATTATGTCGAAACATCAAAACTCTCAGTAGACCCTGGTACATAATTAAAATTAGAAACCGTTTCGTTAAGTTTACCTTTAATTTCTAAATGCTATATTTTGTTTGAAAAATGAAGAGACAAAAAAGAGTGTAATATGCTCCAATCTCTATCCAAATTATTCAGGACAAAGCCAAGGTATCCTTGAATACCCAAGATAATATCCAAAGTTTCTGTATGCGGGGCCATTTGCAGTTACTAGAATATGTTTTTCATTGATTTCAAGCACTCGGCAAGTTATTCCAATTTGCATGACTGTTCAAGTACTGTCAGCAACTTTTTATTCGAATATAATACAAACTCAAAATTAAAAGATAGTTATAAATGAAAATGTGACCGAAATCTCATTGGATTACTACGTGACTTTAAATAAAAGTCTGACTTATTTTCATATGCAATTTGAAATCTAGTTCAGTATACGAGCACGAGTGAATGATTGCTTAACAGAGAATTTTGTGGATTAGGGCATTAGCTTTGGGTTGGAAATGATTAAGAGAAATCGATAGGTTGGATTCTGCATCTACATTTTTTAACACTTAACAGACAATATTGGACTAAATTAACAATAAATATTCCACTGTTTCTGGAACAGGTTATTTACCTCATACATTCTTATTTGCCTGCACAACACCAAGTAGGTTGGGATTGGGAACTCGATTGATGTTGAATTTTCATTCTTAGCATTTATTTATAGACATTATTATAACTAGATCTGTTCAATTGTAAGGAATAAAACACAATGAATTCGAAAGTGCGAATAAAATCTTTAAATTTCTCTCTCGAATTCGTTAAAGTATTTTTTGTCTGGAAATTGGAATGTTTAAATTATTACTATTAATGTCAATAATATGTTGATTGATAAAATGGAAATCGATAAAGATTCGTACTTATGTATATATTACAGATAAAAAACGATGGGATCTGGAAAATAATTGTTAGTTTCGATTCCATATTCATGGAAGCAAGTTTTCGGTACAATTTTTAGCTTGACTTTCGGCTTGTTTTTATACAAACGTATGCATTGTTGCATTGGAGGGAGTGCCGAGTGTTTCAGATTTCTACAAATAACGCATCAATTTAGATTGAAACCATGATTATATTCAGGAGCTTTCTTAGCTCACTTCTTCTTCTGCAGATCTGTAATGCCCAAGTAGAGGATCCTTATTCAGAACCAATTACACCACTAGCATCGTAATATTTTCATGGAAAATCTTGGAGTAAATAATCGAAATCGATAAATGAAAAAGTAAATTCTTAATCGATTTTTTTGTGTTTTTTTTATAGAAAATTGGCATACCGATCCTATCAAACTACAATTTACTGCGAACCATCCTCTGCTATCCTTTACCCAAATTCTACATCGGAAGTACAAGAAATTGTAAAGAATGCGATAGAAAATAATAAAACGGTTAAGGCATTTGGAAGCCGTCACTCCATAACTGATGTAATCTGTACTGAAGGCGTTCCAATTTGTATGCACAACATCAACCATGTAACCGTCAATGACGATGACACGGCTACCGTTGGAGCTGGGGCTGACATGGAATTAGTATTGCAAAAACTGGAGGAAGTCGGCAGAACCCTTATCCACGTCCCTGCTTTCGGTATTTATTTTTGGTTATTTTTTCGAAAAGCTTAAAAGAGGTCCGTTATTTCGGGGAGGGGTTGTTCCGGAGGAGATTCAGCTAAAAATGCTATTTACTTCTTTATCTACAATTCAACAACAATTCGGTAGAATTGTGTTACGTATTTAGGGGGGGGGCTATTCCTCCAGTGATTATACCAGTATTTACGGTACTTAAATAAAGTTTTAAACATTTCTTAAATGGCGAATTTAGGAGGAATTTCTGTTGCCGGTGCAATGGGTACCGGAGCCCACGGTTCCTCATTGATTCATCCGCCATCGCTGTCCGACCAAGCCGTTCGGATGACAATTGTCGACGGAACGGGTGAAATTCGGGTCATAGACGATCCTGCAGAAGTCAACGCTTTCAGAGTTCACTTGGGCCTTCTCGGCGTCATTATGGACGTGACTCTCAAGACAGTGCCGCTATTCAAAATGATCGTACAAAACAGCGTGGAATCTGAGACGATTCTCTTCGACGGGAGGGCAATTGCCTGGGCAATGGAATACGACTGGTATGAAATGTGGTGGTTTCCTTCCACCAAAAACGTAGTAATTTCAAAGGGAATCTACACAAAGGACCTGAACATCCCAGGGAACGCTTCCACCAACCTGATCCCCGATCAAAGCGCAACTGAATTATCGAGTGCTCAAGACGGTTTTGAAAATCTACAGGCGACAAGAAACAAGCGCGGTTTGTACGCGATCCAGGACTTCACGCAAATGTCCCTCTACCAAGACGTTGTAGGAAAACCTCCAATCTACACTGAGAATGGGAAAACAACTCAAAATCCAGCTATTGGATATGGATGGCGATTGCAGTCCAACAAATGTACAAACAAATGTCCTTGGGACAATGGAGACAACTCTGTACTTCCGGAAGAATCAGCCATGGCATTCGACATGCAAGAATTGCCAGGAGTAATCAAGACTATGAAAATTATCCTCGGACAAATCCAAGCTACCTTTCCTATGATTGGAGTATTCATTCGATTTTCTCGACCCTCGGATGCCCTCATGGCTATAACCAGCGGTCGACCAAGTGTCCATGTGGAATGGGCGACTGCTATGAGAAGTAACCCTTACACGGCATCGAGGGACGGTCTTGGGGCGTATCAAGCCATTCTACAAGCAATGGTTAGCCAGATAGGTCCTCGAAATATAATTTTGATAAAATTAAGTCTAATTTTGATCTTTTAAAAAATGCAATAGCTGAAGGAGCACGGAGGACGGCCTCATTGGGGAAAGAACGGCTTGTACTACCTAAGCCAGGATGTGATGACAACGACAACTCCAAATCTGGAAGCCTTTGTCAAAGTCATGCAAAAGTATGATCCTAACGGGTTGTTCCTTAACAAGTTTGGCCAAAGGCTTCTGAACCAGTCTAACGAAATGAATGTGGACCCGAAAGTGAAGCGCTGTGCATTGCAGGACTATTGCATTTGCTCAAAGAATTCGGACTGCACGGCTTTGCAGACCTGTACCATGGTAAGTGGATACGCGGTTTGCAAGGACATTTCCTCGGCAATTATTCCACCGACGATGAGGAGATACGACCCGATGAATATCACGTCCATTTACAATGCCATTACGAAACATTCGTTTCAAGGTGAGAGCATGGTGGAATAGACGAAGCATCATATTCTTCTTGGATTTATTTCCCTTTTAAAAATCATGTTTTTGAGCCATTTATTCAAGTGTAATTAGAAATATACTGTTAATAAAGTTCTGAAAAATTATCATCGGATTCCGATATTTATGGCTCGATGTTTTTTAAGATCCAGTGCATGTAGGAGAGTATGTTTGTATAAATTCCTGGGGTTCCCTGCTGACCACATTCTAAGAACGAAGCGATCCCAAAAGCGACATAGTATTTACGCCTGGTACCGTTTCCGTCGTTCGTTGGGCCGGAAACCCAGCGCATCATTGGTCCGCCTGAGTCCCCAGTACTGATAATCGTTATTGTTAAGAATAATTAGCAACAGCGTTTAAATTGGTTGAAAACCATATAGATGATTCTTTCCACTCAACAATCTGACCGTAGTTTCTGAAAAAATAACTCACCATTCTCCTTTACCCGGCTCGCCGCCTCCACAAAGCTGTGATTAAAAAAAATAAATGAAATGAAAAATAGAAAGAAGTTAAGCCCAAATTCGCAATGTAAGTCATTCCCCCAAAATAACTACCCCTTACACAACTGTCCTACTCAACAAAGGTGGAACATTCAGAGACTTAAAATCAGGATTTAAGATAGTTGTAATATGTTTAATCAAACCCCCCGTACCCTTGAACTGTCCAAAATTCCAGTTTGCCTAGAATATACGAAATCACAAGCTCTTCGGCTCTGTAGCGTGATGTTGAGAGCGTGAAGGATGTTCGAGGTCGTAAATTCCGCTGTTTCAGTTTGTTAAAACTTCAGTCGTGGTAAACTGTTATGATTTATGACATGTTTTTTTTAATCTGACTTTAAAAGTTACCCGAGTCTGATGCCACACGACCCCAACCGGCGGATGTGAACCGTCTATCTGTCCACTGGCTTATTAAATCCTCTGTCAGTGGTAGACATATTGGTTGTAGGAAACCTATTAAAACGAATTTTTATTCGTTCCATTCTTAAAACGCTCACAAGTTAAGTCCTCCCCTATTAAATCTCCAATATTAAAGACGACTTACGGCCAAACTTTATTTCCTCGGGAAGTCTGTAAAAAGTATCAAATAAAGTTGATGATTTTGTAAAAACGATAGCGGATTAAACGAATGAGAAAAACCCTAATTTGTAACCAATACCTGATCAAAGCAATATCATTTTCATGAGTATACTTAGCAAAATACTCATGGACAATCACATCTTCGATGGGAATAAATTTACGCTCTGAACACTCATCTTCATGACACTCCTTCACTTGGAGTCTGTTGTAATTTCCAATAACTATGCTGTCCCTATAATAAAATCATACAAATTAATGTAGCTTCAATTACTAGCAAAAATAATTAATCAATTAAAATGATCGCGACGTACAAAGCAAATGGGGCAGCAATCTCGGTAACACAGTGAGCAGCAGTTAAAACATATCTCGAGGATATAATGAACCCACTGCATCTCAAATGAAGATTCAGTGTTATACCTGCATATTCAAATTTTCATGGTTTTTTTAACTTCAAACAACCACAAAAATGATCACTAAATATTGTTAATTAACTTACTGTCCCGGACATAAATCTGTGCCATCCAGGCCAAGGAACCAAGTCCTAACGGTCGTCCCCCAACAACTCGTTTCACTCTTGAAATCACATTAGGCAAAATGTTAGGAGGAGGTCCACAAAACGATGCGTTCGGAAGCAAGTAGACTTTAGGATGCTCTGTAACATCCACAGACTGACCCGTCGAGAGTTCTTCTTTAGGACTGACTTTGCTACTTCCGCCGGAAGTGGTGGAGGCACTAATCTTTGGCTCTACAAATAAAATTAGTTTAGCAACTGTTTTAAAATTAGTAGGAGTTTATAACATGATCTGACGGCATGTATTTACTTGGTCCTAGACTGTTCAATATCCAAGGCATGTAGAACATCACACTCGTATACACTGATGGTTTCCCTGTGGAAAATAATGTTAAATTACAATATGAACAAATGTTTTAATTTTAACGGTCTCACTTTTAAAAACATTATGACTACAAACTACAAACCTTGCTTCCCACATTCTACCACCGCACCCGTTGATACAATCCCAAATTGAAAGTACCGTTCCTCTGTCGCATTTTCTGGGGAGGCTGGAAGTTTTTTAAACGCTGGACCTCCAGAATCTCCTTTGCAGTCCCCCCTTCCGGGATAACCTCCGGCACATAGCTATTCGTAATAGAATAAAGTTAAGTCTTCAGAAATTGACTCTAGATTACATTAATTACTAAGAAGTAACGAATTTTCACCTGAGATCTCTGTATTTTCCCAGTTACACGGCTAAAGAATCGGTTACAGTTATCTCTTGAAACGAGAATGTTATCAACCTCTTGTTCTTTCCATGAAATTACCTTCGGTCGTCCGTCTGTACATTATCGTTTCAATTTATTTTTCATGTAACGCACATTTATACGTTTATCTGATCGTATTTCTGTATTCTGTAAACTAACCTGCGGCTTTATTCTGTGTTCCCCAACCTACTACCTTAAGTTTTCCTGTGTAATAAAAATTGAACGTTTAATTCGTAATTACCGTAAATCACGGTTTAGCTTATGCCTTCCCCGGAATAATCCCCCACCCCAAAACAGTATAAAAGACGCTAATTCTTGCACACTTACCGTCTGTCCACAAGGAAAACATTTTTTCTGTCTGTGGCAAACAGATTGGTCTTGCAAAGTCTATACACAAGCCGTCATGAAAATAAATATTAACTTCTTTGAATTTTTTATGATTCATGTATCCAAATCTCATTTACCTGTGTAATTAACATCCCGATTTAATCTAATTATTCCAATATCGTGCCTAACATTCCCCTCCGAATAGTTTTCATGGACGAATGTCTCTTCAATCACATAATTCGAAGAATTTGCACAGATTGAATTTTGAACGTCACATTCGAAGGATTGCCGACGATCTACATTCCCGATTGTTACGGCCTTGAGGCTGTAACAATTGTAGAAATATTTTAAATTGGTTTTACGTTAGTTTTATTCTTAAACTAATGTTGATATTACGTTGTGGCAGTTGGTATCCTAGTCAGACAATGGGCAGCGGTTAATATGTGTCTGCAAAATCCACCAATTCACAATTAATCCATGAATGTAGTTAATTAATTAACAACTAAAGTTTATTAGTATGGTGAAAACATTCGTACCTCCTGTTAATGAGCGTTGCGCCACAATGGAAGTAGGCATTGCCGTATGTAATATTATGTAAATACAATTGAACCTGCCAAACAAAAGGCATAGTTATTTAAATTAAATTAAAACTAAAGGTAATGACAATGGCACTTTAACATACTGTCCAAGGATAAGCCCCAAGTTCAACGGCATTTCCTCCAACGATTCGTTTCTTTCGTCTACTTTCCCTTTTGCCGACATTGGATGAATAACCGCATTCGGACATGTCAGGGAGTAGACCTATATTTGGATGGTTTGTGACGTCGACGCCAGTCCATGTCGATAATTCCCCAGCAATTGCTACAAAATATTTGTCGTTAATTTTGCAATTAATACCCCTAAAACGCATCCCCATCTTGAAATAAGATAAGGAGGGATTACAAAGAATCATCTAAAGCCGAAGCAAACATTTGGACAAGAACTTTGCGTTTAAAAATGCTTCTGCAAAATTCCTGAAAAATCTGCCCCTTCCCGACTTTATTGCATTCCAACATTTTTTAATGGATTTAAAATATGCAATCCCAATCCTAACCCCAGGGAAGTATTTCAAGGCAAATTTTACCGACTTGGAATTAAAAAAACGGATTAACCTTCCGCGGGGTCGTGGTCCTCTACTATACCCCTCGACCGTTTTCCAGAAGTTCCTGAAACAAGGGCAAAACAGTTTTGCACTTTAGAAACGATTGATATATTTAAATGCAGAAACCCATTCGTTTTTAAAACAACTTACCAAGTCCATCGTTGCAATGCGATCCTATACATGTGCCTAAACAACAGTCCTTTGTCGAATTGCACTGAAAGTTACATTGTTAGTTAAAATTCAATCTGGAATTATTTACAGGGATTTGACCGAAAGTCTTATGAAAATTAATAAAACGAAACTTACTGGCTCTTCAAGCTTCGAGCAAACCAAAATTTCTGAATCGGTAGTAACGTTGGAACACGACGATATTAATATTCCAATCAGAATTATACCTGGTCCGAATTCGGAAGCTATTGTCCATTTAAAACGTGTCGTCATTTTTGTTGGATTAAATTCCGTTTGAGGAACAAGATAGGGCCAGAATGTTGAATCGAATATGGACAAAACTCTAAAGTTTGTCTTCAAAGTTTTTTAAAAGGTTCAAAACATGTTTTTTGAGAAACAAACAATGTGGACATAAAATACACAATAGGTTATTTTCCGCGATTAAACTCCAGTGACAATGAATACTTGATCCTTGAATGCTCAAATGAAGTAAACAAAGCTGCTTCGGTTTATAATAGGATAATTGAAGATTAGAATACTTGGTTTATAGAAAAATTATATTCACAAATACAATGAGGGTTACAACTTTACAAGTTATAATTTACAATCTATAATTTACAAATGATCCAGAATCCATGGCATGTGATACAAAACATTTGTATAAACGGTAGGCATTCCTTGTTGACCACAATCATTAAATGAGATGATTCCAAATTGCACGTATTTTTGGACCATAATTCCACCATCTTGACCAACTATTGACTTCATTAAGGGACCACCTTTAAACGATAGGTTATCGTAATAATTTTTTGCGGTTTAATAAAATTAATTTGCTTATTTTATAAGACTACAAACCTCCATCTCCGGCACATTCTCCTTTTCCTGCTGAATCTCCGCCCCCACAAAGCTATAAAAAATTTCGAAAATATTAATTACAATTAAAAATTAATGCCAATTTCATTGTGCACATTTTTGTATAGATTTGGAGACATGCCCGAGAACGATCAAGATTTCCCATCAAGCGAGTATAGACTCTGTCACAATCTCCTCGAGGTCGGAGATTGACCTGAAGGTACTGTGGTATATTTGAAGCTCCCTTTGTTGATTTCGCATCTAAATAACGAGGACTGTCCCTTTATTTTACAGCCTTGATCTCATTTTTAATTCGAAGAATTATTTTGTAAATAATTTAACCTTTATGAGTTTCTCGACCTAATCTACCCCATCCAGCAGATATCATTTTCATGTCTTGAAGCCCATCCACTGCTGGCTCGGTTGTAGGTAAACATACGGGTTGAACGAATCTGTCGAGCTTTAACTCTTCAGATAACTTGATTATCGCAATATTATGCTCGTGTGTAAATGTAGTGTATTCTTCATGGACGACTATATTCATGATTCCAATGGATTTAGCAGTAGAGCATTCCGCTCCGATGCATTCTACCGTTTTGTTTCGGTTCGAATTTCCAACTACAATAGAGTCTCTGAAGGCAAAAAATGTATTGAGAGTTACGTGCCAAACTTATCAGACATCTGACATTTATTGTTGGTTAAAATTATTGATTGAGAGAACGACTGAACGTTAGTTAATTAACGATTATAATGGGGGGGGGCTTATTTAGATTTTTACGGCAGAAATGTATCATAACAAGTAATAAATTCCTCACAATGCATAAGGAGCAGGAATGTCCGTCACACAATGAGCTGCCTAGTTAAAAGGCAACACAATAAACGTATGAATTTAAATCTCGTTTAAATCCCTTGAATTACAACAGAGTTACCGTAAGTATAGCCCATGGAGAAATGATCATTCCTCCACATCGGAACTCCGCTACTGCAGTCAATGCTACAATTCAAAACCCTATTTTAAAACCCGAAATTACTGCAAAAGTCTTAACTTCTAGCATTTCAATTACCATCTCGTACGTAAATCTGAGCCAGAAACGGGAACCAGCCAATACCAGCAACTCTTCCACCAACCAACCGTTTTGAACGTTTGGGAACAAAGTCCTCGACATCTTCATATTCCAGTATTTCGTCGCCATATTCTTCGGTTTGCTTTGGGGGTGGTTTCGGCTTTGGAATAGATCCACAATCTTTTCCTGATGGAAGTTTTGAGAGGTTGGGATGTGAAAGGACGTCGATGTTCAGACCTGTCGAAAGTTCGTTTTTATAGGATGTGGTGGTGGGGGTATCGAACACTTCATCGACAAGATTGACTGTTTCTTCTGATTGAACGGTCAGTTCTGCCGAGAAGGATTCCGTTGATTCGATGGAAACATTTCTCGAGATTTTATTTAGAATCCATGGAACATAATACAAGACATTTGTATTTATTAGGGGCCTTCCTTCAAAACCACAGCCGGAAGGATGTCCGGATGACACAATTCCAAACTGAAATACGCGTTCTTTTCCATCTAATAGTGGGACGGGTAACTTTTTAGAAAGTGGACCTCCTGAGTCTCCACTAAAACAGAGACATATTTTTAACGATATAACTTCGTTTGTAGAGGAATGCAATAATTTAATGATATGTTTTATTGCCTGCAACTTCCACGCCCAGGTTCTCCTCCAGAGCAAAACTTTACAACAAATTAAAAGTTTAACGACACATCAAAAATGATTGAGGACTTAGAAGTACCGTTTAGCAAGAAGTAGGGTTTTATTTTGGAGGGTTTGGAAAATTAAAGAACTTTGTTAAATTCTTCCATGCTTTAATGCAATTATGAATACAATTAACCAACCCGATCCCCTTTGAGAGTCCCATACTGTCTTGTGTGAAACCGATCACAGTATTTCCTATCTCGGATATGCAGATCTACTTCTAACGCAACATCTGAAAGCATCCTTGGCCCATCCGCTGTAATTGGGAATATTTATAAACGATTTTTCCAGCTTATAGTTGAGGAATATTTCAAAGAATTTACAGTCGAATTTGTTCAGAAGTCCCCATCCCATTACTTGAACCTTTGTGTCTATCCAACCCTTTAGTAACTCTTCAGAGTATGGCAAGCAAATAGGTCGAACAAGAGCTATTTAAGAAAGAAATTAATACTTGAAGATAAGGACGGGATTTGTCTAAAAATCGTTCGTTAAAAAATACCTACAGGTGAATTTGACAGGTCTATCCAGAATTATGAGCCCAATGTCATTTTGCAAATTGCCTTCTGAGTAATTCTCATGAATAATGGCTTCTTTAATTCCTCGTGTATGTCTTCGAGAACACTTCTTCTTCTGTTTCCGGTCCCAAGGACACATGACGAGTTTCCGACGGTCCGAATTTCCAAATGCCACTTCAACACTTACAAATATTTAATTAGTTCGGAGATCCATGAAACTACACATTGTCTTGACAAAAATGTATTCCAACTCACAGACTTGTCCCAGCAGTTATTCTTGATAAGCAATGACCTCCGGTTAAAACCACGGTTTCTGTTAGCAGCGTTCCTCCACAAGTTAGAGTATTGTTATCAATAGAAACTGAAATCAAGGGTTGAACCATAAATACAGTCATTTAAAAAGATGGCTTTAAACAAGATGTCATAAATACCGTTTAATAGATAAAGTTGAACCATCCACGGGTATTTTGCCGTAGGAATCGGTTTTCCACCAACGATTCGCTTAGGCCGTACGTTTTCATTTGCAATACCACATGTTTCCAAACTTGGCAATAAATTATATCCCTTTGAAGTGGTTAGGTCGAACTTTCTTCCTGTTGTGAGTGCTTCTTCTACGAGAAATCCCGATACACTAACTACGTTTAAGATGTAAATCATGCATATCAGTATAGTTTTATACATCGTTAATCAAACAATTTATTTTTTATTTTTTTCACTCAACCAGAGTATTATAATTACAGTTAAATAGTGCTATATAACACAACTACATATCGACAAATTCAGAAGATATTAACAATTAGTCAATACTTGTCTTGGACATAATACGAATTAAACAATCATAACCGACACAACAGCTAACCCATCAAATTTTGATTGAAATTGATATTGTTGTTAGTTCAAAATTAGGTCATATCATTTCCGTCAATTTTTATTTTTATTGCTCATGCATAGAATCAGTCCGACAATTCAATTCAATCTACAAGTCAGACAGTACCTAATAAATTACTGCTTTATCTTACGATAGATAAGACAAGATAATCTGTGGTTTCTAAAGTGATGCGTTTTTTATCTAAGTATTTTATAATTGAATTTATAGCAAATTTTTGGCTTTTCAAGTGGGGTTCGCGAGAGGACTTCAAAAAATAGTCGAAACCATCCATCATCCATAATGGAAGCCTGTACCATAATCAATTGAAAGATAATTCAAATTAGAATTTAAAATCCATCAAAATTCTCTTAGTTTATTAGCAAGTTAAATATAAAATCACCACGATAATAATTATGGGTACTTTACGAGGTCGTCGACTAGAGCTAACTTGCACGATTTGCAGCGAACCCCTAACAAGTACAAAAACAGCCCTCACAGAACAGGTTTTGGCAATGATCGCTGAGCAGAATGTCCTTCGCAAGACCCTCAATGACCACGCCGAGTATACAAGATACGTCGATATCGACAAGGACCAAGTTGTCGCTACCAAATGTGGACACATGTTAATGAAAATTCTTTCCTAAATTCAAATAAGTTTGGAATTTCAACTAAAGTTGTGTAAAATATTATTTGATCAGGTTTCACATGGGCTGCCTCAGGTCTCATGTAAAGAATGCTCTAGAGTAAGTCTAAATTAAAGTGCTGTAATCTTTCCATTTTTAACTGTTTAAAATGCACTCAACGCTAAACTTTAATTTTTTAGTAAAAAGGGCACAGTTTTTTGTCCAATCTGCACGAAACCAGTTACCTTAACGCGAGTATGGCCCGTCCTGATACCTCCGACCCCTTGTCAGGCTGCCCGTTTTAAGAAAATGTCGTCCATGAAGGAACAGAACACTCATTTACAAGCTGATCTCCAGGAACTTCGAAAGAATATTAATAAAAGGGAGAAGGAATTAAAGGACCTTCAGGACGAAACTGTTAAATGCTTGTAGGTGTTTTAAACATGACGTATTTTAACTGATATTTTAATTAATAATTTTAAACATGTAATGATTTACTGTATAGTGAAGACATTCAAGATAAACAGAAGCAACTTGATGCACTTTGCGGACCAAGTGAAGAGGAACTTGCCGAACTTCGTAAAATCCATTCCAAACGGCAAACCGTTGTCAAAGTTGTGACGAAACACAATGCTGAGCTTCTTGAAGTTTTAATGTTAGCATTTTAAATCATTGAATTATTGAAGAACGATTGAATTTAATACAATTTAAAATCATCCTTACCATATGAAAAAAAGAAAAAAAATGCCATATTTTCAGGCATGAAACGAATTTCCAGTTGTCGGACGTTGAAGATGAGAATGGGAATATTGATAATACCTATGAGGAATTAATACGGAAGAGTACCGTAAATATTTGCCCACCACGCCCTCATCGCTTTAATAACAGCGTCCAGTCATTCGACAATAGATATGGTAATTATTAGATGACAGTTTTACTGATTGTGTGGAGCTGTTGGTCTTGGTAGTGTAATTGCCGTAAAAAAATATTTAATAGCTCCCCGAAATACATCTCCACTCTAAAATTATTCCAACTCCTCACTGGCGTCCAATGGTTTAAAAATCGAAATATCCGTAACGTATGTTGAATTATAACTCAAACTCCAAAGATTTCAAACATCTTTTGCATGTTGGGGTGTTAAAAATAATAGATCCACCGAAGTAGATCCACATTTCCAAAAATTCTTTGATTTTCGTATTTACGTTTTTGAGTTCAGTAAGGGGGTTCTAAATCGGGATTTACAGTAACACGATTTCAAAAATTTTAATTTATTGTTTGAAACCCCCTAACAGCCAAATCAACAGCTTATGGAATGCCGACAGATTCCTTCCAGGAAATGAACGACAATAGTTCCGTCACATTTTCGGAACAAACGGTGGTGGCAAAGAGTAATTCGAAGGAAGTGCGGAGATGGGAAGCGGCCAAGGATATCTTCAGTCATGTCAAGGAAACTCGTCGACGTGGGCCGACCCAGAAAGGGATAGAACATTCAGTCCCTCAGGAGTCCTTCTGCATCTCCCTCGGACGAAGGGACGGGACCCGAGGCATCTGCAAGAAAGATGGTCAATCGGGCCATCCTAATGGTCGGAAGAGGTCTAAAAAGAAGCCATCCCGACCCGAATGGCGTACGTACTTGAATGACAATTAACTAATTGACTAATTAATTACGGTTATGACGAGGGGACCGGAAGTACGACCTATACTTTTTGTTTTACTTTAAATTATGACGAGTTTAGCCCTATTCTAATTAAAGGACTTGGCCGAAACTAGTATCATGTATTGACTTGCTTCATTTATCTATTTTATCCACTTTTGGAACGAAGAACATAAGAGAACTTTTTTGAAAATGGTTGAGGAGTTATACGATATGGGAATGTAAAATTACCAAGACAGAAACATGTATACTGATTACTCCAATTTGCGGTTGGAGTAAGGACCGTGTCCGGGAACATCCTCATCCTAGGAGAACATCCTCATCCTAGGAGAAGATCCTCATCCTAGGAGAACATCCTCATCCTAGGAGAACATCCGAGGAACATCTTTGGAGAACATTTTCATCTCTGGAGAACATCTTCATCTCTGGAGAACATCCGAGGAACATCCATGGAACATCTTTGGAGAACATCCTCTTCAATGGAGAACATCCTCATCCCTGGAGAACATCCGAGGAACATCTTTGGAGAACATCCTCTTCAAAGGAGAACGTTTACGTTATCCTTGTCGAATAAGAGTTTCGACTCGGACCGCCTGATCCTGCATGGGCTCATTACACCTCGCACACTTGGCAGGAAGCATGTTTCCTGTTCAAGTGTAAAAATAATACTGAGCCTGCGATATGGTGAGACTGCCTGGTATCTAGTGATGTCCCTAGGATGTTCTCCTAGGATGAGGATGTTCTCCAAAGATGTTCCTCGGATGTTCTCCAAAGATGTTCCTCGGATGTTCTCCAGGGATGAGGATGTTCTTCAGAGATGAAGATGTTCTCCCGAGATGAGGATGTTCTCCAAAGATGTTTCTCGGATGTTCTCCAGAGATGAAGATGTTCTTCTAGGATGAAGATGTTCTCCAAAGATGTTCCTCGGATGTTCTCCTAGGATGAGGATGTTCTCCTAGGATGAGGATGTTCTCCTAGGATGAGGATGTTCTCCTAGGATGAGGATGTTCTCCTAGGATGAGGATGTTCTCCTAGGATGAGGATGTTCTCCTAGGATGAGGATGTTCTCCTAGGATGAGGATGTTCTCCAGCTTCAGGAAAATAGCGAGCGAGTAGTCTAGCGAGCTCGAATTCCGTGAAGACAGCGAGCTCGCTGGCTGAGCTCGCTGTCTTCACGGAATTCGAGCTCGCTAGACTACTCGCTCGCTGTCTTCACGACGCTGATGTTCTCCTAGGATGAGGATGTTCTCCTAGGATGAGGATGTTCCCGGACACGGTCCTTACTCCAACCCCAATTTGCATCATCGCACCTTATAATTTCAATTGTAAATTGCTGTATAATGGTTCATTCATATTGTTCATATAAATAACTGAGAGTTTATATTTAGTTTTCCGGATGCATGAATGTAAATATAAATGCTCTAAAGACTAGACGTTTTCTTATTTAAAATTCAGTTTAGTTTGTATAGTTATGCATGATTCACTATGGCAGAGATTTTGAGCAACAGCCAGAGCGTTTTCTCATTTCTCATGATGTATTTCAGGATTTTGGTAGTAGCAAAAAAAGTGTTTGTATGAGTGGATGCTGTATTCGTATGGGATCTCTTATTTGACCGAGCGAGCTGGAGACTCGACTGCAGTGGTGGAGAAGGTTTTTGGCTTCAAAAACATGTTACACATACACGGGCTTGGAATAGATATAGTTAACTGTCCAGAGCAGTGCAAGAGTGGCCCGTTAGCTCAGTTGGTTAGAGCGTCGTGCTAATAACGCGAAGGTCTTGGGTTCGATCCCCACACGGGCCAATACATTTTTGCAATTTTTTTTTAAATCCAAACATGATTAAAACGGAGTATCAATCACATTCGATTTGATAACAACGCTAAAATCTATAAGATAAAAGTAATTATGAATGAATGGGCTTACGTACATAAGAAATTTTGTACCCACGGATATACAGAATATGCCATAATCTTTGTACATATATGATACATACGATATACGAAACAGGATCAGTTTATTTTTTCTTCACAAGCAAATACAGGATAGATACTTTAATAACCGCCCCCTCCCTATATAGTGCACTTATAAATAAAATATATGTTTCCAATCCTTTTTTAAATGACGCAAGAAACTCCTCATCCAGAGATCCTTAACTTGAATGGCTCGTTTTTAGGGGTCTAATTCGCTCTAATTAATTTTTGAAAGTATAAAGCAGCAAGGAAACAACATCAGAATTGCACTTTTACAAAAACGCTGATTTACGCTGGAAGTTCTTGATCCTGTTCCGAGTCTTTAAAATACGACATGGCAATATCAAACTTTAATAGATCCACTTTAGGGAAGTATTCCAGGATCTTCGGCTTGATCTCGTCAAGAGACTGGAAAAACGTAGGCTCTCGATTGAGATTGTCACAGATTGCAAGGGACGATCCATAGACTAAGATGAACCGTCTCCCAACTTCTTGTGGTCCGTTTCCTTCGTGTTTCTTAGTACCTCCTAGCCGTTCTTGGTCCAGATACCGAAACAGAAAAGGCTGTTTTAAGAACGGAGCTGATGATTTCGGATTTGTGAATATGTCATGAAGGGAGTTCTGGAAAAATGAATAGTCCCTTGGCTCCAACGTAAAAACGTACCGCACTTCTTCATAGCCTGGTTCTTTCTGGAATAGGATTTATTATAAGTTAATAGGCTTGATTGGAAAAATTACGGCATGTGCATTTGTATGATGCAGTTTGCTAGATGTAATTGGTTACATGGTTTAAATCCTTATTCCAATCCTAGGACCAGCCCGGAACTAATTACTAATTACTTGGCTCAGTGCATAATCTAATAAGCTGTTAAAGTTTCCGTTTGAAAGCAATTAGTTTAATTGTTTGAACATATTCTCACATAATCTCCTTGGAAAAATCCTCCGCCCAGTTGCCACCTCTGATATTGCTTTTTGGGTTCGGAGTATCGATACCCATACTGATAGCCTGCTGCTTGAGCTGAATAAGGGAGTTGGTGTAATGGGACGGGTTCGTCTAAAGGCAAGGAACAGCCAATGTCAAACAGATAAGTCTCACTCTCCGATAACCGGACGATGCAGATGACATGGGTGTCTGGCATATCCTCCTCAAAACACCCTGCTACCATGAAGGTTTCAAACCCGATCTCTTTCAGCAAGTATGTTAAAAATGCATTCTGATGAACACAGACTCCTCCACGGCCTCCGAGACCGATTTCGATGACCTCTTCCAATGTCGGGGTCCGCCTGTCTGCCGGACTCACGCTTGCCATGTGAATGTTCTTGAAATTTGATGAGATTTTAAATTATTAGATAACAACTGTATAAATTAAACTTTTCAGCCTGTTTACATTTGTTTTAAATGGATTTTCAGCATTTAATTAATTACGTGAAAGTGCAGTTGATATCCATATCTCAGGACCAAGGCTTTTAAAAAATCCAATTTATTCTTTTCTAGCTCCTCTTTCCAATTTGGAAGGATATCATTTTGTAGATGAGATTATCCGAGTTTTGTGTTATTAAAGTTGCTACAAAATCTTATCTAGGATTAAATGTTTGTAGGTTTAATTTGTTATAATTTTATGCAAACTACATATAATCAGCTTCACAGCTGAATGAATGCATTGATAGATTTCTATCTTTCAACGTACAACCAGTTTTCTTTGTAACCTTGTACTTGTTCTACTATGTTTTCCTCGTTTATAGACTAGACAATTCTTATAATGCATATCATATATATCACTTTAATGAATTTTGTGCAGAGACAACTCATCGCCACTCTAGCAGCTTTACATTACCATTACGTATCGTTTGCAAAAATCAATGAAATCTCAACGATATTTTAAGTTTCTAAATAATGCATGATGGAAACGATTATAATTTATTCGACATAAAACTTTTTAAATAAAATCAAATCATTCGACATAATAAAATTATCGTCCCAGACCGTAGCAACTGTAGCGTCGGTTTGGGTATGAATTTCCACACGTTGATGCGAATTCCCCTGTTGAGCCGTAATCGTAATAGGGTGGATAACTATATGGGTAACCGTAAACTCCATATCCATTTCCGTAGTATCCAGCTCCGTACCCAAAGTAATCGGACAAGAAGTGCCCTGTTCGTTTGCCTTGCATAGTTGAATCCTTATTACTAGCTATCGTATGACCTTCTGACCCTTTTGAATTTGAGGAGTCTTTGGCCCGTTTGGCCTGAGGATCCATCATTTTACTGACACACACGCTGATACATCCAATCACGATGAGATGTGCCTGTAAATCATTCAGTTTTTGCTTTAATATTTCATACTCCTAAAATCAACTCCGAAAATGGAGATTTATTCTGGACCGAATTGCATTTGCAAACCCACTAAAATAGGATTTATTTAGCTTGATTTAATTTGTATGTGTAAAGGGCGAAACCGTTGATGTTTACTTACCAAAAGCTTCATCTTTAAATAATTTATGTTATTTTGTGAACGTTGTAATGAGATTCAGATTCAGAATTGGCAAAATAAATAAATCCTCCAAAGACTATTGGTATTGTACTAATAAGATTGTCTCTAATTCCTTGTCATTTATATTCAGGCCTATTTATACGACTATTTTAATCACATTTTATTTTGAATCCTGCAAAATTCCATCAATCTATGACGTCAAAGTTTAAATTAATTTCATGAACTTCCTTAATTAGGTAAAACTTTCCTTCAAATTGTTCATTATTGCATTATTACGCCTTAACTGAGGATGACTGGATGACACGATTCCAAATAAAAGTAATTACATTAAGAGACAAGGTAATAACTGTTACTTTTATTCTCACTTTCAACATGATTACAATAATAGATGTAAATGTAAACATTAAAACCTAAAATTACTTCAAACACAACAATCTAAACAATTAGAAAATTGATGGCGATAATTAAACTTGATAGAAATTTACTAAATCCAAATCTATTTCGAATTAGCTTTCTTTTTCTTATGATGAATGGGCTTATGACTCCGAACGCCAATTGTACTAAGGAGGGCAGGAGTAACACGTTCATTAGTTAGGTCGTCTTTCCAGTCGTATTTATCCTCCACAGTTTTCTTATCTTCAGTTTCCGTTTCCGCTTCTTCGGGTTTTGCTAAAGCGTCATTTTTAATGGAATCCAAGACCGTAGATCCCAAATGTCCCATATGTTTGATTTGCCACTTTAGCTCGTTCCAGGCTCGGGCTGTGCGGTAATATCGGTCCCGTCCATAAAACAAGCCCATGATCTTTCGAAATCTCCAGAAGGTCTTTCCCCGACGAATTGGATTAACTGCAGAATCATCAAGCATTTAAAAAACCGAAAAACTAACAATTATTTCTGGAAATTAACTATATTCAAGCATACCGATATAATTCTTCAGCTTAATAGGCTTCCCCTTGTAATTCTCCTGTAATTTCAACAGAATCCTTTTCAGACATGAACTTAAATACGAAAATCAAAAAAAAATGTAGCAAACAATTTACAGTATCTTCAGCAGTCACTTTCATGTTCGCCCAAATGTGGGTCTCCACTCCGTATGTTGGGTCTTCGTCCGTTTGCCACTGCGTTTCAACGGTCCTGTAGAATAGGTCCCGGTAACGGTAATGTTTCTTGTAGATTAGGTAGACGAGCAGGACGAATATGATGATGACGGGGATGGATCGGACGATTAGAAAAATTAGCACATTCTTGTAAAATTTCTGGTAGCCACGGACTTCAGTCTGAGCTTCTTGGAGGGAGAGGATTGCGCTCTCGTCACAATCTTCAATCGGACAGTCTGAACCACAGCCATTGGGACACAATGCAATCAGTTCCGTTGCGGAATTTCCATCGTACAGCGGCTTGTCCCGTTGTTTCCAATGGTACGCGTAAATAAAGCTGTTACTCGCTGTGTAACAGCCGAGAACTTCAGTACCATGGAATGACATGATAAAGATTATGGCAAAGATGATGGGAATTAAATGTATAGCCCCCATTTCATGACCTAAAATAAAACTTCGACCGATGGTTTAAAATTAGCCGAATTGCTGAATTTTCTTGGGATGCCGGGTGTGAAACTGCAGATAAAACTTGAACGGCCTTTTTTTGAGAAATCAGTTTACTCAAATATTTCCATAGCAATAGCAGATAGCTCCCTAAGCTCCCCTTTCAGAGGGCAGTTGGTGACTCCCTTGGGCCTTGGGGGTTTTATATTTAGATCTACGGGATTCAACATTTTGAAAGTTCTTGGTAGAATTGATGTAATATATTTTTGATTGCAACCCTTCTGGCAATTATCGATAAATTATGCGTTGCGGTGTTATTCTATGTTTTTAGAAATGATCACAAATATGGTAGAATCTTCATCTGTTCGATTAATGCAAAATTTTAGTAAAAACCTAAAATAAACCATGCACAAATAAATTTTCCTGTAAATCCTTTCTGTTTATTTTAACATGACTATTTATCACTTTATCAGCCATGCATCCGTAATGGATAAGCATATAAGTACATCTGATATCCTTAGACTCGTCCATAAGGTCCATAGGGACCATAGCCATAGCCCAATGGTGGGTATGCATAAATTCCAAGATTCCAAAACAAGAACCGGGCGTCTCGCTCTGATTTAATTCCATCGGCCAGTTCAGTTGGTGGAATAATTGTTGTTGTGGTTGTTGTTGTTCCAGTTGTTGTATTATGCTTTTTTTCGTTCTCCATTGGGGCGGCAGCAATAACGGCCAGTCCAATGACAAAGATTAATGAAACAACCTTTAAATTCAGTTATAAATTAGTTTTGTTTATCGACAGTTATTAAAATTTTATAATTAGGTTTTCAAAGCACCACTTTACCTGATCAGCCTTCATTCTTGCTTTATTTTGAAACTATGCTTATGACAATGTAAGAAGAGGGCCTTTAAATGCACCGATGTTAGCTAATTTGGTGATCGAATTTGTGATCTGGACAATGCATAATACATCTCATCCAGATTTTATAAGAATTTTTTTCCATTAGACAAATTCATTTATCCTCAATTACATCGGTTAGAAAGACTCATTAGTAAATTAGTTCCGTTTACACATTGCGATTTGTGATTGCATTTTAATTGAAATGGCCATTACAGCATCTTCAGAACAGTACTCGAATGTGAGCTGAAGTGTCAACATGTTGGGCAATGATAATGATTTAAATGTAATATGCTTAAACAAAGTCAACGCGTCACTGAAATGATTATCTGACAATGAGATGCGATAAAGACAACTAATCGATCTTCATTGTGACAACTATCCGCGATATAAGTGTCACAATTACTTTAAAATGTATGTAATAACGTATGTAAAAAAAATATTTAAAATGTTTTGCTACCAATCAATCAACCCGTGGTTCAGATTGATTATGTTATTTTATCTGTACTTTTTATAACTTCCAGTCCAACAAATTTTGTAGCCCATCCATACTGTAAACTCTCAGTGTGAAGACTCTCGACTAGGCTGCAGATTTATTTGTAAAATTATTATTAAAGACTTTAAATACTTAATTTCTCTGAAACCATGTTCAAATCCTGTTTATTTTTAACTTTAATGATCCAGCTAGCTCTGGGCCAGCAAACATTCACGAACCCTATTTTAGACCGTAACTCTGCCGATCCGGCTATCCTACGAGTTGGAGATTTCTACTACTTGACACTGTCTGAAAATGTGGAAAGAGATCTTACGATTTTCAAAAGCCCAATCCTCACAAACTTCCGAGAAGCGGAAAGCAAAATTGCATATTCAGCCCCAGATGGATTTTCAGATCTTTGGGCTTCGGAAATGCATTTAGTTGATGGCGAACTTTATATCTATTTCACAATGACCGGGAATGGATCCGATCACCGAATGTACGTCATCAAAGCCGATGATCCGAGTGACCCTATGGGGAACTGGAGTGATTCTATAAGGTGGTCATTCTATTTCATTAGTTTTTTAATTATCTATTTAAATTAAACGCATGATTTATCATTGTTTTGCATCTTATTGTAGACTCATGCCCGACTGGGACTTTGCGGCCATCGACGGCACGCCATTCAGGCATAACGGAAACTTATACTTCGTGTATTCAACTTGGGCATTTGGTCCATTGACCATGTACATCGCGCCGATGACAAGTCCAGTTACAGTGGGTTCTCCTAAACTTGAGCTCAAAAAACCGACGGAACCGTGGGAATGTCACGAGGGCTGTGTCAACGAGGGTCCTTATTTCCTGTACCGAAACAACGTTTCCTACTGCATTTTCTCGGTTTCATCTACTTGGGGAGCTGATTATGCTCTGGCTATGATGAGCATTCGATCTGATCAGGATCCAATGGTAGTTTCCAACTGGATCATGCCAAATGGACCCATCTTTTTCAGTAATCCAAGTGAGGGGGTCTATACTACTGGACATGCTGCCTTTACAGTTTCTCCAGGTAAGGGCTTCTATTAGGCATCGTATAGAACCTCCTGAAAAATATATTTTGAAATTTTTTATCAAAGAATTCCATTAAGAAATTGATTTATGAATTTAGATGGAACGGAAACTTGGATGGTTCATCACGGAACTGTGAATACTACTCATATCAACGGATATAGAATTGCCCGAATTGAGCGAATCGATTGGACGGTTGATGGATATCCATTGTTCCCTCGACCTCATGGATATGACACTCCTCAAATGCTACCAAGTGGACAAATATAAGCAACTTCTAGCAATTTGTAGAAACCTGAAACATCGAATTACACCATGTTAAAAATGTAAAAATATTTCAGACCAAAGATATTGAACATAGGGAGCTTTTTATGCTGTTTTGTCCCACCGTTAGTCGATGAATAAAGTATACACTGTACACGACTTTTTTAATTCGTTTATTCAGATGCATACACCTGGATTTGAGATAAAAGATGATAGGATGCCCTTGTCAAGTTCATCTAACTCTGCCTGTGGCATACTACTGTATTCACAACTTGCTAACTGAAATAGTTGCATCTTCCCATTTAAGGTAATAAGTAACAGTATTGTCATTCCGAATAACACAACACGTTATTATCATAACTACAACGAAATAGATAATACTTAAAAAACAACCGAATGTACATTTTATGTACACTTTTATTTTATCTGGCTGATTTAAAGTTACGTATTACTAACTTGACAAATTTTTGTTCAAAAAAAAAAATTAGATTATTTATTGGATTTGACCTTTACTCACATTTAGCATCAGACGAAATGTCTTCACCCGAACCATCTTCAAATGTGGACATGTACGAGATAGTGACATTTGATATCGTTAAAAAGATTTTCAGTGTCTACAATCCCGATCTGGAAGTCACGTCCTATACGGTCAAGAGTGGAACTCAACACGAACATTATTGTTCCATAATGTATCAAGTAACTGCAAAATTAAAGCCCCTTAATGTCGACGGGGACGAAGTCATAGCTAAAATCATGTTCAAGTCAATTCCAAGGAACAAACTCCGAATCGAATTCCTCCAAGATGCAAAGTTTTTCCTAAAGGAGACACAAATGTATCGAGAAGTTCTGCCCATTCTAACAGATCAAATTGGCTGCACATTTACATCCTTTCCGAAAGTTTACGATGCGGTTTCTGATGGATTTTCCGATTACATTGCAATGGCAGATCTAGAACCTTCAGGGTATTTAATGCATCTAACAGTTCTTACACAGTTTATCAGTTTTTCATGAATATCTAAAACTGTTGTATGAAACTGTTAGGCATAAGATGACAGATCGCCTACAAGGGCTGGATTGGGATCACTCGGTTTTAACCGTGAAGGTAAAATGTACAGTATAAAAATGATTAGTATGTCAAAACTGAACAAAAATTCATAACCAACAGGAGCTTGCGAAGTTTCACAGCCTGTCCTTTACAAAATACGGAGGGAACGGCGAGAAAATGCAAGCCGATTTCCCAGAAATTAACCCTGCGATGCCTAACCCCTGGACAAACTGTCCAGCACGTTGTTTTTTTGCAGTTTTTATTTTTTAATTCGAATTTGGTGCATAGCCTAATGTCGGTGATTTTTGCATTCTATCCCCAACTAATTCTGAACCACCTAAAAAAAATTGGGCGAAAAATCTCCAACGGATCAGGTCTTGTCATTTTTCAAAAACTGAAAATCTAATTCAGTCAGCCATTTTCAATGTTAAGTAAATGGGCAACCTAAATAACATTGGAGGGCCATTCATGAACATCAACAACGACTATTTTACTATGGGTAATTAAAAGTTGGGTTTTGACAACTGAATGATAGCTTGGCATGAACGGTCGATGCCTTGAGGCCCCTGGTCGATGACCAAATGTCACTGGCCGAAACTTTTTTTAACTTGGCTAATGTCCTTATGTGACCGGTCGAGGGCATAGAACAACCGGTCAATTGTCTATGCGCACTGGTTTATATACCGGGATCACTAGCAGATGGCCTAGAACCACTGGTCGATGGCCCAGAACCACTGGCAGATGGCGTAGGACCACTGGTCGATGGCCTAGAACCACTGATCGATGGCCCAGGACCACTGGTCGATGGCCCAGGACCACTGGTAGATGGCCCAGAACCACTGGAAGATGGCCCAGAACCACTGGTAAATGGCCTAAAACCACTGGTAGATGGCCTAAGACCACTTGTAAATTATCTAAAACCACTGGCAAATGGCCTAAAACCACTGGTCGATGGCCAAAGACAACTGGTCGATGGCCTTAAATCACTGGTCGATGGTCTAAGACCACTGGTAAATGACCCAGAACTGCTGGCAGATGGTTTAGGACCACTGGTTGATGGCTTAGAATCACTGGCAGATGGCCTAAAACCACTAGTCGATGGCCTAAAACCACTGGTAAATGACCTAAAACCACTGGTAAATGGCCTCAAACCACTGGTCGATGGCCTAAAACAACTGGTCGATGGTCTTAAACCACTGGTCGATGGTCTAAGACCACTGGTAAATGACCTAAAACCACTTTTCGATGACCTAAAACCACTAGCCGATGGCCAAGGACCACTGGTTGATGGCTAAACAATAATGGTCGACGGCTAAAAACGATTAGTTGAGTACCTAAACTAACTATTTGGTGCCTTAGGGCGACTGGTTGATGGCCTAGAACCACTGGTCGATGGCCTTTAGCGACTGATAGATGACCCAAAACCACCGGTTTATAGGCTTGGGGAACTGGTCGGTAGCCTAAGAAAAATAATCGATGACATAGGATTATTATTTGATGGTCTAGTTTATGTATAGAACCACTAGTCGATGCTCCGAGCCCAATGGTTTATGTACAAGGACAAGGACCACTGGTCGGTATCCTAGGACTACTGAATAATGATCTAGGAGTAGTGGTCGATGGCATGAGAGTACTAGTCGTTGGTCTGTACTCACTGGTTTCTAAACCAGGACACCTGGTCTATGTCATAAGGCAACTGGTCACTATAGGCATTTGGCTATCTAGGCAAGCACTATAGATGTCCTGTGAAAAGCAATTTATGTCGCCGGACCACTAGTTGATAGCATATGACTAATAGTCGAGGGCTTATCATCAGTGATTTATGTATAATAACCACTGGTTGGTGGCCGAGAACAACTGTCCGATAGCTTGGTACTGGTCTGATTCGTCTAAAGCCTTCAGTCAAGCAATTTGTAGAATTCACAAGTTGTCTATAGCCGTAGGGTCAGTAGGCTTTATCTATCTACACTTTTTGTTAATTCAAAGTATCTTGACTAATGGTTCTACACTCATCTGATGACATTCTGTGTCATCAACTTATGACATTTGACTAACTAATCTACTAGTTATCCACCTCCATCATCACCCTCGGTCATTTACTTTTTAACTAAAGTGATTAACAAGTGGTTAAGGGATATCAACGAGTATTTTTTAAGACACAAGTGGTCAAACTTCACTGGTCACTGTTCCTTTGCTTTCCACCACTGATTGCTAGCCGTTGTCCAGCAACATTAGGCAATCGAATAGTAATCTACCCTCGCCCATTAATCTTAAACCATAGAATAAAAATATAAGACCATCGATCAGTAGTTTATCAGTCTACAATCGACCAGTAATCAAAAAATTATCGAGTAATGGTTCCAGTCCAAAAATTAGTGGCTATAAACTCAATTACATGTTGTTAGCGATCGCCCAATGATCTGAAGAATTCATAATCTTTCAACAAGCAGTTATATAATAAGCTATCGACCAGTAATTGGAAGCTATCGACTAATAGTTATAAGATATAGACTAGTGGTCCTAGACCATCCACTAGCAACTCAAGATTATCTACCAGTAATTACTAACCGTCGATCAATGGTCAAAACTTAGGCCATTCAAAAGTAGTCGTCTTGGGACGATAACAAGTGCCAATTAGGCCATTGACCAGTATCGTTGGACTATCAACCAATCGCCATAACCAAGAGAGTTTAGGCTAACATACAATAGCCTTCCCCCTCTGGTCAAAGATTGCATACCAGACCAATTGTTCGGCCGACCCTTAGTGATAAGCCATCAACCAGTGATCCAAGTCTATCAACCAGTAGCTCTTGGCGATCAACTAATCGCTATCAGCCGTCGGCCATTAGTTATAAGCTATCCACGAATGGTGTTTAGTCTTGAACCAGTGGTGCTTAGGCATCAATTAGTCGCCCTTTGCTATCGGCCTATCGCCCAAGGCCATCGACCAGTAGTCCCAGCCTATCGACCATTGATCCTGTGACATCAACCAGTAGTCCTAGGTCATCGACCAGTGCTCTTTGAACATAAACCAGGAAGCCTAAACCATCGACCAGTGGTTCTGATATATATACTAGTGAGTCCACACAACCGACCAGTAGTCGGTGGCCATCTAAGAGTTCTACTAAAACATCGACCGGTGGTCTTAGACCACCGGCCAGTTCCTCAAGCCTATAAACCAGTGGTTTTGGGTCATCTATCAGTCGCTAGAGGCCATCGACCAGTGGTTCAAGGCTATCAACCAGTCGCTTTAGGCCACCAACTAGATAGTTTAGGTACTCAACTAATCGTTCTTAGCCGTCGAATATTATTGTTTAGCCATCAACCAGTGGTCCTAGGCCATCAGCTAGTGGTTTTATATCATCGACCAGTGGTTTTAGGTCATCGACCAGTGGTTTTAGGTCATTTACCAGTAGTCTTAGACCATCGACCAGTGGTTTGAGGCCATCGACCAGTTGTCTTAGGCCATCAACCAGTGATTTTACGTCATTTACCAATAGTCTTAGGCCATTGACCAGTGGTTTTACTTTACGTCATTTACCAGTAGTCTTAGGCCATCGACCAGTGGTTTTAGGTCATTTACTAGTGGTCCTGGACCATCGACCAGTGGTTTAAGGCCATCGACCAGTGGTTTTAGGTCATTTACCAGTGGTCTTGGGCCATCGACCAGTGGTTTTAGGTTATCGACCAGTGGTTTTAGGCCATTTACCAGTGGTCCTAGGCCATCTGCCAGTGGTTCTTGGCCATTTGCCAGTGGTTCTGGGACATCTGCCAGTGGTTCTGGGCCATTTACCAGTGGTCCTAGGCCATCTGCCAGTGGTTCTGGGCCATCGACCAGTGGTTTTAGGCCATCGACCAGTGGTCCTAGGCCATCTACCAGTGGTCCTAGGTCATTGTTCAGTGATTATTTGGCGTCTTGCTAACGACGAAAGTTGTTGTATACTAATAACACACTTGCCTTTTGTGAATGAACCTCTAAATTTTATGCGGGATTTATCTTCTATACTATTAGTACAGGGACAGAATGTCCAGCCTTGGGTAATTATGGCATGCAAATAGCTTAGGCATCCCAGGGTTAAAGAACATTTTTGGAAGTATACTGAACCTACGGCAGAGATGCCACGACAATTTATCTCTAATACAATGCGAGATATAAAAAATGTCATGGTCGAGGAAAAGTTGGAACATTATATCCCCAGGATCACTCGGGAATTCGTGGATAATGTTTTTGAACGAATTGCAATCTTAAGCAGTGTGCCTTCAAAGTATCCTGCTGCCTTTAACCACGGCGATTGCTGGACAACAAATATAGTGTATAAATACAAGGAGAATGGTGAGTTCAGACATCATGAATTATGGGAGGAGATAAATAACTGATAAAAACTTTAGCATATTTACCAACAAGCGTTCCTTTTTTTTTCAGGTCTTCCAGACAGTCTAAAATTTATCGATTTCCAAAAGGCTCTGGTAATAAATCAAGCGCTTTGATTTATTTTTATTGTGACAGTTGCTCTCATTGGAAAACTTAACTTTCAGGTAGGCTCTCGATGTGCCGATCTGTCCTACTTAATTTTTACCAGTGTCAGCACACCGGTATTAAATGATAAGTTGGAAAACCTGCTGAAATTGTACTTTGAAACATTCAACGAGTCTTGTATCCAACTTGGGTCATCGAGTCCTTTGACATTTAAAGGTCAGGAGTTAACCTGGGACTACTTTCTGGAAGAGTGGGAGTTTTACCGTCACTACGGTCTAATTTTTGGCCTTTTGCTGATTCCGTTGATGTACGCAACTTCGGAGGATGTTCCGGATATGGAGGATTTACATGGAAATGATTTCAAAACAGAGGATGTGAAAGTAGAGAATCAGTTTTCGAAGATGTGGAAGTCTAGAACGATGAGAGATAAATTGATTAATTTGATTGCGAAGCATTTGCCGGAATAATATTGGTATAGAAAAGCTACGAGGTAAATTTTAATCAACTTTTAATAAATGGGTGCATTCAAAATGTTTGTTGATCTGCAGATCAATAACCATTCTTACCAGTAACGCCATGAGCTTATTCATTTTTGAGGTCCAGAGTTTGATACCTCTTTACAGAAGATATTTTTTAGTGTTTTATTTTATAAAAGTTCAATTATCATTCTAAATTATTGACAATATTTTACTTGTATTTAACTATTTTATTCTATTCGAATCAGAATTAATTTTTATGCATCGAATTCCATAATAAATGACAGTACCTATGAATTTACAAATGACATAAAGTGCATATTTTTAATAAAATAAATAATTATTGATCAAAACCACTCTTATTGATGGAGATTTTTTTTATAATCCCAACTAAGTCCATCAAAACATACCGTCAATGTCAATATGATTAACAATTTACTCTAGAAGAGACATGGAATTAGTCCAATCTAATCTAATCTGAATTGCAGCAAAATGATCAAATATGTCGATATTGCAGAAAAACACGTAAGCATCGTGTAAGTCTTTATAATGAAGAAATTTCCACATTTGAAACCAAACGGGTAACAGCATTCCAGCTTAAATTTAAGTTTTTGCCAATCAGTACTATCTATTTTGTGGAAAGTATTTCCACTTCCGACCTCCGGGATTCTATCCATGTCCTCAAACGCCAAAGCTGAGAGCCAAGATTCTTGAAAATGCAAGGACTTATCGTAAATACAGCCTAATTGGGGATAAACCCTCCCAAGAATAATAATCAAGCCCAATCCAAATATCAAATAGACGGTAGAAACAATCCAAGAATCTGTTGCCCAATGTCGTAATGGCAAATAGATGAAAACACAAGACATTAGTATTGATCCACAACATTGGAAAAAAATTAGCCAAGAAAAAATGCCGTTGTTTTCGTGTACTAGATGACAGAGCCTCCGGTAGTAGGAAATAGATCCATTGAGGTTGGTTTCGAAATCTGGATTTTGATTAATTACGCAACTATTATCTGGGACGGATATGATGTCCAAGCAGAATTCAATACTTCTTGAGAAAGTGAGAGTCCCGAGAAAAAGTTGACTTATGAAACCCCATAAGTAGACTTGAAAAATTGCCAAAATCATCAGAGAAATCCAGTAAAGAAACATGGAGTCATCCGACGGATCCACATAACTGTAGATGAACGCTGGAAATCGGGGGTCAGTTGTATGTTTTGTTATTATTACGATGACACCAAATGTTGTGTAAACTGTCGATGCTCCGAAAGCTACTTTAAACCGTTGTTTTTGTTTTGTAACTGCTTCTGACACATTCGGATTTCTATAATTCTCTGCAAGTTAAGTCCATCAATTAATAAAGTAAACTTTTATTCAGTGACCCAGGAAAAAAGTGCGCAGTATATGCTAAAATCACAAAAATCTTGTGATTTTTACCCAATTTTGGGATACTATTGATTAGTTCCGCTTACCATAAATCTCCCGTTCCAACTCATCAACTTTCGTCAAAAGGTCACATATTCGGGGTCCGTCACGAAGCATTACAAAGGATACTCCTAATCCAATGAAGCAACAGCCTGTCCAGCTCAGCAATCGAAGAACTACGTCCGAGCTAATACTCGAATCGAACAGTACATATCGAATTAGTTGAACGATTTCAAAAACCGTGCAGATGCTCCAAATGCTCAATACTATTTTATAAATTATTGACAAGCGCCCACAAGTTAAAAACTCGATCTTGACAGGTTGTACTCTGAGTTCAGGCCCAAAATCCTTGAATCCTAACTTGGAAACGTCTGAAAATTCTATCTTGAATGGAAATATTCCTAGAGATTTTAAAAACTTGTAAAGGGGCAAGTATATAGAGAGAAGAGTTTGAAAGGAAACTTGCTCCATGATTTTATTAAATAATTTAAAAATCCTTAAGATCCAACATGAGATGATCACAGAACAAAAGTCTTACAACCGTTTGACCTTCCGTTCATCCCAGTCCGACTATGAATCCATTTTGACATCAAATATTTACTTTCCATTAGAAGATTGGCTCTCTTTCGAAATAATCAATCATTCAGGCTAAAATTCATCAAGCCTAATTATAAATATGTAATGGGAGACGACGTTTATGCTGTGAAAAAGGTTAGAAATATTAGCAATTAAATGGATTGAATATCATTTATGCAAGCAGCTATACAACCCGTCATTTTTTCTCATCGAATGAATAGAATTTTTTAAATTAAAGTCAATAACCATTTTATTGTTACTCGAGACAAAACCGAAGAGTTTTAGGAAATTAGTTTGATTATAATTTTATAATTAAAATAGATCCTACAAGTTGAATGTGAGCCAATTTATCCAAATCCCGAGTTAAGCCTCCTTCTAATAGTAAACTGCCTCACCCAATTATCTAAGATTTAATTACAGAGCTTTTACGGTGAAAAATAACTCCCTCCCCCGGGAACTTATAGTCGGATTTATGGTATAATGTTCCTTTTTTCACGTCAATTTACAATTCGAACTGAAACATAATAATCAAGTAAGTTGAAATTGCAGAAAAGCAGGTAAGCATGGTATAGGTTCTAACAACAAAGAAGTCGCCACACTTGAATCCTAAAGGGTAGCAGCATTTCAGGCGAGAAATGTTCTTTTGCCAATGGGGATTACGAATACCATTACAATTTCCCTCTGACTGAACCTCATCTTTGAAATCGTGGAAAGCCACCCCCCTCAACCACGACTCTTGAAACTCGATCGACCTTTCGTAGACAATGCCCATTGCAGGATAAACCTTGCAAAATATGAGTGATATTGAGAAAAAATAGGAACAATAAACCAGTAAACTCAGAATCGGAGTGGTTTTCCAATGTTGTAGCGGTAAGTAGGCTAATATACATACTAAACACAAGGATGAGCTCAATTCGAAGAAAATAAACCACCGGAATATTTTGTTATGTTCAACCATTATGTTGTGTAGTTTTTGTTAACAGTCGATAGCCCTTTTCAGATCTAATAACAATTCCGAATCGCTTCGTGTAATTTTTGAATTAAATGAAAGGACATCTAAGCAGTAGGTCATGACCGCAGACGTGGTCAGAAGGCTTAAAATGGGTAGAGAAGTAAAAGCCCAGTTGTAAAACTGGAAAATATTCTGCAGAAATATGGAGACTGCTAAAATGGTTGGAGATTCAAAGCCTGGATCAACGAGGCTGGAAACAAAGGCTGGAAACCTTGGCTCTTCAATATGCTTCATGGTTACAAGTACCATACTGAATGTGACGATCATACCTAGGAATAGTTTATGCATTTTGAAATTTTTCTTGTGTTTGTAGGTCATATTCAGGGTTTGGTCATTTCTGTAGTTTTCTGTAAATTTCCAACAAATGTAAACAATTATAAAAATTACTTTTAGAAGTTCAAAAATTGATGAGATTTAAAAGTACAAATCATACCTAATATTTCTCGTTCAAGCAAATGGATCTTGGTCCAAAGATCAGTCATTTCTTCCCCATATCGAGAAATATGAAGCCCAGTAACGAGTCCTAGCAATGCAGATGAGGGCCAGCAAATAAGGCCCAACACAATAATAGACGAGCTATCTTCGAAGAATGCATGTCGAATGAATTGCAAGATATAAAAAAATGTTTGAAAGTACCACAGGCCCAAAACTACTTTCCGTAAAGTCGAAAATGGTCCACGTGATTGGAAACAGATTTTTGAGAGTTGAAGTTCACCAGACTCATTGTCCTTTTGCGGTAAGAATCCATTTCCGATTTGGTACAAATTAGAACAAGAAGACGATAATTCAAATTTGCATGGAAAAATTCCAAAAAATGTGAGCCAATTGAGGTAAGGAATAGTTATGGTAAATGCTGTCTCAATGTGATGCTTCATTATGAATACAAAACTGATAACTACAGGAGTAATGAGTAACAGAGAGACTGAGAATATTACTCGTAGATTTAGTTCATTTAAGCTAATACTTCTAAACAAAAGCTACTCTATAGGTAAACATACTTAATTTAATTAATTAACTTTTGATGAATAAGAACTGTTCGGTTCTGTTAGACAAAGCGACCGTAGCCTTGAGAGGCTATTCTAATTCTAAATATAATCACAATCGGAATTGCAACAGGATAATCAAGTAGGTAGACATAACGGAAAAGAACGTAAGCATGGTGTTGATCCTGATGACGAAAAAGTTGCCACACATAAACCCAAAGGGAACGCAACATTTCAACCGGAACTTGAGGACCCGGTGACAGTTGTCATTTCCAAAACCGTTTGTTGGATAGTAGCCACTCCTCTGGTCAAAAGCCAACCCTGTCAACCAGGACTCCCGAAATGCCCCAGACGCGTCGTACACAATCCCGAGAATCGGATAAAATCTCGTAAATATTCCAATCAAGGACATGAAACTTGTAAAGTAGAGAAGGAGGCTTGACAAAGACGTAGTGTTCCAGTGCCTGAGGGGCAGATATGCCAAAACACAACAGAGAGCCAAGGATCCACTGACTTGCCAAAAAAGTGCACCTGAAAACAAGCCGTTAAATCGATGGACACAGCACCTCAACTTCTGGAAGAAGCTGATGGCATTCTGAAGCTCCGAGATAAGTCTCGAATTGCCGATTTTAATGAAATCTTCGGTTCTATACGTAGAACAACCGTCATTATACGAGATGATCCTGAGGGAATGTTGGATTGTTCTGGAGAAAGTGAGATATGACACAACAAGATGAGAGATGAACTCCCAGCAGTAGAATTGAATGAAGGTTTCTACAGCTATGGACATGTACTTGAGGAACTCATTGTCATTTTCTGCACTAACGTAGCTGTAAATGAAGGCAGGGAATCTTGGCTCGTCCATATGCTTTAAAATTGTGACACTGCAACCAGTGACTACGATCACTGCATGGGCGATCATTGCTTTCTGGAACATCCGCTTTCTCTTAAGGATGACATCATGCAGGTTTTGGGATTTGAAGGTGACTGAGAAATTGAAAAAAAAAATGCTCAGAATTTTGATTATTATTACGGTATTTTGTTTTTAGGGGAGAGTTGAATTTTGAAGATAAAAACCTTTAAAACCAGGATGGTTTAAGAATATTTGACGCTTTTCTTAATGGCATTTACTATTTTAAAACTTCCAAACTCAAGATTTTATTTCGGGTAGAAGGTGGGGTGTTATTTCCGGGGATATCTATTCCAAGGTTTACGCTACTTTCAAATCTGAACTTACTGGAAATCTGTCGCTCGACATTATGGGCTTCATTTATGACATCAAGGGCTTCTTGACCCTGCATGTAAAACTTGAGACCGATACCCGAAGCAGCAATTGTACATATTGTCCAGGTGATGAGACCAAGTATTGTTTTCGACTCTGTGGTTTCAGAAAATCCATGCAGAAATAACTGAAATACTTTAAATATGGTGAGACTAATCAAAATTGTCAGAATTGTTTTTTGAAAACGGACAAGTCCTCCACTTTTCAGTTGATTGATCCGAAGAAACAAAGAACGCGATTTATCGACGTGGATGAATTCAAACTCGGCTGGAAATATTCCTATGTATTTTAGGTACGTGTAAAAGGGGATTGCGGTCTCTAATTCCGTTTGGTAGCTCGTCGATTCTGACATGGCTTTCTTCAGTGCTATAATGATATTGGACGCTTTGAAAAATTAAAAATCTCAAGTCTCTACCGAAATAAAAGCATGACATATTGATTTGAAAATTAACTGAATTATCCGGATCAAATATTTGATGAAACGGCTAATTAAATAATCCTATGCTATTTATGTATTGTCTACCAATTGTTTACAAAAAGATGGGGTGAACCAATTAGGTAATTGATGTACAAATTCAATGTATTTTCGTTAATTGCATTGAAAATTGTATCAAGGCTTACTACATTGTAAAATCTCATTACATTTATACGTGTTTATCTTGCGTGATTAAAAACTGTAAGAAGCAAAGTCCCAACTCTGCCAGAGAAGTTAATTAGATCGCAGTCGTTTCCATTCAATTAAATTATATTTAGAGTTTAGAGCCAATTGATCTCGGTCTGTTCAGAAAAAAAATTACACACACATCTGGATGGCAAAATTCACAAATCGATCCTCTAAAGTAATTCAAAGTTGTCATTAAAATTGGACGGATACATTATTAAAGACCGAAACTCTGAATGCAATTTACAACGTGTCAGGTGTTGTAGAAGTAGAAGTAGATATATATTTGTTTTTATTGACGACGGGACTTATTTTTTAAACATTTTGAAGTACAAATTTGTTTACATCTTTATGTAGTAAATAATTTTGTGTATGGTGACATATACAGTATTCCAAAGGTAGCTCCAACGGTTGTAACGACGAAGATCCACAGGAGTAACCTTCAGAATAAAAATATGAAATCAATGAAATCGTACTTGATTCCGAGAAATTCAAGATTTATATTACCACAATTCTCTAAATAAATCCCCACTCACTATCCCCAAATAAAAATACGACGGTTCAAGTCCAAAGGTTTCACTTATACAGGAGGGGTAGGCCCTTGTTTCAGGGTGGGTAAATATCGCATAAACTAACCTAACATCAGTTTTACACACCTTTTTTACTTAACTATTTTAACTATTTTAGATCAGAAATGAATGCAGTCTCGGCAGAAATTGATGTCACATTATGGAAAGATCAGACTGTCATTTAACATAATAAAAATATATCTGTAGAAGTTTATACAACTGCCTAAAAAATAAATCTTGGAACAAAGACGTACGACAAATTCATTCAAGGGGCAGAATGATACTGGTAAAAAAAAATTTTGAGAGGGGAGTTATTTAGAGGGGTGTTTATTTAGGTAGAATTCAAAAGGAAAGTGTGTTTTCCAGTTGAAACCAACTGATTGTGAGTAGTTCCAAGAAACTGATTTCTCCAATTGAGAACGCAAAAGTTGCGACACCTCACCTGTCAATCACCAAAGCCGCTTGTTGCCATTCCAACTTGATGACTTCCTTCCGGTCCACTTCCTCCATCCTCCTTTCATTTTTCTCCATCGTTTCCAGAACTCGGTTCATGAGATCCAGGACTTGTGCCTCTCGTCGATCTCTCCGGTCCTCCTGCATGCAGAACTTGGGAGGATTGTAGGAAAATGAAGTGGTCCCTTCCTCTTCCTCGTCAGGAGGGTCTAATCCTCTCCTTAATCCTTGTCTCCCTGCCATCGTCTCAGAGACAGGGATCCCTTTGACTCTCATGACGGGTCGGTAGGCAGGGTTGGAGGGATTCAGAGATTCGGGATGACCACATTGCCAGGCGTTGTCAATGTACGACAGATCACAGTACGAGACGCATCTGGAGGAATCGAAAAATAAATCAGAATCCCTTAAGTCCCCAAATCCCTTGCTTTATATACTTTGTAGAGCTGGCGATAAAATAAACGAGAGTCGACCTTTTATGATAGCGACAGTTCTTCCTGCTGTTTGGATACGACACTTGACTGCATTGACATGAGACTGCAGGGGGTGTCGATGGCATCCCGGGATAAACAACTCTCCACATATCCCCCTGACACGTTCGTCAAAATTTGTCAATTTCATTCCGTCCTCACAAAAAGTAATAGAAAATTTGATTCAAAGTTTGATTACTAATGGTATCTTGCAGGTTAAGGATTCGGGTTGACAATCCAGAGGACCATTTTCTGCCAAAATGTGCTTCTTTGGGATATCCAACTTTAGGAAGAGAGCGGGGGCCAAGTAATTGAATAAGAAACGGTTCATGTAACCGGGTAGTCTTCCGCCGCGCATACCGCGATGATGAATACTAACATTAAAATGTAATATTATAGTAGCAAAAACATCCTCAATTTTATTATTGGTTATCGAAAACTAAAATACCTCAGAGTCACCACGCTGAGCCCCGTCGCAAACGACACGAGACTGATGGTTACACCGTAATAAAGACCTGCAAGCGTCATTTCAATTATTATCAAGGCTTTAATTATACTTTCTCTAGCACATAATTTCGTGTCAGAGGGTTTGGGTGTAGGTGGGAATGTATTTCTTAGAGAAAAATAAATTTCTGTAATAGAAATCAGTAGGGTAGGGTGGGGAGTTATTTCGGCATATCAACTTTGAAAATACCTATTAACGGGAGTTTCTCCGACGTGGGAGGCATAGACTCTCCAATGACCATGAGGAAGACAGTCATCGAGAGGAGAGTCGTAATTCCCAAAGTGACTTTCTCCCCCGAATCCGACGGCATGTAGAAGCTGAGGAGTGCGAGACCGGAAATGAGGACACAAGGGAGTATCAAGTTGAACACTGCATTTAATTTGTATTATAAGTCATTGTAAGAAAAAATCCGCTCATTTTTCATGAAAATGCATAATAAATTCATTAGATTCAATTTAAATTTACCATAAAAGAGGGGCCTTCGACGAAGGACGATTGTATAGGTTATATCGGGATAGGGCTCCTCACAACAGGAGTAATAGACGACACTCCGCTTCACGCGGACGGTAATGAGATCCCATTCCCCATTCGGTACATAATTGGACAAGTCACCGGCTTCATCATTAATTTGCAAGTCCACCTGAATGGAGGGGATTTAGTTAGCATCTTGACAATGTCTAAATTACCATGTTTTTGAGCTCCCTAGTTTAATAAGGACATGAGTTACTTGAAAGCCGTCGTAAGTCCAACTTGCAAATTTCATGGTGCAGTTCTGCTCATCGAACGGAAAGTATTCCACATTAATTTGACAAGAGGATTTAAATATTGCTGAGCTGAGCCAAGTAAGGTTCCCGTTGAACTTCACTATAACGTTGGTACTGACAAATGCTTGGTTGTACAAACTATCTGCACTGTGGGGAAAGAGAATAAAAGAAAGTTTTTCATTTTATTCAAAATGGGAATGGCGGAGAAAGTCTTCTGTATGCTAAATTGTTAGAACATAATTTATATACAGGGTGTTCCAATAAGGTGACCCCACTTGCAACAAGACTCGTCTAAAGTAACAAACTTTGACTCATATTATTATGACCCATTGACTAGTTACTAGTGGGGAACATCTAATCGGAACACCGGCACTAACTTATTGTATAAGATCACATCGGGTTTCCACACCCGGTTAGCGGGCACCCGTATTACGCGGACACCGCCATATTCTGCAGGATTCCACTTAAGGCCCTCATCCACCCACATCTGTTAAATTAATTATAGTCGAGCGCGAGCGTGAAGATATGGATAGATAAAGTCATAATTTTACTTATGTTTTTTCATGAATAATAGAGAGTCAATTACTTGGTTTAACCAGCAGTTTGTTGTTAGTATTTGATTCCTCTCGTCCTATGAAACAAGCAGCAAAGACCATTAATTCAGCTTACTTTATTAACTAGTCCGACAACCTAAACCCATTAGGATTGACGCATTTTAAATTGTTGTATTTTTTAAATAACTAATTTTAAGGAAAAGCGCAAAGTTTTTGATGCTATTTACAAAATCTCATGAAGATTTTATTTTTTAAGTGTAGTCAACAGATCATGAGATCATATAAATTGTTTTACTCGGTGGTTTCAAACTTGGTTTTCGCTAATTAAGTGTCAAGCATGTGCCGACAAAGTCAGCCTGGATTCATTGAAAGCCTTTATGTTCTTAATTGTATTAAAATAATTCACATTTTTGAAAATGCACATCAGACAAATATTTTGTACATTTTTGTTTCAAATAAGTCAGTGCTAATGCTAATTAACTTTATTTATTTTCAAGGTCCCGTATTTAAATATGTAGATAACTTTTCTTTTGTTACCGTTATCGCCTCAGAACTTGATTCATGTTTACCTACCATGTTTTGCTAATAAATTTTCCATAACATGATATGAAAGATGTTGATGAATTTATCGGAACCCCTCATATACTTCAAATCATCAACACGTATTTGCTAAATTTCCTTCTTGTTAAGAAAGGAAGTGCCGAGATGAGTTACGATATTTTGATTGAAATTTAGCCTCAGGTGGCGAGGATAATTTGCATAATTGGATTGAAGCTTGTTGATTCGTTTATTTGAAGGGTATAGTATATGCACATCTACATGCAACTTCTTTTTTTAAAAGCAAAAAATCTAAATGCTACGTTGGTACAACACTGTGAATAATTATCAGTTTAAGTATCCTTATTATTCTACCCAAAGGAATCTTCCAGTTCCGTCGGAAGTGATGTCCAGCCAAAGTCTAAACGGAAATCTTACTACCGTATTTCATTACACGTGGCACGCATGCATCTGTAATTTACCTGAACTTGTTGACCTCAACTGCAACCGGCAGCTAACATAATACGATATATTCGTGCTACCTCGATTTCCTGTGTCGCTTCATGCTATAACTTGCTATTCAATTAATAACGATAGAAAACAACATTCATCAAACCCGGAAGCACCGTTCCACTTTCAAGTCGTAGTTTTGCTAGTTTCTACACTAATGCGATTTTAAGAACAAAACTAACTCGAAAAACAATGTGAAACGTAGCTGTAAAAGTGCTGGATAGTGATAAATGAGAAGGAGCTCTCAGGAAGACTTACGACATCAATTATTTGAGTCAGGGCCGATCCAAATGTCAAATTGAGTGGAGTAGTGATGTTTTTCGTAGGTCGGACTGACAAGTCATAATCCTTCAGCAGCATTTGAACCAGCACTTTCTCATAATTCACACTTGGGCTATTAACGGGTATAATAGTCCCGTTCTTGAGTGTCACCGTCTGCTTATTGACGCAACCCACGGACCCTGTATAGAGGAACAGGAAATTCAATATAAGGCAGGGAGCATAAAATTATTTTTAACACTGCATTTTTGATTCGCTTTATGAGCCTTGAAAGCCGAAAATAAACTGTCTACTTATTAGAACTAACCTTTGTTTTTACACAGAAACCTAATACTAGTACATGTATATAATAGGGGATAATAAAATCCGGAATAACGGCTTTTCATGCCATTTCTCGTGAGCCTTTCCAAATTCCAATGTAACCTGGCGATTCCCCAACTTTCGAAATCTATTTCTTAGTATCTAAAGAACCTGATACTTTATTATTCCTTTACAACAATGTATAAATACCGTTGCAGTTATTATAATATACCCTAATCGATCATTAGAAAATCCTCATTATCTCCTCATCTGTTTGTTTTCTACTCCCACCAGAACATATAAAAAGACAGGCTGTGGAAATTTCCTACATTTAGTTCCCATTCCCCGGAAGTTTCTCCTTGACTTTGTTTAAACTTGATACTTTTTAGTCTTGTAGGATGAGCTGGTGATTATAGTTCCGATTTCCGATGACGGTGCAAAAGGAAGGCTTTGTTTGGCTTAGGCTTGATTCCAGTAAAATTAGGAACATGCCCTTTTGTACCTCTACTCAATCATTACATGTTGACAACTACTAGACCAGAGTTGACGAGCATATTGGATGCTTTAAGTGTATGGAAATTTTATTCACTTCCGCACCGGCGAATGTGTTTTAAAATTATGGACTTGAGTTTATAATTTAGATGGGAAGTAAACAAAGTGGAGCTAGATTATGTAGAGCACAACATGTATCATCAAACTTTCACTTCGTCGGAGAAAGTTGAAAAAGAAAGTTCTGTTTGATGCGGAGTTGATGTCGCTGATCAGCAATTGTGATGACCTAGTCGGTTCCTGGGCAAAACATCCTTGTTCGGGAAATAAACCGATCGCAGAAAGCCTACGTGTACCTTGTCATGTTTTTTACGAGCCCATTAAACTTTTTGATTTATGTTGATGCTTCCTTCATCACTTTGCAAATCAAAAGTTCCGTGTCTTTTAGTTAATGTAGCTCATCTTGATTGTTGACATGCAGACTGGCTGGATGTAAGATGCGAGAAGAGGGATGATTTATGAGTTATGAGGCTTCATGATCAATATGCAGCTAAATTGAAATTAACCTTTTCTACCCTGTAGATACTAATTAAAGTCAGATTTCTGTGAAATTCTTAGTAGCTTTCGTTTGCATAAATGATTAATACAATAGTACAGTCGCCCCCGCCCCCACTACCACTGACGACGAGTGTGGAATATTTTAATTTCTCTACTGTTCCTTGAACCTCCAAAATGAGGAGTCAAAACAGTTCTCAGGTTACACGTCCACCCACATGAGAATTTGATCTGCATACTTGCTAATGTTTGTTTATCTAAAACGAGCTTAAATCCGTAATTAAAAAAACAACGTAACGGATTTTGGACAACCTAACATTATTAGTACTTATGGAATAACTTAAAAATACACTCTAAAAGTTCCTCCTATCCTCATAAACTCTAGTTTTTGAGGATATATCTTACTGAGATGAGTTTGAGGGGTGAGTTTGAGCTATTTCAAGAGCCTATTATTATATTAGAAAAACTCAATTTTAAGTAAGAAACAGAATGCGATCCTTTTCTTTTTATTAAATCTATGAATTTCAACACATTCTTGACTTATATTTTTCACGATCAGAGCATCTGGAAGTAAATTTTAAAAATTAAAATCAACTCTCTTAATCTAATCGTCCATGCAGCATCTCAATTTGAAGTAATCCCTAAGGATATGGAATTAAATTCTTCTACATTTAAAATGAAAAATATTAGAGACAAAATAACCTTCAATGAAATCTAAAGTTAGATAAGTGATAACCTTTTCTCCATAGATCCGATCTCTTTAAGGTAGTGTTGGTTGCTCATTCTTAAAAAAATATTTACCTTCGAAGAAAAGCTCTTTATCTCATAAAATTTATAACGCATACACGCCCAAAGGAATTTCTCTATTGTCCCATTCCCTTGAACAGAAACTGATAAAACACGATCCCAGAGCAGGATCTGATATTGAAATAATGTCAAACGTACCCAGTGGATCCAAAACCAAGATAGTCGTTATCATCACGAAGAAAAGTCCATGAATCCGATTCATTGCGTTAAGCGAACCTCCAAACTTCCAAACCCAATCCATTTAAACTTACAACCGCTTAAATGACCATGTCGCAACTTGTGATTCAAATCGGGTAGAAAAATAGGATTTCACAGGAAGTGATCCGGAGAATGCGGGCTTTAATAGCCAATTAGGCTGACGGCAAAACTGACACCAGCTTGAAATGCACTCGAATGATATTTCCAAATCAGAAAATTGAGGGCAGAGAAAGTTATTGGAAAAGGTAGTTTCTCAAATAAATCAAGTTTAGACCATCAGGCCCGGTCCAACGGTCCAACGTTCTGTCTTAAGCAGATAAGTTATATAATATTATGGTTGGATTGTAATGCAGAGGTTTGGGAAAAGTTGGCCATTTCAGGATGATTGGTCTGTCACCTCTACTTTGCTGGCCATATGCAATGATCCAACTGAATTGTTCAGAAGCAAGACTGAAACTGACGGATATGATCAGAGGAAACCTTTCCCTCCGATCTACTCAGACTTTCAGATCCGTTTTTTCCAGAGAACCCGTCGTTCCCCAACTTGTATATAGTAGACACATACGACTCTCCTAACTGCTTCCTCATCCCGAGATCGTGGGAAAGTAGGATAAAATTACGGAGAAATGAGGATGTCCTCCACCCATGCCACACAGTTACAACTCTTACAACTCCCGTTTCTACCAGATCATCTATATGCCAGTTTGGAAGCTCTCGGTTGTTCAGATTCTACAAGTAAGGGGAAAGTGTTTTTGACACGTAGGTACGCTTTCCCGAACCTGCTGGAGCGGACACCGACAGAGCAGGAGAAGAGCATCTAGTAACCAGTTCTAAGAAATATTGCTAGCCCTGTCATGGATGGGATTAAAAGTCCCGAAGATCCTTCTCATCGTACATGCAGAATGTGACAGTTCTCGGGCTACGAATTAAGAAATTATGTCAATTTAGTCTCAAGAATTTCACAGGAATCGGAGACAGTAGTTACTAATGTCCCTTTCCCTTCTCTATGAGAAGACCACAAGTTGAGCACCCTTGAAGTTATAGTCCTTGTAATCGGGATCGGAAATGTAGAAAACTTGTGTAAAGTAATCTGCCTGATTATCATGGCTTAGAGTGTGAAATAACCTGTAAGTTCATGTTTCCGAGTTGGCTACAATTGCCCTAATTTCTGAATTGGACAATAACAAGGGCTAGAATGTCTCTGGAAATTACACCCGTTTAGCCCAACTTGTTTAATTCTGTCGAAAAGGAGGAGATATTGTGCCACCAACCGATTAACATTAATGATTCAGTCACATCAATTAGAAACTATTCTGGGAACAGGACTAGTTTGTTTTACAGATTAGGAGAGGGTCGGACCTAATTCAAACTAACGTTGGGACAAGGCCCTTTATCATTGTCTCATATTCGGGGAAATTTCCCGGACAATTGACAATTTGATATTTTAGTGTTTTCTAAATCTCTTATTACGACTGTTGAACCCTGGGACCCCAGGGGTTTGGAAGATCTCTCGTCGCAAATGCAATCATTGGACATGGGTCCACAGTGGGCTTAGAGAGGGACGATAAAGGCATCGACACATTCAGCCCAGAGCTCTGTTGATCCCGATAAATCCGATTTAGTCTTCTCCCTGTGGTTCTTACCGAAAATCCCTTGTAATCTTCCCGGTCTAGGTTCCTCATACTGGATCCGCCGACTTAACCAACCTCCTTAGGTTTCAATAATAATGTTTTTTCCCAATCTCGTTTCATCTCATGTCCAATCAATTTCATGAGAATGAATATGCTATCAAAGTCAAAGAGACAGTGGAAGGATCAGATCCGGTTTGGTTTGAAGGGAAAAAATAAATGAGAAACTGCAAAGTTCCCTAATAATATTCCATTTCCACACCGGTGGCAGAATAATATATGTAAAAAAGTGATTTAAGAATTCATCTGCACAAGATCTCCCTCATCCCCATGTAATAAATGTAGAACTGCTGAATTGGATGATTCAGAGCAATTTTGTTCTAAATCCTTTCTGGATGACAACTTTCCCGTAACTTTAATTTGCCTATTGGGCCTTTACGTTCGGTTTGGGAGGGAGGACACACCGGAGTGAAATAAAACTCTGTCAACTCAACTCTCATTAAATCAGTTGCAAATCCCTTTTTTTGGTTCTAGTAATCTTGATGGCAGATCGTTTCCGTCGGGGGATAAGGACATTGTTACCACAAATTATCCTTCAACTTCCAGTTTCGACCCAGATAAGTTTGGCTCTGTTAAAAAGTCCAAAATCTGCTCTCATTTCTTGTGTAGCGGTGGCATCATCGCTTAAGAGTTTGCGAGGAAGTTATATACTTTTTCGGAGTAAATGCTCTAAATAGCCCTGGGGAGACATTCCGGGTATCTCTCGAGAAGAAGGAGGGCCAGACCAACAGATTAGTCCACACCTGCCCATTCCTCAATACTCTGTTAAATTTCCTGGCAACAACTACAGTTGTACAGGGACATTCAGAACCTGGAACTAACTTTACTTTCCCAAACAACTTTCCCAATCCGAAATCTTTAGAGTAGTAAGAAGCAGATGGGAAATGAGGAGGAAAGATTGTTTCCCAATATCATTAGAAAGCTCGTAGTTTGCTTGACGGGAACCAGTTTTATTATGTATAGGGAAAGTTCCGACATGTACGGATGGGCTTTTTTTGAAAGTTTTAAACTCCAGATTTGGATCCGCATTTCACCGATTTTCCGCAAAAACAGAGACTTGTAAATATACCAGAGCTGCTACTCTGTCGAGTGGTTGGTTGAGGATTTGAGTTTCGGCTTAAACGCAGTCGTTTATGAGATGATGAGGACTACGTACATGGAATGTCAATGAAAAACCTGGAGAAGGGAGAAAGGGCAGAGGAACTATCCTAGTTCATCTTCATAATACTTTAATACTTTTTAGATTGCTCTCATTCCATGTACTATTCTGGGATCCCTTTGGCTTTGAACGAAGAAGAAGTATCAAACGATTTGAGAATCGATAGAAAAAACGGCGAAGATGCACTAATCGTTGTCCCAGCCTCGGTGGTTCGTGGGCTGACTTTATATTCCTCCAATTGAAGGTATCTTTGGGGGTAGGTGGTGAGGGTTATGGTTATGGTGATGAATGTTGTGCAATTTTCGGCTCATCTTATCCTACTTTTTCTTTAAAATTTCGTGAGGATTATTGTAGGTTCTAACTCTCAAGGCTTAATATATGCCACCATTGCAAATCTTTGCTTGGAGAGAGTGCTTTGCTTTCGTAAATTTTGGAGTAAAAGGCTTTATTAAATGCCAAGTTCAAATTGATTGCAGGGATAAAAAGCTACGGGGAAATGGATTTAAGAGGAGGTGAAAGAATATCACTTTAGTAGGGCTAACTAACTATTTTTCTACTTTTCGGGAAAATCTTCAATCTAAAAGGATCTTGATAAGGGCAGATGAGGAATTGTATTACTACACGTGGCAAGTTATACCGTGTCTACTTTATCTAAAGACTTGAGTGACTTATGGGGTGATAACTCTCGTAGGAAAACTCAATTGTGGTACAGATATGATTTATTTCACAGTTGGAACTCATTTTATTATATTTGTTCCCTCGTGCTGTACTTTTTTATTTCAGAAACAGGGCCGAATAGATTACTTTGAGAACACCGAGGAAAAACTCCTATATATTGTGAGGAAGACAGATTTAAGGCGTCCCAGTCCAATGACGAGATACAGGAGGAATTATTGTACCAAGAAGGGTTTAAGGTGTTAGAAAACAATTATAGTAATTCAAAGTTTTTTTTTTCAGAATTTCATTAGTTTCGGGATGCCTGTTTTGACAACAACTTTAGCTACATAAAGTAGCTAACAATCTGGAGATTGAATATTATCTGATGACCTAGCAGTTAAATAAACATATTCAGTTACGGTAGTTGAACAGGATTCCCTATTCAGATATCTAAGTTAGTTTATATACTCACATCGTCAATCGTTAACATTTGACTGTAACAATGATAATTCTAGAATCGCAAGTTTCCCCAATAGTAATAATTTATTATAATTGCTCCGTCCTTCAACTAATAACAATAACTAACTTAAACGTATAATAGCTTTTGAATTGGCAAGACTTGAGGTACAACTTTAAACTTTTAGTTTAATCTATAATATTCTACATCTGATGAGGAAGATGCTTTGCACATCGACCCACCACCCACCTAATACACAATCCTACGACATCCATCAATACGGTAGGGACTCTAATTCTTAATCCAAGATGTCAAATCCCTCACCACGTCACTACATATGTCCCAGTGGTAGTTTCCAGCATTTAATTAGAAAATGTAATTACAGACCCGTCTGCAAATCCACTCCACAGAAAACTTTTATTAATTTTTATCCGGAAGTCAAGTTTTGAGCAGAAAAAAAAGCCTGGAGGTGGATGTGCTTAATTTGCAAAAAATTGGATTTCTCTTTGAGGTGAAGGCAACTTCTTACCTAGAAACGACTCAAATCCAGGGCAAGAAACTCAATTATCAACTTGCCGTTGAACTGTTGAACATACATAACGGCTTTAAGAGAGATGTAAAAATCCATACAAGCCACATCCATCACCATCAACAGCAATAAAGACTGGAAAATTACCTACAGAATTGAGAATTACAGGATAAGAAATATTAAGTCCATATATAAGATCCGTCGATTCCCAAATTTCGAAATTTGTTTATTCCTTGGGGAAATCCAGGTGGCTTGGCTTGAGGGAAATGATGGCAATAAAGTAATTTGTAGGAATCCGATTCTCAGGAATTACTTCAAAAAGAATGAAGTAAAAATAGCGATTCCATAGCCTTCTTCAACTACTACTTACTACCTTCCCAGAAATTTCAGAAACATTTTATGTATACAGGTTCCTCGATTGGGAATTTTATATTTGATTCATGTTCACAATTTCACATACATCTTATTTACATGTAAAAAGGCTACAATCCTGTATAATATTTGAAATAGGAACAGGATACAACGACGAGGGAAAGTTGAGGAATGGCTTTGCTCCTTTGATCTACATTATTCACACGAAGTCTCTCCGTCATCTCCTTTGACTACTTATGTCAATAACTTAGTCGGAGGCGTACAGAGTTGGTTCAATGAACAGCAAAAATCAGACTGCATTAAAATGCAGTAGCTCGCAGGTTGAAACGATTGACTTTAGGAATTGAATTCTTGGATTAGTTTGGAGGAATAAAAACTTTTCGGAAACGGAAATCCGGGCAATAGTAATAAGATGGTACTCGGAACAAAATAGGGCGATCTATTTGGCATAATGATTAGAAATCATGATCTGGCTTTTTGTACAGAATTAGTACAGATGGAGGGTCTAAAAATTGGAGAAAACACTCTGCGACTCAACATATTTGGAAATAAACTTGAGTCTCGGAATGTGCTCAGATATAGGCCGACTGTGCTGACTTATCTCGGCTTGTAAGTTTTACAGTGTATTTAGCAAAACTTTCCCTCAAATTCAACATTCAATTTAAAGAAAAACTTTGTTATTAGATTTGTGAATTTTGAGATTTATTATTTGGGAAATACAGATTTATATGTATACATTTTTTGTGAACCCCAGATGAGACGGGAAAATTGACTTATTTTGCTCCGCTACGACAATAAGAATAATAGCATTACTAAAATCAAATCGCAATCATAAACTGAGTAATGATCAATACCGACATGTGTACTAAAACACTACAATTCCAATGAAAGTTAATGGAACGAGACAGAGGCTTCTAGTTCTAATGCAATTTATAATAGAAACTCTTGTTTGCAAACACATCCGACACAACTTATAATATTACAATTCTCAGCATTGCATATCGCATATCGCATAGGCTTCTCTGAAGATAATATCCAATCCCAATCTCTTCAGCTCTATCTTTCTCAAAAATATTAAACCTCGTTCTAATTCCCACTTAATAATACCACCGATTTATTACACACAAACAATGTAGCCTATTAATTAGCAAGGGACTTGGCCACATCAGAATCCCAATCTTTCTCCCTCAAAGATTCATTAATAGCGGATTACGTCTTTTCTCTCAAACAAAATCCAGAGAAAAGTCAAGCTGTAAAGACAACCGAAGCAAAGCGAAGAGAGAGAGAGAGATGACAAGGGAATCTTTCAAATTAATTTACCAATTAATTACGAGAAAGATTTAAAAGATTAGGTACAGGTTGAGACAAAGAGAAACAGTTAATGCCTTCGGACCCTTAACGACGAGCTGCCAGGATGCCTTATGAAAGCTGTACATTATTAGTCCATCCAGCAGAACGAGGAGTGGAATAATATGAGAAAACGTGAACAAGACTATCAAAGAGACAAGAACAACCACAAGTCCTTAAAACGGCCCCTCTGCTAATGTAGAATGCTCATCATAACCTCCATTATGAAGAGGTCTAGTCTATACCTCTTATTTCACTAATGATATAAGACCACCTGAACTTCAGTCTCATCATCTTATACTCCAGCCTCTCAAGTTGAAAGCAAACATGCCAGCAATGGTATTATTCTGTCCTCTAATGAAAATTCATGACATGGAATAATCCGATTTCCCTTAACCCTCCTCAGTCTCAGCCGATAAATCTATGTATGAAGATGATCTATATGAAGCTAGTAGCTTCGGCTCAATGAATTCCCAAATCGCTTAAGATCTTTTAGCCCATTTTCCGAAGGTAAGAATGGAGGAATCGATAGAACCGTATTTGATGACAAATATTAGACAGGGATGAAAAATTCTAGATCTTACAAACTTCTGAGACATTCTTTTTAATCGTGTATTTCCTGGTATGCTGGTATATAGTATTGAGAAATATTTGGGATATCTAAGAAATTGACAAGCTTTTCCTTGAATTTCCAGTGCAGAATGCATGTATTTTCATGTAATTTGAGTTGGGACAGGATTTAAGGTTCCCATTTGGAATTTTTGAGCTTTGCCTGCTCTGGAATTCTATTTGATGAAACTTTCTCCATGTACTAACTCAGCCATTCATTGTCTCGAGAGCTAAGCAAATGGGCCTTATAAATAAAGGCAGGGTACGGGTTTAGCTTCCAGGATTTTTTATATTCAAACTAACCGACTTTGAAATGTTTATTGGTGCAGTTGAGTTGACAATGTGCAATGGAGGTTTTTCTTAGGACTCGCAGAAATTATGCTTTGCATATAGAATAAAAGGATTTTTTGTCCGGATTCAGATATCCTGAATTTATTTTATGGCTGTCCCATCCTGTCAACTCCATATCGTCGAGAGGGCCTGTGGTTTTATTGTGTTTCGCCTTTCACTCTTCCATCGGGATCGGATATATTTCCGGAAAGTCATGATTCAGGAATAACATGCCTTCTTTATCCTTGTCTACAACACAATAATCCGGTGCCATTAAAAATTTATGGGGAAAAACATCTTAAGATTCGACCTAGTCAAATATCACTATATTTATCTTAGAAGGTTGAAGAGCTCTCTCGATTAATGAGATTCCTTTTGTATCAGTACCTGTTTGGACTCTCGACTTTGCTCTCATCAAAGTAAATGTTGAAAATCAATTATAGGACGTATATGCCTATTATAATTGCTCCTGATTTTATTGCTGGAGTGGATTTTATCCGGAAGTAATATATACATGGATAAACAGGGGAGTAGGGTGGATGAATAAACAGGAAACAATGAATGAGGAATATAAAATTACGAATTTTGGGATGAAAGGAGAGGTAACAGGAGAGAGGTTACTCTAGTCGCTATTTGACTTTTCACCCAAAGCACCTCTCAAGGTAATCATATAAAAGGATTGTCAAAGATCAGTCACGAACTCCAGACATCATAGACAATCCACGGCCGTCCCAAGTCAGATCACAAAAATAATGAAATGAAAGTTATCCGTAGGGACTAAACTATTATACGCTATCCAACCGGTGGTGATCAATATCGGGATCATTGAAAGGATCACAAAGCCTTTATTCCCCGTTACGAAGAACCAAAAAAATCGGGCATTTTTATTCGGTCGGAGAAATGGGCCTTTGAGTCTGTGAATGATGATGATCATCATTGTACTCATCATCTCGTCTCAAAACGTGAAGGAAGATCTTGGCAACCCAACAACTTGCAAAAGTAGTAGTTGTGACGGACGCTGTCGAATTTCGAGTCTCGGATAAACCACGCATTCTTTTACATTTATAAACATTTTTCAAGAGCCTGTTCAACTTGAAATAGAAAAATATTCCGTATTTTCCTTCATTTCAAGAGCCCGGATAATAATATCATGCCTCAAGCTTCAGGGATATAATAAGTTGTAGATATTATTATGCCGATTAAAGGGAGTCGTATATTTTGATCCGCAGTTTCGGGACCCTTTATTTTTATGACCCACTTCGGGAGGTCAGAAGCTCTGTTTGTCCCGTAATTTTTAGTCGAATGTAAATCTGATCGTTTCTATATGAAAAAACTGTTTGGTTTTGCTTGGAGTATATTGGTCATATCTCTGAGCCCCTTGTCTTCCCGATCACGTACAAGTTGTCAGAAACAGATTCAGAAAGACGTCTCTTTAGCCCTTTCTGACGACGCATGAGAGGAGCTGTCAGGGAGCTCTGGATTGTGCTTATTTTTTCCTTTCGGAGATGAACCAACTTGTTTAGAATGAGACTGGATTTTACGGTTCCTTTAGCTTTCCTGAAGTGTGTGAAAGCTGAGCTCGTGTAGGTATTTAGATTCCGGGATTTTGCATGATGTTCCTCTTCCGTTGCTCTGTATTAAATCAAATATAACTTTCACCTTGAAGTGAAAGAATAACAGAGAATAGTTTCCACTCCGAATGGTACGCCTAACTTTTGTTGACTTTTCAGAGAGAGAAAACAATCTTTCTTAGTCGATAAAAATATGATGTCTATTGTAAGCTTATGAAATTTCTTCATTTCTGCTGCATTCAATCCGCGATAGAAAAGTATTTTGCTATTTTTAATGACATTTCCCTGTAAGAACTAATGCGACTTGAATTCCAGATTTTTCTTTAAACGACCTGTCACGAGATATTTTTTATTGTTTTTTTTTGTATGGGCGTGGGTTAGAGTTAGAACCAGTTATCAAGTAGTTTATTCGCGTAACTGCCGAATGGCTATCTTTTAATACCATCTTTTCCTCAGCTGGAACTGGAACCCTGGAGTTGGAATTAATTGGCCACAAACACGATCGTAATCGATAATACGCTCTTGAATAAAAAAATTGATTAGAATTTAAAAATTGAATTCAGGGGAGGGTTAGATTTTTTTGCTGGTTCATTTCTAATTTTAGATTTAATTTGAACGCTTCCAAAAAATTTACGATTTCAGTCAAAATAAATTATCGTGAGTTTTGTTTCTTGTTTAATTTGCATTTAATTTAATGGGGTTAATATACCTGCACAATTAAAAAAAATTATGCTCTTTTCCATCGTTATCAAAAGATTACAACCTAACATCCACGGTTTGGAAATACCCTTCTTGACTTCAGTCGAGATCATTAAATTACAAGTAGAGTTTTTAAATCTTGTTGAAAACCAGTTTAAACTTTACTAAAAATGCTCCAGTCTGCGCGTTTTAATGAACCGAAATGAGAGTTCTAATTCATTCAGTCATTGATAAAAAGGTCACCTTGATAGTCCATTAGCAGGCATCAATAATTGAATCCATCAAGAGTAATAATCAGATAAAATTATTAATTAATTTACAAGCTTTTTAGGGAAGTCAACTATTGTAATATACCTACCTATGTATTATATCCCATTTTGCGAGTTCTGAGACTTTAATAACATATTATATGCAGGTTTCCGCGAGTCACCTTGATTTCTTCACTTTTTTTGCCTAGAATTTTCTCAGATGAGACGACGGCTTCATATTAATTTCATGATGGTTCTTCCATCATCACCTGTATCTCAACGCAATTATAATATTACGTTAATGTAACTTCCACATTAAAGTATGCAAATTGCCCTATCTAGTCATAATGTGATCTGAACGTCCGTATTTAACTGATTTTTTTGCTACCATACCCCCCACTGGAAATCATGGAGAAGCCTGATCTTTGTTACTGTACAGACAGGTACAGTGAGTCCAGAGTTGTCCGTGGTCATTGGTTTAAACTAGTTTCCCTATAAATAAAGGCTTCAATTCGGAACTGTATGCATAGTTAGTCTTCTTACTTCTTGCAGTTCAGTTCCGACTCATCATCGCCGAGAGAACAATTAGGAAAAATCGCTTAAACATGGACAGTTTAAGGAGGATTTTTGTAGCTTGCATAGTATTAGTAGTTGTATTTGAATTCACCAAAGAAGTTGAAGGAGTTAAAGTAGCCCAGGATTTGATCATTACAGCCAAGGAGAAGAGAATCCTTGACATTGTAAGTAACAGGAAATCTTGAACTGCCTTGACTTTGATCAAGACAATCTTATTTCTTTTGCTTTTAATATCATTAATTATTTGATTCATTTAACTAAATAAGATTTTAATTTTTTTTGCGTTACTAGTTTAGAGAAAATGTTCGTCCGAAACTGACGAAAGAGTATCAGAAGTCGGATATTTACCTTATTAGATGGCTGCGGGGTAAGTTGTAACTCTGACTAATTTGGAATAGTATTTTCTTGGAAAGTTTCCAAACTTCATATTCTCATTAAAATTATGACGCAGTTATTGGTCGATATAGATTTCGTTATTTTGTTCGCAACAACCAATCGAAAAAATCCGAAATCGAAACCCTCTAATTTTTTTGAGATCCAGATTATCATAAAATTTAAAAAAATTCTCGTTCAGTATGTATATGTATAATAAAGAAAAACAATAGTGCACAGGCACGCATTTCTTAATGTAGACTCTACATTGTTGAGGCTATACCTCTTAAGCTCTCTGTCATGTCACACGACAAGAAAGTTAGCATATCTCCTAATCTGATTAATACATTAAAACTGAGCTTGTCGTATGAATTATAATTGTTTTTAATGTTCTAACAAGAAGAGTATGCTTATATTTAGGAAAATATTATTGCAACTCAAATAAATTATCCCATGGCTATGCCTACACCTTACTCCTCTTCTCATCACCTTCAACGTATTAAAAAATAACCATCCGTTAGACATGGAAATGTACTTGTGATTGTTGTTATGAATCAATCCGTAGTTTGACGACGACAGGGATAATTATTAATTACTTGGAAAAGGCTTAAGATTTCATTGTTGATTTGAATTTTTCAATTTCTTTTTACAACTCGAATCGACTTCTCGTTTCTTGAGACTTTGTTGTTTTCGATACAGTAAAAATATAGTATGCTCACGTGCACGTGTACCATTAACGTAGCAAATAAAACCCTTAATTATATTCTCAGTCCAGAGTCCAGTTGGAATAAAAACTTTTCCAATGGGAATAATTGATTATTATATAGGTTTGGTTTCATACTCGTTTAATGTAATACAAATATAAGTGGAAATGTTTATGATTTTTATGATTTTAGCGAGGAATTTCGATGTGAAGAAAGCAGAACAGATGCTTTTGCAGGTGAGTTCATTCTAATATAAAAAATACACGCGATTTGATTTTAAGACATAATGCCACGCAATTATAAGATAAAGAACAGGTTAATGCTGGAAATAATTATATATTTTTTAAGTAATGACGGTATATTTTCCCCTGCGAATAAAAGAAGACAGACAGTTTTCCTTCTGTGAATCATGATTCATGAGATTTTGATACCGATTTTTTAGGATATAAAATGGAGGGACCAAGAAAATATGGAAACTATTGAGGATGAAGACTGGACAGATATCGAGAGGGATTATCCGTACCAGATTGATGGTTATGATAATGAGGGCAAACCAAGTTAGTATGCATTTTTTTACGCCTTTTATGAACTTTTTTTCCTTGTATTGTATGCGATAGACCAAAAATTCGTTCTTACGTTCATTCGTTGTTAAATTTGTGTTAAAAAAGTTACTTGTGGCTCATTTGCCAAAACCAAGGTCTGAATATGGCCGATATGGGGACTTATTCCGGTCTATGAATCTAGGACTAAATGCAATGTAGAATTGCGTCCAAAAGGTCATTTTTCTCCGATTTTAATTCAAAATTCTAATTTCAGTCCTGACTGCCAATTTTGACGAATGGGATCTCCGGAAAGGTATGCTAACCGGTCAAAGGGACCAGATCAATCGTTGGATAGCTCGGGCCTTCGACAAAGTAACTGCTCATGTTCGAGAACTTCAAGATCAAGGGAAAAATGTCACCCAGTGGGACTTTATAATCAACATGAACAATTTCAACCTAGTCCAACACGCCTGTATTCAATGTAATTTCCTCCATAAAAACTTAAATCCCATCCCAAAGGACTTGACATAAATTAGTTGTCTAAAAATGTACCTAACTTTCCTCTCAATTAATTAGGTGTCCAATTTTACGTGAATTTGGTCACGGCTTATGAGAACCACTTCCCTGGCTCCGCCGACAAGATTATGCTTCTCAACAGTAAGTCTCGTTGTTTCAATTATTAATTATCTAGCGCAGCGACCAGAATATCCCGGAAACTCAATTATAATTTTGCTCTTCCAGCTCCAGCCATTTTCGAAGTTATTTTGAGTGTGATTCGGCCTGTTATGAGTCAACAGACAAGGGATGCTTTGAAAGTTTACAATAACAACAAAAAGGAATGGGAGCCCATTGTGTTCAAGGATATCAACCGTAATCAACTCCCGACTACTTATGGAGGAACGAAATCAAACTACTAGAGCTACGGCTAATTAAATTGTTACCAAACATAACGACGATATTTTACGCAGAATTTTGTTGATTAATTAAGTTCCTTTTATTCTGGTTGAGTAGGTTTTCTAGGGATTACTAGGGATCCAATAGTATTATATTTACATCGTTATGTATTCTCTCACCGATACCATATTTAATGAAATAAAACCGAAGAGATGAGAAGTTACTAATTTCTAAAGCAATAATATGTTATTCACTTTTCGGGTTGAAAATCCATTTGTCTCCTAGATCCCGGATTCATTGATAATTTACAACAGGATTTGATACCTGGTTACGTGTACGTATGGATTATTCCCTCGTTCCGATATTCACGTATTTTATTACCATTTGCTCCACGAGATAAAATATAATTGGATTCCTTTATGTAATTTTAAGCAGATTCCGCTACGTACGGATCATTCTGGGAATTTTTTACTGGCAAAAACATCAATGTTCGTATATGGAATATGGATAACGAGGAAAAAGATGAAGGATATAAAAATCCAGAACTGAAAGATTTCAGGATGGTATGTGGTATGCTAACGAGCTGCAATGTTTAGAACAATGTCAGATTCCGTCTCCGTCTGTAATAATAGAAATGTTAAAACTGTTTAACTGAACTGACAGTAAACGAGTGGAGTAGATTTCATCAGATTTATAAAATAAAATGAGGTAACCTTACAGTGCATTATCGTTCTCCGCCATGGCTTATCGAATTTGGGTTTGGGAGAGTTATTTAAAACGATCACCCTGTAAGATTTAAACAAAATGTTCCTATGTATTTTGAAACCGGATATTTTACTTATTTTAAATCTTACGTTGTGGGTTTGTTAGTGTCACTCTCAGTTCTTTGTCCTTCGTTCAAACGTGAGATTATATAGCCCACTGCGCTTATTGCGAACGTTAGAGCCATTCCACCTAAATATTTGGATACACAGGGTTATTGTTGTTAAACAAATCAATTTAATTTAATTCTCAGTCAGTACCAAAGAAAAAGACGGCGGACCTCCCTCTTATAGAACTTCTGACGAATTCGGGGTCAAAGTTCGGATTGAAAGGGGGTTGAAAGTGTTCCATGTAAGTTGGCCGACGTCTCCTTTTCCCCTTGGAATTGGTGATGGGTCGTTCTCGTTCAGTCGTCTCGGAAGTTGTTCTGGCCGTCGGGGGCACAACTGTTGGCATGAAAACTATTGTAATTAACCCTCCGGGGGTCATGAAGCCGGCTGGATTAAAGAATGTTGATAGGGGACTGGCGGGGGTTGCAGCTGCCGGCATAATCATCATCGGTGTGGTTGTGGGGGCAGCGGTAGTAGTAGTTGTAGCTGCAGTTGTAGCTAAGAATATGTTTTGAAATTGACCAAATTAAACTTTTTAGGCCCTTTCCTCAATTACTGTCCCTATGGTCCCTATATAATGCTATCATCCTAAGAATAAGTCTGACTTTCTATCTTACTCAAAACGATTTTGGCATAATAAAATTATACAACGTCCAGTTCAATGAATATCTTACGAAAACTCAATTTTTAAAACGGAAAAAATAACTGTTCTCAAAATAACTCATCCCCTTCTCGTAATAACTGCCCATTTGATTTAAAATGGTTTTAGAAATATTAAAAAAAATTATCAAAACTTACTTGTTTCCTGTCTATAATTCCTGCTCTGACCTGAAATAATATTAGAGCTGATAAAAAAGTATATACATAAAAACAAAAATTTGAAATTAGTAAAAAAAAAAACTGTGACACTTACAATCAGACACATCTTTGACAATATTCAGTCTATCAATATTCTTAACCCCGGTATTTCGTGTACAACGAGGTCCAGAAGTAGAATTTTTCAAGAAAACACAAGTTCCCTTTCTACTATACTTGGTTTGTACACATACTTCACAAACTGTGTTGAAAGAACAATGGTCGGTGACTGTAAATCACCAGCTTGATTAGTACACAAAAAGGAATAGCGTATTTTAATTTACAAAAAAACGTCGGATAAAATAAATAGAAAACCTTACTCGGATTATCTTTGGTTGACTTTCCTGATACCGTTGCAACTACAATAAGGATATTGATAATTACAGCCCATGCTATTATGACTTGAAAAGTGGCTGTGATCGATGAATAGTCTGCCATTAAGAAACTAGCTTAAACGTTAAAATAAATAAATTTTTAATACACTACTTGAACACATATATGCTTTGAAACAAGGAGAGGTAACTATAACGGGTCGGAATTTAAGGAATAAAGAGATCACAGGATTTAAATTAATCCGAGTTCAGAGGAAAAGGATGCCTTGTTAAAATAGAAACGACGGAACAATGCAGTAGCAACGATCTATCAAATTCCTCGGTTAGTAATGAACTTAGGTCTAGGTTCTAGGAGGTTATGTCTCGTTAGGGATTACACGTTTTAGGTAGGATTGATTATGATTATTGCTAATAATCCTGATTGTGAGTTTTCCTGAAAGTAAAAAATCTCTACCTGTTTCATGTTCAGTTTTCTACAAAATATCAGAAAGAAATAAGACAAAAAACCGTCCTATCAAAAAACATCTACAACCAAGTCTCTGTAGTATTGTCTAGGTCTAGGTTCAGCTTGGCTTCAAAATCAATGAATGATTTCAATGAATTCAATTTTTACTAAAAAACGGTTCAGTAATCCCTGTTCATTCTTCATTTTTGATGGAGTGTGTGAGCGACGATTCAAGGACAGGACTAATTAAGTTCTCATCGAAATCAGGCATGCCAAAGGGCAAAAGTAAAGTAGTCAAATCTTTTGTTTTGACCAAGATTTTCATTTTCATTAGCGTTTCCATGTTTTGTTAGCCTCATTTTAGGCTGTTCTTCCGTTTTTTGGAGTTGTCGAATTACTAGCTTGTTCAACAGCTTTTGAAACAGTAAGTGACTTTTTATGACAAATGCGTTACAGATTCTTGAGTGGAGGAATGTTTTGTGGTGGTCAAGTCAAGTCGGTGCTAAAACGCATGTATGTTTTAAAAATTATGTAGGTGGTTTCATGAAGTTGTAATTATTTCATTCACACGATGATTAGCTGTCTGACTGTGACGGATGAGGAGCGATTAGTCGAGACCTCAAGACAGCCGTCATTCCCATTATAATCGATATTTTGTCATTCGCTTAAAGTAAGGAGTCTACTTCAGTTTTATTTAATGTTGATCACTCACGAACCAAGTAGACAGACAGGGTTTTACTTGCCATTTTGGAGATTCCCAAGTTTTTAGGAACGAGTCTGGCCTGAAAAATGTTCTTACTTTGGGATTTTATAGGTAGTTTATCTAGGCTATAAGTACCTTCCAATCTTCTTCTTAACCTTTAATGAACTTGCACAAACGAAGTAAATCAATGACTAATTTTTCTTGTTGATGAGGTCTGTAAATGTCTATATTAAGGAAAGAGGATGGGTAATAAAGATTCATGTTGGCGAAAGTAAATATTTTCTCTAGAAACAAATTGCCTGAAAATGATTTGGAAATTAGTATTTTAGGACATCAGTCAATCTAACATCAATCGATATAGTAAGATATATTTACCGTAACTATTGAAATAAGAACCTCTAATCGTAATTCGAGTTTATGCAGCTTACAATTCAAGTACAAGATTTCGACAAAGAACTGCTTTTTCAATTGCATGCACTAAGTTTTAAGTTTGTTTTTCAGCTTCAGAGGAGAAGGGAGAGGGGACTTATTTGGGGGAAAACGACAGGGTGCTTATTTTATTATTTGCTACATCTCATTTTTTCGTAATGTACAGTATTTCAAAGGGGAATTTCATATCATAATAAATGTAGAGAATCCTAAACTTTAACTCTTAAATAGATTAGCAAATATTGGACCAAATGTCCTAAAAGCGGACCATGTACTACAAACTACAATAGATTATAAACCTAATCTATATGTTTATTTCAATTTGAAGTTGAGGTATTGGTCGAATTTAGACCAGGTCATTAAATAATTTTCCTGATTGGGAATCTTCAAGAAAGTTGATTTTTCATAAAATTCCCACACCTGATCGAGTGTGGTTGAATGTTTTTGTTATTGAATCTTACAATTAGGCTCGTTTAATTTTCGAGCAAACAAACATTATAGATTTGTTTTGATAATAATATTTCAGACTATTTGATTAAATCAGGTAAATACATTTTCTTATACCGATATCAAAGTAACTTTTAAATCTGAATCCAAGAAAGCGAATCTATTCGTAAATTGCTACTAGACGCATGCAAGCTATTATAACCTGCTTATTCAGCCTTTCAATTGTAGTCTATTTAGCATAATTAATCGCATGGATGGCGAATAAAATAATACTCACACTATAAAAATGAACCACAAGTATGTGCATCCATCATTCCCTAATTAAATGCAAAGCAAGAGACACCTTCGATTTTATTCATAAGTAATTTATTTATGGATTATCAAAAAATAGTGTGGCATGGTGGTGTGAATTGCATTCAAATTGAAGACTCCTTCCCCAAAACGAAACAACGTTGAATAAAATTAATCCAAAAATATCAAAACAGAAGATGCGGTTTTAGATAGTTATTTTATTATAGGCCATGTTGCCCTGCGGTGCTACGAGACAAGTCAATATTATTGTAAACTGAACCTGTATCCGTATTTTATAAAATTTACGTTTCCCCGTAAATATTTTTCAGAGATTCGGATCCCAAAACCTCAGGATAATACATAGATATTCATTAACTGTCACAGAATGACATGAACACGTGAATTTTTCTTGTTTTTTTTGTCTTGGAATATTTGGACAAGAGAGGTCAAGGGCACAAGAGTCCTATCCCAAAGTCCCAGAGAGATATGTCCTATAGATATTCTTCATCATGCAAGGAAGACAATAGTTTGTGGATAAAACGAAAAATAATATTTTTATAGTATTATGTTTGACATCAAACGAGATGATATGAATGAAATCAATGCAATCAACAATGCGCTTGCGATCAATTTCTAAAAATACACCCATCCTTCTCGTATCCCTTGAGTAGGTGATGTCGAAATGAACTATATTTCCAAGACAGAAAATCCGAGAGACTGCATTTTTTACAGAACGCAGAACGGTCTTACTCTATATAGTTGCCAAGATCAAGACTCAAGAAACGTCATCCATTATTTATGGATTTATTACCTTACTCAGTCTTTTAATCGGACAGTTGAATACTACAGAGAGTACACCACAGGAACATGAATCTTCATCAGTCTTATTTCCGAAATCTCAGCCTCAGAAAGCAAATAACAATCTAAATTCAGGGAGTGTTGGCTGTGAACCTTTTTATTGTTTTCATGCGTTCCAATTCGAGCTAAATGGTTATTCAGTGCATCATTATCTTAAAATCTTAGGTAATAATGTAATTACTATCAAACCAAAATAGGTTTACATCGGTTAAAATGAAAATTTAGTGCTTGAACGAGCGAATTGACGGTTATTCTGAGCTGAATTCTCAACCAGCGCAATATGTCGCATCTTTAGTGTTGGCCTTGATCCATTTGACGAAGCGCGAGACCCGTGTGTAGACCCCCGGGTAAGCTGCTAGGCCGCATTCAATCCCAAATGACACAATTCCTATCTATTCAATACGTTTAATTATTGACCGTTTAAAATAGATATGTCAAAAGCCGTCAGGTTGTATTCAAGTTTTTTTTATAGAAAATGAACTAAGCAATATCGTGTACATTTTTTATCCAAATTCCAATAAAGCTCGAAATTAAGTAGTTTTTTTGGGGGCAACCATGTCACACTTACTTGTGTAAAAGCCGCTTGTCCCTTCACAACAAGCGGACCTCCAGAGTCCCCCGCACAGGAGTCCTTCCCAGGACCAGCTGCACAGATCATCCCCTCGCTTA